>CM034548.1:15095450-16396700 GCA_020055645.1 Tomocerus qinae | reverse complement strand
TACTGAATGTTATTTTTCAATGCTACTTGCACAGGTACATTGAAGATTTTAGCTTTGTTACAATTCCGCTAAAGTAAAAAATAATCAAATCGGATCTACTTATGTTCTCTAAATGATAGTAATTGAGTATATATGCAGTGCAATGGTAATCGAATCCAAATTACCTGTTAGACTAGCTACCTGAACTCTATTTATTTGCTTATTGACAGACTTCTCATGATTACCAAGTACAATATACTAAACGAACTGATATTTTATTATCAGTGGCATACGGTTATAGGTAGCTAAACATACGGCTGGTCGTGTGCTTGTTTTTGCATTTTATATGTAACGATTTGTTTGTGTATAAAAACGTATTAATGATAATGATAAGGAGAGTACTGATCATGAAACGTATAGTAATGCCTCATGATCAAATTTAAATAGGATAATAAAATGGCCGAGTGTAGTTTTAAGGTAGCTCGGTATTCGCATTGGTTTTGGCTTTGCACAGAGTGGCCGGGCCATACTCGTCTTCCCAAGTTTCAATGATTGCAATTAGATCACAAAGGTGAATGACGACTTTTAGTTGTGACAAGGTCTTCGACGGTTATAGAAAGCGACTTAGGATATGTATGGCATGTAATTCTCTCTCCTCTCTTTCCTTTGCCACTCTGATTGTATTTTGATTTATTGCCTAAGGTTAAATGATAAATATTATCAGTCCCTAGTTAACTAACTAAAGTGCATGTGTTCTAAATGTGCTAACATATTATCCCTCTGCACTACAGAATTCACACACACTCCAATTACTTGTAATAGACTGAAAAATTCTAATGCACTCTCTATATACCTATATAGATCATACATGGATATGAATTTACATTGCAGAGTCGCATCTTAAAAAAATCTTAGATTATTTACTCAGCATTTTCATCTGCGTTCCTCTCGTTCTAATAAGGGAAACTCAATTAACATTATTATGTTGAAGTGCAAGTGACGAACAAAGGAAACGAAGATGTATTGCGAGAGAAGATTCCTTTCGGGTGTTACACAATAAATATCTACATGTGCTCTGCTCCCCTATCAAAGTCATAGAAACTATTGCAGTTCACATTGTTAGAGTAGTCATCGGTTGACAGCCGGGTTAAAGGTGTGCTCTACAAGGTTGCTATAATTAGTCAGGAAAAGGGCTAACCTTATTTAGTGAAGCAAAGAAAGAATTCGGACGATTGTTTATTACACAACTGCTTTAATCGAACTAGCTATGAACTAAAGTGTAAATATCTGCATAGCGCATACAAAGGATGAATACCATACTCAGGTACCTAATCTTAACCACCTATATCCATCAAGCTTTAGTTTACTTATCTTTGCATAGCTCTGTAAGCACCATTTAGTAGGTACAGATACTCAATCAACTCAATAAACTTAACAAAGACAAGGCCAACCCTCAGGTATGTAATTGTTTTTAGGGTTCTAGGTTCTCTGGACTTTTAACTATACTCTGTGTACACTGCACATCTTACCAATGTCCTTTACCATTTGCATACCTCTCTTTACTTCCACCATTTACTCTTTTCTACATCCATCCATGAATATTCTCTACACATATAACACAAATAGATATCATCTACAATTTTCATTAAGAAAAAATCGTACTCCAAATCTTAAACTATTTACCATTTTATAAAATAATCGACCTAGATCCATAAATATAATTTTTACATCTGCCAAAGTTGCAAATGAAAAGGAAATTTAGAAGGTAGGCACTAATTCATCCGATGATACTGAAATGCTTATCTATTTATATACAATAAAATACTTCATGATAAGCATTTCTACTTGTGATAGACGATGTCATAGGTGTGTCATTTATTGAAATCTATTGGTACAACTAATGCCACTTAACATTTATCAAAATCCGCTTGCTATGAAAGTAAGGGTAACTCAAAATAACATACACGGGTTTGATTTAGAATCCCTTTGGCATATCTTAAAAGACCTAGATAAGAAAGGACACCTTTAGTATGTTAACCATTATTAACCTAACCCAAAAGCGGATAGTTTCTACATAATTATATCAGGGTAAATGCAGTAGTCAAATGTATAGGAATAATAATATTATTAGTAGAATAAGTAGACTGGCTGGATTGTTTTTTGCTTAGCTATTCTGTGAGTGAAGTGGTTCGGTTCTGATTGTGGGTGAAGTCATGCTGAGACGTTTAGCTGCATTCCTCTGAATTGGCTACCCCACGCTGATTCATCTATAATATTGCACCGCACTTTTCGCCTTCACATTGCCCTAAATACACTAATAAACAACTACAACCGTGTCTTATACTTGCCTACTTACCATTAGTTTTCCATTTAGACACACCAGTTAGTAAAACATAAACAAAAATGCATCTCTCAAGCTAAAATGATCCTGTGTTTGCTCTAAGTACATGACGATCCAATTCTTATTTCAAATCGTGTGACACAATATCAATGCTAGAAATATAGTACCTATAATATGTGTAGCAGTTGTGTAAAATGTTATTTGGTAACTTGGATTACAATTATTACAACGGATATAATAATATGTGTTTATATAGGCTAGCATAGGTAATTAGTATATCTTCTTCCACAGGTAAACCTTTTGGACTAATTTAAATATTGATTCTATATAGTATCATTATAGTTACATAATATTTAATTATGTATCTCTGTAGTATGAAAATCAGCAGTGACCACTATATATAATTATTTTAAACTTATTAAACTAACAGTTTAAGTAAATTAGCATTGTCAGTATAAGTATACAGTAAAATGAGCGAGTGAAGGATTCAACAGAAGTAAAATCTAAAGTTTAGATTCCAAACTATACACGAACAAAAGGGAAGAAAATTATCATCTGCAAAAAGAAACATTTCTCCTTATTAACCCAATTGGGGCTAATATTATTTCGAACAGCTTTATTGAATGAAACGAATACGTATAATCAGACTGGCGCCTGGATGACTCCTCTCACTTCTCTTTCTTTTCCCAACGTAAAACGCAACGCAATAATTTATGGACGTTAGAGCAGTAGATAGAGTACGAGGAATATCTAATGGAATTATTCGACAGGCTAATAGTATCCAATGACAGAATGACATACCTAATGTATAACAGTCGTTTGTAGTTTAATTACGTATAAATATTATATTGTAGTGCTCATTTTAAACTATTACACAGCGCAAATATACATTTCAAATGGCACATAACCATATCAGGAACCGTTGGCGCATCTTCATATCTCATACTAGTACTTCCTTTCATATGCATTAGAACTATTTATTCAATAGTGAAACCTTTTACTACCTATCTAGGTTTATTAGGCTGTTGTTGGCGAGATATTCACAATTTAGTTAAACTAAAGCCAAAAATTAAAGTGACAGGCATCACATAATTTCCTTACAAATGGACAATAAATACTTTGTTCCTCAATTATGTCATTTGTATGCAATATGCATAATTTGTACTTACACAATGCACACAAAAATCTGGTCAGGGGTATTAAAATGATTATGTGTCGAGTACCTTACATAAAATAGACATAAATTTTATTCTTTGGAATGTACAAGGGTTTCTAAACCCCGATGTTTTCTGGTACATCAAAAATTTAATTGAAAATCAAATGCTTTATCTTTGTAGTTTATTAACTGTAATTTATTATTTTTTATACCTCACCAAACACCAAAAAGGTGTGGCAGTGGCAGAACAAAACATTTTGTCATTACACTTTCATACAGTGTCTTACATCATTGTGTCATTGTGCTTATCAAAGTACATATTTTGTTTAATAGTATAAAGCTAAACAATGGCTACACTTCTACTGTATTACATATGCATACTAATTTCTGAAACAACGTTTCAATTACAGATTGAAAAAGTTTTCTATATTTCTAATTATTTTAAATAATTAATTAATGCAAAAATAAAATCTGATACAAAGGTACCTTCAGTATAGAATTGTTGGAAATGAAAATGTTATGATAACCATAGTTGTAATAGAAGAGTGCCAATTTAAAAACCCCTGAGGAACAAAAAGTCAAATTCTGGTAGTGAAAACCTGGCAAAAGAAGTCGGAACTAGCGAAATAGACAAGTAATGAAATATTTGGCGGTGGTGGCAGTAGGAAAAGTGGAGTCATTTACATAGGTAGTATTTGTACTATATTATTTTATGTAGCAAGATGCATAATAATGTTGTGAGTATGTAACCGAGTGACCCATGGCCTGAGAAAGTGTTGATGCAACTGTAGCAAATGGATCGATCTGAATGTGACCCATTTATCTGTAGTATGCACAAGAAGACGTAATCGTACAGTTACTTAAAATTAATAGATCATGGCATGTGATCTGGTTATTCGCTGACTTGACTCTACTCAAAGAGTGCCTAGGTAATTATGTCCGCAGTGTTGTAGATAGATCATTTTCTGGTCACATGTAATACATAGGGAGAGATTCAACAGATTGCATTTAATAGTATTATCTGCAACCTAAGTTCCATTGTAACAGCATTGTAGATATCCATGCAATTTATTACAGTACTGAGACTTGGAGCATGTTAATATACTCGTCTCTAAAGGAAAGACTATTAGCAACGTATAAGAATAAGAAAGGGAGAGGATGAAAACAGATTCAATGATTATTATGATGACTGTGTATTACTTACTACTGAATACTTACCTATAAATGCGTGCATATCTAACGAGATGCAACAGCCACAAGTAGTCAGAAACTACTCATTGTCAGTAAAAAATGGTAGTCAAAATCCTTTGCTAAATTCTATGCCTTTTGTAGTAGGTACTTACAAATTTCTATCCCTTATCTGCACTTAAACATTCCTAATGTCCATACCTACTAAAGCGAGGTTTCTAATACACAAATCAGCAACAAAACTATTCTTTTGTCCTCGTCAGTCTTAAATGGCAATAATATACCTTTTACCTCCCAACTAAAATTATTTCTTTAATAGAGTAACCGATCGTGAAGCAACAGCATTTAAAACCATCTAATAACATAATATATGTCATAAATACTTATGGCTTCTATTTTCATAGACTTACAACATTTTGAAAGTGTAAAAGCCAATTGTGTTTAAATTATCCTATGGTCACTGTGAAATAGCATTTCTATTGCATATGGCCTACATCTATACTGCGTCTTTCAATATTGATGTTCAGTACAATTCCAATAGTGCACTTGGACATTCCAAAATTTCATATGCACATATAAAATACCTGTATCCATTAAATTAAACTAATTAGCTAAGCATAAGTATTCAGACAACCCAAAACCCGATCTGTACATTAAAACAACACTATGAGTTTTTATTCCATACCTTACAAATAACTAATCTCGCTCTCCTGTTCAACTTCCAGGCAGGTAATCGAGTCATAGCACCGTCAACATAATTACTATCCGTTTTATTAATTCCTGGGTTTCATAAATTATATAGTCTTGAGTTCTGAAGAATTTCATTATTTAGCCAGGCAATGATTTAAATCTTTTTTGCCTTTTGAATGGATAACAAAAAAGGATTTACAATGGTTTCAATAGGGCAGTAGACGTTATATATTTCGTTGAACCAAGCAAAAGTATGTTTGTAGTTACTAATATGGAGAATCGAAATTCTACCATTGAAAGTATAAACTGAGTGATAGTTTGTCTTCAAAGATAATAATTTTGACTTGGACGATTAGTTAGATAAGTCTACAATAAATGGACAAAGCTAATTTTATTGTTCCACAAGTCGATAAATACAATTAATACTGTCAATGTAACAATAATGCTTTTAATATTGAGATGCAGTGGCGATATCTCCTTATGGCAGAACAATACGTTTTTAACTTTATTTCACTCTGATGCAGTCGCAGGTGTAACTGAGTATATAATTTACCATATCCGAAATTTTACTGACACCAAGGTTAAAATGAATATATAGTAACACATAATACATGCAATATGGCACAGAGTGCAGTAAATCGATATCGAAATCATCTTAAAGTCATGTTCAATCAAGAATACATATAATCTAACTTAAACAATTATATTTAAGCTAAATATATTTTGGTCATACTATTAGTAGTTCTTGTGAATCACGCAAGTATACTTAACTTGTGTGTGTAGTAGTACCTACGTATTTACAAACTGTAACTTGCAAGCAACACTTAATATTTATTAGTACAATACCTGTATAGAAATATAAAATCATAATTGTGCATTTGAAAGTGAAAACATAGAGCAATGCTTTAAATGGATAGTGGCATTAATTTGTGATGAAGACAGACGAACTCCAATTAGTGGAAACTTGTCATGGCTAAATGGCTTAAATGGTACATTATCTACATGTATTGCTTTGAAGCGTAAATTTATGGCAAGGGTTAAAATCTTAGGAAATTGATTGTAAGAAAACTGTACATGGCAAGTGAATGACATTGTACATCTTCACGTTGGCAGAAGAACTTGCTAATTGATAGTATTAATCTATTAGTGTTAATTTTATAATAGGCAAAAAATACTGACCTTTTAAATTACATGTTAAAAATTATTAAAAAGGTAAATAAACATTAGATAATAAGTAGTTACTAATAATACTGTGATAAGTAGCCATTTTAATTGCACCTATTTAAGGAGTGGATACGTGCGCTCGCAGTATAATCGGCTGCACGTAGTAAAGCTAATAGTACTTACTTGAAAAAAATACGTATTATAATTATTTATCGTGTCTAAACACTTATGAAAGTAGTAATTAAAAGCACTTCATTAAATAATTATGAGACACATATCTTTGCATGTATTGTAGAAATAAATTTTAAATTTGAGTTCGAAACTCATGCGAATAATTCTGGAGACTTTAAAGGCTGAAGGAGATATTATGCTTTTAATTGGCTAATATAACGTAAGCATGATGCAACTGAGAATCCTTTGCAATTTTTTCAGTGACCTTTAGTAATTATACTTTGCAGATTATCTTACGTTGTATATACTTATCTTTCAAATCTAGAATTATTTAATTTTAATGTGCACAGATGAACTGCATTTAAATATTTAATTCTTTTCTGTGGCACGCATAAGCAATTACAAATTACACAGCATCATGCATTATGTAGAACGAAAGCAAAGAGGAATTCCTCGTTTCATTGGCAAATATTATTAATTAGTTGCTTTTGCATAAACATGTCCAATAGTAATCTCATTATTATAAATGCTGCATCTTCTTATACTCACTTGTCAGCAAAGAGAAGGTCGCTTCTAAGGTAAGATTCATTGACGATAAAAAGATACCTACTTTTTACATTAAACAGATATCTTCAAAATTGAAAGGTCAAACTATCAGCAAAAAATCCAGTTTCCATTTAGCAAATGACTCGTTTAATTGCGGATGTAAAATTCCTGTCTGACCAGGATGGCTATTCTATTGTGCAACTAGTAAACGCTCTTAAATAATCTCTTTAAGAGTAATGCATGCTAAAATATGTCACTGTCACAAACAACAGATAAATGATACCATACTTAATTTATGCAGAAATAAATTGAAGGCATCTTCTTTCAGAATTCCAAATTGATAAGTTGCTAACAGACGTTTTCAAAGACATATTTTGTTAGTTAGTGAATTTAAAGTTATTTGGTGTATTATAAATGCCATTCATGCACAGGAATCTACGCTAACAGTAAACGACAATAAATAGAGAAACAATAAACTGATAATATTAATAGCTACTGAAACGATGGAAATTGCCCAATATTTACGACTACAAAAACTCTGCTAACTAATTTATTTTTAATTCTAACTGTAGACTTAAATATCTATATTCAATAAAAAATTGAATTACAGATAAAGGCTTCTTTTCCTATTTACCTTTTTACCTAGTTCAATATTTCTATTCTAATTCAATCCAATTCAGTCAAATTCAGTCCAATTTGGTTTAATTCAGTCCAATTTGGTTTATTTCAGTCCAATTTAGTTTAATTCAGTCCAATTTAGTCCAATTCGGTCCAATTTAGTCCGATTCAGTTCAATTCGGTCCAATTCAGTCAAACGTAGTAAAATTCAGTCTAATTTCGTCCAATTTAGACCAACCTAATCCAATTGTGTCCAAATCGTATTTATTTTGCTATTATGCTACCGATATAGCTTGTGGAGTATATTGTTTTATGTACAATGCATACACTAACACATTGGCACACTATATTCATGGCATGCATCGACAACATACATAGGAAAATCTTCAGAAGAACACGATTATTTCTACGATTAAGAAGCGCTATCTATTTTTACTGATTGTGTCTTGTCTTATTGAGAATTTAAGCCGTCGGGTTCTGACGATTAGGAATGCTGTTGAAATGAGTAGAGACTTGTGAAACTTGAAATAGCGAATTGACAAGTGTGTGATCTGAAGAGTCTATCTACGTCTGTCTATCTTTGGCGAATTGCTGTGGAGCGGCGTAGGCAGTTTAAGCGATATCTCACTGGGAACTCACGACAATTCCATATGAAGTTGAGTCAGGGATTGAGGACCGAGGCAAACAATAACAGGGCATGACAGGAGGTCAATTGAATTATCATCTATGTACACACTTGACGTGGCAGTAGACGATGGAAATGTTTCTTAAATGGCCTATTCCCGTCCCAACTTAAAGAAACAACTTCTATACACAATAAAGGATTTGGATAGCTTTTCTATTAGCTAACTGGCCAATACACCCTTTAATAAATATTTCTTTCATCGTTCAGTGCATTTAGTTTTATACATAAGCTAAGAACAATAATCTGCTAATCTGCCAAGTATACATTCATTAAATAAAACTATTGCCATTTGCTCGTTTACTTCCGATCAACGCTCCCAATTTACTTGATATTACAAGTTGTTCTATCTAAATATTTACACTAGTACTATAATGGTATCAAATTATCATAGATTTCCAATGGAGCTCTCTAGTAATTATAAATTCTAAATTCTAAAAGGTTTACCGTATTACAAATTGTTAGATATAGGTTTTGACCTAAATATCAAGCTAATAGATTTTAATTGACACATCAGACTTTACTTTTTTATTCTTGTAAAATTGTGAAAATGTTTCCAAAGTTTAAAAATAATTTTTGTCTGTAAAGTTTTAAAGATTTTACATTTTTTTCGATGTTAAGCAGCCGAGGATATTGATAACTACCACTAAAAATATAAGGAAGGGTCATGGGTACCTTGCACTGTTGCACTTAGCTGCAAAAACGGCCATTTGTCATGTTAAATACATGATAGACCTGATAGAGGTATAGGTAATAAATAAACCGTATGAAACAAAGACCTAAGTTTGCTGTATGCATTTTCGAATGTAATCTTGATGCAATGGATTGAGTAAATCTTATTATACTATAGGCTATATTTCCGAGTGAACATTCTTAAATATATTTTTATTCCATGGTGTTAGAAGCCTAACTATAGGAAATCATTGTAGCAGAATAATACTCGATGTTAGATTAGAATGCAATAGCTACATGTATAGATGACATCTAGCACAACTTACAAATAGCATAGTTGTGTAGGAGCAATTGTTATTAATTAAGCATTGGTTGTTCACTTTAGAAAAGAGATACTATTATTGGGATCCGTTATCCTTGTAGACAAATATCGCATGGTAATTGCATAAGATACGAAACCTGATGAAAAGTTTGATAATGTGCACACATGTGGCTAATTATTTATTTCAATTCACACGTTCTATAATTATTCAGTGTATGTAGTTGAATAAAATTAATACCCAACTACACAAGTAGATAATTGTATTTTAAATCAGCGACCATGGTAAACAAAGAATTAAGGGGTGTTTAGATATTGATAGCAAATCGGTTAACCTAGAAAGTGATTTGTATAGTTCGTCACCTACTTACAATATAATTTTATTTATGGATGCATTACAATTTTATGGGCTGTCATCAATTGTTGAAAACTACTAGTTAACAATGTTATAAATAAAGAAGATAGACAGAAAGCATCGTAAAAGCCGTTGAGTCTGTCTCTTTTCCTAAAGGTCTTGAATAATAATTTAGAAGGCACACTTTGCATCTATTACGTGCTTTAACATTTAGAAAGAGAAGATGCTCTTGGTAGTCGTGTGATTACGTCAGGTCAGGAATATACGAATCATATGCAAATAGACTGAGACTACCGTTAATAATAATAAGGGATTGAAAATATGGTAATAATAAATAGCTATTTAGATAGTACAAGTTGCAGAGCCTGTCTAAAGCCCATCAATCTATATTTTTAGTTAGTGCTTAATCATTCAAAATGTGCTAGGCACGAATGTTCTTTTGTATGTACATATGTACAATGGTAATGAATTATCTATGCCGTGTCTTGACTCACATAATGTATGATCTAACGTTACATTACGGCATTAACTTTCCATTTCCAGATCAAGGATGACCAGCAGTTTACGCTTTTATAACTTCTTTCCAAATCAATTCAATGAAAATATTTGAGTAAACATCAAACAAAGCAACCCAAGTGGCTCATATCAGCAATGATAATAACATGTGTGAGTATTTAGATTCGAATCTTTTCCAGACGCTCATCATGCATAAAAGTTTCGTCCCCTTTTCAATTAGAATATTTTTCGTGTTTATTGTTGAAATACTATATATAAAATATTCTATATAGGAATCTGTCTCATATAATGATACTACCATAAAAGACGTTGTTTTGCTTTATACATGTTATTGTAGTAGTAGGGATGCCATTAGCATTCTGTATATCTGTTTTGCTCGTGCTCATCTCCATAATATTGTTTCCTTTCATATCATGACTGTAATGGTATAACTTTTCATATTCATCTTGAAAGCACGAGGGACGTTATCGCCGTATAAATTGTTGTAATGCGTGAATGTGCACGTTAATCATTAGGAGTGATCCCTGAATACATCGTTGATCCGTGCATTGTGAATTGCATACCAATATTATATACTGTGGAATCAATCTAGTTCAGCATTCAATCTGTAAACGTTACCTTTACGGCCTTTACCTTTACCCTTCGCTGCAATTATCCATTCTATAAAAGCATCAAATTAAATGAGATAGAGATTTCTGTATCTTTTTGCTATTATCTGAATGTCGTTGCAAGTCTTGTTTCTTCAACCTTCTCAGTGCACATCTCTCTGTCTGTCTAAATTACCAAATAGATCACTACTGAAGATGCGACGTTGTAGTTAATGACTCATCTTTATTCGCAAATGGTGTTTGGAGGTGGAATAAATATTAATATTCATGTAATATGTAGACTAAGCAGAACGGCAGGAGTGATTGTAGAATAAATATACTACATGGAATAAAAGCAACCTGTAATTTAATTAACTACCTTGTATAACAAATGCAGTTGTTTCAGTGTAAAGGGGTGTAATATCCATTCCTTGAGAGTAATTATCTCAGCGTGAAATAATTCTTTCAAAAATTACAATATCATTCCTTTAGTTCAGCCCTGAATTTTTATTCGATCTAATTATAAGTTTAGTGCAGCAATCAATTTTCTATCGATTTTCACCATTACCAATTTTTCTTGAAAATAGGTTATTTACTATCATTACGATTTTGTGAAAACAAACTTTTAATTATGTAAACTCTATAATTTGAGGAATAAATTGATAGAAAAGGGAAGTTTTCCTCAGGTCTTTGCCCAACAACAAGGACGTAAGTTATTGTAATGGCCGAGAAGTTACAGATATATTACAAATTATACAGAGACTTGTTACAATGTCAACTATACAAATAAATGTGCATTTCAATTATAAAAGTCGTAAAAAGAAACAGCTTGGTTGTCGGTTGAAAAAATGTTGTCAAATCATTAGTGACACAGTGAGTGTGTAGGGTTTGCATTATTATTCAAGTTCAACAGATGGACGACAGACATTGTACTGTCTTAGATGGATACCTGTATCCATGTCCGCAGGTAAGCCAGTTACCTTCATAAATAAAAGGTTTCATTTGATTCAAGAACAGATATGCTAAATGTATATTTACTGGTTCACTTTCAATTTCTCTTTAACATTCTTTAGATATAAGTTTTCTATCCACCCACAAGTTATATTATATCTGCAGATTAATCATAGTGTATCTTAGAGCAATTATCTAAATGTCAGTGATATCTCTACTTGTATCATGTATCGTACCTACAGAGATAAATGACATGATGAATGAACATTACATATTTTTGTTACATTTTATTATGTAATTAATTAGACCTACCTCAAGGTTTCTCTCGGTCATTGCTGTAAATTGCATCTCTTCTCATGGACTCTTGCCAACTCCAATTTTTATGTAGTTAGTCAATCACTCAGCCAATATCTGTTTCACCTAAAATGATCTATATCTCCATTCAGATCTTCTGGATAACAATCAGCCTTTGAATCTGTTGTAGTACCTTAATCCCTCAACCTTATATCACAGAAAATGTAATTGCATTTTCCAAACAAAAACATTTATTTACAATACACAAATACAAAGGGCTGGGTAAATATACATGTTTAAATTCAAACTAACCTTCAGAACCACCCTCTGTATTATTTCCTCTTACTATAAAATAGGCATTTAACATAATAGTGTATAGTAGTCGTGCATAAATTAGTATTCCAAGAAGGAATTAACATCTTAATAAACTCTTTTGCCCTTTTTAGCTTGATCTTTCCCATAAATATATTTCAGTCTCAAGTTGCAATGAAAAGAGTCCGTCACACTAACCTTGCCATACGATTTAGTGACTCGATCTACAATTGAATTAAAATGTGATGTTACGCTGATAAATAATATGGATTGCCCATTTATCTCATATTTTTGATTAAGATGTGGATTATGCACTGTTCATGTATTGCAATCGTTATACAATGGTCATTACTGCGTATCTTTATGCTTCATTGAGCAAAGTGGATTGTCAACAGATTTACATGTAATTATTGTCATATCTACATGTGACAGCAGACTCGAATGCCTCCTTTAATGAACACACAAGGCGAAATCTCCGTATCCGTATAATATTCTACTACATTGCTCTTGTTCAATTGCTCATGGCCCACAAGACATACAATTGTCTCAAATGCATACCATTTATGCACTTATTCTACTCTTACCAAGTCACATCAGGCTTTGTATAAGCCACATCAACTATTGCGTAGGTGGAAACTGCTAAATGACATAACACACAAACACTTTGAACATTATTATTGCACTATTATAGTCTTCCACAACGCTCACTGCAATTCAGTTGCATTAACTATGCAAACGAGCAGGAGCTAATTTCCTTCGCATTTTGTAATCCCACTAATTGCGAGCGTCTCCCTCAATTATAATATGTAACATACGAGTATAAGAAACTAGTAACACTAATTATTTATTCCACAACTCTGAAATTTTCATACCACATAAAAAATTACTTCTAAAAGCCATTTTAGTGTTATAGCACTTTATAGCCATACATTAAAATTCCTTTTAAATGTAAATGCTCCACGAAATCAATTTTGACAATTGATTTCGTGGAATATGTAATAGACGGTAATAAATCATATGCGGAAATCTCTTTACTGTTAAAAGGTTCTTGTACCAAAAAAATATACACTTTATAACTAGAAAAATACGTTTTTTTTTTAAATAGGAGAGAAATGAAATTCTTTAAGAGAATAGATTCTGTTTCCTCCATTTTCACTTCACTACACAAGGTAGCAATAACAGCAATTGCAATGTCGATGTACTATATGTCATCTTCAGTTGCATAATGCATATTGCAAGTGATTTGAATTTGAATGCTATTTCATAGGCTGCTGCTAAAATAAAAGTACATTTCTCATTGCTAGTAAATACTGATCCCATTCTAAGCAATGCTATTACATTCTACATTATCTACATCATACGAACATATATTTTCACCGGGTGTGAAAAAAGCTTCATTAATAGATAAAGAATTTCAACGTTTAAATTGAAAATTAGATGTAGATTACCATAGGTTAATAAGTGCAGGATATTAAAAGCACACAATCAGAAAGAGCAAATCTTCTATCTTTAGTTTATCTGATGCCCCTTTATAAAATGGATTTAAATTGTAGATGTAGTAGGAATGTACTAGCTTTAAATTACCCCTAATTGTCTCTGCGGTGAGTCTTTGATGAACTCCAATTACAAAGGTGTGCATTAAATAAATAAGAAATTATACGCTCCACATGAAGTACAACGAAATATTGAGCAAATTAGAATAGGAGATAGTCAATGGTTGACAACAGATGATTAAAAATGGAATTTCTCTCTAGTACAGAAATGTGTATATAGTTTGGTAGTAATTACACTTGGTTGGTATAAGTATTTGTGCCTTAAGGATTGAAATAGAGTGCGGGGGATGGAGACACGCACAAGAAGAAGGGCGTCAGAAGCGCGTTGCTATTGTTCTTTTATTTTAATTTAATGAAGCTGTTATATCATCATCTGGCCAGCGGTTTACAACGTTTATTAAGGATTATCAATCATCATTGTCTTAATTTAGAGGAGTGAATGAAATATGTTGACGTATGATAATTAAAGCACATGGAATGATTTCCTTTTCACTTTGACCTTTGAATTTGTAATGATGGGAGTAATCAAAGGAGATTTACAAGAGAATCTCTCCCTTTTATCTCGCATTGCCTCACTACCGCATCATTGTTTCATTTTATAATGTACGATTTGCATGAAGTAAATAGAACGACAAGACAATAAATCCAACTTAATTGATGACTACTTTTTAATTGCAGATCTCACAGCTGTTAGCCCTAAGCTGCTTACTCGCAGTGACGGGAGTCGACGGAAAAGTTGTTGTAGGTACAACCAGAAATGAGGAGACCAACGGAACTGTTTCTGTTGTTGACATCCAGGATCACAACAAGACACAATATTTCAATCAAAATTTCCAAGAAGGTTAGATTTATGAAAATTTTAAACTAATTTGGATTACTATTTAGAACAACAGAAAATAATTCCGGATAATGTTTTAAGGGAACTACAATTATGGATATGACATCAGACCTTCTGGTCCCAATGGCCAATTTCACCATGAAAACAAAGCTGCTGATGGAGTTGTGTATGGATGCTACGGATATTTAGATCCTAATAATCAAGCTCAAATCACATTTTACGTATCAGATGCCTGGGGATATCGTCCAGTCAGACAGGAACAACCTGTCGAAGTATTTTTCCCCGCCCAAAACCCAGAAGGAACAACAGATATGAAGGGCGACACTATCCAATGGGGCGAATTAATCTTCCCTGAAAAATGTACTTATTTTGCACAGCAAGTGGCAGTCGCCGCCAGCAGCAACGTCGGTCAAACTTTGGTCGGAACACCCTTCTCCCTATCTCCAGGGACACCTCCATTCCCCATTCCTGCTGTCAACAGAAGACCATTGACACCAAACACCAACCAATTCACTACTCCAATTGTAGTTACTCCTTTGGGGGGAACTGGAAACTCCAGACCATCCACTGAACAAATTAGAAATCCAAACCCTTCTATTCGGACACCAACCTCTCCAGTTAGAGCTCCAAGCCCAACGATCCAAACTCCATTTGCCCCCATCAGAAATCCTACCCCCATTTCTTTTATACCTACTGCAACTGCTTCTACCAACACTGGAATTGGAAACACTGGCTCCCGCAATCCAGGTTAATTTTCAATTTATGGTACCTTGTCCAATACTACATATCAGTTATCATACATTTATGCAGTTCCAATGCCAAGTAACAGTATAATACTTAATGTAACTGAGAAATGATAATTCCCCCAAAAAAATTCCCCAAAATATTTCAAATAATTATCCATGAATATTCGTCCAAAACAAATAACTTGAACAAACTCAAGCGGACTTTTGTAATGGAATAAAGCATAGTCGTTTTAGTTTGTATCATGAATAAGAGACGGATACAGTTAAAAGTGGAAAACGTTGTATATAATATATATTATGCAAAGGCTTTTTGAGAAACATTGGTGGTGCTTTTATCATTTAATATACACAAACAAACAAAACTATAATAACAACAGAACAGAAAAACAGGGTGATTCCAACACTGGTTCCAAACTTCCAACCTTACAATATACTATTTTTAAGTAAAATTAACATGTATTTCTTTAATTTTTTTAATTTGCATGGATTTTTACGATTGTCAATCTGTGGTGGGTCTTATTTGTATTTTTAACAAACCAAAAGCTATTTTTATTTTCAAATGCTCTTACTTTATTTCTAAGAACTAATAATATTGATAATCAACATACTCCTGATTGCTTTATACTACATAGCGGAGAACGGAACGCAAACCCCAACAACAACAGCCCTTCCGGTTTTAACTAGTACTACAGGTCAATAATTTACTTACTAATTGGTGCTTTAAAACATTTATTAGCAAATCGTTTTCTCTTACCTCTACAATAACGCATCCCTCCTAACACGTTTGATACTGTAGTGGCCCGCTTATGTCATTTAAGAATGCTTTTTGAAATAATCCAATCCTTGGTATAAGCAGTCATTCTTTTTGCAATCGCATAGATTATAATATTATTATATTATAAACACTATCAAGGGAGTGGGGGGGGGGTTTAAATACTGTGTTAAAGGTGTATTCATATCAAACTAATTTGCTCCACAATTATTCAAGCGGAGGTTAGAAATCCGTTTTACAATGTGAATATTTTCACTATATTTATGGTCCCAAAATTCAATACAATTAATACATTTTGGATAAAGTACAGAAAGAGATCTACTGTGCGTTATACAGATCGTTAAGTATGTTAACAACCACATGATGTGCGAATTAGAATACGAACTGCACTAACTGCAGTGAGAAAAGTGTATCAAATTTAATGATGCCATTTTCTCCCTTGTAATTTCCAAACGAAATGTTTCTGGGTTTAATTATACCAAAATGAAAATCATATTTCGTTTTATTAATTTTTGTCAAGATTTTTCAAGTTTCCCAAAACTGTTTTTAACTCTCGGTAGTAAATCTAGCAAATTTCCATTTGAGGACTATACGTTTTCTAATTTTCTATGCCGCAAATATTTAAATATCCGTATTTAGCAATTCTGAGGAATAATACGACAGTACTTAGAAATTTTCAAAGCTAATGCAGGTATAATATAGATAGTTAAATAATACAACTGCTAATTGTTTTATGCTCAATGCACTTATTATCCTGTGTCCTAATGCCCCAAGCCTACACATTCATACATTCTCATTCAGACTTGAGAAAATGTATACTGTATAATAATAATATTATAGGGCTTGGAGCAAGGAAATTGCTAGTGAAAGAATGAATTGTATAAATAATCGTTTTTTACTGTGAATAATTTTGCTAGCATCTATTGGAAATCAGAGTTTTGGTCCAGATGGAAAAGGAAATAACCAAAATAATGATGGTTCAGGAAGATTTCCAGGAAATGCAGGATTTAGTACTCCCGGAAAAACTTCTCCCAACTCTAACGGTTTCAGTGGCACTACTTCATTTATTGATAATAGTAGCCCTGGTCCAAATTCCTTGTCGACAGACAACAGAAGACAAGGAGGCTCAACCAGCTTTCCTGGGGCTGGCACTTCTACTTTAGGAGGTGGTCCAACCAATGGAGTTACTCCAATTGTCCAACTGGGTGGTCGTGGGCCTTCCTCAAACACTGGTTTAGGAAACAGAAATACTGGTACTGAATTATTTCTTATGGCTTATCTATCCCATTATGTCTTATTTTTATGTTGCGTACATTTAAAAATATATGCAAACTGTTTGAGAATACTTGAATCTTTGAAATAACGTAGATGGGAATGGGAACAAATTCGGAAATGTAGGGCCAACAAAACTGCCGATCTCTTCTGCTTCCGTCACACCAAACGGAGGAATAGGAAGTACTCCTTTTACTCAGTATCAGCCACAGACGACTGGAGGTTTGAGAAACCCAACAGAAGGACCCAATGTAGGAACAAGTGGAGGACCAGGCAGCAGCTTTTACACTGAAGGTTCCAGCTCCAGTATTTATCCAGAGGGAAATCACTTGTCCCCAGGATCCCAGCCAAGTAGCTCAAACAATGTCGGTGAAACATTAGAACAAGAAGTTGAAGGAAGCAGCAGCGCAATTTTCCCAGGAAGAAAAACAAATTCTGGTACTGGAAACAAATTGGCACCTTTAAAAGTTAATCCCAATAATGGTGGCAGCAGTACTTCCAATGGCCCTTCAGGAAACAGTCGTCCAACAACATCACAAACTCCTAACACTTCCTTTGCATCAGAGAATCCTACAAGAAATGGTAAAAAAATATTTAAGACAGAACATTTTACTTTTGAAGAGTTGTGTGATTATGTTTAGTGGTAATTAACTAATGTTAGTTATACTTACAGGAAACACTCAGCCAAATGGTTTGAATAACTTTTCTGGAACCGGGTCTAATAATGGAGGAATCAATCCCAATCAAGGAGCATTTACAAACAAACCTTCAGGGCAAGGCTCTACTGGACAATTCAATCCTGACAAGACTCCAGGCTTCACTTCAGTTCCAATCCTTCCATTAACCTCCTTGGAAGAATTGAGAGAACCAAACACGAACTCTCCTTTTACAGAAGATTCCTCCAACACTTGCCCTCAAGTATGCAATTCCTGCAACCAACAGCCTAAGCCTGAAGAAATAGATTATTCTCAAATTCCTGGAGCAGTTGTTGCCAACGTCCCTGTCATCTTTTATCCTGACTGTAGTACAAATGCATTTTCCCGTCCTGCAGTTGTTCCTTTCTGCCCATCCAAACAACAGGCAAGCTGTTCCAACCAGCAACCTTTGACAATGAAGTTTCCCACTGGGTCGTCGTTCAATGGAAATTCTAATGGACCGGCGGCTAGAAATGCTTTTGCCTCAACACTTCCTTCTAGAACTAGCCGAAGAGTTATAAGAAAAACTAGACACTCTCAACCAGACATTTAATTGACGCTATTGACAATTATATATATTTTTTAAAATTCCATGTATTCAATCGTAAATTTGATATGAATTATCATTTTAGAAGAAAGAGGTAATCCATGTTAGTAAGAAGTAAGTAATAGTTAGGCAATAATTGGTGTGCCTAGGTAAATAAGAGTTAGGATTTTATTTTTAATTTGGGAAGACAATATCTCTATCCATGAATGAAAGCCTTATAGGGCAATAGATAATCAAAACTTCAATCACATATTATTGTTTTTTGTAGAAGATAAATATTTATTAGTTCTCCGTAATTTAATTGATACCTAAAATAAGTTTTACATTGTATTAAATAGAAATTGTTAATCTGCTCAGTACATCTCCATGCAATACCTGACTTTCCTAATAACACTATCATGATTTCTATTGAATATTTTACTTTTATTTAGATATAAATTATGCTTATTTATATAAATTATTTTTGCGTATACCTAAGTAAAACTTATTTGGTAAATTTTTTAAATATTGAAAATTATTAAATAATTTTTATATTTAGTTGATTTTGAGGAAGAGTTTATAATAATATTATGTAGGTGTACCTACTGTATGTATATGTTATACGGACGAATGAAGAAATACAACATACAACCTTGACAAAATAGAGTTCTTATTTATTAGCTACATGCTCTCATGATTAACAGACGCTTTCAATTAGAACTATTTAATATGGCCGTTTTAACCCATTTCTGTCATATTATGATGACCTAGAGTCTAGAGCATATTCACAATATTTTGAAAATTACCATGGGTTAAGTCTAAGACACAAACATATCATCGTCTGGCTACTTTACTAGGCTGATATGGTGAACCACAAATATATAAGGCTAGGCTATGAATTCTGCATGCAGATTTAAGGCAATATTATTATTTTTGTAAATTAGTTTTGGTGGATCACCATTAGATTCGATGCTCTATAATTCCACTACTTCATGCCCAATTTTCGCTGAGATTTAAATCAGATTTCAATCGCTGCAATATTTAAAAATGCTTTTATAGAGATAATTTGATGTATGGTGATAAATGACATAATGAGGTTCGCATGCAAAAAAGAAAAAATCGAAAAGTCGAAGTCATGTTAGAAAGCCAAAATAAATGAAAAAGCTGTCCTGAACTATTTACTTAATCGTGAAAAAAGCATACAAGATAAAACAATGATTTAATAAAAATATCAAACTATAACTAATAATAATTATGACCTGTCAAAATGGTAAAAGGATTTAAACCTTCAAATTTGCAGCCCACAATTAAGAATTATATATTATATTTAACATTGGCTCCAAGGATTGAAAATGATAAGGTGAATGGTTCATGCTTTAAAAGTCATTTAGAATCATTAGTAGTTTACTATGACGACAGTTCACACCGTGAACTATCGTCATAGTACAGTGCGGGGCAGTTAAAAGTGGCCATAGGGATTACATGCTCATTATGGGAAACAGTATTGGCATTTTGTCCACTTTTTCGTATTTCGTCCGGGCCACTGGACGAAATGGATGAAAATCAGCCTCAAGTTATTTTAGACTTAAGAAATCAAAATCAAAATATTTAGAAGATGAAATATTGCCTACAACCAACTAAACATTAATCTAGTAACAGCAGACCACAAAATGGCACATTCTATTGATTTTTAACTGCTACTTTAAGAACTTTAATTTGTTGTTGACTATTGAAGTAAATATCTCAATGGGCCCCATTTTGACCACTTTTTGTTTCATTTCGACCAGGCCATTTTGTCCAATTTAACCACTTGTCAACACTGATGGGAAATTATGAAAAAAACCATTGTCGATAACCTCGTTATTTTATATATCTGCCTATGCATCGTAATCCCTATGGCCACTTTTAACTGCCCCGTACTGTAGATTACTTATCGTCTACGCCCACCACCACGATTGCGGTTGTAGCCGTGGTGTTTATTGGGCTTAGACCTTTTCGGAACAGACTTTAACTGAGCCACTTGTTTTAAATATTCTTCTTCGTCTTCTGGAGCCAATTCAGATAACTCAATTGCAGGTTTATCATTAAATACTAATTTATCTTTCATGAATTCTACTGCTGCTTTAGCCGATTGATTTTGTAATCGAATTTTGCCTTCCAGCTGTCCAAGCTTGTAGTCGATAAAAGCGATCTAAAGTAAAACAGCAATTATTCCTATTAGTCATAATTATAACCAGATATATCGTTAGTACCAAGTCCTAATAAAGACAACACAACTTACGGTAAGATCTTCATCTCCATCAAAATCTTTTGTAGCCTTACTCCATGTTTCTTTTAATGATTCTCTAGAAACATCGGCAGGTACATTCTTCATGTTAATAATTGTTCCAAGCTTCACAATTGCCTTTTCATCCACTTTAGAATCTGTCTTCCGTTTCAATTCTTGTCGAGCTTTGGTTGCTTCGTGTTTTTGAAGCTTGTGATCACTTTGCCATAAAACTTGCAACTAAAAAAAATATTTGGACTAGTTAAGCAGAGCAAAAATTCAAACCACACACTCATTACTTATATATCTGCTAAATATATTAAATTAGTATATTTAATTAATAAATTATATATACTAGTTATATATAAGTTATATAAATTAATAAATAGTACATTAAAATTAAACAATTTTCATCCTTCTATATTTTTTATGATATTCGTATAAAATAGATAAACAATTAACATCGCATACCGGAGTTTCAGTGTTCAGTAGTTTTGATTCTCCTTTGAAGTCTTGGAGGTCGTCCAGACAAACCCTAATAACAAAATGACATTGTTTACAATTATTGAAATAGAAATTGATGTCTGATGTGGTATTTACGTTGTGGAAGTAACTTATTTACTTGGCATTATCCGTGGTATCAAAAACAGCAAATACGGAACCCTTGAATTTTTTGCGATAGCAAAGTTCTGGAGGCTTAGCATTCCCGTTAGCGTCGTCTTCGTCTTTTCCACCTTCGACAACCTTTTCTCGGTAACTTCGCATAATCACAGCTTCAACCCCATTGTACTTTTTAAAGAAGTCTAAATAACAAGAACATTTAACAACGGGTCACAAAACATTTTTTTACTATTTCAATTTAATAAAGTTAATAATTAATAACTAACCGAGAAGGTCATCCATGGTCACGTCGTCTGTTTTAAATCCTTTTACAACTAGAGTATTACTCTCAGGACGCGTCTTAGGAAACTCCATCGATTGGTCTCTGCGAACCAGTTTTCCCTCCTCGTGGACCTCTAACATCGATAGCTTTTTAGCACCGTCAACCACAATCTTCAAAGCATTTTCAGACTCAAAGCTATATACCAAAATAAGTACTAATTAATAAATGTACATGTGTAGGTACATATATAAGTACCCAATAAATCATCATGTATATTTATTTTAAACAAGAGTACTCACTCCTTTAGTAAAGTTTTGAGACGATTAAACGTCAGCAAAGTCTCGAAGGGAAACCATCCGTCATTTTTCATCATGACTTCCTTCATAAACTTATCTCTCAACATGTTGACATTCCCAAAATAGAACTGCGCAGCAAAGAAAGAATTTATCATATTGAATATTAATGCCTGAATTATAATTTCAGCATTATTTTAAAAGCAACAGTGGGCGAATAAAATAATCTTGTTTATGATTATAAAATGATAGAGTTAATAATACTATATTTAGTAATTGTACACACTTAAATAAAACCATACCACAAGGTAAATATTTTCCTACGAAGAGAGAAGAGAGGAATTAACCAAAGCTGAGCGTTATTCAACAATAACTGGCATAGGGAGAACACAAAATTTAATTACAAATACTTAAGGAAAATGATGAAATATTATAACTTACCCGTAACTGCTCAGATACCTTGTTTAACACATCCTCAGGGACATCTGGGACGACTGGGACGTCGACAGGCTTTTGCTCAACCTCTGCCATTTCAATTTTTTTCAAAATAAACAAATATTTAATAGTATAAAATTTATAACAATCAGATTGTAGCTACTGGATTTAGCCGACCAAAAGTTAACACACGTGCTTGTCAGTAGTAAGTAAAAGAATGCATGAAAATTAGAATGGTGAATCGGTGAATGGCAGAAGCAGAGCATGAAGCCATGACCATGAAGATCTGACTCAGTCAAACACACACGGCGAAAAATAAAGCCGTTCTTTTAAATACTCCCACCTTCCAAACTACCAAATCACTGAAAAACTTAACGCAAGCTTTAGACTCGCTTTTAACATCCTATCCTAACCGTTCGTGCAATTCGTGCCAGTCCAAGTTCAGCCATTTTTGTGATAATCAGTTAACAAATTCACAAGAAATAGGTTTACGAAAACCGTTTACTCATATAACCCGATTGCGATTTATCTTAAAACTGGGTTTTCCTGGCTACATGATTATCACAACTTTTACTACTAGTTTCACAAGGCAAGTTGAGAATCAAGAAATCCAATGTATTAACTGCATTGATTAGTAGAAAGAATTTCCAAGTTGAGATCAAAAACAATCACAATCCTTTGACTATGACGCATAAACAATTGGATTAAAAACACTGCTACGCATAATCCTCAAGCCACGCCTCCATACAGTTGAATTGGCACTATTTTTTTATAAATTACATACGACAAGTACATAAATTACATACCTATTACATTATTTTTGCTGTATATTTTATTCATTTTAAACAAAGGACCGCATACTTTTCAAGTGCTATGATTTGATTACTGCAAAATTTTAAAATAGAAAATTTCAATTAAATGCATGACGAGCTATATAATATATTTGCAACTTTATAAGCACAATTTAGTTCCTTTATTTTTACTCTGATGTTGATTAGGTTAGTGTCATAATTTTACAATGACAACTAGACATTATAGGACATTGTAAAATACAAATTATTAGTTTTCAATGTTATTCAAATGTGTAGGTATTCACTCAACTGTAAACATGAGTTATTATTTTTGATCTTAAGCAGCCAGAAAAAAGTCAGAGACAGATCGCATAAATGAGGTCATACACAAAATGCTATTTTTAGTCACGACCTATTTGATGAGTTTCCACGGGTCTGTCAATTCTATAAAGCTTTTGAGCAACTGCATAATAGCCTTTATATTCAACATCGTCAGGCATAAGGTCATAATGGTAATGACCACCTTCTTCTTTAGCATCATTCAAACTCCATCCATGAGAATGCTCCATACGCAGATCTAGTCCCTGTTAAATATAGTTGCACGTTACTTTATGGTCTGTACGGAGAACAAATATTATTAATATTTTAGGTTCTGATGTACTGAACTGGATCAGATGAGATGACAACAGATTGAAATAGCATTGGAGGATCCATGGTAAAGAATTTTAGCCAATTATTGACGTCATCCTCGCATTGCAATGGAGTAGTCGAGAAATCCCTCATGATATGAATTTTAGTCGTAGATTTTTGAACGAGAAATAATCCACCTAATCCTACCGGATCAGTTCCAAAATTTTCGGCTAAAGACTCGCGAATACTAGACGTAAAATTTGTCTTTGGATCAATTCTCCGGCTACATTTTATTTCCAAAACCTAAAGTAGATTGGTACAACAATTCATTACAACTTATAGTCAATCTCAGACTATACTATAGACTTGCTTAGCTCAAATACAAAGTGAAATTGTCATAATTTAGTCTATAATTTTATTTTCCCTAAATTCTACTTTCTTACTTTTCCTGTTCCAGAAGAAACTGTCAAGTTGGCTAACATCGCACAACGAGATTCATTTTCCAAGTTTTTTAATACAACATCTTTTTCATCTCCACTTGATGTCAGAGCCACTTTAGATTTGTTTTCTGCTATATTCCCATCCGGATTCACTTTTATGTTAGCTATCATCTGTTAAATAGAATACACAGTTGGTATATAACCATATACTAAGATTAAGCCTGAAACAGCTTAATATGCCCAAAGTCTTTGTTATATTTGATGCCATCTCTCATAATTTAATCATTACTATTGGCTAGTTGACAGCCAATGACTAGCAGAAAAAAGCTTTTTTCTGCTATCAATACTTAGTCTATGGTATATAACGTATTTCTTCAAATTAAAAACAGTTTGCATGTGGATAATTCGAATCTTATAATACATAAATAATGTTGCTCTGTTTGTTAATATGTTAACTATATAATATAGTATCCATCAGGTAAGTACTCATGCATTGCAACATAAGTAAAAGTTAATGAATGATGAAGCTGTATTATAAATGAAATATCACTCAGTAATTTACCTCACAATTCGAGCCTTCAGAAGGCCAAGGGCCAG
The DNA here is from genome assembly GCA_020055645.1 of Tomocerus qinae. Lineage (NCBI taxonomy): Eukaryota > Metazoa > Arthropoda > Collembola > Entomobryomorpha > Tomoceridae > Tomocerus > Tomocerus qinae. The sequence goes on along the minus strand of CM034548.1, from coordinate 16,371,422 downwards.
CACAAGCACCGCTTATATACCAGCCATTGGGGTAATTTTCTTTGCCAATATATTTTGGAATCACGGCTGCCAAATCATAGATTCTTGTTCGATCGACAAGTGGAATCAAATATGGTACACCGCCAAGATCTACAAGGCTCGTCTCACCGCCTCCAATTCCTATAGTATTAGTGGGCATATTATATACTTGGAATTCATTTTCAATTAGTACGCTAGCAAAGGATTAAAAATAATTAGCAATAATTAGTACAAGCATATATTAATTTGTATTTTAGTTTGATTTTCATATGCATTTTCCCCATTTAGTTTATTTTATTCCTACGTGTTTGAATGCAATCGCATTGGTGATTTGATTACTAGTTTTATAAATAAATACTTTAAACTATGTATACAGTAGCAGCAGTAACTTACAGAGTACTGCTACGGTGCCAGTACCAAATCAATACCAAATCAATCAATGATTTTCATGACTTCTCTTTAAGCGGTTAAAAAACTGTCTCACTCTAATTCTGAACGTAATGTTTTAATATTTTATTGTGAAATGGTCCTTCGCTCTACAATAATACTGTTCTGTAACCCATTTTAATTCAACCCAATAAATATTCTACAAAACAGATACCTTCGTCAGCAAGATAAAATGGACTTTCTCGGAGGTTAGGGCATTGTGTAATAGAAACTTCTACGGATTCAAAATATTTCTTCAGATTTTTCTCCAATACTGTAAAAAAGCATGAGAAACAACAATTTAGTGCACTGCATATGTTTGACGTTTTATTTTTAAATGATATTATTATTTCCAGGACAAACTATATTATGTTTAGGACATGAATATAAAAAATAAAGTTACAGTTACCTTCTCTCAAAGTTTCTAAGTCAATTTCTTTCAAATTGTATAGTTCCCAAGGAAGTGTATCCATATTGCCCCTGCAAAAATATTTTCATAAATATATTTCCAGTTGTAAATGTAAATAATTAATACTATTACTTGCTATTACTAATAGAAATACAAATTCAATATCCTCTTGGGAATATTATTTGCATTAGTATATAGATTCAGATTAGATAGGACAAATTTTTCACATCATTGCCCACTTACGTATTTGTGTATGTATTATGTATCCTGCCTTTGTGCAACACGCTTTGAAGTGAAATCTTACTCTGGTTGACGGAAACAATCTTGTAGATCAGTGGAAAAAGACAAGACGACTAAATGGGAGCAATTAAATGCTTTCGTATAAGACAGACATGCGTTTATTTATGCAGCTTCACAGTCAAAGAATGACAAATCCCAACAAGCAGACAATATTCCGCACAAATCCTCATTGAACCAGTTGAAGATGATACTCGGCACTTATAAGCCATTAGCAAAGCATGCGACAAATTATTATGCAATATTTCTTCGCTGTAGTAAATAACAAATATGTCGTAATTTATTGTATTGAAGTTACATGTACCTATTTGTAGTTATGCAACGTAATACGGTATTTACATTTATCAAGAGATTCGACTTAAGCTCCTGTTCATGCCATTTGCACTATAAGAAGGATATTAAATATATATCGATAACTGTAAAAAGGTCCAATGAGAAAATATGTATTATTTCTTTTACCCATTTATTTTAAATATCAATTTGCCATATAAAATCGCATATAAAATAGTATCGCTGAAACCATTCAAGAAAGATGTAGATGTATAACGATAATTAATAATTCATGTGCAGTACATCAAAGAAGACAAGTTAGTTATGGAAGAGTTACCGCATCGCTATATATGTTTGTATGGAAACGTCTGTTGAAGTATTTACAATGGAGCAAAGTAAATAATGAGACACAGTGCAGAGTAGTAGGTAGCTATCGAAGGAGTTGTAAATTGTAAGATAATATTATTATGAGATGTCATGTGAAAATGATTATAATATTTGGTAGGTTTCTACGAAACCCGTATTTTGCTATTATAATGTTATATACATTTTAGCTGATAATATACTGAAACAATATAGTAAGTAATTTGGATTGCACTTTTTGCACACGTACTCCATTTATTTAACTGAAATGCATTTTGGCCAATTATAAAATATGTCAGAGGGGTTGTCATTTTGACATGCAATAAATTTTCGTTTGATTAAGAACAGTACAGTCGCACATCTCTTGCAAAAATGAAAAAAAATCGTACATTTTTGTTGATTCTCTATAACTATAATTGACCAGTCTAATAATCTTTAGTTTAGTTATCATGATGTTGTGGGCAACCTTGTACAACTTTAATTTAATTTGGGTTCTATTTAATAATAGCAGAAATAATTAACACAGGAATATATGCATTTTTCACATATGCTTCTTACCGCCAATTTGCAAATCTTTTGTGAAATATGTAATAGTTTGTAGTTCGACGGGTAAATATTTGTAGATATTTAGGTAAATAGGTCAACTTCTAACTCAATGACAAACTTATGCTGTGCATGCTTCACCTGCCCTTTTTAATTTACAGGATGTTAAAAGCGAGAAACTAGAAAAAGGTCTAACGACGTAGTTCATTAACACATGAAATTTAATTTATTGTAAAAGATTGAGAAGGTGGTTAAAGTATATACTTACCGTATATTCGTTTCCTATCGATCTGCAATATTTCTTCGATTTACCAATGCAATGGAACCATCTGGTAACAATTACTGAATGTCAATCGAGATTTTGCTACACGAATAGACGATGTCTTTGTTGTGATTAGTTCTATTTATATTGCATGGGTTTGGCATATCAAATGTAATAATAGCAACTGGAAGCGTGTATATAATATTACTCGCATTATAGTCTGGCTGGTGTCGTATTTATGCAACGTCGACATTATTATTCTGCTTGTTTTGTACCGATGTTAATAGGTACTTTTGCATGAAGTATGCACTACTCTACTGACATGTGATGCTCTATGAAATATAATTCACATCCATAATAGAAGCTATGCAAGATATACTTTGAATAGATTTATTCTTCAACTTGTTTATTTAAACGAGTTCTTTTTAGTTTGTATAAGTACACGACCCAAGCACATTAGCAGTTCTGAGTTGATGATTACATAATGGGTATAATAAAATAAGCTTCTTGGAAATTTATATAACCTTGAGAACTATACATGACAAAATGTCAATCAGTTAATGTCATTCATTAATGTATACTCTATAAAATCCGCAAATGAAAGTCACAGCCTGTACAATGAGTTAGGAATCTAGGCTTATCTTTTATAGATATTGGTTAGAGAAGAATGATAGATTTAGAGGATTGGTTTTAAATACAAATGGTTACTTTAGTTATAAAAACACAACAATAATATTAAGTTGAGCGTTGGAAATGATAATCTATAAAGCAATTAGCAATAAGCAAGAAGCCCCAAAAGGAGTTGCTGTTTAATTCCTTGTTTCAAATTGTAGTACTCAGTCAATACCATTAGTAACAATACCAATGAGATAGTTCAATAATAAGTACTAGGCTCCCAGTACTATCGCACTCAATTTTAAAAGGTAAGGTACAATAAAAAACATTTTTATAAAATAGAAGACCCATCAATTCTGTCCAATTCGGTCCAAATTGGTCAAACATCAAATTAGACACTATTTCGTATATGGGGGAAATCTGCCAATTCATACCCTAATTCAGGTTTTCAGAATTTAATGACTCGTTAGATTGAATATTTTGACATGGATCGTCATAACTATCATAAGATATTAATGGTCATGTATAAGATACTTAGCTTTGACGTTAATTTTTTAAATAATGTTAGTCATCATTATTATTTACAATCAACATCATTATCAAGTTAACCCAAAATGAATGGAATACTGAAACTGGGGAAACAGGAGATTGAAGAACCGCAGCGATAAATGCAATTTTGAGTTGAGAATGAGACGGAAAAGAGGAGACAAAGTAAATGAGTAATGATTGTGAATGACAAATCATGTTATGTAGGTGGATGGATAAATGCAGCCCATGCAGGCGCCTTTTAGAAATTCCCGGTGGAAGTAGGAGGGCCGTAGACTATTCTAGTCTTTTTCCTTATTTGCTTTTTGCATGCTGCAAAACAGTGAAGGAGCACATTTTCTTGAACAACACAGACAGGATACGCTTATGACTAAGCATGCTGCTTGCATTTTGTATTGTGGGTGAGTATAGTAGTAGAGTGAGTAAATTAGACATTTTTGGAGTGCGACGAGTGAGTGGACAGGTTTTCTTTTTCTATTCACTTTGAAGCCGCTCCTGCTACATTCAATCGTGTAGTTGTAGTGACTCAACGTGTCAGAAATATAATTTTACCGGGCGATAAATTATTGCATCTTCGTTATTTTATTCGTAATTTTAACCGGGTCACAAATTATTGAATCTTCGTTATTGTTACCAATTACTTGTAATCGTAAAAATGGTAAGTAACATCAAATTTTATAGTTTTCAAATTACATCTTATCTATTGTCTATGCTTGCTTGTCAGGTGGTTTCTAATTGTCAATAATTTTGTAGACAACTATTAATTTTTAATAATTCTTTGTGTTTTTCTGAATCAGCAACCTCAAATCATTCTATTACGAGAGGGGACGGAAAGTTCTCAAGGGAAGGCCCAATTGATCTCCAATATCAATGCCTGCGAAGCAGTCGTTGAAGCTGTTCGGACCACTTTAGGACCAAGGGGTATGGACAAACTCATTGTTGATGGGAATGGTAAAGCTACAATTTCTAATGACGGAGCTACAATTTTAAAGAAATTGGACATTGTCCATCCTGCTGCTAAAACCCTTGTTGACATCGCCAAGTCACAAGATTCAGAGGTAAAATAAATGTTACCGTTGTTATATTACATTTAAAAAAATTAACTTACTTAAATATCTTTAAAAGTTTCGATTTAATACATTTAAAATACAACTAATGTCATTTATCTAGTTGTGAGGAATCAGATGTGATTAATGATTTCTGTGTTTAGGTTGGGGATGGAACGACAACGGTCGTCATTCTTGCTGGTGAAATTCTTAAACGATTGAAGCCACTAATTGAGGAGGGAGTACATCCTCGACTAATTATAAAAGTAATCCGAAAGTGTTTGAAATATTCTCTGGACAAGATAAATGAAATCGCCGTCCCGATGGCCGAAGGAGTTGAAAATCGTCGTGATATTCTAGAAAAGTGCGCTGCGACTGCTCTGAATTCCAAGTTAATTCACCTCCAAAAGGAATTCTTTGCAAAAATGGCAGTTGATGCCGTCATGATTCTCGACGATCTTCTTCCTTTGGACATGATTGGAATTAAGAAAATTCTTGGAGGAACTCTTGAAGATTCATTTCTTGTACCGGGGGTAGCTTTTAAGAAAACTTTCTCATACGCTGGATTTGAAATGCAGCCTAAGAAATATGAAAATCCCAAAATTGCCTTGTTAAACATTGAGCTGGAATTAAAGGCTGAGCGAGACAATGCTGAAATCAGAATCGAACAAGTTGATGTATGAACAATCATTACACATTTTTTCGTCTAAGTATTTAATTATGACAAGCTGATAAATTCTAATTCTTTTCAATACAGGAGTACCAGAAAATTGTTGATGCCGAGTGGAATATTTTGTACGATAAATTGGATAAAATACATAAAAGTGGTGTTCAAGTTGTCTTATCGAAGCTTCCTATTGGCGACGTAGCTACTCAGTATTTTGCAGACAGGTAAATGCAGTAGAGAATGAATGTATTGATTATATATATTTAGTGTATAGTATATTACCATTATTGGAAATTTCAATTAATAATTATAATGCATTTACTAGGGACATGTTCTGTGCTGGACGTGTTGTTGAAGATGATTTGAAGCGGACGTTAAAAGCATGCGGTGGCATGATTTTGACTACAGTCGCTGACTTAAATGACAGCACTGTTGGGCGGTGTGAACTGTTTCAAGAAAAGCAAATCGGTGGTGAACGGTACAATTTGTTTACGGGATGCCCCAATGCAAAGACTGCTACTATTATTCTTCGGGGAGGAGCACAGCAGTTTATGGATGAAACTGAAAGATCTCTTCACGATGCTATCATGATTGTTCGACGAGCAATGAAAAACAACGCAATTGTTGCAGGTAAATCCATAATAATTTAATTATTCGACTATTGCAGCGTCAAATATTGCTTCAGCCATATATTTAGGTAACGTGACAATGTATTTTACAACTTATGAATTCTTAAAGGTGGTGGTGCAATTGAAATGGAGCTGTCCAGACATTTACGGGAGATAGGGATTAAGAATATCAGCCGGGAGCAAGGAATAATGATCGCTGTCGGAAAGGCGTTGGAAATCATTCCGAAACAGTTAAGCTATAACGCAGGATTTGACGCAACTTCCATTCTTAATCAACTTCGGATGAAACATCATCATGGTATGAAATGTTTTATTGTGATCTGACTGAAGACATTCTTCTGTAATCACGGCTTGGTTTGTGTATTTAATTAAATGTCTATTTTACAGGAGAGATGTGGTTTGGAGTGGACATTATGAATGAAAGCGTTGAAGATAATTACAAGGCTTGTGTCTGGGAACCGTCAATTGTTAAAATTAACGCATTGTCCGCTGCTATTGAAGCCTGTTGTCTCATTTTGTCCGTCGACGAAACAATTAAGAGCCCGAAGAGTGGAGGCTCCGACATGTCAGCTAATAATCCTTATGCAGCCGGTGGAATGGGGATGCAATAATTTAGCTTTATAACTCATACACTTTAAATTTTACTCTTTTATATGTTCATTGTAATACTATAGAAGAATGATTTTGCGTTTATTTGTTAACAAAAACTTACCATTAGATCAAATGATCAATTAACCGTATGTTATTTTGCAATTGCGAAATGTATTCACATCACTAATTCTGTAAACCATTTTGAACACTTTGAGGTTTAAACATAATTGTTTACTAATCGTTGAGTTAACTTAATTAAAATCTGTAACCTCAATGCTTTGCACTTGTCATTAAATGTGATTTAATGGAATAAATATCTTGGTCGTTTTCAGTCCCGGTACAAAATTAAATTAGTTGCATGTTCGCCTAATTTCTCTACATGTATATAGCTACTACGTTTCAATGGATAATACGACACCATTCACTTAAATCCACATCCCATAATTTCCACAGTTAGCTTAAATCTAAAATAATCCACTTTGTCAATTCACTTAAATTTAAAATGTTTCATTTCCCATATCGCTTAAAACCCATCTCTTTCCATTAACTAAGCCGTATAGTGTTTTTACCATTCATTAATCTGGTTCAATAGATTCAAAAGTGTCTTTAGATGGCTCATGAGTTTTTCGTATATCTTCTGTAAGTAGCTTACATGCTATTACATGCTATAGTTTCTAAAAAAATATTAATATTCCTTAAAATTAAGAGCTAATTTAAACTTTAAAACGAAAATTGAATTAATTGATTTTAAAATATTGTCTATATAATAATGTGGACAGTTGTGAACATTCTATTCGGTCCACTTTAGATAATGTTTATTTGTGTGGAAATCTCCAGCATAATCGTATGTAAAATTATGTGCTAGAATTTACAGGATCATACGATGTCTCCTATCACCTTTTCTTGAACTTTTGTCCTACTTTTTCTGTAAATGTATGAACAGAAGTCCACTTCCAGACACCAAATTGCATAATTGGTACCTGGAAGCGGACTGTCATTTCTAATGTATGGACTAAGGTCAGACCCTATTTAGATATGGATAACTAAGTATGTCAATGCTAGGTTATTTAAACCTGCGACTTACCTGTAATATTAATTCAGTCGACTCTGGTCTTTACCTGTATACACACCTCTCTTATTCTCTGTAAATAAAATTACCTTTAGAGTTACACTTTCAGTCACTACAAGTCTCATTTCGCCCTCATCTAAAGTAGGCTCATCTTTGACTTAGACTTTTTTACTCTCACCTCTCCAAGAAATTCACCTCCTACCGATTCTCAAGAACTTGTGTTCTCAATCACCCAGCAAAGGTTTTGCAAAATTGAGATCTGGCGCCCCTGGTTAGGAGGAAGAATCTACAATTTTTTGAAAGAAAAAGTGAAAAGTTTCGAAGATGGCTCATACTTTGGCGGACATCGAGCAACATCTTCTGATGCTGAGGATGAAGCGGACTCCTATCCGGCTGGATTTCGAGAAGAACTGCACCGACTTTGAAGAAGAACTCCTTAAATCAGAGCCTGACAAAATCGTGGCAGATGGTCTCATCCGGAACCTCAGCCGAAAAGGAGCCGCCCTCTCGGAACTCGACGAGCGGATCATGGCTACCATCCTGGACAAGGTGCTCCTTCCGGAAGCTGTGGATACAGCCCAAGAAGTCGCCGCTGAACACGCCAATGCCGAAAAATTCCAGGACCGGTTGGGTCTTCTTCGAGCAGCTGCTGAAACACTCATGGCGAAGGACGACAGTCAATACGACAGTTGCAGCAGCCATTCAGCAGCCAACCATCGAGGAAGTACAGACCGGAGGATGAAACTTCCGAAGATAGAGTGGAAGAAGTTCTCCGGCGACCCAAAGGACTGGCTCGGTTTCTGGGGGCAGTTCGAGAAGATAGACTCCGACTCCACCATGAATGCAGCCGACAAGTTCCAGTATCTCCTGCAAGCTGTGGAGAAAAAATCCAGAGCAGGAGAACTCGTCGGAAGTTTCCCCCCGAGTGCCAGCTGCTACCCAAAGGCCATCGAGAGCCTAAGAAGCCGGTTCGGGAGAGAAGACATTCTGGTGGAAGTGTACGTGCGTGAGCTGCTACAACTCGTCCTTCAGAGAGCAGCCCACCAGCAGAAAATCGTCCTGTCAAGCCTCTATGACAGACTGGAAACGTCCCTCCGGGCTCTGGAGACTTTGGGACTCACCTCGGACAAGTACGCTGCCATGCTGTACCCGCTGGTTGAATCCTGCCTACCCGAGGAAGTGCTGAGAACATGGGAAAGGAGAAGAATCCACGCAATCCCACTGGAAGCGCCGAGTGACTCTGCAACTGCCGCCGCTGCCGATGGAAGCCAGGTTGGTTTATCTCCTCCATCCAAAACACAGCCAAACCAACTCACTCTCCTGATGACCTTTCTTCGCAACGAGGTGGAAGGAGAGGAGCGTATCGCCATGGCCAGAAAAGGATTTGCCGTGGACGAAAAACCCAAGAAAGAGCAGCAGTCGAAGCAGCCCAAAGGAGAAAATTCTCGGGATGCCCCGACGGCAGCTGGACTCTTCAATGGTGAGCCGACAAAATCCACGGAGAAAAAGAAAAAAGATCCCTGCATCTTCTGTGGAAAACGTCACGAAGGCAAGGACTGTTTTTCGGCTTCTAAGATGTCCCTGGACGAGAAGAAGAAAATTATCGCCGAAAAGAATGCCTGCTCCTGCTGTTTCCTGCCGAGTCACTCTGGAAAATGTCGAGTTTTCGTTGCCTGTACGCTGTGCTCCAAGAAACATTACGTTGTAATGTGCCCAGATCTGCAATCGATGAGGACGACCACTACAGCTAAGATGACGGAGCCAACCGCGACCAGCAACAAAACCGCCGATCCTAGCAATACTCTTGCCAATCAGACCTGCACGGAGGAAGTCTTTCTGCAAACTCTCTTGGTGAGGATCTACAACGGCTCGGAGGAAAGGATCGTTCGTGCTCTGATCGACACCGGTTCCCAGCGATCCTACCTGGACAAATTTGCAGCTGACACTTTGGGCTACTCCAGCATCGGTGAGGAGAAAATCCGCAACAGTCTTTTCGGAGGTCATGTCACCGAGGAGAAGACCCGCAAGAAATTTCGTGTCTGGCTGAGTAGTATGGACCGAAGCTATCACTGCAACTTCGTCACTCTGAACCAGGAGAAGATCTGTGGGACTATCCCTCGAGTTCGAAATGGCCCGTGGATGAAGGAGTTGAGCAGAACGGGGATCACGCTGACTGATGTAGGAGCTGACCTACCCGAAATCCGTCTGCTGATCGGAGGAGACGTCGCCGGCAAACTTTTTACCGGGAGAAAACAGGATCTTGCCAGTGGACCAGTCGCTATTGAGACTTTCCTGGGATGGACTCTGTTGGGAAAAACTGGAAACAGCCCACAACCCTTAGCTGCCGCGACTATTGTCACCTCCGCTCATATTTCCGATGTCGACCTCCAAAATCTCTGGAAACTGGATGCGATCGGTATCACAGATACGGCGGAAAAGCAGACGCGGGAGGAACTTCAACAATCTGCCATGAACTACTTCAAGAAGACGGTGACTAGACAGCCCGACGGCCGCTACGAAGTCTCCCTGCCTTGGATCTCTGACCACGGCCACCTGAGGAGCAATCGACAGATCGCGGAGAACAGGCTGCTGAATTCGACGAAGAAATTAAAAGCCGAAGGACTGATGACAGCCTACGACAATATCTTCAAAGAGTGGCTCTCCGACGACGTCATTGAGAAGGTCCCTCCGGAGGAAATCTCACTTTTCGGGCATTTTCTTCCGCATCGAGCAGTTGTGAAGCAGACGAGTGAAACAACTCCAATTCGCCCCGTCTTCGATGCCTCGGCCCATGAGAAATTTTCTCCGTCTCTCAACGACTGTTTGGAGAAGGGCCCAAATCTTCTAGAGCTGGTACCAGACGTTATTATCCGATTCCGGTTGCACCGATTTGGACTGGTGTCAGACATCAAACGAGCATTTCTCCAAATGGGGATTAAGAAAGAAGACCGAGATTTTCTTCGGTTCTTGTGGTGGGAGGACCCTCTTGAAAATTGCGGAAAGATGGTGGAGTACAGACACAAGCGAGTTCTCTTTGGCGTCTCATCTAGCCCCTTCCTGTTAGGGGCCACCATCAACCATCATTTGGACTCCGCTCCGCCACACCTACAGCAAACTGGGCAGCTGCTTAAGACGTCCTTCTATGTGGACAACTCTATCGCCAGTTTCGCTACCCAAAATGAGATGGATGTTTTCCGGGAGGAGTCTACTACTCTCATGGCCTCGGCAAAGTTCGACTTGCGAGGATGGACATCGAACTCGAAAGCTGCAGGAGAGGACGAAAACTTACTAGTGCTTGGATTATCCTGGGGACTCCAAAAGGACACATTATCCTGCCCATTGATCGGAAATAGTCTAGAGCCCACGGAAATCGTCACAAAGAGGAAAATCCTGTCCGCTGCACATCGTGTCTTCGATCCTGTCGGGTTCACCTGCCCTGTCACACTTCTGCCGAAGTTACTACTACAGCGCATCTGGGAGCTCAAAGCTGGATGGGATGAAGAGCTGCCCGAGGAAATCACCCGTTGCTTCAGAAAATGGTACCGTTCTCTACCTCGCCTCTCTGAAGTACAGATTCCCCGATGGTTGTTTGGGACGGACTGTCCAAGAAATTCCTGGGAACTACATGTCTTCGTTGACGCCAGCAAATCCGCCTACAGCACCTGCATCTTTATCAGAGGCGAAGGAGCGGAGGACGTCGTTCTACAACTGGTCTCCGCCAAGACGAGAGTGGCCCCAGTGAAGACTGTCTCAATCCCTCGACTGGAGCTGATGGCCTGTTGCATCGGAGCGCGCCTAGCTGACTCCATAAAGAAATCCATCACCTACCCTGAAATACAAACTACATTCTGGACGGACTCCGCCAACGCCCTTTCCTGGATCCGTAAGAGCGAGCAGTGGGCAACGTTTGTGGCTAACAGAGTTAAGGAGATACGAGAGCTGAGTGACCATGAAGCCTGGAGACATATCCCTGGCCATCTCAACCCCGCTGATCTTCCTTCTCGAGGCTGCACCACTGAACAGCTTCTGGAGTCCACATGGTGGGAGGGACCAGATTGGCTACGAAAGTCCGAAGATTCTTGGCCCAAGCACTCTTGCTGCCCAGACGAAGAAATCGTTAACTCGGAGCGGAGGAGAACAGTTGCGGCCCACACCACGACTACAGATGCTGAAAAATTCTCCCGAAATCTGATGTACTACATGTCGGAGTACAACAGCATCGTTCGTGTCGTGGCCTACCTACGTCGATTCGGAGTGAGACGAGACAACCCCGCCGACCAACCCACAGTCATACTGTCTGTCGAGGAGTTGGATAAAGCTGAGAGGTCTCTCGTCTATCTGATACAAAAGGAAGCCCTGGCAGACAACCCGGACATCTTTAAATGCGTCCGAACTTTTCGAGATGCAGATGGGATTTTGCGGCTGAAAACAAAGATTCTACAAAGAGAGGACGAGCGCAATTTTAGGAGCCCAGCAGTTCTACCGCCCAAACATCCTCTCGTGAAACTACTCATCAGAGCAACCCATTTAAAGATGAGCCATGCTGGTGCACAGTTCGTGCAGTCTGCCTTGAGGGAACAATTCTGGATTCTCCGCTCTCGGAGAACAATTACGGAGGTCATCCATTCCTGTGTGCGATGCCGAAGATTCAGCGCCAAACATCTTGACTCAGAGCCCACGGCCCTACCTCTTGATAGAGTTCGAGATGCAGCTGTCTTTGAGGTCACCGGAGTTGACTTGACCGGCCCACTTTACCTGAAAGGAGGAAAGAAAGTCTGGATCGTACTCTACACGTGTGCGGTTTATCGGGCAGTCCACCTGGAGCTGACTAAATCTCTCTCCACTGAGGCTTTTCTTCAGACTCTCCGCCGATTCATCGCCAGAAGAGGCCGTCCCGCCACCATATATAGTGACAACGGCACCAACTTTGTCGGAGCGGACAATCTTTTCTCCAGCCTCAACTGGGACGTTGTCACAAAACAGGCGGCGGTCTTGAAAATCCAGTGGCGGTTCATTCCAGCTACTGGGGCGTGGCACGGAGGTTGGTGGGAGCGGCTAGTCCAGATGGTAAAGCGGATTCTTCGGCCGGTGTTGGGGAAAGCGTCTCTACTATACGAGGAACTCTCAACGATCCTGTGCGATGTGGAAAGTATCCTAAATGCGAGGCCTCTCACCTACATCTCAGAAGACCCGGAGGACCTAACTCCACTAACTCCAGCCATGTTCCTGCAAGACGTGAGGGAGACCGGAGTCGCCGACATGGATGTCCTGGACAGTCATGGTCTCAACAGACGCCTCAGATACTGCCACAAGTTGAGGAATGACTTGCGAAGCAGATTCCGGAGCGAGTACCTGGGAATGCTGATCCAGCCTCAATTCAACAAACGAAAGCTGGATACAATTACTCCAGGGAACGTCGTCCTCATCGGCGACGACCTACACAAACGTCTGGATTGGATCATGGGGAAGGTGGTCGACGTGTACCCAGGATCTGACGGCAAAGTTCGAGTGGTGAGACTTAAGACTGCAAAAGGTGAACTCATCCGCCCCATCCAACGACTTTATCCCTTAGAAGTTTCATCGGAGGAGCGTTCAACTCTGCAGCCTCCCCACTCAACTCCATCGACATCCGACGAACACAACTCTCCTGAAGTATCCAAGCCGAAGAATGTCAGAAGAAGTGGACGCCTCCCTAAAATCCCTGACCGACTCACCTATCATCATCAGTGAATAATGTCGTGTTTTGAATATAGTGTAACTAAATATGATGTTATAATTATGATTTGATGATTGCTATAATTTTCATTGTCACTACCTTTATGCTGTATCTTTTAAATTAAGCCTTCCATTATTTAGTCTTAATTAGTGGGAGAATGTGGAAATCTCCAGCATAATCGTATGTAAAATTATGTGCTAGAATTTACAGGATCATACGATGTCTCCTATCACCTTTTCTTGAACTTTTGTCCTACTTTTTCTGTAAATGTATGAACAGAAGTCCACTTCCAGACACCAAATTGCATAATTGGTACCTGGAAGCGGACTGTCATTTCTAATGTATGGACTAAGGTCAGACCCTATTTAGATATGGATAACTAAGTATGTCAATGCTAGGTTATTTAAACCTGCGACTTACCTGTAATATTAATTCAGTCGACTCTGGTCTTTACCTGTATACACACCTCTCTTATTCTCTGTAAATAAAATTACCTTTAGAGTTACACTTTCAGTCACTACAAGTCTCATTTCGCCCTCATCTAAAGTAGGCTCATCTTTGACTTAGACTTTTTTACTCTCACCTCTCCAAGAAATTCACCTCCTACCGATTCTCAAGAACTTGTGTTCTCAATCACCCAGCAAAGGTTTTGCAAAATTGAGAATTTGCGTTGGCTCGTTACATTTTTCTGACTTTTCAAGAAAGATGTTAAAACGTTACTTTATTCATTTTGTTTCGAAATCCGACGTAATGTGCGATCTTACAATATGAATCATACCTACGTAAATAAGGAATGAGGAAGTACTAAGGCTATAGTATGTACAGATAAATAATCCTAATATTTATAATAATGAGCATTCATTGAGAGCCCAGCACGATATCTCTTAGATCTTCTGCTTAATTACATTATAAATTATAAGTATGTAAACACATACGTCTTAGCTGTTGCAGTTTGCATGGCTGCATGCATTAAAGGGTTATCGACTGTCTTGTTTTCTTCATGCTTGTTTACAAACGGAACGACAAAAATTACTTATCGTATTATCCTCATTCAAGTCAACACATGCGATTTTGCTTAAACGAGTGTAACTATTTTTAGTAGGCATCAGGCAGCACAGGTAAAAGGCTATCCTGGAATTTTTCCTACCTAGTGGTATAGCAATGTATTATAAGTAAGTATCATTAAGCAATAATTTTTGCAGACAATGTTGACCTTTAATGACCGTAATACTTGCGATTACAAAAATTAGACAGGCTGTTATGTAAAACACAAAAAAAATTAAATTGAGTTAAGATTAGCCTTCATTGTTATAAGATGTTATAATAAAATCTTAATCGTATTACTGGTATTGCCTTAGTAATTTAAACTTCAGTTTTGTATTCGGAATCATTGCTAGCAGTTATTACTCTTATTTTAATTGAGCACAATTATAATTGGGGTATACTCAGGACAACTTAATGGTCTTTTAATTCAGTCACTTAAAGTTTTATGACATTCTGTTGGGTCATAAAAAACGACATTGTGTCAATTGTAACCTGAGAACGTTGGCGAAATAAACATATCTAGTACTAAATGGCCTGTTTGGTGTGATTAAAGTCCATTCTCCTTCTTAATAACATATCATTAGTCTACAAATCAGACATTTATCTGATTTTAAGTAAATGGAAAGGCTAATATAGTAATTGGAAGTTAAAACTTCATAAATTTTAAAATTTAAGATTTAATTTTACTTTGTAGTGGGCGCATATACTTATAGAACAACTTACATGACTAATTTATGCAAAACTAATGCCCTTTAATCTACTTACTAATGACATAGCACTTTAAGCTCGTTGTTAAACTCTTGTTAAGAAGTGTAATGAGATTTGCAGAAAATTTGGTTTATGTATTGTTAATACTTATCTTCCGAATTTTGAATCATTAGATTTGAGTAATGGTAAAAAGTTGACAGTCAATTAAAGTGTTCTAAATTGGCATATGCGAAAGGAGTTGCAGATAATTCAGAAAGTTTAAGTGTGTAGACTGTGGTAATTGTGCAGCTTGCCGAAGTAAAATTAAACTGAACCATCCGCATCCTTGAACTGAAAGATTATACTTCACCATTAATATCATGTGCAATAAAAGCCTAAGTAAACTCCATAGTAGCATATAGCAGTAGTGCAATTGCTTCGGTTGGGTTTTCGTCTCAACTTTGTATTCACCGATATACAGTAAAATACATTAGAGTGATAACCATGGGCATCACTTTACTTTAGAAACTAGGAAAGATATGAAGACACACACACATCTAATAAAAGCATGATAATATAGAAGTACTTGTAGCTTATGCTGCTCTGGTAATAATTTGTTGCTACTTACTTAGTTAAAGTCACGTTATATATTTTAGCTTACTAGACGTATTACATAATATGGTATTAGCAGCAGAATCTCCATATTTATAGGTTAGACAGCACAATGAACAGAGTTTGGCAGACTTGGCACGGGGCAAAACGGGTACATTAGGATTTGAATGGAATCGTCCAAGTTTTCCCTATCTTCTGATGTAACTGGGCAGACTAGGATTTAATACAAGAGGAGGATAGACATAATGGTGGTATTTCTAGCTACAATAGTTACGTGTCGTAACTAAAGCATTTAACTCAATTTCAAGCCTTTGTCTCTTTTCATGGCCACGAAAGCACTAAGTAAGCTACAATTATATAAGAATAACCTATCCCCCTGCAACTCACGAGTTTAACTCGGAAATTGGGGCAAAACAGATTGCTCTGTAGGTTACTTTAAAGCAAATCTTGAACACTGGTTCAATATAACGTTTATTCCCAGTCAGCACCTTGGCGTTATCGTTTTAATCACAACGCGTAATAGGCAATCTCATTCTTCGGTTCCCGTTTACTTTCTCAATTTCGAGCCTCCCGATTTTTGGTTCACACTCAGAAAAGTCACTCTGCTTGGCAGTACTTTTCAACAACTACCAAAATCAACTTAATACAGAATAAGTTTTGTTTCAATGCTCAGTACCATTCAATTCAAGGAACGGGGAATTGTCCTGGTGTCTTGTTTTTTAACTGTGATAGAAGCTGGTGTGAAATTAAGCACCGAGAAGTGAGACAAATCATGAGTGCCAGAACAAGTAAATAATAATTGTGCAGTATGTTAAAAAGTACTTAAAAAGTGTCATTGACGTGTCAAAACATGGCTTCACTATTTCAGTAACGCCTTTGATTTCGAGTCAATGTTTTAAATAAGTAGTACATTCAGTTTTATATGCAACGACTCCAATCGATAATAAAATAAATTCAACATGGGTAAGTTTAAATTGTAAAGTTTCTTCTCATTTCTATTGTAATCTAAAATGTAAAATTTTTAAAAATTGCTTCCAAAGCTTAAATAGTCAATTTATTGTGAGATTTCCTCCTCCTGCCCTGAATTTAAATATTGTCCTATCAATAGTAACCTAAATGGCATTATAGGTCTCTATACTGCAGGGTTACTTGCGAGTTGCAACATTTATGGTAATTAGAAACGTGTATCTTGCATTGAGGACCATGAGTAATAGCGATAGAGATTAAATTGAGTAGCATGACTAAATAGCATGACATTCGAATACTTAATTAACTTTATAATTTACTCAGGATGGTTGCGATAGTATCCGGGTTAAATAAAACTTTTGGAAAGAAAGCCATCCATCCATTTTCCATCCTACTTATTTTTATTTCTATTGGGCAGAAACCCTAAGGTGAATTTACTTTTGTTTTTGAAAGGAATTGGAATAGGATCACTTTAGAATTTGTATTGTACGTTAATAAAACTTTGCATTGCATTTCGATTTTGACAATTACTTTGGAAAGGTGATTTTATTGAACTATAGATACCTACTAATAATTACTGCCATAACAAAGATATCTATATAATGTTGAATATATGTCAACCTAGTTTACCAACTTAATATCATATCTAATCTAATTACGATACTTACTGAGCACATACATATTTATATTGGATAATTACAGTAAATCTACGCTAATCTAAGAATTACTTCTATAAGGACAAAATCTAGTATACATGTAGTTCAGTAGCTGCTCTATGTATAATGTTAATTGCGTCTCGTACATAATTTTAGTATTGAATTTATTCATTGTTAGTAGTGGGAATAAATCAGTAACGTCCAAGAATATTTGAGGTACAAATGATCATATAAATTGTTTATCTAAGGAGAAAAGAAACTACCAAATCTCCTGGAGTTATCTTTAACATTTAGTTAAGTCTGGTTTGTGAATGTCCATGTACGAAATGTAGTACACGGTACAATATTATTACAAGCTGTAAGTTTATATCGGTATGAGAAAAGATACATGAAATAATAATTAAAATCATTTCGCTTGTTGTATTTCAACACACAGCATATTGATAATTAGTATTTAGTAATTTTACCTTTTTCTCAACCTGATGTATAAAAACTTTTACAAAATAAAGTCAATAAAAGAATCTTGTGTGTAGGATTCTAGCTTTATGGGTGTACAATTTATAAAGCAGGCTATCATATCGACTTGACTATTGATTACATATGTAAAATTAAATAAGATATGCAGCATGTTGTGCGAAAAGCTACAAGTACAACC
Source organism: Tomocerus qinae (assembly GCA_020055645.1). Taxonomy (NCBI): domain Eukaryota; kingdom Metazoa; phylum Arthropoda; class Collembola; order Entomobryomorpha; family Tomoceridae; genus Tomocerus; species Tomocerus qinae. The sequence goes on along the minus strand of CM034548.1, from coordinate 16,353,335 downwards.
CAACTTCTTTCGTCTGTGATTCTGTTTCAATTATCAGTAGATTCATGACTTTACATTAGCAAGCATATAAATTGTATTTCAGTGATGTGTTAGCATATTGCATTTCATCAATTCTACCGTGAATAGTTCAAGTGCAGCAGATAACAGATTTCTCTAGTCTGAATATTCTGTATTTGAGAATGCAGTGGATGAAATCTTAAAATGTATCATATTTTCAGGGCTATGTTACGATATGGTCAGTAAACTATCGAGATACTACAGATTACTTTTTTAAAAAGACTCATATTAATTAGCGTGGTCGTGGTAGTAATGATAGCAGACAAGTATTGTTACAATCTAGTCTCACAAGTAAGAGTATGAACTAAACCCTTATCATTTTTATCATTATTTATCATCGCGTACCCTGTACTTACTCTTCGTCGTGGCTATAGTAAATGCATTTGCACAATTAAAGTCATGATGCATATTAAATGTAAGACAATATACTTCTTAACACCATCATAGGCATCAAAATACTATATAAATTAAAATAGTATACTTCCAACTTTTACACGGGACACTAGTGGTAGCTACAGGTTCGCTTTTAACATTCTGTTAAAAAAATATAATATTGGACCAAGTGGAATTGTGTTTGTTTCTCAAAGTATTAGACAGAACTACAAATGTGATTGCATTGTAAAAGTTCAACATAATTAAAAGTAAACCCAAAAAATTAAGAGGGAGTCAACCTATTTCATTTTATTAAAAAGAAATTTAGTAAGCATTGACTAGTACCCAATATTACACGTGTGAATACCAATTTGATTGATTCAGACAGGTAATCCGATATTGTCAGAGGGTGTTTGGTTTTTCATTTTTAAACATGTTTAGGTAAAAGAACTTAGCAGTGCTGACTGAAACTCCGGTTTTTTTCAATCAATTGTTCAAGGTTAAATTAGAGCATGTCCTTCAGAAAAATAATAAACACCTTCAATTTTATTTATCGAGACTTCAGTTATAATAATATGTGCTAATACTAATTATAAATTTAATGCTTGTTTCAAAAATAGTAAAATGGTTATTGTAATAGTTAGCCTACAACAGTGACTTATTATTCACTCGGAAAATATAGGGACTAGAAATCATTTTTACCCCTCCCTTTATACAGGGAAAGTCAGGCTAAAATTTGAGGAGTAGGAGGGTTCCTAGTCCCTATATTTTCCGAGTGAATAATAGTTAAATGTGCTTTGTACTCTACGGATAAAGAATATATATTATGGACATGGCAAATTAGTATGTGTTGGTACATATTTGTAAAACTATAATTTTAATAATATACTACCTTTTTAATTTCATGAATATTAAATTTAACAACTAAAAATAAATAAATTTTATAAATAAGTGTCGGAAAGTGTAAATTCTTGAATGCAGTCGTCGTCGTCGTCAGACTGACTAAATATTGATACGGAATGCATTTATATTTCATTTTCAGGAGAATGTGGAATGAGAATGCGATAAAGATATTTATTAGTGGATGATATTCGGAATGTAAATTATCCTTGATAATAAAATCTATTCTTAAGTTATTGAACAGAGAGCACAATAATGAGTAGCATTTAAGGACAAGAGTGAAACGATTTTAAATTTTTATTGCAGTGTTTGCTCTAAAAATCTTCAATATACCTTTAACAACATTAATGGATGGTTTTATAAGATTAGTTGAAGATGTTTATCAGGATCCTAAATTTTTTCCATCTTTAAAATGAGGAAGCAATAAAAAAGCCCTTAAATGCTGATAGTAAAAATCGAGAAAAATAGAGTTGAAAATTAAATGGCCCGATGCAATTAGCTTTAAAAGCCGAGTTTAGCCGAATGTTATACACTGAGGTGAAAGAATTTGTAATTTACTATTATAAGCTGACATTTTAAGCGGATTTGGCTATTGAACCTTAAAAGCAAAATTATGGATTGCAGTGGTGAAAAGTTTTGTGCTAGCCAAATAAATAGAAAGAAAATAGTAGAAGTCATTGAAACATGAAAAGATCGTAGCTTATTTTTATGTTTGCAACGTTTTAATGGAATTAAGTAGTTCAAAATGTATTTTATTCATCCCCCACTATGATGTTGTAACATTGATAGTATCTGGTTGGGATTTGCATAAAGGTAAGCTAATAATAATAAACAACCCAAAACAGTAAAAGTTTTATTTCCTTCGAGCCATATACAGATGGTGATGTTACACTCACACAAACAGAAGAAAACAAGAGTCGCAGATAAAATGTTATTATTACCATGCAACTACTATTGTATGTATAGAAAGGTTGCCAACTCGTAAAGTTGGCAATTGCATATAAAACAAATGCGTCGTGTCGCAAGTGTACTTAGAGCTGTAGTCATATCAGTAATGAAAGATGTTTAGGTAAGAGGGGATTATACAATCGAAGCAATGCAAAGTTTAATGCTATTTTGTGTTGGAATGTTTAGGTAATTCTCCTTCTCAGGGCGGAATAGAGGAGCACATAAAATCGGAGCCAAGACTAAGACACGAAAACGTAGGACCAAGAAGTCCTGAGAATAGTGAGGAGAATGATGGAGAAAATAGAATGAAAACAATGGAGAGCAAAGTTGAAAATCCATGTAAGGCGTCAGCGTCCATTCAACTGATTAACAAAAATAAAGTCCACCCAGCAGAATGTTCTTATTCAGACAGACCCAACCTGAAAGAAAATTTAAGTCGTCAAAAGTCGTGTTCGCCTCCAAAGATTACAACTGTAGGAGGAGAACCTTTAAATAAATTGCCATTTTCTGATATGAGGACAGGAAATTTCAATACAGAGGAGAGTGTCCCGTGGGCTGATTCCTTAATTATTGCAAATCCACAGCCTGTGGACGAATGTTCGATTTTTTCACTAGATTCTCTCGAAAAAAATGAAAGTACTAAATCAAGAGACGTCATTTGTCCTGATACACTAGAAAGTATTCCTTTAATGGGGAAGATTGATAAAATTGATTCTAATGGGAAAATACAAAGCCCTGTTGATGCCATAACAGGAAGTTGTAAGGAGGAAGAATCTAATCTTGTTTCATCTATTGAAACTGGTCTAAAGGTTGGTTCAACTCCTTCTCCCTTTACGGCATGTGCAGAGACGAAGGATGCCGACTCGGTGATTTCATGCAGCTTCACAACTGATAGTCTTGCTTGTGAACCTTCCATCAGGCAGACAGACTCAGTTGTTATAAACACCGAAGATTTTTTCACGCTAAGAGAAACTCCTATTACTGATGATATTCCTGTTTACTCAGAAAATGAGGATATCCTCTCAGCACAGAAAATTGCGTTAAATATAAACGACTCGAACGGAAACGTCTCTTCCCTTCCAATAATAAAGAGTGACGAGAGCACAAATACCACGATCTCCAACAAAGAGAAAGAAACTGCTATAAATGTCAACCCAGATGCAGATATCCCAATAATGCAAAAGGTTCTCTGCACAGCAGAATCTCACTCCGTCTCCACACAAGAGAAAATACAAGATTTGCACAACACTACGATCTCAGATAGTAAATTTATCAAGCCTCTCGCAGAGTCTGAACCGTTCTCTGGTGAAATCCTATGTGAAAATACATCTGCTACAGATACTATTGAAAACACTCACCTTAATGTGGGAAAAGTTCTCAGTGCTATCCATTTACAAAATCCCCCACACGAACTAAACCAAGTGGTCACAACTAAAGACAACTTGACTGTTGAAAACCAAATACTATCAGATGAAATTTTGTCACCTTTGAAAAGTATTCCTGAAATTAGTGCTGAAGAAACTCAGATTGAAGTTCAAAATCATCCAAGTGAAAATAATAAAGATTTTGAGAATCTAAAGGAATCCGAAAGTGTGGATAAAGTTTCAAAAATGGAAGAATTGGATACCGAATGCATAAATTCACAGACGTTCAAATCAGAGAATGTTCCTGATTACGAAGAATTGGATTTTGAACCTAGCTCTGCACCTTTACAAGTAGAAGACCATTCAGAAATTTCAAGTGGTGAACGATTCCCTATAAAGTTGCAACTTATTGATGATTCACAATCCGTTTTACAGTTTGCATGTAAAAATTCCCCAAGTGATTTAAATGAAATTCAAAGTATTGAGAATATTAATGGTCCACCGAGTATTAGCAGCTTGTCTTCAGACAATGATGATAAAACAATACAACAACTAATTGAAAGTGATGGTAATGACTGCGAATCTAAAACATTTGAAAGTTATAATCTTGAGCTAAGGGAAGATACTGATGCAGACGAAAGTAGTGGAGTGTATAGTGATTTAGATAAAGATAACGGAAATAGTAGCCAAAATGAATATCAGCTTTCTGAAAATAATGTGGAAACTGTTGAAAATCCCTACACTGAGATTAAAAGTGACAACGAGTGTACTGTCTCAGAGATTGACTCCCCCACACTTGAAGAACAAATAGACAATCTTACTATACTGAATGACACTAATGAAATTTTGCATATTTATGAAGCAGTTCCCAAAGGAATTCTGCAGATTGACGAAACAATCTCATCTGATATTTTACATATTGATGAAAAGGATACCTTGGGGATTTGTGATGCGGATACGAATGAGGGAAACATTTCCACTAATTCCCGTTTGAATAATTTAGAAAGCCTTTCTCATGAGAATAACTCAGATTTAGTAGGCCAGGAGACAAAGTGTAATGACAAACCAAGTGATGGAATAAGTAACAGGAAAGAGGACTTGCCTATTAACGTTGAGGTAAAAGAAATAGAAACGGTGAATAATATTGCAGATGGGCTGAGCAGTGAAGAGGAAAGAAAAGAATTGTCAACAGCAGAATGTTTGAACTATCTACTGAAGTATAAACAATCAATCGAAAGTGAAATTGTGTTAGAAGATACTCAGAAAAATTGCCACGACCAGTCGGAAAGTTTGGAACAAAAGCTTTTAAAAATTGACATTGATGGTCTTGACACTGGCATCCCAGTTTCCGTAGAAAATAATTTTACAGAGTTTGTTGGAGAAGAAAAGGTAAATCAATTTGAAGCCAGCGACATGAAGTCAATAGGAAGTGAAATAGTGATAGTAGAAGAGACTCGACAACTTGACTGTAAGAATATGGAAGAACAGAAAATTGAAACCAATATAAATGTCAATCCTAAAATTTCTGATGAAACTAACGGAAAGCCAGAATTTGTTGAGGGGCAAAAGGAGGATCACTTTGCTGAAAAAGGTAAGGAATACTTGACATCTGTCAAAAATGAAATGGTATTTGAAGAAACTCTTAAAAAATGCAAAGACGAGTTGAAAGACTTAAAAGAGATTATGAAAACGAATTCTGTCTGCAATGTTCAAAGTAACAGCCCTCAAATTGATATTCACAACAGTGAAATTAAACCCAACACAACGGTTGATCAGATCCTAAATGAAGCTAGTAACAATGTAGAAGCGGTCAAACATGAAATGTCTTTAGAGGAAACGTTGAAGAGTAAAGAACACGCCGTAATTAATAATACCAATGTTGTAGATACCAAAATTGAAGTTTTAGGTCAAACTAACAAGAATGTATCAACGGAAGAACTTGCAAATCATAAAGATGAATTGCATAATGAACCCAGCATTAAATCCGAGGAGGAAAATAAAGAAAAGGAGGTCGAGTGCTTACAAGTCAATGAAAAGAATAGTAATAAGGGAAAAAGCAAAGTCAATCCTGCTAAGCCTGTGGCAGCTAAAAGGGTTCCATTTTCACGCAAACTGATAAAGAATGCTGTAAAAGCAGATGATGCATTTGATGCTGTGGAGATTTTTGTTGGTCCCAAAAGACTGTCGTTGGCAGAAACCAAAGAAGAGAATGAAATATCAGAAAACACATCCGTAGGCAATCCAGAATCCACAGAGAACTCCAAAGACACAATTATTGATAATTCCAAATCTTCTCCAGGCTCGAAGGAAGATGCGATTGCAAGCGAGAATACAAAATGTGATAATTTAGATGCAAAACCTAAAGAAGAACCAGAAAATTCATTGAATAACAAGTGCGAAATTTCTGGATCTGAAAAGAAAGAAGCAACTCCGTTAATACCAATCTCAAAAAATGCCAATGGGAATAACAGCGACTCAGAATCGGCAAAGAAACTCTCTCTTCTACCTACGGAAATGCCTTTTGAGAAAACAAATATTTGTAAAGGTAAGTGAATTCAATTTATCAGAATTCAGTAAATCGTTTTATATGTAAGATTTTTGTTATGCATGTGTAAGAAACTATAAAAGTTGTATCTCTAATTTGAGAATGGCTGCCTGCAGGATGGAACAATGCGATAGGTAATACTAAATAGTCCGTCAGCGTGGTTGAAAATGCATGTAAAACTTTATATTTGTAGAATCACGGTTGTTTAAATATATGGTAATTGATATTTGATACAATTCGCCTCCTCCGTCCAAATCTGCTGAATTTGTCTAAGTTCACTCAAATGTCGTTTTAAATTTTCAGTCGAAGAAAAGGATACAAAAAAAGCAGAATTGCCCACACAAATAAAATCCAGCAGTCAATTTTCTCAACCTGCAAGAAATGAAACAAAGCCGTCTCAAGACGACGATCCTTATAAAGACAAGTGTAGTTTTCTCACTAAGGATGATCATGAAATAAAACCCGATGAACCAAGAAGCAAACCCAAGCCATCATTAGTTCGGCCGCTAGTTCCCGATCAAAAGGTGGATGTAATATCCTTGAAGTAAGTAAAAATATTTATCTAGCGTAGTTTGCATATTTTACATGTAATTTATTTGCAATGTGGGTATTGAAAAAAAGTGTAAGTTATGCACAACTTTAAAGATAAGAAATGATGGACGAATGGATGTGCATCAAATTATGGTTTAAGCATTACAGTTCTTATTAAAGTGTAATCAACTGAAAGTGACAATATTTAGCAGATTTAGCTGGGAAAATGAATGTCTAGTACGGCTGTCTTCAATTAAGTACCTATCTATTATGTAGATAATTCCATTTTTGTATGAGACGCAGAACTAATTGTCGCAGTAATATTTCTCCAGTAACCATAAAACTGAACGCCATAAATACAGGGTTTGAAAACTAGGTAAGGATGTAAATATGTGCATCTATATAATAATAATTACGACACTTCATCGTAACTGAATCAAGTTGTGATTGAATTGTATGTAATTTACTTCAAGGTTGTAATTTAATTATAATAACAGTATAATTAAATAGAAAACGAAAATTACTAAACTATTTAGAGAGAGGGAAAATTGACAGTGACGTTAATTTAATTATAGCTGGAAATGCAAAATTAATTGTCGAATACTTTTTCGAGAAGGCATATAGATAGAGTGGAATATTTCAAAGTAGAAGTGGCTATGGTTATCACATCATAAAAATAAATAACGCTATGTATGAACTGTGTCCTAATGGGGGATACTTATTATTGCCACTATTTTATTCATAGTTAGGTACGCTACAGAAAGGTGTAGTAATACGTATAACAAAAATAATTTAGAAAAATGATTGTATAGCAATTAAGAGAATAAGTAAAAGTAAATAACCCTAAATTAGTAAGTGCACAAAGCAAACATAATGAAGGTGAATACTTTGTAATCGCGTTGTATCTATGTGTATGTACATGTGCAGATACATCCCTCGATATATTCAAACTTGATTGTATTTGCTTCTCCAAGTGATTTTAATAGCTTTTTAAAGACAGGAATTATAATTATCTTCACTTCCTTCTGCAATTGCACAAACCTTTATTTCTACTAAAACCTTTGTTCGAAACCACTTTGTAATTGTAACCGTATTTATTTTTAACCATATATGGAAGTGTTGGTTGTGATCCTTTTACATGCAATGACACAGTGGTTTCTGGATACACATTTCCTTTACTAAAACATTGTAGATTGCACGTTATCTGTGCTTATCACAACCTAGTGTTATCGATGCCATAATATTACCTGTATGTATGAAACAGTCTGGATCCCCAACCACTGTGATGAGCAATGCATTTTTTATTGTCTTCATCTATTATGCTTATCGTGTTTCAAACCATATGTACTTTTATTCCCAATTTGTACAGCAGATTGGTGCAAAATGTTTTTTAACTTTCACAATGACCTACGAATATATATTATTTCTGAGAGCTTGGGCCAGTTAATTTGTTGTTTATTCTTCTTTTTATAATTATGAAAGTATGTGCATCATCAATAAATATCTTATGTCTATGCATTACCGTATTAGGTGTTCAGAAAAAGTGCACTAATGAATATTAAGTTCTTATAGTGCTTTCCTAGAGCTACTACTCCTTTTTAGTAAACTGATTTAAACTTTTTGGCAATAAAATTACTTTTACTGCAGAACATTTTCATTGCAATACAAACATTTTGCCAACATCAAAAAGCAGAGATGTACATACACATTTCTCTTGTCTTACCTATCTACACTTATTGTTACAGTTTGTTTCAAAACACACATCTGTTTATTTCAAAACAAACCTGTTTGTTTCAAAACTACAGATACGATATCACGTACAGGATAATAATTTATTTAAAATTTTTTAAAAACATAAAATAATTGTCTTGGACATCATGGAAGAGTTGAGATTGTTATTAGCTTTAAAGCAAACTGGTTGGTTTTAAAATAAACTGGCTTGGTTTTTAAACCTACACAAACTAAGTTTCACTACAAACTGCAACATATTATAGAAAGGTTATACTCATAACATAAAATTAGTTATAAGGCTTTAGTTGGATGATGAATGAATGCAATAAAGATTAGCATAAATGTACTTTATTAAATTTTTCTTTGTCATCTTCATCATAATACAGAAAGGAGTGGTAGTGTATTATTTATGATATGGTATTGATATGAGCATGAGATTAAATCCAATAAATATGATTGCAACGAATCTCATGACATGTACCATGTTTTTGGCTATGCACTGAAGTACAGAGTGTGTACCACCCTTAAGACAAGGCAAGCACATGTTATGTACAGGAGGATTGATGTGCATTATCTCTACATTTTTGAGAATCTGCTGTGTAAATATAGTCGAGTAATCCCTTCCCTTGCATTGTGGTGGTTCCCAAACATTTCCTCCTACTTACGAGCAAAGATCGAGGGAATATTGTGGTTAAATTTTAGAGACAACAATTTTACGTTATTGTGCGTATCACTTCGCATTTGGCGAAGGTCCGTGGACAGTTGAATATCGAGGTCACTTTTGTAAGCGTGTGTCAGTGAACGAATTATCATTACTCCTTACACATCTTCTGAAAGAGATTCATCTAGGAACAACGATAGAAATTATTATTACTAAAAGAAAACTCCAAAACGCAGTGCAAAGAAAGGTAAAGTCATTTTTCATGTTCGGATTTAATTTAGCCCACCTCTGTAAAACTGCCTTCTATGGTACACGACATATAATTATTAACTTAATTTGTGAAGTTAGACATTACATGCACTTTTATCTTCTAATTTAAACACATTGTGTTATCAGGTGTAGTGAACAAATTATACAAAAATCCTTAACAGTGTAATTGAAAATGGGAGATTTTAAATTTGCTAGCGAATGTTTAAGTACAGGTGTGAGGGTATAAGCTAAAAGGGTTGAACGAACTCTTCACTTTCTCACTCAGGTGTGCTAACAATGAGTTCTTCTCAGCAGTATATACCTAGAGGTAAAGCAAGATCATAAGTCTATCTCTATTGTTGTTGTCTGCAATTAAATTCCCGAAACAACATAGTGCACCTATACTATATGCATTTTGCTGTCTGAGATATACCCATTTTAGGCTAGCTTCTCACTTTAAAGAAACATTGTCCCGTTTATGTACATCTTCACAGGTTAGCTTCTGAATTTATTGGTGTCTATATCCAATTAGCTATCAAGAGAATTTTGTTCAATACTCTTCTATTGATCTATATAGGTTAACGAATATTTGCACACACAATCGGTTTACGTTCCCCAGATTCATATTCAGTTACACTAAACATATTTTAAAATATAAGTTTTAATTTAACATTTTTTTCTTTATTAAATGCAATTAAGACTTTTTATTGTCGACATACTAAATTAAAATGTCGAGTAGATTTATATGTAATACAATTCTTTATTTTACATGAATCGTAAATGCCCACTGTACCAAATACCTTTTTCGACAGTTACTTCTGAATAGACATGATGAAAATGAATTTCGTATTTATCATTCTATTTAGATTCTTAAACAAATTATATTCGTTACACTTTGTGTTATAATAGAATATCCAGTAGTTTGAAAAAGGCGAAATTTAGATCTAGTTTAAATATGTTTATATCTAGTTGTTCAATTTACTAATAGGAAAAGACAGTGGCAAGTATTCTTATTATGTAGTAGATTTGCGTAATGTATTTATAAAGATGCAGATATTTAGAACAAAAAACGCTCTCTCTTATTTCTGTAGCATATTCAGTTGTCATACATTTTTAATATTTACTCTAATTATTGAGAAACGAATCTTGCATTAGTTGCATTAGACATTGCTTGATCTATATTTTCTTATAGGTAGAATGGACATTCAGTCAAGAGTGTGTCATGTTAACGATTCTATAAAAAGTGTTAAAGTAAAATATGACTTTAGAAAGTGATACAAAGAAGTGCCATGCTGTGTAGTGTTTGCATTACTAATGCACTACTGCTGCATAATGTATCCTAATTCATGCTAATAAAGAAATAGTTAGTTCAGGTAATATTATTATCCCATAATACGTATATTATGGTATAATATTATACTATAATGTGCATAAACTATAATTGTTACAGAAAACACTGAAATTTAATTATTTCCTTATCATCATAAAATTTGATCTTTTGGGGCCTTTCCAGACAAAACTTAAAGAACATTTAAATGTAAGCTCTAAATAGGTTTATTTACTTAGCATAGAACTATTATGCTATGTTTAAAGATTTCATGTAGAAATTACGATAAATTGTATATTATAAATTATGATACTAGTAGTAATGCTCGATGGTAAATGGGTTGCTTTACTTAATGTATATTAGATATATAAAGCTATTAGATACAAGACAATCCACCAATTAAAGAAAAAACATGCACGAACAACTTATATACTCTGCTAATTACTATCTGTTGCTCGAGTTTGCAATCATATAGGAAATACTCATTTGATCAGATCAATCACACAATTTCACAATTATTCTGGTACTAATGGAAAATAATCTGGTTTGCAGTAATAAATATTTAGCTTTTAAATGTATAATACTACGGCAATTTACAACTGATTATAATAGTTACAAATCATTTAGTCTAAATACTGCTTGGACTTTCAGTCAAGCTTCCATATAATTACACGCACAAACTGGTTACTTCCCATTATGGGAAATAATATTAAGAAAGCATTACAGTTATTTCCTCTCTTCAATTTAAATACTATGTCATAGTATATGTTACCATTTATTGCCAAGTAGGGAATAGCAGTAAGAAATTCTTTAGTGTACGTGCACACTATAGTGTATAGGGTATTATCTATCTGTGGTTAAAGGGGCTTTTTGGCACAGTATTATCTAAGCTACGTAGTTACCAATATTAAAGTTGATATCACGTTTAACGCTGATATGGCTAGGTTAATTAGAATTCGGGCAAAATGGAGCCTGATCTAAATAAGTCAACGCAATGTCCATCACATTCTAATTAAAAGATATCAGCTAATCAGCATAGCCAAGCCCCCCGAAAAAAATTGCTGTGCTTTCATACTGCACTGTGGTAATGTGGTTAGTATTAAAGCTCTCGTATTCCTGAAAATACATAATAATGGATTGCTGAATGCTTGACAGAATGCACTGTGCCAGTGGCCGCACCACCGGCACTGCTATAAGTATATCTCTTGTGGTAAATTCAATGTATAAGTAAAACATTGCTGTATATCAGTAGATAAAACTAACAACGAAGGGCAAGACTCGTGTCATGAAGGGCAATCGGTCTAATAAACAGCGCCTTTAAAAAATAAAGGGACGAGTTATACGTTAATATTACATCTTATTAAAGCGTCTACCATTTAACTACGATGAAAAAGAGATAATTCAAGTTATATCCCAGGTTAAATCTCAGGTGAAATAAAAGTGCTCTAACTCGAATTTTTAAATCCCATCCTAATTTTTATGAAGCGTTTATAAAGCTCCACTTATTATGTACAAAATTGCAGGTCCTTATTGATGCAATATCCATGAATTTATTTAGTGGCCAATAAAATCCTAGGATGGATAATTATATGACTTGAGATTGAGGATTAATGATTATAACCCATAAATGCAGTAATATTTCCTGTAAAAGAATGTAAAATGGAAAAGTGTTAAATTTAAATCAATATGAGAATGAATAGTAGGGGAATAATATATAAAATATTCAGAATGTAATTACTTAAGCTTTCACTGAATTAGTTAAGTTAATATGACCATACGAGACGTTTACCTTCACAAGTGCTCGTCCTACAAGTTTCTGTGATGTGCCATTTTTGTATGTTTATAAATAGAAATTAGAAATGTTAAGCCATTTTCTTCGCCATTATTAATTATAAAAGTCATATAAGAGAAATTGAATTTCAGGCATTGGCTGAGAAGGTTGGATTATGTTAAATATTAGGCTGTCTGTGTTGTGTGTCTAATGGTTAAGTGTGGGGTGAAACTAAACGGTATTAGCGTTGAAGCAGGTTTATCTAAGAGAGCTGTCTGTCATTACAATAAAAATAGATTTGTTCAGCAGGGACAATAATTGCCTTTTGTAGGTTTTATACAATACGTATGTATTGTGCAGTATTGTTCTTATGTGAAAGAAGAAACACTTACTTAACTAGTGTTATGACTTACAATATACAAAGGAAACTAAAACTGTTGTTACAAGTATTATTATGGTATTAATCGCTGCATGATTTATGTGTAGCTGTTAAAGTGGGTTGGCCGTTGGGTGGCATGGAATTCTGCAAGCGAGACAGACTAGGCTGAACTAAAGTGCATTTTGCTATCGTTAACAAAATAATGTGAAACGAAACTAAAAGGCAGTAAAGGTGAATTCCCCGTATCATATCTACAACAATATAGTACTATAGATAAAAACGCTATCATATCGCTATTGAGACAACCAATTTTGTTCATTTGTTCTGTGCTGTGGATATTGACAACAATAATCTACTGCCTGCCTAACGGAAATATCATTAATAGCTTTCGGAAATAGAATTACATAGTTGACAGTTAAGTCAAGTTTCGGTGCATGCAATTCTGTGTCGTATCCTGCTCACCAACTCTATCAAAATATCTATGTAAGTAGTGCAAGTATAAAAATAGCCTCCACTCTGGCTACTTTTCACCTATTTTCGGGATATTCTTTGTTATAATTTTCTAGATTATTCAGTCAGTAGTACCATTGGACTATCAGCTACCGTTTTTGTTTCATTGTTCACTTAATAGGGTACTAAATTCTCGTTTACACTTCCTATCAACCTCGAGTTTTAGATTATTACACTTTATCAATGAGTAATTAAGTAGTCAAAACTATCTTCATTTAAACTTGATAGTTTTCTGTATCTAAAGTTGTAAATGCATATCAAATGCGCAACAAAGACTGAATACCTATATCTACATTGCTTTTAATGTGGACCTCGTCAATTTACCAGCTCACCACAATCTGACCATAATGGATACTTTATTTTGTGCTTTACCATTTTTGCGTCTACCTTCACCTAATTGCATAAGTGCATATAATGTGTGCTGTATGAGGTGATGATAAGATAGTTTGAACATCTCTTTGTGCTTTCAAGTTTGGAATGACCAAATAAAAGTAAATGCACACAAAGAAGTTGGACTAGTGGAGGTTATTTCTGTGATATGTTTATTATTATATAGTTGCTTGCTAAATAGGTAATAATGTTAAGCTACCATAGTAAATTGAATGCTACTGTGTTTTAGGTACATAGACCCAACAATAAGTAGGCAATTCTTATTCAGTAGCAGATGCATTGTTAGTGACAGTGCATAATGCATTTGCATAACTAATATTATTATAATTAAATATAGTGTGAGTTATATTCATGTATAAGAGTACTTTATACCAAACTTGTCTTGTGCAGAAGTTGCAGAGGAGCAATTCTCTTCTTTCTATGCAATGCTCTTCTCTCTCTTACTCTAGTATACTTCTATATAATATCGTTTGTGTGACTGTGAAGCGGATGAATAATTTTTGGGTGTGTTCCTCCTGATTTAGAAGTGGGAGATCTTGGATTCCTGATAGTTGTCAACATCCTTCGTCATCTGGATTGGAGAAAGAATCTATTCGAAACAATTTTGCCAAGAAATATCCAACTGTGAGAACTTATTTTTATTTATAGGTTATTCCAATAATATTTTGTTATTTCAGTTAATACCTTTTAGTTACTTATTAGCACTATACCTATACACAATGGCTTAATTTTATTGATTTCTCTACTACTCGACTGTATTTTGTGAGTTGCGTTGCGTCACACAGTTAAAGTAGTTTTGCTTAATTGATGACTATTGGTTATTCTATTTTAGAAACCACCAGCCCTTTTGACAGCCAAATTTCTGAGTTCACAGTCTCAACAACAAGGCTGTGTCAACTCCAGTGGACAAACTCGGAATCGCATTATGTCACCTTCCTTGTCTAACAATATTTATATCGGGATGAACGGAATAGACGCAGAAGCTCTGGTATTAATATTTTAATATATTCCTTATTTAAAACAAGAAAAGTTTCTACACAAGAAATACTTTTATTTTTTCATTCTTACTGATTTATCTTTTAGAATGCGTTAGCTGCACAGGAAGAGCAGTACTTAGAGCAGTTACAAGAAAAAGAAAATATTATTAATGAACTGCAACAAAATCTTGAACAAGTGAAACACAAACCAGACGGCCAGGAGAATTTTAAGTAAGTACAATTTATAGAATTCTATAACTTCTTTATATAATTTGAGTTTTAAACTTTACTGTTAATCCCTGTTAAAAAATCTCTTTTATATCACAAACTTCAATTTTAGAGTGGCATAACATTCATAATCTTAGTGCTAGTCCCATAGTTTTTGAATTACTCATTGCTCCATCCAAAATTATTTGTTAAATGGATTTGAGGAACTTGAATTTAGAATTTAATTGAATTTCCATAATTTTCTGTCTCCGAATTTCCTTCATATTCCATTTTACCAATTCAATATAAAAAGATAGTGATTTTTTATACTTCTGTAATATTTTATTGATACCAATTTGTGAATGATACAAAATAGTCTGTTAAATAATTTGTAAATTACCAATTTATCTGATTTCTTAATACACAAGGTATAAAAGAAAATTTAATATTTCAGTCGGGTTCTTGCCGAATATGAAAAAACTTTGTCTTTATACGTTCAACAAATTGATGACTTAAAACGCCAAATTGAAGAAGCAGATGAAGAAAAGTTAGGACTAATAAAAGAACGAGATCAGGCAATAGAAGATCTGAGAAATGTGGAAAGTGCCTTTTCTGATGTTCACAGGTACAAATTAAATTTTCTTAATTAATTTAAATGTTTGTTTTCAATTAAAGTTATAATATTGGAATTTGGGTTTAGGAAATATGAAAGAGCAAAAGCATTATTGGAAAATATGAAGAAAAATGAAGAAATATTAGTAAGAAGAGACCAAGATATGATGATGAAAGTTCAGAACCGTGACAGAAAGATAGATACGATGAAGGAAAAAGTTCAAGAAAATATGGAAAAGTAATTGGCTTTTAACCGATTTTTGAAAAATATTTCAAAGTTACATTATCATGTCTGTTTTGGTATTAAATGGATGAAATCAATTGCAAAGGTTGTGTTACAGTTTCATTTTCATTTTACAGAATGCACCAAGACTACGAATCAAAATTACGAGACGCAGAAGCAGATAATGCGAGACTACGTGCACAATTCCGAAAGATGGAAATGAAGTTAAGTACCCTTGAGAACGACGTTGAGCAGAAAGCAAAAGAAAATGCTCAACTTAGTGCACTATGTGATGAGCTTATAAATGGCGATGTCATAAACTGACGAAACAAAAGTTGTACTGGGCATTGGCAATATTTTCGCTTTTTTATAGCCCTTATAAGTTATTAGATACGGTACGGTAGTAGTGCTTTTTCAAACGTCGATTAACAAAACAAGTAAAAGAGGTCAATTCCATAATCCTCTTTGTTTACTGCACGGCAACTGTCAAATGCAACAAAATAATTGTTCTATAGTGCAAGTTAAAACGCGTCAGTGAGCAGTATTTACCAGAAAGTGGCCAAAGTTAAAAACACAAGCTTATTTTTATCCAGATACAGGGATCTTGAAGCATCAGTGTACTAGCAATCAGTTACGCAGCCCGTAGACGAGAGTATCATAGTTTATTACAATTACAATCCAAAAATTATACATATTATACCCTGAATACGTGAGATAAAGGCACAGTAACAAAAACTTTTCTAATCAATTCATAAATAAAAACGCGTACCCGTCACCTTGCAACTTAACGTGATGTTTTTAAGGGTTTAACCTTCTTTTATAGTTTTAGAAAACATTGTAACGGCTTTTAGAACATGAAAATTGATTTTTCAGACAAAATGCTTTAAAAACTAACTTGTCTCTAGAAATAGAAATTATTATAAAATGTACTAGCTAGAACTAAAATAATTTATTGCTACGATTCTTACAACTTTGACGAAATATGTTATGTGTATAGCCTTAGTAAGTTTCGGAAGTAATTGTTAGTGACTGCATTAATGCCATTTTCGAAGGGCTTCCTTTTCTACCAAATTTGTAAAAAATATACCTGCATCTTAAAAATGTAAAGCAATGTAAATTGACTACGATAAAGTTATTACTATAGAAAGGTGACAATATCCTTTCGTTAAATTCCTTACACAACGAACATTTATCAAAATAACCCATAACAACTTAATAATGGTACTACCTTGTATGTATATAAAGTAAAAATAATTTGGATCTTCATGCTAACTTGAGCGAAGTTAACATGGAGCAACAATTTTAGGTAGATATCTATGTAGTAGTCTAACTTTTTGGGGTTTTAATTATTTTAATGGGCAACAACGGCAATCACGACAAACTCCACCAACATTAAAAAATAATGGTAGAATAACCTCAACTTAGTCCAGTGCGCTAGTAATTAATCGAATAAAATAAAATATGCGATTTAGTATTTAGTGTGAATAGAAATAACAGAATGGTATGAATGATTATCACGTCAGTATATTCACTTCAAGTAAAAAAAAATTTCCTTAATTGATGACCTATGTATTAAAATTTATTAACCGTTAGAAATATTATAACGACAAATAATTATTAAATACAATAAAGTTTATTTTTTGGTTCAAGAGGTTCATGTGAAATTATTAATATTTATGGAAGTCGCGTGACAGTTAATTGTTATGAAATTCAATATGGGAAGGTTGGGACACTAGCTGTTATTTTTATCACCAATGGAGATTTGAGGTCACCCCTGAAGAGAGTAGTACGTAATTTTTATGTAAACCCCCTAAGTATGACCGCGAGTGACGTCACCCGAAGTCAAAGATTAGTATGAATAAGAATAAGTATTTACTACAAAGTAAAAAGTACAAATAAAAGGTCTAGACTTGAAGTAAAAGGTAGAAGCAAAAGCATTTGCTTCAAATCGATTGAATAAAGAAAACTTTTACCGTCAAGCAAATACTTTGCAATTGTAGTATTTACTTCTCAATATTGTACAGAACAAAAATTGGTTACTATGACTCAGCCAATCAGAGACCAGCAACGAATCACACCTACACTCTTCAATTCACAAATGCAACTTCGTGGTCATGGTTATAAGTAACCGTTCAGAGTTATCTATGAGTTACTTTAGAAAATTAATCGTGAATCCTACTAATCCTACTCTTTTGCGTGGGGAAGTAAAAGGTGAAGTTGCTATCGGAGAAGCTTCAAATTTTTGAAGCAAATACTCAAAGTAGAAGTAAATTCAAGATGTTATTCATACCAAAATGTAGTATTTACTTCTGACGGCAGTAAATGCTTCATGCAAATTAACAAATACTTTTACTCCTTGATTAAGAATAAGCAAAAGTAATTGCTAATATTTTTATTCATACCGAAGGAACCTTTTACTTCAAAAACTTTAAGTAAAAGCATAAGGTAGACCTTATTCATACCACTCAAAATTCCATGTAATGATCCCACAAACTCCACCTACTTTTCTGTTGCATAGGGGATGTCCATGGGTTGGCAACGGCGACTATATCAATCAGAATTTTTCTCACAATCTTTTAACTCCTAGCTGGTTCGTAATAACTATTATATATTCTATAATATTACAATATAACATATTCTGTTTCTATTTATTTTAAAAAAAACTATAATAAAAAAATCAGCATTTGCCTTGAAACAATAATTGACTCTCTTCGTTTTAGTTGACCTCCCATCACATTCGTCGCCTTCCAGTACAACCGAGCTTTAGCATTTGGTTTGTTTTATAGGGATCAAATTTCTTTTATAATTACCTTACAGAATAATAGAAGTAATTATTTCATCATGACAGATCAAATCCCGCTTCTGCATGTATACAGTATAATAATTTTCTTAGAAGATCATCAGCGGTATTCAGTTCGGGTAGTTTCAACAAATTTATACACGTTGATGCTAACAAAAATTATAACGTTTTTAAATGTTATATTGCTTATTACTACCTATTTTAAATCTCTGTAGCATTTCTGATTTTAATTACCTGTGGGTAGGCGATCTGTTACGCCTGCGTTTTGTATACCAAACCGAGGATTGAGATCCTTAAAACCTAGTAATGGGGGACGCGAACACGATGTAACAAACTTTAAAAGTTTCCGTAAGTCTTTTTCTTCCAATGATCCAAGAACCTAAACAAATCATGAAAGTAAGTAATTCTATATCAAAACAGAGTAGCTACTATTGTACTCTGTGTATGACTATTTATTATAGTAATAAAATATTATATCAATATTATATTATAAAATATTATAAAACATATTATAAAATATCATCTTTCTCACCTGCCAAAACAATATAATCGTAGGGTGTTCTGGTGAAAATCCTCCTGCATAGTTTACATTAGCGGCCCAGTCTGCCAAGTCGATGCGGTTCTCTGAACCAGAAATCAAAGTTTGCATTTCTCTCCAGGAAAAAAAGGAACGGAAAGCAATCACACTGCGAAACCCTTCTCGGAAACTTCGGCACTCTTCTTCCATCTCTCTAGTATTCCATGAATAATATTTATATTTATAGAGCGTAATTCTAAATCTGGTTTTTGAATGTCGACAATTCACACATTAAACGAAACATAAAATACGAACTTATTAATCTTGTAATCAGCAACCAAATGGATGTATTCCATGATATTAGTTGCGTCAACCTCAATGTCTTTGCCATTCTCTTTGAGTTCTACCACTCTCTGTTCCCCGAGTTCGTCCAAGCTAATTGTGAAGTCGATACCTACGGAAAGGATGAAACATTTAATGCAAATCCCTTTTATAAAAGGTGAACTTATAAATAACATCATTTAGAAGTAATAGAATAAAGACATGAATGAACGTACACATATCATTCCAATCCCCTTCATACTGTTTGAGTAACATCAGGCTTTTGTACAGGATAGGGTCCAGTAACCCAAGAATATGTTCTGGTTGGGTTATTTTCTGTTCACTCAATAAAAATAGTAAAAACACTGGAGAAAATGGAATCCCTAGGATAATTTTTTCATAAACAGCTTTTCCAATCAATTTACCCACAAACTTAAAATGATTTGTATAGTCGGGTATTAATTTTTTAGCAAGTGGATTTGGAAAGATTCTATTTTGTGAATCCACGCGAAATAATCCCAGGTTAGGGTCAATAGCGGCACGAATTGCTTCAATGAGAAATTCCCTAAGGAGACCCCCACCATCAACTCCAGCTTCTAAAGCACCGAGGGTGTTTACCAAACTGATCCTCACTAGTCCGTTTAAGTTTTTAACTGAAAAATATTAAACCAAAATAAGGAAAAGAATGTTCCAAGTGATAAATTATCCAATTAGTAAGTAAATAATTTACAGATTTTAGTGCATTTCATGATTTACCGTTATCGGGGTATAATTTGTCAAATGCGTCTTTGTAGATGAATTTCCGACGTATTTGAACATATTCTCTAGCAAACCCAAGACCTTGAAAACGATCACCTCTATCTATCCAGATCATCCTATTCCATACTCTAACTCGGTCGTGAAAGCTCAATGAAAATGGACATTCTCTTAAAACGCGAAGTAATTTCGTTTCCAATAAGCGGGTTTCTGGAATATATACGTTTTCATCAATGAAGATATAATGGGAATCTATAGGTAATATTAAACTAAATGAGCTATGGAATTCCTCTTCTGGGACCATTTGGATTCGTGTATTTCGATCATGAAAGGCTCTGAGCATTGCCACTACTGCCTATATAAACAACCACACATTATATCCATGAATTTAATAACTATAAATGGTTGTATTAACTATAAGTAAGTGTAAATGGTAACGTACATTATTAGTTTGCATGACTATGGGATCCTGTGAATCGTTATCTTCATTCACATACGTTGTGTACAAATTTTTTATATAGTTAATTAATTTTAGAATTTCGGGTTTTGACAGAGGAATGCCGCCAATAAACTCAGCGTCATGAAGTGTCTCAGTTAAATGGCAGACAAACCAACAGAATGTGGAAATTTCTTCATGTGTTTTTGGTTCGCCAGAAATCATCTGCAATGCAAACGAATCACAAATAGAAACAAATTAACAAATACCTTAATTAATTGACAATTATAACAATTTTGAAACGTACCTCCCAGTACAACGACCTAATAAATTTTCGGTTGTAAGCCAACTGAGAGAGGCATCGAAATTTCGCAAATGATAATTGGGGTTTCAGTCTAATGATACAACTTAGAACAGGGTATAATTTCTTCCATCTGTGACTACTAAATGGTTCCATCCAGTTTGGGATTTCCAAACAGTTAAAACAAGTGAGAAGAGTTTGGTACACCTGTTAAGCAAATAATTATTTTTAATTAGGCTACTACCCAATCCAAGGATGTATTGAGGGATAACTTTAGGGACTGAAGTCCCCCCACCCTCCGAAATCCGAGAAAAAGGAGATTTTTTTCTTAAAATAGCAAAGAATTATTTGCCATTTTTAGGTCATTTTTGAGAATGAGTCAAAAAATGCCAAAAATTAAACGAATACCAACGAACCAATACCAATAAATATATAAAATTAAAATTGTCTATTGGAAATCTTAGCCGCCCCCGAAACTTAGTTCTGCATACGTGCTTAACCCAATCAACCATAGTTTAATCATTGTATACCAATTCAAAGTAATAAAACTCACTATCGTCGTATCTTCGTAATAGGTGTCTGCTTCTGATGTTCCTGTGTAATCATCATCCATTTCCAAGTCGATATTGTTATAGTAAAGCGGCATTTTCTCGATAGGAGCATTCCTTCAAAAAGAACCAAAACAAAGCAATTTTTGAATAAAATTAAATGAATAGTAGAACATAAACCTTGATAATCAGGTCACCTGTAAATTTTTGGCTTCACACATCATTTTTATGCAGAAATTGGGAGTATGGAGAGGGGAAGGAAGGGGAGAAATTGTAGGAGAGAAAGGGAGATTAAAAAATATTATAAAACTCACTATGTTCACTTGAGAACAGAAATAGAGTTATTGGAAGCGTCAGATTACAGGGAGAAAAAGTTTCCCCACCAGCCAAATGAAACAAAATGTCTTACCGATTGTCAATCGACGTTATGAGACACTTCAAACAGTCAAAGAATGTGCTCATCTCAAAATCAGGATTTTTCGGTATCTCACTCGATTCCCCCAAAAAATGTAAAACCGAATATAAAATATTTCTCAGATAATTGAAGCTGAATTTATATTTACGACGCATGGTCTTTATATATTTTATCCATCTCATCCATGGGAAAATGGAGGCTATTGCTGGAAAAGCTACCAACGCTACCATCTTAGAATTTCTCGATGAAGGGATCACATTAGTGCAGAAAGATGCCGTGAATTTATGAAGTACTCGATTATACACCGTATTCACGTCCAAATATTCTCCTCCGAAAGATGAAACTCCTGCAAAGTTTCTAATTCTGAACAAAGCTGCAAAAGGCTTCTTCAAAATCGATGTACAAAATGTCACTATTTCCTTAGGCGGTCCTACGTTTTGGTTATCACTCAATACAAGTTTACGCTCCATGAATTTCCGCCATTCGTGGAAGAAATCAGCTCTTTCAATCATGTGGAGCCAGCACGATACTCCCCACTGAATACCGCTAGCTGAATCGGAGGATACGTCGGTCAGCAACTATAAATTAAACACCATTAAATGGAAACATTTCATGGATAACTAAAATTCGTATTTTATTAACCTCTTTTTAGGTTCGTATGCCTGCCCAAATGGGTAGGACTGTTAGGAATATAAGACTATGAATAAATATTTTTGAGTATATTAATTAGCAAGTAGGAAGTAAAATACAGTTTTAGGAACATCTTCACTTACATTGACGAGTCTCATTAGCACTGCTTCTCTTGGTCTCTCTTTCACGTTAAAACGCCTCACACAAAATACAATTATCTTCCGAATACGAACTTGCATATCGATATCAAAGTGCAACTTTGGCATGATAGAATCATCACTCTTGCTTAATATCAAACGGGCTATTATTACTAGTCGGTCTGCGTCAATCCGAGGGTCAAAGAACAAGTTTAATCTTTTGATCTGTTTTATCATTTTGTCAAAAGAATATTCACTTTTCTCATCATTATCAAAAGCGGCTCTCAATACATTTTTCAGTCTGGTCCGAACAAGGAAACTCCGAACCCAAGATTGTATCACAACTATGGACTTTGCGATTAATGTCTCCTTCTAGATTTTAAAAATCAGTTACAATCAGTATATCATATATAGACAAATACTAAAATAAATAATGATTATGTATTTATGCATAGTTTAACAGAATAAAAGTATTGTTTAATTTTTTCCAATTTCTGGGGCTCCATTTCTGTTCTTAATGGCAAATTTTTGAATCTTAGAATTTTATGCTAACTGGATGCAGTAGTTATCAAGTCACAAAAATTTGAAATTAGTTATATATTTCATTACCTGCCGACGACGTTTTCTTTCTTCACGAACTTTCTGCAAAACGGATTTCTTATGTTTTGTCATTTTTGAGCTTCCTACCAAGTTTTGTTTAGGTTTCAGGTTCAGGCGAAACTTCTAATGTTGAAACTACATCTACTATTTGCAAAATTACCGCAACTGCTGACTGCCACATTCAAAGTAAACTGAAGAAGAATGGAATTAGGTATATAGTCGAAAATGTGAAATGTAATAATATAAACATTGCAAAACGAAAATGAAGAAAAATGAAGCAGATAAGTTTAATAATAGCCAAAATATCGTGACCTTTGCCCTCTAAGATTAACCGGTTTAAAATGTCACAAAACTTGTCAGCTGTCGAACAAGCTATTACACGACTTTTTACGATGAACAGATTATAGTAAATTTAACCTAGTTAAAGTTTTTATACTCTTACCAACTTTTCGCTTCACGTTGTGAGCTGTTGATAGGAGCTAAAGGACTGTGGCCCAAAATTTTGGCTCCGGGAGACAAAATCTGCCTCCAACTTGTTCTCGACTTTCCTGTTATAGTGGCGCTGAGACGAAAATAGTAAAGGGAACCCCCTTATCACTAACTAGGTCTAGCGTTTATTTTCGAAAACAAAGTCACCTTGTTTAGCGGGATTTTAAATATCGCTAGGTCAGTCTCCTAACTATATTTAACCCACATTCGCTGTCAGGGGAAGATTGTAACCTTTTGTTATGTCACAGAAAATATCAGCTTTTGAACTAGCTTTTGCTATTGCACCACTTTATAGATAAACAGAACGAAAGTTGAATGCAAAGCTACCCTGAAAATTTGAACCGCCTAGCTCAAACCGTTCGAAAGTTATCGTGCACAGGGATTTCCAGACGGGAAGACAAAAAGTATAGACGTTTCCCACAATTCCAGGATAACACAGGCAGGTACTGTAGTTATTTCAATACCTATTCATGTTAATTTAGTGACCGGTCACCAATTGTGGTAGTCTAGAGGTTCACTGACTGATATTTAAAACTAACCGCAAAGCAAGGTACCTTATTTTTGGGAAAAACAATAAAACACTTAGCCGAATGTTTGTAGGCTCCCCCGCCGCAGTGTCTAACTATCCGTTTCTTTGACGAGGCGGTTTCCCTTGTCGGTTTGTAACTCTATGCTGTGGCGCTGTTGATGAAGAGTGGAAATTCATAAGCCTGGTGGAGACAGAATTTGCTCCTCCCGAGACAGTTTTTGGACCTGAGCCTCTTAACTCTTTCGTACTGCTTTGCAATGTAAAGCGTAAAGTCGAAAGAGTAGGGAAACCTCTATTCTCATACAGAGAAGATGAACTTTTCTGAATAAAAGTTTCTTGGCTTTTATTGTGACTATGAATCATAGTGATATTGCATATTCAGGTACATGTTTGGCTGTATACCGCCAATCAACTTAGAAGTAAAATGGTGGATTAGAAGTAAAATGGTGGATTGCCGCTAGAAAAAAGACAACGTAGGATTAGGATTGTGTTTACTTATGTTTAGTTATCTACCACCTACCAGCGAATACCAAAGGCGGCTTCGCCCCTATGAAGAACACCTATAGATTTCCTATCCCTGTGCCTAGGTGGTCTACTATGAACGCCACTTTACTTTTCTGAATAGACCTCGAAAACAAAGAGATTGAAAGATAAGCAGACAATGAAAGCCCTCGCTTGACTGGGCTCACTGAGGTATATGCGTACCTATTGAAAGAGGGCACAGTGGGTCTAATCTATAAAAAAAGTGGACAAAACGGCCCAGTGTAATGAGTAATGAGTAGGGACTATGCGATGGTTGAATAGCATGAATTAAATATTGTAAAGTGGCACACAAATAAATAAAGCACAAAACACTCAAAAATTAAACAATTAAAACTTAATTTTAAATCAATATTTTTAAAAACTATAAAGCGAAACTCGAACAAAAAATGAAGATTTCACAAAAATACAAATTGTTTCTGCAAACTCCTACAAAAAATAAATTGCGTGTAATTTCAAATTGTGCGCATTGGTCTAAACAATTCCCATTTATACGAAATCGTCATTTTTTGTGAGAGTTTTTCGAAACATTTGGCTTTTATGCGAAAATGTTTTTGTGTGAGTTTTCGTTTTTAGGAACAATTCACTTTATAATTTTTAAAAATATTGATTTCAAAATAAATTTTCGTTGTTTAATTTTTGAGTGTTTTGTGCTTTATTTATTTGTGTGCCACTCTACAATGTTTAATTCATGCTATTCAACCATCGCATAGTCCCTACTCATTACTCATTACACTATGCCGTTATGTCTTTTTTTATAGATTAGACCCACTGTGCACTCTTTCAATAGGTACGCATATACCTCAGTGAGCCCAGTCGAGCGAGGGCTTTCATTGTCTTCTTATCTTTCAATCTCTTTGTTTTCGAGGTCTATTCAGAAAAGAAAAGTGGCGTTCATGTAACTAATTCTGGAGTCTCCATCAATCGTATTCCCAGAATCGCCATATGGATGGAAATTAACACGGTGGAGAGTTATCTCTAGTTTTGTCCCGACGCGGGGATTTTCCCGAATCGGCGTTCCCGATGCATCGGCCATTTTCAATTGGCCGATACTGATGTAAGGCGTAAGGCCGATGCATCGGCCGATGTGACGAAACTTGATGCGCAGAAAAATTAAATTCTAACTTTAAATACAGACAGTAGGCATCGATCGCTTTGAGTAGCTAACACTTGAATAAAAATTTAAAAGCCAGAAATAAGTCAAACAAACTTCAAAAATTATCTTTTATACGAAAAGCAGCGAAGTATAGTTGTTTTGCTTCAGTGGGCTATACAGATAATTAATTGAAACAACATGGCATCTCCAGATAGGGGTAGAAGTTTAAAGTTTTAAATAATATAGTAATTATGTTCATCATGTTTTATGCGCGTTTTGCAATTTGATTTACTTTGTGTATGCAAAACCAACTACTTATCCTAAAATATAAAATAAAATCTTTATTGAAATATAGTTATGGTAAGATGTAATTCACTGCGTTTGTTAAAAATTCAATGTATCACAAAATCAAAAATTAAAAAAAAATTATTTGTAATTTTCACCGTGTAGGGATGTTTTTTTAGATCTGGGTCGCAACGGCAAAAGAATCAGCCTAGAGGCCAATTCTGGGATTTGAAAATGGCCGATACCGATGAATCGATAATAGACGGAAATTGCCGCATCGGCCGCCGATGCATCGGCACTAGTTATCTCATATTTTAGTGAGTCTCATGTTATCTACTATAGTAGAAGTGTTAAAAATATATACTTGAAAATTCTGAGAGGTTAACTAAAATGGATTGCAGTTGCAGACATGGTATAAAACGGTTGTGTGCGTGCTGGCAATGTTCAAGCGTGGCTCTTTGTGGCTTGGAGGATTTGTTAAGAGTGGGTTCCGACTAAATGCAATAATAACTATGCAACGTGCAAACGCAACTAACATAGTGGAGGAATCTTCTAAACTCCTTCTGTTTGCATTGAATTGAGAACAATAGTTTTTAAGAAATTTATTTTTTCACCTAACCAGTGCCACAGCCAGGGGGGCTAGAACCCCCCCCCCCCCCCGAAATCGAAGATAATTGTCGTGCCCCCTCTGAAAATTTATTCTGGCTGCGGCCCTGCACCTAACACCTACCTACTTTGTAAACTTTCGGATTTATTCGCAAAAGTTCAAGGAGGAGGATCTCATAATGTCATTTCTATTCAAGTTTCGGAATTTTCCATAAATAATTTTATTTGCTCTGTCATCATGTCGCTCATACCTGAAGAGATACATACCTCATACGAGGTAAAATATTGTTTTATTTTCATCCTGCTCTTAGTGACCTTTACAGGTCAACGACGTTATATGTTTGCAATAAAATTGGTCCCGTACTGTGCAGAACAGGCACGTATCCAGGGATTTTAGCCAGGGGGCACACCGAAAAATATAAAATTTTCGCGCGAAGGGCGTAAATTCTTTCGATTTTTACCGTTTTTGGACAAAAAATCACGTTTTGTTCAGATTTAGGGTGCGCCAGTCTTTCCAGCCACCCATTGGAAAAGTGCTTGATGCAGAATGTAGGATCTTCCCAAGCTACCAGAAGGCTTTGCCTTCGTTTTTATTAACAGTTTTCTTTCAAGTACATGAAATATTTTAGTGGCGGCTTTCCCAATGGGCGGACTAGGCAGTTGTCCAGGGCCTTGCGCTTAGAGGGTCTCGCGCCGACGCTTGCCTTGCCAGAAGAAAGTAGTGACCTCTTGTGGTCACTCAGAAAACAAAGCATAATAATATAATTATGAATTATGAGTTTCATAAAATTGATGAGATAGCTTTAGTATTAAAATAATATTATGTAAATAACAACATGCAACATGTTTTTGACTCATTATTAATCAATTGTGATTTCCTGTTGATTTTGATATTCAATATTCACATAAGAGCCATCTATGTACCTTTTTTTGCGAGACTTGTTAGTAAAGAAGGCTCAGCTTTAACAATCTGCTTGAAGCTTATGGTTATTTGACTCCGCCTCCCCCCACCTCTGCACCTATCAGCAGTCTAGCCATCCAACTACTCCGCCTTTTTCACATCTTTGAACCAATCAATATTCTAGCCAGCCAACATATGTTGGCTCATTGGCTCGTTTTAAGCTAAGAATTGCTCTTTCTTTTATTAAGAAGTTTAAACTAAAAGGTAGATGGCTCTTCGGTGCTCATTATTAATCAATTTTAATTATCTGTTGATTTTAATGCTTAATATTAACCAATTTGGATGTTCTGTTGCTTTTGATACTCAACATTACTGTATTATGATTTTCTGTTGAATTTCATGGTCAACATAAATCTATTTTGATTTTCTGTTGGTTTTGAAGATACGTTAAAGAATGATCTAATTTGAATTACATTTTAGTAATCACATTAAATATATTTCTACTATTTTCTACTATTATTCTACCAAAAATGTGTACACTGTCCCTTTCACTCAGGCGAGCTTCTGTTATGGCTTGCTGTAGGTTTTACATGTTGCCCACCCACCCGAGCAAAAGTACTTAAAATTCAAAAATTTGCGCCAATTTTTACATCCTACCCACCGGTTAGTTGAACTCTGATAGTTTTCTTATTGCATCACTTCCGAGTTCCATTCCATTTAAGCTGGCTAAAATTGATTTTGAATAGCCAGAAATGAAATAATCTGAATTAACTGATAGGCACAAAACATATTATAGTTGTTTGAATTTTCAACCTAATCAATGATGACTTTCTTAGTTCCGTCGCCCTATTTATTTCAAATTTTGGCAATAGACATTTTATTTTGTTGCCAAAAATTGACTTTTTTGTTATTTTATCAAAACGCATTAAACGGTTAGCAGGTTGGACACGGAACAAAGACTTTCTTACTACCTTGATTTAGTAATTCCATATTTGAGAGTTGTTTTATAGGGCCTCCCGACAACATTTTGCCCAGGGCCTCGCAAATCCTAGAGCCGCCACTTACTGTACTATTAATGACTGCGGGTCTAGTTTTTAATAATATCTAGATAATTCAAATTTTGCGTTAATCTTTGCTGAGTCTTATTAAGTCTAATTAATTATAAGGGTGAGCGGTAGATTTTGAATTATTTAAAAATCGTACCTTTTTTACAGAGAGAGCTTCGTTTTGAGAAAATGAGAGAGAAAGAAAGGATTAATAATAATGAAAATGGGAGCAGACGGAGCATGTTTGTTCCGAGCTGTGTCTGACCAAGTTTATGGTGACCAGGATATGCATTCTCTGGTTTGCAATAATTAATATTTTCAATAATGTACCCCAACGCATACCTCCATGTACTAAATTTAGCACACGAAGGTGTGCGTCGTGCGTTGGGGTACGTTATTAAAAACATTAATTGCATGAACTATATTGTAAGTTTACTATTTTTTATTGTCAATTTAAGGCTTTACATGTGGCTTCGAAATTTCCTGTTAGTAAGTACTATTAAAACTAAACACCGATATACTTAAGTGCTCTATTGTTAATCATCATAACTATAGTATAAACGTAAACTGACGCAAGCGCATTGATTAATTCCGTATGTTTGTATGTCAATGTTGGTACCTGTGAGAAGGTCTACATCAAAATTTTTCTAGCACACTGACTGTGCGTGTTAGTTTTTAGCTAGTTTAATAATAATGATAAATAATGCTGCTTATAAAAATAATGAAATCTAAATTGAAACTGGTTTTAATCTGTATTTTATTTGAGATTAAGGTGACTATTAAGCATGGTCATGGGTAATATCTCTATATTATAATAGTGGACTTTAAAAATTTACGTGCCAATATTTCTATTTATGTGTGTACAGGTGGTAGGGTGTTCCCAAAAACAAAATGCGCATGTTCATATTTTATATAAAAATAAACTCTGTGTTAGTATTAATTAGCATATTTTGAAAATCAACCAAAATGTTGAACGCGTAAAGTAAATATTTCGAAATTCAATATCCAATACGCATAATGACTGTCGCCTACATTTCCAAATGGAGTTATGTAAGCTGGGAGCTACTAGTATAATATATGAGTGATATAAATAATGTGTAATAAAGTAATAAATAAACATTCTTGTCAGTTTTAATGTTATCGATATTGATACCCATCACGGAAGTAAACTTGGCATAGATAGGTGAACAATATTTTAAAATTCAAAGAATTAACTTTACTTCTAACCCAACTATGAGAATTAAACCTGCTTTACAAAAGATTACAAGTAAACACTAAT
The DNA here is from genome assembly GCA_020055645.1 of Tomocerus qinae. Classification (NCBI taxonomy): domain Eukaryota; kingdom Metazoa; phylum Arthropoda; class Collembola; order Entomobryomorpha; family Tomoceridae; genus Tomocerus; species Tomocerus qinae. The sequence continues at coordinate 16,323,349 of CM034548.1, read as the reverse complement.
TTTTGGAATTTTAAATTAATGGTAACCTTGTAACATCTCGAACATATCTGTACGAACGTAGTTACTATTAATGATAAATAAGCTAATACATAGTTATTTTGTCTAAATGTGTGTTCTCAATGTCTATATGCAGGCTGTGAACAAAGATTATTTTCCTCAGTACGTTTCAGAGGATTTTAATCCCTTGTCAATCGAAAACGATTTTCACATGTAGCCGGGAATCACATAGAAATTCAGACAATAAGTTAAATGTACAATCACACTATTGAGGTTTTCTGCTACAGCACTAGGTAATAATATTAGGTAGGAAATGACATTTCATTCCATTAAAAAATTGTCTGCTCAAATGTTTGGCTGTGATCTAAAGTTTGAATGAATGAATTGTCTCTGATGCTACTCTTTGCTTTTACAATGCAGAACCTATTAATATTTTCCATGGAACTTCCCAGACTGGCAATGAGCCAATTCGACTCTCATGACTGATAACTGATACCATACCACCACCGTGGCGTTCACTATGACAGTCTCGTCGATCCATTTAAGGTAAATACCATTGTTGACATATCTCTTAATTTTGTATTCGAATATAATTATAAATAAGACAGCACCGCACCAGTGTTTTTGCTAGCTGAAATAATAAGGATATAAAAACAATTATAATGACAACCTGGATAACTTAACAATAATGTGTTGCTTTATACGCCCTGCATTGGTTTATTTTTGATTGTGCATTATTAGAGTCCCAACCCAAAGTACTTATAAGATTACTATTTATTTTTATGTTAGTAATTAGATTCCCATTTCATAACAAATAGTTTTATTTCCATCGTTATTTTCAATCAAACCCTCTAAATGTCTAAAATCCTAGTTTTCACACCATTAATGTGGCACACATCGAGTAGAATTTAGGCACTAACAGAATGGGCTGCCATCATCACTCTATAGTATAATCGTGTTGTTCGAGTTGCGCAGTGAAAAATTCCGTAGGTATGTTTGTTTATATCACCGTGTGTTAATTTCTGATAACGCAGCTAAGCAGAACACAATCTTAAACGGTACCTAACTGTGGTAAATCCCAACAAGACCGTGTATATTTCATAACAAAGCAGTTCATGCGTTCTGTATGCAAATATTTCATGTGCGGGAAAATTTAAAATTTGGCCCTTTACATTGTTGAAATTATGATACAAGACAATACACTTGCCAAACACCTCTTCCCTTTCCGGAGATACGGACAGTTTTCTAAAACAAAAGTCCCTATACCTATCAATGTAAAATCTCTGCCTCCGACGCCGACCCACCAAATGAGAAACCATGAAAAGTTCAATTAGAAAAATCTATGCAATTGAAATACTTTCGTCTCATTGCACAATATTGCCCCCGGAATACACACTAGCTTTATTTATAACAGGGCCTAGGTCCTGTGACCGGCTAGTTTTATATAATCTCGCAGGGTTGCGGTATCCGGATAGGGAGGTGTGGACAAATTGGATAAAAAATGGTTTTTGTCCACTGAAAAAATGGATTTTATCCGGATAAAATTAATTTCATCAGTACAAAATGGCAAATGGTTATGTCTAGTGGACGAAATGGTTTTGTCCACCCGGACAAAACGCAACCCTGATAATCTGTGTAAATATGGACATAAATGGTCCAATTTGCAACTAAGCCTTCACTATTTAGTCGCCATAATCATGCAAGCTTCCAGGCAAAATAATACTGAAGGCTAAGTTGGAAATCGGATTATTTATGTCCTTATTTACACATAATATGTTGTACTTGTACGTTGACAGCGAAGACTGCACTCCTAGGTCCTCAACCTTTATAACTGTTAACTGTACCAATTTGTCCCTAGTATTATAAAAGTTTCTAAAATAAAATACATAGATGTAAAACAATGTCAATAAAAAAGATTTAATTGCATTAAAAATTTAAAGTGATGCAAAATTTACATTTAATGTTTCGGATTCATATGACAAAATGACAATAAAGCAGTTGTAGTCGGTCGCAGTACTAGGCTTTAAATATGTATCGAGTGAAAACATTTATTTGGAGGTTTGCTCTATCGAGATTTGCAATATCTCTGGCAATAGATTACATTTTTCCAAACCGCTGACTGGTTGAAGGCAGAGGTTGCGCAAACACGTATCAATATTAGGTCTTATTTCAACCCTCTGACTAGGATCGGATCGGATCGCTAAATTTTTTTGTAGGATCGGTTCGGAACGATTACATTCTGTAGTATCTTTTTCTCGGATCGCCTAAATTTTTGAATTGCAGCAAATCGGTTCGCTCAGTCGAAGTTGCATAATGTGTGGTCTCATGCTTGTTACATGTTAACTAACTACCTTATAATAAGGCTTTCTATGCTATCAATGAACCACGAAAATGCATTATATTTTGTTTAGTTATCTAGTACTAGTAGAAACACAAAGCACAATCAAAATCAAAGATGTTGTTAGTTTTGAAATAATTACACGGCAGATCTCAACGCAAAATTTGCATTTTGAAAATTGAAGTTGGAAAATGCATAGCGTACATACACACTTGCGCACTGCTCATTTTAGGGACATCATCCAAATGCAGACAAACTTCTTCACTAAATTTTTATTAGATAGACAGTAGAAATGTTTTAAATATATGCTTGTAAATTCTCAGAGGTTGACTGAAATGGATTGCAGTTGTAGTAGACAGCATAAAACGAATGTCTGCTAGCAATGTTCAAGCGTGGCGCTTAGTTAGGACACCCGGAGAGAATTTCTTTGGAGTGAGCTCCGGTTACCCTATATATCTATCTTCCTTGGCATTATGCAACAAGCAACGCAACTAGCACAGCGGAGGAATCAGCGCTGAACTCTGTCTGTTTTCGTTGAATTCAGAACAAAATATTATATTTTTTGACCTACCACCCACTAACTACCTTGTAATATTTCGGATTAATTCGCAAAAGTTCAAGGAGGAGGATCTCTATACTATTCAAGTTTCCGATTTTCGCATAGTATCCCCGATATTTTCTCTGCCACCATGGCACTCATACCTGAAGATATACCAGTATACGAAGTAAAATTGTTTTTTTATTTTAATCCTGTCCTAAGTGACATTAACAGGTCAACGACGGTATATGTTTGTGATAAAATTGATCCCGTACTGTGCCGAACAGGCACGTATCTACAGAAATTTTATTAAGGAGGGCATATCATGCACTGCAAAAAAAATCTTTGTAAAAATATACTATTTTCGCGCGAAGGGCGAAAGTTTTTTCGATTTCTACCAATTTTATGACAAAAACATCATCTTTTTGTTGAGATTTAGGGGACGCCAGTCCTCCTAGCCACCCTTTGGATAAATGCAGAATGTAGGACCTTACCTAGCTACCAGAAGGCCTTGCCTCCTTTTTATTAACATTTTGCGGCCATAGAATAAACTGCTAATTTCTGTGCAATTACATTGCAAAAATTAATACATGCAAAAGATTTTCAAGTACATAAATTTTTTACTATAATTATTACTATACTATTAATGACTGCGGGTCACGTTTTTAATAATATCTAGGTCATTCCAATTTTGCGCTAATAAATCTTTGCTGCGTCTTATTAAATCTAGTTACTTAATTATAAGGGTCAACGATAGATTTTGATTATCTAAAAGTCATACCTTTTTTACAGAGAGAGCTTCGATTTGAGAAACAGATGAGGGAGAAAGGATTAGTAATAAAGAAAATGGGCGAAGACGGAGCATGTTTGTTCCGAGCTGTGTCTGACCAAGTTTATGGTGACCAGGATATGCATTCTCTGGTTCGCAATAATTGCATGGACTATATTGTAAGTTTACTATTTCTTATTGTTAAATTAAAGCTTTACATGTGGCTTCGAAATTTCCTGTTGGTAAGTACGATTAAACACCGATATACTTAAGTACTATGTTGTTAAATGATAAATAATGCTGATTACAAAAGTAATGAATTATAAATAGAAACAAATTTGGTTTGAATCTGTATTTCTATTTGAGATTAAGTTTACTAAGCATAGGCAATATTTAATATAAGAATGATATAAATAATGTGTAATAAAGTAAATAAGCATTATTGTTAGTTTTAATGTTATCCGTATCGTTACCCATCACGGAATAAACTAGATAGGTGAACATATTTTAAAATTCAACGAGTTACCTTTACTTCTAACCCAACTATGAGAATTAAGCAACCTGCTTTACACAAAGTTGGAAGTGGAGACTAATTTTTGGACTTTTAAACAGATGATAACCTTGGCCTAGTAATATCTCGAACATCTGTGTACGAACGTAGATACTATTAACGATAAATAATAAAGCCAATACATAGGTATTTTGTTTAAATGTGTGTTCTCATTGTCTTTATATAGGTTGCGAACGAAGATTATTTTTCTCAGTACGTTACAGAGGATTTTAATCACTATGTCAATCGAAAACGATTGGCACATGTAGCCGGGAATCACATAGAAATTCAAGCAATATCCGAGATGTATAATCGAACCATTGAGGTTTTCTGCTACAGCACAGGTAACAATGATAATATTTATGCAGGATATGACATTTCCTCCCATTATCAAAACTGAGTCCGGAAAAGTAGTAAGGCAAGTACTAAAAACTAGCGTTGCTACAATTCTGCCATCTTACGGGGCCAAGGTATTCAGTGGATCCTTGATGCCTACGTTGTCTACTCAAATTTTTGGCTGTGATTCTGTGATCTAAATGAATGAATTGTCTCTATGCTAATTTTTACTTTTAAAATGCAGAACCTATTTATATTTTCCATGGAACTCCCCAGACTGACAATGAGCCAATTCGACTGTCGTACCACCGTGGCGTTCACTACAACAGTCTCGTCGATCCATTTAAGGTAAATACCATTGTTGACTTATCTCTTAGTTTTGTATTCGAATATACTTATAAATAAGACAGCACCATTGTTTTTACTAGCTGAAATAATAAGGATATAAAAACAATTATAATGACAACCTGGATAAGTTAACAATAATATGTTCAATATGTTGCTTCATACGCCCTGCATTGGTTTATTTTTGATTGTGAATTAATAATTCACAATCAAAGTTCCAAACAATCAAAGTTCCAGTTCAGAGTTCCAACCCAAAGTACTTATAAGATGACTTTATTTTTATGTTAGTAATTAGATTCGCATTTCATAACAAATAGTTTTATTTTCATTGTTATTTCAAATCAAGAATCAAGCCCTCTAAATGTCTAAATCCTCTTTTTCACACAATTAATGTGGCACACATCGAGTAGGATTTAGTTGTATGTTGTTACATTGTTACCGTTACTACCCCAGTCCGTATGACGGGTAACTTTACTAATATAACATTACATATGACATTTTATTGAATTTTTACCCCAAATATCTCATGAACGTTGGGCCACCTGAAGTTTTGACAACGTTGACTTTTAGTCACTGACTAGGCATAGAGCTACAACATATAAAAATGGCAGCTCATTCGTTGTTGCTTAAATTCTATTCGATATGTTAAATCCTATGTATGTTTAGAACAACCGAAAATCTCGAATCTGAATAAAATATGCTTTGTTAATCTTTAGGGTAACAGCCAAATATCGTTTAGTCGATGAAATTCAGCCCTTGTGGTATCCCTTGTCAAAATACTAAGTTTGATTGTAATTTGTTCATTTCAGGCCACAATAGGAGTTGGTCTTGGACTTCCAGGCCACAAGCCTGATTTAGCTGACAAAAATAGTTTGAAAGAAGCTTCTCGCCAAAGTGAAGATGTACAATTAGCACAGGTAGGTAATTTTTTTATTAAATCGCTCTAATATTCTACGTTTTAAATACATTTTCTTTTCAACGTTGTGGATTATCCCTAATAAGACACCTGTATTTACTATAGGCAATGTCAAAAGTTAAATTGAGAGCAACGGATTGGGAAGCTACGAATGAAGCGATTGAAGAACAAGTAGCCCGGGAAAGTTACTTGCAGTGGCTAAAAGACAATGATCGCCGCAATCGTGCTGCTGTGAGTATATGCGCCTAATAATCGTTGACAATATGGAGTAAATAATAGTTATTAATGTTACACAATTGGGAAATATTTCTTTCAGCGGTCTCCAACTGAATCCAGTTCCTCGGCAACTGTCACTTCAGCAACAGCAGGAGAAATGCGTTCTCCTCGCCCACGGTCTAATGGTGCAAATACGAACGTCTCACCCATAGGATCGCCATCACGAGGTGAGTCGTCGCAAAAGAACTCTCCATCGCGGCTATCGCCCCCTCCTTTCATTCCAAGTACCAGTCAAACGGAAGGTTCCAATTCAAGCGGGGCAATAAATGTTTCAAATGGGCTTTCTACAATAAGCACTACCAATCCATCCGGTAGTCCGGAGCATGCTTTCTCGCCCCCTCCTTCCATTCCAAGTACCAGTCAAACGGAAGGTTCCAATTCAAGCGGGGCAATAAATGTTTCAAATGGGCTTTCTACAACAAGCACTACCAATCCATCCGGTAGTCCGGAGCATGCTTTCAAGCTGTTAGAGACGGTTTCATTTATGAACCAGCTACCGCCGGATATGTTCGGTAAAATAATTAACGATTTAATATTGAAAATACATAGACACTGTAATACATTTTATAGAATATAATAGTATTTATGTGGACAGGCTTGAAGGAATGGGAAGAGGAAGATGCAGGACTTCTGGCTCAGGTGTTGGCTGCCTCCCAGCAGGAATACTTGGATACATTGAAAAGATCAACTACTTCGGTACCCAGCGATCCTCCTGAGGACGACAAATAGTTTAAAGCTTGAAATTAAGAAGCTAGTATGTTACACTAATTAAGCGAATCTGTAGAGACTTAAACATAATGTGTATTAGTAATTTTGCAGCTATTAATTGCGAATGGTATGGAATGAGAGCGCATAGTAGAGACATTATTTGTATGGTACAGTCAAAAGTTTAGTTGGTGTATAAGATAAATAAAAGTAATGGGTACCTAAAATAATTAATCTTTTTACCATCAATGTGACTTGCATAAATTTGCAGAAACATTATAATAGTAGGTACGCGATGTTGGTGCCGATTATAATCCAGGAAAATCAACTGTTTCATGGTGGGACCCATTGGGTAGCACTAAGGACTATTAACCCGGTTACCTACTGCCCCTGAAATATACCAACTGACAAGCCGGCCAAGTACCATTTAACATCTGTAATTATATTATTTTTTCTCGAGTTACAGTGTTACAACAGGAATAACAGTCTCATTGTAGAGGCTGATTTGAAGAATAATAAATATCATCTTCTATATAAAAACCGTTATTGAAATTCAGTATTCTACTCATGCATCTACGTCTTTATGCTTCAAAACAGCTATTACATACTTCAACATTTTTCTAGCACACATAAAAAATGCTCATAAAAGTTAATACTCATATTTGAACAACAAAGAAGACACATAGTCTTAAACCTAACCTATGTCAGCTATCAGCCCCTTCTTGAATTTAAGTAATTCTCCCAAATCATATTTACTATACAATGAATTGCACAAGACCACGTTATAGGAACTAAGACGATATATTTATTTTGGTACATTCAATACAATCATACGCAATCACCAATCGGTTTGTACGCTAAAGGCAGGCAAATCCAAACAAAGCTATTAGGTGTCAGTTTTAATGATTAATGACACTACACTGCACTGGCCTTATCCGTAAAATCCGACTTTTACATATATTAAATTCATGATTTTCCACCAACCTTTTTCACTTTCAATAGTAACTTACACATTATAATTATAGACATAATTTTTCACAATGTTTAATATCATTCGAATCTACGTCATTCATAATGTTTGATTTTGCATTCAAATATTTTCTATCTACACATGAAACCATTAAAATTACATAACTATTCTAAATTCACATTATTTACAATAATTTCCTACAGCTAAAAATAAATTGATACCATAATGTTAAAAAGAAATTTAAACTAAGATTCCACGTTTGGGCCAGTCCCTATAGGAGACTAAACTTACGCCTTGCAATTAGTAAGCTGTTAGGTACGTAATTTATTGTTCTTCACGAATTAACATTCATTACACAGATAACTAGTCATAATTCATAATAGTTATATAATTGTATGATTAATAATTATTACACAGTTATAGACTATAGATATTAACTAATATACAACACACTCAATTAAAGCTAATCTAACGAGCTTAGATTTAAAATATTTTATGGATCGACACTCCATTCAAAAGCAATCGCATCGATCTCTAGCCCTAGCCATATATAACTATATTTTATAGTGTTACTCCTACGTGAGTCTAAACTTAATTGGAAACGTTTCCTTCCGTGTTCCTAGGATAATGCAAAGTTGCTGTACATTTATTATAATACTTCCCAGACGCCATAAACAAAGCTATAATACATCCGACACGGATACCTACTAGGAATTATTTATGCACACGCGCTACTTCGCGTTTATATTATAGTAAAGTAACGATTGTACTTATACATGTAATATTAACACTTCATAATTTTGTTTCGAAATGCCACACCTTACTGAAAATTAAATTACTCAAATAGCCATGCATCATCACTAATGCATTTATACTGTAGACGTTTTTGTACATTTCTGAGGATAAATATTTGCCTCCATTACATGCAAGGGAGTACTTCGTACGACGATGTTAAATACCATTGTTAAAATTTTTTTTAAAGATAAACAATGGATACTATATCAGTCATGGAAACACCATCAAAGATATGTACCCACTAAAGTTGACAATTCGTAAAGTGTATATAGTTTAGTCTTGAAACAAAATCATATATATTGCCTTACATACAAACGAGCATTAAATAGTATTTGGTTGGTTTTATAAGGATAAGGTTTTTGGTTTGTTTTATAGGGATAAGGTTTTTGGTTTGTTTTATGGGGATAAAGCTTTTGGTTTGTTTTATAGGGATAAGGTTTTTGGTTTGTTTTATAGGGAAAGGGTTTTTGGTTTGTTTTATAGGGTTAAGGTTTTTGGTTTGCTTTATAGGGATAAGGTTTCTTTTATAATTAGTTTGTACAATAACTAGTAGCCTCCAGCAAATGAGACTTAATTTTAAAAAGGTAACCATCCAGCGCAATAATATGTATTTGTTAATTTCGAAATACTGTTAAACCGCATTGGGCTTATTGTTGTATGCATACGCGCTTTTCCGCGTATTACAGCAAAAACTCACAAAACCCATGTCATAGAACATCGAGACATGCATACACGCCACATAGGTGAAATCAGTTTTATTTATTGTGATGAGATAAGATAGCAGCAATTATTTCATCACCACAGTTCAAATCCGTCTTCTGCCGTTATGGCGTACAAAAGCTTTCTACGAAGATCATCAGCGTTTTTCGGTAGGGGTAGCTTCAACAAATTCAGACACGTTGAGACTAACAAAAATTATATTTTTAAATGTTAAGTTGCTTATGAATAGTTTAAATAGCTGTAGTATTTCTGATTTTAATTACCTGTTGGTAAGCGATCTTCAGGGCCTGTGTTTCGTATTCCAAACTTAGGGACGAGACTCTTAAACCCTAGTATAGGGGGACGCGAACACGATGTAACAAACTTTAAAAGTTTCTGTTTGTTATTTTCGTCAAATGATCTAACAACCTAAACAAATCATGAAAGTAATTCCATGTTAAAACAGCATAGCTACTAGTACTCCGTATGAACATTCATAATAATAATAAAATATTATAATCGTCTTTCTCACCTGCCAGAACATTATAATGGTAGGGTGATTTGGTGAAAATCCTCCTCCATAAATTACATTAGCGGCCCAGTCTGCTAAGTCGATAGGTTTCTCTGGGCCAGAAATCAAAGTTTGCAGTTCTTTATAGGAAAACATGGGGAGTAAGGGAATCACTCTACAAAATCCTTCTCGGAAACTTTGGGACTCTTCTTCTATCTCCCTAGTATTCCATGAATAATATTTATATTTATAGTGCGTAATTCTAAATCTGGTTTGTCATTTATTCACATATAACGAAACATAAAATACGAACTTGTTAATCTTGTAATCAGCAACCAAATGGATGTATTCGTTGACATTAGTTGAGTCAACCAGAATGTTTCTGCCATTCTCTTTGAGTTCTACTAGTCTCTCTTCCCCGAGTTCTTTCACGCTATACGTAAAGTTGACACCTACAGAAAGGATGAAACATTTACTACCAATCCCCTTATCAAAAGGTGGAGTTATAAATGACATCATTTAGAAGTAATAGAATAAAGACATGATTGAACATACCCATTTCATCCCAATCTCCTTCATGCTGTTTGAGTAGCATCATGTTTTTGTATAGCATAGGATCCAACAATCCTAGAAAATGTTCTGGTTGGGTGATTTTATTATTATTCAATAATAATTCCAAAAACACTGGAGAAAAAGGGATTTTCAATTGTAAATTTTCATAAACAGCTTTTCCAACCAATTTGCCAACAAACTTGAAATGATTTCTAAAGTCGCGTATTAATATTTTAGCGGTCGGATTCGGATAAATTCTATGTTGTGAATCCGAGCGAAATAATCCCCGGTTAGGATCTATAGCGGCACGAGTTGCTTCCATGAGAAATTCTGGAAGGATGTCGCTACCATCAACTCCAGGTACTACTCTATCGACGATATTTACCCAATTGATTCGTAGTTCGCTGCGCAAGTTGCTGCCTGAAAATATTTACCCAAATATTTGTTAACAGACAAAAACCGCAATATTAATTTTAAATAATTTTTATGGAGTTATAAAGCTTTGTTATATTCATTAGGATAAATTTACATGTCAACAGACTGTTAAATGCGTCATCGTAGATGAAATTCCGACGTATTTGAATAGTGTCTCTATGAATATGGAATAGAATTTTATCTATTGAAATCATTTTATTCCATAGTTTGACTCGATCGGGGTAGCTCAAAGAAAATGGAAATTCTCTTAAAATGTGAAGTAATTTCAATACATATCGAGGACAAGGTCTACCAACGGGAATACGTAATTCTTCGTCAATGAGCATATCGGACTCCAAAGGAAATGCTAAGCCATATGATATGTGGAAATTCTCTTCTGGGAACATTTTCATTCGTGTATTCCGACCATGGAAGACTCTGAGCATTGTAACTATTGCCTTTAAGCAAACAATCACACATTGTTTCAATGAATTCGATAACTCTAAATGATTAATGGTGACAATAGGTAAATGTAAATGGTTACTTACTTTATTAGTCTCCTTGGTTAAGGGATCATTAAACATTCTATCGTCAAGGACTTGAATTCTGAACAATTTTTTGGCATAGTTAATTAATTTTAACATTTCCGGGTTTGACAGTTGAATACAGTCATTAACCTCACTGTCATGAATCTCAGTAAAAAGGTGGTTGATGAACCAACAGATTGTGTAAATCTCGTCATTTTGTTTTGATTCATCAGAAATCATCTGCAATGCAATCGAATAACAAGTAAAAACAGATTAAATAAATAAAGACCTGATGAATTGGTAATTAGCAATAGCAATGATAACAACAACCATGAATCGTACCTCCAAACACAACGATTTTATAAAGTTTCGGTTATATGCCAACTGAGTGAGGAAATGAAATTCCTTAGATGCTTTTTGGGGTTCCAGTCGAATGATACAACTTAGAACAGGGTACAATTTCTCCCATCTGTAACTATTAAATGGTTCCATCCAGTTTGGGATTTCCAAAAAGTTCAAACAAGTCTGAAGATCCTTGTATATCTGTTAGTCAAATAATTATTTTTTATTAGGCTCCTAACCATTTTTTAATCATGGTATACCAATTCTAAACAATAAAACTCACTATCATTGTCTCCTCGTAATAAGCGACTGTTTGTAGGTTTATCGTGCAATTATTACCCACTTTCAAGTTAATATTGTTGAAATCGTGTAGCAGGATGTTCGGGATGGGAGCATACCTTGAAATAGTACAAAATCACAATATTTTTGAATAAGAAGAAGAAAAAAATAGGAGGTGGTGGATAAACGCTATAGTAACCAGGTTATCTCCTACCAGCGAAAACAAAATGTCAGTTGATATTTGACTTACTGATTGTCAATTGACACTAAAAGAACCGTCAGGCAGTCAAAGAATTCGCTCATATCAAAATCAGGATCTCTCAGTGTGTCACTTGATCCCCCATAAAGATGTAGTATCGAATATAAAACATTTCTCAAATCATCAAAGCTGAATCTGAATCTACGACGCATAAAGTTTAGATATTTGATCCATGCAATCCATGGAAAACCGGAGGATATTGCTGGGAAAGCTACCAATGCCGTCATCTTAGAATTTCTCAACGAAGGGATCACATTAGTGCAGAAAGATGTCGTGAATTTATGAAATACCCGATTATACATCGTATTCACGTCCAAAGATTCTCCCCCGAAAGATAAAACTCCATTAAAGCTCCTAATGCTGTGTAAAACTGCAAAAGGCTTTTTCAAAATCGATGTACACAACGTTGTTATTTCCTCAACCGAGCCTACGCTTTGGTTGTCATTCAGTACAATGTTACGCTCTATGAATTTGCGTAACTCATGAAAAAAATCTGCTCGTTCAATCAGGTGGAGCCAGCATGATGCTCCGCATTGAATACCGACAACTTGATTGGAGGATACGTCGGTCAGCAACTATAAATTAATCACCATAATATTAGATTCAAATTGATGGACAACTAAAATCCATATTTTACGACCTTAGTCTTAATTTGTGATTTCTGCCCAAATGGGTAGAACAGGTACAGCGTACAGCTGACTGTTTATGAAAATAAGATAACTGTCAAAACACAGGAATACATATTTATTTTTGAGTCGACTAGCTAGGAAGTAAAAGAGAAAACAATTTGGAATATCATTCACTTACATTGACGACTCTCATCAACTCTACTTCTGTCGGTGTCCCTTTCACGTTTAAACTTTGGATACAAAATACAATTATCTTGCGAAGACGACCTTGCATTGTGTTATCAAAGAGCAACGTTGGCACAGTAGAATCGCTCTTGCTTAAAATCAAACTCGCCATTGTACCCAATCGGCCTCTGTCGATCCGAGGAGTGAAGAAGAAGCTTAATCGTTTGATCTGTTTTGTCATTTTGTGAAATGAATATTCAATTTTCTCCTCATTATCAAAGTCTTTCCTGAATTTGTTTTTCAGTTTCGTCCGACGAAGGGAACCTCGAAAGCGTAATTGTTCCACTCTTTGAATTGTTTCCTTGTAGATAAAAAAAGTTACATTTACAGTATAAATTAATAGAAACAATAAATCAGTTTTGCACGTACAAGCAATTATTATCCATTTTGAAAACGTGGAAGCAAATTTTTCAGTTTTCATACGGCAATCGCTTTTCCCTTGATTCTAGCCTAATTAAGCCTAACCATCTTAACAAAACCTAATCGTAACATAGTAACATTTAGCGTCTATCTTACACTGTTAAAAATTTCTGCTACCGGGAGCAAGATAACTGTAGCTTTAAGGCTTATGCAAAAAGGGATTACTGAACATATCGATTAAGATATAAAGCGACTGATGACTGATTTTATGGTTTTCAATTGCCGTTTACATCTTAGATTGTAGATTTCAAAATGTATTACAGTTTTTCCACAATTGTGATTCAACACATAAATATAGTCACTAATTAAATAAATAAGGCCAATTTTTTATTACCGGTGATGTAGTTCCTTTCTTCATTTCGTTTGTCGTTGGTGCCATTTTAACGTAATTGAATAATTTCAATTGCGATCAAGATCAATTAAAATTGATTTTCTTTGAGTGTGTATAGTGAGGTGATCGGACCGAAAAGTTTTAAAGTCTCAGCACATAGTACAGCAAGCTTTCGGACGTTACTTCCTTACGTATTTGGAAACGTCTAATCTCCACTGTACATTCTCTGTTCCTCCGGTTGATAGGTCATGCAAGCTGTAATTGTAACTAATGAAAACTGATTAATAATCAAAATACAACCTTACATTCAATGGAATGGTATTGTTGGATTTGAGTGTTACAATATTATGGTAATTATAAATGGCAGGAGCATTTCATATTTCTTCATTCGTAATAATATATTTCATTTACCAATATTATGCAAGGAAATGAAATATGGCTATGATTTTATAAACTAAAATAAATATTTTCATTCTTTTCCAAGTGAAACAAGTGTATTTTTAAAAAACGATTCCCGTAATACATGGGCAATTTTATTGTTTAAAATTAACCTTAATCTTCTCAGAATGTCTGATACCCGGAAACACCGCTTAACGATTGACATAATAGGTAGTATAAGACCTTGCCATTTCTTTACAGTGATTGGTTAATGCTGATTAGGTTACGATAGGTTTCTTTTCGTACGCATTACAACATAACTGAATAGATACTAACATTCCATGAGTTAGAACTGAACGCTGAGCTTTTGACAATTCCACAGAACAAGCACACTAAGGAACGTCATACTTAGTTTTGTTCAGAAAAAAGCAACTTAGAGTAAAGTGCGTGGGGTGAATCACACCTATCGATAGCTATCCTTCCCTTCTTTCAAGGTATTTAACTTTTGGACATTATTCTATGGGACAGTACAGAATATAGTTCTTGTTACTTTGCGGGGTATTTTAAAACCAATTTACTTAGCGCAGGCATACAGAAAATGTAATTTTTCGGTAATCTCGTTCCCGGGCAGGCAAAAAAAATATTCGGTTACCGGGCAGGCAGGCAGCGCCAGTAATTTTGTAAAATCGGGCAGGCAGCGCTCGTAATTTGATAAAAACGGACAGGCAGCGCGAAGCGCTGCCCGACTGAAAAGATTTTATAGTAACAAATGTGGACCTGCGGACCCAAGACCTAACCTAGTTACCCGGCAGGCAACGATTTTTGGCTGCCCTAACCTGGTTACCGGGCAGTTAGCTTTTTGGCTGCCCAAACCTGGTTACCGGGCAGGCAGCTTTTTGGCTGCCCGAAAAGGGAAGCCCAACATATTTTGGTTACCGGGCAGAAAAGCATTTTCTGTATGCCTGACTTAGCGCTAATAACCATAACATTCCATGTTTGGACTAAGCTTTTATCAAATCAAATCCAATCATAGCTTTATTGTCAAACTGCATCAGACATATCCAAACATGATATACTGTTCTCCAGCAACAGACATAATATAGCGTATATTCATTATATACTGTTCTCCAGCAACAGACAAAATATAGCGTATATTCATTATATGTGAGCCAACAGGAATAAACCAATACACTCGTGTAGTAAGAGTTCAGAAAAGTAGTAAGGCTAGTAGTACGGAATACTACTATTGCTACTATTCTGCCATCTTACGTGGCCGCTTTTTTGCATTTATATTGTTGGTACACATATACTGTTCTCCAGCAACAGACATATCAACAGACATGATTTGATTTGATTTGAGTTAGTAAGCGAGTTGTTTGGTGAAGATTTTGCTGGATTAATAGTCCAAATTTGTCGGTTTTATTATAATTCGTAATCAGTAATTGAGAGTTTACGGACACTAATTGACAGTGAATGACGATTGGAGTGAGTTTTGTGTGTTTTCTGTTATAAATCACGTACCTACGACATTAACATATTAATAGAGCAATATATTTTATGAAATTTTGACATTCCAGATTTGGACTGTGTTTCTCGATAATCTGATAGTAAGCGCAATTTATTTCTTTTTTTCAATTTTTTGTTTCAATGCGTTTTTGGAATCAACCAAATATTTTTCTAAAGTAGGTAAAGAAAAATAGATTCTTGGAGTAATCAAAGAATATGTAGGCGATATATTATAGTTCCAAGCTCACCTTACATCCATTGTATTCGAAAAACAATGGATCATGTGTTGCAATACAAAAGGTTTAACTTCAGCTCAAACTTCGAGTCGAGTAGATGAACGTGGGAGGTCCATTGTAATGCAGCATATGATTCATTGTCTTTCAAATGCAATGGATGTAAGGTGAGCTTGGAACTGTAATTCCCAATAGTTTCCGATGAGCGACGTTCAACGTTTCAAAGCCAATAGCCCAGTCCAGTTCATAACCATGTTAAAGATCTACGGTTAAATTAAGCATATCCTGTGGAATGTGTGGAACAGTAACTCCGAAAATTGTTACGTCACCCATTTATTTTTAACTAGGCCCTCAGTATGGTCACACTAAAGGCACCCCCTCAAATTCCTTCACCTCTGCACGGTGGCTGGCACCGTACCCTAACCTATTCATAACAGCTACAATTTCTCTCACTCTTGCTTCCCGATAGCCGATATCTGTATTTCACTTGACATCTAGTGAGCACAACGATTTAGTGAATTTGATGGCGGGATCCTTCGTACCATGAAGATATTCATGACTAAATTAGTAGTAGTTAGTGGTGGGGTCTAGTACTGACCTTCATGGTACGAAGGATCCCGCCATCAAATTCACTTAAAATCGTTGTGCTCACTAGATGTCAAGTGAAATACAGATATCGGCTATACTGCTATTGAATTTCATAACATTTGCGGATCAAGTCAAAATTTATTTGGTTTAATTTGGAAATATTGGAAATATTATATTATGTTAATATTATCCTAGATTTGATTGTTTAATGTAATAAGCAAATTGCATTTTGGCACGCTCTACCACATATAGGTAAATTTGCACTATTAATAACAATAGTATTATACTATAATAGGAGATCTTCTAAATATAAAAACACCGGTAACAAATGTACACAATGCGTTGTATTATTGAAAATGGTGGTAAAGTATTGGAGTGTCACTCGGAATGGTTTCGATTAATACTTTTTCTAAAATTTTATGTATATCTTGAGGATTTATTCCATGTGGATGCGATACTTTAACGACTACATCTTCTGATTTTAACTTTTGTCCTTTTTCCAATGTCCGAGCCGAAACTAAAGTTTTTCCTAGCTTTTTGTGGCACAAATCTTCACTGGGAAGCATTTTCTACAAATTAAGTAAAAATCAAAGTCTCAGTTACAATTTTACGGTGTAAGTATGGCGTGCGGGTAACCTACTTTAATAGGTGTCCCAATAGCTGCTTCTACCTCCCTTATTGCTTGTACCATGGTATGAAATTGCTCTGGATTCAGCGAACATTTGTGATCAGTTCCCTTTAGCAGGTTGTCCTTTGTAAAATGACGTTCTATTATCTAAAAAAGATATCTAACTTATCATGTTATATTATTGCATTCGCTGCTAAAGAGAAACACGGATGACGGAAGTGTCTTTCTAATAGTCAATAGTTATATTTTTGCTTACCTTTGCGCCGCGGGCAACTGCAGCTACCGATATAAATACACCCATTTCATGCCCCGAGTACCCAATGATATTATTTGCAAATTCTTGACGATACAAGTCTAATACCGCCAGGTTAACGTCTACAGGAGTTGTAGGATAAGATGACACGCAGTGCAGAATGGCAAAATTGTTGTGATATTTCTGAATTATTCTAACACTCTGTTGAACTGTAGTAAAATCTTGCATCCCTACATCATAAAGTAGAAATTCAACGTCATAATAAAACCCCTAAATGGTTTTTAAAACCCGCCGTAGATTGGTAACGTTTTCGGTAGATTTTCACTTTGCTATTATTTAGTTGGGAATAATTTATAGTTGAACGCAACTTGGTAATATTAAGGGCACCGGTACCCCTGAATAAGCGTTCGCATGTGTTTTTGTGCTTCAAATGATCGTTAATAACTCAATAAATACTTTATATAAAATTCTTTGGTAGAGATTTTTGGAAACTCTGATTGAATACCTCCATATACTAAGATTAAGCCTGAAACAGCTTAATATGCCCAAAGTCTTTGTTATATTTGATGCCATCTCTCATAATTTAATCATTACTATTGGCTAGTTGACAGCCAATGACAAAGACTAAATTATGACCACCTCAGGTGGATTGGAGTTTGAGAACAAGCGCCAATTCGTGGCGCAATAGTTAGGCAGTATAGGCATTCAAATTTGCCTTCAGATTGGTAAATAGATTTTGTGTGTCTTATACAGGGCATGAAAAACCCAAAAACCCGGGTTTTTGGGTTATTGGGTTTTTGGGTGGGTTTTTGGGTAGCAAAATTAGCAAAAACCCGGGTTTTTGGGTTTTTGGGTTTTTGCTATGAAATGGGGTAATATGAAAACCCAAGGATTAGAGCATAATACAAGAACTCTAGTTTAAAATATCCGTCATTCCAACCCCTTAATCAACGAAACAACGTAATAGGCAACTGATACAAGTATTTATTTGTCAATCCAATATATTGAGATTAACAAATTATGTTTATCTTAGTGAAGGAGCCCAGCTTGAAATGGGCGGCTGTTTGTTTCCGCGTGACACATGTATTAAGAGCCAAGTGGATAAAATCCTCCGGAGGATTTTATCCACTTGGCTCAAATACATTGAAGAGAAAAATTTACATGAGGGGGGATTCGTCGTTTTAAAAGTGTCATTAATGTGTATCATTTCGAATAGATGCCTTTTGGTATGACTTTTGCAACTATTATCCCCTCGCGGTTGCTGGAAGCATCAACGTAAATAAGATCTCTTCTTATTTACGTAATAAATCAACTATGTTTATCTCAATATTATGGAAATAAATGGAATATTTTCAATATTATAGTTTTCAAGTTCGTCTATATTAAGTCGCCTTCATACCTAATAACTAGTTAATAACTCGCCAACCGAATATTTGATCAATATACTTTTGAGTTTACCGTCAAATTACTACTAATCGAATCGACAAATCCTTACATTATAATAAAAGTCTTCTTCCAGATCACCCAAATAAAGAGTCAAATAAATATTATTTTAAGTTTGAATATGGAACAATAATAGTAGAAGTCCAGTGAACCACAGTAGATGGCGGATGCTACTGCAAAAACCCAAAAACCCCAAAAACCCAAAAACCCAGCAAAAACCCAAAAAGGCGGGTTTTTGGGTTTTTCCTAGGAAAAACCCTGCCTTTTTCATGCCCTGGTCTTATAGCAGAAAAAAGCTTTTTTCTGCTATCAATACTTAGTCTATGGAATACCTCTAGGACTTGTGACTCCAATATTTTTCAAAAGGTTCGTAGTTTAGGAGAAATTAAAGTTTCAAAAAAGGAGTAGCAGAAATGTAGTGCATATATTTTTTACTAACAATTTTAACGAGATGAAAATAATTTTACAAAATATTGGAGACCCAAGTCCTAGGTATTCAACCAGAGTTTCCAAAAATCCCTATACCAAATAATTTTGCATAAAGTATTTTTTGAACTATCCATGAGCGTGTACTCACTACTCTTTAACACAGGGACCATGTGACTCATCGCTCATCTTTACTCTACATAAACATAATCTTTTAAACATAAAGTGGGACATGCGCATAGAATTCTTTCACCATTCTTGTATTAAGGTTTGTATATTTGTCAGCAATATTTTGTAATTAATGAGTAAGGGTAATATTTTGTAATTAATGAGTAAGGGTAATATTTTGTAATTAATGAGTAAGGGTAATATTTTGTAATTAATGAGTAAGGGTAATATTTTGTAATTAATGAGTAAGGGTAATATTTTGTAATTAATGAGTAAGGGTAATATTTTGTAATTAATGAGTAAGTGTAATATTTTGTAATTAATGAGTAAGGGTAATATTTTGTAATTAATGAGTAAGGGTAATATTTTGTAATTAATGAGTAAGTGTAATATTTTGTAATTAATGAGTAAGGGTAATATTTTGTAATTAATGAGTAAGGGTAATATTTTGTAATTAATGAGTAAGGGTAATATTTTGTAATTAATGAGCAAGGACTAGACTTAGACTATCGGTACTGAGTCCAATCAACGGTCTATGAAATTCGGGCCAATACGCAGTCGCTAGAAATTTACTGATTTCAACATTTTCTAGCATACTTTATGTGCTAGGATTCAACTAGTAAACTATAAAAAGATAGACCCGCAGCCGAATTTCGGCCGACCGCCTAATGGTTTATGGACACTACACGGCGGACCGAATCTCGGCTCTATCTTTTTAATGTCTCGCAATCGCAATGGACACTAAATGAATTAATGTTTTCAATAATGTACCCCAACGCATACCTCCATATGTTCTAAATTTAGCACATGAAGGTATGCGTTGGGGTACATTATTGAAAACATTAATAGCCAACTGGTCAAATTGAATGTGAACGTAGGGCGTAAAGTACAGACGAAAACTGCGACGACTCTGTGCAGTGCAGAGTACAAATCGCGCGCTTTACTTGTCCGTGGAAGCAGAAGGCAGCGTAAGAGTACACCCAAGAGATAAAAGATTTTCTTGTTGTATGGGTTGTACGACAAATATTGGATTTCGATTTAACGTTACATTACTGGGGCGGTAAACATTTTTGACTAATTTTACTAGATAATATTATACGCTGGTTAAAATTTCATTTTTACCTGTTGATAACACAATCGGCAATCCAGACTTAGCAACATGTTCGAGCAGTTGAAAGTTGTTTGTGTCACCAGAACCAATTTTGATAAAAGGGACTTTCAACTTGATTAAAAAATCAGCAGACGTCTATTAAAATTAAAAATTGCTAATTGTATACATATAAAATAAGAAGGGTTGTAATAATTGATATTTTTATCGTGTAGGTAGGTATAACTATTCCAGAAATTCTTTTCCACCCATTCATTAGAAAGACAATGGATATATGGCACGATACAATAGGCTTCCTTCGACGGTCCAAGTAATCCTGTGCCTTTGTGCATTAATATGATCCATTGTCTTTCTAATGAATGGGAGGAAAAGAACTTCTGGAGTTATTAGTTATATAGTATGTACTGTATCATAATATTATATAACTGGTGGATGTAACTTTTGACTTAGCACTGTGTATTATTAACGTATTTATCGAAAAAATTCAAAATATATATTCCCAATAGCCAAAATTTTCATTTTCCATGGAAGGCAGAAACTTTCCAGGGTGAAGCCATTTCGGCTTACTTCCCTCCAGTGGGTAACCTTTCTAGGGGGAATTAGGCTCCTAGGCTTATTTCGAAGGGCCGCAAAAAATATTTTATGTTGCAAATGCAAATAATGTTCAATTGACTGACTCACAATGTCCATAGCAGAAGCAGTAAACATTATCCCAACTTCATTTTCAGCAAACATTTGAAGTTTTGAAAAGTCTTCCTCAGAAAGTTCTAATTTGGCTCTATGTTCTCCATACGTTTTTCCGAAAGAATTTTCGTTATCGTAAGGTGTCAATAATGAATTTTGTGTAAATCTATCTTGAAGACTTGATTTTTGAAATTTGACACAATTAGCTCCACATTTCTAAAATACAGCATAATACAGACAGACCTATTTAAGAATAATTAAGGAATTGGATTAATGATTCATCTAAGAGCCAAACAAACTTGTAAATATGTAATCCAACTGACTGCAGGTGGTTAATACATTTTATTCTTTTATTTAAGCTAATATTATTTTGTTTTATAATGTGTGTAAGTCAGGAGTTGATTCAACAAATTCAAAACGAGGATATCCGGATAGGTTTGGGTGGTAAAATGTAAAAAAAAACTATTATGCAACTCTGCTGTTGCATATGATCGCCTATTAAAGAAACCAAAGGAGAGGGATATACAGGACCAGGCATACAGAAAATGTTTTTCTGCCCGGTAACCAAAATTTTTTGGGCTTCCCTTTTAGGGCAGCCAAAAAGCTGCCGGCCCGGTAGCCAGGTTAGGGCAGCCAAAAATCGTTGCCTGCCCGGTAACGACGTTAGGTCTTGGGTCCGCAAGTCCACATTTGTTATTATAAAATCTGTGCAGTCAGGCAGCGCTTCGAGCTGCCTGTCCATTTTTATCAAATTACGAGCGCTGCCTGCCCGATTTTACAAAATTACTGCCCGCCGGGCGGGCAGCGCTTCCGGCAACCGAATATTTTTTTTGCCTGCCCGGTAACGAGGTTACCGAAAAATTACATTTTCTGTATGCCTGTACAGGGCATCAAATATTAAAATTTAAGGTGGGGTAAGTTGGTTAATTTTCATTAATTTGTCTGTGATCATATCTTGATAAAACTATATGAGATATTGACTGATATTTGAAGTTCAAAAGAAGATCTCGGATCCAAGTATCTTACACGTAAAAAAGTTGTCTTGTTAGCCATGAAATCACTTTCAATCACAATCAAATCAACTTTTTCCGCCGTGTTTCTTAAATGTTGGAAATTTTGCGGGGTCATATCTTGGCCAGCAAGATACATTTTGAAAATGTTGTAATGGCCATGGGTCCGAGGTCTCTCATTGACATTCCTATACCAGTCTTGATAATGTGAATATCTAAATGTACAGCTAAGCTAGCTGGGATCCGATCGGTACTCGATAAATACCAGTCAACATTTTCCGTTGAATTTTAAATTCCCCGACTTACTCCAACCTAAATGCGATAATCTTGAAGAACGTTGAAACAACCATTTAAATATTTAAGTATGTAACTTAAATGCTACATGTCAAATATTATCGAGTACCGATCGGATCCCGTTCCCAGCTAGCTTTACTAATTGCTTTTTTTCGTGTGCTAATTAGCAGCAGAATTATTATAAAAACAAGAAAAATAATGTGTAGAATAAGCGAACGAAAATACCTTACCTTGGCTAAATTTATAAGTTCTTTTGCAATTTCTACATCTCCTTGATGATTTTGCCCTATTTCTGCAACAATAAAGCACGGATGAGAACCGCCAATCGGCAAGCCGTCCATTACTCTATATTCTCCTTTACTATTTTTGTGTTTGTATACAAATTCGGTTGTAAATATTTGTTAGAGGACACTATTTTCTAAAACGCAATAACAAAAAATTATTCATAATGTGACAATTTGTGGCTGTGCATGATTGGAAAGGTCACTCATATTAATTGTTTATTCTAATGTAATTCTGTATTAATGTGATTCTGTGTTAATCTGCTTTCCAGGAGGCAAAAGTACCGGTGAAATTGTCTTTGATGGAGCGTAATCTGACTTTTTGGATAATTATTTCTCTTGTTTGGCTGTTCATGTACATGTATGTACTGTTATTTTAATCCTCTAGTTGTTGTAATTTTCTATCTTTATTTCAATTACATGTAGTTAATAATTAATAATTATACTACTCAGTAAGTACACTACGTAATTGTAAGTAATTATGTTGCAAAGACTGCAGACGAGAAGGCATTGGAAGAAGGCAAGAAAGAAAAAGAGTTGCAGTTCGTAATTAGATGATAGAGTAATGTCGACCTCAATGATACCTAATATGCCATTATGCTTTCGAAACATTCAGATATGAGCCTTTGGGGTCACTATTGAGACATTTTGTAAGACATTAGAAAACAAAAAGGAAAAAAACCTTTGCACGTACTGACACACTGATAGCTCACATCATTTTATCATACAAGCCACTAACTAACTAACGATCGCTAAAGATATAATTTGTCTGTCTCTGTCTGACAAAAACCCCGGCCAAAAACCCCAAATCGGGGTTTTATCACATAATTATTATTATAATTATAACAAGGAAAGTGTTGGCGCCTTTTTTATTTTTAATTTTTTTAAAATCAGGGTGTCATTTTTGACCTATAGCTTCCTATACTATTTTTGTCCCATTTTTTCTTGGCTATCAGATTACCCCAAAAACGTAAAGTTGCATATTATGGCTCTTTGTTATACACATTAACTTTTGCAGAAAACTACTGTACTATTTATATTCAAAAATGAAAAAATTCTGTATCTTTTTCTTTTCAAAAAAATTCTATTTACTCGAGTAAAAATTGGAGAGTCGTATATCTTTAATTAGGATTTCGCACAAAATGACTGTATTGGATTGGAGCTATGACCCAAACCAGATCGTATATCCAACCTTAACTAATGAATTCCATAAATATTATTTCACAGAAGTATTTACTGCATGTGTATATATGAGGAAGAAAAGAAGCTCCCAGACCGTAACGTCGCCCACAACAACGCCCAGGATATTGAAGCCCAGGAGACAGAGGTAGCCCAGGAGACAGAGGTAGCCCAGGAGACAGAGGTAGCCCAGGAGACAGAGGTAGCCCAGGAGACAGAGGTAGCCCAGGAGACAGAGGTAGCCCAGGAGACAGAGGTAGCCCAGGAGACAGAGGTAGCCCAGGAGACAGAGGTAGTAACTCTTAGTACCGAAAATAGCTGAACAGCCTGAACGATATGTGCAGTTGTTCAGTATTATTTTACCATAAAATAAATAGAATGATGACATCTTGTGACCCCTTTTAGCCTTTAGCTCCGCCCATAGTAAATATCTTTCCAAGGAAAACAAAAAATTAAATTATGTAGTGATCTACACTTTCTACACAATCGTGTAGGCAAAACGTTGTTGACACCATGTTGACACCATGTTGTTATGGCGTCTCTCAAACTACAAAAGGATAACGTAATGAGGAGGAGTGGTTGTACTGGCTGAATCATTTCCGAAGTCTAAGACAACAGGAAAAGTTTTGCTCCAAAATCAAAAGTTTTTAAAGCCATTTTATGCCATAGTATTTAGGATTTGTGAGTCAAAAATGAGGCATTTTCCTCCCTGCGCGCGAATAGTATGGATAAGATGTACATTTAGAGAGTTCCACTGACATGTAATTTATTTCTCATGACTGCCCGTGCCCGTTGAAAATGAACCCATGTCAGCCAGTGAGTATCCTTGTTTTATAGTATTAAAGTACTTGCACACCTGTTATTTGTTAGAAATTAGTATTTGAGCCATCAGGTGTATTCAGTAAAGATAAAAAAATTATTTGATGGTCAATTCAGGAATCGAACCTGAGTACTTTCCATATCCAGTCTACTCATATCACCAAGTCGCCATCCGACCATACAATTTGTACAGTGTATTTTTTTACTTTACTTCACTAACTCAACTGGTTACTATGATAATGCCAATTAATGCTTAAGCTCAGCGAACTGATTTTTAATTTTGATTTTTTGACTATTCAATATAAAAAAATTAAAAAGTCAAAATTAATAAATCGGGGGTAAATAGTACGCTGACAGTTTTTTCTCAGAAGTTGGTTCAGACACTAAAGATTATTTTTCGCCTATATTATACCCTATAAAAACCCTGGCAAAATGCCCCAAATCGGGGTTTTCGTAAAAGAAATTATAACAAAGGAAGGATTGGCGCCTTTTTAGGTTTTTCATTTTTTTAAAACCAGGGCCTCATTTTTGACCTACAGTTTCCTATACTATTTTTGTCCCATTTTTTCTGGGCTATCAGAATACCCCTAAATCGCGAACTTGCTTTTCTACTAAAATTTAAATGGTGTTACGAGCACTTACGAGCTCCTTTCCACCAGGGACATTTGTTCAATTGTTGATCAGCATGTGCCCGCCCGTGAGCATTCTTTATCAGCTTTGTATATGAAATTTCATTCCTCCCCGAAACTCGTTTCTGTAATGTGTTTGCCCCCTACAGTCAGTGTACAAAAAACCATTTACCATTTACCACTTACCAGGGGTAAGTGGTTTTTAATGGTATTTAACGTTAAATACCACTACCTAAAAAGTAGTGGTAAGTGGTATAAATAGTAAAAATGGTAAAAAATAGGTTCATTTAAATTTCGTGTTTTAATTTTGAATAAAATTCGGTGCCAAAGTATGAAATAGCTTAGCAGATGATCATTGTTGTCACAAATTGATACGTGTTCATCAATCAGAGTATGATTCAACCAATGGGGGCGCTAACAACCCTTGCTGATTGAGAAATTAATTGTAATTAAATTAGCTTCAATTTTAAATTGGCGATACCAAATACAATCTTTCTTTCTACATTTTTTTATAACTTCATGTGTACAATCAAATAAATATGATTAATTTAATTGATTAAGGGACTAATTATAAATATTTCATAGAAAATAAAGTTATAAAACTTATATTTTTGAAAATCTAGTGTATCTGTACTCAGCTGTCTAATCAAATCAATCGCTAAAATTTACCATTTTTACCATTAAATGCATTTTTACCATTAAGTGCATTTTTACCACTGTGATGGTAAAATAGGCTAAAAAGGGGTAAATTTTGTACACTGCCTACAGTTTTAAATGAACGAAATAGGTCAAAGAATTTTGTGCTTTATTGTTACTCAAAACTATTTATAAGGTTAAGGAAGGAAAATGTTTTGTTTCTGGAAGTTGCTTTTGTTTGTCATGGAGGCAATATCGGTTATACCTTGACAAAACATGTGGTCGTCTGCGTCGCGTCCCTCACAGATTGACATACATTAGGGACGCTATGAAACGCATAAACGGACATGAATTGTCTTTGTATTACCCTGTTCACCAATTAATGTTTTCAATAATGTACCCCAACGCATACCTCCATGTACTACATTTAGCACATGAAGGTATGCATTGGGGTACATTATTGAAAACATTAATTTTGTTCAAGTTATTTTTAATCATATTAATAAATCTTTTGTTCGTCGTTGGCAAAGTCAGATTTTGTTTCGACATTCCAAACTCCAAAGTTACCCAACTCAGGCACTTTGCTAGTAGTGGACTTCGGGTAAACTACTATGGGGTACATTATCGAAAACATTAATAGGCTGTTTGCGTTGCGTGCATAGATATCTAGTATTTATGTTAGTTATAGCTTATCAATTAGTCAGGATTTAAAATCCCGCTAAACAAGGTGACTTGTTTTCGAAAATAAACTTTGTCTCCCGAAGACAAAATTTGGAGCACAGTCCTTTAACTCTTACGAACTTTTCGCTTGAAGTAGTGAAGCAGTACGTAAGAGTATAAAAGCTTAAACTACTTATCAATTATAATTTTTATAAAATGAATTATAAGTTTTAGTCTTATGCGTATCAAATGTATTATATTGTCCATTTATGGCATTTATAGAATGACCATGTAATTTATAATTCTTGATTTAGTGATGTTTATAAATTTGATGAGATTTATAATGTCCACAAAATGTGTACGCCAACTTCCTATTAATAATAGTTTTTATGAAGAGCAGGTTGGTTAGCCCGCCAAATCTTAAGACAACCGCCAATACTTCCAAACGGTTAATTTAAATATAGTTTTACTTCATTATCCGTTTGTTTACCACAGGCAGAAGCAGAAGGCCGTTAATCACAGTTCCAAATCGTCAAATTTGTGAAAACATAAACTAGTTCTATAAGCCATTTCAGTTGAGAAAGTTACAAATTATAATCTGTCATTTGTTGTTTACACGTCACCCGACACCGGAAGTAACATTTACACAAACAACTAATCAACGACCTCAATCAAAATTAAAGTTGAAAGTGTTCAGTGCTGGTGTTTATACCTTCCTTATCATTTGTAGTCAACATCAAACATTAAAGTGCGGGTGTTTATACCTTTTCTACCATTTGACATTTACAGTTAATTAATCGATGTGCTAAAACACTTTAACTCTAGTTGTGAATCTGGAAAGGTGAATGGTAACAGCTGCTGCCTGAAGTTAATGAGGTTTACAGTTTTGAGTTTAGTAGTTTTCAGTCTACAGGAGCAACAATGATGACTAAGAACTAAATTGTTAGGTTCATTTTATATTGTTAATTACAAATAACAATCGTTGATCGTTAAAGTGTCGAACATCAAATTGTGTCATCGAATATCAGTTTCATTTTGCCATCAAATAGAAAAATCCTCAACGAAATATTTTAACTATCCTGGTGACCTGAAACCAGCTCAGATTTCGTAATCGCTAAATTTCTATGTCGGACAATATGGAAATTGAGGAAACATGCGGTGAGCTGTTCCTGCCTTCAGAAAGTAAGTATAATCCTTGTACTGTAATAACTATATATATTTGTTGTTTGTTGGTTTTCAAAATAGTAAATTGCTGTAAACATTATCAATTTTGTTATTACCAAATCGCCAACAACTTTTAAATGTGTTTTTGTAAATTTGCGTTAGGCCCTTCGCAGCCTTATAGTATGTATAAATAAAAATTATATTTTTGTAGGTTTTCCTGTCCAAACACATGGAGAATTGTTCATACCTCCAGATGGTAAGAATAATATTTGTACTATATATTTGATGGTTTTTCAAAATACATAAAGTACTAATGAATCACCAACAACTAGCTTTTAAATGTTTATTTGTAACAAAATTTTATTTGCGTGAGTCCCATCGAATCCGTCAGTACCTTCAGCTTTTGTATGCAACTAAAGAATCATTGATTTTAGGTTTTCCTGTGGGAACACGTGAAGATCTGTTTATGTCCTCTGAAGGTAAGGAAGGATAGTCTTTTTATGTTGATTTAATGGCGCTTTTAAACTACGTTAATCACTAATGTAAATTGCTGAAGTGTTAAAAAGTCACTAATTGCGTCTAATGATGTATTTATAATTTTTCAGTTTTGATTTGTGTTAGTTTGGGTACTGCCTTAGTATGACTCTAAACATTCAAATTAATATTTGTAGGTTATCCAGTGGATACACATCAAGACAAGTTCATGTCCTCTGAAGGTAATGACAGTCATTGTGTATTTGATATTTTAAGATATTTTTAAAATACGTAAATTACTTAAGTAAATTAATAGTGTTAAATCGATGACTCGCCTTTAATGATGAATTTGTAATCTTAGAAGCTTCCGTTGCGGCTGTAACTCCCGTCACTTTTTTGTATATGGTTAAAAAATTAATATTTGATTGAATAGATTTTGCATTGAATCTATTCCCCCCAATTTTCGAAATAAAATGTTGATAGGGTGATTTAATGCGCAGTTTTAGAATGGCGGCAAATAAAAAATCACCTTAAATGACTTTTTATGTTTGAGTTAGGTACAAAAAACCAACCTTTAACAACTGTTTATATTAAGCGCCACGGCAACTATGTATTTAATGTATGAATTGTTATAATTTCTAATTTATTTTATATTTTGCTAGCATTCACGAGGGCTGAGGACAGCGATCAGTGGGACGTCCTGGTCTCACAGGGAATTGGATCAGAAACTGTGAGTAAGTGGGACAGAGAGTCACTTTTTATCAAATTTGATCCATTAGTGGGTAATCAAATTAAAAAAGAGAAGGACTCACCAGTTAATCAAGAATGTCCAGAAGCATATCAACCAGGATTCAATGGCGTGATTAACGGATTCACTGAGTAAGCATTTTTGTTTATCTTAATTGGCTAATATAGACATTATTTTTAAACAAAATGGTTTTAGCCCGAAATTTTGTAAACATGAAATTTTAACTGTTAAAAGAAAGAGAGCTAAAGAAAAGTAGTTGCAGTAGATATATTTGTAAACGTTAATTGTGATACTTATTCCTCTTAGTAGTCTAGTAGCAGTTTTTAAAAACTATTATTTGATGTTTTAACAGAAATTTCTTTTTTAGCAAACCCTGTTAGCTTAAATTGTGTTAGATGGTTTGAAGTTTTGAAATTTCTGAACTATTTAATTTAACACAGTACACAATGATGCCCACTCAACACTCATGCTCTACACATAGTCATACAAAGAAAGATAATTCACAATTTAGTACTTTTGTCCTATATTTTTGGCACTTTACCTGAGTCAAAAAGTTCTTTAAGTTCTCTACAGCTCTACCGAGTCAAACGTGTGGATTTTCTGTTTCCGCTATTTGTTACCTTATTGTTTGTCCAACTAACTTGACTTGGTATGATGTCATTCAGTTTTTAATCTACAATTAGGATTTAAAATCTATGTTTATTAAATACACACATTGAAATGGTACCTACTGAGAGTATGGAACAGTGGCAAATGAGAGCTGGCTGGCGTCTTGGATAATGTCGGACGCGGACGATCGATATTTTTTAGGATGAATTAAATGTAAGACGCAAGCGCTGCAAAATATTCTTCAGACTTACAAATCTCTCTGCAAATATAATCAAAACATTTTATTTATTTTGGCATTACTTAAGTGGAATTCAAGCACAATCGTTGGACAACCTTTTTAGCAGATTGTCTTTGTTTTGGTTTCTTAGTTAAAATCAGTAACTATTGTACATATTATTACGTCAAAATAAGTACTTATATTGTTAGGTATTACTATTAAGCATACGTAGCAATTTGTAAATCATTTTAGCATTGGTTTCCTTCCTTGTTGGCTGTATTGGTTTTGCCATTCTCAATTATATTTCATTGCATTGGTTTCTATTGCGTATAGTCTCTTCTAAAAGTCAGTACTTCGATTGTCAAACTTTTAACGGTGTCAGTTTTCTTTATTTTTTGTGAATTTTTGATCTGTTTATTAATGGGAAGTGTTACAAGTTGTTCTATCGATTCTTCCCGACCCATATCAAATATGAATGTCAGATAGTTGTGTATGCATATCTCAATCTCAAAGTCTAGATTTTACACATTAGAGGGATAAACTAACTTACTGTGCTTCAAATAAAGTTAACACTTCTCTGCTATTGGGACTTTGGAACGCAATTGTAAATCAAATATATATCCATTTGAATTCCTTTGAACACCGGTAATATCATTAATTTGTATTTCAGTTAATTTAAAATAGCACAATATTACAAGCATTCATTATATCAATGTAGGAGTATTGTAACATTTTTGAAGAGCATGATTTCAGATTTATCTTTAGATTCATAGAGTACATTTTATTAAATTCCATTTCATTTCACTAAAATATTTTTTTCAATAATTCTGTAAAAGTGTAACAAAACTAATTTACCTCAACCTGTAATTGAAACTGCTAATATTCTGAATTATTTATTGCATGAGGATGATTAAAAAATAGAAGTGAATGTATTCTCATTTCGTGTTTTTTGACAGTTCAATCTTGTTGAAATAGGTTAAGTTATTATCTATATATGTAATAGTACATACGTAGCTGTCTAGTGAATGGACATGGGTAATGTATTACCAAATAAGCTAGGTAGGACGTACGAAGGACGACTTTAGTCTAGTGTCCATGAAAACAGATATACATGACGTCATTTATAGAATCGAACTTACATAAATAATCAATGTGTTAATGCCACTTTACTTGGGGGACCGAGGAAAATAACCTCTACTGCTAGTTTTGCAACCTTCCTTTGGCTAAATTACATGAAACTGAGATAGTCATTTTATTGCCACTGTGTAAACACGAAGCTATTTCCACTAAAATATTCTGAAAGTACCTAAAGTATAAGCGACAAATGTCGTATTTTCTATTCTGGACACCTCTAGACTCTCTGAGAGTATTAGTAGTGCATTGATAGCATGCTGTGCAGAAAATAATTATTAGTTCTCTATACTTCCTCCCAGTAGAGCTGTTTACCGTTCAATGTAATTTTATTTGCATTCTAAAACTTTTTGCAGGATGAGGTTAGTTTGAGATTACGATAATAAAAATATTGCAGCTGTAAAGACTCATGTAGTTCTAACCTAACAACCTTAACTTGAGCATAGTAGTAAATCTAATGCATATCGATATGTATGGCAATTTAAGTACTTTTTACCAATCGATTATGACTTGATTTCTGCGGAAATAAACAGAGAGATGAATAAATTTCGTTCTAGGTAATTCTATAGTAAACTTCCGTAAAGATGAATCAGTAGCAGTTTCTCGCACTGGAGATTTTGAAAGGCTAAGCTCTTTAATCGTAGATTAAGATTATAGCATGAAAGGGGTTTGAAAAGGTATAATTTTAATTATCGCCGTCACGCTAATTTTCTGTGTGTAAAATCAGGAGGCTAAAGATTAAGATAGTAGCTAGCAGATGAAGATAACTCCATTTGTTTTGTCTCAAGTGAGGTCAGGTAGTGCTTGCAAAGTCACCTTATCGTAAAATGCCGACAATGGAGATAGGGAAAGAATGTTCAGTTTTGCAGGCAGGCAGGTAACGAGTAGAGCAACATAAACTTGACGAACTATGAAGTTCAAGATGTGGGGCGATGTGACTAAAGGGTTGAATGAACTTTGTATATCGTTGAATCGAGGTGTATGGCTATGCATCTGGCTTAGGCAACAATAATGGTAAACATTATTCTTTAGATTAGGTTTGCTATTTTCTAACCTCTAGGCCTAGTATATAGCCTAAACAGACCATGTGAAATGAAAGGTAGGCATAGCTGCAGGCTTTGTTGTGATATCATATTATATCCGTTTACACGTTTCTTCTCTATATATATATGTGATCGAATAAATTTTTCACTTGCTAAATCTAATGAATTTATTCTAACTAGTGAATCCGTTTGCTACTTGATGACTTAGTCTGATTTTGTATTTTATCTGTGTACTTTCATTTCGTTTTTATACGCATTGTATATTTTCCTTCTGTAGCAACTAAATGTAACTCAGGTTTTCGCTGCACATAATTTTATCTTCACAACAGTTTTTCAACAAAGTAAAGTGCAAAGTAAATGGACTCTCTAATTTAAAAACGAAATGTTATTAATCTTCGTTGTTTGTTTATTTCAGTTCTGACAGCGACAGTTCTCATTACGTTGCTATACCCAAGGAACACATTTTTGCTGTCCCGCAGTCTAAAACTCCAATCAGTGCCAAATTAGTGCCAATCGAGACTCCTCCTACTAAGGTATTAATTATGAGAAATTTTAAAAAAGTAAAAATACAATCTTGTTGGAAGATGTTGGTGGTAATTAATAATTGTTATTGTTAATTACGATGCAGAAATTTGCTGTACCAATTGCGCCGATTCGACGTCCCAGTGAGGAATTGTTCAACGTGGCTCCTCCAGGGGTCGAACCCGACTTGAGGGAGTTGGGCGTTACTGATTCCTCCAACACGGCTGACGATAATATGCCTCCTTCCTTGCCTAATTACAACCAAATGAATGGATCAAACAATAACGAAGCTATGGTAGGTTAATTAATGACTACCAAATTAATTAACGAGTTTTTGTACCTAGTTAGGTTTCACTTTTAATACAATGAACGTTTAAACTATATTTTCACTTGGGTTTAACCTGCTAATATTATTGCTGATAGATTCAAGAGGCATTGACTGTTCAAAAGGAACAGTTTTTAAGCCAGTTAGCAGAAAAGGAGAGAATGATCAAAGAATTACGAGAAGCAAAAGAGTCTGCCGCAGTCGCTGGAGATCAAAACACTAAGTAAGTGTATTAAGTAAGAGTACCAGACTGGTTGCTCTGTTTTGTAACTTAACATTTAATGCTTCTGATGATGAGTGCCATAAAGAGGTATTGAAAATATTGTGCCCTAAATTACAAGCGTCCTGCAAAAACAAGATATGATGAATAATATTTGATGCGAGTAAGCATTTTATGGATTCTGCTTGCTATAAGTAAAAGCATTCAAAAGGAAACTCTTAATAGTAGGTGTCCGCTGAGATTTTTTAGTGTGGGTTGGTCAAGTACATATTTGGTTTTTAAGTCTTTGCCTTAAATGGCATTGGTAAAACTTGTAGGTGTTGTAGCAGAGATGTTTTCTTACTTTGACTTGTTCATTTATATGCGTGTACTTATACGAATATAAATATGTTGCTTTATAAGTATAGTTTTTGTAAATAGTATGGTTTTGTTAGACATCTTTATTCTTCTTTTAACGAAACCCGCACGACAAGTAGATCGAAAGTCAACATTACTTTCCAATGACATTGAACAGTTAAAAATATCGTTTACAATAGCATGTGTGTATGCATGGTTGGACAGCTTCTACAATTATGTCATACAACAGGTTAGATTTTTATTTCAGTATCAACTTAGTGCTTGTTTGACTGCAATGCAAGTATTCCCTTAATTAAATATAAATATGGCACTTTTCTGATAATTGCTGGGTATTGTTGCCTACTTTAGTAAATATACACATAGACCAAAGTAAATTATAATATTTTTGTCAACAATAATATTTTAAAATAAAATCATGTGGTATTTATACGTAAATTGTGTTTATATAGCCGTGTCTTGGTGGAATATGAGAAGACAATGAGTTCATACGTTGAACAATTAGATGAGCTTAAAAACAAATTGTCTGGAGCTCAAATTGAAAAACTAGATGCTATTAAGGAGCGAAACCAAGCCTTGGAGGACCTGAAACATGTGGAAGATGCATTTTCTCTTCTTCACCAGTAAGTTACCTTCACATTGTTGGAATAAATTGTTTTCAATTGATGTGTTTCTAATACATCTTTTATTGCACAGAAAATACGAGAGAGTAAAGGGAACATTGGAGAATTTCAGAAAGAACGAGGAAATTCTTAAAACCCGAGACCAAGAATTACTTATGAAGTTGGACAATAAGGGCAAAAAGTTAGAAACAATAAAAGAGGAATCTACAAATCGCATATCATCGTAAGTTCTACCATGTCAATTTTGAATATTTCCAAATTATAGATTTTATTGCAAAATATACATCATAATAAGCCAAGAAGATGAACACTTTACATTGCAGTTAAAGGAGATGTTATTTTTTGCATAGTGATAAATTTAAAACCTGAGGATATAGCCCTAACCTCTTAAGTTATTAGTTGAATTGGTGTTCGCATTATTTACACAAGTTTTTGTTAATTTCTCTTTGAAACGTTTTTATTTTATAGTATGTGTCAAGAATTTGAGGCGAAGTATTCAGTTCAGCAGTCTGAAAATTTAAAATTGAGAGCATTGTTGCGCAAAAATGAAATGACAATGGAAACACTTACACAAAACCTAGAACAAAAGCAAAAGGAAAATTTGGAACTTAACAAATTGTGTGAAGAACTCATTGCTGGAGGATTGCATGGAAAGTGAAATCTTGAAAAATTATGGACCTTTAATTTAGAGATGTTAATATAGTTCATGCTGCACATTATTCAAAAGCTACGTCATTTACTAATTATACATGTACAAGTTAGTGTGTGAATGGCGCTCAACTCAATTCAACGGATTCCCTATAATTAACTGTGTAATTACATGTATAATTAACTGAAATAATAATCACTAAAATTATACATGTACAATTTAGAGTAAGAATGTAGCGTGAGCGTACTTACTATTATACTCAAACTGAATGTATTAATTCCTACAATTATTTATGTATGTATTTTCTAACGAATAAATTAATGTAGTTATTACCTGCATTCGACATTGTATTAATTACTTTTTTGTTTACCTAGTTCTACATAATGTATTCACTACCATATGCTTCAAATTAAATAGTGTCATAGTCTTGTATGTGGATGCGTCAATGAATGCATGTCATGTGTTTTTTTGCTTTGATATCAAGTTATAAGTACCCCAAATTATTTTATTTATAACACAGCAGACTACAGGTATAACATGTGCAAAGGTGTGATTTTATTATGCTTTATAAGAGGTTCATAGTAATTAAAATTCAAAATAAAAGTTGAGATACTTTTTTTAAACTTTAACAACTTTTGTTATAGGAAATTTTTTCTTCCTTCATAACTTCCATAGATTTTTTGGTTAAGATGTTTCAAGCTTCCAAATTCGATTGATCACTATTTTCCCTCCGTTTGGATTTTTTCTTCTTCGGAGAATTATCTCCATTCTCTTCCAAAACCAGCGGATAAATATCTTCATTCTTTCGCTTAGATTTTTTCTTCTTCGGCTCCTTATCCAAAGTCTCTTCTAAAATAGGTTGATCAATATCCTCTTCTCTTTTTTTGGACTTCTTCTTTTTAGGTTTGATTTCCAGATTCTCTTCCAAAACGGGTTCATCGATATCTTTATCCTTTCGTTTGCTTTTTTTCTTCTTCGGTTCGTTATCCAAACTCTCTTCTAAAACCGGTTGATCAATATCTTCTTCCATTCTTTTGGATTTTTTCTTTTTAGATTTGTTTTCCAAAACTTCAACAACTACTTCTTGCTCAACAGCATCTAATTCTTCCTTGCGTTTTGATTTCTTTGATTTCTTTTTCTTGGGACTATTTTCCAAAAGTTCCTCGCTTGTCTGTTGCTCAGTAGCAACCATTTCTTCTTGATCAACAAAAGTCGATTCTTCCTTTCGTTTTGATTTTTTCTTCTTCGGTTTGTTTTCCGAAAGCCCATTTGTTGATTCCTCAGTAACTTCTTCAGTCGCAACATCTCCATTCGAAGATTGGGAACAAGTGGGCGTTGGCGTTGCTGACTGCTTCTCATTTTTCGGTTGTGATTTTGTCATCTGAGTTTCTAAAACTGCCCAAACTTTCTCAAAGGCTGCCTCATCGAATCGATTTCGCGTTGTGTTTTTTATGAAATTCTGTAAAAGATAGAATGCTTTTAATAAGATTCGGCCGCTTACATTTTTGTTTTTATTTAAATAGATAAATTACCATAAATTTTGGCTTCTTGCGAGGTATATTGTCGTGTTTTGTCAGGTCTGATAACAGTCTTCGAGTAGATGCGTCTAAGTGGGAAATCAACTTGGCATCCGAGGACACCATTCGAATCGTTTCCGTCCAACCCATTTGCTTTTTCTCTCCTTTCATATGTCCAGGTGGTGGCTTCCATCCTAGTCCTGAGTACTTTTCTTCTTCGCTCACGCATTTAATATGGCTCTTGTACTCATCTCCCCTGTAGAATGACAAAATATTCATATTTTAATTGTCATTATATTTTTATCGCTTGTTTGAAGCTTTTAATACAGAAACTTAATTTTTCAAGAGATTCCTATAAAATACAATGACACAGAACACGGACATTAATTATTACAAAGTGTTTTGTTTTTTAAATAACTATATAATAATATTATTTCATATTATTATTATTAAGGACTGCTAATTTGATACAGGATTCATGGGAGGGTATAGTCACACAGTAATAGAAACCATACTTCAAGCCTCATGAAGCCATTCACGCTAGTGGACAAATCTCGGTATATTGGTATCTAGGATACAGTGAATTTACAAAAAATAAAGAAAACAGAGAGAAGAGTACTAATTATAATTACAATTGGTAATAATTTACATGGTGCATAAAAATTTCATGTCGAGTAAAATGATGACAGCCTAAAACCTCTTTTTCTCTCTCAAAAAATCAGGGGAATTTTAGGCTGGCTGGGGAATTTTTTAGGATACCAGGGGAAAAGTTTTTTCCACCAGCAGTCATTCCATACAAATTTGACCTTTTACTTCGAATTTATTGTCGATAGTCGATATTCTGTTAGTCCTTCGCCACTCTCGGTACAATCCAATGTACTAGACCGATACTCTTACCACATGAGTATAGAAATACTCTACTTTTGTATTCTAGAATCCGGCTGTTTGCGTCACGTTGGGTAAAAACTAAAGGTACAATGAACAATCTAACAATCCAAACTACAGAGATTGTGACCTAATGTGATCATAAATTGCTGACATTGGCTATTTGTATTCAAACTTGAAACAGAATTGAAATTGAAGCTGACAATACAGTCTTGGAATATTTAGTATTTGTATAATCTTAAACGCTGTTTTTTGATATTTCTTATCTTTACCTGAAATCCTTATGGCAGTCCATGCATGAGAATCCGCCAGCTGCCCGACATTGGAACCGATGTTTGTCAACCTGAGGTTTCTTCAAACAGGATCCACACTGATTACAAGTGAAGAATACCATAATTCCGGTATTATATAGACTTATCCACTGACGACCACGATAATTGCTAAAGTTGAAAGTCAAAAGTCAATCCTATAAACTATATAGCGGAATATCATGTATTCTGTATTCAGATAAAAAACACCTGTTCTACTATCTGACAGTTTGGTTCTTTGTTAATTGTGTAATAATAGCCACAACTGTCACGTTTGGCGTTAACCTAATTTTAATATTATATATTTTCCGATATTTCCGCTGTCTGTTGCCCTAATAATACTGAATAATATTATCGTCAGCAAAATAGATGCTAGACTTGTGTTGTTTTCAAACTAATAGTTGAAATTGGAGTTGAAATCACTAAACACCGAATTACTTAGACGTCGTTGTTGACATCGTCAGGCTAGATTTACCCTACCAAGTCTAAGAGGTCTAGCACCATCACCACGTGTAGACTTGATTTGGGCAACGGATTGACTTTACTACAACAAAACCAGCCAGGAGCATGCTTCCCCTACTACAAACTACAAATCCTGAAGAAGTATCCAAAATCCAAACAGTCGCGTTTGGCTCTTTTATGGATTGTTGGCTGAAAATATCTATGGCGCATATTTTAGTCTGCTGTCTGTTCCTGTCCGAGCAACCCAAGGATTAATGATCTAAACTTTTCCAGACTCCAGCACAATTTTGTTCACTTTCCACTCTAACGATAAAATTCCTGAAAACACCGCGAATTTCATTCCTACTGAGAAATTTATCCTTCATGAATTTTACAAAACTTGTTACAAAATAGATATTGGGCTTTAGAATTTCAAAGTTACATTCACTGAAAAGGAATTTCAGTGAAAGCATGAACATGCCATCCTGGAATAGGCACGTAGTAAAAGTAGCACGTTTAGGACGTATTGGTTATCAATCTGCTTTACGAATTCAGAAACATTTGGAACAAGAGTGCATTGTGTCAAAATCTAATGATCATTTTTTACTTATTCTAGAACATGAACCAGGTAACTCATTTTTCTATTATTGTTACATATTATCCTTGGTATGTTAATATTAATATTTATACGTACCTCATTTATTATTGCTTAAAGTTGATTAAATTTGGCTGTAATTAACGACAGTTACGGTTGGGTGAACGATACGGTGACCTAAAATCAAATAATTTTACAACGAGGTGGCCACCATAAAAATGATGCACGCTACAGGATTTTTGTAGTATGGGTGATAGGCCGAGGTTGTTTTCTGTAATCCAGTAGTAAATCATTGCCGACTTTACAACTTCGGGTTAGGTGTAGGCAGGGCCGCAGCCAGAAAAAAATTTCGGGAGGGGCACCAAGAAAAAATTTTAGCGATTTTTTGCGATTTTAGATAAAAATTTCTTTATTTTTCTCGATTTCGGGGGGGGGCACGTGCCCCGGTGCCCCCCCTCGCTGCGGCCCTGGGTGTAGGAGTTTGTGTTACAACACAATTAACTTTTTGTGCATTGTAAGGGTAATGGAATACTTCATAAAACACCGTTTAAGAATTTTCACGGGCAGTTGCCTCGCATTTTTAAAAGTGTCCTGATAGAACAGAAAATGAGACGCGATTGTAATTTTTACTTAATTCCCACTTCCAGGGAGATGTTTATAATAATCAATAGAAATTTTGACAATTAGTACAGAACAGAAATTTAAAATTTTGTATCATATATTCTAATCGGAAAAATCCAATGTCGTTACACCATCTTCGAGTAGTAACCCATCCTTTAAAGTCGTTAAAGTACATTAAGATATGGCTATCTTTTAAGGCTTTTCTACGCATGCTATTGTTGACTACTTATCCAGGTGTCGCATTTAAAAATCAAAAGTGCCGATGGAGAGATTGAGCTTCCTCAAGAAGTTCGTTTATTTCTCACATAGGCGCATGGGGTCAAATGAGTTTGGAGTCTTTCCAAACCTTTCCAACTGCTCGGGAGCTGTTGCAGTGAAGAGACTGGAGCTGTTGGAGCTCCGGAGCTGTTGGGAGCTAAGGCGTCGTCACCCCTCCACCGCCACTTCACCTCTTAGTATATGTTACCTTTACCAGACCACTACAACGCATTAGTTGTTATATGTTGATAATATGATATTGATACAAGGCTCCCTCCTCCACTCCATCGTCTTGTTACACATTACACGCATTTTGTTGATGTTGTTACTCTTCATGTAATATTATTATACTAGTTTTCGTTTTCGGTGACCAGCCGAAAAATGGCTGGCTAAAATGGCCGGTCGGTTGAAATTTTTTGTTAACCAGTGGCTAAATTGTCTTAAATGGCTGGCTTAAGTGGCCGGCCGGTTGAAATTGAGAAAATCATACTTTACTAGAAGAAATTTACAAAACCATGATATTTGGCCATTGTGGTAACTAGCCATTTTAGCCGGCTGGCTGGTCAAAATCACTTTTGGCCGGCTAAAATGGAACACTGGTACACCCACATAAGTATATATAGAGATAAATGTATTGCTTTATCAAGTCAACGATTATAATATGGAGATTCATGGGCCAAATCTGAGCTGAATGTATATTTTTTTAAACTGATCCGGTTTACTGTACAGTGGTTATAGATTCTGTCCGAAAGTTAACTTATATTCGAAAACTAATAAAATTTGAATGAATCTAAAATTTTTCATAAAGAATTTCAACCAACCGGCTAGCCAATTTAGCCAGCCAATTTATCCGACCAGCCGGCTAGTCACTGAGCGCTGGGTGGCGAACCCATGAACAGTGTTCCATTTTAGCCTGCCAAAAATGATTTTGACCAGCCAGCCGGCTAAAGTAACTGAAATGGCTAGTGGCCAAAATGGCCAAAAATCATGGATTTTTAAATTTCCCGCCAAATCAAGGATGATTTTCTCAGTTCACATAGCCCTATTTGACTGTTTTTGGTCATTTCAGCCATTTCGACCATTTTAGCCACTGCCTAACCAAGAATTTCAACCAGCCGGCTGGCCATTTTAGCCAGCCATTTTAACCAACCAACCGGCTGGTCATCAAACACTGCCTAGGAATATTAAGAATGCAAAATGCAGCAAGTAAAGGTATTATTAGCTGTTGTTGTTGATATGCAATGCATATCAGAAGTTCAGATAAGAGTTAAGATTTTGCACCATTGGTTAGACCCGCTCAATCACCATAAAAACCGTGAATGTAGCAAGTAGCAATGTAGCTCTAGCTGATGATGTAGAGGTGCAATGCAATGTACATGGAAGTGCCTAGCTTAGGTAGCCTACCACCTACACACCAACGCTCGCACTTCTAGGGCCATCTCATTTCATAACATTCATGATTTTTATTTAGTCTAGTTATGGGGTCATCATTTGACCTTTTGTGACTGTCCACAGGCTGAACTACAACAGCTGCAAAGTCAAATAAGAGCTCGTTGGAAATGTCGGATGATAACTTGGTCCGTGAAGTTCCGTTATTCTTTATATCTGTACCCTGATTCCCCATAAGAGGGGATATGTGGTTAATGCAATTAAAATTGCGACCTTATGGACCTTTACGAACCAAGTTATTTCTTTAGCTTTTCAACGAGGTATTTTTCGACTCTGTAGCTGTTGTAGAACGACCGGATCTTGGAATCTAAGTTGACAAGTTTTCCATGCAAGCTAAAAGATGCACCTTAATGAATATGTTGTTCTTGAATATCTTTCAGTGTATACTTTAGGCCTGCGGGAAGTAATGGACCCTGCCCAGTCGGAGAAACTCGGTAAATTAGGTGCCGAATTAATTCATACAGATAGAGGAGGACTTACAACTTTTCATGGACCAGGACAATTAGTAGCATATCCTATTATTAACCTTATGAAATTTGGTCGCTTAAGTTTACGGAAATATGTGGAAACAATGGAAGATACTGCTATTCACACTTGTCGCATGATGGGGGTTCCAGCCGAACTCAATACAAATAGTGTCTCACATACTGGCGCATGGGCTAATGGAAACAAAATTTGTGCCATTGGTAAATAGATATATACAAAGAATTAGCATTCGACTTCAAAGTCTGTGACAATAATTTGTAATTTGACTAGGTGTGCATTGCAAGAGACATGTCACTACTCATGGCTTAGCTTTAAACTGCAACGTCGACCTGAAGTGGTTTGACCATATAACGCCTTGTGGAATTACTGATAAGGGAGTAACGTCGCTTTCGTCCGAGCTGAATGAAAATCTCTCAATCGAAGATGCGTTGCCACAGTTTTTGACTTCTTTTCACACAATGTTTTCATGTTCCCTTGATGAAGACGATGAACTAGCAAACTATCTAATTCAGAACAAGTCTTGATACATTTAACTTCAAATGTGCAATTCCAAGTAGCATAGTTTGGGATTTGGATCTGTAATCTCCTAATATAGTCATTCGAAAGAGAAAATGTCTTTTTCACAAGAGTAAAGCCAGATGTCTTCCAAGTATGACCATCATTGATATTTCCATCCGTCCTCAACATAATGCTTAGGACTTTTCAACCCATTCTAAATTGTAAATAGTGACACTCTTTTAGAATAATTATGCGATTTGCATTCAAGTCAACTTTACCAAAAGTCAAATTTTTATTACAATGCCAAAATAAATTATTTTTTTTTTCACTTTAAAGGTGCATTTATTTTGAAATACTAAAGCCTGTCATGTGAAAATAACTGAATACAGTTTACAGTACTATAGTTATACTTTATCATCCTATTAACATTTGTGTCTGACATTTTTTCAGTTTTTCAAACTTTGGCAAACACACTCATTGCTTAAAACTATTTTAATACCGAGAGTAATAAGTTCCTTCGATGCTAAATTGCTAAAGTGGAATATATTATGCTACTCTGCAAATGTTCCTGAATATTGTGAATATACTTAAAGATATTTTTGCGCTTAAGGGAAATTTTAATTTAGTTCCAATTTGTCATGGTATTTTGTAAACAAATTCAATAGTCTACGTACCAAAGTTTCCATGGACTAAAATGACGGAGAGCTGAGAATCGAAGAATATTTTTGACAAAATGTATTTATTTGTAGATATTTACGTTTAAAACTTGCAAATCTGAGCCGAGTGAAATGAAATTATGTGCACTGCACACTGCTCTTCAATAATTTTCAAAAAACATGCTTACTAATACTTATCATAGGCCATGAAATTGCTTTTATTAATTTTTTATGATTATTTTTATGATTATGAATTTTTTAATATTTCATGTGAATTTCATATGTCCTATATGGGTTTGTTTATTCGAGTAATTATTGCAGACTGATTAAAACAAGGTTTCTACATTGTTATTATTGTGTCCAATGAGGATAATTTAAACTTAAAACTAATAACCGAAGTAAAAGCATGAAATTGTATTTATTGTTACTACTTTAATTGAATCGAGTTGGCATTGTTGCGTTTTTATGCCATGCAATGCAATTATTAGTTTTTGGATTGTCATATTGTTATTATTAGTGGTTGTTTTTGTTACATTATTTTGCATTCAGGAGTTTGGGAAGAGCTTTCGAAAGAATCGATGTTCTTGAATGATGGTTAAAGTAAAGATTTAATGAACATTGAAAATAAAAAGCAACTCATTATAAAAATGGAATGGCTTGTTTTTCAGACAAATTGATTAGATATTTTAAAACAGAACCCATAAAATTGTAAAATGATAAAATGTCAACTAGTTGTGTGTTTACTTTTTGACTAGATGGTAATTAAAACAGTCTGACATTTCTTGATAGCAACTATGTTGCATTTTTATATGGTACTAATACGTTGCAGAAACTATAGATAGAGAACTATGAAGTGTGTCATTGTTTGCTGTGTGGAATCAATTGAGATAAATTTAATGTTGCAGGATAACCGGTTCAGAGATTAATTTTGCATTTACATATTATGTGCAGTGAACCCAAATATAAATACGAAGAGAAGAGATACAGTAATACTTACATTTATGGTTTTGCTAAGAAAGTTGTAGTCTGTTACTTGTAATAATGCTAAACCATTTTGTACAGAGATTAGCTATTCAAGATTGTGAGAAGGAACAGTGAGGAGTGAGACAGTTTACAATGAACGGTACAAGAACTCATCTTCATATTATAGTTTTGGTAACATTGTTACGTACGTACATCATAAAATGGGAAAACTTGTCGTACCACAAAGTTATGCAGGGCAGAAAGTACAAGTGCATTTTAGTTTGGAGATCTGAAAATGTTTTCATTTAAATTTCTTCTACAAGTAGATAAAGTCATAAATGAGGGAAGAATTAAGTTCGACTAAAAAAATTTATTTGCAATGCAAAACTTTGGCATCTTTCTCATTGTACCAGGTCAGGCAGACGTCCGGAAAGTGCATTCTGTCCTCCTTCATTGCATTGCAAGAATTATTGTTGTCGACTTGATTGCACTGCACCTTAAGGCATAAACTGCATGCATTATGTATGCCATTTATGAGCATTTTATTACTTGGGAAGGTTATTGCTTGCATTTGCTAAAGTTTTGAATGTCACATGGTGGCAAAGCAAATAATTTTATCAACCTAAGATAATAAAAACGGGAACCATAACATTAACTCCATAGAAAATTTCAAAATAAGATGCAAAACATAATTTTGCTGGCGTCAGTGTCAGACTCAAGTAAAACATGAAAAACTATGCAGATATTTCATGGCATTTCTTTTGTTTCGCAGACATTCATCATTCTAAATTCTCATTTAATGCAATCTTTGTCTTAAGTTATACATTTAAACAAAGCACATGGCAATGTTTATCAATTTTGTCAAATTTTTCATCTCCTTGTGGTTGAATTTTTTATAAAATAGGGGTACAAATTTGATAAGCTTAGAACATCAGCTATAAGAGCAATTCTAGAGAATTTGCAGTTACTACTTACAGTAATTGTAGATTAATATATCCTAACACCAACTTAATAGAAAATTATTTTTCGTTTTACAAACCATATCCTTGCAATTTAAGGTTATTTCATTTAAAATTCTGTATGTATTTTGAATATCTGAGTTTTAAGGTGCATTTGAACAAAATGATTAATTGCTTCAACTCAAGATATAAATTCTACAAACGTTGAATACATGACCGAATTAAAAGAGATAATTTGCTACTTTGCAATAATCATAAATTAAAAACATAAGTACTACTGATCTGAAAACGGTCGTTGTCTGCATTTATACATGAGCTAAGCCTACCCTTTCAAGTATGTTTCATTGATACTCATGCATATAAAACCAAAGATGGACTGGACATGCTCATTCATAACCACAGCATTTTTAAAGAGTGGTGAACATCATGAAGTGATCGTATTTTCAACCGAATACTTTACAACGAAAAGTTTGGAACGCAATTTGTACTAAATACCAACCAAAAAAGATCAATAATTGATAGCAAAGTAATTGAAGCATAGTTTCCATTGTATTTCAGATCAGTAAAAAAAATTTGTTTTTACT
Organism: Tomocerus qinae; assembly: GCA_020055645.1. Classification (NCBI taxonomy): domain Eukaryota; kingdom Metazoa; phylum Arthropoda; class Collembola; order Entomobryomorpha; family Tomoceridae; genus Tomocerus; species Tomocerus qinae. The sequence continues at coordinate 16,278,404 of CM034548.1, read as the reverse complement.
GATATGAAATATTTTCATGGAAAATTATTTTTCCCCATCGGCTGACTTAGCTTTGGTAAACAGAAAGATTTGTCTTCAATGTTGCTAATTAAGTGTAAATGTTGCAAATTGAACATCAATAAGTATATTAATTTAATCTTTAATAGCCCTTAATTAGTAACCAGTTGAGGACGAGTAAGATGAGATTTTATTTTGAAAATTGAAACCATGTAAGTATATAACTAACTGGGCCACTGGGCTGAATGATGCTGATAATGGCCAGATTTATTATTGGAAACCATTTTCGCTAAAACGTATCTTTTTGATGAAATAATATTTTTTATACTTACTGTCATTTATGAAGTTGATTTTCGTTTTTAATGTTGTTAAAAATGTATTTGTTGAAATTGTTTGCTTGAAAATAGCATTTCATCGACTCAAACAATAGAAATCAAATTTCTCCTACGCAGATGTGTTCATAACATGGTTTAGGAAAATTACTTATTGGATAAAAGGTATTCTCCGTAACTCTAAACATTTTGGATATAAATAAACCATGTACACATGGGCGTAAGAAAGTGGTGTGAAATTGATTAAAGAAAGTTTAAACTGATTATCTCAAACCGTTACTTGACGTTTTTAGTGAATTTTTCTAATGACCTTTGACACGTGTAACTTGACCTTGACATGGCATAAAGAATAATCTTTCAAACGAGCTATCTCATGACATTCTACAATATCGATAACTAAAGTTATACCAATTTTTAATTTTTGGAGTGCGTCCGATTTTGTTCATTTTCGAACTCGATGTCACTTTTCATCTCTACAACACGTACAGAAATTTTGAGTAGATTATCTCAAGCCGTTTTGGAGTTATCGTGCTAACACACGGAAGGACAGACAGATCAAGCATTCTTATAAAGCAGCTCCGCTATTTAATAAAGATAACAATATTAGTGCTTTGTTTACGGCTTTGAAGCGTTTTCCGTTACAAAAAAATCCAGGCTCTTCATGCACATGCACAAATACGCATACAAAACCTTCTCAGCTCTTAGACTCCCTCGCTCGTTAAACCCTAGAAGTAGCTAAGAAATGGAGTCTAACGGAGTGAGAGAAAACCATAATATCAAACTTACAAGAGCCAAGTTTAAAATGAAGCGTGGTGTTGCTTGACGCTTGACTCTCTGTTCCTGCTTGCTGTACTATACTTGATTCGTCTTTTCAACTTCTGTTGTCACTTTGCTCTTTTTCGGTTTTCTGTCTTCTTTTTTTTGGTAAGAAAGGAGGTGGGTTGTTTTCATAGCCATTGTATCGTTGACGAGAGAGAACATTATTGCAGATTGCAGTACATCTAGGACCAGACAACCTCTAGACATAATTTGAATATAAATAATTATGTTAGTGCTTTTGTTTATAGCTGTGAAGTCGGTCGATAAATTTAGTCGGTATCCAATGAATCGTCTAATGGGAGGACGTGGTGATGAAGCCGTCAACAGATATAACAGCCACAGGGGGAGTATTGGATCATATCGTAACAGCTCTTCTTTCGAGTTTGGCCCACATTTACAAGGTTTTTTAGGATTTGTCGCAGAACCCGGACTTAGAAAGCGTGGGATTGTCGAGGCCTACGCCATTCTAGATGACATTACTTCCACAGCAGGCGATAAAATCAAACGTGTCAATACAATTTCAGAAGAAGGCAACACTAAGGTTGGCATTACTGTAACTTGAAATGTAGACCAAGATTAATATAGAATTTGATAAGTTGTTATAAATATATATTGTAAATATAGTATGAGGTATACAAATGTTTGCTATCTATATTAAATAATTACTCTGATTTTTATGTGCAGGCGGAAACAGAGCAGAAACATAAACATAAATCTGTAGAAATGGGAGACAAATCATATCAAAGTCCATTTCCTCGAAATTACAACTATATAAGTCTAACCACAGCTGTCGATACGGTCATATTTATCAATTCCAAGAAGGTAAGGCACTCGTAAATATTTAGCACTTTCTCATAATTTATGTTGGAGGAATATTTGTTATTATTGATGTCGCCTGATGGCAAAAAGAAGGAATTAATATTTTTTTTAATACTTAGGGTCAGGCTAGCCCAGCATACTGGACCGGAAAAATATTCGAAGGTTTATTATCCGGAGTTGGCAAGGAAAACAAGTTTAAATTTTTGAATCGTTTTTTCCCAGTCAACGAAACCGTATCTGTAAGTATCGTAAATTAATTTCAAGACACGCCATAACTATTCATTTACAGAATGTCATTTGAAAATATTAAAGGACAAGTGTCAGATGAAATTGTAGCAGTCACATGTACAGGAACTTCATTTTCTTATTATGTTTTCAGGTATCTAGTTGTGAAGCCATAATTAGTGGTATGAGAAATGTACTACTAGACAATTTCCCGCGCACTGGATATGTTTCTTTCAACGTGGAATGCAATATCCATGACAGTCCAGATGAGAACAAGGTGTACTATTGGAACAATGAAGACATGATTGTTCTATTGGAACAAACAGTTTGCAGTATCAACCGTGATGCATACATCAGCCTGTATCAGCCATCGTATTTAATTTGCATCCAAGTTGTCAATCTTGTGGCTTGTCTCTCTGTATTGCCCAATGCTGCTAAATATCATCTTTACAGTCTGGAGGAATTTAATAAATATTAGTTTTCTACGAAAACTTAATTTATAAAAAGTTAGAGTGTATCTGATTCTATTTAGTTAATGAATTTGAAGCTAATCATGATGTCTTGTCTTCTAGTTAGTTAGTAGTAGTAATTTAGTTTATGTTACTATTTATAGCTATGCTTAGTTATCTGTTAGCTATGTGCCAGGAGTTAGTGAGAGGCGCTGTTATCAGTTTAAGGTTTGGAATAAAATATGTATTAGATTTATCTTTTACATTTTATTACTTATTTAGAAATTAGACTTAATTTCAAGCTTTTTGATGTAGATATTTAGATCTAATCTCTTACTGTTTTGATATTTTGATGTAGATGTCTGCTTTAATGTGAATTTGAAGGAACCCAATAAACGCAAATGGTAGCTTTGCTAGTAGACTGTACGACGTAATAATTAAATGCAATCACATGTAACTTATATGAAACGGTTATATAACACTGATAGCACTGCTTAAGAGAATCAATATTTTCTGAGTGCTTAACAATTTAGATTGGCTGGTAAGGTATAAGTATAAAACTCATTCTCATTCTTCGTAGTAAAAGTGGGCTAATAGTATCTTGTTACGTATTGTCAACTAAGCTTTTTTGGTTGATAATGCTATATAAATTAATCCGTCTTATGTGCTAAATTCCTTCCCGCTTACACGCTTTATTGCAACTTCCGCCATTGTAAAGCAGGAAAAATAGGAATTACCAAAGCAAAATGTGTTTGTTTTGGTAGTTCATCAATGAAATATTTTAAAAACCTTATATAACTTATCTGTTGTATCTAACAGTCGATGACTGGTATTTGATAGTTACAAATGTACAACAGCGTTGCAACTTTTTAGTATACTTAGGTAACGCAACCCACACAAGACTTTTCACTTTATAAAGTCTTGAATTGTTTCGCTATGGGATACTTATTGAAAAAACTGAATTTTATTTAACTAAGCTATTGTATGAATCTTTTCACTTGCATCTTCCATGGTTGTATGTACATTTTTAAGCGAAAATCTACCAATCGGTAGGCTAATGTCGATATAGCTCAAATATATTTACATGCATTAAGATATAATCTAGTTGGGCCTTAGAGCTTTTACGTGGGTGTGGATGCTTTGCATTTTAGCGTAGCAAATGGTGGTTAATGAAAAATGACATCCAGAAACGTCAGTTTAAAATTAAAATGCAAATGCTACAATTATTTCGAGTTGGTCAAACAATGAAGTTGTCAAGCCAAAGATTTCTGGTGATCTCACAAGTAGATATTATGTACATAAAAGCCTACTAGAAATGCAGAAGCATGACGCATTAAAGGGCAGCAGGTGGATACCGAACACGAAACGATGAGATTAATCTAAAATGGGCATTTATTGTCTCGTCTTCATGAGCATTAGATACAGACTATTATGTTCATAATACTTGCTACAGAGACATTTGCCTTATAGTATGTACCTATGCACTGGCTATGCTCTGAAATTCATACTGTCATCATTTGTGATGTGATGAATATGTCAAATATTAGAGCATCTTGTTTAATGCCAACTGTCAACCTATAACTATGAAACAAGTAGCATTTAGCTAAAAGCGAAACACTACACAGCGGTCACAGCATAAGACTTTCGGTATACATATCTTTATAAAAATAACTTGCTGTGCATATAACACAAAATAAGATATTATATTGTCATTATTCGCTCTCGTGCAATAATGTCTTGTTTATCTGCTACTTGAGTTCCTTCAGCATTCTAACCTACTATGTCTATTTAAATATCCATTGTTTTATTCACTGTATCCTTCTGTATTACATTAGTTATGTTTATCATAATATATTATACAAGGCAAGGATTGTTCCACATTCGTTCGAATGCCTAATAAATATTAAGGCTACTGACTAATGGGAGGGATGGCGTCACTATAAAACCTAATCTGAGTGTCCAATCATTAAATTAAAGATGTTCCTAATGCAACTTGGGTCAAGTTTGTAATCGTGTCTCTATGATGTTAAAGCTTCTTAAACATTATAAGAATTGCTATTTGCGTCGTAACAATGAAATGATTAAATGGATCATCTTCTCAGCATCTTGAGCAAGTTCTGTTTTTTTAAAAAAAAATTGTAATCTTTTCTTTGTCGCTAACTCCATCAAAAAGATCTTTATGGAATTTTTCAACCAAGCATTATCATCATTTGGACACGTTTTTATATTGCTGAAGCGAAGAAGTTTTGAATGAAATATTCATTTGCCTCAGCTTACTACCTTAAATGCTACCATAGAACAATTTGATTTACTCTGCTTTTATGTATATTGACCGAAAAGACAATTGGTCAAGGTAAAAAGTTACAATTGTCTCTGAAATATAAAGTGAGAACATGCTACACAAAACAGGAACTTTTTTGCATCTAATCTACATAATATTAAAATCATATCACTTCAATTGTGTACTTGATTACTGTACTGCGCGTCTAAATGTAGTATCTGCTCGCAAATATAGAAAACTCTATTAAAATATTCCTACATGTCAAAATTCGCACTTATTCTCTTATAGTCTACTAAAGTATTGTTATACCATAGCCCTTGTTATACTAATAGAGTCTGTAATAGCAGCAGAGATCATGTTTGCTGTATAATCCAATTCGTGTCACGTTTTGTTACAGTGCATTGTACATACTATATCATTAGGTATCCTGATATGCTATACCCAAAAGTTGGCTTAATAGTATTTATCTGTAAGCTAAATACTTCCAAGCAATATTTTTCGAAAATAAATTACAGATAGTACAGATAATAATATAAGGAATAATTGTTTGGAAGGTTCGGAAATGTTAACGCTAGCTCTGTGTATACACAATACCTATACAGAAATAATTGCCGCTCATAATGCTAATATCACATCGTCGTAGCATGAGAAATTGCTAGCCGATGTTTTTCATTAAAATGAGACAATTTTGAAGCCCATGCTCTGTAAGAGAAGCGGGCATTACGACTGGGATGCTATACTTATGTGAAGGCTTCCGTATTTTTCACAAGGTCACTGTCGTTTCATTGCTTTGCTCTTTCTCCCTCCCTTCTAGGACGAAACATAGGTTTTCATTTATAAAGGAATCGTATATCATGGATATCAGCGTTGAGACACAAAACATTGAAACTTAATTTTGATTACTATAAAAGCTCCTGTTTTTTCGGTGGAGTCTAGCGAAAAGTGGAGTGGCAGTAAAGACTGGCTAAGGACGACCCTTGCAAACAAACTGTCAACAATTATTTAATCATTTTTAATTTAAATTTAGAACCACGAATTACATTTAAATATTCTGATATCCACCGTCGGTAACTGTCAATACCTATCATATGAACACATTTTTGTACTGCATTAGCAATTGGCTGTTGCAACGAGAAATTGAGGTGATAAATGAGAAATATGAACAAAGTTGTAGGTAAGCAGATATAAATCAATTTATATAGAATGATAAATTATTTTCTCTTTAGCTTTCGTTTAGTTACGTTATTTTCAACTGCGTTCTTAAAAATGAAACTTTGATTGATTTGAATTGAGGCTTGGACAAATTCTATACTGAATATTGTCTTACAATTATTTTGTCCAATTCGATTCAATTCGGTCATGCTCATAATTCTTTCATATGAAAGTCGAGGGCATTGTGAGAGATTCTTCCAACATTCTATTACATACCTAGTAAACAATTTCTTTATTCACGTAATCTGACTTGTTAGATAGCTATTGAAAATTGAAATGGTCTTAAAGAACACACTAAAAAAATTTTAGTCAAAATTGTAACTATCAAAGCATAAAATTTCACAGAAACTGAACTTTGTTAATATAAGTGTAGTAATCATAAAATTTCATTTTTAAAATTAATACAATATCTAATGGGATTTAATTTGATGGGCGCGACCATGATATTGGTGTTATTAATGTACTTAAATAAGTCCTATTTATTTTTTTACTTTCACTTAATGATGTTTTTTTCTTAATTTTCGATTTCATGGTATGGGTGTGGCCATAAAACGTTAGGTGAGACGCAAGACAAAATAAATCCCTTTTTGTTGTGCGTACCGCTGTTTATTTATTTCTTTAATCTAGCAGAATCCCATTTGATGCTCGAAATAAATAAACAATAGACTAACTTATCCACGTGCCTATCGATAAACGTCGTTATCATTAACCTAACTTCTTAAAGAATTGTGAGTTTTTATGGTTTATTTTTAGCTTTGCGCATAACCCCTAATGTCGTTATGTGATAACTGCTTGCTTATCCCTTGATAAAACAGAAAGGCTTTAGTTGGGTTAACAAGTGCCGTTCTTTATTTTAATTACTCCTCCGGTATCAATTTCATAGTTGAGATGCCAAAGAGATCTTAAGCTAAATGCGTAGTCAAACTTCGTGTGCGATTGTTTAATTTCAACATCTACGCAAAGTAAACAATGAGAATCAATTTGCATGACAGAACTTAGATTTGTGTCGATAGAATCACCATTAAAGTAGTTAAAGTAGCTCAACTACTAAAGCCATTTCCACATAGTGATGGATATGGATACGCAAATGAGGATGCGTTATTTTTTTTAGATAAGATCACTGTAATCAAGGTATGCCATACAATTTATTTACGTCATACAAAAGTTGAGTAGTGAGCATTGTGTTTTGAACTTCCTACTCACCCCATTCATTAAATGGACAAGTATTTACACAAATATCACTATTAAAGTATTTATGGACTTCAAAATTTAAGAATAAGAACTTGAAAAATTTAAGAATGTGTCTGATTTCAATATGAAATTCTCCTATATACTTTTCCTATTCAAGTCTCCGACGGTTAATCAAAGAAGGTGCTATTTAACAAGGTAATCTCAAAAACTTAAAATGAAGTCCATTTCGACTCTATGTGAGTTGCAACAAAGTTAAGATTATTTAGATTGTCTATGAAAAAGAAACTATCCGGTAAATATGGAGCGATGGGTCAATAATGCCGACATTTGTTAGTTTCATGCCACTTCATGATTTGAGTAACGCTTAAAAACAAAACCTAGCACCAAATGTCAAAACAAAAGAAAGTTATACAAGAACATTTTCCCATTGCAACTTTCGTTAATCAACTTTCGCTATATGATTGGTGCTAATACATGGATATTAACACAACATTAAGCTAAAAAACAGTAAAAGGTATGTTTAATATTAATTGTACAAATTGTTGAAACCTTAAATCTTTTTAATCGGAGACTGTAAAGCAAGTTGTCTCCGACCTGCGTTTCTTCGAATTGTGTCTATAAGAGTTTTAAGAGAACCTGTCTTCAGAAAACTACCGCAGACTGGAAATGTAAGTTGATATGGGAGATATTTTCTTGTTGCTATTGGACCATTTGCATGTAAAGGAAAACTGTTAGAGAGTAATTTATGGACACGCACGGCGTAATTTGTGAATCTGTAATTGTTACAATTCAGGCAACCTTGATTCTAAAAAACAAATTACATCTATAGATCACAAATTCCGGCAAATGGTTGGAATTCATGTCTGGCAATGTTTTGCGTGTTACAAATTGAATATCTGTTAACAAATGACTGTGGCGTAATTATAGAAAATCGGTTGCAAATTGCAAGTGGAAAATATTGGTCTATGAACATGACACCTTCAACATGAAGATTTACATTTATCTTCCCCATATGCCTCTAATTTTCCTAAGAAAAGAGAAAATGTAGGAAATTGTTAACACCTCTTAGTCAGAATTAGAAAACAATATTTGTAGGTAGCGACAAACTGGAGCAAGTTCGACTATCCATATTGGTGTCGTAGGTACCTTGTAGTACCTACTACTGATAGCCGACAAACAAAAACTGTTTAAGTACAATAACCTTATACTCATTAGTCACTACTGACACTGTGGCATCATTTTTTAAAACATTTTTGTCGGAAGTTCACGTTATTTGACCATCAATCAGAAATGGTCTCAATAATTTAAGAAAAAGCTTTAAAAGTAGAAAACATACCACATTTTTAAGAAATAGCGCACGAGTTAAGAATCGTCTACAAGCAAGTCCCATTCTGAACACGCCATTTATAAAATATTCAAAAGTCATCATCGGAGTACTCTTTTGATGTTCTATCATTTCAGGACCCACGCAGATCTGCTATTGAAAGTACCAACAATGCTCTTGTAAATATTGTGTACATCAATTGTCAAAATCAAGGATACACAAGTACTAGTTTGTCTCATGCAAAACGATCTGAAGATCATTTACAAGTAGCTTATATACAGTAGGCGAAAAGTTTCTGATAATTTCCTTATACCTGTTCAGTTTCGTGTTGAGGTAATTAATGTTATAGAGAAGTACTGTAATAGTTGACACGAGAAAATCAAGTAGAGTCAAGTATGTTGATGTAAAGTAATGTAATCGCAGGTCGCAAGTGCGAGTAGATATCTTTCCATCAACTGAATTCATGAGGTTACATATTCTATTCAGAAGAGACGTTATCATTGATGTTCAACAGCAGAAAGATAGCAAGAAGAAGGGTAACATGCTACAGAGGTTAAAAACATGCATTCATATTTCTACTCCTGTAAATATTATGACTGTCATTATCAACGATGCCCTACTGTGTGTATTTGCTTAACATCTAAATATTTATAACAATATAATAATAATTCCAAGAATCTTTAAAGTAGCTTGAATGACTTATGAGACAAAAGTGATAAAAGTCAAATAGAATAAAAATGAGTAGCGAAGACGAGCAGAGTAGTGCGTAGTGTTAAATGATTTTACTTGACAACGATGATGACGCAAAAGATTTTCTTCTCTGATGTGATATTATAATGCTTTGAAATACTAACATAGTAATGTGCCGTGTTTGGTTAGACTGAACGTAATATACAGATGAATTGACTGGTTTAATTTATAGAATTGTAACTCATGGCAATATTATTACATATGAATATTAATGTTTAAACGCGTATGTACCGTAGCCAAGTTATTGTTAATCTAATTCTTAGGGATAAACAGAGTGAATGTACAAAATGTACATTACTAGGTTAGAAGTTGATTTTCCTTGACATTATGGATATAGAATTGAAGATGTTCATGAATTAAAAGTTGTATTTAGTGTGGTGCAAGGTTAGGCCTAAAATACTTATGTAAATTAATAATGTGTTTGGATTTATATGTATTAAATGCAAATGTGGGGAGCAATTCATTGTGGCATTTTTAAAATAAATAAACGAAGGTGGAGTAAAATTTTTCTCGAATATTAAATGAAGATGAATTGGGTGAGATTGAGATTGTCGTTTAAAAAAGGAGTTGAACAGGACACGGATGGACATTTGTAGCATTGTGTACACGACATATACTACTGGCACGTATTCATTCACATGTTGAGGCTATTGCTAATTCCAAATTTTACATTAGGTGCAACAGTAGGCCTTAATTTGCTGGGAAGTTCCTATATCAGAGACACGACAAACAGAAGACACAGGACTCGAGTGTAGCCAGTCAGGGTAAAAAAGAGATAGAAAGATACATACCTTTGTGAAGATGAGTCTGTCTGACAGATGTAAATGCAGTAGTACCTACTTTTCCATTGTAACGATATTATGATCAACTTTAAAGTGAAGGCTCGCCCTTCAACATTTTCTCTGTTTGGTCTCTTGGATTGGTAGTTTTACTCGCTGACTGGGTGGTTGACTGCTAGACTTTCTTTCATCAAACTGGGTCTCTGAATTCTTACCACTACAAATAACTAAAATTCAGCAACCTCCCCATTCACTCGCAAATTGAATACGTTGACATTAAATAACGTCCACTGCCCCAAAACTCCACAGTCTTCACTAAACTGCTGGCGAGAAAAAACCCATTCGGATTTACTCTCCTCTCACAAATACTTTTGATTTTATTTCAAAATTTTACAATTAATTAATAAACTTCCTTCCTAGTTTTGTTTACAATTCATTCTTCGATTCCTCACAATACAAACAATAACCACACAACATTTTAGTGTTTTCTTGGATTATTTTGTACAATCATTAGGATTCTCTGTGCGAATTTTTATTGCCATATCCTAAAAAACTACTTGACAATCGCCAAAAAACGTGAAATTTTAAAAATTTTCAAACGTGCCCGTTATTTGGTACTAATCGACAGTAATTGGTGTAAATTTAACAATATTTCATTATCGCATTTCGTCTACCTTTTAGCGTTCATTCTGCAAATTTCTTCTTTGGATTCCCTGAAAATATACGGTTAGTTCATCAGTTTTTTAAATAAATACTAATAGTGACCTATTAAGCTTCGGAATTTCGGTAGGGTGTTTGTAGACATGCAAGATTGCTAATTTTTAAGAGTTTAACGAGGGAGTGTGTCGTGGGTGAACAGGAATTAGATACCTAATTTATAAAAAATTGTCTTGTTTCGTTTTCCGTTGATTTGATTAAATAAATCTTCCTTTAATGGTAATTTATAACAAGTAGGGATGGATGTCAGAGAGTAGACTTCATAATGTCCACATCTATAGTGTGTACTTGACAATTAACAGTACACTAATGTAAGTACATTGATGATAAATGTTTTTGCAGACGTAGCCAAGATTAATTTTTATTTATGTTTTCCATGTCTGCTGTATCTTAATGCAGATACTTATTGTTACTGTTGGCTAGCTGCTAAACTAGTTATTAGGTGCCTAATAGAAGTACTTGTGTCAATGTCAAGTGCAACAACTAAAACGATTTAAGACAATAATGTAAACTTTTCGTCTCAACTTAAATCCCAACTCAATTAATAACACATGTATTGAGGTTATGCTTTCAAATTTACAATTGTCTGATTACGAATTGAGAAGTTGCTATGATAATCTTGTTTTTGTATTGCTTCTCAATATATGTTGTCTGTCATTTTATGTACCTGCATAACTGCACGTACCTAAAGACTTGGCATTTAATTCTTTCCAAAAACGTAGATTCAATCAAGTATGGTTTTGACTTTGCCACTTTTATAAGTTGAGATATTATAAGAAGATGCGCAATTCCCTTGTATCATCTTTATTCATGAAAAACGAGAATCATCATCATAATATCGCGTCGTATGTTATATGTCTAAGAGATACTTGCTGTAACTAGATACCTGACTCACATTTCCTGTACTTATTGTAATTTGTTATTTCTGTATAGACACACGCATATTATTGTGAGAATCTTGAAAGTTTAGTTTCCTTATTTACAAACCTAAATTATTAATTTATAATACAAATCAATTTTTTGCCTGCTATTATAGTAACAATTGATATGCATGATTTAAAAATCCCCGATTTCACTTTCTTTGTCATCTGCAAAAGGATATTATATTAATGTCCATAAAATATTAATATCTGCAGATAGATAACAAAGAAATTTTTAGCTTCAATCAATTCAAGTGAAACGCGTATACATATACATTTCTTATTGGTTATTGATTTACTGTAATTTTATTCCGACTTATTGTCAAGGACAAAATTTTCTGTCTCATGTTATTTATTGAAATATTAGGCTAAATAAGTTTGAACATAGATGATACTCGTTCAACTAAATTGTTATAATATTCCCATACTATATATTTTATGTAAACCCAAAATCAACTGTCTAAACTATTCTTTAGTAAATTCAGGTAAATGGAAAATGAATATGCTATCAAGTCATTCTACTTTTATCTCGTAAACATTAGGTAGTACTACATTTTGGTGACCCCAAAAATATTTTAGCATTTACTACGTATATAGCTTTGGAAAACATTCTAATTTGTATAACAGTACAGTGATTTTTTGGTTTGATGCATTTCAAAGTCGAAATCTATTTGAGATGCACAAAAGAGAAATATTATGCAACTTGGTAATGTAGAGATGATTTTATATGAAGCATTGCCAAATTACATAGGCAGGTCTTACAAGTAATGCATATTATGATGTATTATGTAGATATAAGTGACTTTTTCATCTGCAAAGAACTGTTATTTTTGGCATCGTATTTTGGGTTGTATTCTTTATTCAACTTTGGAAGATTTTGCATTGTTATTATCGAGAAAGGGAGAAATAAATCTCCCAACTTTCGTACTAATGCAGTGTCAATGCTACAGCTCTTCTTGTTTTATTAGCTCAAAGATTTTCTAAAATTTCAATTTAAAAGCTTTTGAAAGTAGAGAAGAGTTACTATCTTTCTAAAATTATATGGGACAGAAATAGAGAGATTTATGTTAATAATTTCAAATAATTCAGGTGCGTAGCATTAAATTGGCATTAAATGTAGTGAAGGATGGAACTTGTAACCTCTATTTCATATTTTTTTTAAAGTTATAGACTTACAAGTGAACGCAAGACAAAATCCAGATTAATCTGTCAGAGTTAGGTATTTACATTAGATTTTTAGATTTACAGTAGGGAATTAGTAGTCTTTGTGTATACAAACATGTAACGGTTGTGGCGAATCAATTAGAATGTAACGACTGCAGAGAACAACTTTTATATCCTCAATGAAATACAATATAACTAAATAAACGAAATCAAAAGCTGAGTTGATGCCACACACAGATATTTATTTGCAAATTCTTGTCGATTCTTACGTTAATGCTTGTGCATAGTCTTCTTGTATTAATTTGTTCTTTATTATATAGAATTAAGAACCACTTTTGATTTGCTTGAAGAAATTTTTATATACATTGTGTATGAGATTGAGATAATTCCTCCTTCGTGTTCGATTTAGTCTTGTTTTCACACTATCATTACATTGCTATATGAAATATGACCGTTTCTATGTTTTGGAGTATACATTTTCACGGAAAATACCAACAGAAGAATGTGAGATACAATACAAAATTGGCATAACGTTTTCATCTCAAAATTAAAAGATGTTAACAATTTTCCGTTAGTAATATTTAGCTGTATTGTACTTTGTTATAGAATTGTTTATATTAACTGCATTCGTTACATATAAATACCTACTAATCATTTTGTTTTTTACGGAAGAACTAGCGCACGAAAGTACGTTGCATCTCCGCTTACATAACTGCGAAATAATTGCCCAAAATTTTTGGTTAGGTGGCAATTTATATGTAATAACCAACTACCTATATAAAGTCAAGCTTCAACTGCTCTACAGAATTTAAAGCCACAAATATCCTACAAAGATGGCCATTACTACAATATTTTCTGGATCCATTTACTCAAACTCCACGGCTTACTCTCTACTCTCATGTTACTATGTAATACTGTTAACGGCAATTATAAGACTTGCACATAAGGATATTTAAAGCTCATTAAAACTTATTCCATAACTACGTAGATGAATCAACTTCATGAAATTAATGTTCTGGTAAAAACTGCATGGCAGGTGTAGTTTTACTATGCATTTAAAATTTATTGACCACATGAAAACTGAAAATTCACTTAGGTATAAGTTGAAACACTGTTCTTGCTATCATAGTATTAAGCATCTATCAAAAAGTATGGTCATAATAGTCAACTACATATAGTACCGATATCCCTATATACTAAACAGTAAATGCAGCATTATTACGCCACATACATTCGTAGTTCAAAATATTGTAGGCTTAAGCTGAAGTGCATGTAAGAATTTATATCATTTGTAATATAGTTGTAGGACTTCTCATTGAAATATTGAATTATTTAACATTTAATGATTATTTTTGTCGATGACCAGAAGTAGATCAAAATATTTCAATTTTGTCTATACCTGATCCATAATCCAAAATGTATGAATACAATGTTCTGTAAAATGTGTACCAATTCAAGCATTTTGGACATACAACAATGCTGCAACCAAATTAATATTACCATGCAAACATACAGTAGTAAGATTTCATTTATGAAAGGCAACTAGGACAATGAAATTTAAGAAATCTTGAAGAAATTAACAGCTTTGAAAAAATATCGGCATAAGAGTATGTTTAAAGTGGGTATCATTAGCAATTTGTGTTAACAGGACATCTCAAACGTTTTTTACAGTAATAACTTACAATTTAACAAATTTCCCCTTCCATTTGTTTATATAGATTATATAGGTACTAACCAATGTGTTGATATTGAAATACAAATACCTACATCTTACAAGTAACAAAAAATTTTTAAAAAATTTCATATTAAAATAACAGGCTTATAGAAGTATTACGGATATCTCTATTCGATAGCTTAGGTAGCACAAGGATGTAAAAAAAAACGAGCGAGCCGTTTGTTAGGTATAAGTCACGAAGAAAACGGATTTCATATTTTTTGAGAGTATTCCTTATGTTCGGGTAGAATGGGACATGCTTAAATAGTCTGAAGTAGCTCAAAAATTTTTGTCAGTTATAAAAAATGAAGATGAGTAGTTAACAATCCAGTTAGCTCAGTGAGAGTTAGCATTGACAGGAGTAAGTCATCAATGTCAAAGTTTTTTGATGGTAGGTCAGAAGAACACTCACAAGGCGGTCATGCTAACTTACTTGCATTGATAACAAATGATTTTGATTTTGACATTTGTACAGCAAAGCAAGAAACAACCGATGTGTATCCAGACGTGATTTTTTAAGGACATAAGCTACCGGACATAATAAAGCTTTAGACTCGAGTAATTATTTCGTAGGTACGTGTACTATGTCTAGCCAAGCAAAAACATTCAAAAATGAAAATGCGTACCTACTTTTTACTTAAATTGGGGTTCTCATAGTACACTTTTGGTGTATTTGATCAGCAAATCTTGTTTTACAGCACTTAATTTGAAAAATGACGGACAGAGAGTAATGTCATAGGAGTGACCCAACTTTCACTGTCTTCTGTAACTCTGTTCCATCATCATCGAACTTGCTATACATTCATCTACTAGTTAATAGTTCATACAAAATATTTTAAAGATCAAGGATCAATTCGTGAAGATACGATTGTCTTTGCAATTTAGTAGCAAAAAAATATTTAGCAAACTTGCGGAAAATTCCTGAAGTTAAACTAATTAGTGTTTTCTGTAAACTAGTTGTTTGTGCTTAATAAAATGCTTGAGTGGATTTTTGTAATTTGTAAATATTGAACTATACGGTAATAGTTGGAAGTATTAGAGTTGAAATTTATAGGTACTTTCATAAGAGATGAGTGTGTAATCTGTAAATTCTGTGGCAGTAAATAAATATCTTCTTAGTTATTGCGGTCGCGTATGCAGTGGTAATACTATGTATGAATAACTATTAGGCCTCTATGTTTTGTGAGGTAGAATAGAGTTAAAAAAGATAAAATGATAGCTGAGAACTGGTCCCATTAATTGGAGAGTGCAAGTTTAAAATTATATATAACTCCTTACATACAGCTCTAAACTATTGAATAAACACTACCGGATTTTTTTTATTGGGTTTACATTACATTTATATAATTGGTCCATTTACTAACAATCATACCATAAACTGTTAAGGTGGAAAATACATATGCAAAAACATACACATTCTCTTATCTGCTTGTATCACTATTCCTAACATGAGCTTTGCCTATTCGACATGCTTTGCTGTCACTTGTTTATAGGAATTAGAACAAATAAAAATGACGATGTGCATTCACACGGTGGAAAATGATTATCTGGGAGAATAAAAAAAATTTAATACCTACTATTTATTTAGATCGACAGAATCTGATATTTCGATTTTGCAAAAGTTGTACTGCGATCATATCTCATAAACATTAACCAGTGCTTAGTTATATCGTTAGTACATTTTCGAATAAATGCTACACAAGATTAGGAGTCATAAAACAAAAATTATTCAATGTAACTAATGCTGTACAATGAGATGAATTCCTGCATGGATTCATAAGCAAAGCATATACTATTACTAATTGTTTTTGCACTAAGTATCTGGCAATTCGCTATTTTGTATTCCAATCAGTTTGCTATTATAGTTGCCACCACTTCATAGACATGCAGTAGTACCATTTTAGATTGTGTAGCACATCCAGATTACCGTTTTTGATAGCAGATATAAGATTTATTGTATTACTAGCCTCTATTTTCGCACAAGCATATTTATTAGAACTTGATACAATAATGGTATTAAATCATGTAACATAATCATGTAGAACTATCTTAGACAAATGACTAAGTGTTCTCCTACTCTAGTTGATTTTTCATTTGCGAATTTATGCTTTTACTTACCCTAATAACACAAAATACTATTTTATTTAAGCCTCAAATTTAAGAGTAAATTTTTAATTCACGAGATTTACAAATAGTTCTTTTTTACTTCAATTATGGACAAATTTATTGTATATACTAAAATCGTTGTCAGTGCATAATCAAACTAGATATGTGCAAGGAAATCATTTGTGTATATTGATACAGATTTGACTAATACTTTTTCCTCTTTAAATACAATATCAATATCCCAATTGATATTCGGCTTTTAAAACTTTGAAGGACAAATTATCAAAATAATACACTAAAAATTTATTAGTTACTGAATTACACTCACTCTTTAACACAATAAATATTCAGATATGCTACATTAATAATTACTAACTAACAATTACAAAGTATGTTTTTACTGAGGACTGTTTTACTTACCAGCAGTTAATTCCCACTAAAAAAACATTAATTATTAATTAAAGTGAATGTTAGACAATACTTGATAATCCTATATTTGCATCGTGTTTTATGCCTTTCTGTTTACTCAATTTCTGCTTACCTAATGGTATTTAGATTACTCAAAAAATGTGATGTATGTAAATAGTAAGTAGTAGGTAAACTACGGAGTTGTATTTATGCATTTGTGTAGTATGAATGTTTAGCAAGACATGAATATAGTTACATGTTATAAAGTCGAGCATCAAATGGATATGATAGAGTGAGTTTTTCATTTCATGCTTTACATTGAGATGATAAAGGAGATGTGATATTCTGTAAAGTGAGGCGAACGGCGAGCGTCCGTTTGAGATTCCCATTTAAGCCAGTCTTATTATTGTTCGCAAAAAGGTTTTGTTGAACAACATTGTAAGTAAGTAGCTAAATACAATAGAATTGGACGTATGTGTATGATCTGTAGTCAACGTGGCATGCCGGAATGTGTATAGTAGAGGTAGGTATCTATATATACAATTTTAATGAAGCAAGAGGAGATGAGTTGGTTGTTGGTTGGCAATGGGGATAGAAAGAAACGTTAGAGAAAAGTTCATCTTGAGAGCTTCTTGATATTTATTAGGCTTTTGAGATTAAGAGACAAAGAGTATGATTTGCAGGTAGGATTTTAGCGTAGCAGTTATTAAGGCAGAAACAGAAGAGTGTGTGGGGGGAATTGGGGAAAAGTGGGTGCCCAGCCAGCCTAATGAAAAATGGTAGTTTTGCTTTGCTCCTATTACCGACTTACTTATTATACGTGTGTGCATTCTTTTATCTTATTTGCAACCTTACTTTTCACGCATTGATTTAGTCGAGAACAGGGCTCTGCCATTGAAACGTTATCAAAAATGGGTCCTCGCTACTATTTGTTTCTGTTAGAAGTGTGTGAATTTGTGCAGAATTTGTGAATCGACAGGAAAATGAAGAGCACAAATTGTTTTGTGGTTTGTCAAAGGATTCTTGTAACCTTGAACTAGTGTGAATCACAATAGACTATTCATGCTCGACACACTTACATCTCTAATAATGATTTAGTTGTTTTCCTCGCCTGACCTAAACTAAATTAGACGGATTGTGAGTGAATGAGTGTTTCATGCTAATAGGCATTTGCCGATTTGTGACAGAGTGCAGCAGTGCCAAGTGAAACTAATATTTTTCATATCCATGCAAAATTGAACTGGGTGGACATAGTATTTAGCATATTGGAGTTTAATATATTCAACTCGTACTGGGAGAATCCAGTCTTTGAGATGTTCTAATTTAGTACGTATTTAGGTAGCTAAATTATAATATAGAATTGTCTAGATGTAGTCAATTGACCTGTGGACCGAGCATTTTGAATTTTTGGCTCGGGAAATACATCTACAAATAAATAGTGCTTATAATTAATATTGTTTAACCTAAGCATATTATATATCTCACCCAACTCGTTATGAACTGACAAACGAGTCATGTTTCCTTCACCTCCTGCAACATTCTCTTATTACGAATTGTTGAGACATTGATTGGGATTTAAATTTGAAATGCGTATAATATGAATCTTTCACGTATTTTCTCTTCAGATTGGGTGACTCTGCAGAAATATATTCACGATTTGAAGAGTACGATTGGATTTTGGACTTTGTACTACAAGAAATGCGGCGTTAAGGCGCTCGAGGAGACAGAAGAGGGAAGATGATACGGAAAGTGTTCCTCTGAAAAATTGGTACAGGATTGATACAAGATAATTTTACCGAGAATTGCATGACGGGTGAATTTTTTGTTTGTGGGACGGCGAAAGCAAAATGAGGATATACAAATTCCAGAGAATCCTGTCTGTAGGACTTTTTCTAGTTTTCTTTTGCATTGTGCATCATAGTGACTGCTCAAATAGCACAAAATCATTATTAAAAACGCCACTTAAAGCTTCGTATTTTTTAAACGCTCATTCGAAACACTTATGTGGCCCTAAATGTTTACGGAGAACGAAATTAAAGAAAATGGTAGCACCTAGCACAGCAAATAGGAATTTTACAAATGAAGTCATCATGGGTCAGTGGACACCGGCACCAACTGTGGCATCTCTAACTGTCAGTCCCTCCAACTCCGACCAAACCACAAGTATTACTCAACTCTCTCAACTTCTACGTGAAAAGAGACGCAAATGCAGGAAAGAAACAGGAGTCACCTTTTATTGTCAGAAACTTAAGTGGTTCCGATGGCTTCTTAATCAACTGGACAAAAATTCTACCTCAATTAATGATTACGTTGAATTAGTCCGTAGTAACTCAAGTCTTACTCTGGATAACAATGAACTACTTCCTGAAAACCAAATCGAACAATATCTTTATAAAATTATTGGTAAATGGGGCGATCCTATTGATCGTTTTGTTTTCCGTAAATTTAAACAGTACACCAAGTCTACTGAGCTTAAAGTTAAGGTCCCTTATTTGGGCCAAGTCCAAGTGTCCCCAAGAAGACATGAACTCGTTGAAAGTGGAAGAACTTTTTGGGATCCTGGTTTCAATTTGAAAATGAAATTGCCTTTTTTCCGAGATGAACTCAGTAAGTCATTTTCAATACCTCAACTTTTATTTCATTTGGTTACATTCCCATTAAAGCACGCTCTAGATAGTTAATGTAAAAAAGATTAGCAATTCCATTTAGGAAAGTGTAAACATTTTTTTTTCAAGACCAATCGATTTCCGCAAAACATTTAGGAATACTATAAAGGATGTGGTATGAAATCAAGCAAAAAACATATGAAAGTAAGTTCTCAAATCAATGAGTCGTTTATATAGACTCACACAGTTGCACATCATATGAGGTTTGATAGTTTAGTAGCTTTTGTAGACCATGACAAGTAAGAACAAGTCTCAGAATTCGTGCGACAGCGAAAAACCCAACTTAACTGATAGGCTAATATTCCATATGCATAGGTTAATACGTGCTTCATAACTAAGTAAATCTTTATCTCAGTCCGAATCCTTATTTTATTTAAAAAAGCGTAAGCAGATCAGAGAATGCATTGTTCACAATTATTACATGTATAATGCTTACTGTACACATTCTTTTGTGAGTGTTGTGAACAGTGACCATCCATATTTATATTTATCATTTGACATATATACAAAGTATATCACACATAGAGATTAACAAAAATGTCGTTGGTCAGTCTTACGTTTAACCTATTTCACGTAACCAACAATTGACACAGATGCAAGAAGGGAGCACATGCCAAAGTAATATATGGTAATATATTATATATTTCACTTACCACTAACTTGGTTTACCTCGCATAGTCAACTATAATGATATAGTACATCTACCATGCAATGTTGATGACTATATAAGATATAATTGTGAGTCCAGATAACATTACATTTGATTACATGAAAGTCAAATAGACACACAAGGAAGCATCTTCAGATGTAAAACTATGTAACGAGTGTGTATCTGTACATTACTGTGTGCTACAGTGTAAAGCAATTTAATGAAGCTCCCTTTCCTCCTTATACTTATATTATTATGTATAATGGACGTAGGTATATAAATGCAAAAATAAAGATTTAGGAGTAGTGTATAGTTAAAGGGTCTAAATAATATCATCATTGTAGTAGTAACATGCAAACACACTATTAAGACTCATCTTCAAATAATGAATTTTGCAAGGTTATGTTGTGTAGCAATCAAAAACCTTTGCAGCTTAACTGAAAAGTTGAGGAATAGAGTTTTTTCTAGTTTGCACTGGTAGTTTGTGTATCTTGTGCCTAATGTTATTAAATACATGGATGTACTACAATTCATCATCATATTACTTGTAGGCTTTAGTTAGATTTATTACCCACGTTTACGCATTTTGCAACATACCAAAATCTTCTTCTGCTCAATAGTCGGCAGACTCCTCACCTTCCAATTTAATACTTCACTTAGATTAAGTTCGCCCTGCTTGAGTTCTCGTGTGCACCTTCTTGAGAAATATGCTCGGATCTCTTCTAATTCTCTTTATAGTAGTACACTCGTTAACTACATCCTTAAAATGTATATCTTCGGTGTAATGTAATGTGCTACATCCACATATCTAGCTTTACGCTTGGCCATCCTGTCTTTCATTCGGTTTTCTTCATCTGTCAATACTAAATCTGAACATTGTCAGTACATATTTAAACGGACAATTCCGACTAGTTCTTTTATGATTGCATAATTACTAATCACTGTACACTTATTACCTTAGACATCAATTTCTTTAAAAAAGATTTAATTGAAATGTAGTTGTTAATAAAACTAATCGCTACATTGCCTTTACTGTGATTATAAATAGAATAAAATTATGTTGCTTATTTTATTACATTTTTTAAGCTTTATAGCAATAGAATTCTTAACGCTTGGTAGTAGTACACAAATAAATGTTCTTGTAACAATTGTTTAATGTAGCTCTATAACAAGCAATAAAATTGCATGGCCACATAATCACGTAGCTGGATAGAACATCTTACATTATTAGTTACCGTATTTTAATAAGTAAACTGCATTTACCTTTACCAAGTACCGAAAATGGTTTTAATTCTTGTTTGATGATAGCAGAGCATGTTCATTAAGAAACCTGCAACTTTCCAGCTAGCAAAAAATCATTTCTATTTCTATACTTTTAACATCAAGTTCATCAATTTATTTTTTAAAGGCAATTAATAAAAAATAAATAATTAGGAAAGTTATTGGCGTTTAATGTTTAATAAGGATTCAAATGAAATAGGTATACCTACTATGCCTACCCAGATAGAAAATCTTGTTAACATATTATTTATATAGGCACTGTAATCATAGACGTTATTTGATAATGATACTTAAGTAGCAGTTAGTAGTAGCTACTGCACACGATCAGCTAGCATACTATGTACCTACAACTTAAATGAGATAAATTATCACAGTTGTTAACTTTTCTATCCAGAAGTACAGCTTTTTTGTTATTGTAACATGGAATTAAACTAATTCCCATTGTAAGTTTGAATTGGCATGTAGTAAACGTACAGTGTATGTAGGCAGTTATAGTTACCTAGTAAATGTGTACCAAAACTTTAACGAAATGTCTTATCTATATTTTACAGGAATTTTATTCAAGAAACATTTTTTAGCTTTTACTAATGATGTAGTTATTATACTCTATAGAGTTGGAATTGTAAATAACGCTTTTTTGGTTTCATTTTACCAAAAGGTATTTGAGGGTTATGTAACGCATAGCATGAGATGTGTGAAAAGTATAAAGATAAACAGTACCAAATAACTGCACACCTACTACTAGTAGTATCTTATTTTAATGCTTTTTAACCTAATAGTACTACATTTTTATTGTTTAAATAATACTTCATAATATTATGTCTTCAACTGATAAATATACTCATCTTTCATTCTTGGACCAAACTTTCCCTGGCCATTTATTCATTCTAACAAAATTTCAAAACGTTTTTACAGAATTAAATTGCTATAATATTTAGATTAAATACGTTAAAAGCATGTAAATCCACTTGAGTATCGGCAATATTACCTCAAACTGAACATTTAGAAAAAATACAGTTTAAATGATTAACTTGTCCCCGAAAATATTTAAGCGCTACCTAAGTTGAAACATTTTTTAAGATATGCTTTTATTTCGTGGATTAAGTTTACAATTCTGCACAAATGAATTTTCATATTACAGTTCAGAGGAGAACTTTTATGAATTTTGAATGAATTACACTAAATGGAAAACTAAAGCATAAATTTTATGAACAAGATATTTATTCCAATCAGTAAAAGAGCCTTCAATGTAATTTCAAATTTTGTTTAGGAATTTTAAAATTGAGCAATGCTTGATTCCAACTACAGTTAAAACTTATTGTCTCCTAGATGTTCTCACAGTCTGAACTACATTACAGTTACCACATTTACACATCACTCAGCCTTAACTGCTTGTGCATGGTTTAACGAAGAAATATTGCCTTAAATGATTAACGATGTAGTTCTCAATTTTTTACATATAATAATACAAATCCCACAACTTGCTGAATTATTTGTTAAAATAATGCATGACGAGAAATAAGTAACAATATTATTATCAATGTAAGTATATCGTTTATAATTATTTGATTGCTAGAAAATTCTGCAAAATACTTACTTGCTTGATTTCAAAAAAGGTGAAGTTTGAATTCATAAGTTCTGAAGATCAGTTTCATGTTTTTTACAAAAATTGAAGCTGAACTTCATAGCTTCGTAGTCAAAAGCTGTTTTTCAAAGCCATAGCGTTTTATATGAAAAATTAATAACTATAAATAGATTTAAAATATTAACGTACCGCAATGCTTACTTCTTGCCTACAATCAGGCTTTATAGCCATAAGCAATGTAAATTCCTACGCTACAATAGATGTATATTATGGAATAAAAAAGTTTTGTTTTTTACCCACCGTAATTCTTTCAATAGTAACTCCCGCTATTTTGGTTTAAGGGAAACATTTGCAGTCAGCTATTTCTAATTTAATTATTCCCTAATGAAAACTTATTCCATGGCCAATACAAACGCCGTTTAAGATATATGTACTTAATGCTCCATACTTAATAGTCTTCGGTATAACATGTAACCATCGAAAATAAAAAAAGTAAGAACATGATTTTATCCGAATACAGAGCTGTAAAAATCGAAAATTAAGCAGTTTATATTTAGAATTGTTAGTCTCCCTAGACTGTAATTTGAGATGTAAATACAGATTTCTCTTATTCCAAAATATATCAAGTTTTGATCATTTTTGGTTTTTACATTCAACCTATCAGTCGTTTAAAATAACTTAATACCGACTTGTAGCAGCCGAAACCGATCTATTATATACATTACTTATATTATATTATTGCCCTATTTACAAGAAATGTTTTTATTATGGTATTTACGGTATTCTGCATTCTATTTTCTGTATTTTGCATAGAATTTCTGAATTCCCAAAGCTTTACGTAACATTCTTGAATAGTATGAACTGCGGTGAGGAAAATCAGTGGCTTCCTTGCTTTTCATGGATCGTTACCTGAGATTTATTTATTAAGTTAATTAGCAAGAGGAAGATAAATAAATATGCTTGATTTTTTTCAATTTTTCCTAAACGTTGAATGCTACGTGGTCGTATTTCAGAGTAAGGATGATACGAACTGGAACGGTACATGTTAAATGCAAAATGCATCAAAAGTAAATTTATAATTAGATAATTTATTAACCATAGAACGTAATGCGTACTTGCATCGACTGATTATATTTTTTGTTTATGTTATCGCAACCGGTAGGTCTACAAGATAGAAGATATTATATCATATGCTATGCTAATGTTTAGAAGTTGTAAATCGTATGTACTTGTTCTTGTATGATTTTAATTAGAATGACCCAAAGATAAATGCAGCAGATTGTATTAATGCTTTACTGTTAGGCGATAGCGCAACATAATAAAAATAGCATCCATAACATTCCCTTGTATAGGATTTCAATATGTAGTCCATTATAGGTAATGCTAATAAGCTGGGCAGTATATGTGTGGCAACACATTTCATTAATTTTCAATGCACCAAAGACGTAACAACTAAAAAAAGTATTTTTTGAATATGATGAAATGTTTTAGATTATGCAAAGCAAATTCCCTATCTGAAAAACTATATTAATGGCATATTGTAATACAAACTTTGCTAGTTTTGATTTAGTGTAAGGAATTATTATAGTCTATCAGATCTACTGTTAAAGGCTGCCGTAATGACAAATGTACTCATGAGACAAAAAATACGGGACAACTCTGGTTAAATGCAAAAGTCTAAAAAACAAGTAAAAATATTATAGAGTTCTACTTTAATTTTAGTTACCATACCTTAATATTGAGCTAGTATATAATAATGTGATCTAACTCAGTTTTTGTGAACGTACTAAATGATAGTGTGAATTACGTAACCAAATTTATATTATCAAGATATTTAAGACCCAAAGCAATGGTACAGGGAAGTTAACTGAAGTATTTAATATCTGTGTTTAGCAATAATTAATGGGTTGCAAATAGTGTTTATGCTAAATATACAATAAATATTACAAGTTCCTGTAACCTGTTAAAATGATACAGAGTGGTCGTAATTTTATATTTCTCCACTATATAATGAAAAGGTATAAAGAAGTCTAAAAACATTAGCTTGTTAGTTGAAATGCGAAGGTGATGAGTGTTAGGGCACTGGTGAATTAGGAGTTAAGTTCTGTTTTGGTCCTTTATATTTGAAGAAGATATATCTCGTGAAGGTACAGATAGTAAACGTTATCACAGTAATGTTACTGTTACATGGCTAGTAGAAAATAATATGATTTAGCCACAAGAAAAAACAGTATACTGTAACATCTTAACGTTTTAGTGTGGAAGATGAATTCGATAAGAGGAACTTAAAATAGAAGAAGGTATAGTAATGATAGTGGAAAGGTAGAGGACATTGCAGAGGGACCACCTACAAGATGAACAAGTTAATCACAGAGAAGAATTAGTGGTTTTTCGTTTTATTAATAGTCGTCATTTAGTTCGTTGTCAGAATTTTGGTTATTTTTACAATTGATTGGGTAAGATTGAATTTGAGGTAGCTGGTTATTGGGAAGTAGTGCAGGGAATGAAATGGCAGAGTTGATTGTATTAAGAGGAGAGAAAAATTTGCGGTATCAAATGAGGATTGATATGATTTGTTTAACATGTGCACGTAGGATGCATAAGCTCGTGGCTATATGTACCCTGAGCTAAGTTCACACAACAGAAGGTTTCGTGATGGTTATCAAAAATAGTAATAGTAGTAGATACTGGTTTTGAGGATCTGCCTTACATCAAGTCAGCCAGATGCAATGAGATAATCAGATTAGGAACCTGTGTGCTTGTACACCTACAATGTACTATCTCATGAGGAATATCATATCAAATTTTCATCAGCTAAAAAATGGCAGCACAATAATAATTCACCGTAATGGGAAGCTAATTGTTCTTTTGTTTTGCCATCAGAATTTGCCGTTTCGACAGGACCGAGTTTCATCGCAGGTTTGGGTGTCGGATTTATTCTTCTGGCCATTAAGAGTTTGTTCGGACCTTTCATCCTGGCGATGAAGTACATGATGTACAGCATTATGTTCAAGGACTCGAGTCCGTACGACATGATGAAGATGTTGGGCTTTGGCGGTAATGACCACGTGGACATTGCTCCTCCCTCTGGAGAACATTATGAGCCTCCCCATGTCAACAACCATTTCGATAATATACTTGACAAACATCATCACGGACCGAGTGGTCCTCCTCCCCCGGGATCAACTGGAGCCACATTTTTCGGAGGACCATTTGATCAAGGACATCAGTTCTCACAGATAAATCCAATTCTCCAGCAACTGAGTGGGAGTATGAGGAATCCAAAGAATACTTACTCAGGAGATGATCAAGGACTACGAGGATCACCCTTCCCGCCTCCTCCAAGTCCAACTGCTCCTGGAGACTACGGATTCACAAGCACTGGAGCGGGTAGAGACACTTCTCTTCAGGTCTCCGACTCCCAAGACTCGACGCTAGTTAAACAAGCCCCAGACACATCCTTCCAGTACATTCCATCAGCCGCTCTCCAGTTAGAAGTGGAGAACTATGATCCCTTCTACAGTCCTTTGCTCTCCAGAATCGACTCTATTTTTATGCATCTGGGATTCACAGAGGAAGGATGCAGGGAGAGAGCCGTTTGCTCTATTTACAAATTCCCTGTCAAATATGCTCCATATTCTAATCTTCTGTCTGCTCAGCTCTCCAAGTAAGTTAACATTTATTTTTAATAGTATATAGAGGGTAGTCCAGAAAGCATTAGAAATTTCACTCTCATTTTGGGTAGCATTTTCAAGTATAGAATTAATATCGTTAGGTAGAAGATTTACAAGAGTCAATTAAGTTATAATTACTAAATATCATAAAAAGTTAATTGCAGTGCAACTATTCATTAGTGAATGCGTTATAATCTCTCTTCTTCGTGTGAAATACGTTTGGAGTAGGTACATAGACATTTATTTACTAGCTAAAAGCATTTCACTTCTTTCTGTTGGTTTAACAACTCTCCGTTGTTTCCTCACACCCTAAACAATATTACAGTTTTTGGCAAACCTTTCTAGTCTCGTTTCAATCTCTCCAGTGAATAACTTTTACATTTACACACATTTTATAGTAGGTATATAAATGTTGCAGTATAAAATTACTTTCTTACTAATTGTACGCCTCAAGTTCGTTTTTAGCCAATTCACACTTACGTACACATGCACACACACTTGTAACGGTATACACTAGAAGTAACTAAGTTAGATATCGTAAATAAAATACTTAGGTAGATATTTAAGAATAGGGCTGGATGGTAGAGAATAGTATTCATTCATTTTACTACTGGTTACAACAGTTGTAACAGAGGTACTTTTACAAATATTGATGTTGTGTAAAATAACGTCAGAAGTATAGAGTTGTTACATAGATTGATCTATGTACAGATTCTAGTAATTGGAGTAGCTATGGGCGGCGAAAGTGTAGCTTTGTTTTATTCTTCTACAAAAATTCCAAGTTCAAGGAAAGTAATTGAGTTGAAAGACAAATGTAATGTTACATAGACTTACTCTCTTGAAAGTATACCTAAGCGATCACATACTCATTGCATTTCTCTACCAACTGAACACTAAAAACTCTAAATGGTTTCCTCGCTGTTCTGTCGTCCATAAAATTTAATGGCTCAGTCAACGTAGCAAGAAGAGTTAGCGAGACTCAACAAAATTGAGCTAGCTATAGGATGAAGTAATTGTAACAACCTATGTGATCTTCAATGCACTTCCTCTCACTGCAAATAGTGCAATTCACTGGCATTTTTATACCTTAACCTACATTTTCTTTTAACACTAATATGCATAAGTACACGTACGTAAAAAAAGATCAATTTACTAAAGTACTACAGCCATTTAGCAATCCTATATAGATTACAATAAGTGAGTCTCACGTTTTCATATCTAACTAGACAATTAGAGAATTCAAGAGAGTTCAATACAGACAAGTAGAATCCTGTTCTCAAAAACCATCTCACATCCTTAAATAATAAAACATAAAAGTGCTATAAGAGAATATTATTTGCAAATTCATATAACTTGCCAATTGTAAATCAATCCAGAGTCTACAATATCCATTTGTCATTTTCCATCCAATTTAATAATCTGTCATGATATTGAGGAAGTAGGTATTTAGCATCGTTTTGTATAATTTGTATAGGTATGTGCAAATTATTAGAGGATTGAGACAGTTTTGCCAAATATTACTACTTATACATATTAATATGTGAATGCGGTTATACTTTCTAATAGGTATATTGTTGTAACAGTAATAAACTTTTAAAAAAATTATGAGTAATAAGAATTCTAACAGTTCCATCAATTTGATAGTGAATCGATATATTATGATGACGTACTGTACTGCAAGTGCACATGTAATACAGGTACAATTAGTATTGTCAAGTAGGGCACAAAAAGTGTAACACGCTTCACTCCACACTAATTTTGTATGTAGCATCGTATATCGTATCTGACGTTTCTTATCGGCACCAGATGTGCCATATTATGGGGAAAACACCAGAATTGCATCTCGTAACAAAAAATGCACATACTTCTCCATTGGAACTAAATTGCTGATACAATTACCTATACAACACAGGTTCGGTACCACAAAGCAAGGCATGCCATGCGTTCTTTCCTATAGTTCAATGTGTGCGGTAGTTTTCTTAAATACTTACCTTTGTTTCAATTGCGATTAGCAATCAATTAGTTATGGATAAATAATAATATATCAGAAGTAAGTTATTTTCTGGGATTGAGCAGAGCAAATTGCTCTAAGATATAATTGCAGAGACCCATGCAGGAAGACCTAAATCATACTCGTGACTAATTTCAATGAGCCACTACTGAACTTATCTACTTAACCTATTCGTGTAAAATTACTATAAATACAAAGTTTGCTTTTTCCTTGTCAGTTATTTGCTAGGGATTTTAGATGAAACTAAAATTTTAAATATAATGTGAATGATTTGGTCTTCTAGTTCTTAAATAATTAAATACAAAACTCAAGGAACTGTCCAATTTAGAGTTTATCATGAATTTTGCAACAAACAGATAAAAAATTAATGGAGTCGGTTTTCCCCGATAAAATGCCTTTAAAATACATTATTATTAATGTTGGTATTTATTGGAATATAACCGGTTTAAGAAATCGTAATAACTAAATATTTCAAATAGGATTTCCATGGTGCAAATTTTAAAGTATGTGTATAGAACATTTAACTAATGTTTATGATATTTTACAGTTTTAGTGAACAGTGAAGAAGTAATTACAATACAACGAATTAGATAGATACAATTTTGCATCGTTAAATTGAAAAATAAATAAATTTATAGCATTGTGATTTAACAGTCTTATATTAGTCATTGGTTAATGACAGGCGTGGTTGTTTGAAAATTACAAATTATTCATATAATTTTATATCTCTATGAATTATGATGTTCTCACTTATTTATTTAAATGGTATAAATAAACTTTAAAGTAGATTATTTAGTTGTTACATAGTTCCTGTTGTTACTTATCTATATTTCCACGCAATATTTGTACGCATTCATTGATTATGAAGTTAGAGTTAATTAAAATATGATTTTGTATGACTAGTAGACATTAGAGAAGTAACTTCTTGAGTTAATGTAATAATAATTATAAGGGATAGCATAGGCGCATAATAAATGTGTGACAAGTCATGAAGATCTTTTGTGTTTAGTTGGTTCCGTAGTCTGATCATTGTATTGTGATTTGAGTTGCAAACAAAGAGAATGCAATTTTTTTTGATGGTTGTGATGATACTTTGTGAGTGAATTCTCATGGTGATGAGCAAAGTAGAAGCATATAGCTTAGCCATTGGTTCTTGTGATGAAAAGTTTTAATTTAGAGGTAAAATGTTACATATAGTGTGTAAATAATTCATGTATCGTTTGCTACTTCCTCATTGCTTGGTGTACATCAGTTTGATCAAGATTTCAGATTTAAGACAGAGATGGAAATACAGGGAACAATGTTATCGTAGTATATATAAGATTGTTTTATTTTGGTCCCCTCACGCATGTAGATGATGACATACATAGGAATTAAAAGTAAATCAAATGACAGCAATTATTTAATGGGCTATACACTGTGTAGCATAATGGAATATGGTGATACACATTTAGAGTTTGTATTTGGAACTAGCACTTTTCGGCGAGTGACTTTTTTAATTATGCACTTGACTCCTGACATGGCAGGTAACATTTTCGAACATGCAAAAACCACCTGATACTCAAATTATTACATTGCATCATTATGATATTATGGCGATAGGATTGTTAGTATATTATTATGATTATGTATTCTTCATACCTGTCTATTTTTAATGCGTGAGTCGAGATTTAAGCGCTGTAAGGCAACCGTATTGCTCTGTTAGAGTTTGACAGAATAGTTGTCAAGCAAGTACAGATATAGAAACTACCTTTCTGCATTAATGTCAAAAAGATGTATTTGAAGATATTTTTGTGTGTTGAGTTGACCTATATGTTCATTATGATAATTCCTTGAGATGAGTTGGCTATCTCGGGCACTTTATTATGCTAATGTAAATAGTACTGACTTATTCTTTTGAGTGAATCCTTGACAAGAATCGTAAAGACCACGTAGGTTGGGCACTAACATTAAATAGGTATGTGTAGCTGTAATACTTGTTTATAAACGTATATAATCGAGATGTAGCAATGCAAAAAATAAAACTTATGGAAAACAAAATTTCTTTGTAGGTCATCAGCGGTTTGTAACGATATACATATTACCAAATAAATTTGCCTGCTAAAATGGTACAGTCTAAATCCTAAATGAAAAAATTCCGTGATGAATACACTTTTAGACTGAATGTATACACGCCTAGAAATTCAATGTCTGAATCGGGTCGTGATTCTTCCTCTGATTGACAAGCAACTCTTTAACTGACCGCACCTTAGATTTGAATTCTGTCACCCGAATTGACAAATAACTTTGAACACCATAAAGTTAAACATATTATAATTACAGATTTATTATTAAAACCATTGAAATTCATGTAGCACTATTTCTATATTCATTTAAAAAAAACCTTAGTCTATATAGTGTGCAGCTACCATTACGTATGTAAGGAATTTATTTTTTGTGGTACAGATATTTACCGAGGTGGGCTGGAGTGGGCTGATGTGGTAAATACGGTTTAAAAATATCTATGTTGTAATTCACATGAATAACTGGTTCATAAAAAATGATAATATTATTCAGATGAAAGCATGCAATGTCTAATTAAAACAACTTCATAAAAATTACATCTTTATACATTCCTTATGGTTTTTTAAATCTGTAACTTGGACTTAATGTTCATTAGTGTATTTAAAAGGGAAACTATTTATGTGTTAGAGAATTATGGTTTGTAGGGGCCATTTCTATTATGCATCTGATTAAATTATGTTACATGGTGAGGAGTCGCTTTCTGAAGACAAAGTATTGTACTTTGATAATGATTGTGAGATTTCTGGCATAGAAATCGGATTTTGAATGTAATATCAAAAATCATAATGTGCCAAAGATTTTATATAAGTATTCATGTAAGTAATATAATGTTTAAATTATTGATTATTAAAGTGTACTATTATATAGCAATCCACTAATATCAGGTATTATCAATATCATCCTAAACTGAAAAGAATTTTGTAGTTATTGAACTTGGCCTAGCGATGATCATAAGTTTTTATGTATAATCTATGTAATACTGAGTATAATGATGTTATTACTGTAGTAAAATTGAACACAATTCTTTAAAAAATATTTTCTACCACTCAAAGAGAAAAATGAGTATAGAAAAGCATAGAATAAAGATGCACGTTTAGTTGAGGCTATTTTAATTGACAGCTTTTCATGCACAATTACAAAAACTAGAAAAGTTGTAAGCTCACTCAGTACATTTGTTAAGAAGAGTCAGATATGAACCAATGAACAAACGTAGTAGCAGAAAGAGGAAAAATGCTTGTAATAATATAAAGTAAACGCGATGACCGTAATCATTATTGAACCGAGGCTTTATAGACTAGATACTTTATTCTGTTTAAAGTACATAGATAATTGAGCTTCGATATATTGATGGTATATACATCCTGTGTTATAAGTATAGATATAAATAATAAATATCACTGAAAATTCGTTGTAAATAAACATTGAATGATCAACATGTTTATATAACGGATGTAAATATAAATATTATCATTGATATCTTAAACACGAAAAAGGTACATGCCGTTGGATTGATTGATGCACAAAAAGAAATCTAATTCTCGCCCATTTTTTGCGATTTCTTACTAATTCAAGCAATTAATCCACATTTTTTGTTTTACAGACATCAAAGCGAGCTTAAACGTCCTGTCAGCTCGTCTCTGAAGATTCTTCGTTACTTTAAGTATATGAAAGCAGCAAAGGATGGGCAAGGAAATCA
Organism: Tomocerus qinae; assembly: GCA_020055645.1. Classification (NCBI taxonomy): domain Eukaryota; kingdom Metazoa; phylum Arthropoda; class Collembola; order Entomobryomorpha; family Tomoceridae; genus Tomocerus; species Tomocerus qinae. The sequence continues at coordinate 16,245,571 of CM034548.1, read as the reverse complement.
AAACTGTATTGAAATGTATCCAAAGTGTGACAGCGACACGGAAAAAATATCCAGTCTTCCTATGGTAAAATATCAAACTAAAAATGCTAACTCAAGTTTTGTCAGATTCAATATTAACTAATAACTAACATGAACTAATACATTAACAGGTGAAAACTTTCCACCAACTAACAGAATTGATGGGAGGATCAGAAAATTCGGAAGCTTAACAGTTATTTAATAATAATATAATTAAATTTAGATAAATTAAAAGCTGCTCCACAAAGGCCAACGGATACAAATATTCAAAGATGGACATAAATTATAATAAAAATTCCGTAGTATTTAATTACTTGCTTTAGCTGCTTTGAAACTGATATGAAATGATGCATGCCTGATGATATTACATTATATTTAAAGGGTCTCCTCGCATTCAATTGGAGTCTCCTTCGTCAACTATTTAGTAACTAAACTAAAATGTACTAACTACTTTACTTTTGTAATATTGTGATTTATAGTACAGAATAGAAGTTTACGTGTAGAATAGACTGTTCAGTATGTAAAGAGATAAAACATAAGTGTACATATTATAATTTAATTCACAGATTGCCCTGTTATTAATTTCGTACCTTTTTATCTTATTATTACATCATTCACTCTTTCATCATGACGCTGACGTTTTTTCTGACTATAAAAATGACAAGTTTAATTCAAGAAATTATTTGACATAACCAATTACCAATAATTACTAATTTGGAAATTGGAACGCTGAATACTTACTTCATTGTGTCTTATTTCTTTCAGACTAAAATTATGGACAAAAATAGAAATATCAATATAATTGTAAAAAAATCCTCGATAAAATGCCAAAACTAATCAGAATTTCTTAATATTTTAGCAAATTTAATACTAACAATTAACTTTTTAAAATAACTTTAAAGCAATGCACGTAAAATTAAAATTTTACAAGCCATATAATTTTAGCAAGAAACTTAAGTAGTTATATCTACCTTATTTATACTACTAATAATGAGTAAATTATTAATATCCTGCCCATAGTCAATGCTGTCCACGCAAAATACAGATCAATGCAAAACAGGATCAAATTTTTTATCTGATTTAGTTTCAACAGCACAGTGTAAAATATTTATTTATTGTGTATTTTAATTCTACACATTTTGTTGAGAATGAAAGTACACTCTCAAGCCTTGGCTTTGAGAAGGGCACATAAGTTATTTACTAATATCACTAAATTAAATAGTATGCCAGTAATATTCTATAGACCTTCTTTGAATTTTGGGATTTTTCTGATCGCAATTGCTACATAAAGGCAAAAGGATAGATTATCATATTTTTAAAAATTATTTGACTGACAAATGACGAATGATATGTGTGATTCGTGTAATAATGACAAATCGCATTTTTTGAAGTAAGCAGCAGGAATTGGTATTATATTTGCTAATAAATATGCTATTGGTAAACTACAAAGAGTAGATCAAAATTGGAGCCCAACCTTACAGTACAAAGTTTTTTGAAATTAATTAACCCAGCTTTCTATAATGTAAATTAAACTAATAATTAAATTAGAATTCTCCAAATTTTTGCAACATTTTCAATCTTTTCTTTCAAAGACAATGCAATAATATGTAAAAGCTCAATAATTTCGTTTTGTAAATAAACCCGTGACCGAAAATGGAATTTTGTATCAATTTATTAAATACCTGCAGTTTATTTTAAGAAAATACGTAGACGTTTAATGACCAACATTACTACATTTACTAATATTCATTTTTTGAATTATGACTATTTAAGAAGTTATGCTAATTAGAATGATAACTAAGTACATTCTATAAATTAAAATTGACGTTGGCTTTGGCTGTGATTTATTATCACTATTTTAGGACGAAAATTATGATTAATGTGTGTTGTTATGTTTCCCTTTAATTATACGACGTTTTGTATGTAGACTCGCCATAAAAATGTCGGCTGTAAAGAATGTTAAGGAAACATTTTCACAATATGTTATATTAAAAGGTTTATGATCGGTTGTTTAATAAAGCCAAATGTTCGAGCTGAAATGTAATTAAGAAGATATTATTATGTAGGTCCCTAATGCAGATAGTAAAAATTCCCTGTGGTACCAAAAATCTAAAAAAGACGCAAACAGAAACTTTCTGTATTAAAAATTTTACTTATTTGTAACTTTTGTTCATTTTCCTTGTCTGTAGTGAATAATTAACAGCTTTCTTGTCTTGATATATGTGCACAAAAGGTAATAATATTTATATCTATCATAGAATTATGGCAGTAAGTGATGGATTGCTTCTTTTGTGGGATAGAATACAAGAATATTATGTAGTATTAATGTTTGCATCCCAAAACTGGTATCTGACAGCATTTATTGATTTTCTGGATTGTAAATTGTAACACATTTACTAAAAATGAAATCCAAAAAAATAAAAATGGATTGGCTAAGTAATATAAATTGTTACTTCAATAAGAAGAAATACACTCGTTATAATTTTGAGAAATGTTAATAGTACACGTACTAGGGACATTGTACAAACTTCAAATATTTATGAGTACTTTCTGTATTACCATCAATTATATTATTGACAAATGTGTAATGAGTAATGTTTTATTTTACATTCTATAGTAACGTATAGGTATACAATGGACTGTTATTTAAGATTACTTCAAACTCAAGTTAGTCGCTTGATGACATTATTTATACACTAAGAAGAAGATGTCCGTATCCCAATGTAAATTAAATATAATATTACATTGTATTTGTTAAAATATTATTTGTCTTTTAGATGCTAACCAAAGTACTTCAATTGCTATAGTGATTATACATTTTGTCAGACACGTACAGAAAGTTGAAATTGTTTCGTCAACTCTTGGGCGAGTATTCTGATAACTTTTGTCTCAGTCCATGCAATATAATCTAGTAGACACATATAAAAATGAAGCGCTGGTAAAAGACAGCGTAGTGTAAAATTACATTTATAATTTCAAAATTAACTAAGCTTACAAGAACACAACCAATTTACAGTAGAAATTTTTGCAAAATAGTCTTGTTAATTTTTGATACAATCCATGTAGACGATATCAGGATTTAAAAAATAGAATTATACATAAAAATGTACTTAAGGTGTTATTTTCGTCATTTTAGATAGAAAAAACATTTTCCCGTGTATCTAAAGCTTAGAATTGGCTCTTTTCTTTTCAATGTGCTAAAAATATCAACTTTCCGTATGTGTCTGTTACAGTAAAACAACATGCCATTATAGAAATAGAACTGCTATGGTGCTAACGATTACGCGATTCCCTTTATGATCTATTTTCTTCCAGGATAAATCATCCATATTATTCCAGCATAGCCTAACTCCATTTACTTAAGAACCTACTAATACTATTTTAGTATATTTAGCTCTATGAACGAATTACAAAATACTTTTATATTATGTTAATTGTTTTTGTTTTGTTATTTATATCTGTAGTTGAATGTTAATATTGTTAGTTATTTAAATGTAAGGATGTTTAATTAATAATTGATAGTGCATATAATTATTAACTTTGATGGACAGAAGTGTTGGTAAAACTGTTAATAAAAATCGTTATCAGCAAAATAAGTTGTCTTTATCTATTCGCTTTTAGCGGAGTACAGACAAAAATTTCTTTTTAAGAGTTTATTTTTGGCAAATTGGGGCGCTTAAATTATTAGCTAAAGAGTCTCAATTTACGATGAAAAGTATTCAATACTTATGACGAAGTATAAAATAGGGTTTCAATTTTGGATATATCTAAGGGGTTGAACACCAATAATGGAAATAGGATATCTCCATCTCAAACTGTCAAAAACTATTCAGTACGGGGCAAGGAAATATTTCTTGCAGATTTTATTTTCTTAAATTAATTGCGAATTAGATGAAAATAGAAATTACTTTACTTGAAAGTAATGTTGATTTTTAAGGAGTGAAATCATTTGTCAAAAATTTGATGGTTAGTTTATGATAAACTAATGGACTGCAAGTTTGGCATGAAATTAACAGCAGGCACAATTGTAACGAAAAATACCAACGTTTCACCGAATTATATTTGCATGAAAAGAGAGAGGTCATTCAACTATATTGCTTGCCGTCTTTGGTAATTACTGACATAATGTTTGATCTTTAACTGACTACTGCTGACTTTATTAGGTGACAATTTTGGCAAGAGATATAAAACCAAAGTGTGATATTATATCATACTGGTTTTTTGCTTCAAAACAGCAAGCTACCAAGTTTGGCCATACAGTGTCTCATTCTTTTGTCAGCTATTGCTTCTATCTTTTAAAATTACATAAATAATGAATACAGTCAGTCTTGAAACAAAAAATGTATCGCTTCTACACTACATACCATAGCTACATCGACGGTCGCGGTGTACGAGGATGGACGTCGTCCGCTTTAAGATTCGGAAGCGACCTTGTTCTTAGCTGTGGCGGTAGTCTAACTCGATCTTTGTTATTTGAATTTGGAACACTTAGTGAGCGGACCAACCGAGGAGTCGGCATTCTACAAAAATAAAAAATAAATATACATTAGCAAATATTTCGAAACTGCAGACTGGATTATAAATTAGTTTATGAATTTATATTGCAATGGCGGACAAACTAACCCCGCGGAGGCTGGAGCAGATGATCCTACTGAGGCTGATGCTGGAACTGTTGGTGTTCTGTAGAAATAAAAAATAAAATATGGATATTAGCAAAATCTGCTTCATTGATATAAATTAAATTATGAATTAAAAACTAACATCATCACACAATTTTGCTTTCATTAAATGGACAAGTGAAATAAATATTTACCCTTTTGGTTTCCGCTCATCTTGGTTAGAAGACATGTTTGTGTCGTTTATACCTAAGAGAAGGAAATTTGATTTATTAATGTCCCCGTCACTAGTTAGAAGTATAAATCGGATTAACAGGTTTCCAGTTTTAGCTTCCTTGATTATTTTAATTCACAATTAATTTACTGAGTTTTCGCGAAGGATAATGATAACTTTTTTTATTTACCGCTTCAAGTTTAACTGGGAGATAGAAATTTGAATGAAAAGATTTTGGTGCTGGTGAATTGAAGAAACAAGGATGTTTGTAATCAATTGAATTCTAGATGTAAGTATTTATTAGCAAATTAACATATTATTATTCTACACTAGATGCCTATGCCTCTACTAACATCTTTATTTATTGTGATATTGTGTCGCTTTCCATGTTATCATATTTTTCATAAAAATACTAAGAAATAGATTTCTTTCTCAAAATATCAAAAATAATTGGCACTTTGAGATGAATGCAATTTAAGGACATGCTTGACTCGTTATAGAAATTTTAATGTCAAAAAAGGTAACCATAAAAAGGTAAAAAGAATGTACGCTTTAACAATTTTCTGGATACGTGCCTGAGCCAAAATGCAAAATGTGCAAATCCACTTCTTCTGAAACATTAAAAAACGGTTCCGCATAATAATAGTCTTAAAGTATAAGGTTTATGTTTGGATTTTTTAATTTGACCAGCCATAGTGATGCCATATAGCCAATAAAAACATTTTTCATAATATGCATTACAATATTCTCTTAGTGATACCCGTTGACAAGAATCTGCATTGTAAAAGTTCTCTAATTATTGTAAGACACAGAAATAAACTGAGTAGCAATAAATTAGTAAAAGATTTATGGAGTGATCTAGCTATAAGACAGATTTGCGAGACAATCTGGTAAGTTTTCAAATTTCAACGTGGTGAAGTGTTTTTATTCATGCTGACAGGAAAATTTCGCAAAATTTTGTCAAGTTTAACGAGAATCCACGAATTTTATAGTACAATTCGTACAAACATTAGCATGTAGCCTTAGCCTTAGGTAGCATTTGTAGCATTAGGTAGCCTTGGGCATGTACCTATTAGTTTTAACAATGGAAAAAATATGATTACTGTAACAAGATGTATATGATTAACTAGTACAAGCACCATAGTAGTGAGTAGATTATAGAATTCGTAATGAAGAAACAAAAGTAGGTAATATTCTGTCAGCATGTGTCATAAAATTGTCAGAAGAATATTAGCATGGTTAATTTGTTGTAGAGTAGATAGATAATTAGAATTGGTAACAATAAATAAGCAGTATTTACCAGAAAAGATGATGAGAAGAGATAGTACAGTAATCTCAATGGAATGGATTTCACAAGTATAATATTTACCGACGTTAGTCGCACGATGTAAAAACGAAAAGAAAACAGTTCGGAGTTATTGCAGAAGATAGGGTGAATAAACTCATGGAGTAGTAAGTAAAGCAGTCTCACGTTGGCATATCTTTGCGATCATTATGGATTTCTTATATTGGTTTGTCTATGTCATAATATATTGTAATGAAGTAGAAAACCATTCACAGGTACTTCTCATACAATGTGTAAGATATGTAGCGTGCTAATTAGAACATTTCTAGACAGTTTTCACAATTAAGGAGTACTAACTGACGATAAGTGAGAATTAGCAAGAGTGGGATCGGGCCACAGAATTTTAGGTTTAGAATTCATGGAGAGGATGTCATGGATAGATAGGTTGGAGTCCAAGATTTCATTTCGTTAGTCTAAAAAATAAAATTACGAGGCACCAGAAGACTTTTTAAGAGCAGGCAGCAAACACAGCTCATCTCATCTGTATTCTATATTGATTTTGATTGTTTCACAGTGTTCTGCCATAAAATTTTAACGGGTCTCTAGCTTCCATTCAAGACAAGGCAGACAAAGCACAGAGCCAAATGATATACTAAATAAAGTTGTGCAGATCAACACTGATCTGTTATTATCTCTACAGGCATAAGAACAGCGTCTTCAATAACGTTTCTTATATGTCCTATCTTCAAATAATTTTTACAACGTACACACATTTTTCCTATTCCCCACCAAACTTAGATGTCAGTTTCCACAATTCCTTCTTGTGACAGTTTAACACTAGTGTCACCGTGCGAAAACAAATAATATGTTTGCTCAACAGCCAAAAAATGTGTGCTTTGCAGTTCAAATACCACTTGTCCACCTTATAAAACGCAGTGACAGATTTGTCTGAGATTCTAATTCCACAAAGAAACCAAACCCTTCAAATCCTTCAGTTTGTGATCCACAGTTATTCTCATTTTTTCAAAAACCATTTTCAGTTCTAAAACCTCCAACAAAATGAAAACTGTCTCAGGTAGCAAATTTTTATTATCTTAAACACTTTCTGAATATTTTTGAATACAAGCACAATTTTCAATATTTAAATACAATAATATCGTTTTACAGATAAAAGAACAACACTCAATGACACAATTAAAGTTGTACTACTTGTGTTCCTTATGACTTTTGATCACCTAAAAGTAAATGGTGAGAATCATAACGAAAACTCTGTGGCGGATGAGCCCCATAGCCGCCAGAAACGATTTATCTATTTCAATACTCAATCCCCGGTGGATATTGGTAAGTCATTTTAAATTAACGGGGTTTTAATAGGATAAGTTATGGATAATAAAACCTAGCAATCAGTTAGGTTTAGCATAATATCAACGTGTAAATGGCAAGTAGGAGGTTTCTAAGGGATTGCATTTGAATAATTTTCATTGCTAATATCCGTATTCCAACCCCATCCATAAAAATCACATTGAAAATGGCTATCGATTGACTTAATGTGCACAGCATGAAGAAAATAATAATTTCATATAAGTTTTCAATTGTTCTAAGTCTAACTTAACGATTTACGTTTTTCCGTTGAATTTATTTCTTTTAATCATTACTTCAGAATTTGCATGACGTTACTAATTAGATGAATAATCATGTGTATAGTTTCATGCAATCAATTCATTATTTACATCAAATTTGTTTATGTACTTTTAAAGTAGACTGTTTTAGCTTTCGATGACGTTTGTTTTGGTTATATTAACCTAATTTGAAGCATAAACATTTTCTATTGTAATCAAACCAGATTTGTTTATGCGGAAAATAATTCATGAATTTTTCATTCTTCTATATCGTTTCTTTATGTAGTAGAAATATCCATTTCAGTTTACTTCCTAGATAATATCATAATCATTAAAAATACAAATATTAGACCATATTATGTTTGTGTGCAAAGGATTATATACTGTAAGAAAAAAGCATATCACATCTATTTAAAGAATGTTATATTACACAAGTTGTATGCGTATTAGATTTTTATTGACCGCATTCTCACAAAGTTATGATCCTCTCCAAAAGATTGCAAATATGTCGGATCACTTTTTATTTCTGTGATAATTGCATGGGTGAGTATATTTAATTAGGTAATTGGTATGGACAATGAATTCCAAGGCAGTATCCAGATCGGCAGAGTACAAAGCACTTTAAAATAACTATAGAAGGCGTAGGATATTTTTGCATTGGTATAACTATGGAGGTGACACAGATAAATAGAATTGTAAGAGGTCAGTAACTCCAGTATGGTAAATAGATAAGATTTAGTTGCAGAGTGTCATGTGAAGACATGGAAGCGAAAGAAGTTGTCTATAAACGAAAGGATATTATAATGGACTGTCTGCCAATGATTTGAACTCTGTTGATATTTTGGTGTGAGACATAAGGTTCATGCTTTACAAATGTTGTTGCTGAATCGGTGGATGTAGTAATTGATATTTGACTACCCCTTCAATTACCATAAGATTCTAGCCATAAGTTGCCTCCAGCTTGCCGTTGACCCATAGTGTAATTCAGTAGTCTAACCCATTTAGATTCTGTAGAATATTACGAGAAGTAGGAAATGAATACTCAACGTCTGTTTGTACTCTACTGCCCAAGTTCATACACAGACTAGAGACATAAAAATACATTTTGTAGCATATTATAATGCATGGCTATACATTTTGTAGCATATTATAATGCATGGCTATACATTTTGTAGCATATTATAATGCATGGCTATTGTAGATTGTGGGAATGAGAAATGCATGAGAATTATTCATAGTGGAGTAGTAGCAGACGATTTATTACTTTGCATAGGTTTATTGTTAGGTATTCATAAACATAAAAATAGGAGTTAGACCGAGGTCCAGTCCAGAGCTTCGAATGTCTACACGGGTTCCCCTTTCAGCATTTGCAGAGTGACCGGTCAAACGCGACGCGGCTTGTATCTACATTTTTGAGAGAAGGTTCACTTTCGTTTAGGAAGGTGAATGGACTACATTTTACTGTTCCTATTTTAACCCTTACTGTGATTTTTACTCGAATAATGCTTTCACAACATCAACTCCTTCCATCCTCGACTAAATACATCCTTTTGTGCCTTTTCAACCTCTCTAGTCTCTAGTCAACTTCACATCAACGAATCCATATCCATTCAAACAACAAATAGTCTATTATCTACCCACAAATAATAACACTCACTCACGTTCACAGACCATATTGTCCTCGTTACTTACCTACCTTCTTTACAAATAGATTCACCATTCAATTTCAACACGAGGAGGAATTCCTCCTCCTTCAGTCCTCATCCTCCTCTTTCCTAATAGTAGTTTTACTTGATTTATGACAAATATAATTTTATACTTTCTTTTATTTCCTACTCCCCATCTGCAATCCCAACGCTTCCTCTTTTTTAAATATTACATCCCAACTCTTACACATACAAACTACTATTACTTCTACTACAAAAATCCAACTATCCAGTTTCTCACTCCATTTTATCCCCTTTTCTTGCCGTTTCGTAAAAAAATTTATTTCCGTTTTATCACATGCATACACAATAGACCCTTACATAATAAATAGCACACAAATTAAATCCCAACACAAATAAAAATTATTTTACAGCTAAGCTCCTAGATAAAAGTCTGGCATTTGAAATAGAATTTTTATTGTATTATATTCCTGTAGACAGTCTGAAGGTGCTAAAATATTTATTGCTCATTACATAATTCTAGACATACTTATGCAAACGAATGTTTTTCAATTTTAAATATACAGGTTTGCTTATTACCTTACCTCTTTCATTTGCCCTACCGACATTCAATCTAAAGACTTCCAGAAAATTCAAAAGGTCCGTCGATGGTGAGCACGATGTTTTTGCCAACATGACAGCCGAAGACATTTTACCTGCCGACTCCTATGACGACCCAGCTTATAATGCAGAGCTCAACAAGATGTCGACATATTTCACAATACTGGAGGTAACCCGTTCGTCGGGATTTTGATTTATGCAAATAAAAATTCCTCTTCCGTCCCCTTGTTTACATTTAGGTATTTATTAACTAGTGGTCTATACAAATGCAAATATTTACAGAATAACTGTCCAAATGTTTATAAAGGTACATGCATCTAAATGATAATCCTGCTAAAGTTTAATTGAGAAACGATGCTATCTTTTCGTCGCTAAAATTTTTGGTGTAGTAGACAGTGGGGAAAGAGATACTAGGCGTTTAGATGCTCGAAAACTAATTTTGAAAGTTCATGAGAGACAGTTTATTGTTAGACAATTGTATAGTAGATTGGGGATGTTGCGTAGCAAGACAGATGGTGTAATTTAACGGCCTCAAAGATGCATTAGTATTAGCATACATGAATCAACCATTAAGAGTGTAAGTAACTCAACTACCTTTTATGCTAACCTGGGTAATCACCTTTTGACTACTTATACTACAACTTGTTCTTATTATGACCTTTGCATTAGTTTAAATAATGTAATTGTCCTTAATAGTGACCATTAGTTTCGCTGTGAAACGATGGTACTTATTGCTATAGTTTGGAATGGTTGGTTTGAATCTATTTACCTGGAGGAAGCCAAGCCATGGTCATAGCAATGACAGTGAACTAGTAAATAAGCATTGAAAGACTTAAGTAGCCGACGGTGTTGATAGAAATGTACAAATATTTGTCTATATAAAAATAGGGCTATAGAGAGATTACTGTCAGATGTGTCCAAGGTTTAGCAAGAATCCTTAAAAATAGACTAATACACATGTAGATACATTTACATAGTACTATGATGGTAAGGAAGGATATCTAAGTGGAAGGGAGTATTGAAGTACCTTGATTAGTACTTATGGCGACGGTCAAGAAGTAAGTGATGCAGGTACTCTACAAAGTATATTACTACTCTATCGTGTTTAAGGTTTGTTTTTATTTTATAGAGAAATAAATAGTTTTTGAGTATGAATGGCGGAGTTGGTTGGCGAAGGGGTGGTCGTGTTCAGATGACTGTCTATTAGTACATCATATAATGGTCACTTTACTTTCAATAGGATTTAGTGAGTTGTCTCCTTCGTGGGTCCCGTTTGAGCAGAGTGCCATAAGTCAATTGAGATTGACTTTGTGCTGTCCTCAGCTCATCTTCTCCCGTTGTCATTGCGTGGGGCGAGGAGAATTCTTGCATCTGGAAAATACGATGCCGTAATATAATTTAATAGTGAAGCCAGACAGTTGAATAGACATTGGAGTGAATTTACAATTTAGTTTACCTGCAGAATAGAAGGAGGATGAAATAGAATCCTCATCTGTTTTCCTTTATTATTCAATTGAATTGAAGGGCTATTCTGTAATTTAAAGCCTTTATTTTATAGGGACGAGAGAGATGATGTAGCCTTAAGGTACGGAGACTAGTGTACACTTTATATGCAGGCACCTCTTGTACTTATTACTAAGTAGTGGTACAACAGGTTCAAGGGTACCATCAAGTTCAAGGGCGCTAAATGGCTACTGCTTCTTATTCCATCCACATTTACATGGAATTTCCAGACGAGACTCGTCCAGTCCAGTTAAACGCATAATTATTATTCCTGCTTGAATATTACGTAAGGAGTCGTGGCCTAGGTCCTTCTTCCTGCAAGACCAGGTCTTGAGGTATGCACAATTGAATGGGAGTCCAGCATAACCGGGAGTGCAAGGCAACAGACTACTGCATCTTGAATCTTGAGTAGGACCACCAGTGCACTTGCCTACAGAATTCCAGTGTGGGCCAGTCCAGCTCTTCCTATGTTTGTGGTGGCTCTCAGATAATTTCCTGGGCTGTCTGCCTGTTTCCTTGCCCTGAACTAACAATAGCATTTACAGTTATCTCAGTCCTTCATTTGATACGCGTTTACATTACGAGTGCTAGCTGGGTTGAGGTGGGTGAGTTAGTCGAATGCCCAGACCAGACGGGACAGGACCATTTATAAAATCTCTATAGATGTGTATATAAACATAACAGTCTTCTATATAGGAGATCTTCTTCCCTCAGAATCCATCCCCGTCACATCCGGGTCGCTTGCTCTCTCACTTTTTCACTATTGTTTCTCACCTGCCTTCCCTCCATCCCATTTCTATTGATCTCCTGTCTGCTATTTTCTATTGCACTACTCGCATTACTGTCTATAGGGGATATATCAATAATTAATACTTTTCATAGAGACACGGAGGTAAATAAATTAAGTACGAGTGTAATAATATAGTTGGTTGGTTGCTGTGGTTGGATGTGTATAGCAAATGTTTGTGGAGGAGATGTGAGAACGACAGAAGGGATGACTAGGGACTTGAGTTGAAAGGATAAATAGGGAATAAGGGACCTTGAGACTTGTCAGCCGGGCTGAAAAATATTATTGATTTCTTAGAGAGTGCAATGACCTATTGTAAGACTTGAAATGCATCCTATTCTCCCTTCGCTCAGGATTAAAGTGCCTATCTGTGCCTACCCCTATGGAACAGAAGGCCCTTCACACTCCAACACTGCTACACATAGCCAGCCTATTGTTCCGAGCTGAGGTCCTTTCAATCTCTAAAAACCAAGCACATCTTTAAGTACCCTCCACATGATTCACTAAGGAGCTCTAAGCTTCCATAATAATAGGAGACAGATGCTCCGGTAATAAATATGCTCACTATACTTGAAATGCCCATGTGCATAGATAGATAGGATGATAGCATAATTAACTTGAGGTACTTATTTCACTTACACTCCTTTATTATCCTACCTTGCCTTGTTGGCTTTGGCTTGTGTTTAAACCTCACCAACCAAACGCCCTAATCATCAAATTCTCTCATTATCTCTCAAAATATCAGGAGCGATTTTATTTTATTCCAAATCTCCTAATATATTCATCACGTTATTCAGGATCTTTTGAATATCTTTTTAATGATAATGTCTGTCTATCCTCCTGAATGTAAATACTTGTTAATAAATTCTTCATGAGTTTCAAGGTCCAATTATTTGTATTGTCGAATATTTATTCCAGATCACTGAAGATATTTGTCAACAGAAAATGCTCTGCGAGATCTTTTCTGATGCCGAGAAGTACAAGCCTATTAGTGACATATTTTTGAAGAAACTCACGTAAGCGTTTTTCATTAATTGTGTGAGTTGTGGTCTTGAGTGTAGTAATTGCGTGTGATTTAGTATAAGCGGTGTGCATGGATTTAATTTGAATTCTGTGTGAACGTAAACAGTGTTGACCGAGGGTCAGTGCCAGAGAAGATGGCCAGCCGCTATTATCGCTATGTTCGAGCAATGCAAGAAGGAATCACTTCCGGGCAGCAGGTGTGTCCCAAGTTGTACAAGTCATGTCCGTACTCGGCCGAAGAAAGGTTGAACATGCCAGCTCTCCACTTCTGGACATACCTCACTTCCATTCTCCGCATGGAATTCCGTGATGAGTAACGGTTTCCATCTCATTAATCCTTCTCTAATCCTCCATCCATAGCTATAAGTACATGTAAGCTCAAGGTGCATTGTACCCATTGTACTATCTCTCTAGGTACCTGCATCATAATCTATAGCTCTAGCTATCAAGTGTCTACCTACTATTATGTGTACTATATACTTGCTCCATCATTTTGACAGAATAAATAAGAAATCTTATAATTTAATACTTTGTTTGTATACCTGGTATAAGTACTATATCAGAGGGTGCAATAAATTATACTTATAAGGTACAACTACAGTTACACCATCTTTTCCATTACCTCCACAATAACCACTTACTAAAGGACATTTTCATATTTCATACCTTCCTAATTATTATCCTTTACACAATCCCAGTAAAAATGCTCATGCATTTTCATATTATGCCCTGTAGGAAATATGCAGAATTGAGTAGAGGATTATAACCCTGAGTAAATTCCATTTCTACTGGAAATCAACAAAATTAGCATGCAAAGAATTTAAGGAGCATGAAATTCTTTTATAATGTATTTATATTTAAATTATTAATCTCATAGAGATTATAGTATGGTTACATGTATTTGTTAAGTATGCATAAGCGAGTAATTGTGTATTAATTTCGGAAATATATATAAATTGACAAATGGCAGTTAATAATAAGGTCTGGGTAATGGAGCAGGTAGGTCTCTCAATACAATGGGGGCATGTGGGACGGCGGTGCGTGAAGTATTACTTAACTAAGTATTCGGTATGTACTAAAGTTTCCTAATTGAAGGAGCATGAGGTCTGCTGTTTGTTTGAAGAGGTACCTGCAACATTCTGGAACTCTATGTGGTGCTCTAATCTCCGTATCTGTAAAGTAGATTAGTTATTACCGGCTTTATTCTTTTGCTTTCCTACCCATTTCGAGCCGAATGGATAATTGATAGATCTTGGTTTAGCAGGAAAGAAGTCAGCCAATTCACCGCTGCAGAGTCATTCAATTTTACGACTCGGTATTGGCTTTCATCTGTAAAATAATAATAATGCAGTGCAAGGGAACAGGCCACACGGCCACCGTATAATTTCTGGTTATATGAGACAGCGTCCTCATCACACACATTCCACTATCTGCACTTACTACTCCACTCTTTCCATTTCCAAGAATAAGCCAGGTTAGGTTCACTTTTATTAATCTTCCTACACGCTCCTCTAACATATTTCTCTATATACTCCAAATGACCACCTCACCTCTATTACTAATTGCACACAACTGCTTTCTTGTTCATCCTACCTTACTTATCTTATTCCACCTTTTCAGACCAGCTATCTCTTCATTCTTCTCTGGATAAAAATTTGCTGTGTGAAAAGACCTAAACTCTCACGGACTGAGCCAGACATTTTACAGTAAGACGTTTGTCTACTTGTCAACGTTTATGGGATAACTGTACATTGCAATACAACAATCACCTTATTCATTCCCCGACGTTTATTCCGTCCCGTTCAACAATATCCTAACATATTGCCATACACAAAGCTTATTTATGTAGGGAAAATGGCATATATAGATACCTACTTAAGAATTCTAAATCAATAAATACAAACAATTATTATTGCATCAGGAAAATAAAAATGCTGCAACTACAATAAATTTCCCCTTGCAAAATGGCTATAAATAGCATTCTTGTGCACTATGTATGTATTTAATTGCAAAAACAGCAAAATTCACGAAATAGTTTGATTATACTAAAGGGGGGCGACAACGTTAAAGTGGAGAGCTTTTACTATTTAAATATAGATTCATATTATTCAATGATTATCAATGGGAATGGTGACTTGGTTAAAGATGGGTGGGGAATTTGGAGGTGTTGTTGAGGTTATGGGTTTTAAAGGTGACTGGTAAATATACGTTTATTGTAAATAGTAATTAGTTCCACATTTACATCAAAGATGCACTAAATGACTTCCTATATACATATTATATAGTTTGAGTGACTTAAATGAGTCTAGCATAGTGCTGTATACATGGAAATCATGAAAGTGTCTCTGGTAATACTACAAGTTTAATTATGGCATGATAATAGACAAAAGGCTTTAATAGAAATAATGTACATTGGCGTTATTACTTCTCTGTGCAAAGTTTACAATTACTTTAATGTATTACCAACATGTATTTAGTATAAATGTAACAAATGTGCTATTCAGATGTGAAATACTTAAAATAATTGTATAGGTTTAAGATTGCATGGGACTAAATGATCCAAATCAATCTGTAAGTAAATAGTTATTAATTCATAAGTGTGAATTCTCTTTGAGTGCCAAATGTTAATTTAAAGCGTACATTCAGTACAGAGCGTAATCTATTGTATGTAGATCTATGTAATTAGTACGAATTGTAATATAATCTGTCATGTGAATCCGTATCACCATAAGCAAAATTGATGTTAATAAAAGTTGATGTCTAATTTATAAAACTGCTTTGCAATGCAAAATATTATCAGTCATGCGTTTAATTGAACGGAACTACTTTTCTTTATTATTACTTATGAATTGCTTGCATGCATTCATACTACAGCCAAATGTCAAAATTGGTGATGAAAAGCAGCAACATTTTGTTCGATTCAGTTATCCAGTTATGATTATGAATGAGTTGCATTTCCTTCGCTAACTGTGACTTGTGTAATACTCATTCAAGGTTATTTTTTGCTAGAGTACAAGGTACTAACTTATCTTATTCCACTTCAATTTTTTACCGTTATTTAAATCTGTCTTAAAATTTGATAATTCATTACTACTGTCATACTATAACCATTAGGTATCTTTATTGCTGAATAATTGAATCAATGTATAAATGAACTGTACATGATGACATATTTATTACTATGTAGCAAAAAATGAAGTATCAAATGGGCATTACAAGTAGAAGAGATACTAATAACACTTTGTTTCTTTCTGACCCACTTTGGAAGATTAAACAGACAATGTAATTGCTTTAGTAGGATGTATTTATCTATACTGACAATCTTTTAAATATTTTCGTACATTGTATACATTATTAACATTCATCGCCATCAATATAGTTCAAAAATTATGGAGATCATCGAAATATGGAAATTTTGAGAAATACTCTGAGTTCTGATGCAAAATAAATTATTCATAGCCCACAGATCATAAGAATCTTTATGTAAAAAGCAATTCTACCCAGACAAGTAATTATGAAATGATGTCATTTGCTACTGATGCATTTTTTTGTGAGAATAAATAATTCAGATGTTTTTGATGCCAAAATAAAAATATTTGTAAATGGAATTTCCCATAATAGCTCTTTTTATTTTTCATTTTAAAAATTTCAATACATTCATACAATAAAATATCTGGTGCCTCTATATTTGAACCAAGAAAAGGCCTGTTTGTCGAAAAACTTTTTAATATATATCAGTTTTTACTCCATTTGTTATATAAATAATTAAAGCATAGGAATCCCATTTTTATTTGCATTTGTGCTTTTAATTATTGACGGATTACATATTTGCAAAACCGGATGTATTAACTGGAAAAATGAGTCTACAATAAGCAGTTGTAGTTACATCAAAGCAAAAGTTTGTTTAAAATTTACAAATCAGTAAAGGGGGGAGGTAATTTTATTAAAAATAGTATTTTCGAGCAGGAGACTTTTTCTAGTTCAATCAATAAAGACGGCACTATAAGTATTCCTGAGAGATCCGCTTATGGCAACATTGAGAAATGACAACCAAATGTTAATAACATAAAATATTTTACTAACAATAATCGTTTGTTACAAGTTTATACTTCCAATGGCCAAGATGTAAAGGCAACTGGAAGGAAAATAATACACTTTATCAATACAATTGTAGAACAATAGTAAAATATGTTATGATAAACTATATACGTAAAGATACACTGAGAAGCATGCATTATTTTAGTGTACTTATAAGTTTGTTCGATGGAAGTGAATAGATATACACACAGGTAAGTCGGTATAATATTATGATTGGTTGCACGGTAGATAGGTAACAAATGCGTGCCCTTAAGGTCAGGTTATACTTATATGCATAGAATGTCTTACAAGAAGCTCGATGAAAAGTATAAAGTGCGCTTTGGCAAAGCAAATCAAATGCTTTAGTTAACTAGCGTACTTTTCCCTTTCTCAAAATTCTTATTTATAAATAATACGAAGGTAAGGGTAGACATATCTACTGATTTCTCTCGTTTTAAAGAATCTAGATTGAATTAATAAATTAATGGTCTCAGAAAATTAAAACTGCATTAGTCGCTCTTTAAGTCGTTTAGCTTTGCAATACGATTTTATTTGCATACTCCATAAGATGTTTTTTTATCCTCATTGAAATGTTATTATATAATTCATTGAATAAATATGTGAGTCTGGTAACGTGTGCACATGATTGCACTCATTCCGACAAAAGAATTTCTACTGTATCATTAATACTGTACTGCGTCGGTTGCGAATGTAATGCCATGAAATAATAAAAATGAGGAAGATGCGACTTAACCTCATTCTAAGCAGTACATTTGATATGAAATGGTCTGAATTGGTCAATGAGTATAAGGAGACATTGTAGCATGTGTTAAAGAGCGACGGGATGGTTACAACGTGGAATGAATAGAGGTAGATGAGGATGTTGGCCAACGTGTATCGTAGCATCATGCGTACGTGTAAAGATACTAACACGGAGTTATTTAATTATTTATATGAACACGTACACATACGAACTACATTATGATTTCACTTGAGCCACATTGTTTTTTATGAAGAATGATGTAAATGAGGCTAGGAGAGCAATCAACAAAATGCTACTGTACGTAAATGAATTCGTTGGATTTAAAAGGTAAAAAATATATTCTCTTCTATTCAACACTGTAAAAAATAAATAAACTTGGCTAAAATGGGACTTGCACTGTACACAATAATATGGGATTTAAATTGTATTTGTGGTAATTGTATTGTAGGGTGACAGAAGCATTAGCTCCGTCTTTAATTTTTCAGTTTTGTTTCAAATTCCATTTTCAACACAATCAACACTAATTTGCATATAACAGACTACTGGGTTATGCTAAATTATCTAGGTGGGATCATCCGGTACTAGCAATTTCGTCTACATGAGAAAACTATCAGTCGGGGTAGGCTTAATTCAAGCCTAACCAGATGACATAATATTTAGGTAGTAAATAATATTCTTTAATAAACTTTCTTTTAAATAAATATAAATAAATATAGTACAAACTCTGAAAATAAATGAGGATTGGATTATCTCTGTTAAATGACAGAATGAGAACTTCATTATGATCTGCATGAAAATTCTTTTAGTAGTGAAATGAAAAGTTTCATACAATTTCATAGAAATTGTAATTGCCAACTTGTGATTTCACTTAAGAGATTTTCATGTAAATTATAAGTGTACTATATTTCATATACTATACTCTAATTTTAGAATATAAATGACAAGGACTTAGGGCAGGGCAAAGTTAAGAGTGGAAACTCCATAATCTTATAATATCACTACATCCAAATTATTTAATACCTGGATATCATTTTTATAAGCATTTGGCTTTTAAAAATAAAGAGTGGAATGATACTAATGCTGACGGAATCTGAGACTTAAAAACGGAGATTTGAAATGCCACATCATAAAAGTAGAGCAAATAACTTGTCCTAATTAAAGTTTGTGTAGTGCTTTGATTTCCAGAGGGAAAATGAATCTCTATGAAATGAAATGTAGAAAAAATGTAAGTAGATTTTGTACATAAATACACATTTATATAATGAATAAAATATATAAATTACTGGAATTTATTAGGCCCAACTGCTACAACAACTCATCACCAAATAAAAACTCGGAACATTGAAATTAAAGAAAACTTGACATCATCGGACAAAGTAAATAGATATAATTCGTATAAAATTAGTTTCTCATCTTTATCTTATTAAATAATAAGCAAGCATGGTTACATTTGGAAGCAAATATATTACCTGCTTATTCTTATTAGCGTGGCTTATGTACAAAATCTTTATTTTCTGCATTACACACATAAAAAAGTATTCATTTACTGCAACTGACAAGTGTTTTTCCAACTCTTCCTACTATTATAATACGTGAGGGAATTTTTTGTCTGCACGTTCAAGCACAAGAACGTTAGGGTTACTTATCTTATGTAATTAATGTGAATTGAATGCATATCAGAGGTTAAGGTTACGTTAGGAGGTAAAACTCTGGTGGTAACATTAAACAACATTCCACTACACATGCAAACATCAAATTATTGAATGCTGTTATAATATGTGTATTAGTATTGGGTATGTAGGTAGGTAGGTATGTATTCTGTTACAACTATTTATAATAACTATGGCTTATTATCGGTATTTAAATTTCTAATTTCTCAGTAAAAAATCGCATTCTTTTACAACGACTTGATAAATCTATCTTTACTTACTAGTTAGGTATGTTCTGTGGTTTTTAAACACAGATTAAGCTTTCTCCAACGCTCCATGTACTCTTTTTTTGTTTAGAGGCAATATGCATTAGCCACTGATGGCTAAAATGCTTGTTACTCATTTTTATATTTTTTTAAGTGATATTTAAATATTTCCGTAAAGTATAATAATATTTTGTTAGTGTAGTAATAGAGTGTGTACTGCTCTACTCTTTAGAAATTGTGTAATTATTTGTTTGTGTGGTTTTGTCAGTCTTGCAAAGCATCACGATGATTGTCGTCTCCACAACCAGACAACATTTTTTCCTTCTCGCTTGTCCGCATAGACGAAAAACATCGTAAGTTCAATAACGGCATCCAACATCCATATAAGAAGGCGAAGAAGTTCCATTAGCCAGTCGTTGGTTATGTGACAAGCTGCTTACAATTAGAAGTTGACAAGGAAGCAGATCCGGGTAGCAGAGGAATTCCAAACCGCTCATGAATCACCTTCTTCCTTATGCTCTCCGTCCACTGCATTAAACAAAAATATTCATGAGAGAAATCATTATTTAAACCACCAATACAAAAAATTCCTCAGAAGGGTCATACAGAACGAGGAAGGATAAAAAATCTATTCACTAGAGTATCGAATGTTTCAAGTAGGTGCCTACTGGATGGGATTAAATTGTAACAAGACCTACTCTATTTATTTTGACTTGACTGGTTTTGATAGGAGGGAGAGAAGAGCTCACTCACTTAATAGCTATACAAATGTTCAGAATTCTCCACTTGAACTTACTAATAAGATATTTCACTATACAGGCAAAGGTTTAATACTCCTACTACGTTTGTTCTAATTATGTAGATTGAAAGAGTCCCCTTGTTCTCCGGCATAGGAAATAACAAGGAAATATTCATTTGATGCGAGAGAAATTCTATATTCCTAAGAACCAATTTACATAGCATCTAATATCTCTACAAACTAGCTACAGTTTAAAGATAAACGGGCATAGGGAAATGTATGCATGTAAGTGCATATTTTAAGGGTGAAGAATCAGGGTAGAATTGGGTCAGTGCCCTACGTGACTCTCATGCCATCAAACTGAAGAGGAGAGGGAATACGTCTCCTAATTATACTCTGTTATTATGTAGCACATGGTATTTGTTAGATATTAATCCATATACAGATTAGATGATCAACTGTACAAATACAACATACTCTGCCGTAGTTATTATTAAACACTACAGGTAAATTACTTATACATGCACAGATGTAACCAAGAAATGAGCATACGTTAACCATGTAGAATTATTATAAATAGATAGCTAAAAGCATGCAGATTATTCCATATTATGATGTCTATAGATAAAATAATAATCTTATTAACATCAGAAAATATAAAATGAGCATTAATAAAGTTACCTAAAGGTAGTACGTAGTAATTGTACTCAACCTAGTAGTACAAAGCGTATATCTATATCGTTACGACTATTTGTATGTTATGGTAATAATCTATTTTATTGTTGAGACTTATTCCACTTACAAACTATCTCAACTCTCAACTTGCATCTCCTGTACTTCTACCTTCTCCATGCCTAAATATATTCATGAACCTTTTCCTTCCTCTGATTCACTTCTCAAACACTGCGACTACAACGAGCTGATTGATACTTACATGTATAATACTTCCTTTACTTAGGTATGCAGTGTGAGACTTATGTTTAGCTTATTACATGTCAGGGAAGAACAGCTAAGAGTCAAGATACGAACGGAGAAACCAACAAAACCGTTAATCTATCTGTAAATGAGGACAACGAAAGCTATCTCACATCAAACGGAATTCTTAGAAATTCCATGGCTGTCATAAGGAGACGTGAATTCCATTCTATTTACACATTGCATACTTAGCATAGCAAATCTTCACTAACTTCATCAGCAAAACGTTGTAGCCAATTTGTTGTAATATACAGTTGGATTTCATAAACGAAAGGTGAGTTGGCTTGCTAATTGTTTAACCAGCACTATCCCTTACTAAACATTAACAATATCATAAATTAAATTATACGAGCTACAAAGACTGTTAACTAACCAGAGTTCAGTTGCTAGATTGTATTTGCCTTGCAAAACTTAGTCAAGTTAGTCTACCTGGTTGAGATGTAACATCGCATATTAGTGGATATATATACTTAGTGGCACCACCAAGTGTCGTAAAGCAATTATGCAATCCCGTTTCTTTCCAGAAACTGCGCAACTTATTTTGTTCAGGTACTTGTGGTAAATAACAGTCTATACACCCTACTCTAACGGTAAAGCCTGTTATCCTTTTTTCCCATTAGTAGATGAATATTATATCCGAGGTAATTAGTTTATTTACTCGAATTGCCAATGTGCAGATGGCAGTTTTAAAATTATTCCATTAAAAATCTCATGTAATATGCATAAAATCTCTCCATTGCATAAAAATATGAAGCTGTGTATCATTAATACTATTCATTATCAGTTCACCTTTCCAATCGGATCATCGCTCTACTTTCTGAACCGGAAAATTCTGCTTTATTCAATTATCTACACAATAGTAAATTATACTGTGGTTCAAGACTGCACGAGAGGGTGATAAGATTCTCGCTCATTGACATATGAATGTAGCTGGACAGTATAAAGTTACTCCATTACTTATATCCTCATGTAATAACTATTCGTTGCTAGAAAACTCTCTTGCTGCAATGACTAGTATTATATAAATACTACCTAAAGACACTTATTGTAATTGCCTATAATAAATGCACTAAGCAATGCGTTTAAAAGTATCTACAGATATCAACTAATAAAATAACGCAACTCTGAATATTCATTCTTGTTTCAATATGTCTACGACGCGTATATTTTGATTTCATGTCGCCTTATGAATCAGAATATAAAAATATCACAAAGTTCTGTGACCCTACTGCATATTGGGATTATGATGACCGTTGCACTGTATTTCGCTGTCATTTTTATAGACAATGCAGCTTTAATAACCGTTAGGAGCTCTTAGGTTGCAAAAAAATATTTCAGCTTTCATGATTTACTAAGTCCATATGAACTAAGCGTTTGTTAACGGGGTTTAATACCACCTCGAAGAAATTATTGAATATTGATGCACATGTTTTGATATTTTACTGGAGCCAAGACAATATAGTATGCTGAGCACTACAGTTTTGTGCACGTTGCCCTAATAAAAGTTGTAAAGTAATTGCATAACATCCACATAAACATTGCCATCCAGATGCGTTATAAATAAGAAATGACTAATAGCTAAGTGTAATTGGATTTGTTTTTTTGCATAGGCATAATAAAATCGCAAAAGTATGAAGTAAATAAAACAATGGGAATACCCATTGTACAAAATAGCTTATGCGTAAGTATAAGGCTATTGCCTAAGTCTTATACTCCAGTACATGAAAGAAATATTATGGAACTCCCACACAATGAAGTGTATTGCTGCATGTATAGCTATCAAATTGATGACGATACATTATTACATACTTGAGCAACCTATCCCCAAATATTATAACTGATAGAAGCAACGCAATAAAAATAAATATCTACATTTATTTCAATGGCAAAATAATTTGCAAAGCTGCAAATATTTATTTTATGCTGGTACACACTTTCATAGAAATGAAAGGACAGTCAACAAAAAAGAAATAAAACGGAACACGGAACTTAAATAGTAGACATACCAAATATCTATTTAGGTTGGCAGATATTGTCCAATTAGTGAAAAGGTGAAGATAATAGATGGGGGAAAGTGGCTAAATGAAGAGGAAAATGATAAAGAAGATTAATTGGGTCTAGTGAGGATGAGAGTGCGTAGGAGAGAAATGTTGATTGAGTGAGAGTCGACTGACGAAAAGTTGACATGATTGACGGTGGGAGAGTGAGGGAGAGATGGGGCCAGGTCGAGAAAGAAGGAGAGGTACGTAACCGTAGGCTGTGAGCAAAAGAGTGGCAAATCAGCTGTGTAAAGAGTAGGTTAGGCTTTGGCTTCAGGCATTGGAATAAAAGTGCATCGGCCTTTAACGGTGAGTCGAGGCCAATGTCTGACCAGCTAAAATTAATGGTAAAGAAAAGGGTTGTTTGGTATGAACGAATAAAAAATACAGACACAGCATTGCATATCTTGAACACGTTCAGGTAGCTCGAGCTCAACTGCTCACTCTCAACGATACCTATACTACGATACATTATTCTATTAAATACACCCCACTCACACGACGACATGTACCTATTGCTCCTTTTACTAAAACATCTTCTGTTACAGTTCGTATACAAACAAAATCATTCCACTCACTACTCCAATCAATTATTATGGGTACTTAGTATTTACCCAAGGACTTAGTACAACTGCAAATTATTACTCTTATGAATTAGGTTAAATAACCTGACCTAGGATGGGAGCACTCGTTGACTTTTAAGGATTCTTTTTTAGTGTCCTAGTACTAATGGCTAGAGAAGATTCTCCCATGCTAACAATGAAAGAACATTAAAGACTGAGTAGAAGCAAAAGCGATTCTCTAACATGGCCATGCAACTTTTCTATAACGTAAGCGTAAAGCCTAAACTAAAGTCGAATATTTAAGTGAGTTTCAAAGTTTACGTTCACGATCACGTTTGAGCGAAATGTGACGGAATAGTTATAGTTTACTGTTTGGTTACTTTAGTTGTCGTTTCATTTCCAGTTTAAAATATAAACTGAATGCTCCGTGGCTATACTTCAATTTTACACAACGGCAACTGGAGCTAAACTTAAACTGAACACTCTCGTAGCTATACTTGACGATCACCGATCTCGATAGACCAAAAAGTAAAATGTGGCCAGCGTTTATTATTATTACCTTCCAATTCCATTTGTGAAGCAATCGAAGACCACGCGTTGACTTTTTTTAAATGATCTTTATAGCTCTATCACTTTTATCATACAGATATGGATGCTCAATTACCACAGTTATCAGTTTTTCTTCGATTTCTACAGTATCGTTATTTGTAGACATTTTGATTGAAATTTAAATCCTTTTTCTTGATTGTCCGAAATAATATCGATGATGCAAAAATGGAAGACAGCAAACAGACAGGTAGATCAGTTGATTTGAAACATAATGGCAACTTGCAATCGCGTCTTGTAGCAGAATTCTGCTTCGCCATTGGTCAAAAGCATAACTGAATACGTTTCGATCAGTTTCCAAATCGGCTGCCGTTGGGTTGTTGAAACGTGATAAGTTTCGAGAAACTGTAATTAAACTGGATCGGAAACTGAACAGTATAGTTACGACAAAATGAAAATGGAACCACAACGCAATCTCACCGTGATCGTGATCTGAACAGTATAGTTACGGGAAACTCATCGGTAACTGAAACTAACCTTAATCATGAACTAAAACCAAATAGATACGGACAGTATAGTTATGAAATCATGAACTACACCGTGAACTGACTAAGTTTTGCCTTCAAACCTGCGACTTTAGTTTAGGCTTAAGTATCAATTTGCATTCACATCACGTACTTAATGCAAGCATACATATAAATAGTACATAAACACTAAAGCCACTGTCAGTCGCGGAATATCTACACTCACTACCAGATCTGTCTCAACCAGCAGCTGAATAATTTTCTC
The DNA here is from genome assembly GCA_020055645.1 of Tomocerus qinae. NCBI lineage: Eukaryota > Metazoa > Arthropoda > Collembola > Entomobryomorpha > Tomoceridae > Tomocerus > Tomocerus qinae. The sequence goes on along the minus strand of CM034548.1, from coordinate 16,219,833 downwards.
TGGCTCCCACATTCTACTACAAACTTGAGACGACATTGTCGATCAAGATATCATGCCACGCCGTTCCACAATAAAATATTTACATTCCTGTAGGTACACTATTATGTTTGTTTTCATATTGTTGCACTCTTTCTCTTTCTGTCAAGCTACTCTGTAAAAAATTATCCTTTCTTATACTACTATCCATGCAATCTTCCTTACGGTTCAACGCATTGATTCAACATAAATGTCATGAGGAGTTTTATTTATTTTCTCGATGCGTATGCTAATACCAATTGTGTCTATTGAGACAGGTATTGATGCTATTAAGTATTACTTGTAGTAGGTACTTCGTGATGTACAACGACACAGAGGATTGTGGAAATGGGCATACCGTTCCGAAAGCAGAATTCCAACTTTTAAAAATGCGACGCAACTTTTTTACTCATCATCACATAAAGTTGAAATGCATTAAAATATAAGGAAGGGAATTATGCAACAGGTTAATATACGCATCTAGAAATAACTGTATGCATGTGTCTATTTTGATGGTGACGTGCGACTGCAATTCAGCTGCAACAGACAGTAGGCAGGAAGATATTGTTAGATTAATATGATGAAGCAAGCCTAGAAGTTTGGAGGATTTCGTTATAAGTGAATGATGAAGTATTTGGATGATATTAGTCATAATGAGTGGAGATAGACTAGTTAATATAGAGATAGATTATAGGGACGGCATTGCATACACGACTCTCATGTCGTTACGTTGCGTTAGTAAGTGTTTCGGTTCCTGTACTTCCTTATTCTTTTCTTACTACATGACTGTTACATAATCTCCGGAAACACCTTTCTTTACATTCATTTCTTCTTCAAGTTCCTCTGCATACTTAACTTATCGTTAGGTATGTACATGCATAGTGCATATGCCATTAACATGAACAGGAGTAGCTAGAACTTTATATTGCCTAACTTGAGCCCACCACATCACAATACAAATCAACAAAACTCAGTAAAAAAGTTAACTAAATAGATACTATTATTCTAGTCTATTGTATTTGTCTGTTCCTCGCTCTTCTTCCTCCAACTTCCATACTCCCCTACTACATGCAATAATGTTATCCTGTCGAGCTATCGTGTACTGAGCCTACGAGCCTCTGTCATGCCTCTGTGCCCCATTTTCAACAACTGAGCATAGCACAGTCCACTCACTGCACAATGAATAGATAACTTTCAGAGGTGCTTTTCTATCAAAACATCACCCTTCTTTACAACTCATCATTGACTAACTTGCGTTAAGAAATTAACCAGATACCTTATGTAACTACCATAAATATTGAGGGTTAGCTCTGAATACTCAAGTGTCCACTTTTAGACTAATCTAACTAAATGGATACAAATAATAAATACAAAAGAGCTAAGATTACTTTGCAGTCTATCCCAATTTAATTCTTTTAACCATACTCATTTCACTCAATTGCTCTACCAACCGGAAGATATGATGATTGATCTGTTACAGTTTTTCTATGTAAGTTCTGCATTGAATACTTATTTCTATCCTTTTAGTAAAGAGTCACCTAATCCTTTCACTATTCTCTATGGTTTTGTTGAATAGACAATACTAAACAGACAGCATTATGACAGGCATGAAAACAGCTCGTCTATACAAATGAAAATTTCTTTAGTTTTCTTGTCCTTTTAACCAGGTAAATTCTATTTACCTATAAGCACTTTCTCCTATACACAAAATTCAATATCTTCGGCATATTCAAATAATATTAGTTTTTACAATTCTGGAAATATATACATAGCCAACTTAAACAAGTAAGGAGTAAGAAGGATTTATATGAAGAGCATTAAATGTAGATAACAATGAATTGAAGCAACTTGAGAAACATGTGCGTCAGCTGCATGCTAAGGTATTCAAATAAGTTTTAAATTCATTTCCTATAGTAAGTAAATACTCCTTTAGTGTATACCTGAGCGTATTTCTTAAAGTACGTAAATTGAATAATATATTGCACTATAGTAAATCTATAAAAAGTGAAGTAACACATTATTTATAATTTTTATGTGACTGCGGAAAGGTAAGGCTTCCTTACACGAAGTACTACACATTGTAGATACTACGTACGTGTACTGAATTGTACAAGGTAATGAAGATAAGTTTAAAATAACGTGCTACATAAAAATCTTCAACTAAATACATTAGATAGTCCGTACATGCAGATAATGGATAGTGGAATATTTCAAATACAGAGCTATGCAGGTTTGACCTGCCCAACTTGATTGAGACGAAGGAAGCTACAGACCACACGACCATGGCCATTTCGTCGTCATTCCATCGTATCTCAACACTATACTAATATATACCAAAAGCTAGATTAGCAGATGCTGGATTTACGTTTCATTTCGTAACACTTCCATTTATTGTAAATAGGCAGTAAAAGTTACACGATGACCTTACACGACTTCACCATATTGACTCATACGTACAACAAGGTACAAGGTATTATTATACAGGTATGTACTATATCATGGAGAGAATAATAATTATATAGGAGTGGATTTATACTAATTGAACAACTTAAAAAATTATAGATTTTACAATGCTTTGAAATTTACATTTGGTATTCATCAGATATAATATTTATTTGTAAGATGGTAATTCCTATCTAAGATGTGTATGGGGTATCTATTTAAGTAGGAACAAACGTATAGGCAATAGAATAATTGTTGAGTTGGTTCGGTTTGGCCTGGAAGAAACGATGTAACAAATGTGTTAAGTGTAAAGTGGATGAAAGGACTAAAAGTGGAGGAGATGGAAGAGAAATAAGATGAACGTAAATAAGAGCGGGGCCATGCTGGGCTCTTGGGCAGGAAGAATATCAGCAAGCAAGGCTCAAGGCATAGTTTGTTGTATTAGAGTTGGAGAGGATCTCGAATCTTGTATGAATACGTAATGTAAATGTAACATCAGAGAAGATAAGATCCACATCCACTTGCTCAAGTGCCAGGCTTACAATTACATGCACACACAACGATACAACTTACATATAAATACCTGTACATGACGTGTGTGTAGCAACTAAAGCAAAGGATGAGTAGGAGGAAAGGTAAGACAAGATAATATTTCCTATTCCTGCTTCAACCACTCTACATGTAAGCACAGATAGGATATTATGTAGTATGTAAATAGTAAATACACCATGCATATCTATCTGGACATGCATAAATTACAAATGTAAACCTAAAGTACCTATATGTAAACTTATACAACAAGTTATCCGATCGGACTGACTGAGACTCAGTGAGTGAGAGTTACCTGTATACTTAATAACTACTATAAGCAGTACCTACCATAACATCAGATATACAGCATTGTGAGAATGTGTTGAGGAGAGCAAGAGGCGATATTGGATGGAAGGAGGAGATGAAAAAAAGAATCAACAAGTGAGTTCAGACAGACGGAGCAGGAGGAGAGAGAAAACTCATTACCATATAATATTGTTAGGATGCTTCATTGATTTCCCTGCATAATGATATCACGGCATATAAAATATCTGTAATTCAAGAGCGATGCAATAGAATCTTAAGAACCTCTTCACTTTTTTGTCAATTCTCATAAAAAACCAAGCAAGAAGTAACCTCCGAGAAAATGCTTTGTCCCTCATCACCTCCGTCTGAAATTTCATTTTGGTTCACATTCATTCAATGTCAGTCTTCCAACTAGACATTATTTAACATTACTATTATATAAGCGGATATACTATACCCTAAAACCACTAGCATCGGGAAGACACTATTAAAAAAGGAATAAAATGATCATCACAGAATGAAAAGTATTTTCTTACTACTATATCCGGGTAGCACCCGTTCATAAACTTCTCCCAAATTATTTGGAAGAAAAATCATCCATTCATTTATATAGTTGGATTTTGTGATTTTTTCACGAGTCGACAAAAAACGTTAGATGTATCCGGTAAACGGTTACACATTGAAATCCAAGCTTGTTTTGTCGTGGATTGCCAGACTACATTCAAGGGCCACATTCACAGACACTCTGAATGAAGAAATTTAAAAAAAGCGATATTTTTTAAGATTTCTCCGTAGGATATAATTTTTTGGGTAGAAGATATCGCACGTGGATAGAATTGTAGTGGCTGGTGAGTGTTGAGTAAAAGACGGTGAACGGTGCAGGAGTTGTCATTGTCACAGCACAATGAATGGAGTAGGTGGTCTGGTCGGCGAAAGAAACGTTGCATGAAGAAAACTTTTTATGCCGTGCACAGAACAGACTCACCCTCTCCTTCTTGCTAGACAAACAACCCTTTCATATTTTCTTTGGGATAGAAATTGGCAAAAAGTGTCTGGACAGATGTTCTCCTGCTGAAATAGGAAAAAATAGAGAAAAAGTGTTCCGACTCTTTCAATAAAATTGAAATCCAGAGTGGCCCACACAATTCCGACCTACTACAACCCTATTGCTTCCTTCTTGTACTTACGTAATTACGTTTAGAGTGTGTAACGACTAAATCTGTATATCTACATATCAAGTAAAGATATATATGCGTCTTTTTACTATAAATTGGCGTCCCTTCCATCCTCCTCGGACTCAACGGCTCTCTTTCCCAATTTTAAATGAAGTAACATAACACAGGTACACAAAAGGCAACAGAACAGACCATACTGAAAAATTATTCAACATTGACATTACAACATACTAATCTGGCTATTAACTAACAGTCGCATATCCATCCTCTTCCCTAATGGGCTGAAATTTCACGTTTAGCCTATTATGTAATATTATATAACCACCTATTGATGACTTATTGTTATTTTACCTTGCAACTAAAACGCAACAAAAGCATACAAGAATCAAGATAACAATTGAAAGTCTCGGACTTGATATGCTAAAGTAGATAAGCACCCAAATGAATGAGGCTATTTTGCTCAAATATTTTCACCTATGAAGTGCTATACCAAGATAAGATATATTATTATACATTGTATTTCTCTGCAGGTATAGTAAAGAGTGAGTAATGTCGGTTCTAAATATTATGGACAAAGATGGAAAAAGTTTACCTATTTATCGCTTTTATCACTGCTTTTCTTTTCGTTCTGTTCAAGGTTACTCGAGTACAAAAATTCTGCCCTTGCTCACTACAACAAATCTATTTGAGTAATTTATATGATGCTCTTGCCTGCACAACACATTTACCTACTTGGTTTGTTTTTAGCCTCTCCTTATCCTGCCACTTATCTTAGTTGCCATAAGACTATCAGCACTGCAAACGTGAGTGAACCTTCTCTACAATATAATGTTTATTCTTAAATATCCCAACGATAACATGTAATGGTGTACCTATACAGCCAATTACTGAATTTACCTGAGACTCTCAAATAGGGTGCAGTGAGGAGTGAGCTTTCTGTAGACAGCATTTACTACTATACTAGAGTATCTGACTCTAAATAGCGGCATACCGCACAGCCATGCACTAATGCATACAAATCATAGACTTAGAGTTTTTGATTATAAAAGACGATCGATATTGGACTGAATGAGAAGATCTCACCTGACAGTTTGGGTTCTCTCATCTTTGGGTAGCTACCAAATAAATAATATTATCTTCACCTTTTCTTCCTTATGCACTACCATCTTTTAGGTAAATATTTTGTACTAATTTAGGTACCTACTGCATTTACACTGTCCTCTATGCAATTGAGGATACAATAAAAACCATTGCATTTCATTTATGGAAATTGATGCCGTAAAATGACCCGACTTGGACCGACTAGACCAGATGCAGCAATAAAAAATTGTCACACAATTGACCTGAAGTGTACATATATATGAGTCAAAGGAGAAAGAAACAGGTAAGCTGTCTGTGATTCAGTTGATTGATTCCTACACTTTACAAGCCATTCTTTATAGACAGGAAGAACAGAGTCCGAGAGTGTGAAGGCAGGCAGGGGAGACTAACTTGGAAATCTTCATTCCCTTTCTTGACATACTATTTAATCTGCTAATACTCAGGTTTAATGGGACACATTGTTCATAGAAAACATCCTGAAGACACTTTTCACTTTCGGAGGACTCCTATACCTAGACTTTGTATATAGTTTAATCCATCTGCTAAGGTTCAATTTACCACATCATAATAATACAGACATCTACAGCAGGTAGAAATGAGGAAACTTCAATGCAGAATGCCAGCTTAGGATTTCAATGTCGGGTCTTCTAAGTCCTCGTTTATATCTTTAGTAAACCCGACTTTCAGTTTCACTTGTGCCTTTTCCTTTGTCATTACCTGACACTGACAGTGGGCTTCAGATCCCCTGATATGCAATGCTCTTGGCCATTTCTATATACTCTTTATACAAGTTCAACATCCCAAAGTGCAATCCCAAATAAAATATCTACTATAGTCAATTACAAACCAACTTGCCCTTCATCCTTACTAGGGATGCAATTTTAGCTTTTTCCAAAGTCATAGATGCATAGATAAAACCTTAATACCTCCTTACCTGCTATAATACTTATACTAGACTCCCTTAAACAACTGTCTGGACAATATGCAAATGTCGTCTACTTATTATCAGTGGCTGAAGTGAATTTTATTTAAATTCTATTCCCTAAATAACTCCAAATAAACAATTTGTATGACTTATTCCTTTCAGTTTTCAAAATCTCAAGCAAACAATGTGTTTAGTATTACAATAATAACATTAGCATTGTAATCTATCAGATCATTTGCTTAGTCAGAATAACTTTTGCAAGCCATTGCAAGTTGCAGTGCAATTGTAATTACTAGGAAATAGATTAAATGTACAAGTATGGATATTGAATTGTGCTATACAATATTAAGTCGCAGAAACTAATTGTGCGCTGCGTAAATTACAGCCTAGGCAATCTATAAAAAGTGCTCCAATTTCTTGAATGACACATATTGGGTGTTTATGAATGAACCGAGTGAAAAAGAATAAAGAAATAGTTATCAAATTGGAGATTTTTTGAGTAAGGAAACGAGGATGGAGAGCTACTGATCTGTAGAGTACAACGCTCGTATAAAATGTAGAACCACGTAGATAAGTATGTGCATAAACATCGGGATTGATATTATAAGAAATCTGTGGTCTTTTGGCACGAACACAGAAATAATGCAATGCTAATGCATGAACACAGGAAAGTATTGTATTTTGTACTATAGTAAGTGCATGCGTTGAAAACAATGATTGTTTATTATGATTTTGACTTGTCTGGCAACTTGCTGTGTTTTTATGTTTACTATAATATTTGGATGTCAAGTTTCTACCTTGTGCGCTTTTCTTTTACTGTTTATATAGACATGTGCTTCATGCGTTGAGCTTTCTGTGTGGAGCGGTGTCAATTGCTTGCCATTATACATTAGTATGTACACATGTACAAGTATATAATAATTAGCATAGGAAAGGACATGCAATATGTACCTACTGCCTACCTACTGACATTCACTTTATAAGAACATGAATGAAAGGATCTTAAGTCAGTAGTGCTGAGGAAGGGTGTAACCCGGAAGAAAGTCATGCATTGCTTTGTAAATATAAACGATAATATGTGTACAGAATGCAGAAATATCTACCTAGACAGATCTACTATTAGTAATCCATGGAACAGCCACTTAATCTTTTTCTCTCCATCAATTGCCTTGCATACTTTTGCTTTAATTACGGATCTATCACTCTAGTAGCTATCAGCAAATTGTATCTATACTAATAACAATAATTAGGGAATGAAAACACTATATAATGATTACCATATAGTTAGTTTGGAAATAAATAAAGCTACATTGTTCTATTGTATGTACAATTTAAAGATTTTCAAAGTCGTAAAAAAAGGGAAATTTATGTTTTCGAAAAGTGAATTAATTGGTAGAATGAAAATGGACTTACATTCAATCGAATGGGGATGTGAAGTGACGTTTGGCATTCTGCGTGACATTCCATTGTTGAGAGTGGTAATAATAAGCGGAGAAATTGGGCGAAAGTAAAATGGATGTTTTCAACTGGGGAGCGAGTGAGACGAAGATAATTCAATAAAGACCCGTGGGGTCTAACTTCTTAGGTGGATCCATGTCGATAGTTGATTTTGTCGAGGATTTTTGACAAATGGTGTAACTATTATAGTTGAAAGGAGTCTCAAGTGGCTGAGCGAATCTGAACTGAAAGTGTTGATAATGTGGATGACGAGAAGACCTCAATAAAGGCCGGTGGGGTCTAAGGTTTGAATATCCATATTTGTGGATAGGTGCCAAAGGTTTGTGGATGACGAATTTGAAAGGGCGAAGGTGAGGAGAGGTCAACCGATGACAATGCTGGTTGTATAAACTGGCTCCTGGGTTGGGCAATTCTTCCGGAAACAAGTTTGTCGGAAAGGCTACTTCACACAGACTCTCGGTGTCTTGTGCAATTGCGATGTCAACTGAAAACTAATTTATTATGGTGGATGGAGGTAGATAGGCACTGAGTGGTGGATGAGTGAGTGGAGGAACTGAGTGGACGAGAGTTGTTTGAAAACTGAGGTCCTTGGAGTAAAAGCGTCTCAGTTTTCTCCGAGTGGACTGGCCTGGCTGGATAGACTGGACTGTGCTCAGGTCAGATTGTCGGATGTTGTTGGCCACTTATTGTGTTTGGTTTAGTTTAGGAGGATGAGACTGTTTCGTCAGTGAGTTGCAGTTGTGTGTGAGTGAGTGAGACGGAGAAGAGAGAGAGAGACTGAGGATGAGTGAGAGACCCCCATCCACGTTAACTCGACTTCTCCTACTTACTACTCAAGCTCCTTCTCCACCAACTACTACTACTAACTATCTATCTCAACACAAACTCCTGCTCCTCCTGGCTAAAAGTAAGTTACATACATACGGCAAGTCACGACCATTATTATTCCTTTCCTTACACTTACTACTACTATACCTTACTACTTACTTTATTCCTGTACTACCTATCATTCTTATATACTATATAATATATATACTACTTATTATTATTATTATGGAATACATAGAACTTTATTATCCTCTCTTATATACTACTATTACCTATTACTACACTGGATAACTTGGTTTAACTTGCTTTTCTTAAACTTACCTTATATACTACACCTTGGACTATCTAATATAGACTACTGCATGGGATATTATGTTCAATTTATGCATGTGTCTTATATACTATGAACGTCTTCTGCACTCTCTGTCTATACTATCTGTGAATAACTTGTATCTATGTAAGGATAGTACTTTATTTATGTATGTAGGTATGTGTTTTATATCTATCCCCCTTTTGCTTGCTTTAGGTATTCTATCAGTCAGTCTGTCAGTCTAGCAAAGCACGGCATAGCAAGCAACTCATCAACGTTTCACTTTGACTGCCTTCTCCTTCTATTTTACCACATTCACACACAACAACAGACACACATTATTATACACAAATGCATACCTGCAAAGCTCTATGCATATTATATACCACTGACTCTGCCAGACTCGTCTTCATTCGTCTCTTATGCCTCATATCCTCTGCACCTCTCTTTTATTTTACTATCGGCTCCTCCACAAGTGTCCGTGTACGCATATCACTTTGCTCCACTCATTCTACTAACTACTATTACTACTGTCTTAGGCAATCGCACACAGATGACAACTACCTACCCATCCCATTATCATCGTCGCACTCAATATACACATCGATCTACACTCTCAAATAAGAACATTATGTAATACTCCATCATTTCGTCAGATACCTTTAGTCAAGTGGCCACTCTTCTATTACATTATTATTATGTAATCATTTCTCCATTTATTATTAGACACAATACATACGCACATACCATGCATAATACTATTAATACACCAATTATTAGCATTGATCTTGTGGAATACAAAAATTACACCTAGCATTCTTTACTGAATTTTCAGAAATGTTTTTTTAAATGTTTGACCCTTTCGATTTCAATCTATTTTTACACTATTTGTACCTACACAATTTTTGTGGCATTCAAATGTTCGCAAACATATCAAAACATAATTTCTGCAATATCATAATACAATTTTTCAATTTACTTTTGGGCAACAGAGATACCTCTTGGTTTACTGCATAGCATTTATCTGGTTATTCAATTGATTGTTCCTAGGAGGTACCTATGTAGTTTATTCTGGGTCAGCACTTTAAGATGAATTTTTTAAATCAGTTACTTCTGTAGAATGTAATGCATAGGTTAGATTTAAACACTCTTGTTTTTCGAAATTAATTACTCGTTGTTACCAACAAGTCACTTGCGATTGACAATTTTTACTTACATGAATGTACAATGGAATGTATTTGGTTGCCTGCGATTTGTAGCATAGATAAAGTAGTCAGTATTTTACATATTACGGTGAACTTCCTAGTAAAAAGGCCAACGATGGACGAGAGCTCTTTGCTAATGTAGTATAATGTGCCTAATGTATGAGGTGTGAACAGGCTTGTATATCGCACTATAATTTTCGATGCAGTAATACTAGTATTAAATAATAGGAATGTTGGAGATGAGAGGTTCATCTGTTGGTTGTGGTTTGTTGGGTACCGTTAGGAAAAACAATAGAAATGTATAGTCTCGAGGAGTCTTTATAAGTCTGCCCGGAAGTTAGTAGGATGGCAAAGTTTGATTCGGACCATTTTACTGGCCATTTTTTGCAATGACGCAAGGAATCGACGGAAGGGACGGCAGTAAATGCAAACCTGAATAGACTAACTAGCCATCAAATCATCACGGGAAGGCATACTAAAATTCTCAGCCTAGAGCACTGATGTGATCTCGCAACTCACAACAATCAGCTCACGTTCATGCACTCATTGTCAGGAGCAGGAAAGTTCCTAGCCAATCCATGTACGAAATTTAGCGAGCAGATAGGATGTCTCGTGTAGCTACATGGAAGAGCCACTCTGTCTAACTCGGATATGAAAAGAATTCGTGAAGACAATGAGTTCAGTCATGCACTTGTCCTTTTACATTTATTCAAATAAGATTCCAAGAAGAACCGTTATCATATGCTAATGAGAATGAAAGGTTTAGACATGGCTTAATGTCGGGGTATCTTTCCTCGCCAGATGTACATTTTAAAGTCTTTACTTTTTATGACCCATCTCATCATATCATATTTTTAGCCTTATGCTTAATCACTTTTGTCTTATATCATAAACACCTGAATGTGTTTACCAATAAGGTTGTTGTTTTCGATTAAAATAAAAACAAGATAAAACAGAATCTTTTGTTTTAAAAAATGTTAAAGGTGTTTCACGCTGAGTTGGAAAAGCAAACCTCTCGTGTGATCTGCTTTCCAATAAATCTGGTTTTGTTGATATACCCAGGTCTAGGTAGGTATAAGTAGTAGTTACCTATCTACTATGTAGTACTCTTCGTGTATTTAACTAGCCATTACCCACCCAACTACGCTAACTTGTACCTACTTACGCAGCAAAAGGTAATTTCTATTAGTTTCATGAAAATGTTGATTAACAACCTGTTAATTAATACAGAAAATTTCATTTTCATCTCTTTCAATGGTCGGGGAAGCTAATTCCTATTATTTGCGGTAAATATGCAGAAGGTAGTTGTTTAAAACCACTTGTTGATGCCTATTGGTACACAGTTCGCAGTTTTGCAAGCCGCAATTGCGGTAATAGTCGAGTAATTTCCGGTACAAATACGAAATACCTATAATAAAATGTGGTCACCTTCTTTTCTCCTGGAAATTAAAACTCTCCTCTTTTCTACACGCACATCTCCACCTGTCTTACCCATATCTATCCACTTGTTTGCACAAGAAATTGGTGGAATTCGGAAATGATTAATACCTGCCCGCTAAGTGAGAACATCATTGTTCTGTTGTATTTAAACAAATAATATTGTACTCCTACACAAGCGAGCTTCCGATATTTAAGTGTATTTAGCATGCATTATATTTATTGTCATTTCATTTGCATTTTCTGTCAAAAGTAGGAAGTACTTTGTTAAAAGCTCTTCCGCGGTGTTAATAGTTAACCCTATAATGGCACTATTGAGTAATACATGCACTCTGCATTAATTTGCATCTAAATAAAAAAAGTTTGCAAAAATTGGTCAGATTTGAGTTTTGCATTTCTTTTTAGCATCTATGTGAAAGAATTTGTAACAATTCTGGTTGAGTGGATGTCAAAGAAACAAGAGGTTGGTTGTTACTAAGTATAAGTGGGGTTTCCGAAAGAAATGCACAGACTGAAGCAGCATAGCAGATTGATATAGTCTCGTAGTGGAGTAGTAGTCAAGTTGCATGTAGATAGATACTTATGTAGGTACGCAGATAAAAACGACGCGTCAACAACTTCACAGGCTTCAGAGGTCATTCACAAACGAGCGAAATCGCCACATTTGCATACGGCCACTCATAAAAAACATCAACATAGGCGATGCAGCTGAACGCCTTGGAGCTCACTCAGACTGAACAGCGACTTTTGGCTTACGAATTGACTACCTCTACTATAATCCTACACTAATACATACAACATACTTACTAATAGCCAGCTATTTAACTATTTAATAGTACATAGAAAATAAGACTCAGATACCTATCCATCTATTCACCCATTCCTTACACTTTACTCTGTCTCTTTTCTAGCGTACACCTAGTTACACATTATAGAAATGTGTCTAACAATCTTACAATATTTGTCGTGGTTCTTTAATTTTTAAATTGTAATAAAAAGGCAGCGACTAATTTAAAGCGCCGAGAAATGACAGGTGTATATAGGAGAAATGACGGTTGAAATCTACTGGAAAATATACGTAAATAGATATGTCGACACCTTCAATTTATGGTACTTATACAAGGCCGATTCAGCAAGTTATTCTTATTTTTTTTATTTCATTGATAGTAGTTATTACCTGACCTCATTTTCTCTATAAATACATAAATTATATGTACCAAACCGCATAAAGGGAACTGACAAAATATGTTCTGGTCCGGTAAATCGCTTTTTTTCAACGGTCTCATAGTAAACCACACGAATAAAATTCTTAGAAAGTCTACAACTATTACAAATATTTTTTAAATTGTATTAATTGTGTTAAGCTGAGCAGACGACCAGTAGTGGTTTTACCAAACCTTACTGAGCAGGTTCCAAAGAGAAACAAAAGCTGAAACATGTCAACCTTGACGATAATAGATAGCAATTAATAATCAAATGCGCAATACATAGCAGAGCAGAAGCTTTCATTAGAATGCTTAATCTACAGTACATTTCTCATATGAATCCACTTTGAATGTTTATTTATTTATCTTGACAGTTTTTCTTTTTCTGGACAACTGGCTACAACAAGTTGCTGTGGAATCCATCCGTACATCCCATTTAAAAGTGTCAAAGTGAACTACTTACTAGCGATAGATTAATAAAGAGATTTGAAGTACTATAACCAATTTCAGGAAGTCAAGAGTAAGCCGGACTACTCAGTGTGCCTATCTATATTACAATTCATTCAGACTATGAATATATTCTACATTTAAGCAACTTTTTAACATTATTATGGACAAAGAAAACGCACAAGTTGTGACAACTCCACTTTTTAGTTTTGCCCTTAATTTGGTTTAAAAATCATTTTACTAGTAGGATGCAGTTGCAGATTGGTATCACTAACCAATGAAAAGCATATGAAAACGACATACAGCCGACGAAAGTACAGAATCTTTTAGATAATCCAAAAATGTCTTAAGGGTAACAATAGTATATCTGTGATACATTTGAGAGGATTGGATTAATTTTACCTGCATTTAATAGCAATTCTTTAATTTGCTACCTGTTGTTCCTTCTTATTGCTTGTAGAATATATGCAATTGAATGAATCCGATAAAAATCTGTAATTGAGCAGATACAAAACGTTTGTTGGTTTTCATGCACAGAATTCCTTTCCATTTTTATTGCATGAAATTTATCTAGAGCATATATTTGCAATTTAAATGCATAAGTAAAAAACTTCAGAGTAGAATGCTATTGACAATAGGTTGGTAGGCAAAATTAGTATACATAGAATGTTAGTTTTTTGTAAATACACAAGACAACATAGGCTACGATGATTATTAAACGTACTACATCGTAACCATTTTGCGATTCGCAATAGCAATGGGCCAACTGCCAACATAGACGATAGGTTTTGCTTTTATGATGCGTGAACTATAGCATTTGACATTGTAGTGTTGTCGTGTACAAAGTTACAGGGAGATGTAGATGGCTTGGTTAGACAGATACACCAATAGTATTGATACTATTGATAAATAGTATTGATTACAAGAAATTGCAATGTATTGCTATTGGGATTACCACAGAAAGTGGTAACCTAACCTACCACAAATTAACTTTATAGAGCAGGCAGAAGACAGAAGCTTACTTTTAAAATACTGTCTTGCATAAATGCCATGTTCTTCAATTTATCATCATTAGTTAATTAGGAATTTAAAAATCACTTTTTACTCCCTTTGTGCGAATTTACTCTTTTTTGTAAAATTAAATAGCTGTGCTGAAAAAACAGTTAACAGTATATTTCACAAGCATCTTTAAAAATTAAACCAAAAATAGTAATGCCAAATTATATTGAAATTCAATAGCAGTACAGGTATCATATGCTAGTAATTCAGTCCAAATCGGTTCAATAAGATCAAACTCGGTCCAATCCAGTCCACCTCGTTCAAATTCAGTTCAATTCGATCCAATTCAGTCAAATTCGCTCAAATGTGGCTAAATTCAGTCAAATTCGCTCAAATGTGGCTAAATTCAGTAAAATTCGTTCCAATTCGGTCTAACTCAGTTAAATTCGGTCCAGTCAAGTCCATCTCGTTCCAATTCAGTCAAATTCGGTCCAATCCAGTCCAACTCGTTCCAATTCAGTCCAATTCGGCCCAATTCAGTTCAGTTCGTTCCAGTTCGTTCCAATTCGATCCAATTCAGTCCAATTCGGCCCAATTCAGTTCAGTTCGTTCCAATTCGATCCAATTCAGTCCAATTAGATTTAAACGGAATTCCTTCATAAGAAATTCGAGAGCATAGTGAGAGATTCTTTCCACCTTTTCACTATATAGAAATAGTCTATATACAAAAAGGCAGTACCTTTTCTAGTGTCATCATAAGTCGTAATGGGTATACTAGGTGTGAATGGGATATTTTAATCTTGCAGTCCACCGATTATTGCATTAATAAAGTATAGTAGTGAGTACCATAAATTAAGCATAGCAAGTATGAAAATGCACGACTCAATAAGACGATTCAATTTCCGTTTAATGTCGAGTCTCGCGAAAATGGTAGTCTGAAAATAAAATTTACATATTCCCACTGTCAATAGTTGACTCAACCGTGGTCATGTATTACATTTGCACATAATTGTATGGTTGGAACAATAGTTGACCCAGGTTAATTGAATCGATGTATGGAGTATAATGCTATGATATGAAGTTTAAATATTTTAATAGATAAGAGATTGAAAATTGGTTTTGTAATGGGTGTAGGTACTTGAATTAATATAGGGATAATTATAATGGATAGGTACTTACTATAGTAGTAGAACGTATAGAGTAGGTATATGGTGTAACAATAAAGTTGCATGAGTAATCGAGGTGGGGGTTCTCGTTCCCAGCAGCATTATAAATCCGTTGGTTTCGTTTTGTATGTTATGATTTTATGAGGTGTAGTTTGGAGTAGTACTTAATGTAAGGCATGAAGAAGATTGTAGTAAGAAATGGAGAATGTAGGCAGATTAACATTGCACGCCTCGGACTGTCGGACTCGTCTGCTTTCCTTGTGCTTGTGGTGTGAAAGAAATTGTCGGATAGCCACATAATAAAAGATAAACACATTCATCTTCAGAATAAAGGAGAGCAAAGGCACACGAGGAAAAATAACAGTAGTGTTTTTATCTGTTGATCACGCAAAGAAGAGGCTTCTTGACTTTCTTATAAGTAGCACGTTTTGTCGGTAGTTTATGTTGAGTATGCATATGAGTCTCGTCTTGCCTACCTGTTGCTTCTACTACTACTACTACTACTATATACTACTACCATCATGAACACATACATATACTTCACACTCAACAATATAAAGTTAAAAGGCTAGTACAAGGTAAGCCACAACAATAATCTGTATGTGTTTGGCCGAACCGGAGACCGGAGAGTAGCATTTAAGTGTTTTATGATAGTTTTTGCTGCCTTGTTGTTTTGGTCTGGATTCCTTCTCCCATATCACAATAACAGCGAGCCGGTATGCAATTCGCAATGACTGCATCGTAATCCCATCACCTACTGTTTCCTTATTACTTGGCATTTGCAGTAACCTAACTGCACAATTTTCATTTCATCTCACATTGCAATTAGCCCTTTAAATTTTATTAGGTACTTTTGCCTTTTTTTAAATTCCAGAGAGTGTTTGACGAAAGAACGTAATAATCCTTGCATTTCATAGAACCGTAGGCAAGAAAGATAAGTAATTGTTATTGAGTGATTGAGGAAGAGTCATTTTGTAGATACCGTATTACTTGGCAAAAAACGGTTCACGTTTATTTGCAATTACCAACCCCGCTAAATATTATAACTTGAGACTGTATACATACTTGTTATAAAGCAGTAGAGAGAGAGGATTCATTTGTCAGGCACATATTCTCACTTTAGTGGGATATTAGAAGTTTTTATGCATTTGATGATTACTTGGCATAAAAGTGAGGAATATTTAGTATAAGCTGATAAAGATGAGATGTATAGTAGACTGATACAGTATTATAAAATGATAAGCATAGATAGATAAGGATTTCTTTGTTAGGGAAGGATGCTGTTGTCTAATTGTAGAAAAGTAAGCATCTGTTAATAATGCCTACATATTATTATATGAATGTGATGTGAGAGTGCATCAGAGAGTGAAGAGACTCAGAGGACGAGAAGATCGAGAAGAATAGAGGCCGGGAAATACATTACGAGCAATGGTTCGGGCATTGACCTGAAACTTGAAAGCTTACGGTACCTTTTCGTAGGTTTGGTAATGGTAGCCCATTCAGTTGATGGGGTCCCTGCAGTTCAGTTTCTCCTGGACAGACTTTCCTTCTTAACTATCAGCATAATTTACATTTCCGTACACACAGCCTCTCTATTTTCATGTGCTACTTACCCCTCAACACGACTTTGATGTATGTCTACTATATTTATACATGCTCACCTCTTGCACTTAACCTTTGCATATTCTTAATATGGTTGAAGGTGAGGAACAAGTCAAGCTAGAGTTGAGACACGGTCATTGCTAATCTCGTCACCAATTGCGACAACTTTACTTAACAAAATTCTTCCCGATATTCATGATCCCAAGTTTGTTTATCTCCATCTTGATTGCCATAGGACGGATATTCTTATTGTCAACTACTACAAGATGCAATAATATGCAGCTACAATTTTCAAGCATTTGTGACTGTTTATTATTCTGAATTATTATGCTTTAGAATTCTAACAATACCAATTAAATCCGTCTTTTATCCTGTAGAAAATGAAGTAAGTTGTGTTCCCTGCTGTGGATGCTATGTCAAGAAACACGACTGGTGGGGACTGAAGATTACTCAAGTTTCTCAACTTCCCCACCGAGACAAGATTGAACTGTGTGATCATCACAGTAGTTACAACATACATAACGGTTTTCAGCTCATATTGCATACTTCAGGTTGTTAAAAAAATCTGTTGGAATGGAAAATAGTTTCCGCGTAGGGAAGAAAGAGTCTATAGCTTGGACATCCCGATACCTTAGTTGTAGTGGTTTACAATTGTGTAATACGATACAGCTATTGCATAGGTAGGCAGGGTAACCACTCATGTGTACCATCTTCCTATATCCACGATATTTACTTTGTCCATTTGTTTTCATTTGCCTTAGCATTAGTATTCAATCAGGACTCCCATTACTACTCTATACAGTGTATAGGTATTAGTAGTAGTCATTCAGTGTTGGATGATGTATTAGCATGAGATAACGTGGTAGAGTGATAGTGATGGGATGAGTAAAAAAGATACCTAGACACGTCTCATCTCATCCTTCCTCAACGAACGAAGACAGGGCTGGTTTAGTTTTGTTTGGTTTGACCAGCCCAGAGAAATAGTTTCACCCTTCGGAGAGCTAATAAAGTTTTGAATTGCCATGTGGTGGCTTTGTA
Organism: Tomocerus qinae; assembly: GCA_020055645.1. Classification (NCBI taxonomy): domain Eukaryota; kingdom Metazoa; phylum Arthropoda; class Collembola; order Entomobryomorpha; family Tomoceridae; genus Tomocerus; species Tomocerus qinae. The sequence goes on along the minus strand of CM034548.1, from coordinate 16,201,643 downwards.
TCTGTAGGATAGTGGAAGGAGGCTACGTGCAAAAATCTTCATTTACAGCTGCACATCATCATTCATGAATGACAACAAGAAAAGTGAACTGTTATTTCCCGAGAGGAATGATTTCCTCGTCACTAGCCACTACTCACTCACTACTGTGCTATACAATGTGCAATGCAGTCAGGCAGTCTTCATTTCCTATTACTTCATATCCCATCACTAAGTCAGACTCATCTCACCACGCCAACCCATCTTCAAGATCTCTATTCAATACACACAAAGCAGCCAACGCAACGTCAGCAGGCAAATTATTACTGTCTCTTGTTCCATCAATAGTTTCGAGACTAATGGGAAGTAAAAAGGTGTCCAGAGGAGTTGAATGCCCGCAACTGCATTCAGACCCAACCCAAACCTAGTGATATGAATTTGCCCTACAGTCCTATCTACATCTATACCAAATACTACTATACTATACTACATACATCTAAAGGACTCTACGCAATCTACATAATTCCTATCTACTCCATTAGACACAAATGTACGTGCTAGCAATACATTATACTCATTTGCATAATATTAGCGGACACATATCCCACAACTTCCTTCCAACCAGAGTAAAAATGTCAAATATTGCTAATTGTCAATACCTATACACTTGTAAGACCACTTACCGAGCAAAATAATTACCGAGTTACGTCCTACCTATAAGTATGTAGCTCCTAACATTTTCTACTTGAGCAATGCACTCTACTCTACTCTTCTATTATCGTAATGATTTTTTACGCTTACTAATGGCAAACGATTACTAATTACTAAATTTGATCATACTCACGAGTGTTAACGAAGTATCCATACTACCATTTACAATATAATGTTTGTCATAATATAAATATAACTTTGAGACAGTTACATCATACTAGCAAAAGTAAACTTGCATGAATATTTAATTATTCTCTCTCAATAAAGTCATTGCTTCAATTAAAATTTTGTTGGTGGAAACTCCCTGAGATAGAGTAAAAGGATCTGAGAAGAATAGAAAAGAGGATTAGTGAGAATCATATCACTAAGAGTATCACGGTTGTATCTGAACTCAATTTGCAGATGGGAGAAATACATTTCCATGGTCAGATCCCTGGTGGCTATAAGCTAAAAGATACCTACATGATGTGATATCGTACTAGAAAAGCCAATGTAAATAAATAGAGGAATGCATTCACTTTCATAGGCTATGGGTAGTAATAACTTGTATCTTTAGTCGATAATTGATTTGTATATGCATCAGTAGATATGTTAAGTAAGTGCATGTTGATAAGACATATAAGATAATTTATAATGAGTTGGCAATCTATTTGCGGCTCATCTGATCTCTCACACTTCACTTGTTCACTTTTTTCAAACAATGCTGACTGCACTGCACTGGCTTGCACTGAAGTGAATGATGGGATTGTTGTGAACCTGACAATGAGTGCATTGTGTAGGAAGAAGCGAGTGAGGTGAGGGAGGAAAGTGGAAACCGGTAACAACAAGATACTTGCAGATTTAAGCTCTATAGAATTTTGCATTCATTTGCATGTGGCATGGTTAGTGTTCTGTTATATTAAATATATACATGCCTATTTACTATATTGCTGATATGTACATTAGGTGTATCTACTACTTACACCGATATAATATACTAGGAGGAGTATACTTAGGTAGTGAATGTTATCTATCTTATGTTGTTTTGGGTGGAACTAGTTAGTAGAGTCTGTCGTGATATTTACATAGATTTGACAGGTATAGTACGTATAATATTATATTGCAAGTATATTATGAATGATATGGCTATGAGGTACCTACGGACATAAATCAGGTGTGAAGGTGAGCAAATTTAGCTGTGTGTGGTTGTTTGAAGTGTACAGGTCAAATTCATGCAGAAAAGAGGAAAATAAAATCTTAAGCTGTGGAGTGCTTATGAATGGATTACGGGAGAAAAGCCCATTTCCTCGGCTGGTAGGTAAACTCTTAGTTATTGCAACAAGTTGGCGGAATGTTTGGGGTGCAAAAACCTGAAGACGACAACTCTCCGTTCATCCATCTAACCCATCCATAGTTTAAAGAATTATGTTATGATCGTATTAGCAATCCCATTCGTATAGAGACGCTTTTTTAGTGTGTTTGGGTGATAGTATTTACATGGCTATATTATTTGTATAAATCCCAGTATTCAGGGAGCTGTCTATAGCAGAAAAGTTTGCTGGCTTGCCTTGTTCTGCTGTTTGTGAGAAATAAGATAATCAAATGGGACGACTGATTTACGAAGCGAAATGATCACGATAGGGATATATTATCACATCACCTTTATCCTCCGAGTCTTGTTTATCACGTTTTGCATTCGCAGCGGATGAGAACATTCTCTATGTACGTAGGTACCTAACTCTTGTATCTCTCCTATAGGCAACTTTGATTCTCTAACTATATCTCTTACAATACACATACCTACATACATACAACTCTTGTACGGAAGTCTCTTCTGCACATAAAGTCATTCACTTTTCGACCTAGATTTTCTTACGCTCTCTCATACTCATTCCTAATGCATTTCTACGCTACTCTTCTACGAGTATACTTAGCAACAGAACGCTCTTTCTACTTCTCAACTCCATATGCACTCACCAACTTGTACTTGTTTATACTTATCTTATTTTTTAACCATATATTGCAACTATTACTATTAGCTAATGTCTATCTATAACTGGTAACTATATATTATATCGTACTATATGATACTACGTCACATTATACACCAAAATATGCTACTCACTTCAACTACTATCATTACAGAACACTGCCACTCCACGTCATCTCCTAAATTGTATTTTCCTAAACGATATACCTATACCTGATGCTAAATAGACTACATTAATATTATCGGTGTCCTAAGCAACAAGTAGCCTCTCTCATCCTCTTCTTCCTACCACTTTGTATACTCCTACACTTTGCTTTTAACTACATCCACTATTAAATCAAGAATTTGACGTACTACGTTTCTTTGCTACACCTATACTCTTATTGCACACATCTTTCTGAACACTTTGCTAAGCACCACATTATAATGTTCATTTAATGGTAATATTCTTGTAATTAGTAATAACACTGTCGACCTGTCCCAATAAATACGGCCCCTATATGTTTAATGAACTAATAATTTTTTGAAACACTACCACGGTTAAATTTGTACTTGAGCAATTAAATCTGTACATGTTTACGTAACATTTTCATCTGATTGACATTGAGATTGAAATGTTCATCCGTAATAAAATATACCTAACAGGGCAGGTAATAATTTTGCTGAAAGAACACTTTTTGTCTATAATCAAATTTATTAATCCTTTCTGTACTGCACTTATACATTATTACAAAATACGAGCAAATATCTAGTGCAAATTGCAAGCGGTATACCAGACGTTGCATTACTTAAGTTACAATGATAGAAAGAATGCATTCAGCACAATTAGAATCCAGATAGCCCTTAAATACAAAGGTTGATCTCATAGAAGAATAGTAACATAAAATCATTAAATGACATTGAGAAACTGAACAAACGAATCTGCAAATTGCGGAGAGGATAAATAGAAACAGTCTGCCACCTACCACATCTACTTAAATTATGTAAAAGTTTCCATTTAACAATTTGAAGAAGTATTAAAATCAGTTATCTGAAACAATTAATCTACATCAGCAGCTATTAAATATGTAATTGTCGGATGATTCAGTTCTTAAAAGTTGAGCAGGTCCCACCTCACTGTTATACTACCAGGAATTTGCAAGACATAAGAATTCTAAAAAAAATTGTTTTTTGTTAGCATCAAAATTTCAATAATAATAACATAATATGTTGCTTATTAATTTTTACTTCAAACAAAATCTCTCACCTGTTATTATTTTATAACAACGCATAATGGTCTTAGGATGATAATTTTTGAACATACAGTTAAATCTGTAGTTGGTCCCCGAATGCGTACTTGACCAGTGCAAGTATTGGGACTCCAGTTGGCGTTAAGGGGAAATCACCGGATGAACCGGCGATGTCAAAATGTGTGTACTTCAGTGGCTCCTTGCTGTTACTCCCATGCTAAAATATAATAAAACAAATATTCAGAGAAATTATAAAGTTTTTGTTTCTATTTAAATGAGATAAATGTTATGGCCCAGGGGAAAAATCATGAAGTTTTTAATTGAAACATAAAACCTTAACTACTTATGACGTCAACAATAACAATAGTGAGACATTACATTTTAGTGACTATCACGTACTATACATGTAAAAGATTGTCGTGCTAATACATCCAATCAAATACACCAAAATTGAAATAAAAGAAGAAAATATGTGGAAAATTCTAAAGGCCACGGGAGAAGATTCTGTGATATATTTATAAATTTCACTTTTAAACAGAGTTGACTGAATGTCTTAGTCGACAAATTAAATTTCAGCAACGCTCAGAGGATTAACAGGAAAGAAAATTGGTAACCGGATGTAACAAAAGTGTGAATGTTAATTAACAAAGTTCTCAATCTCACATGATCCAATCCAGAAGCTGCGATCATAAATGCTGCGGGGAACTGATGCCCTCGTGGTGTTCTAGTAGACGGTGCATTGTTGCATTGCAACAGATCCTCTCCATCAGCTGTGCCTAATGTCATGACATGTTTTTATGAGCTTAAATCAGTTTATATATATATATATATCATAAATTCACCGATTAAAAGCAAGTTGCATAGAGCTTTATAATAGTAGCTAATTCAATTGTAAATGAAAATAGCAAATTATGGGTACAATGAATTTTGCACAAACGTACTTTTTATAAAGCTGTAATCCTCACGACGAAGACTACTGAGCTCAATCATGTCACCGAGGGTCTCCCCAGCTTCTTGGACTTTTCTTGAAAATCCTTCGTTTCTAGCGGGACCGTTGTCCATTACGGCCTAATAGAAATGTGAGCATAATTGTTTGTTATTTCAGAGTAAAAATCATTCTTTATCAAATGAGAAAATAACCAGTATCCTAACATACCGTATATGGCCCTACGGCTACACAGGCATGTCCAGTCAATGTGGCGATGGTCATAAGATGCGGATTTATTTCATTCAACGCCAATTCCTTGAGCTAAATTAAAAGTGAATTGCAATTAAGTAACAAAACATATGTTTAACTGTCGAATGTCTATAATTGCAAATCTCACCTTGCACAAGGGGTCTGTCATCACATTTCGTCCCTCAGCATCCGTGTTGCCAATCCGACATCTTAACCCAGCACGAGTTGTAATTACTTCATCCGACACATAGCAGTTTTCTCCGACGCTGTTTCGAGCCACAGCCATAACACCGATGGCCTTAATCCCCTTGGGGCGAAGGACTGAGAGTGCCTGTTTCACAAATCACATCTTATTAAATTTTGTTTTAAATTTCTTAAAACTTGAACGTTGCCAAAAGGAAATTACCTGAAAAAATCCAGCGACTGCTGCAGCTCCACACTTATCACGCGACATCCCTGCCATGACACCTCCAGCTTTGATGTCTGCTCCGCCGGTATCGTAAGTAATTCCTTTGCCACATGGCATAATAGTCTTAGTGATAGGGCCCTCCCCTTCATACTTTAGATAGATAATTTGACCCTTGTGACGATCAATAACTAAGAGAAATATTGTATCGGAATTAGAAATAAATATATTATCCAAAACTCAAAGGTGTAAGCGGTAAACATTTATTACCACTGGCAGCCCTATTCACCGCTGCAAATAACGGATACTCTTTTTCGAAGACTGCTGTGTCTGTAATCACTTCCAAAGACACGTTAGAACCGGAGAATAATTTGGTCACGTACTCAGTCACTCGAGGTGGGGCCATTCGTTCCGGATCACCTAAAAATTGCAATCCACTTTTGTTTTGTTGCAATCCCGATTAATAAGTTGAAATCATGACACACTTTAGTCTATTTATCTCACCTCCGCCAATATCTCGTGCAACAAATCTACATTAAAAAGTAATGAGAATATTAATACTACAAGATTTAAGTTACCAGAAAATAAATTAGGTTCGGAAGTGCAATATTAAAACATGATAAAGAACATACAGTCCACTTTCTAGAGCTGTTGCTAATTGAATCAATCGGTTTGTCTCCTTTTCATCTTGACCATAGACGCCAAGAGAAACAACTTTAGCAGCTTTCTCAGGAACATCTTCTCTATACTGCAATGGCTAAATAAACAATACACAAATTTCATAAATAACAGTTAAACAGAACAATTTCCATAAAAATTATAATGAAACTTACCACATAAAGGGCTTCCAACGCCCCGAGAATAGCTACAAGGCTGGCATTACTGTATTTGTCACTAGGGACTACCGTTAGCAATGGATTCTTGGACCCTGCGGCGATGGCACTATATAGAAAATACAAAGTATTATATTATCATAAACCAACATAAATAATAAATAATATCTAAGTAGTTACTAGGTATCAACTTTTAATCTACTTTTATGCACGGAATTTGTTAGTATTGCTTTGCAAACATGCAGATAAGATTACATGAACTTATAACAATTATTGTCGGTCCCTACTCAATGATAAAAAGACAATTGAGAAAACTGTCAATCATCAAATGATGTTTAAATGAAATACCATCACTGACAACGCAGTTGTTGTGTGGCTCAATCTCCAGTTTTGGTACAATATCGATGCTACTGTGTAGTCGTCGACTCTACATGGAAGTTGATCCCTAGCTATTGTTTTATTGCTACTTCTACGTTGTATCCTAAAACTTTTCATGAACATTATATTATATTCGATGACCCACGATTATCAAAACTATTGATAAAATTGCTTAAATGCACTTAAAGTAATCATACCGCTTAATTCCCTTTCCGGCTGCTTCTGCATAACGTCTTACATCATCGTAATCTCTGTCAACTGGTCCAACTGGTGAGAACACTAAACGTTTAGTAGGTAAGTCGATGGGAAGCACACACCCCTCTTTTTCGACGTTAGAGTCAACCTTTGAAAATCATCCACAATTCCTTGTTAATATTATTATTGTAAAGTTTATAATTAAAGTTTGCATGTAATGAAAATTTACGAACCCCATTTTGGCGTGTAATCAAATTGAGAAAGGTGTCGGAAGTTCTTTTAACACTTTCGATCGAAGATGACACAAGCACTACGCTGTCGTAGGAAGCTGTATCAAGAGTAGAGCTGTAAGCTACAGGAGCTGGAAATCTAGTCGAGACAAAAATTCGACAGTTTATTAATTCTGGTATACGTAATTCATACAAATTTTTCAGTTTTATTGTAATTTATTATATTGGTAACAATAATTAATTTGCTTAAATGACTTACCTCCCCCATTTGGGAAACATTTTCGAACAGAATCTTACAGTAGTTACGAACGGAGAATGAGACACCGACTGGTTAACAGCTATGCCTCTGAAAACCGACTTTATAGACTCACGAGCCGCACTGCCTCTACAAAATATTCAATCATAAATAGAGTGCATGAGTATGTGTCACTAACAAATATTATAATCAATATGCATTAACCACACAACATGAGTAATAAGTAGATATCCGCTGATAACAATATTATTATAGACAATCCATTGTATCGTTGCTTTAACTGAAAAGCAATACTTACGCGTTTGATAGAGTGAAAATAATATATAATACTGACGTGGACATATCCCTGCTTCAGAGTTTATCTACCTTCTCCCATTACATTACATTCCAGCACCGCACGAAACATGCATTGCACTTACTATTATATTGCCCTCACTAATCGAAAATAGCCTATTTAGAACTGGAAATGTTGGGTTACATACGAGTCAGTCACAATCATGATTAAATAAACCCTTAGAATTTGCCATTACAATTATTTCTCCTAGTGGAGACAAAACTAACGCTACAACGGACATAAACCTATTTTCCAAATTAATATCAAAGGCTTTTGTGGAATAAAACCTGAAATGAATACCAGATTATGGGTCCAAAGTCTTCAGATATGTAATGTCAGAAATATATTAGTATTAGATTATGTCAAATTACTTTGGATCCGTTCATGGTGATAAACAGTCTCCTAAATCACCAGCTTGATTAGTAATTGGTTGGTACTACAATTATTAATATAATATTGTACCCTTACTGTGCGCTATTTAATGATTGTTGAATGTTATTTATTTATTCAGATAAGATTTGTGTGTTGTCAGTGAATAAATAAAAGTCTATTTACTTAAACAATTAACAAATAGCAGATAGGGAAAATTATGTTTTTCTCCTTCGTGTAGATTTTATAATGATTAAGACGAAATCAATACACTCTCAATAAAATCTTTTAAACACTAACACTAGTGTTTAATCATTTAATAATACCCGTGAGTTGGCAATGAGACGATTGTAATAATAAATAATTTTGAAGTAACAAGAAAATGATGTTGACTGATTTGTAGTCGCTAAGTTATCAAGTGGAAAAACACGTATATATTTAGGATAACCAGATTTTAACCATTTTAAGTATAGCCAATGGCTATATATATTAACCTCCAGGCATCAGAAATCTGATTGAACAGTCCCTGAAAAAATTTTGCGTGCAAGTCAACAAACCTACCATATTTTGAAATTAGCAAAGTAGTTATCGATCAATTACAACTTGACGATTGTCAACGAGATACGAAAGCATGACTTATGATACTCATGAATGTATTAAGAAATATATATTACAACATGATTGGTTTCAAGATTCCCGAGTACGCCATGCGCCCACACAGTATGGACACCGAAAAATATTATAAACAATCATATGCAAATGTATAGCTATGCAATGAAAATATTTATAGATTTTGACATTACTGATCGATTTTCCCAATGGAAGAAATTACTGGAAGTCAAAAATCTAATATTGTTAATGTGGTTGCTTAATGTGCTTAATGTCCTTCAAAATACTTACCTAGACAATCACAGAAAAAATTTAGTAACTGGAATGTATTGCTAATACCAATTCAACCAAGATGAAAACAAAGTCCGTCTGCAGTTTAGTTCAGACTGAGACTGACACATCCTCACGTATTCAACAGGATTCTTATATGACAGCATTAGCCAGAGAATAGAAAAACACGATTCCTATGAAATAACCTTGAACCCCACCAGCATCAGTCATTATCATTAGCTCTGTACGGAGAGAGTTCAAGCTCGATAAAAAATTGACACTTCATAGCTTGGTTTAGCTCTGCAGCAAAAATAATATTATCACCCACAGAACAAGTTGCAAAGATACGCCTCAATAGTTCCCTCACTCACTTTCTACTTTGCCAATGCCATGCATGTATTCCGTCTATGACAAAATTTTTACATTTTTAAGACCAGGAATGTATTATTTAAAATATATTGTAAATACTCTCTGCCAATGCTGGAGACTAAAACTATTCATAGGATAGGTAGATTATAATCAATAATTGATAATTATAGCAATAAAGTAAACAAAAAATTGGAATGCTATAGGCACATTCTATAATACGTACTAAGGTACTAAGGAAGGAGAAATTGGAAGCATTGAATTCTATCGTATAAAGATAAACTATGAACTTAGACAACCCTTGTTAAATACTTACCCGAACAGAGACATTATCACTGGATATAAACTAGAAAAGCTGACAGAACGACAGAAGATGACCACTAAACGGTGAACTGGCCTGAAATTGTACAAAATATGCAATGGTAGAAAATGATTTTCCTGTAGACAAATGCTAATTGTTATTATGTCAAAGTTGAAGTGTTGCAATGCCAAAGTTAAACTGTTAAAATCTCAGTTATACTACTGCAATGTCAAAGTTAAACTAACCACTGACTTACTCCTGCAATGAAAAATGTCAAACTTAAACTGTTATAATAAACAATCTCAGAGAACTGTTGTACAATGCAAAGTTAAATTGCAGCAATGTCAAAAATTTAAATAATATTAAAGTCAAAATACAAAATATTCAATAATACAATATACAATATTACAGTTGACAGTTACAGTCAAAATCAAAATACCGAAGTCAAAACATTAGAATGGTAAAGTCAAACCTTTAGAACGCTGAAGTCAGAAGTCCTATAACGTAAAAATAATACAAAGTTACAACTTACAAATACACAACTTTCAAGCCGAAAGTTAAAACAACGGTCAAGGTAGCAGAAGTCAGAAGTACACGACAACTAATCAACTAACACTGAATGCTGATTTGATAAGTAAAATATTTTTTAGTTAGTAGTTGTTAGAACTTAGAAGTATTTACGAAACAACATAAATGTCAAGATTGAAATTGATACAGTCAGTTATTTTGTATTTGGAAGTTGGAAGAATTAAAATCAGTAAATCAAAATCGAACAAAACTGTACAATGACCAAGACCACTGACTGACCAAACTGAACCAATTTCTAATGTTCTAGAAATTCTAGATAAACCACATTTTTACTAAAGTGGGAAGTAAGCCGAAAGATTTTCGAACACGTGAGAAAACGAGCCACCAGGATCGGAGTCAGTCAACGTTGAACGTAATCCCCGCTGTACTGCCTTGATACCCCATACCCATACTCCATACCTACATTTGCATACGGATGTTTGTTAGCAAACGGAACAACGGCGGAAGCCACCATGCGAATGCACCAACGTAACGCATAAATTGTACGTGTATGCATACCTTCATTTTAGTACATGGGAAGGTATGCTTTTAATGATGCGAGGGTGTACGAAAGTAAGTTTATCCAATCTATTAGCCAAAGACAGAGAGTTGACAGAATGATATGTATGCGATATGCGACATACCATACAACATATCGTGGCTCAAGTGGATGAATCATAGTTGTCATTTTGAAGTTAGTATATATTAGTATTATTATTATACAAAGTAGCAACAGATTACAAGAAATTAACACAACTATCTCGGATAATTTGCTCTCCTAGATTTCTTTGCAGTTTGTCTCATTTGTCTCCTCTCGATTGTATTACACACTCTAATAAGGGGATGATACAAGATAAGTCTTTAAGAAATCTTAAGTGTAAGTACTGATAGATATCGTCAACGGAACACTATATTATCAAAACCAAGGTGTTTTTGAATATAAATTGCGACGGTGTTGATGTCGTACTGTAGCCAGTAGTCCGCTTAGGTAGACCCATAAAGGCTCGGACGTCAGATCAACCAGGTCTGAAGTCAAAGTCTGGTTGCAACCCAAAGTTTCAGCGATTTGACAGTAAATGTAATTGTAATGTACAAGAAGCCCACAGTATGCAGTAGTACTGTAAGACTCACAGTACTGGTATGAATTTAAAAAACTTGGCCCCTTTCGGTGAAATTATCTGATGCACATTGGAAACCTTTTTCACTATTAAGTTACAATGACTATCAAGATTGGGAAAGAAATTTCTTAACTCTCAATATATTTTGAGTTATTGCATTTGGAAATATTGCCATTACATATGAATTAAAATTAGTGTCGAATCGACCTGCCGACAATACTACATTGGATTACATTGGAAATTAAGTAGAAAATGCCTTTGCAATTTCCATATTTTAAATATATAGATATTATAAATTTTCTGTTCTATCTTGACAATAGAAGAATAGTTCTTCAGCATTTTATTAGCTGCAAGCACGTATCAGCGAATTTGATCAAGGAGAGACCCACCAAAACAATTTAACAATTTGACAAAAACTTAAAAGGTATTCAGCAATAAGGCACTGCACCATTTTGCCCCTTTCTGAATACGTGACTGAGCAGACGATACATATATTCAAGCATACATAGATACACGAGCACACATAGATGCAAACACGTAACAAAAGTCTACGGTTATTGTATAGTGATGACATTAGATTAAAATACAATATAATACCATTATCTAAAACTATAGTTCAAAAATGAAATCATCGTAAATCGTAGTTTAATATTCAGAGGACTTTATTGCACCTAACAATTTTCTTTACACGAATCTGTTAAACGGACGCGTCTCGTGCAAATGCAAACTCTCTTTGTTGACTTGAGCTGAGTGCTTAGCGCGGCTGAGACCTGAGAGCTCATACTTTATCACAGAGTTCTACGATAGCTACAAATATAAATGAGGGCTTTAATAATTAATAATAACTTTTAATGGTAAAGCACTGGAGTATGATAACCCCTTTCGATCACATCAAAGGTACAGAGATCAGAGGTGGACTCAGGCGAGGCAAGTATAAAAGACCTATGTATACCTAAAGACCCCAAGCTTTGATCAATTTTCCTGCTTTCAAATTGGCTATTTCAAAAAACGGAGCCTTATACGCCCTCGGTACATAAGTCAAAAATCGAAGACGGAAACCCAAATTGTCTATTTTTTAAAATAGACTCAAAAATTGGAAACGCGCCAGCCGAGGCAGCCTTAAAGTGCTTAGCTAATGCAAATTAATTACCAATTCCCATCTCTGATATTTGGTCACTTTGGAAGTGTTAGTCAACAATTTGATTTTTTGAAGTTTGAAGTTAGCAAATAACCTATTCAAAGCAATTGCATAGCTGATGCATAAAACCAGCATTAAGTTTAAATCACTTTTTTGCGCTCTTTACCCATCTATCTGAAGAATAATAAAAAAACCTTGTATAATTGCTGCTGTTGTTAGTTTCATTTGAGACCGTAAATTTAGATTCGGGTATCGTTTTTAATAATGTACCCAATGTACCCCAAAGCAGTTTCCCTGATGTGATTTTTTCGGGTGCCTTCCGAAGTTGCCCGACAAAAGCTCTTTGATTATGGTGGACTTCGGGTAAACTGCTTTGGGGTACAAGGCTGTATTGAGTGGGGGTATTAGGGGCAAATATCCAAGAAAAAGGAAAATTTTCTCAAAATACCAAAAAATTTCTCGCTTCGCGCGATTTTATGTGATTCTTCTTTCGATTCATTTTAGACGAAATAAGCCAAAAGTTTTCGCGAATATGACTAACACATGTGGGTGTGTGGTGTCATTACCCTCTCCGAATTCGACTTCTAAATACGGTACTGTTGGGGAGGTTGGGGTACATTAGTAAAAACATTAATTGTCATAGTAATGTCAGCGTTTACTAACATTTGTGTTGCTGCTTTGGGTATATGGATGGGCTCGTTTAATATTGAGTGCCCTGCCGCATACCTTCATATAAATGGCGGTAAGAGCGCGTGGAGTTTGAAATTGAAGTTGGAAGTTCAATAATTCTATTGCATTTCAGTTTCATACAAATCTGTCCTGTCAATCGTAACCTAAACAAACCTCATTACTTTTGACTAAAATGGACATCAATCATTTGACCTTTATTTATTTATTTTTGATTTCCTTCTGTATTCACAATTTTCGCATACCAGTTTCAGAGGTCAGTTCACCTTATTTCTTGGGAGGTGAATTAATAAGGCACAAACAACAACGTCAAACGTTAAAATGTGGAGCGGAAAGTAAATAAAACTTACCGAGTGATTTTGATATTCCTTCAACAGTCACCGGACAGCGTAGATAAGTTCATAAGAATAGTTCATAAGAATGACTAAAATATTTGACAAAAACTTTAGTTTTTAATTCACATAATACTAGTAATAGGTACAACTTATGACATTTTTCATACTTGTCATTGTTACTTTTCTTGTGCTTATTATACCTGCTGAGTATTATTTGATTTGGTGGTAAAATCACGCAGAACAGAGTTCAGTCTTTCATGCTGCTCTTGTGGAGTATACTATCTAATACTATCTATATAAGTATCTATTATCTATTATATAACGTGATTCAATTGTCACAATTGTAAATCTATGCAGAGTGCCTGAAAATTTCATAGGAAGTAAAAACATTTTATTTGCATTTATTTGTCGTTATGTTAAAACTGAAAACGTAATACCCAATATGACAAGTAAATTGCACCATGGAGTATTTAAACTTTTATTGGTCTTTAGAAGGCCCATTTTATCACTAAATAAGTAAACTGTATTGTAAGATAAATATTAAGGATAAAAAATCTATGTATAGAAAGATTGTTGGAACGCAATCTTATTTTGTATTTAGTATGTATTAAAATTGTGAGATCCATTCTATCGTTACTATCAAATAAGCAATTTTCAACTTATGGAAAGTAATTGATGTACCGATACCCATTCGCTCCAATGAAGTAACGGATATACTAAAATTGCAATTATGTAATCCATTTTTATCGTAGGGCAAATGGGGAGGATTTATTTCATCCAGCTATTATATAAGTACGTAATCGTGAATGCATGGTAAATTGCAAGCAGCAAAAGTTTTCGTTATCAGTTATTCAAGATTTAATGAAAGAAAGTTTTGCCTTGTACCTTTTGCCGCAAATAGAAATTTTTGCTTACTATTAACCTCTGATTAGCTATCATTTCACGAAAGAAGATGTAATTTTAGGTGGGTTGTCGCTTCGCTTAGGGACATGTTTTAGTCTATGTCATTTCACATGCCAAAATTGTCACCCCTCCATTTCAAAATTAGTTTTAAGATAGCATTAACAAAATATATATATCACAATTTGTCCACTTATTGTGGGAGAAGCGACAGGTGAATAAAAATTTAACAATTTTTTAAGCTAGGCAGCCGTGACTGCATTTAGTTTGCCGTTACACTAAAAAAGTACTGAATGAAAATTCATGATGGTGAATGTTGGTAATTTGGTATCATGAGAGGGGGTTTTTCATTGCACTATTGACGAAATGACTGAAAATACTAACAAGCAAGTCATACAGTGAGGAAGAAACCCCACACGCTGGCAAAATGCTAAAAGCTGCGACATGACTGTGTATGAAAATCAAATGACTAGATTTTACTTGAATGTTATGTCATTCAATTTTCTGTTCGTAATGATGACATTATAAGTCCACACAAAATAGTAATTTCTGCCAGTTCAGTCTTTAAACTAACTGGATCAGGTGTTTATATACTTTTTAATCAGTTTCAGACTAAGCACCATCAAAAGTAGACATTGTTTGTGCAGTATTCCATATATCTTCGTAGTTTGAGTGTGTAATCTTTAATCATTAATAATTTCTTTGTGCCTTATCTATTTAACAAACTAGCGTCATTTATCTTTCTGGTAAGTTTAAGCTTGGTGGTGACTAAAGCATGTTTTGTAAAGTTACAAATAGTACAAAAACAGTTAATGACTGAGTCCTATAAAGTTTATTGATCGCTTGGAAGCTGAACACTGTCAATTGTTAGTTTGTTAATAGTCTGCTTAACTCTGACTTTTGCTAAATATAATTACAAGCAACATGCATCAAAAATTTGAACATAACATTGACTATATCCCCGCATTCATTTAAAAAATAGAGTATAGTTTGAAATTCTAGAACATATTTATTTAATAAATATTGCTTTTTTTGGCTTCCATTTTAAATGAAAAAACAGCTCTGATGTAATCATAATTCTATCTTCTTTATCATTATCCCGAGACGATGGTTGATCGTAGATTACTGTTGTCCATTGCGTATTGTAATTTATTGCGTGTATTATAGTTATTTGATTGGAAAACTTAATTAATGACTGAACTTTTTGTTATTTTAGCAAAGTGAAGTAGATACGCATTGAAGAGTATGTCACAATTTAGTTTCGATGGGGAGTTTCGGCGGAAACCTAAACAAAACTTGGGCGGAAGCTCAAAAATGTCAGAACAGAAAGAATCGGTTCTGCAGAAAGCTCGTGAAGAAAGAGAACGTCGACAGGTAATAATATTTATAAATAACTTCAAATTTTAATGGCTTGATAAATATTGCAATCAGTTAGCATAAATTCTAAGATTCAGATATTTGCCATTGAGACTAGAAATGGAGCCATAAAAAGGAAAAATTAAACAATACTTTTATTCTGTTAAATTATGTATAAATACATGATTATTATTTATTTTATTAGTCTATACTGATTGTAACTGATTTTTAAAATTTAGAGAGAGAGATTAATCGCAAAGTCCATAGTTGTGATACAATCTTGCGTTCGGAGTTTCCTAGTTCGGACCAGACTGAAAAATGTATTGAGAGCCGCCTTTGATAATGATGAGAAAAGTGAATATTCTTTTGACAAAATGATAAAACAGATCAAAAGATTAAACTTGTTCTATAACCCTCGGATTGACGCAGACCGACTAGTAATAATAGCCCGTTTGATTTTAAGCAAGAGTGATGATTCTATCATGCCAAAGTTGCACTTTGATATCGATATGCAAGTTCGTATTCGGAAGATAATTGTATTTTGTGTGAGAAGTTTTAACGTGGAAGAGAGACCGAGAGAAGCAGTGCTGATGAGACTCGTCAATGTAAGTGAAGATATTCCAAAAGCTGCATTTTACTTCCTACTTGCTAATTAATCTACTCAAAAATATTTATTAATCTTCTTATGTTCCTAACATTCCTAATTCCTACCCATTTGGGCAGGCATCCGAATTTAAGAAGAGGTTGATAAAATACAAATTTTAGTTATCCATGAAATATTTCCATTTAATGGTGTTTAATTTATAGTTGCTGACCGACGTATCCTCCGATTCAGCTAGCGGTATTCAGTGGGGAGTATCGTGCTGGCTCCACATGATTGAAAGAGCTGATTTTTTCCACGAATGGCGAAAATTCATGGAGCGTAAACTTGTATTGAGTGATAACCAAAACGTAGGACCGTCTAAGGAAATAACGACATTGTGTACATCGATTTTGAAGAAGCCTTTTGCAGCTTTGCTCAGCATTAGAAACTTTGCAGGAGTTTCATCTTTCGGAGGAGAATATTTGGACGTGAATACAGTGTATAATCGAGTACTTCATAAATTCACGGCATCTTTCTGCACTAATGTGATCCCTTCATCGAGAAATTCTAAGATGGTAGCATTGGTAGCCTTCCCAGCAATATATCCCGGTTTTACATGGATTGCATGGATCAAATCTCTGAACACCATGCTTCCTAGTTGTAACTTCAGCACTGATGATTTGAGAAATGTCTTATATTCGGTTTTACATCTTTTTGGGAAATCAAGTGAGGTACCGAGAAATCCTGATTTTGACATGTGCGCATTCTTTGAGTGTCTGAAGTTTCTCATAGTGTCGATTGACAATCGGTAAGACATTTTGTTTTAGCTGGTGGGAAAACATTTTGCTCTCTGGTAACCTGGTTGCCAAAGTTTATCCTTTAGCGCTTATTTTTATCTTAGTCTTATTCAAAAATTACTGTGATTTTGTTCTTTTTAAAGGAATGCTCCTATCCCGAACATGCCGCTACACTATTATGACAATATTGACTTGGAAATGGATGATGATTTCATGAGAACATCAGAAGCAGACACTTATTACGAAGAGACGATGATAGTGAGTTTTATTGCTTTGAATGGGTGTATAATGATTAAACTATGGTTGAATGGGTAGTAGCCTAATTAAAAATATTATTTTTGTTACAGTTATACAACGATCTTCATAATTGTTTGAACTGTTTGGCAATCCCAAACTGGATGCAACCATTTAGTAGTCACAGATGGAAGAAATTATACCCTGTTTTAAGTTGTGTCATTCGACTGGAACCCCAATTATCATCTGCGAAATTTCGATGCCTCCCTCAGTTGGCTTACAACCGAAATTTTATTAGGTCGTTGTATTTGGAGGTACGATTCATAATTGTTATCATTGTCAATTAATTAAGTAAAGTATTTGTTAATCTGTTTTTATTTGCGATTCGTCTGCATTGCAGATGATTTCTGGTGGATCAAAAACACATGAAGAAATTTCCACATTCTGTTGGTTTGTCTGCCATTTAACTGAGACACTTCATGACGCTGAGTTTATTGACGGCATTCCTCTGTCGAAACACGAAATTCCAAATTTAATTAACTATATAAAAAATTTGTATACAACGCATGTCATTGAAGATAAAGATTCGCAGGATCCCATAGTCATGCAAACTAATAAAGTAAGTAACCATTTACACTTACCTGTAGTTAATATAACTATTTAGAGTTATTAAATTCATGGAAATAATGTGTGCTTGTTTGTATAGGCAATAGTTACAATGCTCAGAGCCTTTCATGATCGAAATACACGAATCCAAATGGTCCCAGAAGAGGAATTCCACAGCTCATTTAGTTTAATATTGCCTATGGATTCCCATTCTATCCGCATTGATGAAAACCTATCTATTCCAGAAACACGTTTGCCTCCATTGGAAATGAAATTACTTCGCGTTTTAAGAGAATTTCCATTTTCTTTGAGCTTCCACGACCGAGTCAGTGTATGGAATAGAATGATCTGGTTAGATAGAGGTGATCGTTTTCAAGGTCTTGGGTTAGCTAGAGAAACTGTTCAAATACGTCGGAAATTCATCTACGAAGACGCATTTGACAAATTGTCCCCCGATAACGGTAAATCATGAAATGCATTAAAATCTGTATATTATTTACTTATTAATTAGATAATTTATCATTTGGAACATTCTTTTCCTTATTTTGGTTTAATATTTTTCAGTTAAAAACTTGCGCGGACTAGTGAGGATCAGTTTGGTAAATGTCGTCGGTGCTTTAGAAGCAGGAGTTGATGGTGGGGGCCTCCTTAGAGAATTTCTCATCGAAGCAACCCGTGCCGCTGTGGATCCTAATCGGGGATTATTTCGCGTGGATTCACAAAATAGAATTTATCCTAATCCGGTCGCTAAAACATTATTCCCTGATTATAGAAGTCATTTTTTCTTGATGGGGAGATTGGTTGGAAAAGCTCTTTACGAACAAACCCATTTGGAACTCCCATTTGCTGCCTTCTTTATACAAACCTGGTTAACTGGTAAAGTCGCCTCAGCGGTGGATTACCTTGCCACACTCGACCCTTCTCTCCATAAAAACCTGCTGGAACTCAAACAGTATAAGGGAGACTGGAATCTAATGAGTATGTTCTCTCTTGTCATTTATTCTAATATTCTAAATGATTTCATCCATCAGCTCACCATTAACAAAGTACCTAGATTGGTATTAATTTATTTCATTTATTTCTGTAGGTATCGACTTTACGCTTACCATGGACGAACTCGGGAAAACGAGAATGGTAGAACTCAAAGAGAATGGCAAAGACATTCAGGTTGACTCAACTAATATCATCGAATACATCCATTTGGTTGCTGATTACAAGATTAACAAGTTCGTATTTTATTTTTCGTTGTAATGTGTGAATTCATTTTAATTGACATTTAAAACCAGATTGAGAGCTGCGTAATATAAAGTTTATTTATGGAATACTAGGGAGATGGAAGAAGAGTGCCGATATTTCCGAGCCGGAATTTGTGACGTGATTCCCTTACTTCACATATTTTCGTGGAGAGAAATGCAAACTTTGATTTCTGGTTCAGATAAACCTATCGACTTGGCAGACTGGGCCGCTAATGTAAACTATGCAGGAGGATTTTCACCAGAACACCCTACGATTATATTGTTCTGGCAGGTGAGAAAAAGGATTATAATATAAAATATAATTATTATAAATGTTCATACGGAGTACTAGTAGCTATTCTGTTTTGAGATGGAATTACTTTCATAATTTGTTTAGGTTCTTGGATCATTTGAAGAAAAAGACTTACGGAAACTTTTAAAGTTTGTTACATCGTGTTCGCGTCCCCCATTACTAGGTTTTAAGGATCTCGTCCCTAAGTTTGGAATACAAAACGCAGGCGTAACAGATCGCCTACCCACCGGTAACTAAAATCAGAGATGCTACAGAGATTTAAAATAATAATAAGCAATTTAACATTTAAAATTGTTACCATTTTTGTTAGCCTCAACGTGTATGAATTTGTTGAAGCTACCCGAACTGAATACCGCTGATGATCTTCGTGAAAAGCTTTTGTACGTTATAGCGGCGGAAGCCGGATTTGAACTGTCGTGATGAAATAATTACTTCTATTATTATGCAAATTAACTATAAAAGAAACCGTATCCCTATAAAATGAACCAAACACTACGCACGTTTGTACTGGAAGGCGACTAATATGATTGTGTCTTTCAAGACTTAATTACACTGTACGAATTGTCAACTTTTATAGGTACTATATTATTTCCATTGGCTGATATTAATTTTTTTCTAACAAATATTTTAACAATGGTATTTAACATTGCCGAATTCATAAAAAGGATTCTTTACTGGTTCAACTGCGAGTATATATAATATTTACTAAAACTGATGGCTAGTCTTTGTCAGCATATACTAAAGTCTTTTAATATTCATTTTTATACATAAAATTATTTTCTTGCAGGTGAAGAAGGAGACAAACATTTATTCCCAGAAACGTACAAACATGTCTACATTATAAAAATGCATAAGTGATTCTAGCTATTTAAGTAAATTGATTTGTGTGGCACTTTGAAGCAATACTAACTTTAACGAATTCGTAAATAATTTTAGTTGAATCAGCAATAATAAAATCGTGTGAAATAGTTTTTAATTCCTTGTAGGCGTGTTTTGTTATTTATTCTGCGTTTGAATCTGTTATTCTCATTGTGTTTCTAATCTACTCTAGATGGCAGGCTCATAGTTTATCTTGTATGATGATAATTAAATTTAAAAAATAAGTAGTATTTAGTCGCTGGTATATTATGATTAATGTGCAACTCATCCAACTGCTGGTGTAAAAAATTTTCTTGAGCACTATAGTAATAATTTTATTAAAACTATCATTGGGAGTTTATTTAATTTAAGTTATCCATATTGGTGCATTAGATACTGCATATCACTTGTTTTACACGTAGTTGGTTCATCACTCTTTCAGAAGTTGAGTTTTGTGTAGAATTTCTACGTCGAATATATTTTATGGTTTTTGAATGAGTAATACTTGTTATCCAGTGAGCCATTGCCATGTAAAATGTAAAATATTGGACTCATTGTACCAAGGCGGCAAGACTAAAAGGCTCAATCCTGGCTGGGGTGCCCCACCCGTCCCACCCTACGTACCTAACCTAATCAAAGGATAACTGTAATTCGAGAAATAATTTATAATTAAAGACGTCAAAAGGTACTTGGCCGGCTTCTCTGGTATATTCCATGGGCATATAGCTCTGTGCCTAATAGATTAATCTCCAGACAACCCCAGTAGGTAGCCGGGCTAATAGACCTTAGTGCTGCCTAATGGGTCCTAGTTCTACCATGAATCAATCGATTTTGCTAGATTCCAATCGGCATTATCTCGTTATTATAAAATGTTTCTGCAAGTTTATGCAATCCAGGTGAATGGTAATAAACGAGTTACTTTAGGTACACATTAATTTTATTTATCTTATACACCAACTTAACTTCAAAGTTTTTTTTAATTAATATGTGGATATAGTAATGTTTTAGCTGTATCGTTATCGCATTATACTCCTCGACATTTAATTGATATTCCAGTAATAGCAAGCTTATAATAGTGACTTATGAATATTGCAATTATATATGAACTTTCTAGTGGTGGGAGCAAAAGTCAAACCGTCCATTCATGTGTTTTCCAAATAATTTTCGATATGACAATCGCTTGATTATGCGCGGTCTACACTATGCGAACTACGTACAAACTTTCACTGTACAATACAATACAAATAATGTCTCTACTACGCGCTCTCATTCCATATCATTCGCAATTAATAGCTGCAAAATTACTATGTACGCAATATTTAAATTTCTACAGATTCGCTTAATTAGTGTAACATATAATGGCTACTTAATTTCAAGCTTTAAATTATTTGTCGTCCTCTCGAGGATCGCTGGGTACCGAAGTAGTTGATCTTTTCAATGTATCCAAGTATTCCTGCTGGGAGGCAGCCAACACCTGAGCCAGAAGTCCTGCGTCTTCCCATTCATTCAAGCCTGTCCACAAAAATACTATTATACTCTGGGAAAATGTATGCAGTCTCTACCTGTTTTAAATATTAAATCGCTAGTTATTTTACCGAACATTTCCGGCGGCAGCTGGTTCATAAATGAAGCCGTCTCTAACAGCTGGAAAGCATGTTCCGGACTACCGGACGGATTGGTAGTGCTTGTTGAAGACAGCCCAGTTGAAACACTCATTGCAGTGTTTGAATTGGAACCTTCCGTTTGACTCGTACTTGGAATGGAAGGAGGGGGCGATAGCCGAGATGGAGAGTTCTTATACGAAGACTCACCTCGAAATGGCGATCCTATGGGTGAGATGTTCGTATTTGAACCATGAGACCGTGGGCGAGGAGAACGCATTTCTCCTGCTGTTGCTGAAGTGACAGTTGCCGAGGAACTGGATGCAGTTGGTGACCGCTGAAAGAAATAATTCCCAATTGTGTAACATTAATAACTATTATTTACTCCATATTGTCAACGATTTTTAAGCGGATAAACTCACAGCAGCACGATTGCGGCGCTCATTGTCTTTTAGCCACTGCAAGTAACTTTCCCGGGCTACTTGTTCTTCAATCGCTTCATTCGTAGCTTCCCAATCCGTTGCTCTCAATTTATCTTCCAACATTGCCTGTAGTCAATGCAGGTGTCTCATTAGGGATAATTCACAATGTTGAAAAGAAAAGAATTTAATACATATTATTAGAGTGATTTAATAAACATTACCTGTTCTAATTGTACATCTTCACTTTGGCGAGCCGCTTCTTTCAATATGTTTTTATCGGCTAAACCAGGCATGTGACCTGGAAGTCCTAGACCAACTCCTATCGTGGCCTGAAAGATGAACAAATTACAATCAAATCATTGAAAACATTCGAAATTCGAACTTAGTATTTTGACAAGGGATACCACAAGGACAGAGTTTAATCGACTAAGAGATATTTCGCTGTTACACTAAGGATTAAAAAAGCATATTTTATTCAGATTCGCAATTTTCCGTTGTCCTTGACAGTTGATTAAAAGCGTGACCACATTAATAATGTCATTTAGAGATTTAGAGGGCTTGATTGGAAATAACAAAGGAGATAAAGTTATTTTATGGAAAGGTGATCTAATTACTAATATAAAAATAATTTAAAACGATCTTAAAAGTATTTTGGGACTCTATTAATGCACAATCAAAAATAAACCAATGCAGGGCGTATATAGCAACATATTATTGTTAACCATCCAGGTTGTCTTTATAATTGTTTTCTTATATCGTTATTATTTCAGCTAGCAAAATCATTGGAGCTGTCTTATTTACAACGATATTTAAATGCATAATTAAGAGATAAGTCAACCATGGTTACCTTAAATGGATCGACGAGACTGTTGTAGTGAACGCCACGGTGGTATGAGAGTCGAATTGGCTCATTGTCAGTCTGGGGAGTTCCATGGAAAATATTAATCGGTTCTGCATTGTAAAAGCAAAAAGTAGTATCAGAGACAAATGTCATTCATTCAAATTTAATTTTAGATCACCGTCAAACATTTGAGTACACAATTTTTAATGGGATGAAATGATATTTCCTGCATAATATTATTACCTGTGCTGTAGCAGAAAACCTCAATAGTACGATTGTAGATCTCGCTCATTGCTTGAATTTCTATGTGGTTTCCGTGCACATGTTCCAATCGTTTTCGATTGACATAGTGATTAAAATCCTCTGTAACGTACTGGGAAAAGTAATCTTCGTTCGCTGCCTGTATAAAGACAATGAGAATACACATTTATACAAAATACCTATGTATTAGCTTATTTATCTTTAATAGTATCAACGTTCGTACACAGATGTTCGAGATGTTACTAGGACAAGGTTATCATTATTTTAAAAGTCCAAAAATTAGTCTTTACTTCCACCCTTTTGTATAGCAGGTTGTGTAATTCTCATAGTTGGGTTAAAAGTAAAGGTAACTCTTTGAATTTTAAAATATGTTCACCTATCTATGCCAAGTTTACTTCCGTGAAGGTACCGATACCGATAACATTGAAACTAACAAGAATGCTTATTTACGTTGTTACACATTCTTTATACATCACAATTCATATTTCAATATATATATCAATAATATATATCAATATATCTCAATTCACAATTTATAAATGTAATTCTTTATATATCACATATTATATATTACCCATTACCCATGCTTAGCAAACTTAATCTCAAATACCAAATACAGTTTCAAACAAAATTTGTTTCTATTTAGATTTCATTACTTTTATAAGCAGCATTATTCATCATTATTATTAAATTGACAATAGAGCACTTAAGTATATCGGTGTTTAATTGTACTTACCAACAGGAAATTTCGAAGCCACATGTAAAGCTTTAATTTAACAAAAAGAAATAGTAAACTTACAATATAGTCCATGCAATTATTGCGAACCAGAGAATGCATATCCTGGTCACCATAAACTTGGTCAGACACAGCTCGGAACAAACATGCTCCGTCTTCGCCCATTTTCTTTATTATTAATCCTTTTTTCCTTATCTTTTTCTCAAAGCGACGCTCTCTCTGTAAAAAAGGAACGATTTTTAAATAATCTACCGTTGCCCCGTATAATTAACTAGATTAATAAGACCCAGCAAAGATTTATTAATAGCGCAAAATTGGAATGACCTAGATATTGACAGCGAGACACGCAGTCATTAATAGTACAGTAACTATAGTAAAAATTTTAATAAAATATAATTGAAAATAGACTTTTGCATGGATTAACATTTGCAATGTAATTGTACAGAAATTAGCAATTTATTGTATGACAGGAAAATTCTAATAAAAACGAAGCAAGGCCTGTAGGTATCTATAGGTAACGTCCTCTGTTCTGTACAGTTCTGGACCAATTTTATTACAAACATATAACGTCGTTGACCTGTAAATGTCACGTAGGACTGGATTAAAATAAAACAATATTTTACTTCGTGTATTGGCAAGTCTTCAGGTATTTTTGACGGCGACGACATAATGGCAGAGCTAATAAAATTATTTATGGGAAAATCGTAAAACTTGAAACAACCCGGAATAGAATTGAGATCCTCCTCCTTGAACTTTTGTGAATAAATCCGAAAGTTTACAAGGTAGTTAGGTGTTAGATGAAAAAATAAAATTTGTTAAAATTATTGTTCTCAATTCAATGCAAACAGACGGAGTTTGCAGCTGATTCTTCCGCAACGCTAGTTGCGTTGCATGTTGCATAATGCATTTAATAGGTGACCACATTAAAGAAATTCTCTCCGCGTGCCCAAGCTACTAAGCGCCACACTTGAACATTGCCAGCACACAATCGTTTTACACTACTGTAACTTCCAACTGCAATCCAAGTCGCAAAGGCTTTTTAACTAATAATTTAATTGAAAAAATAGACAAAAAATGATTTTCATATTGTCATCTAAAAAGTGAAGTATTTTTTTGACAATATTCGACTTCCTTCCCATTTTGGAAGGCTGTAAAATGGGAAGGAAGTGGAGTATCGTCAAAACAATACTTCACTTTTTAGATGACAATATGAAAAAATCGCCTTTGCGACTTGAAAATTTTCATAATTTTACATGTAAATAGCCAAATATTTAAATTTTCCCGCGCATGAAATAATGGGATACTTAACGTAGAACAAGCATGAAAATAGATTAGACTAGGCCAGGGCTACTGATATTTCATGTAGCCCACTCTGCTTCTAGGTGCTTCGAGCTGTCAAGTATAGTCAGCAGCATGCAGCAGCCCTTTCATTTGCTCATATCATTTTGCATTGCATTTTGCATTGTCTAACTTCTGGCGGAAATCCACCATTTTACTTCTAACCTACCATTTTGCTTCTAAGTTGATGGAAGTATACATACTACATACAACCGAACTTGTACCTGAATATGCAATATCACTAGCTAACAACGTGTGTATCAGCCATCAGCCTGTTTGATTCATATTCATAGTCACAATAAAAGCCAGAAACTTATTATTTCTTATTGGTAAGACTCACCCGAATTTCCAAATGTCCCTAAAAGGAAGCGCCGTAAAAACGCATTCAAAACAGTTTTGTATAACGTACATAGTATGAAGGTTTACCCTTTCCGTCTGTCTTTATCCCTAAGCACGATAAACTTTGAACGGTTTGAGCTAGACTTCAAATTTTCAGGATAGCCTCTTCAGGTAAAAAGTAAGACCGAGTTCGTAAATAGGAAAAATCGGTCGCATCCCCTGACTGGGGGAAGCATTTAAAGATTAAAAATAGCTAAATATCAATGTAAATTCGGTTCTATCCATGCATTCGTGAAATGGCTAGTTCCAAAGTTGACTAGTAATTGTAACACCACTAAATAGGTTACTACCTTCCCCTGATAAGGGAAGTGATTGAAAAATTTCAGAATAACTGAAAATTGATGCGACTTCTGTTCTACTTATCCTACAAAGTCGTGTAATACCTAGTTCGAAAGCTGATATTTTCTGGGACATACTAATCAAAGGTTACAATCTTCCCCTTGACAGGGAATGTGGGTTAAAACTGAAAATCGCCATAACTATAATCTGTTCATCGTAAAAAGTCGTGTAATAGCTAGTTGATACTTCCAGCAACCTCGCGGAGAAAATTTTGAAAAAAGTGACCATGTGATACATGTATTAAGAGCCAAGTGGATGGAGGCCTCCATCCACTTGGCTCTTAATACATGTATCACGTGGTCACTGAGGTTGCTGGAAGTATCAACGTAAATAAGATTAGCTTGTTCGACAGCTGACAGGTTTTGTGACATTTTTAAACCGGTTAATGTTAGTTAGAGGGCAAAGGTCACGATATTTTGGCTATTGATAAACTTTTCTGCATTGCATTGCATTTTTGCAATGGTTTATTACATTTCACATTTTAGACTACCTACCTCATTCCATTCTTCTTCCGTCAACTGGCTCTGCGGTCTTGATTCATACTCGTCTTCAGAATTACATCCGTTTACTTCGGATGTGGCAGTAGCAGGAATTTTGCAAATAGTAGACGCAGCTTCAACATTAGCAGGCACTCCAACAGAAGGACTGCCACCATTTGGCGACGAAGTAGAAGATCGTTCTCTTTCAACTCGACTGTGTTTGCTTCTGGTTGTTCTGTTAGATTTCAAAGTCATTTACAATTAAAACTAGTAAACTGTGTTTTATGTTAATAATGATGCTATCTTTTCAATTTAAATTTACAAAAAATCATGAGCCAATATAATAACATTATAAAGCCAAATTTAATTGTCATTTAGTTTTTCTAGTTTATCACGATTCAAAATTACCTATTATTTAAAAAAACTATATATCTTGGCATGAGTATAAAACATTTGTTAAAACCCCAAATTTCTAAGCGTCATTAAATACGCTCATAAATATAATATTTCATAGTTGAAAATTTTTAATACATCAACGTGTAACAGAAGACTCAAATTGCATTAAAAGTGTATATGTCACTATATTTGGTAGATTGGAGGGGATATCAGCCTGGGAGGGATACCATGGCTCTCTTAGACTGGTCTTAAACTATAACAATTACAGAGATGATTTTAACTAATACAGTCGATTAAAAGTAGTCTAACGCTCCCAGATTAATTTTAAAAAAATTTCAGTAAAAGCAAAACTTGTAATTAAAAGTGAATTTATGCAATATCTTTTGAATGGGATGTTCATTCTATAAAATATTTCAAATCTGGGCTCATTAGACTACTTTGTATCGACCGTTAGTATCATCTCTCTAATCTAACTGATACAGTTAAGTAATTATTATGTAATTATTGCCACAAATATCCCTCTCAGTTTAGTCCGAGTGGGCCATGACATCCCTCCCAGGCTGATATCCCTCCCAATCTGTCACATGTATTTTTTAATATGTAAAATCATATTTAAAAACATGCCTCATAGGAGAGACTCGATGACGGCGTTTTCCATGAGAACTGCTCGTATCAATGTGATCGTAATCATCGTAGTGGGACTGACTTGCACGTTTGTCCTCTCGTGGATTTCCCAAACTACGACTGAGGCTTAACGGTTGATTATGAGACCATGGAGTTGCTGAAGGGGACCGCTCTCCAGCAAATAACCGTTCAGGGTTCAGGCTTAGATTTTCCGGCTAAGCAAAAGAAAAATACGAATATTGAGACTTGGTTAGAAGGTTAAACCATTAGAAACGGTTATAATGAGTTCAGGAAGACATTTAGCTTGTACAAATTGTGCTTCGAGAACAGCATATTCATCATAGCTTGCTGCAATAGTCCTGTGGAAGGTAGGATACCCTCACAAGCCGATGCCGAGAAGCCAAATGGATGACGAGAAAAATACGAAACAGGTGAGTTTTCACATAATACTCTGCTCTGCTTTATATATTATGTTGCCTAGCCATATTCGCTGACGATATATCCAAATGTTAGTGTTTGGGACTTGAACAATTTGCAGCTAACAGCTAATCCCTCTATTATACCAATCTACTAGTAGATGTATGTATATAATAGTAGGTGTATAAATGTATTTATAACATCAATTTTATCGGTTTTAATTCTATTTTAATTTGACGCTGTTTCCCTACTGTATCACATTTCACTATCTCAGATAAAAATTAAAAACTATTACGTCCATATTTGTAGAAGAAACGAACCAATGTAACCAATTTGGATATCGTGACCGTATTTTGATTTTATATCTTATCTCCGAAACGCTTGTTTAGTATGATTTCAGCCAAATGGTAATTATAATTATATGTATGTATTATAGATAAGCAGTTTTCTTCACCGATAACGTTTCGTCTTCCTTACAGAAAATCTTCGATTTATGTCACTGAATAGATGTGGTCATTTAAAAATTTATTATGAGTTTTTTACATTTGAATACCCAGTTGGGATAATAAATATGTATTTGTATGCTTGCAGTATTCTAAAGATCGACCCAATAAGACTTTCTCTTTTTTACTTTACCTACATTAATAATATAATGAATGCCCCTAGAGTAGATACTCAATAATTAAATGAGAGGTGTCATCAAAGTCGTCAGAAACTATTTCTTACATCATCGATAAAAAGTGGTAAGCAAAGTTAGCTTAGAATCGTAATTTTTACCACTGGCTAAAAAACTGAGTTGATGAAAAGAGAAAATACTTACTTGCAACTGAGGATGCGGTAGGGAGAGAGAATGGGACATGATAGGATGCGAATGATTGCTCGCATGGTCCCCACTATCTAATTGTACTTCGCTCTTGGTGCTCGACCCTTTTTTCTTCGACAAAATCGTCATGTTAGGAAATTATATATAGATATGTAGCACCAACACTGATTTCGATTAAACTGTCTGTCACAGCGTTGATTTCATGGATGTCCAATTCAGAATTGCTAAGCAAATATTAAAAGATTTTTTAAAAATAAAATAGTATTCTTAAATTAAAAGATATGGATCAACCTTTTCACTAGCTTCCACGAATTAAGTTTAATTTCAATTACGCTGAGCTGTTAAAAAGTTTGTTTTGTGAACTTATTTTTTTACTTTCACAATGGAATATATATATGCATTAGTACTTACAGAAATTTGAAACTCTTGTTTCATTAGCACCCTACCAAAATTGTGTGTAAAATATTTTCACAAAGTTTAATAATAATCACAATTTTCACTCACACTATTATCTGTTATGTCAAACAGGAGAGCAAAAAACCTTCAGAACTTTCTTTAAGATGAAATTCAAGGATGATGTAGGTATTTGGAGATTTATTGATGGTTTAGTTTACAAGTTTGTAATTGTTTCCAGCCTCGGTTTATTTATTTCCAACTTCGGTGTATTTAAATGTTTCGACAAGTAATTTTGGCTAAAAAGAAAATAAACGAATATTTTTAATTAAATGTATGTTATGTACCTATAGTCTTTGAAATACTAAAACTCCTATTTTTAAAATTTCTATGGGAGAAAGTTATAGGTTGAGAGAATGAATTGGATTTGGCTTACGTTGCTAATGAGATTTGTATTTAGGGTTTAAAGTGATACTGTTTTTATCAAGATCTCAAAGGGATTTCTGAAAATGGAGGTCTGCACTAAAATGAGCAAATAATTTCCATACGACAGGAATCGAGATTGAAACTTTTCTTGAATACTTTTTCTGGATGTGTGCAAATCAAATGAGTTAAATAAGGCTTTGATTTTTAGAAATTTGACAATTTCGGATTTGGTTGGGAGGGCCTTATTTATTTGATTGTAGACTTGCACACACTAATACGTAGTTGCTATACAGACGTTTTCAACTTCACAATACTTTCATTCACAATAGGTAGTCCACCCAATAACTGTTCCAGCCTGTAATACACAGTTCCATATTATATTCCATGGTGTAATAACCGAATAATGTTGAAGGAGTGGAAAAGGTCGTGTATTTTTCCACTATATCCGGAAACTAAGTGTATTACGTGTCTTTATAGTAACTCATGAAGTAATTTAGTCACAAATTTCAGGTGAAATTATTGTTTATATTAAATTGATGTGAATGACACCCAGGGAAAGGCAGCACTCGACTGTTGACATTAAATTGATATTAATTTTATTAATATCAACTCATTGTTTCGATGCTTTTAGACTTCCTTATGACTGCCATCGAATTCGTTCTACCTAATTATACAAAGCAATAAAAATTAGATTTTGGAACAAATTAATCTGGTTTTAAATTCTGAATTGATATTGATCTGGTTCTGTTTTCTACGTTTGTATTACCAAGCAATTTATATTGCTGATCTATTTCCGAATTTGCAGCTCGAGAAATTGTAAATTCTTTGCTTAGGAAAGTAAGGGTAGGGCAGGTCGTAGGGTTTGTACTTTTCTCCAGCATTGAAGTCAGATGGGTGTTTGCATTATTGTGTTTTCTATTACAACGATATGGTGGTACAAATAAGGTTATATGGTTCAGTTGGATTGTAACTTATACTTTTACACATGTAGTGGAAGTGTGTGCAAGAAAGGTGGACATAATATGCACATATTCCACTATTTGTATTTTGTATTACTCTCGACTGTAGTTGTCATGTGTAGAGCGAATGCCTTCAGGCTTCAACTACAAAGGAAAAAATATTTACCTATTTCTACATGAATCCTGCATGCAGTCTGCTACGACTATGACACATTATTTATTACATTTTAGATATCTTTTACATTTTATCTACTGCTTAAGCTGTATATAATATGAAGCTCCAGCTAAAACGGGTCATCTGTAATACAATAAAATATTTTCCTATTTTCTCATTTGTATAAATATGCATTTCATGTTTGCGCGTGTCCTTATTTCTTATCTGTCTGACCAGAGACAGAGATAGTACATTTCCATGCTGACACTCCTTATGCAGGTCATCTGTATCTACTGGATGATTTTTCATGCAAATCGATAAAATGATGTTCTTTACCTATACCTATACCTTACCTGTAATTTAAGTTATCATCCATGAGCTAAATATTTTGATCTACGTGCACTAAACTTGTCTCCAAAACGAATGAGTCAAATTGTAATTAATTATACACAGAAGAAATTAATCCATTGCAAGAATAATAAACACACCAGAGGAAATGGAACATAGATGGATCATCCATGTAAGGGACAATTCCCATTGATTCATGTAAATGAGTATTGACTCATAATTCTCATTAAAATGTCATGAATCATTAGCCAATCGTTTCAGGTCAAAATTTTATTGAATTATGAACCATTTATGCACATAAGTGCATACTTACTTTTCCATAACATTTCCTCAATATGCACCAACGCAAATCTTAATAATATTGGGATGATATATGCTAATTACCTTTTAATTCATGAGGGAAATTGCAGGAGTGTACATTTTGAGGTAGTTCTTGTGCTGCTGCTACTATTACACTACACAAAATCATTAAGCCAGTTGTAAATACAGACTGAAGCTACTGGCTTCGTGATGTGATGGAGGGTTTGGTTTACAATTAATTTTCCTTGTAACGTGGACTATGGTGCAACGTGTAACGAATATTTCACATCTTTGTTAAGCACCAGTGTAAAAATTTGCAATACTATTTCCTTGCGAATTTATTACTTTCGACATTATCATGTACATTGACACTGTGCATTGTCATGAAATCTATTGCCACTGACAGAGGCACAATGCGTTGATCAATTCTTCTACCAATAAAGATACACCACCAAGCTACCGTTCATGGCACAATAACAACTCTTAGTTCTAAGCTGGGAAATAGTTCCCCGTAGATTCTAAGTATGGCTCTGCTTACTCTGCTGAAAATTGTAAAACTTAATGTACAACAAAATCAACACAACTCTGTTGTTAAGCCTGTTAAGCCTCTTAATAATTTCTATTCTTTGGCCCTTTTTTAATTGAGCTTCTCACAAACTCTGTATAATTGTATCTTTGTTGCAAAACTAGAAAATAGTTAGATATTATTTCGAGATTGGTTTAAACTATAGCTTTTATACACACGAAAACCAACATCATCTACCTAGTAATGAAGTATTAGATGGGCAAATTTTTCCGATGCACCGACTCGTATATTTTCAATTTTTCGATGCCGATTATTAGACCACTTCACTTAAGAGGCGCTGCGCTGAGTTGTAGTCTTGTAGTATAGAAACTTTTTAAAAAATAATAAAATAGAAAAAATAGAAAAATGCCAATGATCATGATGCTTTTTCGGAGAATCCCACGTAAACCAAAGTTTTGTACCGTTTGTTTAGAATAAATCAAATCAAATGAAAATAGATTTTTTACAATTAAAAATCAAATAAATAATATTTTAAAAATTACAAATCAAATCAAATAATATTTTAAAAATTACAAATCAATTAAAATAAATTTTTGTCAAACGAGTGTAACCGGTATTTTAAATATTTCTATCAAATGTCAAAACAATGCGAACTCAACAATTTCATTTTACTCCATGGGGAATACAACAATTTATCCAGTCCATTCAGTAAAAAGTTGAATCATAGAGGCGGATTCGGGCAATTTATTTTAGCCGATTCTGAAGCATACCCGTGAAACAAGAAAATGGCCACCGCATCAGGGCCTATCCTTCCTTGTCTTTAGACATGGTTGATGGTTACTTAAATACCTCGTTCGAAAGCTGACAAGTTCAATAGAAATGTATAAAGGTGGATGGTAGGTCATAGGTACATTTGAAATTAATCGAAGTGAAAGATTATTGACATTTCGTCATCTGTCTTCTGGCATGGCTGAACCCAAACAATTTAGCAACGTATATTAAGTATTTGGTTCCCATATTTACACCATTACACTTGTGTTACCAACAGAAGGTTTGTTGACATAAGAAAATCTTATGAGAAATGTCTTACCATAATAGGATGTCCTGATTTGTCGCTTGTATTCTGCAGTTTGAGATAATTTTGCAAGTATTATGTAAAAAATTGTTGTCTTTAACGTCTTTTTCGATAATCTTTTTGTTCTTTATCCTCGTCGTCGCCGCAGCTCACTCACACAACTGACACAACTGAGAGGACTGAGACTGATACGTTTCAGTTTTGCTGTGACAACGTTCTATCAATACAACCCGATCCGATCAGAGCAGAGTAAAGTAATGTTGTAATAGCCGGATCTGTGAACGTTGCTAATTCAAATCTTCCCGTAGTCCATCAGTTTTTCTTACGTCAAGGAACATTGATATTATTCAATTCTAATGCAATCAGTCTACTCAGCATTTCATATAAGGCTCACTATGTCAAATCACCCGCATAGCTTTTCATTTCAGGTTTTCTTAGTTGCATCAAGTAATAGAGTATAAGAGTAACATCGTACTCAATGACACTAATTACCAATTATGATTTGTAAAAATCTTGATTTGACCTTCTTTATGGATTTTGTAAAGAGTCTAATGAGAGCAACAAAGACATTCCTAGTGAGCCTAAACCTTGCTTTTACCTTATTCACACTTTACCAAATATGTCATTATTGCTAGCCACTAGGCACAAAGACTATAATGTTTTCAATAATGTACCCCAACATATACCTTCATGTGCTTTTAGTACATGAGGTGTGCGTTGGGGTACATTATCGAAAACATTAATTGGTCTTTCTCCCTTGCTCTTGCATTAACTTTTGCAGAAAATAACTGTTTTTTATTTTCAGAAATCGAACAGTTCTAATTGCTTTCATTTAAAAATCTAAGGACTAGGAGAAAAAGAATATCTACTAACTAGGCGAAGAACTAGAACTAGAACTAGGCGAAGAATCTTAAATTTCAATGGGGTTCGTTTATACGCCTATGCATAGTTGCAATGG
This sequence comes from Tomocerus qinae, assembly GCA_020055645.1. Classification (NCBI taxonomy): domain Eukaryota; kingdom Metazoa; phylum Arthropoda; class Collembola; order Entomobryomorpha; family Tomoceridae; genus Tomocerus; species Tomocerus qinae. Next base: position 16,167,492 of record CM034548.1, on the reverse strand, counting down.
AGGCAGGGAAATATTGCGAAACCTAAGACAAACCAGCCTTAAGGAATAGTTCCTTGCTAAAACCTCAAAAATAAGCGTGAAGTTAGGGTCATAAAAAACTATATTTTTAAGATCCTCTATCCGAAATATCGTAAACCTAATATTTTTTTATTATGGATGACTATAGGCACTTTTTTCCTTTCCATTTTAAAGAGTTGTCCGGGCAGACATTTTTGTCAATGCCCTACTGGTTAACGTGTGTTGATAATTAATGTAGTATTATGTATACTGGGCGATTATTATTATTATATTATTTCATTACAAGATATCGACCTCGTTAGAGGCTATTAGGATACCAGGGTATATGGTTTACATTACATTAATACGTACCAATTTTACAGACTTTGATAATATCTTATATATAAAAATGTAGTTTAGATTTAGATACTATACTAATATAATTCCATATACTTTCATTTGAACACAGTTGTTGAAATTGCAATGAATAATATAATGTAAAAAGTTTTAAATTAAAGAAATTTAGTCCGAATCTGAGTTATATGTTTCAATTGGAAGAGAGTCAATTTCTTGTTGTTTAAGCAAATACTGTTTTAAATTTCTTTTAAACAAAACAAAAGTACTAGAATTTCTAATTTCCAAAGGACAATTATACCAGTATTTTAAAGATTGTTCAGTAAAGCTACGATTTATGGTCATAATAATTACTTGATTTCTAAACGGTTAAGATTATGGAGATAATAGCAATAAAGTCAATTAAAATTGGCCTAAGCAGTATGTAAAATATTTTATGGATTGGGCATTTCATTAGCAGGGTATAGGATAAAACGGCATAGTTAAGTGTATTGATGTCTTTTCATCTCTATGTTATATACCCTTAATACCAGACCATCGTACATCTTCATGATAAACTTTCGGTCACCTACAGACGCCAGCTTGTATTAAGGACGGATAAGTGCCACCGCACCGCACTGGAGATTCCTTCATCGGCCTGTACCCGCTTGTGGAAAGCTCTATTTCTCATGAACCGGGTAGTAGTATGTATATCGTTGTTACAATAGGCAGACGTTAAAAGGTAATAATTTTATTCAGGATGGACTGATGTGTGATGTTCGATTGGCAATGTTTAAAAAAATATTCAAGAAAAATCTTAAAAGAGGTAGCTACAGTATAAGACATTCACCATTGGCATACAAATGGTATATATAAATTACATCGTCTGCCGTGATGTGTCATGTTCGACAATTTAAAAAGGGACAAGTGCAATGTCATCCATGCAGCTACCAGACAGTTACGACATAGGACAAGGTGGTTGTATATACTTAGTAGTAGTCTTACAAAGAAAGTTGAGTCGCATCATCTGAACTGAATTAGCCAAGAAGAGATGCACCCACCGAGCTGCGAGAATTATTTATAGATTTTTAACATTATTTAAGTCACATAATATTGCCTAATACTTAATGCCATATCTCCATATATTCAGCGCATCAGAGCGTGCATGTGCTCATTGGGTGATGTTTTAAGACCAGATTATACTACTAGTATATATACTGTGTATCATCGGATCATCTAATCTCGCATTATGTTCTTGTTTTTGGCCTTTATGTTCGTCTTGAATGCACATTGCAACATCATCCGTAATCTTCACAACTCCATTCAGTTGTCAGCGTCATTCAACTCCAGAGCATTCGAGACGGAGTTATAGACCTAATAAACTACCAAGAGTAGACTGCTGAATAAAACTATTTAATTTGACCGTTTCTCAAGCATTCCATCCTGTTTGGAATTTTGACACGTTTAAAACAGAATTTTTCTTTTTTGTGTGCATTCCATTACTTTCTCATTTCAAAATGGGTGATTCAATGCGACTTTTGGTACATTCAGCGAAACAAATAGTTCAAGTTGCCACAGGGAAAGAACCCTTTCTCAAAGGCTCACAAATGAAAAATGTCAACATTCTTACTGGAAAGCCTAATGACGGTCTCTCCATTGTTGTCGACAGGTAAGCTAAAACTCATTTACAAAAAATTATATCCTGGATTAAAAATATTACTGTTGATATGCATTTTCAAAGAATTATAGATTAGATTTTTAAATTTTAATAAAATTCGCAAAGGGCAAGAACCTTGTATGATACTAAATCTATGTAACAAGTAAAAATTTTACAAAAAACCTGTTATATTTGCAAAATGGTACTTGTATGTACACTACAGTTTCACTGTACACCTTTTCAATACTATTATTCTTTAAGAACTCTACTTTTAGTTAAAATTTTCTTATAAATTGATTGTTACTTCTGTTTCCTCAGTTCAAAACAGATTGAATGAGAATTGGAATTTTTTTCTGATGTACTTTGCTTTAACTTGTTAGTGACGGGAAAATAGTGGCAATTGGGTTTGATAGCGAAATCCAGACTAAATTCCGCAACACAATATTCGAGAGACGTGTAGATGCTTCTGATCTGTGTATCTTGCCCGGCTTTATAGATGCTCATACTCATCCAGTATGGGCAGGGGATCGGGTGCACGAATTCAGGATGAAAGTAAGTTCGATAATTGTCAATTCATTTAGTTCTGATTTTTAAATGACATTATTATAAGCAGAAGATCTATACAGGGACATGTTTTGAAACAAATCAAATGTAATTTATTCTTAACGATGAACTTGAGATTTGTAAAAATACAGTTTTTTTTACATGTTGATATGATTTAAATATTAGCTTTCGGGTGCATCATACATGGACATTCATAATGCAGGAGGAGGGATATTCTACACTGTTGAGCATACAAAACGGGCTTCTGAAGAGGAACTGTTTCGTCTGTTACACGGTCGTCTTCTCAGAATGCTTCGCTCAGGTATCAACATATTTTTTCGAAAAGATATATAAAATCTCATTCGTATCACAAAGTATAGTGATTTATATGGATCTAAGTACATTTAAATAGCTTATTATGGAACAATAGAAAATGTAATAGTTACATGTTTATTACTAATAGTATTTTTCAAAACTTTATTGCATGAGTATTGAAACACAAAAGGTAAAATAGTATCTACTGGTGAAATGATTAAAAATATGTAGTATGTACATAGTATTTTATGTCAATAGGAGTTATTGTGTCATTTGGTTAGTGAGAAAGGGAAAAAAATGTTTTGAGCGTTATTTGAATAGATATGTTGGACATGGTTTCAGGAACAACAGTAGTGGAATGCAAATCCGGGTACGGGCTGAATACGGAGACTGAACTGAAGATGTTGCGGGTTCTGGAAAGGGCAAAAAGAGAGGTCTCTTTTCTTGACATCTCCATCACTTTCTGCGGTGCTCATGCAATCCCCAAGTACATTATAAATCTACTCTAGGAGTGACAAATGTTCCCTGTGGACTGGATTATTTGTTCAAGAACTTGTTGAGAAAATCTATCTCGACTATAATGCTAAATTTCCTGTTTGTCTCTTCTTCAGGGATATGAAAGAGGAAGCAGCCACGAAAGCAGTTATTGAAGATCAACTTCCTGCCATATCTAGAGCTATTCGATTGGGAGAAATTTCCGTGGATAACATTGATGTCTTTTGTGAGAAAGGTGTCTTCGAGTTGCAGAGTAGCAAGAAGATTCTCGAGGCTGGAAGAGAAATGGGATTACGGATGAATTTTCATGCTGATGAGATACATCCACTCGGCGGATCAGAAGTAAAATTATTTTCACCATTCTCATTAAAACTCATAGGATGTAATCATCCTCAATCAATCTTGCCATGCATGAAGAAGAACCCATTCGTATCATCCTATTTATCGTTATCCTCTTAGGCCACAGTTCATAAGTGAATAGTGACTGACCTCTGATCCCAATAGCTACATTGTACTAATTAATAAAGTAAACTTTATTTAAAGCGTCAATATGGATCCCTCTCCTGCAAAACATAACTTTAATGATGTTTTTCAATGAAAACTACTGAACCAAATCTTATTACCTACATCAAATGTTCTCTTTGATGCTTCTCTAAGCCATAAGCTGTAATTTCACAAAATTTTCCTTTACGCTAGTCTCGTGATTGAGAGTATCTGTTGAAGAGTCGAGTTCACAAAGGCATGTTTCATATGTAAATGTCATGTGGTCATTAGTGTATCAATCCACCCACTTTATATTTATGTATGCTTAAATTACCTGAATCCATTTAAAAGGAGATGAAACGAAAATTGTACATTTTAAAAACAAGCTCTTTATGATACAAATAATTATTATTTGATGATCAGTCCATACGAAACTTTTACCACTGTAGGCGATTCTCATTTACCATAATCTGTAAAAGCTTGAATTGTATGTCCTGTAAAATGAAAAGTAAAGCTTTTGATAAGTATTAGTGTTTAAAGTGCACATGAAAGAAAATGGTAAAATTGGGTTTATTTCTACTTAAAATAGTAGATATAGACACTACTAGATTAAAGACGAATGGTATATAGATGTTGCTCTGTGGTGTTGCAATTAATTCTTTCCGCTATTTAAAGCAGCTCGTGTTTAAAACAAACAAATACACATCATACAATTAATTTATTTGCAGATGGGAACTTCGGTCAAGGCAGAAGTAATGAGTCATTTGGAGCAGATATCCGATAAGGCTATAAAAGAGATGGCCGAGTATAACTCCATTGGAGTAATTCTTCCAACAACTGCTTACATTTTGAAGCTCCAACCACCGCCTGTGAGGAAAATGATAGAGGCCAAAGTTCCCCTCGCCCTTGGATCAGATTTTAATCCGAACGCGTACTGTTTGTCCATGGTACACTACGCACGATCGTTTTATTGACTTAGATTATGCAATCAATATTTACTGTATAGTACTACAATCTCGTTTTAAAGGAATTGCTTTTCTGCACCACTTGATATCAATATGTTTGCACTACAAATGTACATCTGATATTTTGTTGACTATACACACATGCATATCAATTATTTATAATTAATTGCCGTAAGCTAAGTAGACGGTTAATATTTATTAAAAACTAACAATAAGTTATGTGACGATATTTTATTTTATGATTTACAGCCGATAGTGATGCATTTGGCTTGCATTATCTGTCACATGAGTTTGGAAGAGGCTTTAGTAGCCAGCACATTAAATGCAGCTGCCTCTCTAGGGATGTCTGCGACTCATGGATCCATTGAAACTGGAAAAAGGGCAGATTTGGTTTTATTGGATGTACCAACGTATGATGTTTTACTTTATATCCCAGCCAGACTTTTTTCCCAAAATCGATCAACTCTATGTACTAAATGGTTGCACAATTTCTTTTTTAAGGTGGGAGCATTTAGTCTACCAATTTGGAGAACATGATCATCTCATTCAAATGGTAATCAAAAATGGACTCGTAGCCTATGAGAAGCCATAATTTTCCACCCAATTCGAAGAGTTTGGTACATACACTAGTGTGCTAAATAATAATGGATAATTATCAGCTCAGAAATTGTCTTAGTCATGATATTTTCATTATCTAATAGACAAAGTTTTGTCATTAAGAATAAAATGTTTATCTGGTTGTTTCATTAATAAATTCGTAATTCTGGATCAATAAATTCAAAAATGTAAGAAGATAACTGTTCACTTTAATTTTTTTAGTTATTATCATGTATGTAGTTATCTATTTATTTAATACATCACCAAGTCATAACAGACAGACATAAATACGATGTTCAATTTTCATGGTCACCAATTCATAAAGCTTTATATACATGTCAGGTGCTTTTTGGGTTCAAATCTTTTCTTTTAATACATAATTATCGTCTTAATCATCACAATAAATAAAGCTGTTCTGTTCTATCGAACGAATTCAGATCAATTCGGATGAATTCAGACCAATTAGGATGAATGCGGTCCAAACAGGAATAAATCTTTCATTTGAAAGTCGAGTTCATATTGAGAGATTCTTTCAAAAATTTACTGTGTACCAAGTTATCTATAGTAGAACTCTAAGCGGTTCAATTTGTTGAAGTAAGTAATTTTGTTTCGATTTTATTAATTTTCGTTTGGGTTTGCTACATTTGGCGTGTGTACATAATTTACCTATTTATTTATGACTAGAGTTTTATATGAATCAAAACAAATTGAGGTAAATTGGGCTATTCTTTTAAATTTTGCAATTATGATTTTGGTAAGTATATAGTGATAGGACTAGGACATAATACGCGTAAATTCGTTTGGAACCAATCACACAATTTGGAATTTAATATTTTATCGTGTATGTCCTCCGCACTCCGCACTTGGCCTTACACTAGCCAATGTAAAAAATCGTAATGGCCTATGCATTCGTTAGGCTGTTGTAGTCGATCCGATGGTTTAAAACTAATTCCCACATCGATCTGAGCATTAACTAACGTTATCCGAAGTTATCCAATCTTATCTGAAGTTATCCAATCTTATCTGAAGTTATCCAATCTTATCCGAAGTTATCCTAAAGTGTCTCAGAGATTTGATTTGATCAGATTTTGTCAGAATTTATCAAAAATATGCTCATGTTTTCCCATTGTGTACTTTATTGGCATTTTATTTATTATGCACTGCATAAGCAGTTTCTAATCGCAATAAAAAGTAGTATTGGTGTAAATTGGACTACATTGAGGAACGTAGACAAACAACAGTATCTATGAGCAAATGGGGTAAAAGGTGACAGAAATAATTCGTCTGGAATCCATTTTAATAGCAAGTTATAAGTACTCATCTAAATCATTTGTGATACTTAAGTATTTATTATCCATGTTTTTAGGTGGCTAGTTTTGCTAAAGAGCATTAGTTCGATAGCAAAAAATCTATCATTATTATTCGTGGTTGGCTTAAGGAAATGTTTATTCACTTTTATTATAGCGAATAAGGATTGTTGCAATCACTTGGAGGATTTATGAAATTATTTTCAGACTGAATAGAGAGTGCAATAAAAGAATAATATGGTGACATTAAATACTTTTAATTGCACAGTGCAAAGAAGAAATTGCGCAAGAGAGGATAACTGTTTAGCCGCATCATGATGGTGGGTGTCTGTCAGAAAAGTAGTAAAGTAAGATATTATGATTTGTACGGTTAAGAGTGTCAGTGAAAATATGTGGAAGGGTCATTAGGAGTGAGTCATTGGGATAAGAAAAGTTTGCGTTTGGCGAGTTGGATTCGCGTTGACATGGCTCTAAAAGCCGTTTCTCGGGTGGACAAATGATTTCTGGAGAGAAAAGTCATTGATCGGGTTCCGTCTCACTTTCTCGTTTCCACATTCGACAAACTGTAAATTGCCTGCATCTGATGGAATCCGTGATTACAGAGGAATGAATGCGAAGAACACGATATAATTGCGAGTGACTGATTGCGAGTCTCCTTCACTCCTTCCCAGCCATTCACAAAAAACTTCTATCGACCACTCTGAAGATTGGTGCCAATAAGTCACCGTCACTCCCAAATGACATCACAGCAAGACAGACACCCTCCAGGGATCAATCTCAAAGCCTCAAACTTTCCTTGATTAACTCTGACCTTTGCATCACTCGGCTACATTTACTTAACAGCTCACTAATGTATGTACATCCACCCACCCACTCACAACTCCCTCAGACTACGGCCATTTACATAAATGCCCACTTTCCTCCTACATTCCCATTTATTTCCATCTTTTCTCGTCAAACGCTCTAATTGCCTTTCCTATTACCTTATGTTTCCTACTCAACACTTACCTTAATGCATAATGTATACAACCCAGCTATCTAATAATACATTCCACTTAGTTTGTCTATATCATATTTTATTGTCTAGTTTATGCATAGTAAATACTACTATGTTTGACACAATTTGAGTATTTATATTACTAGTGAACCCAGCTAAGGGGCAAATCTAGCATTCAAGAGAAATTCAGCAGGCCACTTATCACAGTAATAAAAACAATTTCGAAAACACCCCATTAGGTTATTATGTTACCTTTATAAATACAAAGTATATTTAAATTAATATACTTTTATAGTGAACCCAGCTAAGCGGGGCAAACCTAGCACTCAAGAGAATTTCAGTAGGCCACCCATCACAACAATAAAAATAATTCCAAAAAAATAATCGGTATTTCCCTTCTGTTATTATGTTATTATGTTAATCGAAACTGTTATTCAATTCTACATAAAATGTGTTCAAACAGGTAGAAAGAAATCTTGGGGACAGTAAAAGTAACAGCAGGTCTATTAAAAAATGCTAAATAAGTTTGTCGATATATTGTAGCAGTCAAGTCGTCTGGTGAGTTCGACCATCAAATTAGCCCTTAACTTTTTTGGCAAACTTAAAACTTCTTCGAGAATACTGGTCTTAGGATGACAAAATTGGACTCCCAAATCGCAGAAAAACCTGGTTGAGGTGTGGTATTCTGCGTTTATTCATATTCATCTCCAATTTCGAGATATTAAGGTTTTAATTCGCAATACCTCGAAATTAGTAAATAGTAGTCATAGATACTTCCCAATCACCTGTACTTGAGCTTTATTTATGGAATTCTCTGTATTTTGAAAAACCCATGTTTACAAAATGTCCCCTTTGCTAATCAATTCCACTCAATCACCAATAATAAACCTAAGTAAATTTCTACTTCCTAGTATTGTTATTTTCATGTTATAATGATTTATGAAACAACTCATTACGTTGGTTTAGAGGAAATGCATGAGTATGCGCATTTTGCTTTTAAGGAACCTGCATCTATTACGTGTGCAGTTGTTGGGGGAGTAGGTACCCAAAAGTGTTACAGTCAGTACTTGCGATTTCCGTTAAACATTGGCGAGGGGGTTTTGCGTTACGTAATATATGCACGTTCCCTAGGATCTCCTACCACCCATACATAGAGACATAGATAGGTTGGTATATGCCCCTATGCATTGTTCGGTGGTTTAGAGAAACTGAGCATGCGCATTTTGATTTTCGGAACACCCTACCAACCGTACATACATAGATAGATAGACACGTAAATTTTATCGATTCTGCGATTATAATATAGAGATATTTGACAATTATATGCAATATAAATGTTAGGTAAATTCCTAATTTCCTATGTAATAAAATTCTAGTCTAGTATTTTATGACTAGGGAATAAATGAAATAATCATTTAATATATTGTATACAATATTGTAATAGAATGCAGTAGATATGCTTATGCTACTCCATAACTTACCTCGTTTTCCTAATGAATTGATATTTGTTGTCTTAGCGTGAAATCTGCAAACTAGTAAAAGTTATGCGGTTTGTCAAGAGTATTAAAAAAATTTGCTAGACGGTATTTGTAGTATAAAAGGAGCTATGAAAATTGATACCCTTTAACTTCACAAGTTTATTTATCGCTTGGAATTGTAATCGAAGGAAATTTCGTCATTCGGAGCAAATTACAATAAAAATGGGATAATTTCTACAAAAATTTAATAATGGTTTCTTTAATTGATTACCTTTAATTTTTTCTAACTGGAATTTTGATTGGTGGTTCGGACAAAACAAAATATAAGGAACGTTGAATTTCAGCAAGCTCTTGTTTACCAAAGTTGTACAGAAATTTTATTCAAAAATTTTATTCCGCCGGATGTAAACTAATCTTTTTAAATCAAAAATTTTTGTAGTTCTATCATTTAATCTTTAATTTGGAAGAAATGTGAAACAAAGTAAGACGTCATTCTTGGAAAACATAGCATTTTTAATTTAGGCTAGAGAATGTGCAGGAAGACAATATTCTCCACTTTCACTGAAATATACCAACTAAGCAAGAAGTTCGTTTGATACCTAATAGCTCTGCTACTCAGACAATAACTCGTGTACTTCTCGTTTACACGCTACTAATGTAGCCAATTACTCCTTGTATGCTTCTAACATCTTCAACGAAGTAGTTATCCTCTTTCGTTCACTTTTCTCATTCTTCTCTACTAAGACGCAATTGCATTACCATTCACGAATTATACGACGACACAAGACAAACTAAGCCTATCTATCAGGGTCTATTTTTAAAACGGTATTTTTCTAACTATTACCGTAAGATTTATGTCCAATGTGTTGCATTTTAGATTTCTTTTTTCATGTGTGCTTTTATTTCGTCTTATCTGTAACTAAGCTCTAACTTCTAACTGAAATCAAAACGGAAAACTAGAATGGGATTTCACTCTTATGGATATTATTGTCAAGAAATGCAAAACAATTAATACTTTAGATTCTAGATTAATGTTTATGCACATTCAGAAAGAACTTTCGTTAGATCAAACGATAAGGATTTACATTGAGAAAGCACTTCTCTGTCGCCTCAATTGAGTCTAGGGTTTGTTGTAGCTAAGTTACAGTATTATCCTAAGGAGTCTGGTGAAAGTTTGGTGAAAGTGGTAGAAAGGTGAAAAATTTTAGACTGGGGAAATAGTATTTTATGTTGGTGAAAGTTTTACATGGACTTTACTAACAAGTTTTCTCTCCCTTTCTCATCAGCAGAAAAAGTGTCGCAAATTGCCTCGTAGAACTTAGTCTGTTCCAGATCCAGAGCTTGGAGTTATTTAACGCAATGACTAAAATAGTCTTGTTATCTACGTCAGTCTGTCGTCCGACTTGTGAAGGAATGCGAAACATGTTCATTGGTAACACTGATAATGATAAGGAATCATGAAAATGGTACAGTAATTCAAAGTTGTACTGTAAAACAATTGATATAAAAAGCATTATTACATTTAGGCAACAAATAAGGATTGTTTTCAGTAGTAAGTAGTGTATGCTAAAATACTTTACTTTTAACGTTATTAAAATAATTGAAAAAAGGATTGAAAAGATATAGTTGGCTTAATGGCGTATATAAATGGGAGAAAGCACTAAAGTGTTACATAAGAGAAATGGTAGGAATTGTTTAGTAAGCTTATAGCATCACGTTCATAGAAAGTTGGGGTTTTCTTTGTGGTTCTCTCGTCGTAGAAGGTGATAAACCCAGATTCAGAAACGTTGTTTGTAGTTTGTATCCACTTGACAAAACAAACGAGAACTTGGAGGTCGGTATTCGGAAATATACTTGGAAAAGTGCTTCGTTTATTCTCTCATTGTTTATATTTATATATTATAGTGGATTTTCGTGAGGGAAATTGGATAGTGATAGCAGTAAAGAATCCTTTGTCATAAATGAAGCTATTGATACAGGAAGTATTGTTAAAATAAGAATTTTTGTTATCTCATCTCATCCTACAGACAGTGCATTACTATTACTTGTACAACTTCGCTAACAATCAAAAGAACACAAAGAAGTTTATAGTAGGCAGTCAAGTGACGGAGTTATTTCTGGAGAACCGTGATAAGTTTGTCTGCCAAAGTAAAAAGTAGCAAGCTATCTGTATATGACAAGAATTGTGGAGAATGAAGAAAAATCAACATTCGTATCAATGTACTACTGCGAGAACTAAATACTATTATTGATAGGGTGCAATTATCAAAATTTACTTGATTTTTCTATATTTTACAACTTAAATTTTATTTGGGAGAATTGTAGAGAAATATTGCTGTATCATCAATCAATATAATAGTCATGGGTGTAAGTGGAGTTGTGGATGACGACAAGGTAGATATTTGGCGATGGTCATTACATAGATGCGGATGCTGAAATGCAGAACGAGGTAGAAAATAATAGAAGACAAGAATATCATTGGCATTTAGAGGAGAATGAAAGATGCTTGGAAATGGGAGAGCAGAGTATAAGAGGGCAGTTGAAGACGGACGTGAAGTATTAAATTTCCTGTTCATGTAATAGTAACATATCTATTAGAGTAGCTGAGATATTGAAAGCAGTCGAGATAAGTGTCTGCAGTACTTACCTGGGCTTGTGTGTCTGTGTGTACTTACCAATAGACATTTTTACGTGTGGTGCTCCAATCTGACAATAGTAGTAGGGATGAGATCGTGTCAGGTCAGGTAGGCGAGGAGACGAGGCCGAATAAACAAACGATGAGCTACTTACCCGGGTTGTTTATGCTTGAAAATCTGTTTGCCCGAATTGTGTAACGAGGATTGTTGTTTAATACGAGTGCACATGGAGCAGATCCCGAATCGGATCTAATAGACATAAACATTCATGGTGCTGAATAATTTGGATGAAAGTTTATGTGTAAGGGCGAGCCAAAAGATGGTAGTCGGAAAAAAGTGTAATAACCGTCTGGGAAAACGACTCGACATAATTTTCCGCCCAGTTGAGCTCCCGGAACATGACAACGACAACAACTACCCAGAACCCTTATAAATAAATAGAGGAGAGGGAGATAGAGGGGAGAAGCGACTTTTCTGCAACAATTTCATTCTATGTATTACATTGAACTCTCACAGCATAAAGTCAATAAAGTAATCAAGTGCAACCACCTTTCTTTCTTATTAGAGCCAACAAACAGTACAGTACAGCATTACATGACCAAGTACATACAATAGGTCCACAAAAACTATATACCCGTACGTGATGTACAGACATTACATAATTTACGTATAACTATTAGGTAGTCCTCACAAAGGAGTCACCTCCACAACAACAAAAAACAGGCAATGCGGTATCAAGTACTTACTTATTCCTATAATATTATACTCCTAGTCTAATGTCTAAGTGAACCTTAAGTTACAGTAATAATGTCATAATCCTATATGGCTCCAGCTCCACGTACTTTCTTTCTTCCTTTCACCTCCCACGTTTTCGCTTTCACCTTTTACCTTGGATCATCATTCTATCACATTGGGTTACCATTTCGCAACAACTAGATTACTATTTCCACATCTACTAATTCCGCCTCAATTTCTTTACACATTATTATTATTCCAGTTAAGCACCCTTTTTTTACCTCCCTCCAATCCAAATTAATATTTTTTTTATTCCCTTGCAATTATTATAATTAGAGAAATTAGTAGAATTATTTTAGCTGTATTAAATTCTACTTAGATGTAAGATTTTATTATTATAATTGACGTTTATCTTTAATGTTTATAATTTAATTAACAAATAAATAATCACTTCTTAAGGTATACACGACATGAAAATCGGATCAATTAGCACTTTTTTTACTTCTCGTAAGCAATAACACTATAGACACTTGTGGCATGCCAAGTAGCTCATTTCTACTTTCTCAAGATATTAACCTTGACCACTTTCTCAATTTGTACATTTAGCACTTTCAACTAAGCCACTACAGATAGTGCGAAATTGCGAATATTGTGAAATCTTTGAAATAAAAATTCAATTCATGGAAACTTTTATATCTTACATCTTTCTTGTCACCGATATTTTTGCTACACTTTAAATAATATCAACATGTGAATAATAATAGTACAAAAATGAAATACATTAGCAGTAATAATTGGATAACACTTTTAAACTATTGTTTCAATACCACTTAGAGAAAAGTAGAATATAAATACAACTAGGAAAATGTTTCTGTAAATTTTTTGCATTTATTTTCTTGTATAGTTTCCATTAGTATTTATTTAATCTGATGTACAGTGTTACTGTATTTAGGTATTGTGCTTGTGCCAGAATTTAATGAATGTAATTGAGGTAATAATTTTTTGCTACTATAATTTACAGATCATATTTAAGTATACCTATCAAACTTCTTTGTGGAGACTTCTGTAATTTCTATATTGAATATTGACTAGGATGGAATAGTGTCCGCTAAGTTCTAAATGATTGTAGTACCAAGGCTGAAACCATATATATAAGTGTGACAGGGACACGTTCCTTTTCTATACAAATAATCTTCTGTTTAATCAATTCTCTTAATTTTAATAATTATGCTATAATATGATTTTAATATATTCCCTGAATTATTATATCCATATATAACTTATGGTTCATTAAAGTATGGTAAATGACAGAAGAGTAGCTTCGGTCTTAGAGATTTTTCTATTTGTAGTTGATTCTGTCGGTGAAGTACAGTTGGTAGATATAATTCTAAGAAAGTGACAACATTAAGTGTACATTTTTCAATGCAGCTGTCTATTTGTGTGGTAAATATTATGACTCATTTTATGAAGTACTAACTTCCTAGTTGAACCTATAAGTACGTTAGTATTAACCAATAATGGTGAATTTGCTTGTTTGCCTCTTTGAGCGTGTATTTTTAAGCTTAAGTCGTAGACACGTTTTGTGAATTAGAACATTTATGTACTTGACACTCTTAGTGCAAACAGTTCATGGTCGTAAAGTACTATACTTATAGATATCTGTAGTCACTATATATTATTAATGTACATACACTATATTATACAATTTTCTAGGTACAACCACTACGCATTTTGTAAAATAGAAGAGTTAATGACAAGAAATGGGACCCATTGGCACTTATCGGGCCCTAGTGAACGGGTCGCTATTTAAACACTTGTGAGAATTGTTAGGATAGGTAGGACCGTTTAAGTGTAATAATTCGGCGATTGCATTTTGGATGCAATAGGCAATTATGGTTTCCTTCTCTCATCTTTCCTACATTTCATATAATTTTCTTGTTTTTCCTTACAGCATTAACAACTATACATAATGTACTTTATACATAAATTGGTGGACTTTTATACCATTGGTATGTTGCTAGGTACGACATTTATAATGTTAAAGTTTATTATAATAAGCTAAATTATCTATAACATAATATAGCAAATTGTCATTCCATACAGAGAAAACTCTTCCCAATCAGTTCACATCAGGGCCGCAGCCAGAAAAAAATGCAGGGGCACATTTCATAATTTTCTTGTGAAGCGGGTATGTATTTTTGGCATTTTGAGACAAAAATTTCTTCATTTTTCTCTATTTTGCCCCTCCCCCGAAATCGTTAAAGATAACGGGAATACCCACACCGGTGCCCCCCTCGCTGAGGCCTTGTTCACATTGTTATGTAATTTATTTCATTCAACAATTTTACACATTAAGTTATTATACTATAAATAAATGATTGAAGTAGTTGCAGGTTGATTTTGAGTGTTCTTAAATACTTATTCGACTTATTCAATAAATTACTGTCACTGTAATCCACTTTAACCAATTATTTAAATGATTTATTACTTACTTTTACTCTCTGGAAAACTTTGTCTAGGAAACAATATAAAAACAATGAAAAACTCTTTTACTTAAATGCGACATATTACGGTACATAATATCAGATAATTTATTATAGTGGTTACATCTGTAGACTTTCCAAGTATATCTGCGTGATTACTGCAAGTATGTGATTGCACCTGTAATTAATAACCCGAAAAGTAAATACTAGTAGAACAGGAATGCTGAAGTTTTAAAAACGTTTATTAACTCATCAACTGCTGTGGAGTTTCGAGGGGAATCGTGAAATGGAAAAGTTGTCTCTTAACGAGTGTAAAACCTACTTTCTTTCAAAAGGTTCTATTTGCTAGCTTCTGCATCTAATACTAATGCGTATAATTTGTGCATCTCTACAACTTAAAAAATCTAGAAAATGACAGGCAAGCCTAAGAGTATATATATTCAATTAAGCTGGCTGAACGGTTTTTGTTGTCGCCATTTCCCATTTGTCGTTTGATAGTAGTAATTACGAGTATCAGCATTCTGCGCATAAACGATATCTGGCAAGTCTACCTCAGTCCAGGGCCGGTAAGGTTTTCATGATGCCCGGGCAAAAGCTATTTTGATGCCCCCTTTTACTAACTTTAATATCATTTAGATTTTAAAAACAGCATTTTTTGCTGCACAAAATTATGTTAAAATAGGGTAGCAATAGAAAGCCAATTTTTAAGGTGACACAATAGGTTAATGTTTAGACTGTTTGGGTTGAGACTGTTTGGAAACAGTTTGGATTGACACGTAGAGTTGAGACGGTTTTGATTAAAACGGGTTGGATTGAGACGGATTTGATTATAACGGGTTGGATTGAGACAGTTTTGATTAAAACGAATCGGATTGAGACAGGTTTGATTTAACACGGTTTGGGGTTTTTTAACAAGGTTTGGATGGAAAAGGTTTGAAAGCGGTTTGGGTTGAGACGGTATTTTTGAGATATTTAGAAGTCGATCTCAGAGGGGGCAATGACTTCATATACTCACGTGAATAATTTTTTCGCGCGTAGCGCGAAAAATTTTGGCTTATTTTTTCTAAAATAAATCAAAAATAGCCTAAAAATCTCCTAAAAATGCGCGAAGCGCGAATTTTTTTGGTATTTTGAGAAAAAAAGTTACTTCTCCAAGGTTGTATTGAGGGGGGCATGCCAGCAGATTATTTTTTTCGGGCATTTTGCTGCCCCCAAGGGCTTGATGCCCGGTGCGGTCGCCCCTGTTGCCCCCCCAATTTCCCGGCCCTGCCTCAGTCTGCAGTTGATCATAGCAATTAATTCAAATTATCTAAGAGCACTGCTTAGGGACCTGATTTCTGACAATTTGAAATCCAGAATCCTATGAAATGTTTCGCTCATACGTGTATTTATTGAACATTGTATTTAGTTGAAAATGCGTAATCCAATAGATCTAATACGCTTCCATTAATATTAATCAATACAAAGAATCATTTTGTGCCAGAAAAATTGTTTTTTAAGGTTGACTGTTTCGATGCAGCGCAGTATTTTTTGTAATTTTTGACGTACGGTGACTTTTTCCTGAAACGTTTTTGCCGTTTTTTGAATTTCCTTCCTTGCATGATTGAGATTCTTTAGTACATGCACCAGAGCTTGAAATTTGAGTGGCAAATGTCAAAGTTAAAATTCCAACTCCTTTTTTATACTCTTTCTTAATACTATTGGGACATTGGGAGGATAATGAAATAAATCAATAGCATGTCTTTTCAACATGCAAATTTCATAAATACTACAACATAGAGACTATTAACGACCTGTGACCTAAATAAATAAGTATCTTGATTTTGATTTGAGTCATAAACTGATTATGAGGTGTTTCAAAATCTCGGTGAAAATTTGTATACTGAATGCTGAGCTGTTTTATGGAATATTTTCGAGCCCTTCCGTCTATCATCCTAAATAAACAGTACAATAATATTTAAACGCCCACTATAAGGTTCATTGTGAAGACTACGCCTACTGTGATTAGATAAATATATTATATGCTAAATTTTGTATGCTTCTAACGAGAAGTTTGTTATATCTGTCAACCAGATCTGGTAAATAATCCCTTTCTCATTCGGAAGAAATATAAACGACAGAATTTGAAATTTAAAAAAAAATTTAATATGTTCATAATCACTACGCAATAGCAACACTGTCAAAATTAATATTTAACTAGAGATTAAAATTAATACTGTTTTACATTAATCTCTAGAGGTAAAGGAATTTATCACAAGTGCAAATTTGGTTCGATTTGATTATTGAAAAGCTGTATGCTATAAAATTGCATGGTAAAGTAAAAGAAGTAGTGCATTACCTGGTCTCACTGCATTAAATTGTTTGTCAGGACGTGGAATATAATAATTAATTTCTAAAACTAATCTATTTATCACTAAAGTATATAATTGTATCTACTATGCGTCGAAGTGTTTACTACTTACGTTTTCGGTTCCCGAAGGTGATGCTAAAATTGCATCTTATGGAATAATATTATTATTAATACATTTCCAGTGAAATACATAGGTACATACATCTTAACCATAATTTATTGTGTATCTGTATCTATTACAGTGTAGAATTGTATAATGTAATTTGGAAATTTTATAGCGCCCAATAAACATTTTAGGGCGTGTGTATCTGAGTGTGTACTTAATTGTTCAGGATTGTGTATCGTGATAAAAGGGAGTGGAAAATATAATTTACGAGTGGTGTAAACGATGCTGGTCGGATGTCCCTGCCAGACAGTAGTGTGATGTGTAGTAAATAGAGCAGTAGACACTAGCTAGCAAACAGCTAGAAAATCTTTGACCAGAAATGTAGACAAAGCACTACAGTCATCTGAAGGGAAGAGAAAATTAGCAAAGAAAAGTTTGGTTGTGAAGAACTGTTGCAGCCATCAGCATCATCGCAGCTTTGAAGACACCCTTTTACGTACCTGCAAATGACAGGTAAAACACTACTCATCACATCAGTCGCCACTGGATACTTATTCTTATTGTTACATGTCTAAAAGTTAATCCAGCCAACCAAAACGCTCTACACCAACAAATAGCACTCTCAAAGACTCAAAGCAAAGCGAATCAAATGCTCTAATACAAACACCACTTTCCAAAATGCTATCTATTTTACGCCATGCACACATTCACTGATATATATTTCATTTACGCATGTATATAGCATTAAGGCATCTAACTAAATTAGCACAATCATATGCATTACTATTCTTCAATAGCTACTAAACAACTAAATACCCCAAATCTATGAAATAGTAAGGCGATGCTAATTCAATACGACATTTAAAAATATTTCATATACTTAATACATTTCCTAAACTCAAAAACGTGCTATGCATGAAAATTGCCGAATTGCAATTTCCTAATTTTTCCTAAATTCTTTTCTTGGTTATCCCTCTAAAATGCAATTACAGTTACGAAAGGTAATTATAAGCTTACTTGTCTCAAATAAAATTACTTTAAGTAATATGTAACATGTGAGCATATTATGATGTAATTAAAAATTATCCTATTGTTGATATTAAACATATAAATGTACAGTGTATAGTATAGTAATAACATAAGGAGTAAATGAGTATGATAGAATAATGTGGCCCATGAAAGACATTTGGTTCTCCAGGCGTGGAAAAATAACTGATAAATTAAGGATCAGGTAAGAATTGAGAATGAAATTAACTTAGTTAGCAAAATATTTTACTTTCAACTTGAAATAATGAAGATTAGTATAATTCTTAGTCAAATTAGTACAGATGCACATACCAGATAAATTATGCTCTAGATACTAAGTTATTATTGACCGTCTTTAGTAGATATACCTATATGATGTACTTGTAAACTTGTAACTAGAAGTGCTTCTATGATTTGGGAATGTGTGTAGTCCTATATATAAAATTCAGAGTATGAAAGTAGATTAATTATAGTTATGATAAGTAGACGTCCAACAGGTAGTGAATATAAACAACAATGAATAATTCTAATACACATGAAATATACGAACAATATCTACTACTGGCGACTAAGATGTAAGCAATGGCATGATTTTGAACATCAATTTGTTTTTATGAGTTGAGACGTGTAGGAAAACTAACGATGAAAGCATAATGTGTACAACAGAACGACTATTAATGTTTTATGGAGAGAAAGCATTATTATTGCGCATAGGTACCTATATGTATTTAGTGCAGTGAGAAAGTGAGAAGTCTGGTGGAGTGAAAGATCCCCGTCCCAATCACGATTAAATGTGGGACAAAAACAAAGATTTTATGGACACATGCCAGTGGAGAAGTTCTATTGGTGCACAAAGAATGGATAGGCATAATAAAAGTAGTGAGATATGTGAGTGACAGAGAGAGAGAGAGAGAGAGTGCGTTAATAACTTTGTTTATGAAAAGTACAAATATACAAAACTATTTACATAGTAAACACAGCATCAGAGAAGGTTGTTTGTTGTTTGCTTACTGAGGCAATTAGTTAGAATATGTGTTACAGGAAATTTGTAAAGACCGGACGTTTGCAAACGTCCGGCAGGACATTTGTACACGGTCTGTCCTTAAGTCGGATATTTCAATTATCCTCGGACATTATGTGAACTATTCCTAGGACAGATAAACATGTCCTGTTCTTGGCCTAGGCTATCTTTACTATTATTTTATCCCAGGACATGTGTCCTAGGAATAGTACAAACATCCGAAGATAATTGAAATATCCGACTTAAGGACAGACCGTGTACACATGTCCTGCCGGACGTTTGGAAACGTCCGGTTTGTAGAAATTTCCTGTAACAGATATACAGAAAATACACTGAGGCTGAACAATGAACATTGCAATAGTCCATAGATCAATGATCATTGAAATGAAAACGGAACATAAATTGAGATACGAGAAATGATAAAATGATATGTTGACTAAAGGTAGAACCAAATAAGAATAAAATACCTTTCGTTATAAAAAAATCCTCCACAGTGAGACATGCGAATGATTTCAGTGTCTGTTGTCAGAGTTCCGCTGTCCAAGGCACATCCCCTGACTGTTATTCTTTCTTTTGTGTCATCTGCATTCATTTCAGGTATCACGAACAATTAGTATATCATTCAATCCTATTCCTCTACTCCTATCCTTATTCTAAATACAAATCTATGTACATCATTTATGTCTAATTAGTTCTACCTCACTGCTATACAGTTTCACTATATAATAACACTTTATAGCATAATATCAGGTATAACTTCAAAGTGTAGCATCCTATGTATCAATGTACAGAGAAAAATGTATTATATAGTGGTATATTAACAACGTTATATTATGAAGACTCCAGACACAAGTTAATTAATTTCTCACGCACCTGGAAATGGGAAATTCAGATAACCTGGTTAGCCTATTCTTTATGATTAAATGTTTGCTACTTCGCTCATAATTTTCTATTGCTGCATCTACCTGTTTTATTATTCTGTGTACTATTATATATGTTTACCATACAGACTGTATTGTTTATCTATATGTATTTTCAGGGTAATTCTGCGCTAAACTTTCCTAACAAACATGTCGTATGAATAAAGTAATTTAGGAAGGTAGCTATTCCATTTCGTACAATTGGCAAATTCATGCGGGTATTTACTCATTATTTTGGCATCCAAGGTCTAATTAGTAAGCTATTGTTTATTCTCGACAGTGTGATCTATTTCTCTAGTAGCACGAAGTCGTAATTTAATTAGTATTTAGTATTCATACACTGTACACCTATTCATACCAATGTCAATATAGGAGAAAGGAAAACAATATTATTATAGCGAGAAAGTCCAAACTAGTCCAAACTACGGCTTTGTCTGCATCAGATATGACGTGAGGAAAAGTCATTTCAACTTTTTCGGTGAGAATTAATTTACGCCGAGTAATTTGATACTAATAATGAGTTGACTACCTTTGCTTTCCTCAGTCTATAGTGTTCTATTTCACCAGGTTTTTTAAATTTAGTCAGCCACAAGCTGTTTCATTAAAATTTCTGAAATTAAGCTATCATATTGCAGCCAAGTATTTAAAACATAAATGAAACT
The DNA here is from genome assembly GCA_020055645.1 of Tomocerus qinae. Taxonomy (NCBI): domain Eukaryota; kingdom Metazoa; phylum Arthropoda; class Collembola; order Entomobryomorpha; family Tomoceridae; genus Tomocerus; species Tomocerus qinae. The sequence continues at coordinate 16,146,386 of CM034548.1, read as the reverse complement.
ATTTTACTGTGCTAAATAAATCTTGAAAATTTAATAAAATTGTATCAAAATGCCAAAAAAATGTTTTTAATTTTTATTTTTGGCCAATAAAGATTTGGCCAACAAATGTTTAATTCGTACTATGCCGTTTTAACCAATAGCCAGTTGTTAGCCGAGCACTTGGCTTTATGTTGATGAATCACTATAAAGGCGACACGAGTCTTGTTAGGGTGTTTGTTGAAGCAACGCTCTATTATGGGACTGTTTGCCATCCCAAACGTTGTACCAGTTATTAGATATTACTTATTTAGTTAGCTTTTCGCTTGAAAAACCAATTTAAAAATCTGGGTTGAGTAAACTTTATGACTAGCTTTTTGTATTTATGGGAGAAGACAAAGACCATTTGAAACTAAGAAACTAAAAATAGGAAATAATTTCTGTTGTGCTTATAAAGAAATACTTTTTTAAAGGAAAAAGAATATTTATTAATATTTTTTAAGTTTCTGACTATAATTGTGTCAAGGAAATCTAAAAATAAAGCTTGTGATGATGGAAGTTGATGAATGTGTTTTCGAGGTTAATGAATTTGGTGATAAGACCTTACTGTTCACCTATTAATATATAAATGTAACTATGTACATTACATACTACATGTAATAGGTACAAGAACACCTGTAAAATGTCCTTTTGTGTCACATTTTGTATGGTTCAGTAGCTAAGTAATATTCTTGGTACTCGAACTTCTGTGAATTTCTGAGAGAATAAGAGAGTCAACTTTCCCTGCTCAGTTGGATGTTGATTTTCCTGATACAATGGAGTACAAGAGAAAATACAATTGACATTATGACAGGAACACGGGAGAAAGCGATGCTACAAACTGATGGGTTACTTTCTTGGAAAAAGACTGCAGGAGGTAGAATAAAGACGGCAAAGAAAGATATTACCTGCGTTCTAAACTGAATTGAACTTCCGCATGGAATATTGTCAGAGCCATTGAAAAGAAAAATTTAGGTACTCTATTTTTCGAGCCGAAGATGTAAATCTCGTTTTTTATTTCAAACCTTATATCTCAATGCGTAAAATACAATTCTATCTATCAACATCAAATAGAAGCAATTTTCAGGAAATCCTAATATACAATTTACATTTAATTACAGTTACAAATTGTAGTATAACTTCTTTGGATGAATAAATAATAACATCTAAATAAAACTGTTGTTGGTAGTCTTGTGGGTATCTATATTAGATATATTAAGGAGTGGTACTTTCTTTCTCACGGTAATTACAAGGATTGATTTAAGATGCTTGCGTATTCAAAGAGATCGAACTGCCGTCACAGTTTTCTGCTATTTACTTTGAGCAAATGCGACAGTTTTATTGGATAGAGGTAGGGGATTATTTTTATTGTGTGTACTATCTAAAGTAGTAGCTACCCTAATGGAAAGTTTACAACAGAAATGATTTCATGTTATTATTTTGGTTTCTGCTGTATTATTTTCGGTATTTCATATCCTACACATTTGGATTATGGTATTTAGTAGAAAGCAATTTTCGGCTGTAAGGCGTGAAAGTAAAAGTAGATTTGAAGTATTTTTGTGTATAGTATTCGTGTTTTGTTAGTATAATGGGAAAGAAATGAATGTAAAGCTGGTGAAAACGGAATTCTAAATACGCCTTGATGTTGAGATAGTAGAAGTAGAATTTTTGGGTAAATTTGGTTGGTAATGGTGAGTGAGTGAGGGGTTTGGGTTAGGATTTGGGTAAATGAAGGTAGAGAGTTGTCTAGCTGTGGGCTGAGGGAGGATTGGGATGGATGGATGTGAATGAATTGAGGCGGAAGGAGGCTACGTAATAATGTGATGGCATGGGGCCCGAGTCAGAATAGGAATTTAGTATCGAATCGAATCAAACGGGATAGGAACAGTAGGATCGCTTTATTTGACTTCCAATTGCTCCTCGTTTTCTTCAACCATACAACTAAGTCAGCCAGCAAGGCTCATTGTAAACAGGCCCGGCTTTAGTCTACGGTAATATTTGCACTTTTCTATATATTATGCATATAAGGCCGTAGACTCCACATTCATTTTTAGGGGAGCTGAATACTAAATTCTATGTTCTCTTCCGCTTATCTGTCGCAACCCGGTTTCTGAATCTCACGTTTTCCACTATTATTACCACACTGAACCGAACTGTCGATACTCGACTTCAAACTCCTTTTCCCTAAAATATAATACATTCATTATATTACACCTACAAAAAATATTTACATACCGAGGCACCTTTATTTTCTACCTCTTTCCTCCCCTGCAAAACAGACAACTTTCTCCCAAATCTCTTCCCAAGAACATTTATCGATATATTTAGCTCCATATCTCTTCATGTACACACAAAACTCAAAATGTTTCCATAATTGAGCATTTTTACCCTTTCAGCCCTACTGCATATTTAAGTTGTATCTATTAGAGGATTCTTTTTCTACACAAATATTAAATACTAAGATTTTAGTATTTTCATATTTTTGGCATTTAATACTGTGCAAATATTGACAGAACTCAGACTAATCATTTTCTTGAGTCTGGATACAGAACTGTCATTTGAGATTATTTGCCAGCATACTTCGGAGTTAGGAAGTGGGGAGAACGGAGAAAGTCCACAGATGTAAGGCTAAGTAAAGAGGTCCAGTAGTCATGGGAGATTGGAGAAAGGAGTTCGGTTGATAAGGAAGGAGCCAGATAATGGAGTGAGATGAACAAGACTGGAGAGCAATAATATATCACTCTTTTGTGGTTCGACTAACATAAAGATGAGCTCAGCTGGAAAAATATGAATGGGAGAAGGTGAATGTTTCAAGTCTCGTCCTATTCAACGAAAGACTAAAACAGAACGCAAAAGAAATTCAGCCGGAGATGAATCTCTTAGTAAGTGACTAAAGGAAAGAGATCTCTATTCTCTACTTCTTCCTTTACCATACTCTTTTCTTTAGTACACGCACACAAAAAGGTAACATCACAAACATTTTAGACAGTAGACAGACACCTATACTTGTAAGAATATTATCTCTTACCTTTTACTATTATATTTATCTACCAACTATATTATAGTTGCCTAGTTATTCTCATTTAGGTTTGCATCTATATGATTATTATATCTGTCCACATAATAGAAAGTCCATGAATGGGTGAACAGCAACACACAATCGCACAATATACAGTATGGATCTAAAAAGTTTATCTATCAAGTCCAATGTAACATTTACATCGTCTGAAAATGAGACACAAAATCGAGAGAGAGAGATTTAATTATAAAGTTATCTAACGCTTTGGGAAATATCAACAGCGAGTATAGTCAGATGCAATTCATATTTAAATTTTTATCACAATACATACCATTGCGATGCATATTTTGATTTAAATTAATATTTAATTTCAAAAACACGAAATTAATTAAAGCCTGCCCAAAAAATAAACTCTGCATTGCTAAAAATGAGCCCTATCAATGTGTATTGACTAATGGTAAGGAGTATATGGTACATACTGTATAGTCCTGATGTGGTATGTTTTAGTTCATGGAAAAAATAACAAATGTTCAGATGGCTAATGATTTTGGCGAAAAGAAGAATAAACAAAGTCACATTTTGGTGATGCTCGTGTGGAAATAATATACTTCCCATTGCCAAATCCAAATACTCGTCAACCTCAAAGGATTTCACAGGATAAAGAACACCGCTGCTTTTTATAGCGTTTTAGCTCATACATATCACTTGGCTATCAACGTCTACTATTCATTTTCCTTTTTCCATTTATCATAAATACTGCTGTCTTGTAAAAATTAAATGGAAGAAGCAACGAGAGCTACTTACGACGTTGTAAACAGTTTTTCAGTCCCATTGCTCTATTTATAAAAATCCATCCTTAAACGAACTATAATATTCAGTGTGCACTTATTTACCTGACTGTTAACAGACACTAATACAAAAGGGCGGGAAAAAGATTTTTTAAAATGAAACTCAGAATTATTTAAAATAAACTTTTGCCTTGCATTAATTAAATTCTATAGCAAAATGATTATACTGGAGTTCATCGGGGAGTATGCAATGGTAAAAGGTGTAAATATTACGATAAAGATAAGAAAATTCCGTACTTTCACTCTCATGTTTTCTAGTTTTGGTGAGGTTGTATGTAGATTCAATTCAAAAGTTGTTCAAACTTTAATATTCAACGAATGTTTAAATAAGTACGCAACTAAAATGTATATGAAATTGTTTGGTAACAGCCACAATACTACAAGACAGCGCAAGTGTTTATAGGTAAGAGTAAAAGCCCACATTGATGTTACTGATCTAAATTTTTCTGATAAATTATATGCAGACGATTACATAATTACGTATCTAATGTCTACTCTACCCATTGCATGGCACAGCCTCTCTCTCAGCATTGCAGACATTATGGAATTAAACTATAAAATGATGGCATAATTACTGTTCGCAGTTAAGTTCGTAAACTTTGTTTCGTACGCATGACAAAATGCTAATGACTGAAGTACTAGACAAAAATTGACACACTCCATTTGGAATTTGGTTCAGTACTTCCAGAATTTAGTTAAAAGTTGGCTAAGTTAAAAGTTGGAAGTCATGCTAGTCGGATTATTAATTTAAATACACTAGAGAATTTATGATTTTTAGCGAATAAAAAAGGAAAACAATTTACTCGTTCATCATTAATATTAGAGGATTAAAATGAATTTTGCACTACATATGCAATGAATATCTATCTATCGTCATTTGCAATTCTTAAAAAATCTCCATTCGAACAAATCAGGATAAAAATGTTTCCTGATTTAATTTACCCCAAAAAAACCTACTCGCCACTACGCTTCAAAACTGTATGGAAATAACATTTATTCATCATGCAATAAAAATCAGTAGTAAATAAATCATTTGTATTTATTAAAATGGAATCTTATTCAAAATTTCATTTCTTCGCAAGAAAAAAAAAGAAAATGAATCGTGTTTGTTCAGGTTGACACTGATATTCAAATCATTCCTTTATTCTACATAAAAAAGGTTGAAAATCATTTTTGGATTTCATGACAGAATTTGCAATAATGTATATTGTAGGAAAATTACGAAAAATAATGGATAACTTTACAACAATTATTTTTAGAGCTCCGAAAGGGACGAACTAGATTAACGAAACCCCAATTCCCAATAAATAAAATGTACCAGCTTATGCAGTGTTAATCCGATAAAAAAACCTTAGAAGTTCATCAGAACAAAATTTGCGTCAACGACATAATACATTATTTATATTTCATATTCAAATATTTATTACTGTGTTTATTTAATACATGAACTTAAAATTCAATTAGGTATTGAGGGAATGAAGTATAAGTCCGCAGGCTAAAGTATTTACCTATGCATAAATTATTGAAATTATGGCAAAATTGACTCGTGACATTTTAAAGCAAGGATAAAAGTGCTTTGACCCTCCAACAATTTCTACTTTTATATTTTGTTAAAAATTTATTTTAGATGTCTATCACTATTATGCATAGTCTAACGCCGTGTACTAATAATTTTAATGGATTTTGGTCTATAATACAATCATCATAAAGAACTGAAATTATATTGAAGTAGAGTAGTATTTTGCATGACGCGTCGTAAATTTGTAAGGTTGTCCTCAATCTCAAGTAAAGTTTTATAGCGTTCTTAAAAGTTTTCTTGTTTGACGCATTAAATTTTGCCTTTGGTTGTTGGCATCACATAATTAGATTTTCTACCTTGGAAGTAACGTCTATAATGGTTGTAAAGCGTCAAGATAAATAATTACTTTAAAAAATAGGGATTGGAGATGAGATGTATCCCATTCAGAGCTCTTTTGGTGTGTAGTGGCGTGGTATTGAAAGGTAAACGGAATCTCTCTATCGGATGTCTATTCATTGAAACACGATTATGTTTTCTATGCATAAAGTATTGCGAAGAAAGTGAAAGCAAATGCATAATGCTACTACAAAGTTTTAGAATTTCTATAGAATGTTATGAGAATTATGGGGATTTTACTATGAAAACAGAGATAGGAACCGACAGAATACAAAAGAACGATGAGTTAAATGTTTAGGAATGATGAAGTACCTTCCGTTGAAGTAGAATGAGCCACAATGGCTCATTCTTGCTAATTCGGTGTCTTGGGTAAGAGTGCCACTGTCAACTGCACACGTCCGAATAAGCATTCTTCCTCCCGTGTCAACTGCGTGTACACATCCATCTCATTTTTCACTTTTCACTCACTTATCTCCTTTACTTCGCTAATAAACCTACCTAACCCTCCTCTTTCAAATACCTAATGCCTCTAATAAAATTAATAACTAACTCTAGCTATAATTATTTAGTTTCCGACAATTACCAATATCATCAAGTATATTATTACAGTTATTCATTGCCCACCTGGCACACCTAACATACCCACTATGCTTCTACAAAGAAACTTCCCAGTTTAGTTTTAACATTATTCCCTATTTAAGCATTATGTTTAACCTAGATTTTATATTCTTTAAAATATTGTGCATACCCAGTTTGATTTTCATGCAAATATGCCAGTCCTACTAGAATGAACTAAGTAATTCAGTAGTAAATAGTTTATTGTGCATATAAAAAGGCATCAGCCTACAACTAACTAATTCAAACTATATAAAAATTGAAAATGGGCAATTTTGTACCTTTTTTTAAAAAAAATTACGGACAATTTTTGAATATTATTTCAATCTCGTATAATTTTGCAATCATGTCCCCACAGAATTACAAAATATGCTACAGTCTTTAAATAATTTTTATTGTCAAGATAAATTCCAAACGATGAAAATAGAGTGATTTTTTCAAATTTTGGAAAATCATTCTTAGAACAATTCAATTACTTTCTAATACCAACTAAATTCGGTTTTCAAGGTGTCTGGTCGAGAAATAAACAATTCCAATTCAAACCGAAAAATAATTTATTTCAAAATAAAATTTCTTTCATCGGAAAAATTTTAAAAATTGGAAAACTTTATTTTCAATGAGCTTTGAAGCCTTAAAGGATTAGTTGAGTCAATCAAAAATCCATTTTCTTTACAAAACAGATTCAAAATAGTATAATTTTTCCCTGGTGTAATGGAGAAAAACAGACCCGTTTAATGATGGCAATGGCATTGATGTTAAAATTCGAGAAGCTTTCTACATTAAGTATAGAATTTTGAATGGTTTGAGAAAGAAAAGTGTAAAATGTGGTTTGTTGTTGGATTGATGAAAGATGTTTAAAGGATGTTAATACCAGAAATGCGTATTAGAGTAAATAAAATATAGCTGAACGGATTTAAAGGGTGATCGTTTATGTAATTATGTGAAAGAATGGCCTGGAGCTGTAAAATGTAAATGAAAGCATTTACAAGAAATTGGTTGGTGGGTAGGGGAAATGAGTTGAGGCAGTTGAGCTAAGTACGTACATTAGAGGAATGTGAGGATGAAGGTAGTATGTAAAAAATAGATATATTATAGAGAGATAGAGAGCGGAGTCGTAGTGGGCTTTTAACCTCATGGGTGAGTAGTCGTAAGAGTGATGTCATGTGTGATCTGATGTGATAGCATTACTTTCCCCGAGCTTTCACTTCTTATTGTTGGTACTTGAGTTTGTGCTCGGTGACTTTGGCGATTGTACGGAAATGCCTGAGTAGACAGGGAAGATAACACTATTTGCGAGCACAAAGCCTGAAAGTAAGTACAAGGAGAGGGAAGAAAGGTATAGGTAATAGGGCGCATTGACACGGATACAAATGGCGGGGACATGAGTCTATTACAGTGAAAGTTCCCTGTCATATGTAACTCCAGTCTAATACATAGGACAAATCTGGACAGAGGAGGAGGAAAGAAATCCAGAATCGCTTCCTTGTTGTTCACGACTCTTTCCAGTTTCATTCAAGGATGAAATGAATGCTGCTCCGAGGATTCACACAGAAAATCCCATCTTATAATCCCCCTATCCTATTTTCAATCTCCAATTCTACTTTTCTCTCTCACCGACAGAGAGCTGGACGTCAATGACTCTACTCCTACTAAATGTACCTATTTGTATAACATCACATATTTACTATATACTAGACACCAATTATGTACATATTCTCTCCGACTCAACTGAACTAAAGATCAAGCACAGATAGAGGATACATACATTCTCGACTTCAATCTAAATCTCTTAACTCGTCTTGACCAATGTAATCTTCGTCTCCATAACCCTTCTCAATCTGTTCACTACTCCGTCCTATACTTTCTTTCTATTATGACACCTTACACTATGTAAAAACACCAATCATATGTCCACCACATATTGACCCACTCTCTTACTATTCAGGATCATGTACGGATTTCTACAAAATCGAAAAACTTATCTTACTCTAAATTTTCACTAAATTACTTTACAAACTTTACAAAACTCAGAGATAATCATACGTACTCCTTTAAGTGCTTCTATACATCTGCTAAGGAGATAGTATATTTAATAATAATTTTAAATCTTTCATTCTATTTTTTCCTAACTCTCTATATCAAAACTTAAATAAATTCTAACCTGGTAGTCTTATCTCAAAGGATTTTCTTTCACTGAAAACTGCATTTGAAAATTGTTTTATAAATGTGTCAAATATTCATTGAACAAAATATTCTATTATATCAATATACCCAACCAATGTATGTACACAAAGCAAATGATTACTATATTGAAGACGAGCTTTCACTGTAGCTTACTGTATAGTTTTTAAATCAATAATTAATTGCTATTATATTAATTTCCTATACTGGTTATATTATCCCCTCAATATGCAATAGTTTGGTAGGAAATTCATTTTTATTTTATACACTAAGAACAACTGTCCCTGTCCAAAATGCAGTGTACACGAAAGGTGAGCAATAAAATCCATCAAAACACTTTTCCAGGTATACGTGACTAGCTTTTAGCTTTTTTCAGCACTGCAGCTTCTCGAAATGGAAGTTACTTGGTCTTAACAGCTGTCTAATTCTAATACTTTCCTTGAATGTTACGTATCCTGAAAATCCTGACCTTATTAGTGAACTGTTTTCTGAATGAGTATTAACGGTAGTAAAAAGGTAGAATGTAATTGAGAATGTCATGGAAATGGTAGTAAACCCACCAGGACAGTAAAATACAAATAGTTACCGTAAATGCCAGCTAATTTGATGCAAGCTGTGGCTGGAAACAAACCGTTTCTCCCTTTGCGTCCTCCCATACAAGGCGATTCCAAAATGGACACCGAGTAGTTGTTATGGAACGGATCTTCACAGGACGGATTGTCCCCATTATTACTGACACACTTGAAGCAGTCGATCCCAGCTGAGACTGAAACAAACAAAAACCCATTCCATTGGTCACATTTGTCTTTTGCCAACCCAATCTATACATAACCATGTGATCTAAAGTCAGTGCTTACTTGGCTGAATTATAATTAGTGAAAATATAAATTGCCAAAATATTTATAGCTTTAAAAAATAAAAATCATAGAATATTTATAAAATTTTTGCGGAATTTTTAAATAATTAAATGCTCTATGCTATAGTCAAAATTGTAATTCCACTGATATTATAATTATTTACTATCAAAAATTATATGAATGTGAAACTAGAATAGTAAGTAGTAAAATTAAATATGTTTATGGTTTTCTATTTAGGGTTTGCATAATTCCAGAGTCTGATGCTGACGGTGAGTAGATTTAGGGTGAGACTGTGAGACTCGCTCGTGCTTTCCGGCGACTCTCCTCTCTTTGCGAGAAAACAAACCTACCACAAAGTCATTCTAAGGGGCAAAGTGATACTTAAATCATCTTTATATTTTATTTTGCGAAGAATATAATATAGAAATGAGAAAGTTAATAACTTCAAAATTAGTTTGTACTTTTGTAGCAGGTAATCAATAAGGTGATGATTTATTTAATTGACTTCCACTCCGTCACACTAGATCCTGTAATTTCATCTTATTGGTTTGTAATTTACTTCGCACGTTTGCTTTTATAGTCCATTGAGAAGAGATGTAATTAGAGGGTTGTAAATTTTTGTGCTTACAAGAGAAGCATTCAACTTTCGTGAAAGAAATTATTGCATTAGCAATGAAGTCGTCAAAATGGGTGTTCACTTACTCAATTAGCCAAGTTGGCCAAGTTTAGTCAATTACATAAATATGCCATTAGTGATTAGTTGTAGTAAGTGTAGTAAATAGGAAGTAAAGGAAAATGGATAGACATCTTAGTATAGAAAATCTATTTTTTGTAGCACAAAGTACGAAAATCCAATGTGGCACCTTTCACAGTAAAGATTTCAGTTATATGTAGCTAATGCTATTTACGTGGCGTTTATAAATGTATGAGCCGATTAACTCGGATTTAATGCCTAAATTGAGTCAAAGAAGTTGACTCGAGATTAGATCAATGCAAATAAATGTCACAAGAATACATTGACCTGAGGCAATCGCGAGTTTGTCAGATTCATTGCCCGGATTAGCTTTGATTGAACAGGATGGGAAACTTCTCAAGCCATGCTAACCTACGAACACTCCGAAGTAATTGCTAGCTGATACTCTGTACTAGTTATTCCTGTCAAATTACATACATTTCCTACTCTACAACAAATTCCCTTTCCCAAATCATTTACTCCGAATTACCAAATGTAGAAAATAACTACGTATATAGCTAGTAAAAAACCTATTTATTAACAAATATCACTTGTCTTTTATCATTAAACCTCCAATTTGGATTAAATATAATATTTACAGCTCAATTTGCTTGATTATTTATCTTATTTGAAGGTGAATAACAGAGTGAAAAATATCGAATGTAGTGACCCACTGTAGAAAACCACAGTGATTTTATTGCTTATTCATCCAACCAATATAATCCGTTAGAAATATTACAAATTGAGCAATTCGTTAATTTAGCATAGCAAGAACATTAAAGTGCTTTCTGCATAGTAAAATTTCATTTACCAATTTTCCTAAATGAATTAAATCTTTTCACTATCATTGAATTAGATAGAGTATTTTAAAGGACAAATAGAACTTGCAATCAGCTGCATGGGTGCGAATAAATTAGAAATGCATTGGGACAGACTGCTATTTCTTTGCATTAGCTCAAACCAAGTAGGTGTCTCTCTATTCAAAATTTACAGGCTTTGATGAAAAATGGAACAAAGGAGAAAATATGCTTTGTGGTATTGGCTGTCAAATTCCCTAACATATCTTGAAAGGAAAGTTGCTGCATAAGCAGGTATTGTAAGCAGATTAGACACTAAGCCTCAGGAGCTAATTGCTTTTTTATATTAACAGAATTTGGATAATATGTAAGATTGATGAATATGGCACAATATTATAATATATTAATTTAGTACATTATCTAAGTATACTATTCTCTATAGTATTTAAAGGCTGCTAGACACTAAGGAACACAAAGGACACAAAATAATCATTTTTTTGCCCATTCCGCCCACTCTAAATACTTCCTTGAACATACTTTCAATTATAAAATAAATGCATAAATAATTCATACTATGCATATTAGACAGCGAGGACAGTTTACATACGTATGATTTGTTCTGCCGTAAATATAATAAATCTATTTTTATTTCATCTCTAAGAGAAATCAATGCCTTATAATGAGAAAATAATTAACGTGTCAGAAAATGTGAGGGAAGTGTGAATCATTTTGTAGACAAAGAATTGATCTAAATGCATAACTACTATATTATATCTTATATAGGACGGTAACATAATAATGGAGGTTGTTTTATTAAAAACGAAAAATAGCATTATTGATTGACAGTCGTAGATCGGATGTAAAACGTGTATGTGTAGCCTTTTATGTGTTTTGGGCATTTTGTGTGAATATCATAAATGCAATTAGCGTTAGTTGAATGAGGGGAAAGATTGATGAAAATATTTGTTGAGATGGTAGGTAAAATATTGATGTAGGAAATGATATGGCGGTGAATGTTGGGAACACATGTGGCAGTTGCTATATGGATTTGTGTGCAAGGGTTGGACACAAATAGATTGGCATTATAATTAAGGTAGGTAGGATGCTATTATAATATTGTCAGGTCTAACAACTATTAGGTATATAAATAAAGTGAGAGAGGAAGGAAGGGAGAATATAGGGATGTATGTATATAGGGATGGATGGAGGGCAGAGTGCGGTAGAGAGTAGACACTAGGCATACACATTGTGGTTGTAATTTTGACTTGGAAATTAATCGCAAGTTGATCTTGTTGTGTATTGAGTTCTTCATTTCATGTCATCAGGTCTGTTGCCTTTGGTGGTGCTAGGAGAGAAGTCTGGATTTAGCAAATATTCCATTATAAGGGTAGTTTTAGAAAAAGATATACAGATGTGTAATAATATATTATGGAAGTATTCATGTCTTGCACATTATAGTTGAGAGAAAGTCAAGTCTGGTGGAGTTGAATTGCCTTTGGGGTCTCAGTTGAATTTTATGCAATGCAAATAGGAAGCGACAGCCGAAACCAAAGAGATGTCTCTTTGGCATCAGATGAAGGAGTGTCTTACACACGATCCCTATCCCTCTTGACTAACAAATCTCCACTTAATTTCTTTAGCGACACATTTGGAAACACTTCACGGACCTGTGCGTGAGTCTTCTTTGTTTTTCTTCCGTTGGCCGAACTGCATGACCTGCTTTCTTTCTCCTCCGTTTCCCTATCTAACTTCATTTCTATCAGATCAGTCACACTGGTATTTGTTCCGCCAACTCAGCTCAAGTTTCAAGTTATGATTTTTTAGTTCCCTCACTGATCGGCAATTCCGTCCACAGCCTATTTATTCCTACCCACATACCTATTCACATTTGTTACTACAAATAACTAGCCACTTTCCCCTTATATACTCCCTTATACTATTCCTCAACTATAAATCTAACCAACTATTACAACAACCCAGAGTGCATCAAATAAATTCAGCTAAAGGTGTAATGTGAGGAAAAGCTTTCAGGAAAATTGTATTTTCTCAACTGTTTCACCAACGATTATATACACAACTATAAATACCTACCAAAACAACTCCATTTCTACAATATTGCAGTTCCTATGTTTTATTTATTTACTAAAAACACATCTCTACCAACACTTTACCAAATCATTCAAAAAAATAGATTTATCATTATTTTATCCGCAAAAATTATATCTGAAACTAAATTAAGTATTCATAATTATTTTTGAGAGTTTTTTAAAAAGATTTTCTTGTTAAAGAATTAATATATATTTCATATAGCTATTCAAAATCAATGCTCTATTTCATTTATGCTTACACAAAATCATTTTTAATACACAGTAAAGTGAATATTTAGATTGTCAGGATAGAAGATAGTAAGGGAGAGGAGTAGCAGTGATTCCCTGTAACATGGGCATTCGTGGTGAGATTAGAAGCATAGTATTGGTAGTGTAATTCGACTCCCTGCTTCATTTAACTGACTTACATCAAGATTCCAACTTAGCGAGTTCAGTTTCCCTCCCAGAGTCCCAGTACGGTTAGTAGCAAGTAGCTTTCACTATAAATAAATATATTACGACGCTGCATGCATTCCTGTTTGGCCTATTAAATGCATGTGTATGACTGTCAATTCGAATTTCTCTCGCCTTCTTTTCCGCTGTCTCTTTACTTACACTGCACAGACAGCCACAAACAAATCTGTTGAATCGCTTTTACGCACAACTTTCCTGTCTCTGCTCTCATTAATTTAATTGCTTTTACCTCAATTCCATTTACGTCCTCCTATCTACACACCTAACAAGCCCTATATCTTCACTACAGGTTTTATAGCCTGTCCTCTCTCTGCTCTCAATGTTCTTCTAATTGTCCTCTTTAAGAAGCCGTATCTGTTTAAATAGACTTAAATGGGACATTTCTATTCAATTTCCACAAATTTATCCATGTTTAATAAAATTGTGTAGCCTGACCTTATTTTATTAAAACTTGCCTTGTAATTTTTCCACTGCTTATAAAATTTCTGGTTTCTAGACGATTTTTTTTCTCCTTGTTAACGTTGTTTTCGAATATGATCAAAGTTTCACAATTAACATGGGTTTTTTGTGATGGATAAGATTAATTATATTTTCAGAATTGAAGCCACCTGAATTGTTTTCATAAGAATGTTCTTCAACTGTAAATAGAGCTGAAACTATATAAATCGGTTCCGTATTAGAATTATTATGCTTTTTATTGCCTCAATTGTTGAACTAATATGATTCTCAAGCCTTGCATGAAGTAAATGGGAAATGGACTTTAATTGAAACATCAGCCGTTCTAAAATGATATACAGAGATTTATTTCGACAAGCTGCGTGCAACTGTGAGTGTAATTCCCCTTTTTTATCGTACATTTTTACTAGTAAAAGAATCAAGCTATATTGGCTGAAGAAATGTTACAGCTATAAAACACAAGAGCTGCTAGTATAAAAATAAATTACATAACACAGGGAATTATTAGTGAGATAACCAGACTGACAACGAGAATGGTAGTGAGGAATCAACTCGCCATGAAAACGTTAACTGAATTATATAGTAATTTATATTGCCCAATAAAAAACAACATCTACGTAATTGAATTGCCAACATATCATAATATTTATTTCTATGCTAGATGATACCAGATGCATCGTTTTATGCATTTGTATAAGATGTACAATTTCATAGATGTTATAGAAATATCTGTATCTGGAGTCTATAATGCATTGCTTCATCTGCGATAATGTACCAACAGGCAAAAGTAATCCCACATTACATTCTCATGACATATGTTTTTATTTTTAAACATGTTTGAATAATTCAGATAGCAACAGATCAAAAGGGGCATCATTAAGCATCAGAGGGAAATGTTGCATAGATCATGTTGGTTTGAAATTGTCATTGTTGGCTATTATGCCTGAAAGAAGGTCTGTGAATTGTGATGTAAACGGTAGTGAGGAGAAAGTTGTTTCTATTATTTGTTTGTAATATTGTTTTGTGAATAACAAATTGATGAGCCTGAGGATAGAGTAGATTAGTTTTAGAAGAATAGAGATTAGAATTGGTGGAATGAAGGAAGTTTGGATAGGAAAAGTGTGTAGGATATGTAATAATTGCCTGGTGGATTGAAGTGGGAAGTGAAAGAGATATCTTAATAGAATAATGTGAGTGGTATTTGGAGATGTTCATAGTTCATGTTCATCTGTTGAAAATAATTCGATGGTTTATGAATAGATGATGAAAAGGAAGATAATGAGTGTATGTATAGGATGGTGAAAACGATGAAACGAGAAGGAGTCTGTCATCCATGTCGAATGCAGACTTCAGACATTGAGTGAAAGGACAAAAGGAATGGCTCGGGGCAAGTTTCTTGATTCTGCTGTTTGCATATACATGATTCTGTAGTACCACTAAAAAGATACTTTATTTTGAAGAGAAAAGTATATTCATCCCTCCGCTAACACCAGTGCTTCCCTGTTTAATAGTTGAAATGTCAAGAACCATTAGTTCTTAAAACTACCTGGCTCTATTTACTCTCAACTCTCTGCCCTCCCTTGTAGAGAGCTCTGCATACAAAATGTATTCACTAACAATAAGCACCTAATATCTATTACTTTTATAGCAGCTACATAATAAGTATAAACCGAGACAGATCTATAGACAAAGTCAACACAAGACATGACAATCGACCTCCCTCCAAGGAACATCAAAAATTACTTTCTATTCTGGCAATGAGTCACAGCACTCAGTGCAAAATACAATGTTCTCTCTCCATTCTCCTCCACTCACTCCTTTCAGCTATCCTAATATTTTCACAATGCTCTAATATACAATTGACAACCGCAGAGATGTTATCCCATCCCACAAAATCTCCTTTTCCACCTCCAAATCCTTTACAATCACAAAATTAGACCTTGTTTCGTTTTGTTGACGTTTATTCCCTATTAAACCTCTTACGTACCTCATTAAATTCTCCGGAAACAATACACTTCACCGAATCATTTGTTTTATCACCCATTCTTAATTTTTACTGACTCTTTGCGTCCAAACTTAATTCTACAAAACTTTAAGTAGCAAAAATTCACCTGCTTTATACATTTAATATTTATATCTTATATACATTCTTATTTGCTTTGAATTCTCTAACAATTATGCTATGTGTATTTTGTATTGCTTTGGATTTATACATGCAATGAACAGGACTTTAGTGTCTTCTTTGTAAATAATATTATTGTAGGGACTTTAGGAGTTTGCTTTATTCAGACAGTAAAATGATGAGTTACTTAGTCGCAAAAATAAAGCGCCTAGAGATTTGTTTAAGATGTCTTTATGCACGAACATTACCATTCCATGTCTGTCTTAACATTCTGACAGTGCTGACAAGAAATGTAGCTCTATAAATGGAAGAAACGATGAGAGGACGAAATTGTCAAATAAACCGGTAAGTACATTGTTGAATAGTCTACCAAAACCGAAAAGCTCTTAGGTTGCTATAAAATATAACGAAATTACCCTGGACGGAGCATCCTCGAGTTAGCTTTCCAAAAGTTGTAAATGGGAATGACATGATATGCAAGCATAATAAAAATAGCAAACAGTAGTAAAAGTATGACAACAGTTTTTGATATACTCACTATATAGCCACTTTATTGTTAGTTACATAAACAGTACTAGTTATAGACAACTACTCAATATTAGCAGGAACTTTAAAGTTACCATTATCGTGTAAACTTACTCTCTTCGCATCACTTTTTCATAGACTAACGTTCTTGCCTATTTGGAATAATTTGGAAAAGTTATGTTAACGAACTCAGTCACAGGACCGACGTTTGAATACTTCCATGTAAATTGTGTAAAGGCAGAAAGCAATAATTGCATCCATTTTAAGCTATGGCAAAACTTATATTAATGCTTCTTGCTTAATGAGACTAACTCCTAGAATAAAAAAGTAAAAATTATACGAAACAATGCATTTAAGTAACTCTGTGATAGCTCAGGACAAGTTGAATATTTTCGGCATACTGAACTTACGTTATTATTTCGCTTGAAATTCACAATTCAAATTCCTTTTGGGTACTCAAAAAAGGTTCATTGCATGGAAAATATTTTATAGGGTGCAAATGTAGAAAAAATACTTGATTAAATTAAATTGTCAACTTAACATCAAAACTGTGTAAATGATATTTATTGCTACATTTTTATTTAATAGGAGTAACACAGACAGAAACAATTCCAGTTTAGCCCAATTTGGCCCAACTTAGTCCAATTTAGTTTGATTTAGTCCAACTTAATATAACTTAGTTATTTGGTTTCTTATTTGTTTAATTCAAGAAGCCTGGAAAAAAGTATCAATACGCACTACTCAGAAAAGTTCTAGATATAATTCTATTTTAGGGTTTCTATTTTAGTTATGGCAATAGAATTTTTTTTAAATTAATCTTATTTTAAGTATTACAAGTCGGAAGTTCTTTCAGTTGGTAAAAATGATAATAAAATAGCGTTCACTAATAACAAAATCAGTGAGGGAGTCATAGGTTTGAATAGAAAAAGGGATTTCGATATTCTGGCTGACAGATGTGGCAGTTGGAAAATATAAACACTATCTCTCATCGTCAGACAGATTCGACTTGCACAGCTTTATGCGGGCATTGGGTGGAAATTCGGTACATTAACAAGGCATTATAGATATTATATGGCATAAAGTGGAGTGCAATGGCATAATTTTCTTCGCAGACTTTTCCAACCGCCACGCACAACGAGCATTAAATGACATTTTGTACAGAGATAGGAATTCTTACACTTACATAGGTACTTAGCATGCATTATGGAGGAATATTTTGATATGTGTATGATAAGCATTAAATGGTATAGACTGTGCCCACCTCGGAGGAATGCAGTGCAATGTGTGTACTTTGGAAGAGTGGAATAATCTCTTTCGATGCTGATGATGGCATGAATAAAAGACTTTCGTGCAAATTGTAGTCAGAAAAGCAATGAATGCAATAGGCTCGGCTGTCATCCAGAAGTGGTCCTTATCAATTCATGTATGCGCCAGCCTCTCTCAAAATGATGTATGGAACGACGACGTTGATATGAGTTTTTCCTGCTACACTCTCTGTCAGATGGAAGATAAATGAAACGTGAAAAGTTTTAAAGCTCCCTGCTGCTCCTTTACCTACTCACTATCCCTTTACATGTGCAATCTGTACACACTACTAACAATCATCCCATTTCCAGATACTGTCACAATAATCTCAATTGAATTATACTACATTCAGCATGCCTACATTTATACCAAATCTCATTTTATACCTAATCATACCTGTATAACTCTAATCAGTAATCACTCCGTTCTTCATCGTGGTATAAATGGCCAAGGGGCAACGCAACACGCACAATTTGACAGTTTATCTACATAAGTGACTGTATTAAACGCACATTATAAAACATAAAATATTGGGCTTTCACAAAGTCATTCAGAATTAAAAAAGAAACATGATACAGTGTATTAGATGCAGACATTGCACTTTAAACATTTCTCGGAAATAAATAGACGAAATTTTTGAAATATTTCGCGAAATATTTCACTCCCAACTTCCTTGAAAAATGAAATATTTGAAATAAATGAAATAAATAGGTTACATTGCATTTATTTCATCAATTTGCATTAATTTCGCGCGAAATAAATGAATTACGAATGCGTGTACACATGCGCATTGTATTTATTCCAAAAATTTCATTTATTTCATTAATTCAAATTTCATTTTTCAAGAAAAATGTAAATAGCACAGATAAATCATTATTCCCGTCTCGGTAATAATTGGTAAACTCTCCAGGTGAGATCATTAAATCTACTTTAATACTGTAAAAATGGTATAATTGACAAAAACAATCTTGTATCAAGAAAGTCCAAACCAAGTTGTATAGTACCATTTGTATGTAAGTAGCCAGCTGCAGTATATAAGTAAACCTACGTGTAGAAGCGAATGTAGTTCATGCTTAGTTAATAATGAACCACTTTAAATTCTCAAGCAGTCATTATTTGATAGTATACTTTGGATTGTGTTTACTTGTCCTTATGAAAATGCAAAGATTAATTAGATAGCATGTATAACGTCGTATCTACAAAATCAGGGTTAGGATTCCCAAATTAGTTAAATTAAAGGAGACAAGAAGGTACTAATAAATGAAGGTTTGCTAACTAGGTCAGGTACTTGCAAAGGAAGTTGAACAACGACGAAAGAGCTATTATTGTTACTGAACTCATATATTAGTGTTAGTCAAGAAAACTTTGCCGAAAATTGTCCTATTCCTTATTCGTACTAATTCCATGTAGAGCTCTCAACCATGTCACCATATACTAACATGATAATTAGATCTAAGTGAAACGTCAACAAAAGTGACTGTTCCCGTCATTTCTTCTCAAAATGTCTTGGACATTTGTTCCCTCCAAGTTTTCTGTAATTCTCCGGCCATAAGTTGGAAAAATCTTAAGTGTTTAGCGTAGGAATTCTACCTACTCAAAAACTAACTTTAGGAAAATTTCAAAATAATTTTTCGTGGTCAGGAAATTTAAAGCTGAAAAGTCGGGTAGACTTGCTTTCTCCAATTTTTTTATATTTGTAGTATCGGTGTCGGATTCGTAAAATGAAAGCTATGGGGATGAAATTCGGAGGATGTCAAGCAATTTCAAAAGTTGCCTGAGACAAGTTTCAGTAGTTCAATGTTGAACATGTTGTATGACTGGCTGTGAAGAAGAGACAAATAATATTATTTCTATAGGTAGAACTCTTCAAATAGTACTCCAAGAAACATTGTTTCTCAATTTGCATCGAAATAATAAAAATATTATAACAAACTAAACATCCAAATCCACTAACAACTACAATGCTAATGTATTGGGTATATTTACTATCAAACTTCTCGTTCTTCTGTCACTCTATGTACATATTAGAAAAGTATCAACAAAATTGGAAAACTCCGTGGTACAAATCTAAGCTATAATATCGAAGAATATTTCATTTAATAACAGAATGTGGAATACATAGATATTACATGTCATGAGAGTGGAATCCTTAACAGATAATCAAATTGAATCGTATGGTCTAGAAGGTAGGCTGATATTAGCATTATTCAGACAAGTTTAGTTTTATTTATTTATTAAAAGTGTTTATTTATATTTCAGGAAGATTTTGAAGAGCTCATTCTATAATACTTGAAACAGAATTTTGAATAATACTTACATTCTAATAATGCTGAAAGGTATAACTAAAATATTTTAAAAATTTTAAGTTTCTAAATGATATTTAAGTTTGACCGAAAAATGGATATTCGTTGTTGGGAAAGTGTTAATTGTTATACTAGAACTACCCATCAGAGAAAAAATGTTTCATTTCTGAAGTTTAGGATAATTTGGATAATGATTTTCTTCATCTTTTACCTTATCGTACTTCCAACTGAAATATGTTTCCTATAGTGAGTCTCATGCCTCATGCATTTCAAATTCTTGTAGATAATTTTTTCCCTTAATGGCGTATGTCGTGCCAATTGAAGGAGAAAAGCTAGGAACAAAACGGTCGATTAAGGCATAACTTAAAAAATAGTATTGAGGTAAGATATCTAGACTGGATCCAAACGATGTGTACTACTATCTATGAGTAGAGTAGTAGGAGTAGGAGAAGTAGGTTTTAGCTTAAGTAGATGCTAAGCAAAAATGTGTAGATATTTTGTAGATGAGATATTGAATGATTTAGAACACAAAGGAGTAACTGACAGTAGGTCGTTTATGTGGTCGGTACTCAAATGGAAGGCCCTTGACGGACGATGAAGATAGTGTGTAACAGAATAAGCTATTCTTTCCTCCGAACTAATAATAAAGGTCAAATGAAAAGCGCGTTAAGCAAATATATAGCAATTATTCATTCCAGTATCCTTGATATAAGGATGCCCGGTTAGCATCCTTAGGCGACATTGATAAATTATCTGCTGAGCTGAGGTTTCTGCTCTTCCGATTTTCACTTTATAAGTTAAGTCAGTTTTTTCTGTCAATATCCCCCTTTACCGTTTTTTCTTAGCCTTTCCTGCTCTCAGCCTTGTTGACTGCTCTGTATGTTGTGTTTTTGCCATCTATACACATTAAAGTACCAAAAGTTTAGTGCCGCTCGTCAGAGCCATTCCGCTATAATATTTCATATTGAACTAAAAGCTCATATCGTCCGTTTCGCTGTCTAACTACACCACAGGAAACCCAGAAATACTCGAGCACAACGGATAGGAGATAACTACCTTAGTTATCCTTCCCACTTCTTCTGGATCACTAACTCACCTATAGTCAATACAAAATACAAACTCAACATCACTCACTAACCTTTATAGATATTACTTTTACCTTATAATCCTGTTAACATCATATGAAGATCTACATCATTAACCATAGACCTACAATAAATACATAGAAATGACTTTCATCTAATTCCCCTTCTCCACATAGTCACCATTACCTCAGATATGCTGGAATGAGCACCAGACTGCAAAAAAATTATACTAAACTATACAAATTGCTTTTTCACATCACAGTATAGTTAAACATCCATAGTAGGTACTCTCTATTGTTTTTTTTCTATAAGTATTGACTTGATTTCAAAGAGAATCTCAATCTGCAAAACCTAAAATCCCCATGAGAAACAAATTCCAAAGAGCTATGACAAAACTCAACTTTTGAAAGCATTTCACAGATTTCGAAGAATTTTCAAGGATTAGGTCCAATTAAAATATCAATTTAGTACTTTATCGTGACCAACTATTCAGTATTTTAATTCTTAAAAAATGTAGCAGTGGGCAACAAGTTTACGTACATAATTTGGTAAACAATTGAAAGTTTCTTGTGAAGGTGTAGGTTTGATTAAACTGTGAAGAAGTAAAAATTTTACAAACGCTATATAGAAAATTTATATAGAGCGTTTGCGAAATGTTTCCATTATATCTAATACCTGTGCAGCTAATTTAAGTTGATTGAGATAATGTATACTGGAAGTACCTATAGCAGATAGGTAATAGATTAAAACTGTTTTCAGCATACGAAATGAGATATAAGACTGCACTGAAGTACTAAGGCATCGTATATAAAATATTGTCCATGATTTTTGTTTTAAATGTTTCTGGAGACTTGATGTAGGAAGAAACAAAATAAAAGTGTACACGCCTTTTTCTAATTCTTGCCCATTTGAGTCTTAAAGAAGTTTGCACCGCTAAGTCATTAACTTTTGCTTGTGCCATTAATTTTCCATATATACTAATATGCTCTGTGAAATCCCAATAGCCAAGCTAAATCATAAATTTATGGTCGGGTTGCAACTCGCATGGAAACCTGAGAAATCTGTCTTCCTAGCCTTATCGACAATGATACACCTTTAAAGATACAAGTCTCAATTAATAATAACTGAGACATGTTTAGTTTTTTACAAAGATGGATCACCATTCAGATTGGATCCTAACTGACAGCTAAAATTGGTGGTTGGTTATATTTTAGCAAACATATAGATGCCAAGATAAACTAATTATAATGTTTTTTATATTTATTTTTACGTATACGTTTGATGAATTGACATTTGCTGGTCGTCAAATTAAATTAAGTAAAAGCAGAAGAGAAAAAAGTCTAACCTGGATTACTGAAGAGAGTTAGTGCCGTGACTATAAAGCAGATGAAAAGGACGGTTTGATGTCTTGTTGGAGAGGTGTTGGATGTCCGAATCAAAGAGGAGACTTTTTGGTTCGGGTCACTGGAGATGCTCTTTGATTTTGGAAGTAAAGATGACGCAGAGATGTCTTCGTAAGTCATATTAAAGCTTTTCATATCTGCGATGGTCGCCGAGTTTTGTTCTTCTTTCTTCCACCTTTAAATCATTCATCAAAGGTAAGTATAATATTGTGTAAACCTGACTAATATGAATTTAATTCACATAATATTAGCCCGGAAATTCTCATTACTTTTTACTACTAGTATTCCCCTTTTCTGAAGCCATATATACAGTAGTGTCATAATTCCTCTAAATATAAAAAAGGAATGATTTCACTTCAACATTTATTCTTAACGAATACATACGTACGCAATCCCTAACATCACAACTCGGAGGATTTCTTTAAAATCGGAATTCGGTCTTTCGAATGGTCTATATAAATTGACTACACTATTTCCTGTTCTTTAGACAATTAGCTATGTAATGCCCAACACATGGTACAGAGCATGGAAATCTATTTAATCCGCATACTGTAGATATATTATCAGCTATGATTCTTGTGTACTAGAAACGTTTGCATGGATAATTTTATCTACCTAAGCAATTACTACAAGTACTCAAAAATATGCTAAGAAGGTATTCTGCACAGATCAAATGATTAAGTGTACCTTACTAAATAAAGATGCATAATATTATGCAGTCCATACAACTGCTATACGATAATAACTTGTTCAGGTTATATTCCGTGAGGTTATGGCTTATTAATATCGTTTTTTAGAATATGGTGATAATTCTATAGGATACCATGTACCTAGAATGCAAACATTAATTCATTCTGTGTAACAAGCACCTCAAGCTCCAGTTTAATACAAGGTAATAATATTACATGTCATTAGGAGAGTTGGCAAGGAGCCAACCGTAATGAAATGGTGTGTCAAATAATATGATGTACCTTTGTGTATAGAAACGGTGACGAACTATTACTACTCCTGACAGATTGACAGTGTAGTAGTTGTACAATCAAAGCACTTCTTTTCCGATGCGTTCCAAAAACTCATTACACAAATTACGGTAAATTACTTATCTCGTCTGTTGTAACACAAAATGTAAATGCATTAACGAGAGAATGAAAATTTTACTTTTACGAGGTTGAATTTCAGATTGTAAAAACAGAAAAAACAACAGAAAGTTGTTCCTCCACATAGTTACATTTAAAATATTTAGCAATTCAATATCAGATCTATTGTTAATTCCCTGAGATACGGATGGCATTCCTATCATGATAAAATCCTATGCATCAAGTAGAACTCGACGTTGGGAGTTTTAAAACGGATTTACTCCACAGAAAACTCTTTTGATTTCACAGCTCATGCCGGTATCACTGTTTGCTCACTTAGTAACAAAGTTACCACTCCCAGAGTTTTTCGTCTTATCAAGCTATTTAATATAGGTAGATCTAGTTCAAATTAGTAATTAGGTAAATGAAAGTTGTAAGTAAAATGACATGTATATACTTCCGTTAGCAGAAAACTAATTTAGACTTTTATACGGTAATCCACTGGTTATTAAGTTATACTAACAGGAAAATTTTTAATTAGTATTTTTTCAAAGTAATAGTTAAATTTAGTTACAGTCCAAAGCCTTGGCAATTGAATACGATTAAAATGATCATCTGTTCTCATAGTAGTATATTCTTACAACTTGTTTAACTTTTGTAGATTTTGAGAACTGATATAAACCATTTTCTGCAGTACTCAAACACATATCTTAGGGGAGTATGCACTTTGTCTGCTTTGGGAGTACAAAAAACGCTTTATAGGTACTGTGCGATGGGCTGCATGATTCCATATGGACACAGGAAATGTAAACGGTCTATCCAGGAGCTAAGAGTATGTATTTATGAGGTAATTAATTTTTGGAGAAGTAGAAACTAATAACAGTAATATTATAAAGGATGGAAAGAATATTCGGAAATTGCCTTTACGCGTTGAGTTCTAAGGCCGTGCACTTTTCTTAGAGTCGTATATACCTAAGCAAGTCCGAACTATCTAATAATGTTTCCAAAGACGAGAGAGAGAACAGAGAATAAAATGAAGGATAGCAGACACGAGTTTATTTGGGAGTTCAGTTCGCGACAGTCTTTCTTTGCCCGACTTTCTCTCTCTCTCTTCGTGTCGAAACTTTCTCTTTTAATAATTTATATTATGGACTATTTGTTTGTCAGACATGGAAGAGTACTACACGTGTGTGGATGCATCTACATAGCCAGTCTTTAAGCCACTCCTACTACAATATTATAAGTAACTCGGGTCCAGTGACACTCAGTAAAACCGTTGAGAAGGAAGTAATTGGTAGTAGTACGTAAAGGATGTAAGATGTACTCGCTAACATCAGGAAAAGTTTATAGTCACAAAGTTACAACTCAAAGTGTCATTTTATGATGTACCACCCTGATTGAATTATGCATTAACTAGCGTCATTCAACTGCAAAGGCTTACCAACTGAAATTAATTGGTTCACATATTATTCTAATCTAGCTTCTTTGCCCTCCAAATAAAATCTCTAGTTCAAATCTTGCTTTCTCTAAATATCTAGGTGGTTTACTCAATTCTGCAAACCATATTTTTCAAAATGAACCCACAAAACTGTGAGCAGAATAACTGACTCTTTTCACAAGAAATATTTGTAATGTTTTTGTTTTTAGGCATTAATTTCCTCAGAGGAGCGGAAAATTTGTCCACCTCTTGTTTCGGCTCAACACAGGTACTTACATGTTTGCTATTCACAGATAGACTTGTTTAAGTTATGATGACCAATGTTGCTACAGGTGTACATAAATTTGTTATGCATGGTATGTCCTATATATTTGTTAAAAAATTATCCTTCAGAATCAAATCAATAATTATGTTCCCAGGATATTTAGACATGAACATGACCTCATTTTAAGGCCTAATTTAGGCTGATAAGGAGATAAACAGACACCTCAACCACCAACTCAGAAGACACCACAACATCTAGGAATATTTATTTATTCGAATAAATTCGAAATAATTCGAAATAATTCGAATAAAGCCTCCCTCCCGAAACTCAGTTCTTTATACGTACTTGCACAGAAACCATGTTGCATGCTACTTTTAACAAAGTATAAGATGTTTTATCGGCCTTAGGAAAATAGTAGTAAAAGATCCGTTAACCAAATATAGACATCGAAAAGTACAATCAGATAGTCCGTTAAAATATAAATGTTTGCACTTTCATATCCAGTACTAATCTATAATCTATAGCATAACAAGTGATAATGCATTTATCTGTGTGGTGATAATACATTTAAAGTTCCCCAAGCAAAGTCATGACTATGAACTCCATGTAGGATATTATGTTTAATTTATCTAACATCATTTTACGAGCAATAGTAAGCTAGCTGTTTGTGTACATGTATATCTTTTTCGGACAGCAATATTTTGATAATATCATGAAAGCAACATGTAAAATGTAATAGGTAAAGCAGCAGAGTTCTGCAGGCTATTAAACTTCAGAGATGTTAGCTGAACAGAACGTAACGTAAATGTAGCTCATTTTATTTTATGTCGCCCATCATCTCTCCACAAATATAGCTCTTAACTGCAGGCAGGCAGGATCAGACACTCTTTATATCACAATCAGCAAACACACGTAACCACACGGAAATATAAGTAATCATTGGCCAGATAGAATACGATTCCGTTTCAGTAGCTAAAGTTAACAGGGTAGAAAACAATGGAGCCATGACGCACATTGCCAAAACCCATCTGTACTATTAAATGAAGGTTCCTTCTCATTTTACATTTAAGCAATGGACGAAATACATCAGTACAAGATTCATCAAAACTTTTTCTACATAAAAATATGCAAAACTTTATTGGGACATTCTTGCATTTCCACTTTTTATTTAAATATTTATATTTTGCAAATTGCGTGACTTTTTTTAATAGAAAATATCCAACATATATTATTTCCCTGCATGCTGCCTTCAATATTACTATTTCTACAGCTGTCATTTTGTCGCTGAATATTTGTAGTTTGTATTTAAAGTTTGTGATACTTATCGGTTTAGTATACACACCGAGCTAATGGGTACGATGGGTTGTATTTCATGAATTGGTTTGGAGTAAATTACACTTCAAAATTGCAGTCAATTTATTCGTTTACTTAGCTACAACTTTGAGCTTCCTATGTCCAAGGTATTTAATCGTGACACATTATTGTGGATATTGCATGTAGCTGTATTAGTTTATCTGTAAATCCATAGCCTTTTATAGTTTCGTTATCTGTTTTTCTTGGTTAACGTTCCTTTCCAGTAGTTTGATGTGTATTACCCATGTACATTAGTTGTCTGTTAAACATGATGTTATTCAGTACAATAGATATACACGTTACATATAAGTACATACGCAAGGTAGAGCACCAGTAATTTATTGTAGCAGTAGTACGTAACTTACATTACCTGACTGTGTGGCCACATCGTAAAATAGTTGTCCTTTGTGGTCGCTGTAAGTTGCAGAGGTGTACTAATATTTATATTACCTGCCTAGACTCATTCAACGATCCCAAAATTACTGCTGCCCATCATGCTTAAATCACTTTTAGAGAAAGTCCTTAAATTACACCGTGCAAGTCTACACTATTATACAACCCATGTTTTTCCATTTACTTTCTACCTAATGCATTTATGTTGTGTAAGGGTGGTGGTAAAAGGGTAGAAAAGATGAGCATAAAATTTCATATTAAACTACTACAGTATGTATTTTGTCATTAGTTAATTTGTGACAGAGCTAGGCGTTTATGTCTAGGGTAATTCAAAATTCTATAAACACGTAGCGGAGATGTTTTAATGAACTTCAAACGTATTCAGTTACTCTTGTGAAATAATTAAAATTTTATGATGAATAAAAAGTATAGAGTATTTGCTAGTTTTGTGATGAATGTCTGCAGGTGTCTATTTGTTAGTTTCAGGGGTAAAAAAACGTTTATGTGTATTTTTATTGGTTTGGTAATTAAAAGACTGTCAGGATAAAGGAAAGTGTCGGTTTGTTTGAGATGGTGGCTGATAAAACAGTTGAGTTGAGACAAGTCAGATTAAAAAGCAATTGGTTGATGATTTGTGAAGGAGTTTTGTTTGTATAAAATGTAATGTTAAGTTGAGTGTAAGAAAGAGAGTTGGGTGGATAAAGTCAATTTATCTTGTGGCTGTTTGTGGCGTGGTGTTTGTTTGTGGCTCTCTTCCCTATTCCCTTTTGCGTAGCTTTCTTTTGCTTATTTTACTTTGGTTACATAGAATTCAGTTGATGCTAACAATGAGATTGAAGTCTCTGCTCCCTTTCCCATTCTTTGGCTAAACCACTCTTTCTCTTTCACCACCAGTTTACTCTTCTGTAAAAGGAACAATAAGCCTGCATTGTGAGACGTGATGAGTTAGAGTAAGACAGACGACTTACTGTTCCAGCTCTTTCTACATTGCTCTTTCATGACCTGCCATTGTTCAAGTGAATAATGATAGCAAAAGCTAAAGCCCAGAATGCATTCCCTTTCCCAAGGAATGTTCCTAAACCAAGGAATGACACAATTTTACACACTACAGTTCAATTTCCTACGAGTACTTAGTCTCCTACTACTTAGCCAGAGGTCCTGCAACATCCTGTACCCTTACAAATATTATTACCTATCCTCATTACATATTCCTACTACCTCTCGTCCTACTTACTCTTGACAATGAAACCAAATGAATTGCTTGCCTGTACAGGTAGTAAACTAACCTCTACTCCCAAAACCTTTGCTATTCAACTAAATTAGTGAAACAAGATCTGTAAGGGTTGTACTGGCATATTCATCTACAAAATATGATTAATACATTATCTAGATTAATTACAAGTTGCTGTAGCACAAACAATTGCCTCTACATTCTTTCGCTTTGTTAGATGAAACCTATATAGAGACTACCTGTCAATTTATAAAAGTACGCTATAGTGGACTTCATGCTCAAACAATTTAATTAAAAATTCATTATATTGAAATCAATCCTTTTTAACCTTAATTTGAATACCGCTGAGGTCCTCTCAAAATCTTGCGATTAAACTTCGGTTCATAACAATCCATAATTAAGTCACTATCAAGTAATGCATAAAATTCTGCAAACATTTTCGCATGCATGCATGCATGTAATTTGAATATCAAAGCATTGGTTAATTTATTAGATCATGGATGTAGATTTGTTGCTTCAACTCCGTAACTGAGAATTCATAAAAAATTCATTACGACATACTCATTTTGTAATGGATTAATATAGTTGAAGGTGAGCTACTTATTTGTTTGCTTTAATATGCATCAGAGTATGCACTAGTTTTTGTAAAAGTGGGGAAATTGGCTAATAGAAATGGTTCTCCATGTGCTTATTATTAACTATAACTGTGCATTAGTCCGCCAGCAGAGAGCGGACTGCGTGTAGGAGTAACTAATCGAAGTTTTTCACGGAAGCTGGTCTGCAAACATTTAGAATGGAAGACTAAACATCCAAAATAAACATTGTGGGGAACCTTAGAAAGAGAGCCATACATCTGCCAAATCTGCCTTTATATTTGTTACGTGTCACGGTGGCAGAAAGAATAGTTCAATGTAGACGGCAACGAGGCCAAGCAATCCGTCCTAAACAGAACTATAACAGTCAACCCACTATACTACAATTACAGATACAGTTCTTTACTTCAACATTCCACACATCACCAGGCAAGACAGACTAAATGAACCAAACCGCAAAGTAGTACTAAGTACATTGCTTTACGACCACAACAAACAAACTGGCTAATACATAAGAAACCGACGACCGGGCAGTCAATAAAATCTTGAACGCTTTAAACGAATAATACTTTATGCTACCTACTACTTATCTTAAGTTTCTACACCAAAACCTACTAAAATTAATGCCGAATCTAAACAGACCACTACATTGTGCGGCACAAGCAAGGATCTGAAAATTACTGAATTATTGTCCAGTTGTCTACAAAAATGGATGGTCAAAATTAACATTTCCTCCACAATTGTGCCATGCGCATGCTCGATATGTAACAAACGGATATAAGGTCCCCATAGCGCATGCCCCTGCTTTGGTTTCCCCATAGTTATGTTCCCATATTATATCATAAGATTCTCTTTAGGGCTACACAGTGAAATGGGATATGAACAGACGTCAAGCAGGAAGGCAACCGACACTTTGTGTATTCAATTCTTCCTAGGAAGCTGCCACGTGTACATGCGTCTAATGTATACATTCCAATTTTTTGTGTCACCCATCAATCGGATACCTTTATAAGAATCATTAATTCGGTAGGTATAACGTGTACAGTGTATATTGTCACAATAAGCAACAAGGTAATATAAAATACCTTTCAGTTCAGTACAGCAGAGAACTGTCAATGTGTATCAATTGCCAATTTGCTATAAAGAAGTCGCCCCGAATAATATAAACGCACCTGAACCTTTTCCAGACGTAAATACCTACCTGGCTTGGCGTTATTATGTTTCACGTGGTGGAGTAGAACTACAATAAGCTTTCTTCTTTTACATATTCTACTTCCTCCACTTTCTACTCCACGACCTTCCACGTGCCCAGGCAGTACACATTTACAGATATAAAAGCTTTCAATGATGTGACGTTTCTCTTTCAAACGAATCGCTACTACTACTAGACTAGCTAGACCTCTAACTAGTACTTATATAAAAGACATACCTACAATGTGCACTATGTTTCGTTATCGTTTATGATATCCAGATTTGATATATATCCTAAATATATAAGTATTGTGCCTAGGTATATATTGCTGGAAATTCATATTGGGTCCACTTCCATTTCACTTTGGGCTAGACGATATCATATAAAAGAATACATGACGTAAGTTAACGTTACATAAAAAGTATGCATTTTAACTGGATTTTCATTTGACATGAAAGAACTGGCCGCCTCTAATGCCCAGAATGAATTGCTGCTTGGGCGAATGAGACAGTTTGTGTCTATCTCAGGGATTTTTATACATTCGAATTTCAACTGAAGCATTAGCAATACCTTGG
The DNA here is from genome assembly GCA_020055645.1 of Tomocerus qinae. Lineage (NCBI taxonomy): Eukaryota > Metazoa > Arthropoda > Collembola > Entomobryomorpha > Tomoceridae > Tomocerus > Tomocerus qinae. Next base: position 16,115,530 of record CM034548.1, on the reverse strand, counting down.
CAATGAAATAATAGAGATACAGATATCGTTATACGAACACAAATATTGTAGGTATTCATTCATGAATGATGGATAATTATTTCATGAAATGCTTATGGAAAATTAACAGTTTATCATAGAGACAAAGTAAAAGGTTTTGGAGCTGGTTTCAGGTCTAAAAACATTCTTTAATAAAACATTTTTATAAAATAGAAGAAAGGCTTTCATAAGATCCTTTTAAGAAAGATGCTTTCATCAGGCGAATTTAGGGAATTTTTTGGCAAAAACGATTCTGGTAATTTTTTTACTGCATTTATTCCAATTCGGTCCAATTCAGCCCAATTCAGTTCAATTCGCCTTCATTTTGAAAAATGCTTATGCTATACATAGCTTATGGAGTTTATTGTTCAATGCAAAATGAATTGTGCGTACACTAACATGTTGAGGTTTGAATGGCTCACCATCCATGGAATACATATATCAACAATGTACACAGGAAAATGCCCTGAAGAACACGATATTTATATGGTAGTGTGACATTAATCAATAAGTGGTAAATAAATTGCATTAAAGTTGAGCACTGACCAACTGAGACTAACAAAAACTTAAGTATCACATTTACACATTTGAAAATATAAAAGAACTCTTCGGACGACTAAAGTTATTATTAACTGCAGCTAAACGCTTTTCTGTAGATATCAAATCAATAATTCTATCACAGTAAGAAAAATAATATTTTTTTGCCAAAGCACATTTTGAAGGAAGAGGAATTACTCTGACTGACAAAGAAATCTGACACTACTATATGAATAATTTTATTTTGTATCGTAAGAGCTGAATACAATTTATTTCCTGTCTCTTCAAAGATGACAGACAGAAAACCAGCTGAAGAAAATAAGTTTCTTCCCCATTATTTTCTCTGACATATGACAAGTAGCTATTCTCAGAGTAACACAATAGATGAAGATTATATCGCTAAATCTGAACCGGAGCTTGAAATTGATTGGGAAAAAGACCTTGTCACAGAGAATTGAACCTATTTACTTGCGATAATAATTATGGAAGTTGTGAATACTCTAAACTGTGATCATTCATATCATTTATACTTATATATCAATAAGGTTAACATATTTCATGATTTTGTCCTTATGGACTCAAATTTAAGGCCCTTGCTTAGTGGCAATTGGGAGTTTTCAGTACCATTTATTTTAATGGCTGTAAGTATGTGGCCGATTTGTTTCCTCGTCACGGAATTAAAACCGAAATCGTATTGAGACAACTGGGAGAGGACAAAATTTATCAGAAACAATACCATCATTTCTACGACAAATCGGCCAACTAAAAATGTTAATTATCTTGCAAGACAGTATTTCATAGGGTAAGAAGGGCCAAACCTAAAAACTATTTATAACTACTTATATAGCATTCATTTCCTAAATAAATCCTGCCAAAATGGTTTTGGAAAGTGGTCACTATGACGTTAAAAGCCCGAAACTGAAACAAGAGCGATTGACTCAGTCGTATAATGGGCGAGTACAGATCGGCAATTAAATCTACTATATTAGTAATTCATAATCAGTATTACAATAATAATTTGAAGTTAATTGATAATTTTTGTATTTGAAAAAAATTGTCTTTTGCCATCAGTATATGAATTTAATTAGATTTTAAATTTGTGTCCGCAAGACTTCACCGCTACTATTACCGGTTTTAGGGGCCACGATGTTGTGAAATAATATGTAAATGGCAATAAAGGTTTCTTCTGGTCTTGTGTAGGTATGAAATAGACGAATGGCGTGTAATTGGGAGGGCGGGGAATATCCTTCGATTTATTTTTCACATAGAAATAGCTGTAGAGTCTCTTATGGGAATGTTTGTCCCATATTATATATAATATGTTGCATGCGTGTATATATGTATGTGCTAGTGTCTCTAGTCTCTTTATATTTATATTATTGTGTTTACTTCCGACAAGCTCATCATAAAGATACACGTGCAAGAGCACGGAGTTTCCATAGAATCCAGCCAATTCCTATTTCTGCTCTGCTATACATTATTCCGTAAGAAGTGCATATGAGCGAAAGCCAAAATCAGCTTAGGAACATCTTGCTTGCATTGGATTGCATCGCAATACTGTTTTTCTTCTAACACCATTTCTACTATCTAAAGATACATCTACGACAAATGGCTCTCGGAATACCAGCTCCCTTGTCTGCTGACTCACTAACTTCCACTCGCCATTTCCAGAAGGAAAAAATTTCGTTATTTCATCTAATCTCAGTTCCACCACTACTGCACACTTCACACACTACTAGATATAATAGCAGTGAGAAAGAGAGGGGACATAATATATAGGCCGACAGACACAAGTACAGAATGGACCATATAATAAGTCGCTACATAGGTAAGTATAGTTTGCCATATCATTATGTAGGTCCTTGTCCTACCTTTTCTATCATAGGCATCTTCACCATAAGATATGTCGCTTGGAAATTCTAGAAATATCAAGCCTTCTTTTTATAGCTCTACCTTTTATTCATAGATATAACTATAACCCTCCAACTCTGGATTAACTTTACAGTTGACACTATTACGGATACTATAGTAATTCGCCAGCATCACAGACAATTTTCACGGAATTTCGTTTTACATGCATATCTATGTTTTCCATGGGATTTCTTCCTTCTCTTGATTTACTAATAATATACTTACAAATTCCATTGGGAATCTTCTCTCTTGTTTATCAGTTAATTTAAACATTCATTTTTGACAAATCAAAGGGTATAGAGTTTCTTTGGTGTATTAGAATAACAGAAAATTACTTAATATGTAAATTCTTACGTGAACTGAAATATAGTTTGAATCTTCTAGATATACTTCATTATTATGCGATTACCCAATGTACAACAGAGATAATACTCGGAATTACGACTAGAAAAATGTACTATTCCAGTTAGACAGGTAAGTTTGGGTTTACGAGGCTAAATTCCAGAAAGGCGAGAAAAGGATGACAAATTGGTGATTTCTGAAATCAACGTACCGAAATTTAGTCAGATAATGTAACTGTCATACCTGACTGACTTTCCTCGTTAGTCTTATTATGTCCGAATCGTCAAACAAAAAGAAGTACCTGGCAATCTCTGTCGATGTGTGAAATAGATAGAATAGACTGTATACTAAGAGCAATGTTTAATAGAATTTTTTAGACCAAACTCTTTGTCAATATTATTGTCGACATTTCATTCCTGTTGCTTCAGAAATTATCATACATGCTGCTATCCCTACGCTTTTCATCCGAACTCAATCTCTTTGATGTAATAAAAGTTTCCTTTGTTGCATTTCATGGAACAGTAGACACACACCTTTGGCAACTGGTACTGCCAGGAGAAGACGTGTTCAACTAACTTCAACAACCAATTCTACCAAGTACTGTAGCATTGGTTTCCGCATTCTAATTTATGATCCTAGCAAATTAAAACGTCCCGCTTTGTTGTAAGCGATTGGTCATTAATTTAACAATACAAGATAATTAAAAGGTACTAATCTGATAATATTTAGTTAGGTGTCCAAAATGTTTAGCATCCATGTTTTAGAATGAGTAATAATCTTGTAATTAGTTGCCCTGGTCAAGTGACATTAAATAGTAGTTTTAGCTTTCTCTTTCTCTTCGTGATGAAAGTAAGTATTTCATTTTGTAGGAAGGCGGAAGACATAATAGGATTGAAGAAAGATTTAATGAAGACGGAAATATCTATACCTAAATGTTGAGAATGGAAAAATTCTGCTACATTTTTATAAATAAAAGCAGTTTCCCATTTCTGATATCTAGTAAAAGAACAATTACTTTGTGAGTTAATTGTTGCGAGTAATGAAAAGATAATTGAATAAATGTGACAGTCTTGTGAGATAGGATGTAAGCCGTGCACTTTGATTGTGTGCATTACTACAATTAATGTAACAATATAATTAGGACATTATTAATTAGACGTTGTAATAAGATGACAAAGGAAGTTTGGTTGGAGCGTAGTTGATTGAGGATGATGTTTGGGAGGGAGGTTTATCCGGAGTGAGTTAATGACAGGAGGTGAAAGAAGATAAAAGTAAAATCAAAGTAAGTTTGGGAAGTGGGTTGCTGGAGTTGAGGCTCTCAGTATTTGCCTACCACTGCAGTGCAATGCTGCACTGGACGTACTTGACTGGCCTTCCTGACTCGGCCGAATTTAATATTTGTGTCTTGTACACAGCCAGGTACTCGTAGAAACAATATCAGTAGGCACTTGAGTTGAGTGTCTAAGACTGGACCTCCCTCACTCTATTTCCATTATGTAGACTGGACAGAATAGAACTATACAGCCAAGACTTAAATGTGAAAAGTCGAGTTTATTTTCGCGAATTCTAAAAAGCGGATCAAAAAAGTGTTGAATACAGAGTGGGAATTTAGTAGTCGGTAAAAATCTTGGAATTTCCTTCGTTGGGTATCTCGAAGGAAGGTTATCACTACGATTCCCTCTCAGATCCTACTCTTCACCATCTTACCATTGTGGAATTTCTCGTCTCTAGGGTTTTCTTACCGAGCGGCTAGTGCTCCTGTATTCTATTGCAGTCCTTTAAACCCTACCTAACGTTGTAATGCAATATATATACTTATATTATACTTACTTTTCGGTTTCGCTTCTTTAACGCTCAGGCATTCTTAGTTTCTTCATATCAAATTCTGTTCGCTAAAATAGAATTTTACATTGCTTCCATACAAATCTTGCTCCGTTTAATATTTCCTATATTTACAAATGAGTTAACTTTGAAACATTTATGTCATAAGACATATTTCGTTAAATGTCCGAGTTGCCCCCAGAAAACAAATCTCAACTATAAATCAACGAATAGTACAAATTGTCAAATGGATCATCAATAAATCATCTTTTCTATTATTGGCCACTAAGTGTAACAAACTATAGGAAAGGGCTAGAGCATCCTTATTACTGTTGTGACCTAATTACCTTAAACTTGTAATAATAGTTACAATTAGCTCTGTTAAAAATAAGGATATACATTAACAAGATTGAAGCTATTTGCCACAGAATTTAGTATCAAACTCACAAAACGTTATGACAATAAAATTTGTCTGCGTTAATTACTGGTAAGGTGTTCCACCTTCATTATTCTTTGAACCCTTCATTTGCACTACTCAAGGGTTGGACAGAAAAAATCTGATTTTGCTTCATATTAGCACTTCCTTTCATGAAATATTTTTGGTACATTTTCCTTGTAGTCATTTTAGGCAATCGATACCTTAAAGTGAAATTGAGAGTAGATTGCTTTGTTTTAACAGAATTGTGGAGAAAGAGAAAGTAGTTTAAGCAGTGTAATTCTGCTAAATAAAAGTACAACGAGATGAAATTATACCTAAAAGGACAGTGATATGGTTTTGGTTATTAGGCGAATAATTACAAGATTGTCGAAGAAAACGAGGACATTGTTAAGGAGGGAGGAATGTTGATAAGAGGATCTTAATAGTTTATGAGTGTCACTTGATGAGGATTTTTATAGCATAACTAGACGTCAAAATTGGACAGGAGGAACTTGTGTGCATGGGTTTAATGGGCGAGTAAGTATGGATATAAAAAATGAGCATGAACCGAAGTTTTGGAATGGGATGAAATATTAATTGCGCACTTTTCGTGTTATTCTTACAAAGGGGAGTTGGTATTTGTGAAATAAAAGTTGGTTTTTGTTGGCAAATGGAATTCTGATTGAAATATATCAAGTTACTCGTTTTTAAATATTGAATATGTGGAGTTGAGTCTGGATAGTCATGTATATAGGAAGTTCTACTTAACGGGCTTTTCCCACTACTTGTTCTCCTCCTCTTTTATGGTGCTATATTGTATGTATACGGTGCATGGTACAGTATTGTGTTGTTACGGAGGATTTACAATAGAAAATTACGAATACCTACGTAAGTATACTATTTAGCTAAGTAGTGGTATTATTTGCGTGCCAAGCTAAAGGTGAGTGAACATTGAAGTCATGTATTGTACATTGGATCGTTAGACACCTGTATAAATGTACTTATTATTGATTAGGTATAAAATGTTCCGTGTTGTTGTAATAGGAAAGTGTGTGCATGCAATGTTCCATTACTTATACTTAGTATATTATTATATATCTATCCAGTAGTACCTAACATTTATTATGCACCGTTGTCTCGTTGTGTATTCTCAGTGGTCTTAGTTTTCTGTTGATACCTCATTTCATCAACCTCTCATTCCCCTACGGAAAGAAACAACATTTTCATACACATATGCATGTAGTTAGCATTATTCGACAATAGGCATTACATATCGTAGGTGTAGGCACACACCATATTGATCCATAATATTGGTCATGTCTACAAATACTAAAAATACTACTCACTTTCTCTTACAAATTATATTATTCGTGCCAAAGCCAGAGAGAAACGGTCGCCGTAGACGAAAGAGGAGAGTAGCAGTCAAAACCAGCCGACTGAATAAGTTAACCCAGGTGTACCACGCTCTATGTATTTATATATCCACCATTTCACCCAAACAGTCTGCAAATTGTGAATAATGGAAAATGTGAGTACACAAAATATGAAAGCTAGTAGTCAGCTAAACCTACGGATATTTATTATTAGTACACACCCAGCACGATATTTGTCCGAATTTTAACACATTACTCATTGCAGCATAGGCATTTCTCTTTCCATTATTAATTATTCACAAATATAATCTAAAGTTCAGCTTTAATTAACACGCGTTACTACTACCACCCACCTTCACTATAACACCAACCCCATTCACAGTTTACATCTACAGGAATTGCTATCACTACTACTCCTTATCGTTCTACATCAAAATACTAAAACTATACATGCTAAATAATATTTCCATGTTTGGTTTAGAAATCATTAGTCCTGTTCCAATTACCAATAGTTTTCATCAAAATAATTTATGACTTCCGACTGTCTGTCTATCAAAATATCAATGCGTTTCACCTTAATATCCTTGCAGTCTCTTTAATTATACAGCTATTGATTGAAAGATGCGAATTATTATTTACCGCAATCCAAATCTACTTTTATAAATGTTTCTTTTGTTTCTCCAACTATTCAATATACAGCACTGTACTATACATTAGCATTCATATCAGACCTATACTTGAATACATACTCTTTTCAGTTGGCTTTCTTTCAGTCTATAATTATGAACCAAGCCGCTCGTCATTGGGATTTGCACATCCACCCTTTTTCGGTAATGCCAGGACTGAACTAAACCTGTTTTTATCCCAATGTTAAACTGTAATTAGTGAATACCGGTGAAAGTCTTGACGAGAATTTTACGTTCTCAGAAGGAGTGTCTCCTCTCCCTCATTTGCGTTTAATTATGTAAAATTTTTGATGCTTGCTTCATATAAATAACCTTATTGCCCCAACATCTTTTTGGTTACAAATTCAAGCTTTGCTAAACAACAAAATCAGAAAATCTATACATTATTTGCCATCATTACCCAAGATAGCGCAAATAACCAATATCTAATTTCGTACTAAAATAATTAAAAAAGCTAATTTCTTCATAGTGTAATCATGAATGTTGATATTTCTTCTGTATAAGCCATGTTAATGGTTAGTTGTAAATTAATGTAGGCTATTAGTAATGCAGAAATCTCAGTGTATATTACTGTTTCACGTTTGGACATTTTTTTCCATTTTCGGGGTGATATAAACTTAAGAAATGCTAGCCTAGTGTATTCTCCATTCATCTTTGCCTGCTACATTCTAAGTGTCGGTAGCTTTAGATCTAGGAGGCTTTTCACCAATAAAACAATAAACAACGACAAACGTGCAAACCCATCAAAAAAGCCATGCTCCGTAATATTCCTCCCAATTTTGCAAGCAGACTTTCCGAAAAATGAGACAAATGCTTAAATTTGAGACAAAGACAAAAATCTTCGTCGTTTATAGATATATCAGGTAGAATAAGGGACAATATCTGCACGTGCAAATTTACTGCTTTAAAACATTTTAAATAAAACTATTCTAAATTCACTTTTACCTGTGCAATAAATCGTTACCTAAAAGATTATAGTATTTTGTGTTTACTAGCATTACGTAGATTCCTTTTTGGCAACAAATTCCAAATTTTGTTAGTTATTTAGTATTTACACAGGTACTCTCTTACTAAGAACAATAATTTTGAGTAGTAAGAGATAGTAAAAAACTCCTTATTTTATAACTTATTACAAATGCATTATTACATTTTTCTATTGATTCAGCCATGTCTTGTACTAAATATTATTGTCTCCCATCCAAAAATAAAAATGTCATCAAGTTGTCCTTTTGATGCTTGTATCAGGAGAATGCTTTGTTCTGATTCCTATTTCAAATATTGCTGTTGTGACTTAGATAGCTACAAATTATATTTGCTTGTAGTTTTTGCTTATGATGAACAGAAAGTGATTTTTTCTTTCATCTCCCATATCAAAAGAACACAAAATTAATGTAATACTATTACTGTGTTCTTAGCATTTTTTTGCTAGTCTAAGCAACATTTTATTGTAAAAAAGGTGCAAGGGGAATTTACATGATATTTGTTGTCCACCTTAGATTGATGATAGCTCACCTAAATTTTCATTAATCTGTATTTTTAAATAAGTACATAATAATATTACAATTCCGCTATATAGAAGCTTAGTGTCGCTGTAGCGCGTTCTTAACCGTTCCTTCTTATTGTTAATGCAAAACTTTCTGCACAACGTATGGGTAAGGCATAAAATAGCAATATGGCAGAATCATGCGAAAATTATTCAAACTAATATGTTTAGTACATACTTACTAGTAGTAAGGGAAGGGGGGGGGGGTAGAGCCCATGCACGTAAAAGGCTATGGATATACGGCCCATGCATGGATAGGTATGCCCCGACTCCTTATACATGGATAGGTATGCATCTAAAGCTTGTGTGCATTTCTCCCTGTGTACTCAGACACACATGTCCTCAGGCACTGCATGCCTTCTCCCTTCATTCTCAGCCACACATATGCCTTTCTTCTGCATGGATGCAGCTAAAGCTTGCATGTATTTGTCCCTATGTACTCAGGCACATGCATTATTCCCTATGTACTCAGGCACATGCATTATCCCTATGTTCTCAGGCACATGCATTATCCCTATGTTCTCAGGCACATGCATTATCCCTATGTTCCCAGGCACATGCATTATTCCTATGTAGTCAGGCACATGTATTTATTTATTTCAAATATTTCCAATTAATCAAATTAATCCTATTCATTCGGTTGTTCACCAAAAGTTATAAAAAATGTTATTAAAACCAAGATTGCATTTGGTATCGCCAATTTAAAATTAATATGATGCGCCATTTAATTGCAATAAGTTTTTCAATCAGCAAATAAGGGCGATTAGTGCCCCCCCATCGGTTGCATCTAACTTTGATTGATGAACACATATCAATTTATGACAACAATCATCAGCTGCTAAGCTATTTCATACTTTGGTACCGAATTTTATTCAAAATTTAAACACGAAACTTATATGAAACTATTTTTTACCATTTCTACTACTTACCACTACATTTTAGGTGGTGGAATTTAACTTTAACTACCATTAAAAAATCACTTACCACTGGTAAGTGGTAAATGGTATTTTGTACACTGTACAGAAGAGTCAAATAAGAATGAACTTGATGTGACAAAACGGCTGTCTTACAGTTAGTTTTCAGAGTATTGTGTTATATTATTCACCAACACAAGCATTGACGCTGTAGTCATAGTGATAATGAATATAGTACTTAGAAAAATAACTGCAAAACAGCCGTTTTTGTCGCATCGAGTTCATTCTTAGCAGAGTCGGGTTTTTGTGGGTTGGGAATTTTTTGGCAAAAAACCCACCCCTGTTCAATTAAAAACCCCCCCAGTTTATTGGGTTTTTTACAAAACATACAAAAATGTACACTAAAGGTCCATCTAGATAAGCAAAACATACTAATTTTGTCATATTTCTATTTAAAAATGTAAACAAATGCATAATCAGATGGAAAAAAGATATCTATAGATAAGATATATTCTACACTTCTCCGTGCAATTAATGTATTGTGTTGCGACGACTATATATTAATTTTATATATACTTTACTAATTGTGAAGATTATATAATTATAACATATTGTTGTACACATAATTGTGCTCAATTTTAATTAAACACTTACATATTCATTACTGTAATGCTTCACAATTAAACCATATTAACGAAAGAATAATTTCATAAAGTCAAAATTCAATATTGAATATAATCAATAAAATATTATAATGCTTAATTTTTCAATAGTTTTATCAAACAGTAATAATAATATAGGTAATTCACAAAAAATACTGTGTGTTTGCTACGTTAACATGTTAAAATTAAATGTTGATGGTTTAATTTTTGTTTTCGTTGACGTAAATAATATTAGTTGACACGGTTGTTGTTATTGTCAGCTGTAGTTTTCATATATATAAAAGTTAAGGCTTGCTTTTATACCTATAGTTATATAAAAAACCCTTAAACCCTAAAAAAACCCGGGGTCGAGGTCTTCTTTCCTAAAAAAAACCCGGGTTTTTCGATACCTTGATTCTTAGTTTGGCTCCACTCCAAGTATTCATAGCAGAAAAACACAGAGTCCATTTACCAATCTGAAGACAAATTTGAATGCCTATACTGCCAAACTATTGCGCCACGAATTGGCGCCTGTTCTCAAACTCCAATCCACCAGAGGTGGTCATAATTTAGTCATTGATTGGTATGAACAAAGCCTCTGCCTTCTGCTTTAGGCCTTGTCCAAAACTGTACACTTTAGCTAGCAGCTTGAGTGGCGAACTTTGAGTGAAATCGGCAGCCGCGAGCCAAGAAAATACAAACATATCAATCATGATGATGAGCGAAGTGCAGGTTGTAGTCAAGGCTAGTAGAAGTAAAATAGGTTTGGAATTCCCAGGCACTTCTGAATTTTTGTATGTAAACCGATCTATGACGTCACACGGCGACTTTCCTATACATTTGCATGGGGCATCACCATGGTGAAAGTGCATGTCAAAAAATTTTTAAAATTTTGTCAAAAATATTTTTCTGCCCCATGGAAATGTATAGGAAATGTCGCCGTGTGACGTCACAAATCGAATGCATTACAAAAAAATCGAATGAAGCCTGGAATGCCGCAGGTTGGGTTGTAGTGTTCTACTGTGTTCTACTGTTTAGTTCGCACTCCCAACGTCACTTATGTAGCGCTGACAGCAATTATCCACTTACCTGGCTCGCTTCGTGCTTCTAGTCTATATACTAGGTAATATAATAAAATTCTGTGGGTATGAATAAGAATAAATATTTACTACCAAGCAAGGAGCATGGACGTTGCCATAGTATAGTAGCGCTTTATCAGGAGAGCTTAGTAGGGAATTTTACTATAAGCGAATTTGAAGATTTATAAGGGACATTTTTCGAAATACGTCCCATACCCCTGTCTTTGTCAGTCAACTATAAACATTCATGTCCAACCTGCTTTCCTACAATAATTTAATACGTTTCCAACACCATAGCAACTAGACATTCACACAAAATTAGAAACAAAATGTCGCTTATAGATTTTTAAAATCCCTTATGAGCAATTCTCTACTTGGCTGTCCTTATTAACCGTCCAAGCTCCTTGCTACCAAGTAAAAAGTATAAGTAAAAGGTTAGACTTGAAGTAAAAGGTAGTAGCAAAAGCATTTGCTTCAAATCGAATGAAAAAAAGAATACTTTTCCTACCAAGCAAATACTTCACATCACACATAAACCACATCTATACTCTTCAATCACAAATGCATTTTCGTGGTCATGGTTATAAGTAATCGGTCAGAGTTATCCTATATTCCTTAGGGTTATCCATGCTCCACTTTAGAAAATTAATCGTGAATCCTACTCTTTAGCGTGGGGAAGCAAAAGGTGAAATAGGTATCAAAGAAGCTTCACATTTTTGAAGTAACTACTCAAATTGGAAATAAATACTAGATATTGTTTATACCAAAATGTAGTATTTACTTCTAATGGTAGCAAATACTTCATGAAGTTTAGCAAATACTTTTAATCCTAGATTAAGCATGAACAAAAGTAATTGCTAATTCTTTTATTCATACTAAAGAAGCCTTTTACTTCAAAAACTTCAAGTAAAAACTTAAGGTAGACTTTATTCATACCATTCGTTGTCAATGGCTGTCAACTAGCCAATAGTAATAATTAAATTATGAGAGATGGCATCAAACAAATATAACAAAATCTTTGGGCATATTAAGCCATTTCAGGCTTAATCTTAGTATATGTCCCAGCTAAAAGTTAACTGAATACACCCAGACGCAGACTTCAAACAGGCTGCTGCACCAGAAGGCTGAATTGGCCATGATATCACCTTAGTACACATTTGCACTCATGTAATGTCGTAATGCACTGTCCTATGGGACTGTAATCCGTAACATGGGATTGAATTACTGTACTGTTGTACTACCAATGACACAATGGAAATTCGCAAGGCACACCAGCGTTGGCATAGAGAAAAGAATGGATGAAAATGATAAGATACATTTCGTATTTGTAATGATCATAATGTACGTTAATTAGAATTTAAAACCTTCTAATCCAAATTGTTTCTACTATATCGAAAAACTTATTTAACATTTTTTAGAAGAGCTGATGGTACATTTTACTATCCCATTGACTCCATGTGTCAGTTTGCACACCTTTTTGTAGAACTGAATAACTACTGTGGCCACTATTTAGTCTATAATATGTTTTAAGAGTGCAATGTTCCAACACCTTGTGTATCTAATTTTTCTGGTTTTAAATGGGAGCTTTTTTGGTAATTTTTTGGAGTGATTTATTTTTTTTTAAATGGAGTATTTCATTGTTTCTTGTACTCGATGCTACGATCTACACTTATTATTTTAGTTTAGAACTTCCTTTTGATCGGACAGTTGGAACTGTAGCTAATTTTCCAACCGAGTAGAAAATGAAAAATATTGTATTATTAAGTTAATATAATAACTTAAGGGAAATACCCATGATTATCCGAAACTGTTCATATTACTGTGATGGTCAATCTGCTGAATTTCAGCAGTCCAAGGTTCACTCCTTAGCTTGGTACACCAGTACTCTAAATCGTTTTGTCCATGCAACGGAAATCCCCTACTTTATAGTTAGTCCTGTATTTAAATGTATTTATTTGGTGCATTTCACAACCATAAAGTCCAGTTTTGCAGCTTTTTTCAGTTATGTCCTGTCTTAATCCATTTACTAAATTTGTGTTGATCCATTTAAAATTATATTCCATTCAGAATATAAATTTAAACCAATTTCGGGAATCAATAAACATAGCACTTAGAGTTATTTTACCCGTCAGTAGAACGGTTATTGATACATTGTGAAGTATATACTTATATCATGCAATAATAAACATGTTGGAAACTGATAGTGAAACTTTACCTACATATTTTCATCAACACATACATGAATAGGTTTTTTCCTTCCCAAAACATAGATAGGTATGTACCTAAATTTTGCATGTATTTCTCCCTATGTACTCAGACACACATGTAGTCTCATTATGTTCTCAGGCACTACATGCCTTCTCCCTTCATGTTATCACGTTATCAGACACATATAGGACACACACCATTGGTCAGACACATATACAAACAAATAAGACATATATACAAACGAACGGACAATCATGTATGCAAACGAAAGACACACCTGCTATCAGACATACACATATGTAAATTGTAAACGCACAGCCACACTACAAACTCAATCAGACCCGAACAAACAGACACACACTCAATCAGACTCGTACAAACAGACACATTCTCAAACATACCCGTACAAACAGACACACACTCAATCGGACACGTACAAACAGACACACACTCAAACAGACACGTACAAACTGACACACATTCAAACAGAAACACACTCACGCAAACAGACAGACACTAACAGAGAGACACATTTAAACTAACAGATGTACAAACGAACAAACAAACTCACATACATACGGTATGGCCACATACAACACAGACGGACGTACATATAATTCGTATAGACATACAAAAATATAAACGTTCACATACAAAAATACAGTCAGGCATACTAAAATACGGACAAAACACACAAACATACGGACAAACACTCAAACATACGTACAATAGACACAAACATACGGAAAAACCTTCATACATATTTACAAAGCACATAACTAACACAAATACAGACAAACACATAAATGTTGACAATCATAAAAATACAGCCAGACATATATAAATAAGGTCAGACATACAAAAATAAGTAAAAAACTGACATAAATATGGACAAATACTTAAAAATACTGAAAATACAAAAACACAATCAAACAATCAACAGACAAAAATACGGAAAAACACACAAAATACATACAATCACAAAATATGGAAAAAAACATAAAAATACATAAAAATACAGTCAAACACACAAATATGGACAAACATAAAAATACCAATGTTTAACTTCGTTTATCAATCCAAAATGTATTGAACTAATGCGGATATCAATTTTGTTAAACTTGATTGAATCAATAGAAACTGTATTACATCAATACAGAAATTTTGATATAAATTTAAACTCGGGTGTTTCAAAAAAAATTTGTATTATTAATTCGAAGTTTTGAAATATGTAGATAAAACTCGGATGTATCAATTCAAACTGTTGCACAAGTTTTAAAAGTTAAACTCGGTTATATAAATACACAATGTTTGAAATGAATACGAATATCTAACTGAGGGAATGTTTCATACAAATTTTGTAATATATATGCAGATGTTTAATACAAACTTTGTCATACAAATGCAGATGTTCAATAAAAATTGTAATACAAATGCAGATGTTCAATGAAAAATTTATACAAATTCAGATGTTTAATACAAACTTTGTTATATAAATGTAGATGCTTAATACAAACTTGGTTATACAAATGCAGATGTTTGATTCAAACTTTGTTATACAAATGCAGATGTTCAATAAAAAGTTGTATTATAAATGCAGATGTTTAATTCCAACTTTGTTATACAAATACAGATGTTCAATAAAAATTGTAATACAAATACAGATGTTCAATAAAAATTGTAATACAAATACAGATGTTCAATAAAAATTGTAATACAAATACAGATGTTCAATAAAAATTGTAATACAAATGCAGATGTTTAATACAAACTTTGTTATATAAATGTAGATGCTTAATACAAACTTGCAATACTAATACATATCATCATGTTCTTATCTTTGTAATACAAATATAGATGTATTAAATTAACGCGGATGCTTAATATATATTGTATTAAATCAATATGGATACCTCATACAAAATGTTTTAAGTTAATGTTGATATCTGATAAAAACATTTTAAATTAATGCGAATATCTAAATACAAAATTTTGAGTTCCAGGTTAGCTGCCAAACTGAGTATGATAGTAGCGGATATGACTGATAGTTATGGTCCGCGTATTTGTAAATTTTTTGACTAATTTTGGGAGTTGGGATACCAAAGACATAGTGCGGTACTGAGAATGGAGAGACCTTCCACGCCAGGACAAAATGCGTTTTTTGGTGCAAAACCCCAGCAGGAACATCATTTCTTTAGTGTTGTGTGTGGAAATTCATTGAAGACATGCAGAGAGATAATAGTGTTGGCGACTCAGGCAGCGGCATGAACGCTGGCAATATGCTGATGAGCGACAAGGCCTATTGAAGATCTGAGCTTTTATCCTGCTCTACAGTAATTATCGCTTGGCTAGTAAAAGTTTTTCTTACTAGGCTGAATTCGTCGGACTTATCAGCCCGATTTGCATTTTGTGGCTAAATTTCTTGTTCGCCGGCCAAGGACAAGCAGTGTAGCACCAGTGACATCGTTTGTTATAAGATCTCTACTCTAGTCCCAGTATCAACTTGTTTAGCTAACTGGGATTTTACGATTCTGCTATTATCACCTGGAATTTTCGCATATACTGGAGTATGTGCGTAATATCTAAGGTTTATATTATCTACCTATAATGTGTATTTGTAATTCGGTCTCCAAATTATATATTTTTACATATTATACAAAGATGATTGTATTCGTAGGTAATATGTACAGAATGTAATTTGTAAGTCCTGATGGACAGGTAGCCTTTGATTATGTTGATAGTAATGGGAATTAAGTTAGACTATTCTTCAAGAGTAGCTGATTGGACGGTGTCCTAAACCGCAGAGATAAGGTTGTGATCCCCAAGTAAAACAGTAACCATTTCCGACGAAATGTTTAGTGTAAATGTACATTTTTTCTGTGAAGCTATCAGTTGGTCAGTATATAGCGGTATTCAATAATATATTTATAAATTTCATGTGTGAAATTGTTTGCATTTTGTCATATTCTATTGGCTCCTTGCCAGAAAAGTATGTTAAAAAAACCCAATCACTACAATAAATACTAAGTATTTTAAATTAATGTGGATATTTAAATACAAATGCTTTAAAAAAAATAAGGATACATTTATTGTAATTGTCAACCAATTCATCCACTTTGTCTTCCACGACTGTAGAATATTATAATATTGCTAGCAGTAATTACTTATACTATATATTGATTTGGATTGTTTTTGACATTTTCCACATTTTATGATGCACTGTATTATGAGATTGGAGAAGAAACCATGCACATAATGCTAAACATCAGAAATGCTTGTCAAATCATGATAAGCTTATAGTTTGATGGTTGATCATATACTTGTTTGTATTCATTATCATCTAATTAGTTTAAATATATATCTAGCCGTTTTTAGACTTCGGGAAAAGATTTAATTTCGAAATAAGAAATTTAACATTTGGCAGAGGGAAAATTTAAACCAATTCTTCATCTTGGTGAAAATTTCAATGTAGGAAACTACAGTGTCACGACTGAGGGGAGGGAAGGATCCTCGACTACGCTTCGCGTATATATGCCGAAGGCATACGTCTTACGCTTCGCGTATATATGCCGAAGGCATACGTCTTACGCTTCGCGTATATATGCCTAAGGCATACGTCTTACGCTTCGTGTATATATGTCGAAGGTATACCTGATGGTGTGAAATGTATGTCGCGCAATACTTTTGATGGTGAGCCACATCGTGGAACTATTCAGTTCTTGTGTCCCAATTATATTACCTCACAGTTCTCTATGTGTATCAAAATGATTTCCGTTAAAATAGGCAAATAAGGAAACCGTTTAGCTACAAGAAATGTTACCCAAAGCTCTCTGGTGTTTCTTGCTTTGCTCATACCTAATACATATATTTAATTATGGATTTATTGTTAACGTCAACGATAAGCTCAAACTTTGGAGACTGCATCCTCTTCAATTTTGGATCCTGCTTGGATTCAAACTATAGTTTTACTTTGTTGGTTTAACTCTCAGTTAATCCAATTGCTACATGAAGGCCATTTCGTTTTAAATTTCTCTAATTAACCCAAATTAAAATTCACACGTTTGCCAATTTATACTGTAACCCCTAGAATGCATAACTCAATTTCGAAAGGTATGAATAATCATACGTGTTGGATATACGTATGTAGGTGGAAGCACCAAGAATAACCCTATTCGGCTCAGTGCAAGTACGGAATAGGTAAACTACTTGGGAAATTACTACAAATCCACTATAAAATCTTTTATAAGAGAAAAGCTTCGGGTTATGTCATTTGACAATAAAGCGTTGATTTTGATTTTTTATACATATATTTGTTTTAAAATTGTGAACTTTTATTTTTCCACGTGTTTATTTCTGCATAAATGCCATTCATCTTAAATTTCTTTAAATCCAAATTAAAATTTAGACGTTTGCTAATTTCTATTTATAAACTTAATATTTCACAGTGTTGAATGAAACTGTAGTGACTCAAATTAAAATTAAAGTTCCCGTGTGAACTCGGTGAAGGCTATGCGATGGTGGACATCGTTCACCTATTGCAATATTTCTTAAAATAGGTTTTACCAGACTAGGGAGAAATAGCATCATAGACATTAAACTAATTTTTGAAATTTAATGTTCCTTGAATTCTCGGAGATCTTTCTGTGGAATATTTTCTATTTTGAATGTCCCCTTTGGCGGTTTCTGTGAGATTTATAATATTTTGTCTGAGAATGATATACAATTCTTTTTGGTCAATTATGCAGTTATATTAATATTTTATCTGCTTTAACGACAATAGTTGTTGAAGTTGGAGGGAATTTACACGTTAAATTAGGTACTTCCAAGCAAGACGTATGCCTTAGGCATATATACGCGAAGCGTAAGACGTATGCCTTCGGCATATATACGCGAAGCGTAAGACGTATGCCTTCGGCATATATACGCGAAGCGTAAGACGTATGCCTTCGGCATATATACGCGAAGCGTAGTCGAGGATCCTTCCCTCCCCTCAGTCGTGACACTGTAGTTTCCTACATTGAAATTTTCACCAAGATGAAGAATTGGTTTAAATTTTCCCTCTGCCAAATGTTAAATTTCTTATTTCGAAATTAAATCTTTTCCCGAAGTCTAAAAACGGCTAGATATATATTTAAACTAATTAGATGATAATGAATACAAACAAGTATATGATCAACCATCAAACTATAAGCTTATCATGATTTGACAAGCATTTCTGATGTTTAGCATTATGTGCATGGTTTCTTCTCCAATCTCATAATACAGTGCATCATAAAATGTGGAAAATGTCAAAAACAATCCAAATCAATATATAGTATAAGTAATTACTGCTAGCAATATTATAATATTCTACAGTCGTGGAAGACAAAGTGGATGAATTGGTTGACAATTACAATAAATGTATCCTTATTTTTTTTAAAGCATTTGTATTTAAATATCCACATTAATTTAAAATACTTAGTATTTATTGTAGTGATTGGGTTTTTTTAACATACTTTTCTGGCAAGGAGCCAATAGAATATGACAAAATGCAAACAATTTCACACATGAAATTTATAAATATATTATTGAATACCGCTATATACTGACCAACTGATAGCTTCACAGAAAAAATGTACATTTACACTAAACATTTCGTCGGAAATGGTTACTGTTTTACTTGGGGATCACAACCTTATCTCTGCGGTTTAGGACACCGTCCAATCAGCTACTCTTGAAGAATAGTCTTACTTAATTCCCATTACTATCAACATAATCAAAGGCTACCTGTCCATCAGGACTTACAAATTACATTCTGTACATATTACCTACGACTACAATCATCTTTGTAACACCATTAAAATGTATAATTTGGAGACCGAATTACAAATACACATTATAGGTAGATATTACAAACCTTACAGATATTACGCACATACTCCAATATATGCAAAGATTCCAGGTGATAATAGCAGAATCGTAAAATACCAATTAGCTAAACAAGTTGATACTGGGACTATAGTGGAGACCTTATAACAAACCATGTCACTGGTGCTACACTGATTGTGCCATGGAAAAAGAAATTTAGCCACAAAATGCAAATCGGGCTGATAAGTCCAACGAATTCAGCCTAGTAAGAAACACTTTTACTAGCCAAGCGATAATTACTGCAGGGCAGGATAAAAGCTCAGATCTTCAATAGGCCTTGTCGCTCATCAGCATATTGCCAGCGTTCATGCCGCTGCCTGAGTCGCCAACACTATTATCTCTCTGCATGTCTTCAATGAATTTCCACACACAACACTAAAGAAATGATGTTCCTGCTGGGGTTTTGCACCAAAAAACGCATTTTGTCCTGGCGTGGAAGGTCTCTCCATTCTCAGTACCGCACTATGTCTTTGGTATCCCAACTCCCAAAATTAGTCAAAAAATTTACAAATACGCGGACCATAACTAAGTCATATCCGCTACTATCATACTCAGTTTGGCAGCTAACCTGGAACTCAAAATTTTGTATTTAGATATTCGCATTAATTTAAAATGTTTTTATCAGATATCAACATTAACTTAAAACATTTTGTATGAGGTATCCATATTGATTTAATACAATATATATTAAGCATCCGCGTTAATTTAATACATCTATATTTGTATTACAAAGATAAGAACATGATGATATGTATTAGTATTGCAAGTTTGTATTAAGCATCTACATTTATATAACAAAGTTTGTATTAAACATCTGCATTTGTATTACAATTTTTATTGAACATCTGTATTTGTATTACAATTTTTATTGAACATCTGTATTTGTATTACAATTTTTATTGAACATCTGTATTTGTATTACAATTTTTATTGAACATCTGTATTTGTATAACAAAGTTGGAATTAAACATCTGCATTTATAATACAACTTTTTATTGAACATCTGCATTTGTATAACAAAGTTTGAATCAAACATCTGCATTTGTATAACCAAGTTTGTATTAAGCATCTACATTTATATAACAAAGTTTGTATTAAACATCTGAATTTGTATAAATTTTTCATTGAACATCTGCATTTGTATTACAATTTTTATTGAACATCTGCATTTGTATGACAAAGTTTGTATTAAACATCTGCATATATATTACAAAATTTGTATGAAACATTCCCTCAGTTAGATATTCGTATTCATTTCAAACATTGTGTATTTATATAACCGAGTTTAACTTTTAAAACTTGTGCAACAGTTTGAATTGATACATCCGAGTTTTATCTACATATTTCAAAACTTCGAATTAATAATACAAATTTTTTTTGAAACACCCGAGTTTAAATTTATATCAAAATTTCTGTATTGATGTAATACAGTTTCTATTGATTCAATCAAGTTTAACAAAATTGATATCCGCATTAGTTCAATACATTTTGGATTGATAAACGAAGTTAAACATTGGTATTTTTATGTTTGTCCATATTTGTGTGTTTGACTGTATTTTTATGTATTTTTATGTTTTTTTCCATATTTTGTGATTGTATGTATTTTGTGTGTTTTTCCGTATTTTTGTCTGTTGATTGTTTGATTGTGTTTTTGTATTTTCAGTATTTTTAAGTATTTGTCCATATTTATGTCAGTTTTTTACTTATTTTTGTATGTCTGACCTTTATTTATATATGTCTGGCTGTATTTTTATGATTGTCAACATTTATGTGTTTGTCTGTATTTGTGTTAGTTATGTGCTTTGTAAATATGTATGAAGGTTTTTCCGTATGTTTGTGTCTATTGTACGTATGTTTGAGTGTTTGTCCGTATGTTTGTGTGTTTTGTCCGTATTTTAGTATGCCTGACTGTATTTTTGTATGTGAACGTTTATATTTTTGTATGTCTATACGAATTATATGTACGTCCGTCTGTGTTGTATGTGGCCATACCGTATGTATGTGAGTTTGTTTGTTCGTTTGTACATCTGTTAGTTTAAATGTGTCTCTCTGTTAGTGTCTGTCTGTTTGCGTGAGTGTGTTTCTGTTTGAATGTGTGTCAGTTTGTACGTGTCTGTTTGAGTGTGTGTCTGTTTGTACGTGTCCGATTGATTGTGTGTCTGTTTGTACGGGTATGTTTGAGAATGTGTCTGTTTGTACGAGTCTGATTGAGTGTGTGTCTGTTTGTTCGGGTCTGATTGAGTTTGTAGTGTGGCTGTGCGTTTACAATTTACATATGTGTATGTCTGATAGCAGGTGTGTCTTTCGTTTGCATACATGATTGTCCGTTCGTTTGTATATATGTCTTATTTGTTTGTATATGTGTCTGACCAATGGTGTGTGTCCTATATGTGTCTGATAACGTGATAACATGAAGGGAGAAGGCATGTAGTGCCTGAGAACATAATGAGACTACATGTGTGTCTGAGTACATAGGGAGAAATACATGCAAAATTTAGGTACATACCTATCTATGTTTTGGGAAGGAAAAAACCTATTCATGTATGTGTTGATGAAAATATGTAGGTAAAGTTTCACTATCAGTTTCCAACATGTTTATTATTGCATGATATAAGTATATACTTCACAATGTATCAATAACCGTTCTACTGACGGGTAAAATAACTCTAAGTGCTATGTTTATTGATTCCCGAAATTGGTTTAAATTTATATTCTGAATGGAATATAATTTTAAATGGATCAACACAAATTTAGTAAATGGATTAAGACAGGACATAACTGAAAAAAGCTGCAAAACTGGACTTTATGGTTGTGAAATGCACCAAATAAATACATTTAAATACAGGACTAACTATAAAGTAGGGGATTTCCGTTGCATGGACAAAACGATTTAGAGTACTGGTGTACCAAGCTAAGGAGTGAACCTTGGACTGCTGAAATTCAGCAGATTGACCATCACAGTAATATGAACAGTTTCGGATAATCATGGGTATTTCCCTTAAGTTATTATATTAACTTAATAATACAATATTTTTCATTTTCTACTCGGTTGGAAAATTAGCTACAGTTCCAACTGTCCGATCAAAAGGAAGTTCTAAACTAAAATAATAAGTGTAGATCGTAGCATCGAGGACAGGGAACAATGAAATACACCATTTTTAAAACAATAATCACCCCAAAAATTATCGAAAAGCACCCATTTAAAACCAGAAAAATTAGATACACAAGGTGTTGGAACATTGCACTCTTAAAACATATTATAGAATAAATAGTGGCCACAGTAGTTATTTAGTTCTACAAAAAGGTGTGCAAACTGACACATGGAGTCAATGGGATAGTAAAATGTACCATCAGCTCTACTAAAAAATGTTAAAAAGTTTTTCGATATGGCAGAACCAATTTGGATTAGAAGGTTTTAAATTCTAATTAACGTACATTATGATCATTACAAATACGAAATGTATCTTATCATTTTCATCCATTCTTTTCTCTATGCCAACGCTGGTGTGCCTTGCGAATTTCCATTGTGTCATTGGTAGTACAACAGTACAGTAATTCAATCCCATGTTACGGATTACAGTCCCATAGGACAGTGCATTACGACATTACATGAGTGCAAATGTGTACTAAGGTGATATCATGGCCAATTCAGCCTTCTGGTGCAGCAGCCTGTTTGAAGTCTGCGTCTGGGTGTATTCAGTTAACTTTTAGCTGGGACATATACTAAGATTAAGCCTGAAATGGCTTAATATGCCCAAAGATTTTGTTATATTTGTTTGATGCCATCTCTCATAATTTAATTATTACTATTGGCTAGTTGACAGCCATTGACAACGAATGGTATGAATAAAGTCTACCTTAAGTTTTTACTTGAAGTTTTTGAAGTAAAAGGCTTCTTTAGTATGAATAAAAGAATTAGCAATTACTTTTGTTCATGCTTAATCTAGGATTAAAAGTATTTGCTAAACTTCATGAAGTATTTGCTACCATTAGAAGTAAATACTACATTTTGGTATAAATAATATCTAGTATTTATTTCCAATTTGAGTAGTTACTTCAAAAATGTGAAGCTTCTTTGATACCTATTTCACCTTTTGCTTCCCCACGCTAAAGAGTAGGATTCACGATTAATTTTCTAAAGTGGAGCATGGATAACCCTAAGGAATATAGGATAACTCTGACCGATTACTTATAACCATGACCACGAAAATGCATTTGTGATTGAAGAGTATAGATGTGGTTTATGTGTGATGTGAAGTATTTGCTTGGTAGGAAAAGTATTCTTTTTTTCATTCGATTTGAAGCAAATGCTTTTGCTACTACCTTTTACTTCAAGTCTAACCTTTTACTTATACTTTTTACTTGGTAGCAAGGAGCTTGGACGGTTAATAAGGACAGCCAAGTAGAGAATTGCTCATAAGGGATTTTAAAAATCTATAAGCGACATTTTGTTTCTAATTTTGTGTGAATGTCTAGTTGCTATGGTGTTGGAAACGTATTAAATTATTGTAGGAAAGCAGGTTGGACATGAATGTTTATAGTTGACTGACAAAGACAGGGGTATGGGACGTATTTCGAAAAATGTCCCTTATAAATCTTCAAATTCGCTTATAGTAAAATTCCCTACTAAGCTCTCCTGATAAAGCGCTACTATACTATGGCAACGTCCATGCTCCTTGCTTGGTAGTAAATATTTATTCTTATTCATACCCACAGAATTTTATTATATTACCTAGTATATAGACTAGAAGCACGAAGCGAGCCAGGTAAGTGGATAATTGCTGTCAGCGCTACATAAGTGACGTTGGGAGTGCGAACTAAACAGTAGAACACAGTAGAACACTACAACCCAACCTGCGGCATTCCAGGCTTCATTCGATTTTTTTGTAATGCATTCGATTTGTGACGTCACACGGCGACATTTCCTATACATTTCCATGGGGCAGAAAAATATTTTTGACAAAATTTTAAAAATTTTTTGACATGCACTTTCACCATGGTGATGCCCCATGCAAATGTATAGGAAAGTCGCCGTGTGACGTCATAGATCGGTTTACATACACAAAAATTCAGAAGTGCCTGGGAATTCCAAACCTATTTTACTTCTACTAGCCTTGACTACAACCTGCACTTCGCTCATCATCATGATTGATATGTTTGTATTTTCTTGGCTCGCGGCTGCCGATTTCACTCAAAGTTCGCCACTCAAGCTGCTAGCTAAAGTGTACAGTTTTGGACAAGGCCTAAAGCAGAAGGCAGAGGCTTTGTTCATACAAATCAATGACTAAATTATGACCACCTCTGGTGGATTTCAGTTTGAGAAAAGGCGCCAATTCGTGGCGCAATAGTTTGGCAGTGTAGGCATTCAAATTTGCCTTCAGATTGGTAAATGGACTTTGTGTATTCATAGCAGAAAAAATCCTTTTTCTGTTATGAATACTTACTGTGGATAAGAATCAAGGTATCGAAAAACCCGGATTTTTTAGGAAAAACACTCGACCCCGGGTTTTTTGTGTTATTTAGGGTTTAAGGGGTTTTTATATAACTATAGGTATAAAAGCAAGCCTATACTATACCATATATGAAAACTACAGCTGACAATAACAACAACCGTGTCAACTACTATTATTTACGTCAACGAAATCAAAAATTAAAGCATAAACATTTAATTTAAACGTGTTAACGTAGCAAGCACACAGTATTTTTTGTGAATACCTATATTATTATTACTGTTTGATAAAACTAGTGAAAAATTAAGCATTATAATATTTTACTGATTATAATTCAATATTGAATATTGACTTTATGAAATTATTCTTTCGTTAATATGGGGCTTTAATTGTGAAGCATTAAAGTAATGAATATGTAAGTGGTTAATTAAAATTGAGCACAATTATGTGTACAACAATATGTTATAATTATATAATCTTCACAATTAGTAAAGTATATATAAAATTAATATATAGTCGTCGCAACACAATACATTAATTGCACGGAGAAGTGTAGAATATATCTTATCTATAGATATCTTTTTTCCATCTGATTATGCATTTGTTTACATTTTTAAATAGAAATATGACAAAATTAGTATGTTTTGCTTATCTAGATGGAGCTTTAGTGCACATTTTTGTATGCTTTGTAAAAAACCCAATAAACCCGGGGGTTTTTTAAGTGAACAGGGGTGGGTTTTTTGCCAAAAAATTCCCAACCCACAAAAACCCGACTCTGCTAAGAATGAACTCGATGCGACAAAAACGGCTGTTTTGCAGTTATTTTTCTAAGTACTATATTCATTATCACTATGACTACAGCGTCAATGCTTGTGTTGGTGAATAATATAACACAATACTCTGAAAACTAACTGTAAGACAGCCGTTTTGTCACATCAAGTTCATTCTTATTTGACTCTTCTGTACAGTGTACAAAATACCATTTACCACTTACCAGTGGTAAGTGATTTTTTAATGGTATTTAAAGTTAAATACCACCACCTAAAATGTAGTGGTAAGTAGTATAATGGTAAAAAATAGTTTCATTTAAGTTTCGTGTTTAAATTTTGAATAAAATTCGGTGCCAAAGTATGAAATAGCTTAGCAGCTGATGATTGTTTTCATAAATTGATATGTGTTCATCAATCAAAGTTAGATGCAACCGATGGGGGGTACTAATCGCCCTATTTGCCGATTGAGAAACTTATTGCAATTAAATTGGCGCATCATATCAATTTTAAATTGGCGATACCAAATGCAATCTTGGTTTTAATAACATTTTTTATAACTATTGGTGAACAACCGAATGAATAGGATTAATTTGATTAATTACGGTTTTAATTGGAAATATTTAAAATAAATAAACGCATGTGCCTGACTAAATAGGAATAATGCATGTGCCTGGGAACATAGGGATAATGCATGTGCCTGAGAACATAGGGATAATGCATGTGCCTGAGAACATAGGGATAATGCATGTGCCTGAGAACATAGGGATAATGCATGTGCCTGAGTACATAGGGAATAATGCATGTGCCTGAGTACATAGGGACAAATACATGCAAGCTTTAGCTGCATCCATGCAGAAGAAAGGCATATGTGTGGCTGAGAATGAAGGGAGAAGGCATGCAGTGCCTGAGGACATGTGTGTCTGAGTACACAGGGAGAAATGCACACAAGCTTTAGATGCATACCTATCCATGTATAAGGAGTCGGGGCATACCTATCCATGCATGGGCCGTATATCCATAGCCTTTTACGTGCATGGGCTCTACCCCCCCCCTTCCCTTACTACTCTTACTGTTTATTAGATGTCACTTAGATAAATTTTGCGTGACAGAATTGTTTAAACTGTTTGGCCTGTAGTACAAATGCAAACTTGTACACTATCGTAATTATTAGTATTACAGTCACTAATAAGTGTAATAGCTGTGTGCAAAATGTCAATTAAAGACAATCAGCTACGCAATCTTTTGCATAAATTAGTTATGTTGTTAAACTTCTTTGGAACAAGGCCATGAGTTTCATGATTATAGCCTCGTAACTAACATGCAAAACCTAGTCACAACAAAAGGCTGTAAACCCATAAAGACTGATATAAAATTACATTTTTACTCCAGAATTCTGACAGAATGTTTGTGGTGCATTTTTTTAAAATCGATTTGATTTTTTATTGTTTTTTTACTCTCTAGTGTTAATAAGTTCTTCCAGATGTGTGGCTATAATCTTAAAAGTTGAAAACATTGTTCCTACTTGAAAGGTGCTTTGATTCTATAAATATTACTAATGAAAAATGTTTCAATATATACTATAATATAATTCTGCAATCGATATGACATAAATATTGTAAAAACAGATAAATATTCTGAAAAAACAATTTACCGGGCGTAATGCAATCATATAAATAAAATAAATATTTATTTCATTCGGATTTTAGATCAATAAATTATTCAATGCTTTTTAATCTTGCCAAATTGTGCCATTGATGGATGTATCGTTTTTGCAATTCATTTGCAGGCACTTGTAAACTTTGTGATGGAAGATTAACATTTTTAAAGGCGCCATTATTTCTAGTTTCCTTTTGATAGAGCAGTAAAAAACTGCGTTAATACGCTGATAAGGCTAGAGGAGAAAGGCAGCTTTCTTATGTTGACTATTCCATCATAGTTCAGGTCACAATCATTGCAGTCAGTCACCTCATTTGAGTCCAGGTATCCAGGGTGATGTTGATATGTAAGAAAGCACTTTGGCTTTTACGTAGAGTTAAGTTGTGCCGCATAAACATGAACAATAATATCGTAATAGTTATAGGTAGGTGCTTTTATTCATTGTTAGTCCAGAAATTTCTATGGTGAGCTAAGTACTAAAGAACTCTCTTTATGAATTCATCTATTTGTATTATATCTCGGCTATAAATTACTACCAAAGGCATTTTATCACAGCTATAACGACCCAAATGTACTTTTGACATTTCATATTAATTTCGATATGCCTAGGTACTCACTCTAAAATATCAAGGTTGCCCGGCACGTTTTACTATATTTTAGCACATGAAATTTACCCTCCCGATAGAATTCCAGTTTAAGTAGCATGAAGAACTTACATCTTTGCTCTATTAAATTGCAATTTGCAATAAACTATTGTAGAGGCATTTTTGTACTATGCAAAATAAATTAAGACTACAAAAAATGTGTAAAAATGCAATAAAGTTGCTAAGAATGGCATTTCTATAGAAGTGTCCCTAAGTAGCAACTACTTCCTATAGCTTTCTATTTATTTACATTCTCTTATACTTATAGGCAAATGCTAAATCGAACCAAAACTTAATTTTCTATGCAAATGTACTAAACATATGCACATTGGTAGGTTCGTTCTATTTGCCACTCCTATATAATTCGATTGTACTTCGTTATAATTAACCACAAATCAGTTTTTTAATATTTTAATACTAATTATTACATAATAGGTATGCCATTTTGCTTTTAGTGATGCTGCGTATACATGTAGGTCGTAGTCGGTCCCTTTGACCTAATATTAAGTTAAAAAATTGTAAGCTGGAAAGGTTTTCTGTTGACAGAAGGGTTACCTATGTAGGCTTTGTGATGTTCTAGAGGGCAAAGTGATAGGAAGGAGTTCGTGTGGTGGCTTTAAGAGTATCCATAAGAAAGAACAGTGTTTCTTTCACTTATTCTACGTCAATTCAAATCAGAATTGAAAGATGCCCCGGTGAACACAATAAATGCATAAAACATTCTTGAGAAAAGAATGATATTTGATGCACGTGTGGATTGTAGATGTGGACGTTGTGGCTTGACTGGCTTTTCTAACTCCCTTACTGGTCTCTGTATTATAATCTCGCAATCTCTGCATGGTTTGGGTGGGCATACTCCATGAAGGTAACGATCCCAATACTCTATATAGCAAAAAATATGAAACAGTTTAACTATATAAGCTCCATATAATTCTGGTATAAGTATATCCACAATATTTTCACACAACATTTCCCAACCTCCTCCGACGGATACACGATGTAAAACTCAAAGCTAATGCTTTTAAACCTTTTATTGTGTTCGTTTCTCTCTGACATTTTACCGGCTGCTGGTTCAAGGAACATGTAGTATGAGTCTGTGAGTAACTGCTAGCCAGGCATACTTTGATTGTGCCATGTGTTTAAAAGAAGCCATCGGGTCAACTAAAGTCACATTTAATGCAATCTCATATCAAACCAAGAAAATATAGAAAATAATAATACTAAAGCCACGCACAGTGTATCAGAAAGACATGCAGACTTATTATACGTACCATACGCTAACAAACAACTGCTACAGATAAAGAAAAAATTGATAGAGTGAAAGTCGCTGCTGGAGAGTGTGATACCATAGCCAGGGTTCCAGAATACTAACCCATCTGCCAAATCAATTTCCCACTCCATGCCAAACAAAAACAAACAAATGCACTTGAGTTTTAAATCTGGGAATGTGCCATAATTTATTTATTTTTGACTTTATTTCCCCATTTTTCAGAAAAAAAAACCCTGTAAACTAGTGCTTAATTTCTATTTGAGAGAAATAAATGAAAAATCAGGATTTCAGAACGTTCTTTTAATGTGTCCAAAAATAAACCATGGAAAAAATGATGCAAGAAGAATCTGAAAAATTACTATATATTCCCGTGAAATATAAATAAATATTGCACTAGTGAATTTCTTAACATGGATTCCTCTAGGCTTTAAATGCGCTTGAAGAATTGCATACCTTGTAGCAGGGAGAGCTGATAATGCCTAACGAACTACATTGTAGTAGTAGAAAGACAACTTTGTGCAAGTTTTGTGTTGCATAGAAAAAAGGGAAAATAGGCACACAAAAATTGTTGTTAGCGAATAAGTACGTTGGAGGGAGAGAAATAGAAATTTAGGTACCTACTGTGTATTCCAGGTGTTAAATTTTGCAACAAAACGTCTGCTCAAGTGTCTTCATACATTGTTCAGTAATGCACCAGGACTAAAGGTACATATCTCTATTATTTTACAATGCGAGCTACAAACTACTCTACTATACGAGATGTGTAAGTGAACGGCTACAGGTCTACTGCTCCTCCTTCAGCAAATATTTAATTTCCTACGAGATATACACAAGAAAAGTCTTTACAGTCAGCGAATACTTAGGCTTAGGTACAAACGTGCATTACGTTTACGAAAGAACATCACAAGATACAACTTAATTAAATTGTAGGCACTTGCTTGCCTTAAAAATGTGATTTCTTTTCTCTTTAATTTAGAATCAGTTAGTTAGGATTTCTTTTCACTAACCTTATCACCATCACTGAAAGTACTTCCGTAGAATCCTAACGGAGTGTATCCTATTACCTAAAAAATATCATCCGAATACTGCAGTAATCCAACTACTCAAGTCTTCAGGGATAGTCAACATTTCTACTAATCAGTAAAATGTCTACTCTACTTTAATGTGTTGCAAATTGATGAACATACGGAACGAGTAATACATACAGCTTGAGATTATTGAATTTTCTATCACTTTGCTCATCTTATACGGAATTTGCACCTTAATTCACTTAAATTATTTCATACACAGGTACCCTTCTCAACTCTATAAGCTTCAGACCTCCCCACCAGCTACGTACAAATTGTAATTTAAACACACTTTCATCACTATGCTATATTTTCCTATGCTCTTATACTTCGATTAATATTTATTTCAATTTAATGGAATTTTTAAACGCAATCTGTAGAATTAAGCTTGTAATAGCTTGTTACGCTTAATTTATTCTACCTGATACGACATAACTGCTAGTAATGTGTCAACTGATTGGGAGAAACACGTTCCGTCTAAAATGGATTACCTATGTCACTCTTATCCCATTTTACCTTTAAACTTACCCCTACCAAAGGCTATATACACCAACACCATACTTAAGGCTAAAAATTATATTTTACTTCTTTTTTACAAAAAATAGTTTTTATTGCTATGCTGTAAAACGTATTTGGCAGCCTTCAATCTCTAGCATCTAGTAAAATTCAAATTACATTATATTACCTTCTGAGATATCTTGTCAAAATTACTGGACTATATCACGCCCTTTTGCGTCTGCACTCTACAAAATTTCAATTTAGGAGTTAAAGCAATAAATTAACGTCCATGACAAGAACATACTCAGTTTAACTCAAAAGGCGAGCATCTAATCAATTTTAGATCAAATAAGTAGCTTGAAGCACTAATAATGGCGGCTGATATTGGTTTTTGATGATAGTCAAGTATGCCATGTACCTATTTCAAATTTCAAATAATTGTTAATTACGTTGGTAGTATCAATTTCCATGTCATCCTATTATTGTGTAGTGGAACTCCTAGTATCTGTACTTTCCTTTTTTCTGTAAGTGGGCTTAAGTACGCAGCAAAGCTCAAGAATCAGCAATGGAGTGAGAAAACCGTTTTATAAGTTCTATATTGGATTTTCCAAGCGTTTATTTCAAAATTGGCTTCTATTTTACCTTTAACCTAGGAGTATTCAAATGATGTTACTATATTCGGTAGAGTTACGTATTTACCATAAGATATTGCATTCTTTCTAACCTCTGCTTGTTTACTATGGCGAAAACATTTATTTCTAAGAACTATTTGTAATCTCACTTGAAAAAATGATTACCATTTTAAGTGTTGTGTTTAATAGGTTGTTTATTATTCGGTCGATATTTACTGTCTAGTGTCTAGTACTCTTACTATGCTTTTCCATCCCTTACTTATATACGATGACAATAATAACCCTCCTATGAAGATATCAGAATATTCTGATTTGTTTCACATAGGATATTCAGATTTATGATTTTTCCAGTTGTGGGGACACAACTACAGGTATAAATAATTTAATATAGTGACAGGTTATATGTGTACTAGATACACAGTTAGCACAGGGATAGTATAGGATGGAATGTTGTATTAAGCAAGTAAGATATATTCGGAAAATTCATAGTTTACAGTGTGCCTACTTAAAATGATTAAGAGAGATGAATAAATTAGACCCACGCATCTGTCATAAGTCTAGATACAATATGTATCTATCTATGTTGATATTTAATTTGACTTGGTAAGTACAGGAAAGGATATATCTTCCGAGACATTTCTTTTAGTTGGATATCTCAATTAACTGGATCCATATTGGATGTGTTGTTGTGACTAGCAATAGGAATGTATGTAGGTCTTGTAGGTAGAAGGCAAAGATAATGAAATTGGTAAAGGGAGCAAGATTGACTCATAACGCCCCGACTGCACATTAATAACAATAGTAGACGTTGAATTTAGAGGGTTTATTTTCTAAATGTTTTGTAATGCAGATAAATGAAATATGTGTTAGGTAGAACTGAAACTGGCAATGTTGTCTCGAGGAAGATATTTTAAGAAAAGTATTCCAATGGGAAGTTGTACAAGGCTCAGAGAACAGTAAAACCGTTTGTTTTCAATGTCTTGCAATGTGCAGTTGCGTAGCGTACATAAAACTCGGAAAGGCTAATAAATCTTACCGGATATTGGAAGAGGAACGTGTCCACATGTCGTCAGCAATGCTTACTGTTAGTTAGTACGGCGTATAACAAATCTTTATTTTCTTTTTAAACAAGTCCCGTTCAGATATGGAAGAGTTAATAAAACTTATGTTTTTCGTTTAGCCAGCGACTGTACTGTAGTATATTATAAATGGGGAGTGCCTACAAGTATTTAGCCCACTTAAGAAATATGTAATATAATAAGAGTTCAGTTGGAATTAGGTCAGATTGTATAATAATATAGTTTGGCGACTCTTCTGGGCTTGCCCGTTATTTGCAATAAAATGTGATGATAGCTTTTCAAGTTGAGGGAGTTTTTACAAGTGGCGATGTATCTCCTAATGTGAAAGTGATATATGCATCTTTGTGTACAAAATGTGTTTTATGATCTCGAGTGTGATACTCAGTGCTACAGACAGAAAGTTGTTCATACACATTCGATACAGAAAAGTTCTTTGGGTCAATTCAACTCAAAGCAATGACAATGAGTTAAGACACTGACATACTGTCTCATTCTGGCTCAACTTGGATTTAGGGGCTGTTGCACTTAAGACACAAGTAGCCTTAGTTCTGATGATCAAGGAGCTACAGACAACTATTTCTCTCCTCCCTTGGCAGAATACGGTGGAAATGATCGTTATACTACGAGGAAGGGCAATGAGAGAGACTCAGTTCATTTCAATAGTTGTTGTCTGATTCTTTACGATCTGATGAACTTTCTCCCTCGGATCATCTTTTCAGATGCATTGCAATTGAGTACTCAACCAACTACTCATGACTCGTAACATTTATCCATGTAGAATTCAGTCATACTAACACAATTCGGATTCAACTCACTTCCTCTCACTCACTAATGGGAATATCTGTCTAAACGATGTACCTCTGGGTTATTACGTCCGTCTGCTCAGTTCTCTTGCTCCTCAATCTGTCAAATCACTTGT
Source organism: Tomocerus qinae (assembly GCA_020055645.1). Classification (NCBI taxonomy): domain Eukaryota; kingdom Metazoa; phylum Arthropoda; class Collembola; order Entomobryomorpha; family Tomoceridae; genus Tomocerus; species Tomocerus qinae. The sequence goes on along the minus strand of CM034548.1, from coordinate 16,082,147 downwards.
ATCTATTGTACTGTGCACATAACTCTAGTCTTATTTTATGCCGATGGCTGATACGTCAGCAGGACAAAGGAAATGCCATTACAATTCAGATTAAACATTGCTTGACTTGATCTGCATTATTCGCCAAATTAAGAGGTTGATTAGTCCCACCTGCTTAGGTGTGTTAATTACACATTTTGCTTTTTCCACGATTAACTGCAAGTGAAAAGGAGGAGACCGAAAACCATGAAGACTAAACAAAACTCACGAAATACCGATTCGGGTTTCTTTTACTAGGAATTCAAGTTCCCTTTGACTCCGTTTTGTTGTGGTTTCTTTTAAGTCTTTTATTTTACCAAGTCGTGTGTTATGTAATGCTAATATTATATAACGTGAGTGTAAACGACTTTGTGTTAGAAGAGTGGAGCCCAACGTTGAGTGGGTTGATACGCAGTGCAAGTGGCAGAGGCACAAGCTCAATTGAACATGTGAACCGACCGGGTGAAAAATATCTACTGAGACCCGGGCATTACCACAACCTGCCTTTATTTCTAGTATTTATACGTACCATCGCCCTCCTTCCGTCTCCTCACTCCACAAACCCTATCTCAAATCTTTACCCAGTCTCATTAAATGTTAACCTATCATTCTTCATCTCCTTCCACTATAACAAATCAAACTCCATTTATATTAAATCTTAATAGTCCTCTACAATTCTAATCTCATTCTTATCCTCCCAATTAGTTAATTTATGCATGCTCAATTCACATTTTCTCAATGCAAACAAAAATTTTACAATCATTTATACTTAATTATATTACCCAATTATAAACTCGCTTAAAACGATTAAAACGAAGATGGTAAGTATACGATATACTATATCGAGCATTTAAGATTACCTCTTCCAAACTTATAAATGTGAGAATGAAAACGAAATTTCATCCATCTTTAGAAAATTTTCATGTATTTGGGGGTTTTGTGGCTATTATTTCCTTCTTTTCGTTACAAATTGCAATAGGAAAGATTCGATTGTGCGAAATGTCAGCTACTATATCTAGACACTAGATCAATTATACAAATTATTTTAGAAATCGATACTATTTTATTTATAACAATTTTACGAGTAACAACTAAACTAAGAATTTCTTCCTTGAATTTCAATAAATCGAATTTTCCGTTTCATCAGGATTCTAAAGTACCATATTATTTTAGTATAGCTCTGTTCATAGTACTACACTACAGTCTACACCTTTTTGAATGTACTGTATCCTTTTCAAAAAAGGATCTTTGTTCACTGTTCCGGATATCTGCGATTATGAACAGTGACACCATTAGGTACATAGTTAAAATCTTAAACGGATATAACCGTCATCTATAATGTGTAGTATTTTTCGAACCTTTTTTTGAATTTGCTGAATGAGTCCACTCTTTTTATGTACAAACACTATTTTTGGGGACGGTGAAAGTTGTTTGCCTATTGCACTGAATATTAATAATATTAAATATTCACCATTTAAGATACCGAATGAAGAATGAACTGGAATAAGAAACCGAAAATGTTATTTGAGGTGGTGGTCGAAATACGTCGACCAAATACACGAAAAAGACTTATAAATACAAATGTCTTGAGATACTGGGATTTTTGTTTCTAATCCGTTCATTCCGCATCACTCTGTACATGGTAAGAGTGTAGTACCTTCTAAATGACTCTCGTTATACTCAGATGAAACCAGATAAATTGATGTGAAGCATATCTTGAGATAATTATCACCGTTTGAACAGAAAAACACCTTTTTATCAAAATCCGTTCTTCTGAATTTAAAGCTTAAGTTATCCAGTTCCCATGATGACATGAATCCAAAAATATATTATGTGCAACAGAAGAAGATACTTCACCGTCTAAACAACTAAAAGCTACAAAGCTCGTGTTCCAAATCTTTTGACTTCATCTTTCTATGTTTAACTGTCCTTTAATCACTCCCATACGACAGATTGAAAGAGTGCCTCAGTAAAATTGATCTACATCTAGTATCTATCATATATATAATGGTAGACTTAAAAAATCACCCTCCTATTATTGAGCCATAAAATGATTGGACGAAAAAAAGTCCTATCGCCCCACTCTCCTTGTTGAACTAGGCAAAATTGAGGCATTGGATTTTTTTTCGTCCAGGTTTGAAAAAACTGATCTGTATGCATCTACCATCGACCATCGGTATCTATGTATGGTAGGGAGAACCTAGGAAACCTGCACATATTACGTAACGCAAAATTCCCTCCACAATGCATAACTCAAGTGCTGACTGTAATACTTTTCAATTCAATTCCGATTTTATTCGATTTTATCCGATTTTATCCCATTTTATCCAATTCTATCCGTTTATATCTGATTCTATCCGATTTTATCCGATTCTATCCGATTTTATCCGATTCTATCCGATTCTATCCGATTCTATCCGATTCTATTCGATTCACTTATAACAAAACACCAATTTCTTTTAAATTAAAACTCTTATACCTAAATCTTTTGAAATTCAGTACATTGTAGTACATTCAGTCGATCTATATGACGACATTAACATTTGTGCCATTTTTCTTTGCCCAAAAGGTGACATCAATCCTAATTTCAGATGGGTAAAAAGGTAGATGGTAAGTTCTATATTTTGTTGTATTTTTAGTACATGAAATTTAGATAAGCAATAATATTAAGATTACATTTTCCTTTCTTGAAGACGGACAGTATATAACGAAACCTGATTGTGGTTCATTCGGGGACAAGAAGGATGACTGCAAACCAGGTCACGGGAAGAAGACAAAGTCCAAAGAATTCAAACAGAATTCAACATCGAAAACCCAAAAAGATAGCAAATGTGCGAAGCCAAGGAAAGCACGTATAGCAAAACACCGAAGACCCAAAAAGGCAGTTGTCGAAAACCACAAAAAGTGTAGGCTGACCATAATTTGACGAAGGGAAAACGGGACCCTATACAGTATTGTATTTAGAATTCAATTTTGAAGAGGGTAATGCCATAAAACCATATGATTATTAGGAATATTTTCCCGAAGGGCGTTAATTTTAAGAAACTTTTGTCCAACATTTTAAAAAATGACATATAATCGCGCGAAGCGCGATAATTTTAAGCTATTTTTGCCGAAAACAACCATAAAAGACAATTATAATCGCGCGAAGCGCGTTAATTTTAACCTCTTTTTGCTGAAAATAGACAAAAATCTTATAATCGCGCGAAGCTGGTTAATTTTAAGTTTTGTTTTCCAAAAATGGTCTACAATTTCCTCATAATCGTACGATGAGCGTTTTTTAAAGGTCCTTTTCCCTAAAACGGCTTAAAGTTTCCTAACAATTGTGCGAACCATGAAAATTTTAGGTCCTTTTGTTGAGAAAAGCCAATATGTTATAGTAGATTGCTGAAGTTTCGGGACGCCGGGACAGGTCATCAAAAACGGGACGGATGGTCAGCCTAAAAAAGTGGAGGTGGATGCGGTACTAAAGGATCATGTTCAAAAAAGAGGAGCAAATCTGTCCCAAAGAGAGAGGGTCTGGTGGATGCGGCTCAAAGTCCAGGAAAGCCAAAAGTTGTTCGCGTTCGGCAAAGTTGGCAAAATCTGCCCCCCGCACCAAGAGAAGGTCAGGTTCCAGTGGATTAAGAAATTTACCTATCTATCTTCTATGTACATGTGTATGTCTTTAGTTTAATAAATAAATAAATGGCATTAGCTAATATTGTGAAATTTATCGACTAATTCTAAATTTGATGCCTGTTTTACCTGTTTTCACACATACTGCTTTAGATATATACATATACATAATGAGATTTCCTTTCTACCTACTTACTGAAAGTCGTGAAAGTTAGGGAAAATAGACACGACATCCAATACAGATAGTATAGCATCATGTATTGAGTTATATATCCCTTTCAATAATTTACCTATTAATATTTAATAGTTAATAACCAATATAAACCATATGTTTTGATCGTAGAGCTATATTAAGAGGAGGGGTAAGATGATGAGTGGACAACAAAGGTAAAGACTGTGAACATTGATAGTGCTGAATATGTAAATAAATAATGTTCTCATTTCGGCATTCATGTTGACTTTATTAATAGAATTAAAAAATAATCCTACCACTAAATTAAACACAATAGGCAGGTACAATCTAAATTGAAATATGAAATAATAACCTCACTTAAATAAATGTAAATATATATATTTATAACTATAAACTTATTTAATGTGATGTAATGGTAGATATTGCTAACAATAAATTTAACAATTAAACTGAACTTAATTCAAGCAGAGGTTGATTACTTATTGAAACAATTAAACAATAGAAAAAAATTAAGAATTAAAACATTCTTTGAAGCATTTACATATTATATTGAAATTGAAGCAGTTCTGGTTGCAAATAAAATCTATGCATTAATGTTACCGAGCAGAAAGAAATAAGTTTGAATAACATAAAGGATTTTTTATTAGTGGTTGTTAAAGTTTTGGGACGAGATTTATATAGTAGTTGTAGTCGTTTGAAATAATGTAATTATAGTTTTAAAATTTGAATAGTACGTAAGGATATTTATAAGACATTATAATATATTGCTCAAAGCGCTCATAAATCGATTTTTCGAAATCGTAACTTTCTCATTTTGGCTTATAGTATTAAGCCATGTGCTATATTAATTTATGATATAAGAGGCCGGCTGTACATATATTATACAATAATGATGTCATACAATTGGCAATTTAGCTGCCATTTCGGCTGGAAGGTAAGACTTATTAACATCATAATAAAACCAGACCGAATTTCATATTTTTTAACAAAAATTGTTACGTAATATTATAATATAATAAGTAAATTAACACTTATTAAAATATCATCTAAATTTAAAATAATAAACACAATTAGAAAATATTTTCTTGTATTAATCAAATTGACTATTTTCTGTCTAAATAAAAAATAACACACATAATTATAATATAATACATATTCTAATGTCATGCCTTTTGTTTCCAAATACCCGAATTTTATATATCAAGAAAGGATTTTAGAAGTGTCAGATACCCAGCCGTTAGTTAATTAGACTAAATTAGTCGAATTTATAATGAATGGCTAAGAATGTCTATTTAAAAATCCCCAAGTATTATGTATTAATCCACAAATGGTCAGCTTTGAGTAACGAAATGGCGACATTTAGATATTGTGTTGGATTATGCATCACGATATCATGTATTTAGTATATCATGTAATTTCAAATATTACCTATTTATTTAAACACCGATGTAAATAGAGGAAGTCGTCTAATTGTAGGAATATCTATTGCAATGACAATATTGTTTGTAATGCGTAGGTATTTGCGAAATTCGTTGTTTGACATTTGAACCGTACAAAATATGTCAATAATATTTTTTAGATAAAGTTGAATTACACGATTTGCTCATTAATTTAGCACAGTCTAAGTCTAATGCGACTGAAGAACATCTCGGCTCTATTACTTGACTTGAAATGTAATTAGCTGAATTTGAAGTAGCACAGCGGTGGTTGGATTGCATGACCAGGACGTTAAAAATATATTGAGACTAAAACGTTCTGCCCATAAAATTTGGAGATATTTCAGTAAATCCTATTTTTTTATGAAATTCCACAGAGTAGTTTTCATTTGTTGGGACTTCCACATAGCAACCAAATACCCCTGCAATAAAAAAATACCATTCATAAAATTATTTTTTCAATGAACTCATAAAGCAATTTCAATAAATCAAGCGAAACACTAATATACTTATAATAAACTATTGATAATATTAAACTAATGAAATTTAATTTGTACCATTAGCCCTGAGAGCTGCCAATGCGCACGTAAGGAGTCGTTTTGGAACACTTGGGTCGACTAATGGCGTCAAAATGGCAAAGCGTATCTCAGCTGGATAATTCATCATAACCTCTTCAGGTACGTCACGGATATCGGAGTGTACAGCGGAAACTACCGACTTCAAAAATAATTCAAACAAACATAAGTAACTACTCCCAATTAAAAGCTTTCTTTTTCATTACAATCCATATTAACAATAGACTAAAACATTAATCGAGACAAAATTCAAAAAATGATGGGGATTACTCACATTTGCAAACTCAACTCCAGCTGCAGTTGAGAGTGGATACTTCTTCCTTAATGATGTGACCCATTCTGACTTGAGTTTCCTGCGGAAATCCTTTCCATTTAAAACAGCCACAGATATTCCCACCACAACTTCATTTTCATCTTCGACAACGAAGCTTAAATCCGCGTTCAAGCTTAAAAAGCCTCCAAGCTTTCTGGATAAGAAAAATTCAAACAAAATGAAACTTCCTGATTTAATTGCTTTTAAATAAAAAATTAGATGCCACCGAAAAAAAAGTCAACACTTACAAATCTCCAGGTAGTTTAGGAAATTCAACAAGTTCGTCGGCCGCACTTAATCCATCTTTGAAAGTAACCATGCATATCTTGTAAATACTTGCTTCGTCTTCGCTCCTGTAGGGACGGACAGTGTACACGCGAGAACTTGGCATATCAGGAGCTTTGTACATATATAAATCGTTTCCTCGATCTACGGGAATCAGCCTCTGTGAAACACAAATAGGATTATGTTCAAATTAATAAAATGATGCACGAAACTAAGTAAATTACAACTTTTTTAAATACTTACTTGTAACTCAGAGGTAAGACCACCACGGATCACCCATGGCTCCTGATCTCCACTTGTAAATGCTTCCCTCCAACCCTTAGAAAACCCTGCGGAAAATAATAAAACATTTACAATAATAGTTTTGCAAACAGTGTAAAATTAAACACAATTCACCAATTAATCCACAATGGCGCCGTAATTTCACAACTTAAATGTATTACTAAAAGCTGAAATCTTGTGCCCCCATAATTCAGCGTTAAATTCATTTTGCCACTTTGTTCATGAGAAAAAATATTACGTACATCATACATTTTCAAATCGCAAGCCTTCCAATTTCTACAAATTAACAACTTTTAAGATGCTCTAATCACTAGAATAAATTTCAGTCATTTAAAAAAAATTCCACTAGAAGTATTGTCAATAATATCTAACTGACACTTAGAGGTGTAACAAAAGAAATACCAATACCACAAATGCATCATTTACAAAGTTTATACATTACTCGTTTCAATTCAAAATATTGACCATACTGATTGGATCTAATGTCTGTAATATATTCCAGAAAAAATAATTTTAGCAACTGACGCCAACTCTAAACTCCATTTTCTTGGCAAATAAATACAGCTGTAAAAAGTTCTCAGATTATCACTCAATGTTATGAATAACCATGATCACCATAATTAATCACAATCAAGCCAATCAATTCAATCTTACATACATCTTATAGATACACTATAAATTTAATTGAATACAAATGTTCAACGAACGAAACGTAAACAAACAAAATAATATGATTAAACATTAAAATCAAATTGTTTTTGTACCTACTTGAGAATGAATGTAACGGGCTGCAATTTCGAGTTGTACGGTAGTATTGAATTATACGCAAGGCATTTTTGAATCGGTATGATACTTAAACTATACAGGGTGACACTTGAAAGCTAATAGTAAAGGCAAAACAGCAAATGATACGCCAATAGGAAAATCAAACCCTCTTAGTATAACAGAAATGGAATAAAATTATGGAATATTGAATTTTTAAATTACTAACTAACTTTCTACAATTAACGAAATTAAAATATGCTGTGATAAGATTAAGAAAAAGTTAAACACAAAAATTAGATCTGAATGAAAGAAAAATGATGGTAAAAAGATGTTTGTAATCTAACACCTGATTTTACACGCAAAGAAAAATTAGAATAAGCTTGAGACGCTCAGATTTTAAGGGACTAACTAAAAGTACCACAAATACATCTCGAAGTTACAAAAGAGTCACATTTATCTACTTGGTTGCATAAAATTATGTTAAGTTTAAATATCTTATAACTGATCGAGTTTTACAGTGTTCACTGTACACAATACAATGACAATAATGTTTCATACACTTGTACTAAAAGCTTTACTACGGACAAAACAATCTCAAAGGAATAAAACTATGTGCTTGGCCGTAACAACAGATCATGCAATGGACATCAGGAATTTTAATAAAAATGTGAATTACGCCATTAAAAACAATTCACATAATCATAATGAGCCTGTTAAAAACATTTTGGCAATTCTGAACAAATGGAAAGTTATACTTCCACAGCCCTATTATAATAACAATGAATATTCCCAAAAAAATTGTTGGACAGTAAGACACATAATAAAAGCATAAAAGCCCAAGAAGCGGTAAACTTCAACCACAATTAATTAATAGCCGCCAAAAAACAGAAGTGAAAGCAACATTTAAGAGATAACAATTAACAGAGACGAGAAAATAGATTTTGCCTACATGTATAACTTCCATGAACATATGATGTCACATTGGCAGGGATTTGTCCCAATGCTGCGAAAACAAAAAGAGGATATCCCAATTAGTCAAGGCAAACTTATGGAATATAAAATTTGTATCATACATGAAGCTGAATAGCATAAATTAGAGAGGCAACAAACGAAAGGAAAAAATCAATACAAATAAATAGGTTTGGTTACAGTTCACTCACTTCGCAAGAAATTTGATTAAGCTCCTCCCAATTCAGCATAACTACCAATAAGAACATCGAATTGAAAGTAATTCAGCAAAGCTGCATTCACGAATAAACCAAGTCACACAATTAATTACGATAAAGAGTGGTTGCAGCTTAAGCGTTGAATGAAATCAAAGCTTCAGCAACTGACAACTACAACAGTCAACTACAGATATTGTCCATGAAATAGATTTTTAAGCAGGGGCATTAAAAGAAGCAAACGAAGAATTGTCATAGTAAATAGTAAACAATGAACACTTGTACTAATACAATACGGCATATGACAAAATTATAATTTGGTTATAACTAATATAAACCTCAAGTTCCGATTCCTTACCGAGCCATTTGATGTACGAATTTAAAAGAGAAGTAACCCCACGGATGTCCCAGATATAAGGATACAATTCATATAATAGTTCTCTATTAGAAATAGCGTTTAACTTCGCTAATAGTTTATTCAAATTTTCAGTTGATTCTCCAAACTTCAATGCCCGATTGTACCACTCCGTAATCTAAGTCAAAAAATAAGTTAACAAACTTTTCTAAATCAAATTGAGGATTATAAATTGACAGTATTACCTCAGGCTTTGACTTGTCTCTTACTGATATACCCGCGACGAGATTCGAATTTGCTTTCAGCCATTGAAATTCTTGTAATATTTTCAGTCCTTGAGCTCCATGCTCGTAAGGTAAATAAAAAAGGTCACAAAGAAGTAGAACATCATCTACAGTAAGTTCTTCGTGATTGGTTTTCACATATTCGGGTGGAATTTCCACCTTAATTGCATAAACAAGAACAACTTAACCTTATTATTAAATACTCAATTACTATGTAAATATTATTTTTTTAAACCTGCATGGATGAAGGAGTATTTGGTTGATTGTTTGGTCCGGATCCCTCAGGTTCCGAATCTAAATTCATAACACTTACCGAGGTACTACTTGTGCATGCTACTTCGTCAGGGCTCGACATTTCCTAGAAAATAGCAACATAAATCCTTATTTTCCAAATAATTGAACAAGTAATAAAAATTGCTTTAAAAAGGAATTGTTGTCGATTAAAAATTTTAACATTTTTCAGATATACAATATAAATTAGTCTTCAAAATGTTTTTGAAATTGCATTTGCCAGTAAAACAAAGTTAATTTTTATGGATGGTTTTTTCTCGTAATCAACGGATACAACCTGAAATTATAACTATCTGGCTATACCACAGAAAATAATATATTGCATTTTAATACTCACTTGCGATCGCTCAGCAGTGTCCACCATAAGTACATCTTCCCCTGGTTTGTCTGGAACAATGACCATATGTTCAGGAGGAGACCGATTAGGAGGAGTCGCCGTATTACAGTCCATTGGCTCGAGACCTGAAGACTGACTCTATTTATGCAGGCAAACCAAAAAGGCAAATTAAATAAATAATTCGTTCGATAATTAAACAATTCTCTCCGAAAACTTCATTTTTCCCGAAACTTCATTTTCCAAAAAAATCGTTTTAGACACAAACAACATTTCACCAAATTTTAGCAAAAATGCCAATCAGAAATGCAATGATAATAAAAAAAATCACAAAATACATGCTACTTAGTACTGATTGTAATTATTAACAAACGAAGCAAATAAATTGATCAAGAAAATTAAAGTCAGGAGGAACTAAAGTAGTTAGTGATACTACTTATAAGTCTAACACCCACGGCTAGGCTAAATTCGGTTTTATGCAACTACCATATAATATCGTAAATACTATGGCATTTTTTATAATGTTGCCCCTGTAATTCGTAATAAGAAATTCCAACATTACATCATATTCTAGGAAGGATAGTAGATTATATGTAAATCATTGCAACTTTTAGCAACACAAATTCTACAGCTGCCATAAATACTTAATTATCAATACCATCGATATCAATGAACACCTGATTCTACTACTTATATTTTTCTTGATAATAAAAAATGATCTGAAATTAGTATAACAGTTTTGGAATTCAAATTTGGGGTTCAAAGAAAATTATTACAATTATTGATCATAGGAAAAATTTCGGAACTAAAGAGCGTGTCAGCCGAAAATTAAATTGCAGGAGGAGACAATCGCACTAATTAAAAACATCACAAGTGTCAAGCTTGTAAAATCATAGTTCCTGGTGCCTCTTAAGCATAGTATCAAAGTAAATATTTATTCGTGCAGGAATAGCAGTAAACTTGGGCATGAAATTTAATTTTCAAACCTGAGGTGTATCATCCGAACTAATCTTTAAATTCGAGTGCTCGATTCCAGGCATTGGTGCTAAATCATTAATTCCAGTGTCAGTAGAACTTGACTTCACAGCATTAACGAAATCTCCACATACGATCTAAAGAAATAATAAAGCATCATAAAAATATATTGTTGAAAAAACATCTAGAAATAGTAAACAATTGTTAGGGTCAAACCTTATTTTCAGAGACCAGACTGTTCATCACGGTTGAAGCTGCAGTGGGCATGATAAAATTACTCCCACTCTGTCAAAGCACAAAATAACACAATTTAGTACGTATATTTAATGCCAATCTAATGCAGATACGACCAACGCAACCTTTGCCACTAATCTCTTACCACTTACATTTCAAGTCCATCATTTTTCAATCCTACATAATTAAATACACTTAAAATGTGTTACATCCAATGGAATATTTTGTGTTATTAGAGGATAAAATTATTCTGTCCCTACATAGCGCATACAGATATCTCACAGCTGTTATAATCAAACAGTATTGATGCTTAAGTTAAAATATTTGGAGCTTAATGTTTCAGTTCAAGACGACAATTAAGACATCAAGAATTGTAGTATTTGTAAATATAACTTTCTCAGTATTCCTAAGTAATTTTTGAAATATTGAAAAATATACCTCGACAATAGCGTTTAATTCCCTGGCACTGCAGTTGACTGTAGGAACACTCGGTATTGTTGAAGGCATTGGATTTTGAACATCTGAATTTGTAGTGGCGGTCATAGTAATACAAGTATTAACAGATGGTATAAGTGGTACTGGTGCAGCGACAATTTGAGGTTTCACCATTGGCCCCCACATTGTTTTTTGCTTTTTGAATTCAGCTAGCCATTCCTGTCATTATTCACAATATTTTACATTTAGGAAACAATAAATTGGAGGTTTTATATGTTTGATTTACAATAGATTAAAATATTATCACTACAAAAAGATTGGCAATAAAAGGAACTAAAATTACCTTGATAGCTCGTTTAAGAGCCACTGTTGGGTGGTAGACATGAGGGTCGAGATTTTCGGGCACATGCCGAGTTCCTGAATCAGTTTCAGTCTCTAATTTTGCATCAGCATTCATTGACTCTTCTGAAAACCAATTAATAAAAAGTCATAGCCTGAAAAATATATAGCTACTAACTTTATTGCAAAGATTTACTAATTATTCCCAGCGACTTACCAATTTTTTTCTTTGCGTCCACTGAACAACGACTCCACTGCGCTAAGGTATGAATAGCAACAAAATTAGAACCGTATTCACAGTTTGGATTTGTTAGGACCCCTCTCAACCTTGGAATCAATTGTGGTGAACGGCCAGCGTACGGTCCTAAGAACAAACGCTTTTGATCGTAATCATTAGCATGCAAGTTATCCCAAATAACAGGTGGTCGGCGTATAACTTCGGTAACTTCTTCAATCGATTCAACAGTGACATCCTTAGAAATAACCTTAGGGCCTGTAAAAATTGTGATTAATTGTGGTTAAAAATTGGATTAACTTTATTATTCTAACACTAATGAATTGAGTAAAAGAGAACAATTTAGAGGTTCGGCAATCATTACCTGTCCACATTATGTCAATTCTAAGATCCAGTTTAGCTCCAATAGTTTTTAGATATTCGGAAGTCCTGACATTTGGTACAGCTCTTGTTGCACAATACTGGGTTGGACAAAACAGAAAACGACTAACATTGATGTGCTGGAATGCTTCATTGGTCACAGACACTTGGGCATGGGCAAAAGACTTGAACATTTCTTTATCAGCTTTCGACATTTCGGGATCAATATCATCAAAGAGTATCGCGAAGGCTGTGCATCCCAACTGGTTCACCTAAAATCAAACCAATATTAATTCACCGTAACTACTATTAATACTGTATATACATAGATTTTGAGAATTCAAAGATCCAGGATAATCAATCATAATTGTCACAGCTCCCCACAGACTTGGTGTCAGTAAAATCAGTAAAACCGTCAAGCCTTTTTGTACAGAATTTTTTCCCGCATCTTATGAGCCTCATAGAAATTTTACTCAGGGAAAGTTAAGTGGGGAAAATAAAAAGCTGTTCCCAAAACTCTACCCGATTTTAAAATATCCGAATTTAACCAAGCCCCTCAAAACTACGAATCGAGTTTTAGAACCCATTTTTGAATTTGATTGGCAATTTTTCACCAATTTTAGAACGAGGCCAATTTTTAAATTTTTATTTAAAATATTATAATACCAAAATATGACAATTGAAAAAATCAATTGACTCACTAAACTTAAACCAATTTTAATTTTGATAGAAAATGATACTGTACAGAATGAAAGGATTTACTGACGCCTAGTTTATCAGGTGCTGTTGTTGGGGAGACATTACAAGGGATTACCTTGTGTAGGTATATAATACTAGTTAACTATTAACTAACAAACTATTCGACAAGTAAAACTGTATGATTATGTAATACTGGTTATCATTCCCACATTCCCAGGTTATTAAATCAAAAAATTAATTTCACACTGACCTGTTCTAATTTCCTCTTTAGTGCAGTCACATCCTTGGAACTTGAATATACTATGTCTAAGCCAGGAGAAATGGCATAAATAAACCTAATACCGCTTTCTTTTGCCGAAGCTATCAGACTGTTAAGATGTTCGGCCTCTTCAACGGCATACAGCTCACGCCAATACGCACGATGTTTATAGTCATCCTTAGGAGCATACAAATAGGAATCCATACCCCACTTCTTCATCCTTAAAATTGGGAAAGAAAGTTAGTAATACCCTAAAGATGACTGGTCTGCTAATTATTGATACTTACTTTTGGAAAAGGTCCTTCCTCTGTTCAGTGGTCCAAGGTCTGCCATAAAATCCTATTAAAAATAACAATGTTATGCATCATATACAAGTTTATATATGTCAATACACCAACATAATACGAACTTAGTTAAATTTTCTATTACCTTCCACAACTCCGCAAATAAAATCGTCATCTCGGTTAAAGCTACTCCGTGAATCCATATTATTGTGATACGTCGTAAATACTATTTAGGTTTTTATGGCGAGTGTAGGAGGTCCCAAATATCTAAATGTAAATATTTGAGATTTAAAAGATTATTTTATAGAGAGAACAATTTTATAGAGAGAATAAACACCAGATTACGCAAAGTGTAATGGTATTTCCTTTTTTTACTAATGCATACAAAAATTCTAGAGCTGCTGGAGGAAATGAATAGTAGTAGTAAACAAATTATAGAAAATGCAGATGTCAATTTTTGCCTAATTGCATTATAATTCAGATAGTATACACGTTTCCTTATAGGACTATTGGGATTTTGGTGACATAATCTTGACCGTGAAAATTTATGACCACGATCAAGAAAATTAATATTTCATGGTTTTGCTTGTTTCTGATGTATTTTAAAAATTGATATATGGGCTTGAGAGGAGAAAAATTTCATTAAACAGTCGTAGAATCTCACCAAAAATGAAACAGACGATCCCCTTTTATCTGTTCAATTCTAAAAGTGAAATTTTATTTTTAAAATTGAAAAAGTAATTAAGCATGACTCTCCAAAGTCTCTGATTTAAGTGCCCAAATTAAAAAAAATCAAATAATTTTGATTTATTTCTTTGACAATCGATTCAATTACTTTTGTGTGTGATGCATGGCATAGACAATTAATAAATTACAGCAGTACATTAATAGTACATTAATTATCAGATCCTCAAATATTCTCAGCAATGCAGTTATAGTGTTTGAAATTGATCATGGTCTATAAGTTACTACATGAGTTGCCACTGGACAATTTCATCTCATTCTGGTGAATGGGAACGTTGCCAGTTATAGGTAATTTTAAATTAGATACTGGACGAGATAAACTAGGCGGAAAAATATTTTATTAAATTATGAGCCAAAAGCTTTTGTATTGTCAGCACTTGTTATGATTAAACTGGAGTAGCACAAAAGTATTTGCCATTTACCCTGCAAAAACATCCAATATTGAGTAGTTTTACAGAAAAATATGCTTTGAAAGCAATATTTTAAACGCTACATAAGGTTAATTTGCTTCTAAAAACTGCTCCCTGGGTAATAAAATGAATTGCCATTTGCAAATTAGGACCCCTCAAAAATATTTTTAGTCATGCAGCTGTTAGTAATTAATTGGTGCTTTTAAATTCATTGCATGAGCAATAAAATTTTGGTTATTTTTCTTTCTACGTTTAAATCAGCGCTAACATAAATATTTGACCGAAAATACTCACCTTGAATGATAATTATCAGTAAAAGTAAAATTATTTGATTTACAGTTTAAACTCTGTTTTTCTATTGATTGTTAATGTTCACTGTCCACGACCACGACTTCTAAAAACGTTTTAAGTTATGTCTTCAATTGATTAAAAATCGGATCCTTCCAATAGTTCCAATATATGATTCGCTTCTGTCATATGACAATGAAACGAAACTCAACACAACAGATTTAGCAACTTCCCTCTCATTACCTAGCTACAAGGCTACACACAAAGCAAAGCCATATACACTGCCCCACAAGCAGAAGCAGAACCTACAGGGTCATGAATTACCTTTTATTTTCGGAGTCTGGCCCTTAAATGTATTATATAACTAACCTCACCAGTCACCACGCCATTAGTAGAAAATGTTTTGAGATTCTAATGGGCCAAATTTCACATGATAATTAGGTTAAATTGAAATTAAAACGTCAAAGGAATGTTATGAATCCCACAAACATAAAATATCGTTTGTGGAAAATAAAAGTTAAGATACTAAAATGCATAGTAGGCTACACAAAACGAATTTCATGCGGCAAATGCATAATTTTACAGAACTACAGAACTGAGAAATTGCTAATTTTCCCATGAACCATTAGAAACTATGATATATATAACTTACGTTTGCAGAAGACTTCATATTCAATCGTTGTGCTCGACCAGGACGATGTAACGATAACCCTGTACAAAACTGAGTATGCCTGTCTGTTATTTCCATGTCTTTCTAGACCTTTTTCATGACAGAAGGAAGGAAGGAATTTCCAGAGACAGATACTAAAAGGCATTTTTTCTACAATATATAAGGGAGGACAAGAGACATCAGTTAATTGTTAATCGAAAGTTTTTTCTACCAATTAAACTTAATTATGCTACTTACATGGGTATGACGGCATTAGATTCATAATAATTGCATCATGTAAATATATTCATTTGTCATGCTTTTATTTATTTAATTGGCAATTGATTGTATCTCTCTGCAGCACAATCTTCTTTTACTGCCAGCTAGTTTGAAAATTAGGTTTTGTCACAGAAGCCAGTTGCTTTAATAACGCAGCTGCCGTCATCGAAAATTCCAGCACAAAAACTGGAATTCGCTGGAGATTTCGCATGGTGGTAGAGAAAGAGACTACGAGAGAGATCACAAAAATACAGGTTGTATTGCATTACACAGGCTGATGAAAATTGTACCAAGTTTGCAGAGATGCTTTGTCACTCACTAGTCATGTTGTCCTTTCAACCACATCGCATCCATCGACCGGGAATTATACGTTGGAATCTCTTGCTAATCTCCCAATGATGATTTCCAATTACTACAGTATTGAAAATAATTGGCAATTAAGGAGAAATACAAGCAATTGATAAAACTGTACTTGACCAGCATTAAAATATCATGCGGAGACACTTTAGGTTCACAGAACTAGATCTTGTATATGGCATCAATATTAATTGCCCCTTTGCATATCTTCAATCTTATTATTTTAAAAAATTGCAAACCAAGGATATGGTGTAAATAAAATTATATATGTAATATAGATTGTTTTGTTTTGTAGGATATTAATCAGTTTTAGTTGGTTTAATTTTTACAGACAGCTAGGCATTAAAGTCATTAAATGCATACGTTTGTGCTAATGCTACTTATCTCTCCGAATGGACTACTGTTATCTATGGTTTAGAACTTTATGACTCACAAAGTTAACCAAAAATAAGGAAAACAGTCAAGTTCATGGAGTTTGGATAAAATATCAGAGTCTAAAATTCAGACTCTGAATGAAATATGTATCTGCTCAATCTGCTGAGTGTATATAATCAATTATGATGACATAAACTATTACCAGAATACCAATATAGATCCCCACAACTGCAATTTAATTCACAAAGATGTAGCACTGTAGCTGCTGTAGGCTCTCGGAATAAAAAACTATAAGAACCTAAGGATGCGCGGTGATCCAGATTTTGTCTTTCTCTGCTTTTATTTAAATATTATCTAATAAAATGACATTTTTATTATTTATGATTGTTGAGATTATCAAATTTAAATTTTGCCAAAAAAGGTTTTTTTTTTATATTCCCGATCCAAACTCCCTAGTCCCAAGTAACACTAAAATTTCCCATGATAGATTCGCGATTCCAGTGCCCAATTATTTTTAATTATTGGAATTAGTTAGAAGAAGAAATAGTGCATAAAAGCACACCCTACAGTCGGTTAAACAAATCCTATCCATTCGTGGAGAAAGGTACACGACATGTCATATAATGTCCACTCTATCTTATTGAATGGACATGCAAATAATTATGCGAGGTTACATTACAAGCAACTGCATGAAGTCTGTACTATCAATATGCATTGATTACAACAAGCGCTAAGCGTAGAGAGTGGATGGAGAGTGTCCTGTGCTGTGTCCCCAATGCCATACCTACAATACGTAGTAAATACGTTGCACAGGACGCAGGCAGCGAAAAGTAGCCGAGAATCGGCTGCTTTTTGCGATGCAGTCCAACGCCAACATACTTTTGAGATTTGAGTCTATATTAGTCTGTATCCTACCCATGGAGAACTATGTCACTAGATTCTTAGAGGTGTCCCACTCATGCTGTAATAGTAATTGTAGAGGAATAGAGCAGTAGAGCCAGATATTGGAGTTGATTATATCTGCTGTTTCCAACTCTAGCTCTGCAGTTCTGCAGGAGCACTTGAGGCGACGGCGACTAACGGATTTATCTTTCTTCAGATTTTCTTCAATTTCGGGATACTTCAGTCCCTTTTTTTAGGGGTTTTTCTGGTTTGGGGCACATTGGGTATACACCACTGTCCCATCCATTTTATTGGGCGAAGGAGGACTTGAAACTCCACAGTTTTTACTCACCACCTCTTTTTTCCACCACTTACTGAATACACCAAAGTCTCTGACTATTTTTACATTATTAAGGAAAATCATGGCCACCTTCTGAAGTAAAATATGAAGTTTCAATCGAAATTGTTGCTCCCCGTGTGGAACGGGCACTTTGTATCTGCCCTTACATTATTTCATGAACGACGAAGTCACGATGGACAGGAAGGTATACGCACTCCTCCCACCTTCCAAATCTTCTATTCAAGATCAGTCTAATCGACCTGCCAGACAGCAACAAGGTACCTACTAAAATAACATTCAACATTTAATTCTCTATCGCATCTGCTGTCTCTAAACAGCTGATCGCACTTTCAATGTATAACACATTCAACATTTTGACTTTAAGCGTTACTACAAAATGCAACATTCAACATTTCTGAACATTTGACATTTTGTGTTATATTTTAATTTACAGATTAATAATTAAAGCATCAAGTTGTATTATATGTCATCAGTTAGTGCCATGAGAACATGTGATCTATTATTACCACAGGTAGTTGACGTAGAAAACAACATTAAAATTAATTAAATGCAGTACAGGACAAGTACTAGCATTATAATAATTATGGCCTGCACTTGAGGTTAAATTTCAATCAATATTATCTGTATTTATGATTTACTAAATATTAATCATATATTAATAGTTAATGTTGAATGTAAATATAAAAGTTAAAATATCAAGCTTCATTACGATCAACGACAACTAACAACAATTGAAGATCATTGTCCATAAGTAAGAAATAAACAAAAATTAAAGGTCTTATTTCCTGTTTACTTTATTAGTTCCTATTAATCGCAACTCATAATTTTAATTAATTAATTTTCCTGTGTGATAGCGGTATGTATAAAATTAAAGATATTCATTGCCATATTGAAATATCAACTACTCTTAACGATTAATTATATTACTCTTTAATTTAAATTCTGATGGATTTTATCATATCAACCAGGTTACAGAATACAAAAGAGAGAGTATCTAGAGCACGTTAATATATTGTTTCTCAGAAAAATCAACAGGTCTCTTTTTTAAGTATGAAGAATAATTTTAGTTGGATAAATAGTCTCTGAACATCAATTTTTATTGTTAAAAACACCTTGCTTCTAAGGACACAATCCTTAATATTTCGTTTTCTTGCTTTTAGATGGATCAGGTTCTAGCCAAACGTCCAAGAGTTATTCTAAACCACCGAACCGCCGCAGAGAGCCGGCATTTGGAAATTCGTATGGATCGAATTCTAAATATGACTCTGTTGGCCGTAAACCCACCTCACAGAAAAATAAAGTTGTGGACAAGAGACCCCGCAATCGCGGCGTCAACAATACAGAAACGGTATGGCAAACCTATAAATTACGTTGAATTATTTTCTTTTTATATAAGCCCACATGTTCAATGCTGGGCTCTTACATCCTGTCACCCAAGTCTTTTAAGATTTTAAATAAAAATATGTTAATTTCTAACTTGTTAATTTTTTTGTGCTTTAAAAACGTGCAATATTATTAATTGCAGATAGCTCCTCATCACGAGGAACCGGAAATCGGCTCCATACATGCACCAGGTGGAAAAAAGCAAAATCTGAATCATCTGTTGAATTTCCATTTCGCCCCACGCGAGACTCGGGTGTTTTCAGCGGGGTCTTGGCATTCCCACAATACTCACCCAGGGGGGAACAGAAGATCCCAACAGTTTGTTGGATCCCTGAATAGACCGAAATTCAATAAAGAGCAATTCCTGCAAGCAAAGTATGTTTGTGCTCATTTAAGTACCTAATAGTTAATTCAGCATTGTCAATTGAGTAGTCATTACAGTTTAATATACTAAATAGCTGCCAATTCATGGTCAAATCGACTGGCGACTATACTGTTTATAAAAGCGATCCCGATCTACTAGTGGAGTGGAATTCTGTGGAACAAATAGTAACATTGAATGCACATCTAATAGTATTATTTTTTATCAATTACACAATCATTACTAATTTTTCAATTTGATTTTTTAGTATATTCGAACAATTGGAGCAACACCGCATTGCCCAATATGTCTCTCCCCGCCAGTCGCTGCTAAGATGACACGATGTGGGCATATATTCTGTTGGCCATGTCTACTTCACTATTTGGCTCTGTCAGACAAACTTTTTCGCAAATGCCCTATTTGCTATGAACCAGTACATAAGGATGATCTTAAAAGGTAGCATTATTTTCAAAAATAATATCATTTATTAGTTGTTAGTAAAGTTTAATAAGTGGCAAGATATGAACCACTTTAATGATTTGTCATTCCCATCTTCCGGTCTGCTATGGTTCCAATTTTAAAAATGATTTGCTCATGTAAGTTTATTATGTTTGTAGCGTTGTCTCAAAATTATGTAATGACGTTCAAGTTGGAGACCAAGTAGAAATGCAGTTGATGTGCCGTCCAAAAGACTCTTTTATATCTATGCCATTAATGTGCAAAAATGGCGCGGCAATCGAATGGGAATCTGTGTTCTCAAAACTTTTGGATGTGACGCCGAACGAGGTAAAATATTTTACTTGTATTGTAAAACATTATTCTTTTTTATACTAATTTTCTCTTCTCTCTTTTTTAAAATTAATTTCACTTTTAATTCTAAATATTTAGTTAGTAGTAATATTTACGAATTAAATTAATCTGAAATTAATCTATTTATGTGGTTTATGTATTTTCGTTTGCAGGTTTTGAAGAAAGTAATTTCCAGAGAAAAGGGTGAATTAGCTGCTTTGCTCGAAGAAGATAAGGACTGCCCAGAGGCCTGTTTTGTCGAACAAGCTTTGCAAGAGTTGGAAGTTAGAAGCAATGTCCTAATGGAAAGTGGACTAATGAGTGTGAATAAAGATCGTATGTTGGAAGTTGCAAGTTCGCTGGGACTGAATAACTGCAATTGGAATAAATCTTTGGAAGAAGATAAAGATGTAAGTTTATTTATTACTATTACACCGATTCTGTTCGCCTGTATTCATTTAATAAAGCAGTCTAATATTTTGAAAATCCAAATTAAACTCCAAATTCATTATTTGGTATTTCAGACCGTAGCTTTGCATAAAAATGTACAAGAAAAGTGTGAAGGACATGGAGTCGATTGTCTTGGCGGAAATTGTAGTGACGATGACTCATTAAGCATAAAAGGATTGGATATGGATGGTTACTACATGTTTTATCAAGGTAAATTTATTATCAATTATTAATATCTAATATATTTTTAGTAGATTTTTGAATTTTTCACTGTATTGTAAATTACAGCTGTTGATGGGCAAAATCTTTTCTTACATCCGTTAAATATGGCTATGCTGTGGAAAGGGTTCGGAGAAGATCCAACCCATTGGCCTCAAATTCTTCAGTTGAAGGTGATAGAAAAGGAGTCTATGACAATGACTGAAGAAATGAAAAAACGGCTCAAGTTTTTGCGACATTTACCGATTACTACGTCATTTCATCTTGTGGAGGTTGAAGTAAAATCACCAATGGTACCAGACGCAGTTTTGAACGAATTTATGGCCCAGGTGGATGCCAGAAAGAAGCGTAGAGTTCACAGAATTCGAGATGAACGCCGAAGAGAGAAATTGAAAGAGGCAGAGGAACGAAAGAAACTCAATCAATTTCCTCGCCCTAAGGTATTTAATTTTGTGACTTGGCATATTGTTTATTCAGTTTGTTAATTGGATTATCAAGAACTAAAACACACATTTTATTACCACAACTAAATAAAAATACAAAGGTCCTTAATAATTGTAGCATCATTGTCAATTTAATGATTTTAGATTGAGTCCAAGTATGATTTCCCTGACTGTGGGAAAAACGAAGAGTATGAAGGTTACGAAGAAATGGTACTTGCTTCTTTAGCCGAGTCCCATGCTTTTGCAGACAATATGAACGAGTATTTGGATACTAATGAAGCAGGAAAATCGAGTAATATTGACATATCTGTCAACGACAATAAAAACCAATTGCCTTTTGCCCAGGATTCTACGGCATTGTCTACTTCACCGTCTGTCTCCTTTGCTCAGGTATTACATAAGTAAAAGTAAAACATTTTAAAGTAAAAGCAAACATAAGAATACTAAACAGTAAACAATTTTTACAGGTTGTATCTCAAAAAGCAGTTGTTAAAAGAAGTACTACCTACCCTGGGGCTTGGGGTAATGCTAATGCTCTTATTTCAGGGGCGAAAGATTCGCAATCCGCTACTACTACTAAAAACTTTGACGGGGAACAAGATCCTGAGGATTACGTACCAGTGCCGGAATTTCGCAATAGTGTATCTGATGCTATTGCTCGAGCATTCGCCAATGTTAAAGTTAACGAAGGTTCGTTTCTTTTTCAATCCAATAATTAACATTTCAGAACAGTTTATTTGCGTGTCGTGAAATCCGTTTAAAAATGTTGTACAACATTTATTGACTATATCTATTTAATTTCTTTTCAGGCAACGAATCAAGCAATAATGGTCATAAGAAAAAGAAGAGGGGAAAAGTCCTGTTTTCTACTGGAATGGGAGGTCTTAAATAATTCAAGTTAATATGGACACACTTTAACGATTAAGGTTTAGTATTAGAATTTAGAAAACAAACTTTTGGTTTACTTCACATCCTTCTACACTTTAAAATTTAAATATCTTTAGATTAATCTTAAAAATTTTCCCGGAGTTGCCCTTGTCGTATTTGCTTCCTTTTGCGTGTCTGCAGTGCAAATGAGCGGCTTCTCCGGACAGTAAAGCTGTTTTAGGGAACCACTGTAAGTAAGTCCTCGTGGCTTACCTCGGTTTATAAGGCTCTACTTCTCAATAGTTTTTTGTCCTTGGTTCCCTTTAACACACAGTCTTATTATAAGTAATCTTATAGTTATATTAGTAATTATTACAAAGGCATGAACATTAGATATAAGCTTTAACCACCTGATTTACTCATAAAATTTTGCGGCGGAACTTCATACTGGATTAGACTGGTTTTTATTCTCTATAGAAATTTTTACCTATAAGTCAAAACAATAAGCTATAGAAATCTTTCAACGCAGTGAATTGCAAAAAAAATCCCTTCATGACTTCAAACAGACAGAAATTTTTAATAACCATGAGTGACAACTGTCACCGTATAAAACTAAAGCAATTTTTTAAAAACTTGTGCTAAAAACAATAAAACTTCATAGAAATTTTTTTAAACCCTGTGATTACCTGCAGTCAATTACCGCTATGAACGTTCCCTACTGTAGTGTTTTCATAGCTATCGTTGTAGAATTGATTTGATAAATAATAATTTAGCTATCATGATTGGAAATTGTAAGCAATTAATAGTAAAATGATATAATATTAGAATAATTCACTGTAAGCTTTCTGCAAATTGTAACTTCTTTTCAAATTGTGTTCTACTAAATTTACTGTCAAAATTTGAAATTGATTTAATAAAGTAGACAATTGGCATGTTGATTGGCATATATGAAGTTGATGTAACATCAGTCATTAAATCTAAACATTAGAGAATTAGTATTAATTAAACGAAACGATACAATATTGTAGAAATAGTTTAATTCTTTGAAACCCTCTAATCTGTTATGCTTATAAAAGTTTCGATATAAATTAGAGTTTATTAATTAGCCTCATTGGGACTGTTTTCTTCGTAGATTCAACGTAGCGTTTCCTTAACTTTAATAAAACTGCATTCGTTAGTTACTATATTAAAGTAATTTACCTAAACTGTAATTATTGCCTAATCGTGAATTTACTTTTCGTCACTAATACTTAATACTTATAATTATGGTATTAGTACTCCAATTCACGTACTTCTACATTATAAAAATGTTTGTTGATTTTGTTGTTGATATCAATCTAACTATTTTGCTTAATTATCCTTATTTGCTTATAGATTTCTACCAACTAGTTTCTAAACTGTTATTACTATTTTATGTAACTACTGTTACTTATTTAATGAATTGTATTCAAATTTGAATTACTTATTCATATATTATTACGTCTTCTAAGTAATTTTTTTGGCTTAGCAGTATTTTCTCCCCTTATTCTAAATAAACGGCATGATTCTAGCATATAGCCAAATCATTTTTGTATGATTTACTTATTTGTTTCACTTACAGTTAGAATATTACATTACAAATATCTATTTGACGTTTACGAATAGTTGTTATAATATTTAAGACCTCCAACTTCATCTTTATTACTTTACTATTGTTTCATGAAACTTAATCTGATATGTAAAGCTTTCGTAAGACCATCTAATAATGAATCAATGCTTGGCAGTAACATTTTTATTTTGTCTGTCAATGACACAATTATAAACCACGGTTGATATACGATACCTTTGATACATTTGTTCCTTAAATACGTTTTCAAAAAAATCTGTACTTTTTTGTTAAAACGATTTTTGCTGTCTATAACAGTAATGTGAATATTTGGAGTCAATTTTAAAAAAATCAGTCCAAAGACATTTTTTAAATGTGCCAGTATATTGCCATTTATTGTATTCCAATCTAAAATTTGATGTCCGCTTATGAAATTAATTTTTATGTTTCAATAATCAATCCACTAGCATCTTTATTGTAAAACATTAACACCATTGTCATAGTTATATGATACTACAAAGCCTTTATAATTACCATTATAAGCCTTTCTTCCCAATACGGAATGCAATATAATAATTCATCGAAACTTTTGTAGGATAGTAAATACATATAGATTGTTAATTTAGATTATAGTTAAGTAATGAAAACTAATATCTATCTAACACAAAACTTTATGGTATTATTAATAATTATACTAAGCTTTTCTGTAATAATAATGGGAAAGTTGTAAACATGCCTTAAGCCAACAAATGGAATTTTCAAAAATAATACACTTCATAACTGTCCAATATGTTGTTACAAGTATATATATTTCAAAAGCTTGTCTTGTCTTCTTGTGGTTCGTAGCTAAATGAAATGAATTGTATTTACTTGATGACCTCGAAGTATTTATAATTTATTTGAGATGTTATGATTTGATATTCCGCAATCAATTTTTTCACATCTTAATAAATTGTGCATGGAAAAGTGTGAAAAGACATTTATAAAGTGATTTGATAATGTCTCATAGAGTTAATCCACTTTTATGACTATACCAAAAGTTGTACTTCACAATTCGAATTGCCTGGAAACACCCCAATTCCTAGGAAATAGGATTAATGGGATGTAAGATGTGTTCGTTCGTATAAATACAGACTTTGACTACAAATTGGTAGAGACACTTAGCAAAATTGCTTCTGCAGACGCTATTTACCTCTTCAAATTTGTAGTTGATAATTTTGTATAAATCAACAGATTTATACTCAAGAGCAATATTATTATGGGTAGATACACTCTTTAGGTAGGGACCTATTTAATAATTTGATAACAGTATCAGTAATACAGTACCGTGCAGATAAATCTGTGCATTAATTGTATTTAGACTTAAGTAAATGCGCATCACACTTAAGTAGATACTTAAAAAATGATTATTCACAATAACTCATTTTGTAACTATAATTTGCTTCGTTATCGATATAATTGTGAGTGAGTTACATTAAACCTGGTAAAGGCGATAGTATGTTGTTATGTAAGATTTCGGTCTACTAAAAGCAATGAAGGTATTGATGAACGTTATAATGTAATTTATTCGTGGAGTTGGCAAAAGCTAAATAAGAGTTAATTATATATCATACTACGATTATATAATATATGGCAGCTATTGTATGAACTATCAATTGCCGGATATTGTACACAATGATAACTATTCTGTGTTGATTAGATTCTTATTTAAAAACTAATTTCGATTTATACAGAATTATTTGGGTATGGGGTTTATTAGCATATTACTAATAACAATAAGTGATAACCATATTCACAGCCACAGCATTATTATGATGTTTATGCATTGTTTCTGTACAATGTAGTATGAAAACGAAAATAAAAGCCACGTGTCTACCTAAATATTGTAACTACGACAAAAAACTTTTAAAATTCCATTTGCCTTTTATTGGAGGAGTCTACTTTCATTTTTTCTGCACCAAATTACAATAGATAGCATTATATGGAAACCAATATTTCTCGGCTGTGGTTTAAAGTTGACGATAACTGCCTTCTGATTAATCGTAACAATTACCTTTGGCTGAGGAATCGGTTAATAATTGATTTTCATACCTCGTAACCGGACATTATAAATTTCTGTTCCATTGTTAATTATTTCCAATTAAGATGATATAATTTTAATCGCCATCTACAATGAATCTTTGTCTTTCATTGACATTTAGGATATCATTGGACATTACATAATTACATGACTACAAAACGTATGCAATAAAATTACAATTATTAGTCGGATATGAAATATTAATGGTTAATCGATGAATATTTATTGCCAACAATATTGTAATATTACAAATACTAGGACATAGTAATATTTTATTATCAGTTTTATTTTATCAGTGGTTCTTAGTTAATAAAAAAGTACATAATATGAGTAAAAATGGTAGAATTATCTGTATAGATGTATAGTAAAGAAAAGAAACAAGAGAAGAATTGTGGTAGCAGAATCTATTGACTTTAATTGCGGTGTTTCATTTTACGAAAATTAAATGGAACGTGAAAGAAGACAGGTAGAGAGAGAAAATCATCTTTTCTTGTGGGAAGGCTGTTGGCTCACATTATTTGCTGCGCTATTCTTTAATGAAGACTTTTGAATTTTAATAGTCCCTCCTGATGTTCCAGAACCTTTTTGATGTTTAGAGTTGGAATTAGATGTATTAGTGGAATCGGTCGATTTTGGTTTGCATAGACGCTTAGCTTCCGTAATTAAAGACACTGCCAAGTTAAGAAAACAGTTGCAATAAGGAACGATAAAACGTGGCTCTAAATTATTCTCCATGATAATCTCTTATAATAGTCCGGTCATCATAATCATGAATACACAACCAAACTTTGATGTTTCACTTCTACTCCCAAATTTTAACTGCCTAAAAATATTTTTACAAAATAAAGTAATATTTATACTAACTATACGTATGTAGGTCAAAATCATTCTAATTCTTCTTAAGACTCTTCTTCAGACTCATTTTATCGTCTGTATCATTTTCATACGTTTGTTTGATTTAGACAAACTACTTTGGTTAGTGGCTGCATTACTTTCTGTGACAAACTATTGTCATATTTTTCATAGAACTCTTTTCATGAAATAGAATATAGGTCAACACTCAGCACTATCCATTCTATTATCCCTTCCTTAGAATTTCAGTAAGCCATGAACTTACAACTCAATACGGTGAACGTTTTTGTACCTTATCAACACAGAGAGCATAATGCTACAGAATTAATGCAGTTAATTAAATGAAAATCTAGAAAATATTTAGGTACAATCTAAAAAAATAGACTAACATATTCAGACCTAACCTGGTATTACAAAAACTTTCCTACAAAGCATTGCTGACATAATTAATTGTAAAATAGAACGAAAAACTATAACGGAAAATAAGAACGATTTAATTATCAACGGTATTAGTGTGTAGTTTTAGGAAATTAATATAATAGAAATTCCTTTAAAAATGCAAACAAACAGCAAAAACGAGTAAAAGTCTAAAGTTATGCACAATTACTTATCGCGGTTTTTCTCCTCCGCATTTTCTCCGATTTCGGAGATTGACTAAGTATACATTGGACTAGTATTGACAATTCAGAGAGCAGTAAAACATCAAAGCGACGTTGCTTTTGTGTATACAAGTGCCGAAGGGATTTATTTAATTGTCATTGTCACGTCCATCGTCCGTTATAAAAGTTGCAAAGTAAACGGGCAACTCAACTTGTCCACGAATCCACGAATAATTTATTGTACAAAATTTAGTAGATGAAACAACAATGTATATTAATGCGTCGTCAACGAAATGCTAATACAACTAAAAGGTGTCATTATATCTTACAGTACATTTGATAAGTCATAATTATTGTTACAAATAAGTACTTCTACTGCAGCCCAAGTTTGTAAGTATATACGACCATGGACTACAAACTACAGCTCTACAAATAATGGTACACCTAAAATATCTAGAAAAATTGTATCATTAAGTCAAGTATTGAATTTACAAGCTTTTTTTCATTCAACTATTACTACAGTAAACAGCACTATAGGCATTTAATAGTAATATAGTAGGTAGTTATATACGCTTAAGACACCTCTACTTGTTAACTTTATTCAAGTCAAGTACTCTACTCCAACCAAAGTAATTGCGTCAAAAGTCTCAGCTAAAATATCTATATATACTACAAATAAGTAGCCTAGGTTTGAAAAAATAGCATAAATAGTTAGATCTATACAAAATGTATTATAGAGCAAAAGATTAAGTTAGTGGTAAAAATGGACATAAAAAGGCATTGGGCATAATTAGTAAGTACTCCATAGTAGAAAGTGTCTATATGCTAAAGAACCTAATTAGGAAGATGCACATAGTAAGTTTGAGTTACAAGTTATAGGCAGTTGAAGAGTATAAAATAGGATAGAAGAGTTCAGTTAGTAACAATGATTAGCTGCTACAATACCGAGAGTCAATTCTTCCCAGATACTAACATACCATGATAAGTACCTACTAGTACAGTCAACAAGTATTTAATAAGTACATAATTAGGTATGTGTTGGAATGTTATTATTCAAAAAAATAATAATTTGTATTACTATATAGAGTCTGTCGAGGTAGTTGACTTAATAAATTGTACATAGCAGGAAATATCAATAGAATGGCAGTGCAAATGTAAAGAGGAAGCAGTGCTAGAAAAGACGACAAGAGACGGATACTTTGTCACTAATTTTGTACTGACCCTGTTGTTTAGTCTTGTTTTTTGAGCTCGTGCTCTTGCTTTCAGGACTGGAGAGTTTAGCTGGACCTGTCCGAATGGGCAGTTTGGAAACTTTGACAGTTGGGTGCTGATGGATGGTGGGCGTGTTGGAGCGCGAGGAGCTGTGGGAATCTTCCAGCTCGGAGTGGACGCCCCTCCGAAGATGGCTGGACTTCTTGTCCCCCAGAAGGAGGTGGGCGTGGTGTTTCTGCTGGAGGAGCTGCTGCTGTTGCTGAGACTGGAGCAGAGAACTAATTCTCTGGGGAGGCTTCGGCGGTTTTGGCGGAGTTTTGGGATGTTTATTGCTCTGCCCGCTTTTGGATTTCTCTTTAGTGTTGGTAGCCTGGTGGGACTGGAAGGGCTTCCGACTGCTTTTGAGAGACTCGAAATTGTCCCGGCTCTCGTCTGACTCTGCCAAAGAGGAAACCATGGCCATGGAGCTAGTCATGGACATAGAGGCGGAGCCAAGATGTTCCGTGGCGATTCCGCTGTCGAGAGATTTCTTGCTGCTCTTCCCACGGCTGAATCCACTGATAGTGTCCTCCTTAAGAGACATTTGGGCTGGGGCGGGATTAATTAGTACCGAGTCCATATCTCGATTTATATCCACTAAACGTTTACTATGACTGTTGTGATTAGTAGTCATTGATTTGGAAATAGAAACTTCAGGAACGGATTTAAGAGATTTCAAATGTAGAATCTGCTGTTTGCTTGCATATTGGTGCTCTCGGTTGCTGTTCATGGCAGCTGTGCTGGCAGAGTTTTTCTCGATGAGTCGTTGAATAGCTGAGGATGGGGGATTGGGAACTACGGAGAGTAGTTTGGACACAGGTTCGGAAGACTCGTGGTCGTTGTCCCCATTGTCGGAGGAGTAGTGCTGAGGAGGAGAGTTGGGCTCCGAGGAGTCTCTCTGCCAAGGATACACAACAGATATTTTGGGCAATGATTTCATCTCTTCGGGAGGTATTGGCTTTGTCTTAAATCTAATCTCAGAAATCCATGGCGGTTCAGACTTTCTACTCGAGCCATATTGTTTGCCAATGAGACTCCAATCAGTGACCCGTGTCTCTCGACTTTTGGCTTTGGACACCCACTCAGGCTCGGGGCGAGCAGACTTTGGGAATGTCATTGAACGGACTACAGCTGCTGTCTTATAATTACTATTTGGAGGATTCTCAAAATGAGCTGGGCCTTTCCAGGTGTGATCCATACTAAGAATGGGCTCAGGTGTGGGTGTATCATTATTTTCTTGGGTGTTGTTGGCCTGTACTGACAAATGATAGACTCCTGTGTGCTCTGTACTTGGGACTCCCTCGCTCCCTCCTATGTTGACAATGGACTTTGACAACGACCCTGCTTTCTGAGATGAATTCATGTTATTAGTACTACTATTATTATTGTTCGACACAGTGCTGGAAGACATTTGATTCATTGTTGTTGTTGAAGACTCGACTACACTAGACTCATTAGCATTCGTGCTGCAAGCACATGTGGGATTCTTGGAGTAAAATCTCTCACGTAGAGCTGCTCCAGTTTTCTCGAATGTAGCAAATTGCAACGGTAAAATAGGAGTGGGCGGTTTGGCGTTCCGAAAAGAAGAGTCTCGATTAGGCTCTACCACAGAAGATGAGGAAGGATTGTCTGCGAAAGACAACTGCCCATGTTTGTAGGAACGGAGCTCGGACGGCATCACAGGCGAAGGGATGTAGGATAACTTCTTATCTCTCAGTACACTGCTGTGATGTTGTAACTCTCTCTGGTCGTGAATTATGGGCTCGGGATTGTATGGGCGCTCTTTATCTAAAGAATATCTCAGTTCTACTGATGTGATCTGCGGTTTGGGGCCTGATGTCTCCACAGTTGCCTCCATAGTCGTCAGTTTCAATGGCTGATAGCTCGTTGACGTGTCTTTGTCTGAATTGGGCAGAGAGTAGTTGCTAGTCGTGCTGCTATTGTCTGACGTGTGCGAGGCAGAGTTGCGTTTCCGACTGTTTCGATTGTTCATCTCAATTAAACTCCGTCGAGTCGCCATCGGCACAAAACTTCCATTTTCATACAGTACATTATCGAAACGGAAATGATTCGAACTGTCAGCATCATCCTCTTCATCGAGAGATTCTGTAGGAGATTCCGACCCCGCCTGGGAGGACGGAGATTTTAATTGCTTCAGGTATCTCTGTATTTTTAATTCTCCGTATTTTGAGAGGATAGTATGACTGGGGGATTGACTATCTTCGTCCCTGTCCAAATCCTCCAAGTCCAACTCCACATCCATTATCAAGTGGTTTTTCTCATTCAGTTCTTCGAATTCATCATTAAAGTCCCTACTCTTGGACAATGGGGCTAGCAAAGAAGAATTTTTTCTCGTAACTGTCTCCGTTGAGATCTCCTTGTGGTGATGAGTCAAAATATCTTTCAGAGAACCTGAGGTAGTTAATTGAGTTGTGGGCTGACTTTGATTATCACTCGTAATTTCAGTTTTGTTCTCTTGTTCATTCCACCGTTGAAAAAGAGGATTCTCACTAACACCCACGCCTACATTGCCTCGACTCTCACTAGCTTTGCTAAGGGAATTCACTGAGCTCGCCTTCAGACGACTCGAATTTTTCTCCTCCACAAACTCCACAAACTCCAATTCATCAAGATATGTCTCATAACTGTCACTTCCATCTGACTTGTCATCACTTGACTTTTTATCCCGCTTTTTCCGACGGAACAGATGCACTGTAGAAGGTTTATTCTCATCTGTTTCCACGATATGGAATTTCCCAGAGTCGGGAGTGAAATGCACTTCCGTTTTACAAAACTCGACTTTTTTCGGCCCTCTTCTGTACGCGTCTTGAGTGGCAGAGATGCTCGTGATGACGTCATTGTCTCTTACAGTCTGCGAGGGTTTCTGGTCTCCGGAAGAGATCCATGTCTGGGACACTTGACTCTGCCGGGTAGTTTTTACATTTCCATTATAGTCTATTTCATGCTCTATGACGAGAGTATTATTATCAGAGTTGACTTCGCTAAGCTCTTGTCCTCCTTCCCTTCGAGACAGAAAACTGTCCCCTTTCCCAGTCTTGTTGAAAATACTGTTATTATTATTATTATTGCTATTGACATTATTGTCTGGAAGAGCACGACTTTCATCCAGTATTCGACTGAGGGAGTCGTTGAGAAAACTCAGTTGGCGCTGTGCCTCCCAGTCAGTCTCATCTTTATCATCCCATGTCATTTTGCTCGAGTCTGACTTACGTGACGTCGAGAAATAATTTTTAAATGACATTTTATTGAGCAAGTCTGGAGTTCCGTCCAACATTTGCATTAGTTTCCGAGATCTCTCAGCAACAGGAGAAGATGGAGGAGAATCCTCTTCAACATTTGCAGGATAAGGACTCTCGCAATCATCTGGACTTTCCCTAGTTTCCTCCTCTTGCAAATTACTCACTTTTTTCGGACTGTGGAGATGGAAAGGACTTTGACTTTGTACAGGGTACGGAGAAGACTCGAGGGAATCCAAAGTGAATCCTTGCGAAGAGTGTCTTTCAGAGTCTTCCCTAGCATTCAGAGTGATGATCGTAGTTTTCGGCTGCGTGGAGTTATGCAGAGGATTCTTAGTGTAGCTAGGAGTAGGGCGTAGGTGATAATGCGACTGTGGCTGGGGATTCGAAACATTCATCGTGGAGGTGGATGGGAAAAGTCTTTTGTTTGCTTCTCTCTTCTGCTGAGCGCTGGCCACACTCTGAATAAGATCCCAAGATCGGGATAATGACGACGGAGATAATCTCGCGAATTGTGAAATGGGGCGTCCGGCCAACCTGTGACTCTGTACCTCCTTCATCAACTCTGAATGTCGCGGAGGTGAGGATTTTTCATCGGAAATGTTCATGGCTTGTGTTTGTTTCGTATGCGAATCGAAAGACTCGAAGCCGTACGATTTCCTTCTCTGTCTGAAATCGAAGGTTGAGTTCTCATTGTTTGCCGAAGTGCTTGAGTATAATGGATCTGCTGACTCATTTGCATCCACTTGGCGATGCTCTTCTTTAGATTGCTGCACAGAGAGGATGTTCATTTTCGAAGGGAGAATCTTTCTCGCAGAATCCACGCTGTTGCCTTTTTCTCGCAATCTCTCACTCTCACGCTCTCCATTCGACGAGCACCGGAGCTTTGTCTGCAGCTCCAATTGGATTTCTACTGGAAAACCCACTCGGATTTTGGGTGAGATGTTTTTGAAGCCCACGATCGCCAAGGCCGACGGGTCGCAGATCTTACGGTGTTCCTGACCTCCAATTATGTGATCATCCGAGTCGTCGTCCAGATCGTTAACAAAGTCAATCGTGTTGCTGTCCTCTGGACTACTTGACAGCAAAGCGGCAGGCGTGTGTCTTCGAGTCGGTGGACGTCTCACTCCCATCGTCCCACTTCGGCTCACATTGATTCTTTCACGCTGCGTTGAAGTATCCAACGGCTGGAAAGTCATCTGCATAACAATAATAGATACATACAGCTCAATCTCCTACCCCCATTTAATCAACAATGGACTTTTTATTACGCCAACTACACAAAAATTATCTTTTCTTAGCTTTTCATGCTACTTGCTATCACAATTCTGCAGTTATGCATCGCCATCCCCAACCCTAACAAACTTAGACCTAACAATCCTTGTAATTACACCCATAATATCACTATATTATTCGACACTTTGTATTTCGGTACTTTTTTTCCCTTTCAGCCCCAGACATTTACGTTTTACGTCCAAGTTCACTTTTTCTGATATTATCACATTTGATCCTTATCTCGCTTCCTGTTTTACGCCACAAAGTAACCACTTTCATACCATTTATTCTTTCTGAATGCTCCTACTCCCACTGCACTATGCATTTCATATCCATATTATTTACTGTCATTGATTACATCATTCAAAATTGTGGCAGACATGTATTAACTTATCATTTACATCCATGAGATTATTTTCCATTAAAAATTTGTCCCCGTCCAAAATATTTTCTACATAAAACTCTATCAACATTAAAAATCACATTGAAATGCTAATAAAATTACTTATCAAATAAAATACAATAAAATCTTTTTTTTAAAGCATTAAAATCTGCAATCTATTAAAAAGTACTCGACTCAAAATATAAATACTACGTTTATAAATCTAAGGAGATGCGTGACTTTTAAGGATAATTTTTTCATATGCTGTCATGATAATCAACTATTTCTACAAATATTAAGCCATTGTTTCAAGCTTACTTATTTATCAGAATATTGTGTATTTAAAGCTTATGGCATAACTTAACATATTATATTGTTGACAATAATAAAATTTAATTGTAGGTACTCTGAAAGTCTAAAGATCATAAAAAGTGGCATCCCAAATCCCGTCCCACGCCCGTCTTGCATAACAAACTTTTTGTCTCGTCCTGTCTATCAGCCCAAAACAAAAGCTACGAGCTACAGTACGACCCCACTCAATTTTAGATGCTAAGATCATGTAGGTAGGTAAATATATTGGCCCTCATTATAATGATATTAGAATCATTGTTTGAAGTAAGATGTAATGTGCCTTATGTAAAGTTCTTACCTTAAGATTTTCAAAGTCATCGGATCGACCTCCACTGACAGTTACTGTTTTCGTGGTAGTTTTATTACTGGTAGTCTAAGAAACAGAAAGGAAACGTCATTATCATTCGTTTTATAAATTTTCAGTTGTGGAATTGCAGAATCTTGTACAATGGCTACCCTTACATTTCTATCTCTTTATAATCTGCATAGATAATATACAAAGCAAATTACCCACAGCTACTTAACATTTTAGTACCAATGCTAAATGCTCTTTACACTCTCCCATATTTAAACCAAGATTGTTTCAACCTCCTGGTACAAAATTCATTTGTTAGAGAACAATATTGTTATAATTTGTAATAAGCAAATGCTTTTCATTTTGTCGTTAGGTTTTAATTTGTGTCGGTGGTATGAGGTAAAATGATGTCCCTAGGTACCGGTAGTTGCACTTGTGCATTGGAATTTGAATATTATTTAAGTGCCCAAAACTTAATATCACATTACATAGCATGACCTTGAATGCACACGCAATAGAAATGTCTATATAGTCAAGATAGCATGCATAAAGAAAGAATTACCATGCATATTATTAAACCTACAACGACTGTTATTCGGCGAAGAAAATATCTCTGGGCTCTACCTCCTCTAAATCTTCCTCGAATGCATAAAATCATAAATGAATGCTGTGTAAGATTTTCCAAGGATGTTAATACCTTACGGCCTAATCTCTCTACACTGAACCATCTTGTTTTAAATAGCAAAAATTAGCCATTGTGCTAACCATTTGACAAAATATTTTAAGGTGTGTATTTAAGATCCTATGCATCGATTCCATCTTCAACTAAAGACTAATAATTAAATAGATGGATAAGCAGTCATTAGCAAATAATTCTTTATTCATTTTTGCAAAATTTCTTTAAATTAGCATATATTCATGTTTAAAGCTTGCTAATTAATAGGAAATACAATTTAGCATGTGATTATAGTTCCATAAACGAAGAGCTAATGGGTTCAATCACATTTCTTTGAGTAGCAGAGATAAATGTGATAGTGAGTATAATAGCGGCATTCCTTATTACAAAAGCGGTATGGATTTTTATTTGGCAATCAGGTCTATCAGCAAGATAGAAATAAAACAATGATTTCCATTTTATTGATGCTTACAATCCAATCAACCTAATTTTAATTACGGCGGTATTTAAGAAAGTATTCACAGATGACGCAGATATGTAACAATGTGTATAAAAGTAAATTATAATGTCTGTGTAAATGAGTAAGGGAGAGAGGGAGAGATTTTTGATTGAAAACTGTCTGCTGAGTGAGGATGGGTAAGATGAGAACAATAAATGTTAATCATCTTCTTCCCTCAGTGCTTTACCTGAAAAGAATTACGATGTTCTGAACAGTATAAAGAACCGTAATTTAATTCTTACGTTTTGCTGGCCATCAACCAATATTCTGTTTTATTGGAGATTTGTCTGTTCTCTCTCCTTAATTTCTATATGTAACAGAAGAGATTCTTAATAGAGCCTCCTATCATGACTTGGTATCATTCATCAAGCCGTTTTTTATTGGAAAACTCTCACCGTTTCTCAATTTGTTCTCGTGGTTTTGCCATTTAAAGCAAGACTTTGTTAGTATCCTTCCCTCTCTGCTCTGTTGGTTAGTAATTCACGATCAAGTTTTAAGCTGATTGCTCTCATCAGAAACCCATTGTAAAACAGTATCGCTACTTATTCTGCTACCTTAACAAAATAATGCAAAGAAACTCAAAGGCGTGAAATATAAAAACTATTATCTCCTATAAAGTTACAACTTTGAACTGATACGTATTTACTACTTCCATACGTGGCAGAGGCAGAACTAACAGCCAACCTTCATTGCTTTACCTGTAGCAAATGAGAAAATGAAAATATCTCAAGAGCCTACATAACTGAACTGTGCATATAATATAGTAACACTTGATAATACTCTCCGACTATTAAAATCGTCATATCTTATGCAGAGAGACCTGTTATACTTGGTAAATTAATTATACCCCAAGTATGTGTGATGTTTTCAAACTATTAATTATATATTGCAGAGTCTAATTAATATGCATTCCGATTTATCTTTACGTATAATTTACAAACTATAAATAATAATTGTATCAAGCCATTAATAATGCAATAAAGATAGTTAAATTATTCTACTTATTCCTATTAAATTTCCACTGGCTCAAACCAAAAATCTCTGCTCTCTATTTAAGTTTTTAAATTATTAGCTTTCAAATGAATAGTGTGTGTGTGTCTTAGTAAAGTAATTAAAAACTAGCGAAGCGAACCTTTGAACTTATTATTGGAGAACTCCTTGTAACTGTTTACTAAAGCTTGTTTTGTTTATTTTGTTTGATATTAGGAACACAAGTAATTTCATATCCGTATGATCTTGCTACATTAAATAGATGTAGAACATGCTGTTCCTTCTACTAGCCTGCTCTTACTTATTTGCTTATTATGTTACGTTAAGGTATTTAAGTAGTCTGCAATGATTCATGAATGCACTACAAGCCGCCATGCTGAGTGCACTTGCAATTTTTAAAACGTAACTACATGCTTTAATATTTAAACAGTCGGCTTAGCAAATCAAAATAATATGTAGTGTAGTAGGTGCAACATTTTATTATATTCTATACACTGTACAGTAACACACTACGGTATACCATAACATAAAAATGTAAGGATATAGTTCACATACGGTAAATTCTATTTTACATCAAAACTTTCAATATGCATACCTATATAGATACTTAAAATCGGTGAATATTTCATGCAATTATGATTTTGTAGCCAAATCTTACATTACCCATATTATTCTATAAAACATAAAATAGAGAGAAGCTTCTAATCGAGTATAATATCTCCTTTGAGTCTTGTCAATACTATATACAATTCTCAAATAAACATAATTCTAGTACAATAGCTATGGAAATGGATACGGACAAGGTATGTCTTATCTGAATTTATACACGAAGGAATTTATTGTACCTACTTTATGAGGCGATAAAGGAAAACTCAAGCTCTACTGTAATATAAACAAAGAAACTCACTACAATAACAATAATTACACACAATTATTTTTTTAGTGAATATTGCGTTCCACTGTATATTTAACAATAAACGAATCTCGTCAGATAATGCTTTGCAAAGATTATTTAACTTTTTTCTATTTACTTCCATGTAAGGCAATGGGGAAGCATACCTAATTGTAGTAGTGGAAGATCAATGAAATTGATTAGACTGTCTTCTGGCACTGATCATGATACGATTACATTCAACGTCAGCAAAATAAATATTCATGTGTAAATATAATGTTGTACTACAAGATACCTAAATAGTATTTATATACTTGTTAGCATAGTCATTATAATTATCTACTACACTATAACATGTACTCAATAGTTTAATATGTTAAACGTGTGCCATGTGTCTTTTTATTCATGATTTAATATTGTATTCCAGTACGACTAGTTTCAAAATACATTGATTGGTTGTGAATAAAAAAAGTCTGTAGACACTTGAATTTATTTAATAATCTGCCTATTTAAGTACATACGCGAATTGAATGGATGAGAATCGAGATAGTAGAAATAACGATAGGCAAGTCATCATCGATTAGTTAAAGTTACCTAACGAACACACAAGAAGTCGAAGAACTGATAAAATCGCTAGCAATGATGAAATAAATAAATATACTCTACTCCTTGTAATTTCTCTTCCTTGAGCATGAAAAACTCACTCAGTCGTTTTTACACGGCCAAAGAAACTAAAGTGATATCTATTTGCTATATCTGGGTGCACATTTCAAGCCTTTTAACAATAATTAAGAAGGTGCAGGTGTAAAAGTAAGGAAATCTCATAGCATGACATTTCCTAATATCTGTTGCACTAGGAATAAATTCAAAAAGTAGGTAATAGAACTGTCCATCACTAATAAGTAGCTATTCAACGAATTCTTTAAAAGGAACTTTTTTTTCTGCATATGAGAATGACAAAATTAAAAGGGAGTGCGTATCACCTTGGAAGACGACCGAACTCCTCTCGAGGAGCTCATTTGATAGGAAGTAGAAGTACTTTGGACACGAGAGCCGGACTTGTCATCAGAATCTTGGAATTGACGATGAGAGCGTACAATTTGAAACGTCGAGTCGGGAGCTTTTCCTTGAATCACTTCTGTGCGACTTTGTTCTTTGCTCCTGTCTGACTGTTTGCTATCTTCACGCTGTTAACAATTAAGGAGCAAGACAACGTTTAATAAATATGAACCACGTATTATTATGGATGCGAGAAACTATTTATTTAATGGCTCAACTGCACTGTCTCAACTAACCCGCTCTGCCCATTGCATTTACCTACCTTCTCATGAGCATACAGAACAGACTGAGCTAGAATACCTACACTCACTTATCCTATAGCAGGAGAGTAACGTATACTTATTAATTGCGTCTCATGTCTGTTGTAGTAGTAGGTAAAATTGTTTTATGCTCTGGTCGTGTCCAACCCTAGTGCCACAATGCCACGCTCATTGTCAACAACACTTATTATAAATAATTGCTTATGTCCTAATACTCTTACTTTGCAATTTTCTGATGCATACATACACAAAGTGACTTCTGTTCTGTTTTCTAGCGGATGAGGAGGTAACTCTCCTCATAATTCAACACACTCAGTTATTTGTTTTGCAATCAATTAAGCAAAATATATTATTTGCAATAAAATATGACCTCCTCTAGATCAAAAATGTCGTAAAGTCTGGGAATTTCTCATAATAATATTTAGCAAGGAAAGTTTTAAATTTTCGAAAAAGTTATGCTGGAGTAAATAAAGAATTTAATTGAAATCAATCACTGAAAATACAGAGAAAGAGGCTAGACTATAAAGACTAGACTGAATAACTGTTTATAAATTGAGGATGAGACAAATCGTCGATGAGTTATAAACTGATAAAGAAATGGACTGTATAACTGTATATTTAATTGCAATTAGTTAATTGTAAGTAAGTGCAAACAAATGTAGGTTGAATATGGAGGAATAAAAAACATTATGGATCTTCACATTGTAAATTCTTAAACTAAGTAAAAAAAATTTATCTGTAACTTTCTACTTTGGTTTTACACTATTTTTATTGTTTACAGATCCTGAACAGAGTTGGTGAAGAGCTCATGTTTTAAATGAAATTTAATTAGTTATGCAAATAATTCATATAGTAGTAGGTATCTATTTGGAAATTAAACTAGATAGGGGTTTTTTAAATGAGAATTGGAATGCATGGTATTTGTATGCGTGCTTACTCTGGTTTACTTATTATAAAGGTTTATAATAGTACCCGGTTTGTTGTGTTAAATACTTGTTGTAGGAAACATTCCTACTTAATTTAATATATAGACACATGTACAATTACGTAGTTAATTCATATTTATTTTCTGTTTTATGTGACTAATTGCAAGTTTTGTCGCTCGTTTAGTAATAACTCCACGAAAGTATAATATAAGGAAAGAGTAGGCTATTATGCATCTTATTGTTCCTACTATCTGTTATAGTTATCTTTGTACATAGTGTTTACATGCAGGTGCATAACGTGGGATTCTATACTTGTAATGCAGAGGAAGGTGCGACCCGTATTAATTTAATGCACCTCACCAGGTCACATCCCTTCCTGATGAGAAACAATCATGTGAACATGTGTCGACTTGTCCTGTCTACATTACGTAGTTATTGTTTTACTATCTTACAACAGCTATTGATCACTAATTTAAATTAAATGATACCTGTAGAGATAGTCTCACGAAGGATTTTTCTAATTCCTATGAATTATTTGTCATAAGTATATAAACAATCTCATTTGTACACACAGAATTGTTTCCTCGCAGCTAACAGTAAAGTAAAAGAAACAGTTTAATTACATGAATTTACAGATATGCAGCTACCTATTACTACTGTCCTGTAATAATTATTTAAATGTATCCAGCATAGAATTATCCATTGTCATTTTACAGCTTTTGCTCTACTGCCGAGTTCTATATTATTTGCAATGTACACATATTTACAAATGCAATTTAGTCTTTCCTCAACACTTCTACAATAACTAAAATAAATGATGTAGCTTAACAAACTATATAATAACTCTATTAGCAATTGTGTAAACTATAAATTTCAAGTGTAATTAAACTGCAGTTAAAATATTGCAATACAAAAGTAGTCAATTTGTCCTATATTTATAAATTTAAAAAAGGAATTGCAACATAATTATTACAATTATATGCACCGTATTTCCCAATTTTAAGAATAAAGTGCATTAATTATAATCTAAAAGTATATCCCATATTTTATGGATTGTAACAAATAATTGATAATTATTTTAGTAAATGATTTACCTTTTGATACTCAATGTCAGCATTATTATCTGGGTCTATCCATTTTCCAACTTCTTTTCTAGCCAAATGTTGGACTCCTGGCTGAGTTGGATTGGACCACTCTTCCACATTGTGATCATCTAAATGGAAATTACCCAGCATTTCAGGAACTCGAGATCCATGAAACGCCACAAGATTTCTTGCTTCTGTATCCATTTTATGTTGATTCACAGTTTCACTCTATACAGCTTCTTGGACTCCTTCTGCACAATACAATATAACAAAGATCACTTGCTTATCTATTATGTATTTGAAAAGTCGACATTTCTCCATGCAGCATGTACAGAGCATGCATTATACGAAAAAGGGAACCACTTATTTACAATTAACTTCACTGTCAACCTCACATCCGAAGCTATAAACACAAAAATATAAACTTTCATCACTCATTCCATTTCTGTGGAATGGAAAAAAATGAACGGCACAAAAATATTTCATAGAAAAGCACGATAATATATTATAAATTAAAATGACAGTCTCAAGTTAGATTTAATTGCACAGAATGGTGAAAAAAAAGCTTAATCTTACGCTGTCAAAAGCTTGAGCTGAACAGGATTTAATAGTTTTGTGAAAAGTGCACAAGAGCGACTGGTTGCACTCCACAAACTAATATAGCGAATTGTTTGAACATAGTTAGGCAAATAAGTTGTACAGTTAAAAGATTGCTTTATACGTGGTAATAAAAGGAAATTTTAATACTCTGTACGTAATCCGACATAGTAAATTTAATTCTGCTGGTGCTAACTTATGTGAACGTGTGGAGTAGTAGGAGTAGGAATAATCGTAGCAAGTGCATTGAGTCAGATAGACATAATACAGAAATAGTAGCATAAGGTACGTATACTAAGTTTAATTTGGCATCAGATATTATGCACCTAGAGGTACCTTCAATGTTAAGAGTTATGCTATATAAACTCCATCCTTTTCCAAGCTATGTGCAGATACATAAACAAAGTATATATAAATCAACGTTGTGCAAAAGCAGTAGCTTTAATCTGGACAGATGCTTCTACTACTAAACTACACTACTACTCACTATATTTTATTGTATGGGTAGTCAATCCACATAATGCATTGTTATGATAGAAAACTTTGTACTTGCAGCTCAGCATCAGACTTTTAACAATAACTCATATAGGTAGGATATCTCCTGTAGCTCATCGTCAGTTTCATGCGATATAAAACGAAATAAAGGAGAAAATAGAATTAAAGTAGGAGTATGCATCTGTGTTGGAGTAGAGACATTGCATGTGG
The DNA here is from genome assembly GCA_020055645.1 of Tomocerus qinae. Taxonomy (NCBI): domain Eukaryota; kingdom Metazoa; phylum Arthropoda; class Collembola; order Entomobryomorpha; family Tomoceridae; genus Tomocerus; species Tomocerus qinae. The sequence goes on along the minus strand of CM034548.1, from coordinate 16,039,942 downwards.
AGCAACTTAGAAGACCTCTGAAGCCAAATGATAGATATAGACAGATTACCATTGGTTGATGAGGGCATAGTTAGATGGATGGATACCTATTATTAGATACCAAAAGATATACTCACTACTTCAAATAGTGGCAACCAAATTCTCTTAAAAAATATTCATGCACAATTTATTGACTTTTGAAATTCAGTTTGAAAATGTGTCCAAGTATAGAATTGGTAAAAAGACAATTTTTAAATTTATGAAGGTAAGTATGTAATTCCTTAGCTTTAGATACAAGTTATAATAATGTAATGAGCAATAGCCAAATGGTTGATAGACCCGGTAATACCTACATGGATATTGCATAGGTGGATTGCATTCTGATGTATACGAACTGCCAAATAAGAACGTGAGTGATCCGTTCCACGTGCTGATTCACTCAAGTCCACTCAATTATCTTATATAGGAGTATAGCTACAAATTTAAGCTATAGCTAACCTTGTTTTAAATGTACTATACTGAGTTTAAATCTGGGTTGCAAACTTGCAAGTTGCAGGTGGAATTATGTATATCTTTGTAGTGACTTGGCCAAGCTACCTGTGCCTGAGTGAGTTTAATTGTGACTAGGCATTTATAGTATATATCCAGATGCATTGCATAGTCTACAGTAGAGAGTTGCACGGGCAGGCAATTTAGTGCCCGTGCCCGCCCGTGCCCGTAACAAAGGAGCCCGTGGCCGCCCAAACCCGCCCGTGAGCATCCTGATTTTTCCAGGGATGCCCGAGCCCGCCCGTGGTCATCCTACATTGGCCCGTTCCCGCCCGTGGCCGCAAAAAATCTGTGTTCCGTACCCGTGCCCGCCCGTGCCCGTGAAAATTCTGTAGCATGTGCCCGTGCCCGCCCGTGCCCGTGAAAATTCTGTAGCATGTGCCCGTGCCCGCCCGTGCCCGTGAAAATTCTGTAACATGTGCCCGTGCCCGCAAAAGATTTTTATAAAAACTTTATAATATACGCTATACGTACTGTGTGTGTAGTGTGTAGTGCGCAGTAGATTTTTATATAATACTAGTGAACCCAACCCAGCTAAGGGGCACTCAAGAGAAATTAAGCAGGCCCCCCATCACAGTAATTTCCGGTTCACTATTATTATTCCTAAATCTGTCTTTATAGTGCATGGCTAATGAAATGCGCTTTAGTAATCTATAATATTGAGATAAGTAAGTAGCATTAGACTAGGTACACATACATAATAGTAATGGCACTACATAAACAATTAAGTTGAAGCTTTATTTGACTGCCCATTGCAATAAAATGCAACTTCTGATCTCGCCTCAATTTTGTTGCTTTGCTTCACTCAGTTCGTACATAAAAACTGCAGTTTTTCCTCTATTGTTACAAATAGCTGTATACTTACATTCACAGAACTGCAGTGCATACAACTGCTATCATCTCTACTTACTTAATCCTAAGCGTGCTACCTCCTTCACGACTTCCACTAAAACTAACACATTCTCAATAGAATAATGTAGATGCGTATACCTAATTAAATCCCTGTTAAAGAGTTCCGTGAACAACTACAATAATATCCTAGAGTTAATTTTTCCTAAATGAGTTCATACTCTACTTGCTGAAACATTTAAAACCACAGGATTTTGACAATCGATAGGTACCTAAGTATAAACAGTATCAAAGGATTCTACATTCATATCCATTGGATACATTTCTAGTATTTATTATCTTTCCTTTATATTATCCCTTCCTGCAGATTGCCGTTTACACCTCAAAAGATAACATACAAAAGCTTTTGTTTTAATCACACACCTACGTTAGTAAATCATGAACATTTCTCAAATTGGGGCATTCATTCTATTCATATTAGCTTACAGCTTAAAATTAAATAATCCTCATTAGTGCTAATTAAATATACAGATAAATATTGACCTTTGCTTTACTAATTGCTTACTATACGGCGACTTACTACAGATTACAATTATTCATGGACTGCTTTAGAGTTAATACTACCAAAGCAAATGAAAATGAAAATCTTGGTTTTAACAACTTCCATTGGTACCTAGCCAGTTTAAAATCTTATGTCCATTTTGGCCAAGATGAAAATTTATTATTTTATACAAACTAGAAACTATAAAATATATAGCTAAAAATTTAGTACTGCATTTAATTATTTGTTTACATGGCCCAAGTCTCAAAATTGCGACTTTCCTTCAATTAAACCATTTAAACAATTTTAACCAAGTTGTAAATAAGCAAAAAGGCTGATTAAAATAAAATACTTATAATTTAACAACGAAAAGGAAAATTCAGCACAATATTTCAGCATTTTGATGTTAAAACTTGGTACATCTTTGTAGTAAATGAACTTAACATGCAACGATTATTAGATTGGCAGGCGATTAGCTCTATTTTAGTCTACCACGCAGAATACTTAATTGTATATATTTATTCGTCATTCAGTATTTCCATCGACAACAGTGTCCTCACAAAAGGAAAGCGATTGTAACCTAAATAGCCATGTAGTTTAAGTATAGATATTATGTATATGCACGTGGTTGAAAGAGATCAGAGGTTTTTGGACGAGTATTGACCATAATGTATCTGTTATCTAAATGGCTGTACGTGGATTTACAATACAGAGATTACTAATAGAATTTATAATAATAGGTTGAAATTTGACTCCTTTACTTCCTACTTAAAATGCACTATTTTGGGTTAGTGTTTCCTGTGTTTGATTTGGTTCAGACTTCCCGTAAATCGTTACACGACAAATCCAAGTGCTCATTCAGATATCCTTCATTGTTATCCTACACAACGACACGCAAATTGCATTTTGTGTGTGAGCCCACTGCATCAGATTGAGATTTCCATTAGGCATGGGCACACACAGACTACGATAAAGAGTATACTTAAGGTTAAAAATTGCCTAAATCTTGATTCCCACTCACTAACATTCACATAACTTCACCCTCTTCCGACATTGAATGTAGAGATAGAGATTATAATTATATGCAACTGTCTACCTGCCCTGCTTGACCTGATTGAGCCAAATCAACAAATTATTTAACTGAAAGCCTAAAGACAACAAAAATGAAATATGAATGTCGATAAACAATTTACAGATTATGAATATTAATAAGATTAAAGGTATATAATTTATGTTTCCTTGAAAACGATGCGACTGTTACTAACTTAACTATAGTATAGCAAGGCAAAAATATCGTATGATTTCTAAGCATAATATAGGGCAGTCAAATAGTAAATGTATTTTTATATCTCACGCAGTTATATAGCAATGCAGACAGATGCGCAAAAAGATTTGGCATGGAATTTCACACTTCTGTTCATGTTCATCTCATTCTAACACATTATAATTGTCGTGTTGGAAATTAAAATGTAAACTAACTTGTAAATACTACATCGAGAGCTTTACTACTTCCATTTGGCAGCAATATTGAATAAAAAAAGCTGTAGGTACAACTTTAGGCTACTTAATGCGATTTAGTTCCCTATGCATACAATTAACTTTAAAAAAAACTCACCTATAGGTACTTTAACATGTAAAATATAGTTATAATATGTACTTGAAGATTTTATTGTCTATCAAATCAATATCCTTTTTAAGAAGATTACTAGATGTCAATGTCAGTGTGACTTGTATATGCATGTACATGATTGTATGTAGTAGCAAAGTTGTATGTAGGATAAAAAATCCCTGAATCAAGTATCTAGTGTCGTTATTTACTATTTACCCATTCTCCGAATTAGGAGTTGTAATAAATATCAGAAATTGGTTCACTGGCACAGTCAACAACTTATCATCACACTGTTATTTAACAAAACACGAGACACCCTTGAAGCAGTTAAGTCACGTTTTATTTAAGTAGTTCCTCTCAATTGTCCTAATGCATGTTTGTCAAAGTTCTTTTCTGTGGGAAGATGCAGTTAAGTAAGTAGGAGAATAAATTGCTAGCTCGGAACAATAATACTCTATTTAGACGACACTGCCAAAACAATACTTCGTAGTCGTAAATGTGAGATTTAATTTAACCACCTCATCAAACTTATAATAGTAACTTCCCAAATTAAGGGCATCACGTAGGCAACTTTAAAAGTGGTTCTAGCATTTTTGGCATGTCTCAAAAATATTACTTTTCCAGCCAACTTTGTCTATTGAACTCAGACAATGAATACCTAATTGGATGAACAACATTAACACCATTAATGATGTTAAATTCATACATTTTACCACTACAGCCGCATAGATTTGCTAAAGGTACAGCTAAAACGTAGGTAGGTGATAAAACAGAAGAATATGTGTTTGTTCTATATGCATTATTTGATACTTCTTTACGCAAACTTTAAAGAAGTCGATCTGACCACTTTGCACGAGGAGAGATTAGATATGTAAAATTTCCCTTTACTTTGGCTTAACTTAATTGTACTATTTAACCTGCCAATAAGTAGCACATATATTTCCCGTTTATATGAAATTTTGCATGACCTGCTAGCGGATATTAAAACATATACTTTCATGCACTATGTCTCAAAGAACCACTTTGGTGTACTTGTAAATAAAATGCATATTAAAATGAATGCATTGGATTAAATTAAAAAAATAAATTTGCGCAATTTACGTTTTTCACATTATTGAATTAATTCAATAACATTCATTTGCAATGAATATTAGAAATATACTAATTCGCAAATTCTACAATAATTTATGATATAAAATTGTTGTAATAAATCTGATAGTGTCCTAATGAATGGTAAGGAAAGAGAAATGAAGTTGATAAAAATTTGATTTTGTAGTCACAAGGTATAAAAACGTTGGTAATTTATGTGCATCATTTCGACTAGAAAAAAGTTTGGTTAACAAAAAATGACATGGCATCAAAAGAAAACAAGAGAAGCCACAGAAAGGTTTTAAAGTATGCAAATGTAAAATACATTGTGGTAGGCATAATAATTTTGCATTATGTTATGTTAATTTTGGAGGTACTGTTGAAACTGATATCCATCATAAAGGGTTTGGTATGATGTTGGTCTTGAGTGTGTAAGTAGTATTACGCATTGAGGATAGATTGAAAGGAAGCAGTGAATGATAAAGGTAAGTAATCAATAGATTGTGGTGAATATAGATTTGCTAATAATAATTAGTATGCCCAAAGGAGGCAAAGTAATAATTTTTTGTTGAGACCCACCTTGAAAAACAAGCAATGGTCCGAAAATTCCAAGGCAAAGGCCACACCTAAATATGTATATTGTGTTTGACGAATTGTTTGTCTTCTGGGGTTCACTTTTGTGGAAAAAAGAGTTGGTGTAGAGGGAAGCCCTGATTGATTTGTTAGAGAATTGACTTAACAGAAACTACACTCGTGAGATAGGAACCGTGTGTGTACTGACATATTATCTGTGCAATAATATGTGTACTTAGGAGTATTGAAACATTTCCCGTGTCACTGAAAACTGTAAGTTGGCACTCGGATGTTGATCATTTTGAGCATAATATTATGAAAGAATGCGGGCGGTGTTAACGGAGATACGAAGCACATGCTATGTCAAATATTTAATAAAATGTGTGTGAGGCTAATGCTAAGGAGCATTGCATGACTACTGCATTATTGCATTCCTTCTACGTGGTGTTTGTAGAAGATGAATAAGAGTAGCAAGCAGGAGAAGAGGAGAACAAATCACAACTGAGAAGGGGAGATTGGAGTCGAAGGCCTGAAGAAGATCAGTTGGACGAAGCACTGGTCTCCTCTTCTTGGTTCACATTCACTTCACATGCCAAAAGTGAGGCTCGACAAAGTAGTGGAAATGAAACGAGACGAAGTTACTTAGTTGAGCTCGCCAACATGAAAACAACGACAACGAACGACACAGAGCTCCATCCAACATTTATTATGTGCATGTTCATGTATGTTTTTATGACGATATTAGGTAGGTTAGCAGAGTAAAGCAAAGAAATTCCATTTACCACGACTACACGATGTGGTGAGTGACTCCTGGTCTATATGGATGGGTGTTACTTTAATTGCAATGCTACTTTGAATAGGTGAGAGAGTGAGAAAGATATATATAGCTGATAACTTCAAGACAAGATCATTAAACAAGCCAGATTGGATTAATGCGAGCAAAATTGCAAATCTTACGGTTAGTAGGATTTATTAAGTGAGTCTAAAAAGTCAAATCGCAGGACACACAACAGAAACACGACCCTCTCCGACTACCATCCAACTAATATTAAACTACTTAGCACACACCTGTAAGAATACTACTCTGAATTAGCAGCACCTGCTCAAATGCTAAGTAGGCTACCACAAGATAATATTCTAAGGCATAATAATAAGTCTGATGAGCATTTTCCTATTTGTATAGATATTTTGGAATGCAGTGTGGTGGTACTTGGTTTGTTACTAATGTGTATATAATAGGCTGTTCTTTATTAGGATGGTATATCTGCACACACGAACGACACAGGTAGAAACATAGAAATGATTGTGAAGTTGTAGTAATAGATTAGTCTCTAAGACAAGTATTTAGAAGACTGAAATAATATGCATAGCAGAATTGTTGGATTTCGGATAAATGTTCTTTTCATTGTAAAGCCAAGCACGCTAAAAAGTATTGCATATTGCATTAGTGCAGGAGCAGCATAGTAAAGGTAGACAAAATGCACATTAAAATACGTAGAGATACGCACATAACAAAGAATAAATATTATGAGAAATCCCAGATGGTTTCGTTCTTGTTGGAGAATAAATAGTTTGAAACTTGAGAAGATTAACGTAAGCTAGGCAGGTATGTTCATTTAGATATGCGTTAGGAGAGTTGGTTGTGAGAGATGAACGTGGATGAAGACAAGACAAGAGTCGATTGCCATATACGGCAATACTACCTGATTCTGATTGTTATTACCCAATGCTCTTCTAAAGGCTTTCTCCTTTTAATTTCTGAGAGTGTAGGCGTCTTGGGTTTTCTACTCCCACTCTGATAGCTTTTTTCGACTCCTCGCTCCACTCACTCCTCTCCTCAACCCATTTCACCTGACATTGATTGTATTTGGGATCTCACTCGTGTAAAAATACCAAACAACACTCCACTACTACTACGCTATACTAAATACCAAATATTATTATCATTATCAGACTCCACTAACTAACTATTCTCTCCTAAACTCTCAAATCATCTCTTGTTATCTACTATACTTTGCCTTGTCTCCCTTAACCCTCTCCAGATCAACTTTTCAGTCCAACTTGCTACAAATATACAATATTTCAACTTGGAACATATATACGATTCATATACCATTTTGACCCCACCAAGTAATACAAATGCCTACTTAATATTCTAAACGAAATTCTTCCAGTAGTCTTCATTAGAAGTTCTTGTTTTTCCGAACATTTTCATTCACAAAGAATTTTCCGCCATAGAGGTTTACAACAAACCTCAAAAGTAAGTAGGCATTAAATAGTTTGAAAAGAATGGCTTCTTCAGTGGCAATTTGACTAAATCTCTCCTGTTATTGTACTAACTCAAAAATTAAAAAAACTTGAAATTTGAATCTTTTCGTAAATTTTTGGCAATTAAATGGCAATAAAAAATTTATGTGACATAGAAATAGGGTCCAAGGCGATAAGATTTGGTTTTTATGCTACCACAAAATATGTAGGCTTAATAGGGTTAACTACAATTAAGTTACGACATATTTTTGCTTATGTAACGTCAAATTCTATGCTACTTACTACAAGAATAATAATACGAGATATTTTCATGTTTTTCCTTTGTCAGTAAAAACTTCCCAACACATTAATGAAACCAAATATTATGTGATACCTTTTATTGATGTAATGTGATGCAATAGTAAATTAGTACACTTTTTAATCATAAAACAGGTGCATTTTTGCTGAATTTAATTTGCTGTTTTCAGTGTTTACATATAGTAATGCCATAATTATTATTAAAGGGACGCTTTTTATTTGAGAAACGATGCATACTAAAATATTAATAGGAAATGCCCCGAAATTGTGTCTCAAAATACGCAATTTCAAAAGGACGCAACGATAGTGTCTTCCGCTAAAATAATCTTGAGACTGTATAACATAATTAGTAATATGCATAACTGATGTGAAAAGTCTTTTTGTACCAAAGCATTAACAAATAATTTAATGCTGTTTGCACAGAAAGCACCCGTCGGTGCGGACGAGCCTTTGTACTAGTCCGTTGTAGCTGATGATAATGGCCAAGTCGCTAACTGATGTTTGTCTTGCGTGTGATGTCCACACCTTTGTTCAACTTAGTGACTATTTATACATGACATCTGGAATCTTTTTGCCAGAGTATTTTACCTTTTGCATATTGCGGTCTTATAAAAGAAACTAATATAATCCGTCGGTGTGTCTAGAAAGAGTATATGAAACAATGGATGTCGATTGTAATTTAGTTATATGTTGGTGCAAGATTTGGCTAAGAAGTCTTTGGTTATAGTAATTGAGTAAGGAAACTAATGGAGATAAAATAATAGAGCAGATTTTTTGTTTGTGGATGCAGGATATAATAAATGATGCTGTGTATGTAGAAATGTATAATACCAAGTTTTGTTTTATTGTTGGTCTGTGGGTTTGTTTGCTTACTCACTCACATCTCACAATACAATAATGTCTTGAGTATGTGTGTAGTAGTACCTGTCTGGGGTAGTTTCTTTTGTGTTTTATGTTTGTTTGTGTACATATGTATGTCACTTCACTTACGTACTCTATGTACATAGCTTTTGATTTAAATACACTATTAAACTGTGGTTAGATAGAAGAAGATGGTATCCTTCAGTTAGTTAACTAAAATACGTATACTTTTACTCCTCTATAGCCCATGTATAAAACATTTCTATTCTGCTGTAGTTGTATGACTTGCCTTTTCGGAAAAAGAACAGAGTGTGGATGTAGATTATGGATGCCCACCTGGATTACCTAAATACTATGTGATGGCACTTACTAAATTATAAGCGTTATAACATTGTTTTGTAGTTCAGCTTAATACTAATGATGAGTTGTTTAATGCAAAGAGAAAATGAGTCCTCTGTCTGATTCACTGATTGCTTGCTATAGTCTTGATTGACTTTGTAACTTTGGCAATAATACAGTGAGTGAACTCCTCATACTAAAAAGCCTAAGAGATGATTGTGCGGGGGTGCTGAGCACGTTTGCACCTCAAAAAACCACATTTGTGTCATTCGAAAGATATTTCTCTCGTTTTGATTGTGATGATGACAATGCGATCGAAGAAATGTTTTCATACGTAACAGATTATCCCTTATCCGTTCTCTTTATTAATCCCCCTATGTGAATGATATCAGCAATTTTTTATACCTTTCTTGTTTTTGCCCAGACATTCATTTACTTATTACTTAAATAGTACATAATAACTACAATAGAAGCCTACCTACCTATAAGCTCGTAAATTCCTGTCATTTTTACTTAATTGGAGACACCTTCTTAAGATATTAGAAAAGATGTTTGATATAAAATAATATTTTATATAGGGATGATGAAGACAGACATAATGGACGACTGATGGGATTAAGCACCCTAATGATCATAATAATGAGCTTGTAGATCTTGTCATTGTTGTTAAGACTTGTGCTCTTCCCGCCCCTGTGCTCACTTTTGCTTTTCTATAAGCAATAAAAAGACTCAACAAACCACATTTGTGTGATCTCATAATTCTCCCTGTACATGCAACAAACACATAATTTTCATTCTAATAGTAGCTATATTTTCGAATATTTATGGGGTTAAAGAATCCAGAGATTTTAATCAAAATTAATACTTCATCACATCAGACTCTCTAACAGTTACTTCAATTATTTAATCTTTCATTTCAACTAAGAAATTGTCCAATTAATAAAAGATTTATGGGTTTAAGTAATTTAACGAAAGTTTTTTTTAAAGAAATTTAATTGGGATTTGTCTAAGCACCAAAAGAAAACTTTACCTGGTAGGTATTTATATTTCTACTGTGTGCTTAGTGATGATAACGAGTCTCTGAGTATAAAGACATGCTTTGAAAACAGGTTGAGACTCTTTTACAGTTTAAAATAAAGTTTAGTACTGTAATAAGAAGAATAAAACTTTCCTGTGTCTTTAACGGATCATTTACGGTGTGTTAACGTTGACGTAATGTGTTATGAATGATAAAGACATGTACTTAGTTATGCATATAGCAAAACTTGATTTCTCAAGCATTATTAACATAAAGGATCTTGAATTGCATGCCCACCTATCTTGGTATAGGAAAATGATCAATTTAAGTGTTGATGGGGTAGTAAAGATAACGACGTATTAGCACATGATTATTTTGATTGTAAGATATTTATACAACTAATTCAATTTAATAGGAGGATAAATATTTATTAACCATGTTAAACTGAGGCATTTAGCAAACACTAAATGAATGAATAACTTTTCAACCGTCCTCCTCATTTGTTGCGATAGTCAGATATGCGTAATGCTTAACCGCATGATTTGTTCGTCCTGCAGCGATAGAAATATAAACTGGACACTAAAATATGACAAGTGAATCATTTCTTTACCATTTTGTCTCGTGTCATTCTCAATTATGAATTGAATAATAAAGTTATATCTGATAGAGCATAGTATATTTATATGTATAGTTTGGACAGATAAAGTATGAGTTTGCTTACTTGACCTAAGCAATGAGATATTGTTATGCTTATTATACATTTGCTTCCCAACTGTCCGTATCTACGTAGATAAGAAAATTGAAAAAAGAGGCTGTGCATGCGATATACTAATGAAGTGTGGTGTCCTAATATGTATTTTTGAAAACTTTTTGTCTGGCTGTGGGCTAGTCGGTCAAGTCAAGTCAATCAAGGTAGCCTTGTATTAGTTACTTTGCATATTTCATTGGACCTATTCGAGCCTCTCCCCATGAAAAACTTTTCAACTGCACCACAACAATCAAAGCGAAATATTTCTATCTTTACCTGTATTCTTATGCAAGCTCTGTTCAACTTTTATCTGTATGAATAGATCAATTTCAATCACGGCAAAGTTGTATTGTATGCTCTACACTGTTGTGGACATGATATCCCTATACCAGCCTCTCAAAATCTACTTTTTGCTTGTCACTTCTCATCTGAACCTTAGCATTAAACTAAATTGATATAATATAATATTATAATAACAATGCTAAAAGTGTTACTAATGTAGGAAGGCTAGGGTTAGGGTGATTATTATGAATCTACTGATTGTATTTAGGAATAGTTATCTACACCATTATTAGCTAGATCTGGTATTTAAGTATATAATCTCACATGTAGGTAGATTTACTTTACAAAGTTTGTCCATTTAATTTTCAATATTACTTTTCCTGAAAATGACATCATGCACCCCAATTCTCAGTCATGCATAGTCATCAAAACCATAATTAGTAGTTGCTTGGCCTGGCTCTATCTTGTGAGTGATACCTACGCGGAGATGAAGGCCATTCATTTCCTTATCCATTGATTTCATGACAGCTTTGCAATCCTTATTACACTAAACATGGTACACGTAGTAAATCTGTACTTACGACATAGCACTTGCTAAAATTGTTTAAGTCAGATTTATACGCTGCAATCGGTAGCATTTCTATATTTTTCTACTACCTTGGCTACTATTTCGACTACTCATATCACATGTCTACATATTATTATGCAATGCATCACAGAACACAATTTCTAACGTTCCTAATGCTCATTTTCGTGCAAACCTTTGTTTTCTTAATGCAGCAACTTACAGTTTACTTCTATTTAATACTTTCCTCTTTTAACATGACCACGTCGTGTCATTCACTCGTTAATTCCGCTCTGACAAACTAAATATATAAAATAGTAATATTCCGTATTCATGCTGAATTTAATACTATTATTGCATAAAATATATCCCTACCCCTACTAAGTGCTTGCTCACACTTATGTTTATTGTATCAACTTACTACTACAAATATGTATCAAATCCGCTTCCAAAATCACAGTTAACTACTCCAAATTATTAAATTATCTCTAAAGTACAACAATCAAGTATGAATACACTCAAACTGTTTTACAGATCAACCTAAACCTACTAAATAACATTGCTTTAATGTGGTCTGTGTATGTCATTAAAAAATTCAGGGCAATGTTGACCAATTCATGAAACAATTTGTCAACACAATCAACATTGTTGTTATACAAAGAAAATGCATAATATTTATTCAACAAAGTGATACTAAATTTCCTCCTTTTATTTGTCCTCTTTCCAAATACATTGCTATACTTCATATTGAGAATTTTTAAATCTATTTTTATACCATATTTTGTGAAACTAGATTTACAATTTTTTAGAGTTATACTTGGGAGTAATGTTTGTTTATTTATTTTGTAATGTTTTGGAAACTATTTTTACTTAATAATTTCCTGTTCCATTGGCCTAATTAGGAAAGCTATATTTATTGTGACAAAATGTACTATTTCAGGAAAGTAATAAATCATAACTTAAAAAGTTATTTATATTTTATATAAATTTGTCAAGGATTAATTTGTACACTATCTTTAAGGTAATTGTATGTAGATAGAATTTATGTTGAGAGTGTAGAAGAATGACAAGGCATGTTTGTAATTGTCGGACTATCTACACTGTTAGGGAGTAGGAGATTCATGGAGTATGTGCGACAAAGTTAATAAATGATTCATATGGTCAAGACAGATAGGTGGCCAGTTAATTGCAAGTAGTAGTAGGTAAAATGTCGCAAAGACATAATGAGGTGATAGAAAATTATTACACGCATTGGTTAGTCCTTATGAGAAATGTGGTGTGGATGTGTAGAGTGTTCAGAGTATGAAATATAGAGTAGATGTGTAGTGCAGAACAGGGCAAGAAGTATCTAGTATCAACTGGCCTAAAATTGTTGCGAAAGATAGCTGGTTTGTGGGCGACGTGAATGATTGTGAAGAGCAGAAATTGAAATACGTTATGCATGTAGACTTTACGGACCCAAACTGCCATATGCAGCCTACAGATAATTCATATCTGTAATAATTCCATTTGTTGCCCTTAAATATGTTTATCTAAGTATGCCTAGAAAACTTTTCATGATATGAAAAATGTGTTTGGTTTCTTAATGGAATAATGAACACAATAGTTATGCATCTGTATAGGCGTCGTATAATAGTGAATGAGCAGTACATTATTGTCGACTGGCTATCTGCAGACAAACATCCATTAGAGTAAAACAGGTGGACTTGAGTGAAGATTCCTTTGCCATTGCCACACGAATTTCGTCATCTAAAGAGACATAAAATATATATGGCTTAATTATGCATTGTGGTCGCTCATTCCTAATTGGAAAAGCCCATGGACATAAAAACCTGATATGAAGTTGGAAGCGGAAATCAAGGTTTCGTTATGCCGAAAATTTTATACAACTTAATATTTCGATGCTGCGGATATTGTAAACCTTTTTTGTGTTGCATGAGACTTACATTCTGCAGGCAACGTTGTTTGCTGCGATTTTTACTTTTATTGGTTTTTTATTTTCTTATTTGCTAAAGCATTTAAGTAGGAGTTGAGTTGCTGATTGATAATGAAACATGTTATTATGTAGGTAAGGAACTATGCAAACACCGCCGTAAAACAAAACACACGCTTGTACTTTGTCTAAAGTAAAAAAAGTGCAATTTACGGCCATTTAAGTCAACCTGACTGATTTTTGTTCGGTGAGTCTCGTAATTAATTACGAGGAAAAATAATAAATAACAGAGTACAGTGTTTACGTAGTACTGAGCAATTGCCCACAATTAAAATTATTATAATGGTCCAGCGAGAACTACTATTGTGACAGGAAAGTGTGCTTTTGATGAAGCGTCATGTTGATGACCATAAGATAATTATTTTTAAGTGATGGTGCCACACGTGCATCTTTCTTTATGCGTCATGAACCTTCTTTATGCATTGTCACATTATAGAAATTACGATGTGGCTGCTGTGACACAGCAAGTAGAAAGTACCATTTAAATTAACACCCTTATATACTCAATTTAATACGCTATAATAAATAAATCATTTTTTTTCATGAAAACTCTACTAAATGTTTACATGACTTGATACCGTGAATTTTTTTTGGCATTTATTTACTTTGTGCTATATTTGTTATTTTAAAATTAAGGACGAACGGCGTCTTCTGTGCAATTTCCTGTTGGACTTTAATGAAAGTGAAATTTCGACTGTAGTGACGTTAGTGCCAGTGAGTCTTTTGGCTTTTGCATTCGTTTGCTTCAGTTAATAACTCAAAATTGCCAAATACTAATTGCTTATCGTTAACTGCACAGTGTGTAGGAGTTTTATAGCCGTGATCTCAATTGAAAATGTAATTTCATAAGTTCAGTCAAACAAATATCCTTTGGCAGCTTGCTGAGCTTGTACTCACATACATATCTATGCCTAACATCATTTTCAGTAAAGCGAGAGTACACTACAAACTCTGTTACTACCTACGTTGTTACATCCACTTGGATTTAGATCTCAAATGACGTTGCAGTTTGTTTAGAGAGTAGTCTGGGCAACAAATTTTATCCTTCCTACAACCAAAAATGGTAGAATGCCAATTATTACCAAAATTTCATTATTTTATTGTTCTCCAGATTAAGATGATAATTTATTTTGTATTTCTGGTGTAATGAAACTCTGTTATGGTAATTATGTTTAATTTTAATTGAACAGGTCCACAAATAAATTTGCAACATATCAATGACGTTCCATTTTTATTGTTTTCCCAATTTAACTTTTTAGCTTCTATTTTTTTTAATACTTACTCTCAGAATACATTTATTCACAAAATCAAAAATTCTAAATTTGATATCTCTGGATTTTGTACATATCTGAATAAATGTGCATAATAATCTTTGCATGATGGATAGAGATTTTGTGAAGGCATCAATTTGCCCAGACTACCCTCTAAATTTGGAATAATGGTTACCTGCATCACATCAGAACAGCACAACGATTGAGTGAATGTCGATTCTATCAATGTAAAACAAAATGCAGACAGCTACTAATTAACAAGGTATGTTCTCTGACACTTTAAGAAATATGTTGAGTAGGTAGTTCTTATAGTTAAAAAGTGCTTCGTACAGAGATTGCTTGGTTTTCTTGCAGCTAAGCATTTATGGGTACCTACTGTGTGTACTACTAATATAAATTCAAGTATTAACGAACACAAAAAATCTTATTGTTCTAATCTCTATGTAGTGAATGCAGTAATGGAAATCTGCACGAAGGTATATTATGGGCCCTTAGAATTACATTAAAATAAAATTGTTTTATGCACTAATAATAAAAGTTTAATAACCAAAATGCAAGAATTTTCGGCTATTAATAAGTTTTTTATTATCAGTTAAAAATTTAAAATCGTTGATAATGAGGAATTTAATTTTATTCTATTGTTATGCATTCTGTTACTTTACTTAGCACGGGGTACTTTGTGAAGTCAATTTATATGCAACTCAACTAGGAGTTAGGATAAGGTCTGTATTGTTCACAATGTAAACTTTAATGTTGTGACTTTAGGACCGTTAGGACATGATCATTAGATTTAATGGCTGATCTCCTGCTTCGGAGATAAAGTCTAAAATAAATCATATCATATTACATGGACACATACTGTGTTCTTATTAGTTAAAATGTTGCAAGGAAAATAATTGTTTCAAAAATTGCACACTATTTTGGTGTAATATATCATTGTTCCGCAAATAGAAATGATTTAGTAACGCTATAAATTACTTTTGAAAATTCTACAAAAATTATTGTCTGATTTGCAACTGTTAAGCACAATCGAGAATTTTGCATTCTTATCAGCATTAAACTGACATACTTTATGTTTAGACATTTTGTGATCTAGTTTATTTACTGTACCTAAATACTAAATGGCAGTTTCGGGGATTGGACATGTGTGAACGGATAGAAATCTTTTCTTGGCTCCATTTGTTATCAAATTTAATTGCAAGCTAAATATTGTATTTACAGTTTACTTACAATTACTTTCCCCTTTCAACATCTAATTAATAAATTTTTTGGCTAACATTGTTGGTTTTCATATTTTTTCATTGGATGGATATCTGCGATGATTATTCTCATAATTGAACTATAATTCTGGAAAAAGAATCTTTGATATTTACTGTAGCATTAACATGCAATTGCATCCATCATTTTCAAACACGTTTTTAACATGTTCTTCATTTTTATATGTTTTCATAATTAAAAAATATAGAGCAGCTAGACACTAATGAAATTTTCAAGTCATTTAGCTCCTAATGATTATGTTTTGGCAAAAATGTACAACAAGTAACATCAATAAATGCTTTTATGTCAGTACCTGCTGAAAAAGCTTCCTAAATACTGTTATTATCAATAATTGCGAAGAATCGCTAATAAATGGTTCGAACTAATGTTTTTACACGATTGGTTAGTTTTAAGTTAGTTAATTTTATACAATGTTTAAAATCTAATTTTGGTATTTATTATACTTCTTAATTTCAGGTGTACTGTAATGTTAGGAAGAGCGCTGCAGTCAAAAAGCAGTATACTTCGCCTCGTGTTTGATTGCATTTAAATATCATTTCATGAATTCATTTCCCATTTTCATTTAATAAATTATTTCAGGAAAATTCTACACCACATTATATACCTATTGCTCCTAGTATTGAGTATATTTACAGGACCTGCACTATTTTAATTATACACATAGCATCAAAAATAAATAAGCAAAATGATCTAAGATGGTGACTCCAATATGCGGGCAGAAAATAGTATTATGCATAAGTACACCCAAAAGTCTGTGTAATATTTATTATAGATAAAAACCATAATATCGTTTTATAAGAACATTATTGTGCACTGAATTCTCAACCATACTCAAGGTAAGTAACTTAAAAAATCTGTGCAAATTGGAATTGGCCATAGAATCTGTTCGTGTTCTCTCCTTCTAATAAAACCAAATGTGGTTTACTGGAGACATCTTACTAGAGCAGATATACCTTGTATTATAATTATTACATTGGCTAGATATTACTTATTCTAATCAGAAAAATTCTGCGGTAAATTTTCTGCAAGCTTTTATTACTTTTACAGACCGTTTTCCTCACAGTGGCTAAAATCTCAGAAATATAAAAACTCTGCTTAGATGTAATTTTTCATTGTACACGTTTCTGTAATATGCTTTTAAAATCTTGAAATTCATCGCCATACACTAAATATGCAGGTATGCAATCCGTAAATAATTTGCCAACAGACAAAATGGAAAGGTCATTTACTTGTATACTTATTATCCATCTCTTTGCGTATTTTATGCATTAATGTTCCAATTACAGCTTTTATCGTCTTGTCGAAGGTTGTGTCTGTCTATGATATAATGACAGCTTTATAATCATAATAAATACATAAAATGCTTACCCTTTCGCTTGCCACATTTTTCGTTTTCACATCCCCTAAATCCATGTATAGACGTACAGACCTAGACAACCTTCATTTCTGTTATTTACTCAAATGAAACATTCGATATTGTAACAATTGAGACATTTCTTCAATACCGTAATTTTTATATCTGTCTTATTACAACTCTACATCGATGGAATCAATCATTTGTGTATTTGGTGTAAATGCTTCTTGAGAATTCTTTCAAAAATGAAGACATTTAAATAAATTAGTATAATTTTATATTACTGCATTTATTATTCACAAAGTATGAACTGTTTTATTATTTTAATAATAAACAATATAATATTATAGGAAAGCTTAGCTACTAGGATAATATAGAACTAAATATAACAAGTAGCCAAATAATTACTACAGCATGTACCATTTGTAAAAACTATCGTCGGCAAGAAAGCTACCTAAAAGAAATTGACCTTGCTATAAATTTAATTTGCAACGCTACAAGTAGTTTTTGCAAATTTATTATTTACATGTGCCTGAATATATAGAATGTCTAAAACATTTTCCCACGGTGGTTATAATCTACAACAAAATTCCTTTAAAATTCAGAATTTATAAATGTTAATTTAATAATTTATAAACAATTTTTATATGTACTAAGCATAGTTTTAAACGCTTTCAGATATTATCTAGGATATTTAGTGAGCATTTAGTGTCTTTACCTTATCAAATATATAGTTATGCCTTAAATATAGTATTACTTTGGTATTAGATATTATGTGCACACGTAGCAATGGACACAAGTAGTATATTATGGTATTGAGACCCAACAACTTGGCAATAATTGTTAAATCGGTTACGGATCATATCATCCTTACATGCTTACAATACCGTAATGATTTAAGAAACAATCCATCAAAGTATAACAGGTTATCTACTACATGAAATGATTGTTTACTTTATAAGCAGTTGCCACCAAACAGTAGCACCTACCTTAAGTTATCTAACTTGCATTACACTCTACTTAAGATAAATGATCCTTTTCAATTTCTTCATCTGATTACAATGATTAGTAAGGACCCACCGAATGATAATGATAAGTACGATATGCTATATTAGGTGGCTCTGTACACAATCAGCTAAAGTAAAATTTATTTGCCTTGTTCTTGATAATGCCATTTAGTGTAAGCTAAACACTTACCCAATTAATACCACTCCACAACTCACTTATAATATTATTATAGCCAAAGTAATATTTAGTGGAGCAGCCTTATCATGATCTTACATTTTTGTTATTCTAGTACAAGGCAATCCTTTCATCGAGTTTCAAGCAAATTTTAATATTATGTTATTACTACCATTATTATTATCATTCCATCGATATCATTTCTATTTTGCCTTTAAAGATAATATTTATAATCTACCTATCTATATTATAAATAAATTATAGGATCAGACTAAGCTTTAACATTGTAATTCTATGTCAGTTATTACAAACATTTTAATACCTAAATTACATGCTTTTTATTATCTCTATATTTTTGTAGCATTGTTTTACTTGTTTTTACAGATATGACGACCGTTTTAATAATCTTGATCATTAATAATATTATATACATATTTTACAATCTTGAATTACATTTATTAGCTCCATTGGTTTCCCTATAAATTAATTTTCAACAAAAACTATCTTTTTCTTACCAATTTAAATACAAAAATCTCAAAAACTATTTTAAGTCTTCCATGACGATTCAAAACAGATAAAATATTCATTTTTAAGAACTCATCCTGTCTAAGCGCGTCTAAGAATTTGACAATTTTGGTAACAAAAAGATTATCACTAACATTTAACAAATATATTTTGGCAAATTGCGTTTGACATTTTGAAGGTAGTAAATCTTTGTGCATGCTAAATAATAATTCCTCATTTAATATTACATGAGCCAATGCATAGTGAGGTATGTAGAGCTTGTAGAATATTCTTTTGTTTATAAATAACTTGTGTTTAAATTATTTACGCACTAATTTGCTCATTCTGATGAGTCTTAAAGCTTAGGTAGAATTTTACAGTACAGATATAGATAACAAATTGTTTTACTTTAACAATAATTAGGTACATAGTTAACATAAAATGAACAATGTATACCACTTATTAGAGCCTATTAGAATCAGAAGCATAAACTCGCTGCTGCCGTGTGCATAACAATAAAAGTGTTTGTGGTAAGGTTGTTGGCAGTTGCTTAATATTTTTAGCGTGGTGTTGTAACTTGTAAAGCATGTTATTTATTGCTACTATTATGATTTGACAAAGAAGATATTCCCACAAGTATTTACTGTCTTGTCACCGCAAAATAAATATTGTAATTGTTGAAAACGTCGTGGAAGTTGTAAGTTATAAAAAATGAGGATGATGAAGAGGATAGAATGATGACGGTTGTATGGTTATTCAGTCTCATTAGATTTCGAAATCAATTTTACGGATTCGCTGCAATTCATTATTGTGTTTGGGCAAAGAACGTTTATTTCCTTGTCAGTTTGTGGTGGCTGGTGCCCAGTGATGTCCAGTTGTGGAGAGGAGGAATTGAAAGAGATAATAATAGTGTTGGAAAGTTTTCTATATATAAATACATGGTGGAAACTCAAAATATGTTTATTTCGTTTTCTATAAAGTAATCTAGAATGGGTAGAGATAGGAAATACATGAAGACTTGGGCCAAATTGAATCCCTGCCTAATGCTAATCTTGTGCTAAACTAAAGAAAACGATGCAGAAGAGAGAGAGAAAAGTAGAAATCGTACTCACTCATTGTCAGACGTGAGATCAGCGAAGGATGCATGTATGTGACTATGATCTATTCGATAGCAATCATTTTTTAGCCGCTACGGACATATTTTAAATCTTTCTGACAGCTGCAAAATCACTTTTCTATTTCATGAAAATATCTCTTGAATATATTTCTCGTGTATAACATTTTGGATCATATCACTAAGTCAAGATGAGACTTTTACGAGTCAGTGACTATAAACACATGCAAAATACCAGGCATCTAAGATATATAGGCCATAAATTTCTTTATTATTATAACCACTTCATCTTAACTGAGTCTATCTCTATTTTATTATCTGTCGATAAATCTTTGGGAATAAACTTTTTCAATATAGCTACACTAGTAATAAAACTAATAAATCACCTACATTGATGGAAAAACCTCGTTTTAGGAAGAACTACTAAAATTAAATGATTAGTAAACTTACTATTTATTTGGTGTTTGTAAAATCCATAATTTTCCTATGAGTTAACATTTAATGCTCTTGTAAGGAAAGGAGAGCGGAAATTATCTATTATTATTATTACCTGAGAAAAAATACACTCTGCTACGTAGATGAACTATTCTATTAGGTAACTGACATTAAACAGCTGAGTAGGCATTTAATAATGCATTCTTAATCTCACTTAATCGTCTAATAAATCTGATAATAAGCTATTCTATCCTACTTTTTTACATTGCTCATGTGGAAACATTGTTTATCTGTTGTTATTTAACTACTAAGTAGTCTGCTAATGGCTGATAGTTACCACGATTTTATGAATCAGATAATATTGTAATACGAACATAATTTTAATTTGTAGTCGTCGGTTTTTTTTGAAGCTATTGACAATCTGTATCCGCCGGAATTAGAAATAAAAAATATTCTATCTACTATAGTACAAGGTATAAGGAAATACTATAATGTTGACATTTTATGGTACGATCTGAAAGATGATAATGATACCTTGTCAATAGTAAACTAGTGTCTTGATGCTCATGCTTAAATAATGAATTAAATATGTATTTAAATGAATAAAAAATAGGTCAATTAGATATTACTTTCCGAGTTGTAGTTTAATTAGCTAAATTATATTATTAATTCACAAATAAGTACAAGAAAAACGTGCTTAATTAATTGTTGCTATTTATAGTATTTGCTGACAATAAAAGTTACGTGTGAATGACGAAGCTAAAACTAAAAATTACAATATAGCAACAAGAAGTACCTTCACAACCACAACTATATTTCCTTAAGATTATTTTAAAAGATTGGAAAATTAGACGGCACCGGGTGAGGTACCTGAGCGTGGATTACGGAAAATATTGTTTAGCAATTTTAAACAACAAAAAGAGATAAGGAGAACAGAATAGAAAACACAAGTACGTAAGCCATTAAAAGTAGATAGACATGACATATTATTACAGATACACACAGGAAGCAATTTAGAGTTACATTACTTAAACATTCACATCTGTGTATTTACTGTCAATAGGTAATTAGGTACAGGTATTTATTTAATTATAACTAATATTAAGTAGTTTAATCAATCGTGAGTTGACTGGTGATTGTGAATAGACTGGAATTAAGTAAATCATTAAATACATGCCATGCACATGTAACAAAGTCATTACGCATAGTAAGTAGTTTCCAACAAGGGAGTTAATTAATGTACTGATTTATTTAATTTTTTAATATTATTTTAGTACAATAAACAATAGGCATCTCGGTGTCTGAATTACACGATTGTTATATTATATTAATGCTGATAGTAAATACGTAGGATATTGGATAACATACTGCAATGGAAAATTTTCTTCGGAAAACTGGCAGGGGATGTAATTACTAAGCTTAAATATCTGTATTTATAATAATTAGTAGTTACTGCAGTAAGTACATAGGTTTCCGGTTTTTTTTGTTGATGTATATTACTTATGTATATGTCTCTGTACATTTGAAATTGTATTTTAACAGAATATTTATACTTTTCTATAATTGTATTTACATTAGACACTGTTTATTTATTTATGGATGAGGTTACGTTTGCATTGCATTTTTAATGGGCGTGGACAGACTTTTCCTGTTGAGCTAAAATCTCTTATTTAGCATAATGGACATTTTTATTGTTGTTGGTGTCTCGGACGGGAATGATGACGCTGCCAGCAGAGGTCAGTTGTGGTTGGAAATCAGTTTGGTAGCCGGGGGATCCAATGCGACGTCCATTCGGGTACATAACCTCGGACTCCTTGTATCTGCTTTTCGTTCTGGTGGTCGTTTCGGAAGATTCTACCTTTCCAGCAGGTTGTCCATCTACACCTCGAATTGTTCTGCGGGAAAATCGGGAAGTCGTGTCTGTCGTGATTCTGGGCTTGCTCTCATCTTGGTCAGGTGTGCTGGCACTCATTCGGTACGTTTCCTGGTAGTCGTCCGAAAGTGGAGAGTTAGCTCCCCCGAAAGCTCTTGGAGAATTCAGTGATGGACGAGAGACCAGGTTTCGGTTCTCACTCAAAGAAGAGTTTCGGAGAGGGGCGTACGCATTTGTCGGAGTCATTGAACGAGCCGGGGAGCTAGCCTTTGAGCTCCGCAAAACGGGTTCGTACAAATCCTGCGAATTCTTCTTTACACTCTCCAGAAATGTTTTCTTGGAGCGAGAAACGTTCTGGGACTCTTGGCGGTTCGAGAAATTAAAGCGATCATTCTGCGAACTCACTTTGTGCACGTCCCTCACACTCCGACTGATATTCGTGATCAGTTTGGGACTGAGCAGATCCGGAGAGTCCAGCAGTTGAGGGTTGGATTTGTAAGTGTGATTGAGTTTATGCTGCTGAGTCAAGTTGGACGACGAGAAAGATGGTCTCTCTCTACTCAGTGACCTGGGAGTAAAGCTCATGCTGCGATTCAGACTTCCTTTACGCGTTTCCGTATTGTTGTTGTTGTAGCTGTTTGAAATTGAGACGTTGATGTCGTCAGTCCCAAAACGAAGTTCTTTCACCGGCGAATTCCTCTTTTCTCCTTTCCCCACAAGTGAGCCTTCATTATCCCCGAAATAAAAGCGTCTTCGGGGCATCGTCTGCGAACGGCTGTCTGTTGTGTCCTCTCCCGTTTGTTCAATCCCTTTCAGTCGATTCATTGTGCTGGAATTAGTGCCCAGGATGTATTTAGGATGAAATTGCTTCTGTGGAGCCCCATCGTATGAAAAAGTTTTCTCCCGACGCTCAACTGTCCTTCTCTCTGTAACTTCCGCAGACCCGTTTTCGTAAAGGGAATTCTGAGCTGGGTTATTCGTCTCGTTCGTCTTATAGTAATTCGAGTGCTTCGTCACGTAACCGGAATCTCCAAAGTTTCCCGATTCCAATGAGTCTCGTGTCAGGTTTCGCTGACCATTAGGTCCGTTGTATCCAAAACTTTGCTCCCGACGCTCGTACGATTTTCTCTCTCCCACATCATTGCTCTTCTGCAAATCATACAAATTCAATTAAATACTGAAAAAACAATTTATCAAGCAATATTTTTCCCTATGCAAGAATATGTATTTATAAATTACACAGGAATTCTTTTTTTAAAGACAAAATAATTCTTTGTCAACACAGATACCAATAATATACCACAGAATATAGTATTTACCTATTTCTACACAATAATTTAAACAAGGAAGTATATTGAATTGAAGGACTACTAGATATCTTATTCTGGAATTATTTTGGCCATTGCCATATTGATTGAACCACTTTAATAATAAGCCAATATACATGATTACTTCTTCGACCCTTAAAAAATATAACAAATCAATGCGAATACGTCCTTGAACATTTTTATTAAAGTTGTTTTTCTAAATATTAGTTTGTCAAAGAATGGTGACAAAATTAGAGTGTCACAAAAATAAGATTACAGATAAGAATACTTGAAAGAAAAAAGAGAAATCTACTGATAGTCGTAAATCAAAAGAATTAACAGCTTCAGATAATTATAAAAGGACAGACTATATTAACGCCCTTTCATTTCCAAATGGGGCACTGTGACTGTCACATTCTTTAATAACTTTCACACAATCATCTTGAAGATACTTAAAGCATCCCTTATTGGGTGTTGGCAAATAATTTTTTTTCTAAAATTTGTTTAAAAAAGCATGTCGTGTTAATTTTCAGAGAAAATTTAATAGAACTTGATTATAAAATTCATTTATTAATAAAACCATTTAAAAATGTTTTAAAAAAATGCATGTTAACTTAAGGTTCACATTAGATTTAATACATGTAACTGAATAACTGAAGATGAAATCTTCACTTCACAGAGCAGATGCCATTATATATTTTGCTATCACATAATATCTCTTACAATCAATTACGCTCCTTCGACTTGTATTGGCAGATTGCAAAAATTTGTCTTATTAGAGGCTATGTGGTTTTTCGATATATATCCCAGTCTAGTTGGCTTTTTTGCACATGATGAGACAAACTAGTATCTATTACATTTGTGCAAAACAGGTGCCTAACAAGTATAGATATTTCGTAATAAACAAGTAGGTGGGTATTTTCCGTATGATAGTTATAGCAGAAGAAGGTATAAGAGTATTATTTATAATAAATAACAGAAACTTGTTCCTTAAGAAGGTTTTAGTACGCACACGAGCACCGATATATAATCCTTCCTTAAGAAGATAGATCCGACAATAATGTATAACATAATGTTATTATTATGGTCTGTTCCAAGTTGTAATCCAGCACTCTGCCGTGGTTAGTCTGCCTGACTAGTCGGGTCGATATCAAGAAAAATGACTGTACATAGCACATTACATCCACTCAAGAGAAGTACCTGTCACTAGAGATCTTTAATAAATCCTCTATCTTGATCTTCTTACGTTTGTTGCCAAAACTTCTCAGAATCCTGTCTCTATGCAATTTATGGTAAAACTGGGCTGGTCAACTTATTTTAAAGCAAATGAAACGTGAATGACACCGAGACAAGACATTTTATTCCCCATTAAGGCATCACTCACACTGTTACTCAACAGTCCAGCTCAATCCATTCCACTTCACTTGCTACAATCTGCGTGAATACACACTACAACTTATATACGTCAATTACTTTTCATTTGACACTCTGAATTCTCATCACGCAACCCCCAACAACAAACATGGCTAAAATTTCAAAAAATTTTAATATACCTATACATCATCGGTTAAGTCCAAAAGAACATCATATTTCTAAATAATATTTCGATTTGTTTCGTTTTAGCGTACAACTAACTATTGTTGAACTACTCATTTATTTAGAAAGACATAAAAAATAAGAAATACAATATGAGGAAGATGATACAAATACTTTTCAGGGTCCTAAGCGTTAACTGGTCTTGCATAACAAATACGGATGAACGTATTATTATTAAATCTTTAAACCGCTTTCAGCAAATCCGATCATCTGAGCTCTAATGCTCATCCAGCGGTAAAATAGTGAAAAGATACTTGCATTAATAATTTGCATAAACCATCTTGTTCTCAGCATTATGCATTCATCCTTTTATAGATTCATTTCAGCATTAAGGCTGGGTTATTGAGTAATTGGAGAGCTTATTAATTAAGGTTTTCTAAATAACAGCAGAACTTGGTTGAAATTAGAGGATTTGTAATCAGTGCTATAATATGCAAGCATTGCGAACCATTGCTTGTGTTTATCGTATGACGCATCACATCATAGCTATAGATTTTGCATTATTCTGAGATTGTGTAACCCTGAGGGGTTTACTATATTCCATTTTGGGATTGCTGGACGTCTGATTTGGGATTTGGGATGAAAATGAATCATCAATGAAATACAAAGAATTTGGGAGAGCTAATTGAATTGTTTCTTACATATTTTCTAAATATGTATCAAATTACATGGCTTTTTGGATATGCAAGCTCCTACTACAAATAAAGATTTTGATCAGTTCAAAATTGATTTTTTCTCAGTCCCAATGACAATACTATGTTCTAAGAAAATAAGAATCAAGCCAAATTGGAATGTCCTTTGAAGTATGTCTTATGTGCGAGATAATTTTTTAACCATCAACCCAGCCTTAAAGACTATCCTGCAAGCTAAACTATTGATCTCTGTTCTCCTCTGGCGTCATCAGTCAACAATGTTAAATCATTCTAATGAAAATGGTCAACAAACTCAACTTTTTACAAGATGTTTATCGCTACTTATACATACTGTGCAACAATTCAATGGTACTATAACTCGAATAAGACAAGAACTGGTCCCCTCATCTTGATGCACACCTACAGAGGTAACTTTTAGAAACGGCAGAGTTCACAGACATTGCAAGGTGTAACAGTAGCTCTTAAGGTTGATAATATTTGAATCTTTGCCATTATTTATAGTGACAGAGATGAATAACACAGGCAAAATATATTAAGCCAATAAATCAAACCAGAGCACTGCACTACAGATGTAAATTGCAAATATTTTTTAGGAGTCATAAATAGATCTTGTATTCAATATCCAATTCATGGACATATCAATCCACCTGTCAATTTCTAGTATTTAATTCCAAATCCGCCCCTATGTAAATATTAGATATGTTTTATTATAATCTAATCACAATGTAGCATGTTATTAAATATGTAGCTACAGAATTAGAAAATCTGGTAGAAGATCCAAGGCGAAAGGAATGATGATTGAGGTAATGAATGCATGAGAAAAAATTAGTTCAAAATTGAACGAGGAAGGGATTATAATAATTAGCATTCCAGATATAGAATTAAGATGTTTATAAATTGCGGAGTAGCGGAACACTAGGACAGTAGATCAATAATAGACCTTGTGAAATAATTGACTTCTCGGCTCAATTCTCACCACACCCAAATAACCCACAAGAAATTCCAGATAGCAAACTTTGCTTTCTCTGCGTGTGTTCCGTCTTAACTAGTCTAACAACTACTAGGTGTTCAATATACAATATAGGTGTTCTCTATCTAAATGGCCACGTATAAATTTCAATTCGAACGTCCTCAATTAACATTTTTGTATTTATAACTCTGCAGGCTAATAATAAAGGTAATCACTTAAAGGTATTTGTAATCCGTGATTTTCGTGCGATAGGATCTCAAATTAAAATCAATATTAACATCAACTTTTAAATCTGCAAATGACTTGAAGGAAGGAGAATAAATAAATAATAGGAGATGTGACAAACCTGAAGATACGAAGGGATCTCCGCAGTGAACCTCCGATGCTGGTGATGGTTCATGGTGCCGGTTTGGGAGACGTTGTAACTCTGATCAGCAGCAACATTATTGTGGACAGTTCTGATGTCCGGCGAATTTCGACGGCGGGATCGTGGAGGCGGTGTTGGTGTGGGCTCCTCTTCCCACAAACTCCCAGATTTGGTATTCGAGGCTCGCCCAAACTGCGAGTTCAGCGAACGCATGACGTCTTCATGCCGATTTTTTAGATCCTTCACAACAAATTAGGACATTTTAACTATACTCTCCACTTCATAAACACATAGCAAACAACATTTGCCTACAACTACATTCTATCCCCCAACTATACCATTCCCTTCTTCCAAACTGCATCCAAAGAATCTCTTTTAGCCAGAACTTATATCTATATACACTCTGTGCTGATCTCCATCCATTTAATTCACAATGTCTCTCATATCGTCCTTTTAGTACAATTGTGTGGGCTCATTATCTCTTTTCTACTCACTCCACCAATTGTACTGACTCACTCACAAAAACTGCATACTACATTCTACTGAACTATTATTCACATTCTCTATTCTAACTAAACATTTCATTTGCTGTTACCAAACGTCTTACAAACTTCGCTATCATCCACATCGTCAATGCCATATTTATCAACATTAATGCGCAGAATTTATTATTAATTAAGATTATTTTCTTTCACCACGCAATAAATTATTACAATTTTAAATCTAAAACGTAATTCATTCTAATATCTCAAGATTCAATTGCAAAAACAACTTTCAAATGCAAGATCGTTTTAAAAATGATTTACCATGTAAATAGTCTACAATTAATGTTTATTTTTAACGATGGTTTAAGATAGATGATGGCTTGGCATAAATAACCTAAACTATTAAACTATTGATTGCATGTATAACGTTGTTTATCTGGCAATTATTGGTCTCAGATCCATATTACATGGCCTAGGTATTTTGGTACTGGCTATAACGTATTATAGCCCTGTAACAAACAATGAGAAAAGTACAAAACTCCTTATTTCATTCTTCTCTTGTTCTACTCTACTGTTTGTAGTTCTTTAACTAGTAGTTATTATGAGGTTATTAGATTTATACCTTAACAAAATATGCACATAACATAACTTATCTTGATAGTTTGGTTCACTACTTATAAGTACTGTAGTGCCTTGCATTGTATCTCTATTGTACTACTGTTCAACTAAATAAATGACTTCCTTTTCTATGCACTTCTAGTTCAGTTACATTGTCATAAATTAATTAAGTTCGCTCCTTATCTGCATTACATAAAACTGAATCATTGGCTTTCCTCACACCAAAAAGGCATTTTACTCTCACAGCAAATATTTCGTTCTATTGAATAATATCATTACGTAGGCATTTATTGTTTGAAAGTGAAATTTCTTTAAAGCTTTCTCTTGTCTGGCGACTGCAGTTCATAAGGTGGGGCACCGTAAACAAAGAATTCTAATATGTACGTATATTCTTTGTTTTTGGGGGTCATGGTTCGTGTTCAGTCAGAAAGAAAAAAAGAATTTGTGATTACAAAACTAACAACAAAAGTGTGTGAAAGATAGACATTGTATTAATTGTATAGCCCATTGCAACTTGTTTATTAGATTGTTTCGTTGCAATGGTGTTATTTAAGTAAAGATTGTTGTAAATTTAGTAAGCCAGAACTGAGAGTTGAGTTAAATATAGTAAATTATACGTTTAGTAAATAAATAAATCAATTGTGAACAATTATTATTGTAAAAAATACAGCCTTTTGTATATCATGCTGCAAATGGGATCATTTTGGTAGTTTTTAAGTTAAAGCCTTTCGTTAAGTATAAAAATAAATCTTGACAGAAAAACTTTTGTATATATATAAGCTTTAAATAGCTGATGACATCTGAATAGATCGAAAAAAGCCCACACATATTAAATACACCTGTATAGACATGCATAAATAAAAACATACTTGGGTAGTACGTAAGCATGAGTATCCATTTGTGATATGTGTGAGTGGTGATACAAATAGATATTTGTAATTGTAAGTAAATAATATTGATCATCGAAGAGTCATGTGCACATTTGATAAGGTACAAGCAAATGACTTGTCAGATTATACCAAAAAGACCATTATTATTATATAGTTAGTATAGGGTATATATATTATTCCTATAAGAGGTAGTATATCTGTATGGGTATGCATGACTCAGCAATATTTATTTTCATTGGTACTTTAAATATGATTGATATCAAAAGAAAAACTGTTTGTGTAGGTTTTTCTGTAAGTGGATTGTAGTAAGGTACCTATAGGTATATTGGAGATGTACCAATTATAGGAGGAAAATGGACGAGTAGAGTAATAATAATATTATGCATAGATTTAGAGGATTTAGAGCTAGTAGAATAGAGGATTCGGATAAAAGTTGTCTTACAAAATGCACATCTTTGTGAGGAGGACTAGGGTGTGAAGACACGTCACCGAAGCTTATTCGTTTGCCAACATGCTCTTTTTCTGACTTGGAGAAAAGTTTAGTAGAAGCATTATTGACTCTGGAGGACTGATTGTGTCCAGAAGGCAGGGGCGGCGGCGGCGGGGGGGAATGGAGGGGCGAGCTCCTGGAAGTCATCGTGACGTGGATGCCGGTCGGCGTGGAGTGGAGGGGCGAGCGGGGCGACGCTTCGGAATTCAGTGAGCTGCTGGAACTGCCAAAGTGGCTGTTAAGCCAGCGATTTGTCTCGTTTTTCCGCGTGTACTCCTCTTGGTCGAAATCTAAGGGACGATTTGTCAAAGCGTCAGAGCGACTCGAAGCAAGAGTATTGAGTTTGTTATTTGTCGTGTTATTGAAGATTGTCTCGGATTTGGGTAGTCGCCGAATTCTCTCTGACACGGAATCCCACAAGTCTTCGTCTCCCTGTCGTTGGGAACTAATGTTCTCCGAGACTATGTGGGCACCATCCCCTACCTGTTTATAGGTCAATCCATTACGTTACTCCATTCCTTCACTTGTACTACTACAACTAAGTCCTCCTACTATTCAATTCATTCCAAATTACCATCCCATCCTCCTATTGTCTCAGTTATTCCATCTACGACAAATTCTACATAAACTTTGACTGATAGCCATGCTCTTCTATTATTCAAATTAAGTAGGTTGCTCATTTTATGAAAAATACTCACGGAGCAAAGGCCAATTCTTTCTACTGTATTAAAGTCTGTCTTATGGATTGCTTTGTAACTTTCTTTCAAATCTAAATTATATTTCCTTTTGCATTTCCAAGCAAAGAAATTCTAGTAAATATAATATGGACTTAAAATACGTAGTACTTTTAGGTCTTGAGTAAAATAAATGTAATGCAGACACAAAATAGTAGCGTAAGTGTGGTTCTATTTAATAAAAGGTATACGGTTATGAAAGCCAGACTTACATTTATAATAATTTGAATTGGGTCTTACCTTGACACCTTGAGATGGTTTTCCCCCTTTCGGCACTGAAATATATTCGATGAAATCTTCGTTTTTCGCGTGGCTGTAGTCGTGGTTCCCTTCGCGATTCTCTATCTGCTCATAATCCTCTGATCCTGAGTCTGGAATATCTTCGTTGTGGAATTCTTCGTGCTCGTGTCGTCTCGTGATTTCCGTCACCACATTCCCATTCTCCTTCACTTTGCTTACCTATAAAACAAATACAAACATGCAATCCAATTTTGTGCTGATATTCCTCCCTACATACAACTCCCTAGTAGACTTCTATAATGCCATAACTTTATGCTATCAAACTATTAGGGATCCTCTTCAAGATCAAACAAAAAATTCTAACTATGTGCTAATTACGGCTGCTATAAAATCTCTATTTGTTTACACGTTTGTCTGCACTAAAAACCCCAGTAGTGTGTTTACACTTTTCAACAAAGAATCGCCAAAAACCTTGAAATCCCATGATTTATGGACCACTTGTTTGCAATGTCGAAGGAAGATCCTCATGTTACTATCTCTATTATAACCCAAAAAAATTCTTTCGTGCCGTTCCTTCATATACAAGTATATAAGTCATTTCACTCAACGAGTACCTATCCTCTCTGCAAATATCTATGTAGGTAGGAAGTGGTAAGACCTTATACATCATGTACCTACTACAGCTTTTAAAAACCAATTTGTTCTACGCACATCTTCCACAGCTATTACATCTTTACCACAACTCAAATACATATACCTGTTGCTATCAAAAAAGTAACTACTTACAATATATACCCTGGGCATCAATATTATGAGAATTTCCTAAAATATTTTGCCAAGTGGAACATTTTTAGTTACTAAAGTAGAAATATAGATTCAAAGCAGTTCAAACTCTATCAGCAATATTCTTTACTAAGACAGACAGGTAAGAACAGTTGCGCCTTTTCTGTGAGACAAACTCTGGGATTAGAATGATGAATTTTGTCTCCCACATACTCTGTAGACAGCGTTAATGAATCAAATAATATTCATGTAAAGTCACAATGTATAGCTAATGATTTCAAAATTAATTCATGGATGGGTTTACGGAAAATGATACCAAATCCCAATTGTGTATTTTGAAGTCCTAAAGATGACCAATTCAATTCATATACACCTCCTGTTAGGTTTCCTTTGAATTTTGTACATATTGCTGAACTGTCATTTGAACAGTAATTTTAAAATACTAAAAACATTACAAAAAGCAATCAATGTGTGCATGGTGACATTTACAGGTAAATTAATTCTAAGATGTGCACAATGTATAAATATATAATGTACCTATCAAAGGTTTATTGCTTTTACACATTTTTAGAATTTTTTGTAATGCTGTCTCTGGAATAGTATATTGTCATTGCAATAACTGTCGTAAACCATGGAAGAATACTAGATACACGCCTACCTAAATAAATGAATACTCAGAACATTAGGAAGTTAATCTATGGCATGTATCAATTTTTTAATACTTGGTGAAATTGCTATATATGTAGCTATGTATGCCAAGCACGTGTATATAAAGTAATAAAGTTTCACATGAGTAGATTCATACCATAATACATATATTTACATGCAACTAAAATAGTATCACCATTGCATAAGTAAGTAACATAAATGTCTGCACTAAATAATTTTATGATACCTACTCTACTTCCTAATAACGTCTGTTTCCCCAAAAGTCACATTTTATTCAAATATCCTCAATCTTGAATGTTGCAATACTAACAGATATTTAGCTTTTTGTACCTAATTTGTAGATATAAGTACCTACGAACAGATTCATAGAATTGCAAAATATCTGTAGCCCAGTGGGCGTTATCAAAGGATAAATTGGTCTACTTCTGTAGTCCATTCAACAAAAAGTAGATTTTGAAGACCATTTTACACAAGATATAGGAATTCATTTATATAGTGTATTATTTTTTTGTCACTGGAATTCAATAAGCTTTGAAGTGAAAATGATAAGAATTTATTTCTTTGTTACCTCTTTTGTGTCTTCAATATCTGTAGTACGATCATGCTTTCTGCTTTGTTGAAGAATCTTCTTAGGCAAGGCATCCTTATTGTTGGAAAATAAAAGGAGTTCGTTTTTATCAGTAGGACTTCGTAAAGCTTTTCTGGCATCTGTACCGTCTCGGATGGCACGGACCAAAGTCTGTAAATAAAAATATATTTTAAAAATGAAATACATGAGATACATTTACATTGGTTATTATTACATAGGAAGGCAAACCTTAAATATCAGTTTTTAACCGGAAATAAGGGCAATAAATCTTTTTCTTGTACTTCCATTTTTATATGATGCATAGATATTAGTGGGCACATTAATCAGCTTAAAAATAGACGCCCTAGTTGATGTAAATTTATATATTCGTAAAAATATTAGTGACAGAGTGTAGTAAATGGTAGTGTGTATGATAATGGCACATTTTAGAAAATGAGTGAGCCAAATGAGATATGAAAGTAGAAAGACATATAATTGAATGAGATGGTTAATGAACCGTTTTGTGTTGCTTCCTTTAGTAAGACAAGTAGAAGAGTGCTTATTTTTTCATCTCTCAATTTTCGAAGAGGTGGGCCACTCATCTCAATGAATCTGAACAGACATATCAAATGGCATCAATGCAGTATCAGTAGTGCACTGTGTCTGTGGGTTCTGTGTGTAGACATGCATGAATAAAACTATGTGATTAAATAAATTGTATGTACTTCGTACGTGGTTGTTATCATGGTGTATTGTGCAAATTCCTTTTCGAGAATCTATACCTATATAGCCAGACAAATAATGCACAGCGTAGCTATTCACACATATTTAGATACCATATAATTTAGGCACATTAACAGAATTTCACTTGGCCAACTCATAAATAACAGAGAGATACAAATACTGATATTTATGTTTGCTTGCTAGAGATGAGGTGACCCAACATAAATTATTTGAAGGTGTGATTACTAATTATTACTATCCTGTGAGTGACATACCTCCAATCTATCTCTACAAGCAATACTCGACAAATAGCTGCTTGCATCTTTTGTCTTCATGTTCAACTCGTAGGCAGGTGCGCCAACCATAGCGGTCTACTACAACCAAAGGCCAACATTCTACCATCACAACTAATTAGTATGTACTACATCTATCCATCTATATATTTACATCATATCCCTACCAATAAATACCTAAACCTTACAGCTACCACATCCAGATATCTTGTTTTATGTACTTTTATCATACCCCTATGTAACTATTTTTGATACGAGAATTTGAGATGACACTGCTTCAAATAGAAAAGTTAATCATCCATTTATCGCTATTTTAAGCCATCAATATTTTTTCTATCGAGTTAATCTAATGCCGTACTCTAAATTATGGGAAGTATTTCACACAATGACTTCCGCATTGGGAAATTAATTTTATCAGAGAAATGAGACACTATTATATCTGTACATTTTCATAGCCACTGTTTCTAGTTTCTGTTGACTTTTCCAAGAATTATACTAACAAATTAAATAATAAGGAAAACAATAAAGTTCTCTTCTTAAATTAAATTGTGATTACCTGTTTTTTGATTTTTTAATTTCTTAAGGTGTCTTAGTTACAGATATTAGCTGGAAATATTGACAACGTTATGCATAGGTTCATTTTTTCAATCAAAAACGTTATTAATTACTATCCTAATTTTTATTAGTAATCCACGATTGGTAAAATTGGTTCCAGGATAGTTGAAATTAATAGTAGAATGCACTCAAACCAATGTTTAATTATTGATAGGAAAAAAGGAATGTTTCGGAAGACGGTGACGAATAGCCAATGGTCTTAAGAAGTGTTTTTTCATTGTATACTAAACTGTCACGTCACGCTCAAAGTTTGCAGCTTTAGTATTTTTCTACATTGTTTTTTACTCATCGTAAGAGTAGGGATGACAAGCGGTATAAACAAATGGCCCAGACAAATAGAAACGCGACGTCAAGAAAATGGATTCCTTCAAGTTGATCCGTGAATGAGACTTAGTGAGCTGTTTCGTAATATTGAAGGATTGTAAATTTGAAAATAAAGTTTAAATGGTATAGAAGCAAGGAAGAGTGTTTTAGCGTATTGAATGCGACAGCCACCTTGGATTGTATAGATTCGTCCGGTGGTTGGCTATAGTGCATCTGATTGGCCTCATTGACCAAAGAAGGGTATCATTGGCCCACGATTAAGGTTGCTGACCGTTTATGGCATGTGTCAAGTTTGGCACTGGGTAATTGACAAACAAGGCTCCTTGTGTTAAAGCCAAATTCACCCACTCCAATTACATTACAATGTTTTAAGACAAACCTTTATTTACTATATGTAATTCACGTGTCATTCAAGTTATTTTCATCCACCAACAACAGAATGGCATTAGTTATGTAATACAATATCCGGAAAACATTTATCTGCCTCATCATTGCAACTTACACTTGTTCAATGACAATCAATGTAGCAAAGGTAGATGCAAAGATTCTAAACCTGAGTTCTGTTCTCATACCGTGTGAGATATCAATAATTCAATACAAGCATAATCTAACTATTCTACCCACTCACTAATAATACGCACATGTAAAAACATGTGCTCTGTTTGAATATAATAGAAATTGAGTTTAAGCAAATACGGCTATTCACATTTCAAATAGATGTAAGCAGAATTTTCATTGTAGTTTTCGTATAGATGATTTCTAAGTCTTTTATTAAGTTAACCAACAAGAACTGATATAATGATGAGTAATGTCTATGAATTTTTACTGCGCATTGACTTATATAGCCATGTTTCCTTTCTGAACCTCTTCAATGTTCGTATGGAGGAAAACTTAATACATGTGTATATAAACATAGAATAGCCTTTAACTTTTCCTTTTCATCTCATCACAATAGATAAAGTCAGATATTTCTTGGTAATTTATATAGATGGAAGAGTAACAAAACAACCTTGTTTGCTCTCTAATAATATTCAATTTAGACTTTGGACATTCATAACGTCACATTCTCAATGTAATCTATAGACTGATATTGTGAACTGTACATGTATGACTTAAATTTTATTATCGAAGGTATTGAATTATTTAAGGATTGACTATACATAGTATCTGGAACTGATTAGACAACAAAGAGACAAGCAAATTGTTAAATCAACAAGATCCAATTTCGTTACAAAAGAAGCTATGTTCTCCAAACGTGCTCAAGTCCTCTCACATGGCTAAACAACGTGTTTTATTATCCACTACAAACGTCTGTTTGCTTTTTTGTTGATATTAGGATGAAATAGTCGCAGTAAAGTACATAAAATTCACTTTGACTTGGCATTTTTAGTAAAAGTCCCTATTTAAGGAAGTCAACATGAATGAGCGAGAGAATACATAATAAAATAACTTGCAATTATTTATAGGGAACTAAAAGCATGACATTTTCAGGGAGAACGGGAAAGTGTGAAGCTAATCGTGGAAACTGTTATGTCATGCCACGCTAATATAAGACTATCTTTCTGATAGAAAGAACATTTGTTAAGCAATATTTGCGATAATACTTAGATGTGTATTTAGTTCCTGACTAATAAACGTATCGTAAACGCTTTTACTATTAGATAATATGAAATTATAATTATAGTAGTTATATAACGTATTGACATATGCACTTTGATAAAAATTGATTTATCCTTAGCATGGTTTTAGTATCTTGACACCAAAGTACTTGTTCCTACTATTGTAATATTGACACAGTTTAATTCAGATTATGAAAAGATTGATAATAAAAATTCAATTAAGCTGGATATAAAAATGTTAATAGTAAAGTGGAGATAAAGACATTTATTATATCAGATGAATTATTTAAGCACCTGTATAGTCGGCCTAATTCTATAGCTCTTATTTAGTAATATAAAAATTCCTTAATCATGCTCTTACAAGTTTATCCTTAAAAACCACAATATCTGTGTCGATCTGTCGATATCTACAAACCGCATGAATATGCACATCTGAGAGATAATGCTCTAAAACTATCATTGCAACTATGTTTGGCCTTGTAAATTGATAGTTAATATAGTTACTGCTTTGCTACTGCCAATAAGTATCGTAGCACTAATAAGTGTTACATTGCAAGACAGAATAATCTCTAATCTCATCTGATCTTGTAATATCCACTATCTGAATTTATTTATCACTTAAAGATAGCTTGCAAACAAATGGAACCCTATAAAACTTACAAGGTACTTGGTTAGTTAATATTAATATAATGATGCGGTGAAATATAATTTCTTTGGCATTATTGAGTCCTTTCTGCATTAATTTGGGGTTGCGATAAAATGCAATATATTTAATTATGACTTGTAGTACATGTTATTCCAATTGCATTATTTGCATTAGCGTGCTACCTAAGCTTATAAAATTATTCTAATTGGACTTGTATAAATACTTGAATAACTACCTACTTATTTCTAAAGGTTACTATTTCAAAAAATGTTGCAAAAAAAATTGACTGTACAATAACATGCAGTGTAATTAGAGTAAACATTCTTTACATATTTTTACTTAATTGTATGAATAATGTTTTTTAAGTAATTAATAAATAACATGCAACACATACGCTTCAGTTTTAAGGTGAGTAGTATTTGTTAGTATTACAAAAATGTATTTCCCAAAGATCTAATTACATATAGGTATAAAACCAATTTACGCAGAAAAGTTTATATACAAATAGCATGTGGATAAACAATAAAAAGTTTTATTGTAGATACAAAATATTAACATCTAGTGTGTATAATATAATGGAGGGGGGAAAAAGTGTTTATTAATAGAGACAGAAAAACTGCATTGCAAATCATGTAATTATCTTTAAGATTTTCGCAGCCTGGTCGTGCAGTAAAAAGATTTGAGTAATGCAAGACCTTGAGAGCTCTATGATTTTGTCGACACCTTCTTTAGCTGTGGCTGGGCCACTTCATAAAACTAAAATACGAAGCATGAAGAATATAGCATCTATATAGATAAAATTAGGCACTGTGAATAACATTGTGGATAGGTAAATGTATTCTAATCGCATTGTCAGTCTTGTAGAATAATTTAATGCAAAAACCTTTTCATGCCTAAGTGATATCTTTGTATCTAATCGCAAATAGTCATCCATTCCGCATCCTTTCCTCATCTTTATTCAATCCGTAGCGGCTCTGCTCATGACAATCGCATTATGATGTATTGA
This sequence comes from Tomocerus qinae, assembly GCA_020055645.1. Taxonomy (NCBI): domain Eukaryota; kingdom Metazoa; phylum Arthropoda; class Collembola; order Entomobryomorpha; family Tomoceridae; genus Tomocerus; species Tomocerus qinae. The sequence goes on along the minus strand of CM034548.1, from coordinate 16,001,775 downwards.
AACCATATATATATCTAACTCTGGATATTTTGATGTTATGCCCATGACTCATAACACGTAATCTGAGTGAAGAGTGAATTTCTATGTAATCTACAGAGTCGATATTGTTTCAATCGTTTTAATGGAAACCAGTAAATTGCATTAAGTTTGATAAAAATGTTTTTACTACGTGCCAATTCACGATTTGCCGTTTTGCACTCTGCCAATATCAGACATCATGCTAATTCCATCATAGAATTTATTCGAAATAGAATTTTTTTGTCTTGAACAAAGGTCAACTATATTCGTATAACTTCATTAGCATATTACTGTCATGTCGTGACTCTTAAAGAAGGCTCAAGGGATTTCTATTCAAATATTCCTAATCTAACTCAAAAATATTCTGTTTCCTATTCTACCTCTATCTAAATTACCAATATCTTGTTTCAATGATTATTTTTTTAATTTCATATAGGAATTGCTTATTAAATAAAGAAATATGTACCGTACTCTTTTGTAACTTATAAATATCGATGATATTGGCTGTTAATGAATGGGAAAAGGGTATGAATTTAATGAGTGATAATTGTTGTTGTCGCTGTATACATACAAATGCAAGGAGGGGTCGTGATAATAAGTTCCTTTGTTCGCAACCTATTAAATAGGGTCTCTATTAGCACAAACAAAGGACCATTCCAAGGCAACAGTGGGCAAAACAGCCTAATGAGACCATTTGCTGTTGAAATATAAACTATAATTGCCCTTATACAAGAATCTATCTTACTTGGGCCATAAAATTATATTATATGCTTTAGTAGAGTGGAAATTGTCATTAAAATTGTATTTCATAAGTACAATTGTCTGTAGGTAAATTACGTGTTCAAAATAGGTGGTTAGATAATCTAGATTTTATTGCGATATTATCCCTTGAGGATGACTCACATTCACATATTAGTCATACGATAGCTTCCACTTAAAATTTTACATAAATTGCATGCACAAAACCACAAATGTATGTGTGTGAAGTGCGTTCTTTTTCAAAGTGCGTCGCTTTTGGAGATTGTAATTCACACTGATATCCTCTACAATTATGTTTTATTGGCAATAAACTCCTTAATAATATTTAGTGTATTATGTGCATATTTTATGGGAGTGTACTATGATATTCATAATAATAAATAAATGGAATTTCTATATAGTGTAGATAAAAAGAATGCTTTTTGTATGATTATTAAAGGTAAAACATTATCATATTACATATGCATTAACTTACGAAGGAGTCGTAAAGAAAGATACGTAATGTAAGTCTTTGAGAGGTAGGTTATTTTACCTAGATTCACAGCTCGTCTTTCATTATATTTGATACAATGCACTTTTATTGCCTGATACTCACTGTGGGAATTACTACGGACACGACAATGAACGTGAGAGTGAAAAAACATGATTTCAATTTCCACGTAAATTAAATTGCGTAGGTCCACGCTACACCTGAACGTGAACTAACTAATCTTAACAAGTATTTCAAACTCTATCTCTAATAATTTGTACACCTTATCCTTTTTCAACCGTATTGCAATAAAAAATAGACTACATGCTTATTTACCATCCATATAACAAAGCTGATTTACATTTAAATTTAAAAGCCAACACTTTAATGTTGAAATAAAGCCCTAAACTTGCTTTGATATTATGATTTACTCTTAGAGTATTGTATAGACTCTATGTAATTCATCATCTTGGAAATTCTGAGAGAATATACTACAAAAGTGTATCATAATTCAGATAAAACTGATTCATATGGCATTTACACAGTGTGATTACTATTATTGTGGTTTAATGCATTCTATTTATGATTAGACAACTATCAATTAACGAGAAAGGAAATTAACTACATTTAATAGTCTTTTGTGCACTTAGGTATATCTTTGTATGATGTCAGCAGATCGTAAATTCAGTTCAGTAAACCAGCTAGCTAACTAAAAGTCGGCCTAGTTTTTGTGATGATACGTAATATGTACGTCTACAATAATTATTCTTTCATATTTTCAAGCAAATGCAACTTTCATCATTGATAGTAGCCTACAGCCAACTGATAGTAGACATAAAAACCAACTTTTGTACTCCTGTGGACGTAATCATGTTTAATTATAGAAACCAACAGCAAACTAAAAGAAGAATACTTTTTGCTCTTGATCAAGTTAATAGAAACTCTTATTACTATAAAATTGAAAATTCCTGCGTCTCATCTTATTTAAATAGTCAAGGCTTTAGCATCTTTGAAGATTTATGCAATAATGCGAATTTCCTTTCGCACATTTACGTTTAATAATAGTGCCCCTGTACTTAATACCTATCAGTATTAGTATCCCTACTAAATTACCATGTATTTATTAAGTATGGTAAATTAAGTTCTAAACTGAGAAAAAGTTTGCTCTTTTGGAAAATCTGTACTTTCAATAATTTCTATAATTTAGTATGAATTAACGGATTCGAAGAATTTATACCTTAATTGAAGAGTAGTTACAAATTTCAAAAGAAAAACTTTCTTATATCCATTTATCAAACCTTCCTCATTTACATTTAGATTAGTAGTAGTAAATATAGATATTTCTTCCTTACATCGTAGCTTAATTTATCTTTAGCATAGGCATGCTTATTACTATTGGCTATGCTGCATTTTTTCTATCTGCACAAACATCCATTCATAATTATCCAGTAAATATACACGAAGAATGTTGCACAGGTAAAAAGGATTTCTTACACATAGGTCTAACGAAAAGGACATAATAAATATGTATGCTCATTAAAATGATAGAGCAGAGGAGGTAAGATTTTTTATTTGACTTAATATAAGTGGAGGGAAGGTATTTATATATTTATAGTTGGAGAATGTAAGATATAATTCTCAAGGTTGACACCGACTTTATGAGTGTGACAGTTATTATGTTTGAACATCAAGTTAATCACTTTGGCGTTCTATTATTAAGGATACCAGGACGTGACAGAAATAGTGGCCGTGTTAACTACATAATAGTTATGCTACAATGCGTTGAAGATGAAAGGTAGTGATAGAGTTATGACGTGGGATATTTTCCTATTAGTTCAGATTGAATGGACACTGAATGATAATGAAGCATGGGAATAGAAATACCTACAACATAAAAATATATTTACTACCTACCTCAAACACTATTTACCTACATGCCCATCAACAGATTAGCTAAGTAGGCATTTACTTTTGTCTCATGTCTACATACACGCATACATTAGTATGCAACTAGAAAAAGGGAGGTGCACTGTTACATACATTTAATGCAAATGTAGCCAAGAGCCAACTGGCCAATTAATGAAGTGCGTGAAAGCTCAAGTAACACTAATTGCTAATTCATAATACGAAAAAGAAATCTCCGCTCTTCAACCTTGATGCACCAAACGCAAGAGGCAAGCGCTGTCGTTAATTTTTAATTAGTATCACACGGCACTTGATCCAAATTAAGGTAAACATACTCTGCTCAAGCAGTCTATTGCACTCAACCTTTCTTATTGCTGTTAGTACAACTTATACACTATTGTACATCGACACGTAATTTAATTGTATCAAAACTATTTCATGTACGTAGATGTGTTTACTTAAAACTATTTTGTGTTTACCCTTGCTAAAGTGTGTTACTCTACATTTTAAACACGTTTTTATGGTACTTTACACTAAGCAATACGTGTGCAGAATTAAAATACATGTAACAAATATTTATCTCTTTAACCATAAGAACACTCTAATTAAACCTATTTTATTTATACCTAGCCGACAAGTATTGTTAAACAGTAGTGCATTCATCTAAATCAATACTATTAGTTAATTCACAAGTACACTTTAATGCTACATGCACACAGCTCATGCACCTACCTCAGATACTCTCAGATACTACTTTTCATCTTGGCTATAACTACCAAATACATGGAGAAATAGAAATCATTCTCAAAAATCTTTCAGATGAATTCCTTTATCCCTGACAGAATCATACTCAAATTAATCAACTTGTTTTTTTGCTCCACTGCTACAACTATCTTTCTCTTGTAAACACACGTGCATGTATAGTGTTGACAGTTATAGTAGCACTATCTAAGAATGCATCAAAGAAATTTACTAAAATAACCACTTTATTACAGGATCATAAACAGTAATTAATATGACGATTACCACGGGTAGTACCCAAACAATTATACCTTGTGATTTTTAATTTCTCCTTATCTGGTTATTTAATGCATTGTAACTATGTTTTCTAATTAGGAAGCTTAACTCAATTCTTAAAGTCAAACTTTTCAAAATTATGCACTTTTCATTCATAGATTACTTCAAAGATTTGCCAATCAAAATCACGTAAATAATCGTTTTTGTAAGAAAATTTTCTTACAGATGTTGTTGTATGTCATGATTAGTGTGCAAAAGAACTCAATGCGCTAGCGTATACATACATATTACACAAGGCAATAAATTCCACTAAGCTATGCGTAGTATAAACATTTTTCAAAATTAAGATGATTTAAATTGGAGTGAATTGGATTAAATTGGACCAAATTGCACTGGTAAAAATCGCCAGAAATTTTTTTCCTTAAAAATTTGTCTAAATTCCCCTTTTTTCTAATTTTATAAAATTTTTAACTGGATTTCTACCTTACCTTTTAAAATTTGACATAGTGCTGGAAGCCTAGTAAATGCTAACAATATTTTTTGGAGGAAGCAAATGGAGAATGACAGAAGATTAAAATATTCAAGTTTCTTACGTGATTGCTGATGTCTCCCAAATGCTGAACTTGTTCTGTTTCAATGATGTCTTCGACCTCATCATGGGTAGTCACTTTCCTTTCATTTGTCTCCTTTACGACGGCATCTTCCGGTAAGCCCTCCACAGCCACCCATCCTTCCTTTGTATCCGGATCGTCTCCATGTGTCAAATGCTATAGAATTGAAAAAACATTAGAATGTAAATAGTTGACAAATGACATTCGTTTATATTGTCATCAAACGACATTCAAGAAACAAAAGGTATCCGACATTTATTTTTTACAAGAAAAAACCCGTCGAGACAAGACAACTAATGTATTACAATTGTATGTTGATACATTGTATACAGACTTGTATTTCTGTGCCATGAGCCAGTTTCTTCTAGTAATTACACCTCAATCATTATGTTGTAATGACGCTCATAATTAAACTTATTAAGAAGCTAAAGTACTTGTACTAAATAAGAAAAAAGTTAACATCGACATCAACTCTTTAGTATTATACCTGCTGAGCTATCCTTACAATTTGATATCTGAAGTATCTTTTTCATGTAGTTATTTACCTATATGATTTACTCCAGTAAACAAAAATTACAGTAATAAAAAAATAATACTGTTAGTTATTAAAAGTAAATATGAATTATGATACTAGTAAATCATTTAGAAACCAGCATCAAATATTATTTGAAGACTATTTCTTGGCATACGTGAGGAGTGTGGATATATACTATAAATTTAATCTTTCCATTATACAGATACCATCATAGTACTCAACTAATAACATCTCTTATGTAACGAGGATCTCTTATCATATTAGTAGGATAAGGTATAAACCAAAGTAATAGCAGCAATTAGATAGAAATGATGCAGGTAGACAACAACTCGTCAGCAAGGTTGCAGTTGCATTGCAATTGTTATTGAAATGCTCCATTCACTTTCATTTGATGAATTTGATCTGACATTTCATACCATTCATTCAGATATTCCTTTGTAAAACAACATTTACATAATCACTTTATAAGACAAATAGCAAATCGGCTACTGTTAATAGTACATTGTTTACATAATGCACTTAATAACTTTCTAAGATGTTATTTGGGTATCTACTCAATTAAATAATAATTTGATAACATTTTATAGTAACATTAGGCTTTCGTCACATATGCACTTGCTAATGGTCAATAAAGAAATTTAGAAATAGAAAATGCAATATTTACCATCGTTTAAAATCTAAATTGAAAGGATTTTAAATGTGTAATTTTAGGTTGAATAACTTTAATAAAAAGATTCACTGTTGATATCTCAGTACCTTAATTTTTTATGGCTTGCATTTCGTTACACTCCATAATGATAGTAAATGATTTCTATAAGCTTACCTCTGTGTGTTCCGATTCATTTTTATCTGTGTCCTCAGTTGTTGTCGTAGTGACAATAGGACCAGAGTCGTCAACGACTTTGCCATCTTCAAGCACCACTTGGCGTTTCACCCGAGTTTCAATTTGCTTTGTTGTGGTCAGCTCCACTCTTTTCTTTGTCACCCATTCTTCTGCACAAAAATAACCAACAATTTAGAAACAACACTTTTACATCTTAAAATCTCTAGTTTTTTAGATATTGATATTTAGCTGCAATTTTTACAAAGCGGATAGTATTTTTAAGGAATTCTAAATGTTAAGAGGCATGGAAAATGAGGTGCAAAAATTTTCACACGATATACTTAGTACATTAACTTTAAGGGTTCTCGGTAAATTTTTGCCGGAGCAGATTAAAAAACCATGGAGCATATAAAAGCCATGTTTTGAGGTTAATGGTAGACATTTAATATTATGCATTTTGATGGTTACAAGTTTTAGATGGTAATTGTAAAGTCCATTGCTCCATTCGCAATATTACATTTAGATGATGTTACTAATGCCAATTAGTCCTATTATTTCATTCTGACAAAAATCACTACGGGGTCTGAGATTCTATATCCATAGGATGCCAATAATTATATTATTGTCTCTTTTATTTAACATGTTATACAATATGCATATTTTCCTGCAATGTAATAGAACGCTTCGGTCGAACATTTTGAAATAGTTGTAATTTTTGCAATAGATTGTCTTTAGCTCCTTATTGAGTAGGTACAATGGATTTTTAGATTGTGTATTGGTTGCATGAGTTAGCTAAAGATTATTGCAAGTATGACACCTGTTGAATGTTATTAAGCACGATGAGATGTAAATGAAATATGTCAATAGTAATGAAGCGTACTACATGAACGAAACACGTCAATCATCTAATTGAATATACAGTAACGGACTCGATAAACAAAAGAAATGTATGACATTCGCTGTTAACATATTTAGGTATATAATATGTTATTAAAAAGGGGTCATAGTATGAAATAGTGTAGATCAGAAGGATTTCCATTTAAATACAAGAGGAGTGTACAGAACCAGAAAGAACATTTTTATTTAAATGTAAATATACTCTTTACAATTGGAAGTGGATACAAAAGATTCATTATCAGCATAAATCAAAGGCTACTGCTTGTTAGCGAATGCACGAGAATGTATTCAGAACTGATATCGATGTATCTCATCAGGCAGAGTATCAAACAGTGGCACATTCGACCAAATAAAGGAAATTGAATGGCAGAGCGTCCAAGACCAAACTAGTCTGAGTGTTTTGATGAATGGAGGAATGAAAGTGTGTTAAATATAAGATGAACTGTAAACAGCATTGGGATTTATCCATTGTGTGGGTAATGAACTGTCTATGCACGGACAATTTAGCCGCACACACGCATAGCATTGATTATCAATGCAGTAGCTAAGCCAAACTCTATTCATTAAATATATTCACTCTTATTAGCAATTTAAGAAAGGCGATTGTCCAATTATGACATAGCAATTTTCATCTACCGACATATTTATTCGTAGCAGAAAAATTTTAAATCCTTACGGTAACAAGTAAGGTAACTAACCACAGTGGTTATTTTTATTATGAATTAATTTTTTTAATTAAAACTGTTTTATTCATTTCATACTCGATATTTTTAATTCTGAATTTAACTAAGGCTCTGATGTACTGTAATTTTTACAAAAATATCCATAAAATTGGTATTTTGTTGTTTGGGGATTTAAAGACTAGTAAATTATTGACATACTTGTTTTTTTGATAGTGGCTGATCCCCTATTAACCGGTATGACTTGATGCGATAATAATTTACTGTTTACTTGAATTGCATAAGGTTGTATATGGATGTAAAAAATAATGATAAGTAAGACTAACCCTATGCCCTCGAATCATAGATATTAAAATTAATTGCAATGTTTAACATACTTGTTCCCTTGCATTTTCAATAAATGTTAGCAATCAATAGATACAAATTGGCTGTTTGGAAAGGAATTATTAGTAAGAAAATAGAAAACGTTTGTGTATCTTAATTATTAAATTCTTGTGTTTAAAGGGTAATCATGGCTTGTAAAAAAGAACATTTTGGTTTAGTGAATGCATGTTTGAATACATTATCTTTAACATGTTTGAGATTTTCCATGTTATTAGTTTTGATGCGAGGATATAGGTATATTATAGAATGTACACAAGGAATTGTTCAGGTATGCCTAATTTATAATCTGATAGCATATCATAAATAAAAAATAAAAGCTGAACACATTGGATTAAAGAATTGTTGTGCTGTACTGCAGTGCACTTGCAGTCAGTCATTCAATTCGTTCAGTGAAGTTGTTGAGCTGAAAAAGTGATGTGGAGATGAAAAGATACAGGAAAAGATGTTAGTGTAAAAAATGATAGAGGAGATGGAAGACAAGGATGGAGATAGGCGTTACAGATATTTCTGGGGCTATAATAGATAGAATGGTCTGACATAGAATAGTATGACAGTAGGTATATACAAAAAGCGTATAGAAAAAGATTTGAGGAGGAGGTGATCTGAAAGTAGCAAGCAGCAATGCTAAACGAATGCTCACTAAATATCTCATCTTCACTTTTTCATCATGTCATGCTCGTTGAGTTGATTTGTGCTGAACCCATTAAGCAAGGAAGAAATTAGGCTCTCGGAGAATGAATTATCCCCTAATACAAAGTACTTATATATTTAATACGCCCAAAAATCTAAAATGCAACGGAATTAGAAATGCATGTGCACATTCAGCTTTGAATCGCTAATGTAAGTTTTAAAGAGATATAATTATGCGATTATCTACATGCTAATAACGCTAAGTACAGATACAAATACATACAGAGGATGAGTATAAATGTGCGTGTACGCAGACACTTTACTTGGGCGATGTCCATGTGATAGTCAGCGTGTTAATTCTACGCTATAGAAAATTAACTTATTGGACTCTGCCATACAGACTGCCATTCTGTCGGAAAAGAATTCATTTTCTTGTCAGTTCGGTGTTAAGAGTTAAAAAGCTTTAGGACATCCAATCATGTTGCATTATGCATGTTAATCTGTACCTACACACAAATATATCCTTTTCTACATGTAAAATCCACAAAATCTCTCATCCTGGAGGTGTAGACCTAGGCAAATCTAATGTACCGTTTGCATAACTGAAATATCTAAATTATATACACAGATTAGAAAATATTTTATATTATTGAGCAGAGGGAAATGTGGATTGATTGTTATTACTGTCTACCTACCTATAGGCATCTGTGTATACTTATGCTGTAATAATTTATCAAGGAAGAAGTATGAACAATTCCATTCGCTTTCTGCAAGAAAGTAATTAGCAATTAAGATGTCACGCCTACATCATATTATGATTCTTCCGTCACCGTTCAACTAACATACAATCAGAGCATACGTTATGTTCCTACGCTTATGCACTGCACTCGAATAATGATCGCATTATGCATGTATTCAGGTTTGGATATTCTTTTATACAAAACCATCCTTAAAGTAATACCTGGGAGAGAATGAGGATTACTATACCTAAAATGCTATATTGCAGGTGAATAAGTAAAGGTAATTCGGTGGCTCTCTTGTCTCCAATTTCGTAGTTTTCCCTAATTATATGCCTACATACTATTATTATATTACAGATAATTCATACCTTACTATATACTAATCTAACTTGTCAAATCTGCTTAGAATTGAATTAAATAGCAAAACTTTTACTATCTTCAAATCTTAAACGGAGAAAAATTTCCGCTGTACACTTTTGAAATTATCTTGTGAACAATATTTCAGTTTTCTTTTTTTTATAAAGAGTTGTGCATTTAATGTATTCGTAGGCTGACAATTGTAGCAATTTAAATTGCATGGTAATTGCACATGGAGACAAATAAAAAGGAAAGGGAAATCCCCATTGCTCTATGGCAGCATAATTCTAACCAAATTACATTACTATTATGTATTCATCGTAATGATACTCATAAAAAATCGTAAATCTAGTTAAGTATATTAACTAGGATAGACTAACAAGTGGGCTACGTCCTGTACCCGTCTACACACTAGTACACATTACCACGACTACTCTCATTGTGGTTTTGTTACTTGATTGCCTGCAGTAAGAAATAACTAAAGTGCTTCCATACATACGAATTCAATTTGCAAAACCTCAATGTCGTATGTCATCTAAAGGTTTCGAGGCGAAGGCCATAACTCTAAATAACAAATGACAATCAGAGAGATAAAATAGTTGGAGCCAAGTCTTTATATCTTAAGTTGTACGTATAGCATTCTCACCTGTATCCATACCTGAACATTGTAAAAATAATGTGCAAAGTGCTATTTTTTCCTCAACATAGTTTGCTCTTTTTTACTTTGCAGTAAAAGGACAATCAGATGAAATAGTAAAAATGAATTGCAGTAAACCAAATTTAAACAACTTGTAGTTAAAGATTATGAATGAGACGGGTAAGTGTTAGAGCCAATAAATGTCTACAAATTACAGTACACAATTTGAAAAGAGTGGTTCAAAAGATTTTTATTTTTGCAGTTTAACAGATGAGAATCTTTATTAGTTATTGTAAGGATATTATAACCTTAACATGTACACAGATATAGGATGAACATTATGCTCTTCATTATACATGACAGGTTTGTCCATAAAATACCATTAGTACCTCTACGTAACTATTAGCTCTCCACCTTTACGACTCCGTGTACTTAAGTGAGTATAAATATCATATAGACTTATCACAAAATAAGAATGGATAACATTGGCGATCAAAGAGCCATTAACATTCTTTAAACTACTATTTTTTATTTTAATGCACGACAAGTGGAATGAGAAAGGTTATGTACATATTTGAATTCAGACATTGTAGAACTATGTACTACTAAACTAACGGGCTCGCCTTGTCTTTTCCGACATTAAATTCTTTTCTATACACACATCAACTTTTATCATCACTATAAAAATTATGCCGATGCATATTAATACATTCTTATTATTAACACTCAATTGACTCTCTCATGTGAACATCCACCTAACAGTAATACTACAAACGTTACTCCTGCCACATCATCAAAGATATTATTTTCCCTCTTTTTTTCATCTCTTCAATTTTTTTATGTTTAACCAACAAAAACATGGAATTTACAAAAATTTGAGCTAGTTACCTTATTTAATACATTGAGAGATAGTAAATTACCGACAAGATATATTATGTTCCTTGAAACAATAGAACTTACTATCATTACCTTCAAATGCTAAGGTTTGCATAATTTATTTTCTACTCCATTTGATGAATACTTACTAGTACCTGTCTGTAATACGCATCTATTAGGATTCGTAAGCAAATTAAATTATGTAGCACATTAATAACAAAAGACTGTTTTGTGTGTCTTGAATAACTAAATGCAATGATTGATTAGGTAGTTTGTATTTGTCAATTCAAACGTTGTCTTAATCCCTCATGTGTCAAAGATAAAAACCTCAATTAGTATTAGACACAATAGAATATCATGGTGACTGTTTAATGCACAAATGACTAAATCAGAATTGAAATAGTGTCAAAGATATTTGCTAATTGCATATATAATCAATCCGTAGTTACTCAATCAGTAAAGACTATAGTTTACCTACCCACTAGTATATAGTGCCAAAAAACCAAGTATATCATTAACACATAATGCGTATATATCAAAGATACTATTCCACTAATAGCTAATAATAACATGTCTACAATGGAGAACCAAGGTATTTGCATTTAGTGGCTGTGCCATTTAGAAAGTATTTGTTATTGCTTTGCCCCGGCCAGAGTTAGCTAAATGTTTTGGCTATAAGGTCACTTGGCACAAAATAAATATTTATCACAGTCATGTCATAGCACTTTTAACTGCTGATGCATATCTGATGCATTTAGATAAGTTAAACAAAAATAGTAGAATCTTAAACAGTACAGCGCATAATGCATGCATTAAATTATGTAATGTTAACAACGATTAAATTTGAGTGCATTTTTAATATTTTAACTAAGTAACATGACACAAGTAACTAAGTCATTAACTTTTATAATCATTATACTACCTATTTAATTTTCAGAATGATATGTACACGACCCGATTGGATATCTCTAGCATTTGCTGAGGTTTGTTGTATACTCAGCTCATTGGGCTAATGTAAAAGTTAAGTCACAAAAGATTTATTGAAATAATATGATACATGAGATAATTTTTGCTAGCAATACCACCCCAACAGAGACACAGGCAGGACAACAATTTAAAAAACAACTCACGCGAACTGGTCTGTGTATGCAAAATCCTGCTGTAAAACCAGAATGATATAAGAAGGCTTAGGAAAATTATATCTTTAATGGAGTTTGTACAGATAAGAAGGATATTTACCTGAAGTAAACAGCACACCTGTCTATCTAGTCTAAGATATCTTCAAATATCTATAAGACATACTGAAATCCTATACTTATCAGTTATAGATTTCCTGTGTGTGTTTTACTTGCTATAGAATGGAGAACACTATAATTAACGTTCTCTCTATCAAAATTAATGTAAGCATATGGGACATGCATAAAAAAATGGATAGTATTCATTTCTATTGTTACCATTCGTCAATTAATATCAATATCGTATTGTATAGGCACATAGTATGTGTCTAAAGATTATACGTAATCTGTCACTTGAACAATTTGGATGGGATTTTCCCTTGGCTGCTTTCAATTTATCGGAAGACAGTTGAATTTGATTCTGCAGAATGGTACTAGTACATAGACTGCCTTTATCATGCTAGCCTGTCTAACACACTAGACAACTGAGACAGGACAGGCACAAAATTAATGATCAAATTGTGCATATAGCTAAGGACTAATGATAAATACAGTGCACTGAACACACGTTAATATCTATTTGCCAATATTTTACCTTCAGGTACTGTGCAAAAAATTGCGGTTACTTATTTATTTGACTAGTATCTATTTTATGATAATATTATGCCCATGTTCTTATTAACAGTAGGTACCAGCCAATGATTCACACCAACTAGATTTACAGTTTGTCTTAACTACCTCTACACACGGTAAGTCAATGCATCGTTTTTGAAAATTAATTACCCTTATCTAAAATGTAGAATGTTATGGAAATTAAGTAAAAGTTAAATTAGTAGAGTATTTTAATTTACTCTCGAAATTTGGGCAGCATTTCAAATTAATTCCAAGTGACTTCAATAAATTGATGAAACTAGAAAATCTCAGCCTAACTGTATATATAAGCTGTGGGGCCTTTGTAAACATTTAGTATTTTTCTTTGTCCATTCAACTCAAGTTGTTTTTGCACAGGTACTATTTAACAAGATCTGGCTAAACAGATCTGGCAATCAATGTATGTATGTATGGTCAGTATATTAAACACACTACTACTAAAGATGTTGTTTTGTTATTGTAACCACTATTGAGTTGCTGCAATATGAATAAGTTAAAAGATTCGCAAATTCAGTGGAATAATTCATTTCGTCATTAGAAATTCAAGTATGCACACCAGAAGGTGTAAGACATAACAATAAACAACATGCCGTTAGTGGATTAGGTAGGCTAAAACAATGGAAAGAGAACAAAGTTGACTATTCATATTGAGAATTGCTGAAGAAAAACTGAATTATTAAAGAGAACTAGAGACCTGCCTCTTAAGAAGTAAGTGTGGCAACAGGAGATGAGTAAATGCTAAGAAAGCGTGCAAGAAAGATTGAAACTTGTAACTCATAATAATAATATTGTAGAATGTTGTAGTGTGCAATATGTAATTCTACTTTTGCTTTGGTTGAGCATAACTGACCAGACCCAGACCGGGCCAGACGAGACACTCTAGACCATTTCTTATTTGCTAGAGCTCTTTGTATAATGCATCGGATAAGAATAAAGACAAGACAAACGGATAGTGTAACCAGAGTTCTTACAAGTAAAGCTATTTAGTGTACATCTGGACTCTCTTTGGCATTTGTACTGCAATTTTAGGTATAATTTGCAAAATTGATGTCAAAAATGTGCAAATAATGAATTATCCCCAATTTTAAAAATTCTAAAAAATGTATTACAAATTATAGTGTGTAATATTCCAAGTAGAGTCCGGCATACTCATCCAGACTGTGATAATAAAGTTTGCAGAGGAACGGATAACCATGAAAAGGTAAAATTGCACGCAATGTAAAAGGCAATCTATCTAGTATAATAATGTATTTGTTGTAATGCCATGGGTTGGGTGAAGCCCAGTGAACTATGTTTTCAGTTGGCAAAGGCAAACAAGAAGAAGCCTATAAAAGCCAGACCATGGCAGAAAGCAATCTCCTCCACATCCTATTCTATAATACTTATTGTAATAACTAGCATGTACATAAACCTGCCTATTATAATGAGTAATATCAATATGAAGTAGGATGGAGGTAAAGTCAATTCAAATCATAATCATCGCATCGCCTAACATAATAAATACTACGACGCAAAAGAATTTGAGCTTTAACTTGTAATTTACAGGTAAGTGATGCTAAAAGCTACAGTTGACTTTTTAAGTTATAGGGCACGAGTGATATATAATGACATCTCAACTATCATTAAAACGTATCTATACCTGGGAAATACTTATATCACTATGCTAGTAGAGTATAATAATAGATTTGGGATTTAGAGTACATGTTAACTAAGGTAACGTTAGTTAGTGTTGATTGTGCAAGACGGGAAGAAGGGAAACGGGAATCCTTCATGTGTGTAAATAAAAGAAGAAAGGATTTCCTACTACTTCCTCAAGTAAGAGTAGTAAAACGAGAAGAAAACGAAAGAAGATTATATTATATGCTGATATGATGAGATTTATTTTATCTCAAGTCAACAGAGCAGTTGCCCTATCTAAATAAGTAGTGTCTGTGGGTAATAATAATAATATATAAATAGTATAATCCAAAGTAGGTATATACTAAACACAAAACTATAAAGGACACAACTCACTGACTATGAACACACAAACAAGTAGCGTAAAGCGAAAAAATGCATCAGCAAAGGAAGAAGAACAGAATCAGAACTATTTCAAGTTGTTTCCACTTAAAAATCTACTACTTGGTACTTAACACTACGGTGGAGTAAATTCTTTTCTTTTTAATTAAAAATACAAGAGAACCGGCTTGGCTTGATAGCTGACAATGGGATTGACAAAGAAATGTAACTATATAGTGGCTCATCTTAACAAAAAACATTCTACGCTCGTAGCAATCATTTTTGTTGGATCAATTTTATTCCTACAAGTAAAGGTAAAGCACTGTACTGTACTACATCCGAAACATGTATAAACATTTTGTTGGCTATGCACAACAACCATAATGAATACATTACACACTATTTTAAAAAAGCTATTTATTATCTGCATAATAAATATAAATTTCACTACAGTCTGGTACTGCATTAAAGGGGAGTGTCCAAGTGAGAGAGTTAACTAGTAGAAATGCATCTGCTCTAAGAAGATATATTGCACAGGTAGCATATATTTAAAATACAACTCTGATGGCAGATTGTGGTACAAAACCATATTTTCCTTTCGTTTCGAACCATCACCCTGTACTAAAACAAAACCCTCCAGATTATGCCACATGTACAACGAAATATAACCTAAAGCTATTTCCACATTATGCAACCCAAATATAGAGCAATTATATTTTTTATTAAGGATTTCTTTTAGCTAGGGCACAAGAAAATTGAATTTTCAATAAAGTGTGAATAATTTGTACGTCTACAATAACTTGTAGTATCAAAATGGACATTAGCAAACTCAAGGGCTTAAAAATGTAGTAAATCCTCTTCCTATTTATTTCAGGCGATGAGTTGTGCCTGTACAACTAAAGAAAGCCTAAAATATTGAAATATATTATCCATAATAAATACTATATCTCTACATCTAACATACGGTGACGGTTACCTTAAAAAATCTGTCTATTGTATCTTGTCAAAAATGTACCAATTTTTACTACACTTACACGCACATTATTTATTGCATTACCACTCTAAACAATCAAACTCACAATACATAACAAAACAACCTAAAGCAACTCAGTACACAAACAGCTATCTTGCAATCACTTCTAGAACCGTATTTACCTAAGACAGACAGGGTTAATATTATTATGCATCCTTTTCAAGGTGTATTAATAATCAAACATTACTGAATATTTTAACCACATAAATGTATGTGTTTTATTTTCCCTAAATATTTTATACGGAATGTCGACACCAATAAGCCTTACATGTAAAATGCCATGTTTTTATTCATATAAAATGCTAAGCTTTTTAGAAAATTTAAAAGTAATCAAAATGTTGAATTATTAGATTTGTATTGTAAGAGTAAAAGAGTTGATTTAACAAAGCCTGAAAATCTATTTTCTTGATTGAGTATATTTAAATTGTGGGCATTTTGTGTTTATAGGATGTAGGAAGTAGATAGATTTTAAAATGCAGAAATACGGCGCAACAAATACTTAGGAAGGTCTATGTTTTAATGCTTCTGCTACAAATTCTAAAAATTCTTGGGAACTATTCTAAAAAGTTGTATTGTGTAGTATCTTCGCGAAACTCCTACACAATGCACGAATGTACAAAAGGGACAGTTTGACATTAACATCGAGTGCACTCATTGTGAGAACTTGATCCGTATTTCATATCCGCAGTGTCATTTCAAGAAATGCAACTGCACATTGTTTAACCTAGGTATTTGTTTTCCTAAGAAAGAAGAATTGATATCGTGAGGAGATTTAGATGTGCCCAGTTGGATCGCACAAAGAAAAAAGACAGTTGACTTTTGTGTAGGACAAGCATGGCTGCCCTTCCCGTTAATTCCTCATTTTACTAATTAACTGGATAGGCGCATTGAAATTGCCATTTAATTTGTACACATCTAAAGCAGATACCACCAACAGTTATCTATTGCAGATGCTTAAAATGTTTTCCAAATATTTTATACTTACATTTTACAGCTATCTACCATTTACGAAAACAAAAAAGTATCACGCAAAAAGAGAGTCAAATACCTGAACACGCTACCTTTCATCGTCAAAAAATGTCATACTTACACGTATGAGGGTAATTATAAGACCCCACAAAAAATTTCTACTCGTTAATCCATTACAGAATCATAATTTGAAGTTTTTAGTATTTAAATCAAATTTAAAAAATACATTTAGATTATAATGTTTAAAGAGTACTTATGATTATTAATATTGTATAGAATATAATGAAAATATATAATTACCAAAGGTACAGCATTTAGACATTTACAACATACAACAGGTAACGTATTCTTTAACGATAGTTACATAATTTCAGTAACAAAGAAAGATTAACTGTGCACTTGTGAATCGGTGCTACTCACGGTGGTCGACGAAAAATAATCTACATTTATGGTTTGGATACTGTTATACTTTCAATTCTGCGTGCCAGTGCCACTGTTATTTTACGTCTCCGTTTGTATTCATTACCCACATTAGATTCGGACGAATGCTTTAACAGCAGTTGAAATAAATTCTAAAATTATCCTACTATGAATGATGAATACTTAAGTACGAAGTATACTGTACATTTATGGCTAGGTACTACTTAGCCATATAGATAATACACTCTCAATAATTGCCTTGCCCATTTTTATAGTGCATATTTCGTGTATCTGTACTATAGAATGTACTTATCAGTCGAAATGAAACATGATCCACGAAAATACTCTTACTATAAGTTAAAGCATTCCCATCTCTCAAAGACAGTACAAGTATATAAATAAATTATAATGTACTGTACACATTTTGGATGGAAGCATGTTAAGTACAGATATGTGAGTCGAAATTGCTTTGCATGTACAGCAATTGATTGCATTGATATCTTTAACCGTAGAGAAGACATCGGTTGTTTAATTCAAGGAAATGAAAAAAGTATCTGAAGGCGATATGGATGCAGCTGTGAGATGTCAACGAAATCACATTACAAATCATATAGTTGACAAGCACTAGTAGGTGTTGGTGCATGCCCTATGCTGTGAGTTTACTACTTTACTTTGGTTTAAAATGTAGTTTCGGTGAATAGAAAGGACCGCAACATAGTCGAATGCTTTACGAGTCTATTTATGAAGTTTAAGTTGAGCTGAGCTGTCAATTAGTCAAGCCTACGATTTCTGCTGTAGTCTATAATAAAAACCAAAGCCGACATTAAGACTCGTATGTTAATTTTGGCCATACATAATATTAGCCCATTCATGACTAGACTACATAATCGACTCATCTCAATATTCTACATCATTATTAGGTAGATTGTACTGGGAATCGACTGAGCTGGGCTACACTCTTTCATAAACATAAACCTTCAAATAGTGTCTACGATTTACCAGACACGCCATGTCAACTAAAATATTTAAAGTCAATATCTGCATGCTAATCTATTCTACTCATGTACTATTTATTCAGATGCACATTTATTGAGAAACTGTTGAGTTCTAATGGACTGTGATAAGTAACCAAGTAGCTATTTCAATTGCAGTATTATGGACAATAGCAAATCAATAACCAGACATGACGGAAAGGGGCAATTCGTAGTTCCGCATAGAGTAGTCTGGCTTGAAAGTCTTTTAAGGAATTAAAAGTCACCGTAACTACTTGTAAATATATAAAATGTTTCTAATGTGCTACTTAAAAACTATTTATTGTAAGATGCAAATTAAATGCTATTTATCATTGAACATGGCATAATGTACAAATTAAAAGAGGTAGAAATAGTGGGATGATCATTATATTGACTTTAAACAATGCAGCAAACCTAAGTAAGTTAAATAATTGAAATTCACGGCCTTAAATGAAATCTATTTGCTTTGACTTTGAACTAAACTGTGTAATCCATTAAAATGTTTACCTTCCGATTAGTAAAGCTCGTAGAATAGTAAGTATATATTTACAGGAACCATGACATGTAACTACAGAGGTAAGTGGAAGTGTAGTAATAGTAATGGGTAAGGTAAAGCAAAGCAGATGTATATTTTGTAAATTTTTAATGAATTCTTACCTTGCTTAGTAGCAGCAATAGTGTCACCATCAGAGGAGACCTGCAATAGAGAAGGCAATGGCTCAGAGCTGGTGTCGGTCAGAGTGGGACTCACGGATGTTGACGAGGCCACAGAATAGTTATAGCGAGGTTGATGCGGGTACGAAATCGTGATCACAACCATTACTCTTCCTTTTCCCTATTAATCACTTTCCAATATCTTTAGAAACAACTTGGAAAACTATTCGCTACGAATAGTCAACTTCTCCGTTGTCACCGTGTCAAATCCCTCGCATACAACTCAATAAAGTTGTATAAATCTATCGTTTCTCCAATTTCTTAGTGCTAGTATGACTATAAATGTCGTAGCAGTCTTGTTCTAGTATAAACTATAATCTTATATTAGGTATATCCCTTATTACTAAACTATTGATTAGATTTGCACTTTATGTATGCAGGTACGTATAAAATAAGTTTTGACTATCTAGCGATGATTTAATGTAGCAATATAGATACTGTTGTGTATTTGGAGCTAATCATCCTCGTCAGAAAATCCCTTCGGTCATTTTGTCTGTCAATAAATAACTCAACTAATTAGCAAAATCAACTTATCGTAACGGGAGAATTTATGAATGCTAACACACCCCAATAGTCAACGTCAACTGTTCATTTTTGATATCTGCTAATAATACTGTTGGATTGTGGACTACAGAAATTGGTAGGAGCCAGATATCTACTCTTATTCCTTATAAGTAAATATGTGTTTAACAATAAGTCGTAATAAAATGGAACCCTATCGTCTTTTCAATAAATTATAAGTTACTAAATAGGTACTGTAGCCAATGCGCGTTTTCATTTTTCATGTTATGAAAGATTCCGTTGTAAAATCTCAGTTAGTTTTCGCCGTTTTAAGAGAATTTGAGAGATGTCCAGATGAACTTAGGGACTGTGATACAATCAGAAAGAATTCAGTTATTCAGCGCACGATCATGTTGATCTTGAGCTAGTACACTGCACAATTCACTGAAAGCTATTCATACAAGGTAAAACAAACTTGTTCTTCTATCGTGCAATATGAATCCGCTTTGGAGTCGTAAAAGTACTAGGGAATAAAATTAAACCTAAAGTTTTGGTAAAAACAGGAATGTGAGGAGCAAAACTTTACAAGTTCATAAGTCACACGAAATAAAAACAACTGCGTATATTTCGGAGGAGCAAAGAGATTTTCAGATTAGAACATTCCACCACAATCGGCTGTCTCATTCAACTCTGCAGATTTTGATCTGTGACTCGGTGGACGTGTGAGATTATAACTTTGCTAGAGTCAAGTTGTAAAGTTGAGAAATTCCATGTTTCTATTGTGTCTGAACGTAGTTGAGTCTTCGCTAATGAAAATGTTCGTTTCTTTCATTAACAATAAAGGAACTTTTAGTGTTTACTAGTGGTTTCACTACAGTACATCATGCACTCACTACGAGAACTGTTGTGTGAATGCAATGAATTGAACCACAGTCTATGTGGTACAACTAATTCAACAGAAAACGAGAGCAAAGTCAGCCTCAGCCACTCATTTGAGGCATACACTATAATATATTTTCTATCTAATAATAATAATAATAACAATAATAAATGAGTTCAATCTTATAGGTAGATACAACTATACTAGTATATAGGTATTAGGGGATAAGGGATTGTAGTTAGCGATGCGTTGAAATGTTAATTTTTATATTGCTTTACGATTTTGCTTCTTTATAAGTCAATGTGTTGAGAGTTGTGATGCTTCTAACTGCGTTTGGCTGCATCTGCATTTGACTTTAAAGTGTGGAGGCTGAACTGTGTATAGTTGTGTTGCAATGCATTCAATCTTGAGATGATTTATTGCTGTTACTTACTGATATAGGTAGGAGTGAAGAAACACTATTAAAAGTTATTTTGAACTGAGTTAGGATTGGCTCCCTTTTGTGAATCAAATTGACATTAGAGTAACTACGCAGAGAATTGTTATAAAATAGTAGCTGACTTATAATCTGCAAAGTTGGGTCCACGATAGACGGAGCTTAACTTAACTCATTACTCCGACTAGTCGAGTCTGCACATGAAAAGTAACTTTTCTGCGATTGTATTGTTAGCCTATTTCCTCTGGCTTGGTTTTGTTTGGCTAAAGCTGTCTAAGCCGACCTACACTTAGCTACCTGCCTATTTACTACTTATTCATAGTTATTAAAGTTGCTATCCCTCTAATTCTTTATAATGTTATTAGGAGCTGGTTAAAGTTGAGTCAGGGAGATTGATAGGATTGGATTGAATTAGATCTCACGGCCTGTGGTTATAATAATCGTCCGCAGAGTAATAGCTTTTTCGTCTTTGCACTTTCAATCAATCTATGTCGTAGTCTCCCTACTGCCCACACGTTATTCTGGCAGTGGCACTCACACTCACATGGAAGGAACTCACTTAGCTCTCAAGTCAAAGTTTGATCTCGTGCAATTAGGGACGCGAATGTAAATCCCTTGTTTCCCTACGAATGTTGTATTCTCTTCTGAATATTCGGTGGATGGATGGAGTGAGTTGAATTGTAACAATGGGCGTAGATTTATAAACAAGAAATTATAACAGGACAGGTGAAGTTGCACACAATATTTATTACAACAATGCTCTGTGAATCCACAAAAGTTTTCACCATTTCACCACGAGTGTTAAAAAATCTTAATTTCCAATGAATTTTCTTGTTTGCTCAGAGTCTAACACAAGTAAATGAAGATAAGTACGTTCACGCTAAACGTATTTAGTAGTAAATTATAGCACCTTGCATAAGCAGGTAGGTAAATAGGAGAGATTTAGTAAATAAATAAATGTGTGTTCATTCCATTTTCCTCTATAATCTCGAGCAACTGCATTAAATATTTTATCTCGTGAGACTAACTGACTTGGCAAGGCTCCACTCCACTTCACTATTCGCCCCGTAATCTAAAGTCAAGTAGAATCAAATCAAATCGCTAGAAAAATGCGCTTAAGTGAAGGAGAGACAGACAGCACTTGCTATTATCTCGAGCAATATCCATTACTTTTCTAAGTTCCTTAATGTAAGTGTTCCTCGACCAATCTCACAAAACCATTTGAACGCTAATAAACACTATCTTCACTTTTGATATTGCAGTTTAGTGCAACGGACAAGAGTCGAGTCAGCTAATCTAATAAATGTTCACCTCAGTTCTATTGGCTTGCAACTCTCGATCGAGACTGACTACGCCACACAATGCACGCTAACTAACTATTTAAACCAGAGGTAATTCAATGGAAGCCAATTCCTCATCTCAGATACCTTCCCTAATGCATTCCAGAGCTGTTGATTATGATATAGACGCAGACAGAAGAAGGACAGGGATAGACAGGTGTCTTTTTTCGTTAGGCTGGCTAAACACTTGATGCACTTTCAGAGCTCTACCTTATCTATGCACCACCAGAATGCAACTTAACATGCAATTCAGTCAAAAGGTACTTTTATGCAGTAGAGCACAGTTAGCCATTCCCAGATGATGATATAGGATGAGATCTGGGCTAACAATAGCTATCTAGTATGTAATAGTATCATCTATAAAGATAATATCCTCTTTCGTTATGTTGAACTGAATAAAAACTCTACTTAAAAGGTTTCCTGGTGTAATAAGGAAAACACTTGTGATGTTCCGTCTCTCTCAACTTAGTCTCAACTCGAATGAACTATTTTTGAATTAAAACGACGCTACAAGACTTTACTGTTGCTTTGATATACTAAGTCTCTGTGAACGGGCACTTTTCTATTGTATGCTAATGCATTATAGTAGATAGTCACATTGTCTATGCTGTCTCTATAAATACCATACATGTGTGTTTTGTAGGAAATGAAAAAATCTTATTTCTAATGAGACTGCAATTCTTTGATTCTCTATTGTTGATTATTTTGTTTGATCCGAGTGGAGAATGCGCTCTGAATCAAAGTTTATTCAACTAAATGTCAATGCCAGTATATAGTAGAGTAGGAAATCGGAAATGAAGTTTCTACTCCTTACTGTGATTCTTTTAACAGGTTAACACACATTCCGTCTCTTTGAGTATCACTTTCAATGTGGAATGGACAATAGTCAATAGAATTCAATGAGCTCTTAAAGCAAAGTTTATGTTTGAGGCAGAGATAAGGCTGTTACTCTGACACTTGGCAAATTAGTAAATTGGAATCTGTACTGCAAACTTTGGAAGGATTCATGAGGAAATGGTGGGAATCTCATTTGCTAAAGTCTTCTATGTTACTAAATAAATATTTATTGTCTCAATTCAATCTTAAGACATTAGAAGGAATGACTGGGAGATTTGATGTCTACCCAGACAAATCTATTTATCTGTCTGTCTAAGCAGTTGTTTACACTTTTCTTTCCATTTATTTGGACACAGACCACAATGACAAGAATCTTTTTGTTTGCAATTTCTAAATGTAATTGTGGAAGATGAGACACAGTAACAGGTGCACACGAAGAATTCAAAGTAAGTACTACTACTTTGTTGGTTTGTCAACAATAGTAAGTAGCTACAGTTGTATTTGCAGTAGGAATCAATAGTAAGGAAAGTGTATTTGAGTGTTGAGGAAGATGTGAGACAGGATTAGCCGACATGTTTCTCTTGTATGGAGAGTGAAATGATTTTGTTTAAAATGCGAGTGTGGAGAGTGTACAAGTTGATGGGGTCAACGTTTGTCCAGCAAAACAATTGAATTCCTTATAGACAGAGTTGACTTCGGATTTAGTAGAGATGTGTGTATGGCCATAAAAAGCTGAAGACTCTCGCAGCTAATGAAAACCAGAGTAAGTAGGTGGAGTAGGCACTAAACAAACGAGACACGTTGCTCTAAGTAATGTACTTAACCGTTCTTGGCTGAACTCAGGGAGGTATGCAGGATAAATAAGGTCTATATCTGCATGAATGTACTTAACGTTGGCTATGTAGTTCAACTATTTCTTTAGTTATCTTATTGGAGTGGACTTGGAATGGAGTTTAGCAGTCCGACTGGAAAAAGCCGAAAAGAAAACGTGTGCAAAGTTGTTTGAGTCTTTCGTAGGTAGGTACGTAAAGTGCATTTGAAGCAAATGTGAGATGAGACGCAACAGAAGGGTTTACTTGTGTGTTGTGATTGTGAGTGGGCGAAGGAGCGACGGATGATTTTCACTATCTATCTCTCGTCTCCAACTAACTCCCAACCAACATGTACACAGCTCACCTGTTGCAGGTACAAATCATATACCTACCTATCCACATTATCCATGTACTACAATCCCTAATATCATTGCTAACTGCTAACAGTAAGTCATCTACATACCTATCCATGTATCTATGTAAGTACTACTCAATTTTTCATACGCAGGCAAAGTACTTGTACCTACTCCATCTAGCACACTCATAACGATATGGAGATATTCAATAAAATAAAAGCACAGTGAGATAGAGAGTAGCTCTTTTTTATGTTCTTGTGCATTGCATTACGTTGTGCACACATACATCACATCCATGCATACGTTAAGATACATTATAATAAGGAGGATTGAATACTATTAACTCTAACTGCCCAACAAGTCCACAGTCCACTATCTCATCCATTTATCTCCATATTCACATAATATAATCCTACTACCTATTCTTTTATATTACTCATTGCATAAACTACACATTAGAGGTGGGCTATTCACAAATATCCACAACCGACTTCTTTCATACTTGCCACTAGTACAAAATTTTATCCATTTGCTCCCTCAAGTATATAACTAATTTTTATTTTTCAATTAACTAACTATAAATTATTCCATACCATTGTTAAAATTAGAAGATTTGAAATACTGAGGTTTTTGTTGTTAAAGTACTTTAAAAACTAAACCTCGTAGTCTATTTTAACAACCTTTACCAAAAATTTTTAAGAAATTTATTAAACTGATTTTAAACTCTTAAAAAATTATCTAGTGTTTTAAAGTACAAACGAGAACAAAGTTATACAGGTCACTTTCATTTTTAAAGTTAATCTTGGTTGGGAAAATAAAAGGTTTTTGCTCCTTAGTGGAATCATTAGTTAAACTCAGGATACATTAAAAGAGTATCTATTGAGGCTGCTTTAATGGATCTAGATACAGCGTTAAGTACTTCTTCCAATAACATCAATAGACATTTATTTCCTAAATGGAGTTATTTTTGGTTGTTTTAGAACAATGTTTTGCATACAAAGATCTTCACCATTGTAGCTAAGGTATTAAGGTTCTTGAGTGCGAGAGGGTCTTCTGTTAGCATGCCCACCACTAGAAAAGGAAGCGACTGGGAAAGACAGAGTCTCTCTGCTCCAAACTTATTCGCGTCATTAGCGATTTTAGAGGAAGCCCTGATGCATTTCTTTTTAAGAATGGGGATTTGAATGATAAATCGAAAATCGAACGTCCTTATCGCCATTTTCACTTAAAGCATTAGGTAAACGTCAGCAGATTGCTACGAACTTATGCATACATTCTTAAAGGTCAAAGTGACTAGATTTAAATATGAAAATGATGCAGTTAGGTATGCTGTGTGTTGCAGCTGTTTCTATATGACCTTTTTTATAGGAATGGAGCAATAAATAGTTACTATCTTTCTCAAAATAGCTTTTCAACGTTATGTATCATTTACTTTTGATGGAAAAATAAATGACGTAAGCACAATGATTGCTATGCACTTTGCTGATGTCAATGACAATCATTTGTGCTAGTTCTTCGGGAAAAATCGTTGTTTTTCACAAAATTATATACGATTACAAAAACACAGTACATTCCAGAATATTCATCCATGTGTAAAAGGAATAAAACTGCTATAATATTCAGACGAGAGTTAAAATGTTATTTGACGGCGTCGATCCCATCTCTACGATTGGCAGGCAAGAGGAAAGGTATCTTAGCGTAACTTGCCTTAAATTAAAGGTACTGTGAAGTAAAAAACGAACGTCCAGCTCAGGCAAAGCAGATGAGAGGACTAAGCGGTTGATTCCATGCACATCCCAAAGCTAGGCCTGACAAACGTTGTTGGCAAGCTAATCTTGAGATCCTAAACTTAAAATTCTTTTAGTAGACAGGGCATGACAAGAAAAGACTGAGTCAGAATGAGGCAAGAGAGATGCGAATTAGAAACAAGAAAATAAGAAACCACTGCCCTGACAGCATTGCTTTGCCTACTAGATTAGATTACCATTAACTCTTTGTCCAATCTGCTCTTCAGTTTACTTTTTTGTTCAATTCATCCACCTAAGTATGTATAATGCGTATGCACATGTTGCTATTCTATCCAGGATTAATATACACGTATCCTTGTTTAGTATTTTGCTATTTCATTTAGTGCACGCATAGAGAGATACACATTATTTACATACAGGTAGGTAGGTAGGTGTATGCATCTCTAGCATATTATGATGGTGAAGATGTTATTTTCCACACATCACAATACTAGAAGATCTTCATCTGCAGATGTACACTTAAATATTTATAGCCGTTTAGTGAATATACAAACTTGCTACACCAATACCATAGAAAGGATCAAGTTGGGATGATTTGATCTGGCTGTGTTTGTCCTGTCCTATTAGTAAAATCGTTCTGTGTAACAATAGTAGTAAATCCCAGGTGGCTGGTTAGAGACAGGAACATTGAGACGAGTTGTAATGAACAATAAGCAAGACTCTTATCTTTAGATTAGAAAAATGCAATTCTCGCTCCATCATAAAATCATAATAAACTCCATCATAGCGTGGTCTATGTATATGTACTTATTAGTCATCATCATAATATCTCCTTTTGTTACGTATACTCAGAGCTTTGTGCTAGCCGTTTTCTTTACTTTCATCATTACTAGGTTTTTATTCGAGACGGAGAGTTGACGGTGTGCTTTTTGGAGGAACGAGTAATGATGGCTAACGCATTGCACACTTTGTGATATAATATATTACTACATTTATATTACAATTACCATGCTTTGAAATGCATTAGTTTCGTATTGCATCTTTATTTTATGATCCCGTCCTCCTGCCTATATCCATGAACTGTTTGCAAAAGAATATACACTCCTCGCACCATGCATACAAATAAAGTATACATATCTGCACAAATGTAGTTACCTTCCAGTTTTTCTTACCTTGCTCTTCATTTCAGCTCGTCGATTAATAGTGTACAAAGTGACTAACAAGGTGCACATATTATATTCAATGTGGCATCAGCGTATCTTCTGTGTACATGCTAGCGCCTGTGTGCAGACAACATTCACAAGTGAAATATGGTTGTGGAGTAAATTGCAATTCAACAACGTAATAATATTTACTTGTACCCGTAGAGAAGAAAACAGGTAGGTGGATTTCTTGGCTTCACTTTTCTTTACTCCCCAATACCATTACGCATACATAATGTACTGCATAATATGTAATTCTCTCTATACTATCCACCTTATATTTACTATCGCCAATCCAAATTGTGCGTAGCTTAGTATATTATAGCTATTACATTTAGTGTCTTGTATTTTCCCAAGATGCTTCTCGTGCGTGCACTGAAATTGCATAGACCATTGTAGTATAAGTATTTTGTCGCATATGATGCCATAGATGACGTAACGACGAATATACATTTCAGAGAGTGTCATATAACCATCGGAGATTATATCCTTGTTGGCTTATTGCCTTTATATATCTATAGCACCCACAGCACAATTGTAAGTGCAAGAGGAAAAGTGGTTAAAAATCATAATAAATAAGCTTTGTAATGCATTGCACTTAGTCTTTATAGGTATTCTTAAGCTATTGCCATTCAGTGTCCAATCTTCCAGGTATTTATATATTATGTATGCAGGTTTTTCCTGACTAGAATGATGAGCAGCTATCTAGATGCATATTCCAAAGACAGAAACAATACCATGAATACTCTAATAGTATCTAGGGTTTATATCCATTGTCTTTACTGTCAAGACTGTATTAATATTTTCCATGAGCTAGTTCTCACCTTAATGAGTGTAGTTGGTGAATTTTTAATTGTCTGAAATCTTATCTTTGTATGTAGTACAGTCATAATTAGGAGTAGTTGGGATTTTTAGAATTTTATAGTGCTCTAACTGTTTTTAATATTTATGTTATCACAGGTCTAATATGTAGTGAGAGTAATGACAAGACAAACAAATCTTGTAACTTAAGAAGTGTAGCTATTTAGATACCCTACTAGTAGTAGAGTGTACCTAACTATATCCGTGTCTTATTATGTCATATTCCCATTTCGTGTTTACTTATACCTATATAATATTACTCTGTTGGTATTTACAATTATTACTATGTAGTTGTACATTGCATTGTATTTTGTTTTTTTTAGCAAGTTTAGTTTAGCAAATACATCATAGTGAGATCGTCAAACGCCCTCGCCTTATTAGCTCACGGCATACATACCTACTACTATTTACTAGTACCTACACAGCTATAAGGATATAGAAAGAGGTATAATTATTTACATAGCATATCCTATCTTACATAAATGTCTTATTATCAAACGAGAGTATAGTAAACATTATTGTACTACATATATAGTGCATTATGAAAGCATTTCATACGGACGTTCCTTCTTTCTATTAGGAATTAATATATATCTGTTTTTTTCAGTGCTAAAATTCTATTACAAAAATATTGGAGATAGGAATAGTCGCCAACTGCTATACAACCCTTTTGAATGCAGAACTAGTAGACAGAAGGGATAGGGAACATTAGTACAATTTATATACCTATATAAAAGTACAATGAGTGAGTGTGGGTGCAGTAAAATACTAGAAGCTCAGCGTAGGCACCTACACTGCATTATATCAAAAGATTTTGACGTATCTATGTAGGTAGGTGCACAACAAGTAGCAAGAGATTATAGATCTACTTATATATCTGCGAAAGTAAACGTAGATTATATTTCTGCCCACTGACGTAATCAGATATTTTTGGCTTTGCCTTATTGCCTTCATTTAATTTGCCCGTGGACAGACGAATAAATGAAGAGCAGGAGCGAGACATTTACTAATTTTGTCATCATCAGTCATTGTTATCCTTCCTTCTGACTGGACTTAATTTTGTCGTTTCCATCAGTAGCTCGTCGTGCTCTATGCCAATATCAAAAGACTCCTCAGTCCGTGAATTCATGTAAAACATAACAATACTCAGTTGATGCTAAGTGCAACACAGCATGATCAACATAACTTTATATACTTGCACTTGCAAAAAAATTGTTGATACTACTAAAGTTTATTTTCTCATCCATTGTACAAATGAAAACGACAATTTAATACAATATTTA
Source organism: Tomocerus qinae (assembly GCA_020055645.1). Taxonomy (NCBI): domain Eukaryota; kingdom Metazoa; phylum Arthropoda; class Collembola; order Entomobryomorpha; family Tomoceridae; genus Tomocerus; species Tomocerus qinae. The sequence goes on along the minus strand of CM034548.1, from coordinate 15,972,208 downwards.
CTGACTACGCTAATGAATATTACTATGTACAATGCATCACAGAATAAATAATAAGCTTCCATACAAAATACACACGTAGACATAGAAAACAATATATAATTATTCTCATCATAATACCTTTTGAAAGATGATTCCAACTGTTTCTAAGAAAATTAAGATGCAAAAAAATGCAAGGTTCACTTTCCATATTTCGCCCATTCTTTCTAACAAAATTTATTGACAATGAATTGAAAAGGAGGAGAACATTAATGAACTTCAAATAGAGAACCAGAACTAGTGTCAATAATTATCTATAACCTGTTGTTGGAGTGCGTGGTTAGGAAATAAAATTTATAGCATGTGTATATCCTGAATTATTAATTAGTACAGCTTATAAACGTTTTGACCACCTTCCATGAATTTTGCATGATTGTACACTCTCAAGGAAAATATTACGTCAAAATTCAACAAACTTCCATGTATTGACTTAGAGAGATTATCTTTCTAAAATTATCATAAATCCGATATAATGAAGTAATTCTCCTTAAGATGGTTTCTAAGAATAAGATTCCATTTTACTATTTGTTCAATGCACGCGAGCAAAACCCAAGTTGCATCATTATGTCTACAGTTTGCATTCGGTTAGCCTATAAAGACAGGCACTTTTATGTAGATTCATTTATTTGCAATAATACTAGGTGCTTATTACAATGCATGTACTTTGTTGCAAAATGGAACAGATGTGGTGTAACTAGAATATATCTGTTCCATCCAGTTAAGAAAAATAGGGCTTCATAATATTCATCTGATTTTCCTTTATTTTATTACCTTAGTATTAAATAACATTCCATTCTACGTTGGCCTAGCCATTAAAGCTACCTTTCTATTATTTGCTTTTTCAACGGACGATGATACAATCTCCAACTATTATTAAATATATACTAAAATATAACCATTGCAAAGAAAAACATTTTTGATGTTCACATTTTACTGCGGTTAACCACAGTAGTTACTTCATGACATGCAAATCTCCGTTGAGAACATCTTTCCAACTGTTTAAGCATATACTTATAACCATAAATAGGGGATTCTTCATTCAGTCTCTTTAGATCCCAATAAAAATTCACAATTTTTTTGATTGATTTTACTACGGTTTTGTTCGTCTATAAAGTGATTGATTGCATGACCATAAGAAATAAGTACATTAGTATTCCTTGTAGAAAATTCCTTTCCAAATTTTGTCTGTATATTTTAATCTATTATGCAAAAACCTTTATTTATTCTTCAAAAGATACCAAAAACTTTCATGCCTTTGCAATTCTTAATTATTTTACTGCTTTTACACTAGACATGCATCAGTCAATTAATTTTTTACGTTTTCATATTATTGGAAAGTATTTGTACACCTTTGTACTAATATAACTTTTACAATAACCCAAATCTGAAATATGCCTTTTATAACTCAGTTCTTTGTGGTTTGATATGTAGGTACCCACAATATCGACAACAATAAAACTTGAACATTTTTTGTGAAACTTTACAATTCATTTTTAAGGAATTAATGTATAATACCAAGGTCTATGTTATTTCAGGCTTTGCGGTAATATTTTATTTTAATTTATGGATATTTTGGTTTGAAGAACATCATCTAATGATTTATATGTGATCATTAGTATAAAGGAATTGCAAATGAGATTGAAGCATAGTGTCAATTTCTATATTATCCTATTTGAAGCTTTGTTGTAAATAGTTAATTGCAGACATGAACTGATTTCTGTCTCTTTTAAAGTAGCACAGAGTAGCCAATAGACCTAACGGCTAACACTATAGCTGATGGACAAGTTCATTAAAGTGGAAATTAGTTGGATGGGAAAATATAAGACAGAGCTCGGAAAAACTGCCTGTTCCATGTGGTGCGAGAGGCGTGGCTGAGCCCCCACGTATGCAGATGAAAAAAGCTACTATAATAACTAATATAAGCAAAATAGCTAAATATTCGTTTTTTGCATAGAAATTCTCAAGTTCAGCAAAATTATGATTATTATGTCCTTAAAATGCGGGACTACAATGCCGCAAGTAACTCTAATACTATAGAGGAAGGCTTATAAGTACATTTAATAGCAAATGGGAATGATTAGCTATAGCACGAATTTAACAAGTGGAAAGTTGAAGGTAGGACTATAAAGGAGTGTAGCAGATAATAAACAAGTAGTAGCTATATTGTGTAGTCCTTGTATCTCAGGTCGCAGGTCGTTAAGTTTGTAAAAGATTATTCGCAATTCTAATAGTTGAAACATGTAAGCGTGTTTGAGGAGCCAATTTGTAATGTCTTGTTTACCTTCTTGCAAAATTCTGTAAAATGAAAACAGTGTTTAGTAAATTTCAGGAGTCAGAAGCATAAAGGTCACACGTATTTTGATTCTCTCTGCGTTATCTTGTGCTGTTCCAATCTGATTCACTTCCGTTGCAGAGGTAAATTCACCCCCGGTTGTAAATTGAGATTGGCCATAATAAGTGTTATTACTCGTTGTACTTGTGCTGTCTGTTTTTTACAGTCGAAACCCAAAATCATTGTTGTGCCTGTCACAAACAAATCAGGGACAGACAGAGTCTTAGTATTTTTTCGCAAATGAAGATAAAGCTCTTAGAACGGTCTAAAGTAAGCATTGGAGCATTGTGATTGTGCACTGTAATCTGCTTGGCCAGGCTTAGTCTCAGCTCTTGGTTTAGACACGTAGCTAAAGTAACAAAAGTTGGGAAGACAAGAACGTGAGTGCGATTTAACCTTAGGAATTGAATCGAGAAGTTAAGAGTCCGTTGATCAAACATTGCACTACTAATCCTTCTTGCCTTCTCAACGCAATTCCATGTAGGTACACAAACCCCGTGTTAAGTCCTCGACAAATTATATTATGACAACGCACACACTATGCCAATATATCCTTAAGCATCATAACCGTACTAAACTAACGCAATTCTTCAACTCTTGATGGAAATCTTTAGTAAAGCTAGCTAAACTTATTATTCTAATTGAATAGCTTCATTCCAATGTTATACATGAGGTCAAACCTCCACCATATACTTATCCCTATACCAGAATCCAATTTGCACTCTGCACATTCAAAGAATAAATACAGACGGGCTGCACTAAATGTAACATTATATAAATAGCAACTCCTTTTTGTATATTTAGATACAGACAGATCTTGGTATCAAGTCCTATGGACAATAATACTTTCGCTTTTCTATATCTAATTGTACTCTGTGCATAGCTTTATTCCAGACGTAGCCTTAAACAATATACTAATTGTTAGTCACTACTTAATTTATTATCGGGCCTATTATATTGCAGTTTTTGAGTATATATACTGATTGTTTGCATAAAGAATCACTCGAGACGTAAAGAATGCTAAGTTGCCCTTCCAATGCAGCTTCACTTTCGCAAACGAATATGACAGAATAATTACCGTAATGTGTTGAGTTGCTGCACAAGGGATTTTCTGTCCCTATTAAACCCTAATAACTAACTATAACGTGTGGCCAATTAGCTACTGATTTCTTGCCACTACAACTTAGAATTGTTTCTTCAAAAATTATACAATGTCTGGCAAGGTCGAATTAACAATGTTTGTGGCTACGAGGTTGATGATTTGGGTGGCGTACCCGCGCAGCCTTATTGGTATAACTCTTCAATTAAAATTACGCACTCTACTCCCGTAAGTATTTGATTCATATAATTATCAATCTAGTAAAATATCTAATTCTGCATTGTTTAAAGGCTTTCAATCATGTTATCATTAATTAGCTCTGATATAATAAATTCCCGTCATAAAAATTATCATGAGATTTAATTAAATGAAGACATCCATTTAATTCGAGAATTAATTCCTTCAAAGAAAGATTTTCTAAATGGTCCACAGAATCTAAAGGCACAATTTATAAATGGATTTAAATAGAAATCTCTATGAGGCTTTTGACTTCGTAGCCTTCCTTATAATCATTAATTATGTTAAGTACGGAAAATGTTTTTTCCTTACGAGTTTTTTTAAAGATCTGGGAAAGGAACGAAACAAATTATGAATTACTTTTCTAATTCCTGTATCAGCAAAAGATCAAATTAAAGGGCATTGTGTTTTTGACCTGACGAAGAGATTCCATCTAGCAGAACATGATATATTCAAGTTTAATTGGAGATGACCTACGTTCTATAAATAACCATGCAACCGTTCATTTCTCAGGTGCATGCGGCAAATGCAGTGCAGCAGACAGCAAATTGGATGCACTTACTAAAATTAGTCATCCTTAAAATGATCATGTACGAATAGGAACTTTAAACACTGTCAATTATCATAGTACATTAACCATAACCAAATGGCTGGTATTTATGGAAATGAAGTAGGTATCTCATGTTAGCATTTACTTATACAAAGTTAACTACAGGTTAGTCAAATTGAAATTACAGATGAGCAGATGATTCACTATTCTCATAACATTTTTATACCCATTTTTCACAGAACATATACACTTAATGCTAGTTTGAAAGGAGGATGATGCCTAAAATTAAAAAAATGCAGAATAACAATTGTTAAAGATCATTTTTGTGCCATAACAAATTTTCCACGCTGCAGCGGTGTTCTTGTTTCTAGCTGAGAAGAATTACGTCACTCACAAGTCTGAGAAATACAACACGTGTATATGTTTGTATTCCACTGAGTCCGTAACTTAAGACTGACGCTAATACTAACCAGTTTTACTAAATCCAAACGATTGCACTAAATATTACTACTCCCACAGATTGACGTGTAACTACCTACAACTAGCGATATGTAATGTTACAGCTCAAATAAGTAATACCTATATTCCTATATTTCTATTGCAATAATATAAAGTTGGAAAATATGCAACCGCTGAAGATTTAATATCCACCTTCCATATAATTGTACGACACATTTCATCAACATGACACATGCCAACATTTAGTAGTACTTATTATGGTCCAGTTAGCCCATTTTTCGGTAATATTTATCTCCAGTTCAACTTAATCGTTAAATCCAAATAGCTAAATCTTCTAGAAAGAACTTTATACCTATATATTTGTGTTAAGTGTTAAATACTGCTATACTGTATGTTAGATCGACAGCTAAGAAAATTTAAATCTCATTGGAAATTATGACCTGTATACTCCTCCGATTTTACAGATGCATAATATTTGAATTGAACCAATGCTGTAAATAAACGTTATTATTACCACAACCAATTTTGGATTTTTTCTGTTTATCTGTCATTCCTTACCTTTTGCGTATTAAAATAATTGTAGCACATATATATATTTATTTTGTGGGTGTTTTGTCTATTTTATGCGTCACTGCACAAGCCAAACTAGTTATTAATACCTACAATGTTACAATTACAACAAATGAACATAAAGCACGAATGATATTTGCATATCTTGGTATATTTATGATAAGCTTTTTAAAAGGGGTTTTCCAGTTAAATTAGTTTGTCATTGTGCATTTGTATTGTGCAGTTTGGTATGCTTAAAAAGGGCATAATTAGTTCAATAAAATCAATGTGTCCTCGGAAACTGACAATAATTAGTTGCAAGACAACATTTACAATTCATTTATTTGGAATGATAAATATAATTGTTTTATTGAAATGAATTTTATAATAGTAGAGTGTAAATTCTCACATTCTATTCTTATATATTTTCTAATATCCATTTAGCTTTTGATGTAAAGAGGTGTAGAAGCATGAAAGTTGTGACATGTTTTTAATAAAGAATGTTTTAAGCTAGGAGATTTGAACTAGAGTTTAGTTCTTGTATGGAGAAGACATAAAAATGTTTAAGGAAGTTTGTAAGAGTGGAAACATGAAAAAGGACTATCCAGTGCTATAAAAACGTGCATGCAAAGCGTAGGCTAAAAAACGACCTGCATAATCCGAGAGTAATCTGACTGAGAATTGTAATCTTGTATATAGGAAAATGTAGTAGAAGTGTCGAGTGATACTTGTAGCTAGATCACACTGACTGCCGTCACAAAAGGGATGTTGAGATGGAGATATTTTTTGACGAAGGGGATAATGTTGACTTTGATTTTCCTGACAATAAATGAGTGAATGAGTGAATAATAACGAGAACAGAAAGGATGGGAGAATCTAGGAGAGCCATTATCATTGCCAATCGCATAAAATAAACAGGTCTCGTCTCGAGTTACTTGAAAGGATTTGAATGGCAGAGAGAAGGAGCAAGCACGGTTTTCTTGATTGATGTGATATTATTGCGTGATGAGGTGAGTCAACTTGTACTAAGTTCTTCATCAACCTTGCCTGTCATGCCATGTTATGTTTCATGCATTCAATATTATTTTCTTAGAATATACATCATAATATATATTACGTGTACACCAATTCTCAACGTCATTTTACCAATTCACACCACAATCATCAGCATCCGTGTGTTTCTATGAATTTCCTTTTATATAGTAACAATAACAACACCATTTCAGATCTGCATTGTGTAATTTTGCATTGCTGCATCCATTTGGTCATGCACCTCGATTGATAGGAGAATAGCGAAATTCTAAAATAATTGCAGGTAAGATTAGAACAAGTCAAGTGGTCAGTCAGTCAGAGTATCAACATAATAATATAATAGGCTATCATGCAATCTCTATATATTGTGGGTGTATCTTCGTCCTTTCGTGTATAAATATTTGGATAGTGACGTTTCTTCTGTTATCTGATCTCTCTGTGACAGATATTGCTGTTATTTACTCTATATTATTTACAAGTACAAACCTACAGTGCTAAATAATATTAAATCTTTAATTATTCATTAGGTTTACATACATTGTACTACAACCATGCTGCTAAACTAGATTAACTGCTGATGGTAATTGGAGCTTGAATAATGAGCCAACGACAGTCCTTAATAAGAAATTGGGAAACATTGCATCTGTGATTTTATATCTTGTTAACACTAAAGGACAGAGTATTGGTTGATAACAATCACGCGTTAATTTAAATTGATCTTATACTTGCCACCTTGAGATTCATTGCTATACATTATTTGCAACTATAACATTTTTATAGTTACTTTATAAGTAGCAATTTTATTAGGCACATTAAGGGAATCTCTATGCAGAAGTGACAATAAAAAAGTGATTCAGTGCTTTGCTTAGAGACAAGCAGGGGAAATTGTCACGGTGTATTTTGCAAATGCAACTTCTTCACTTAATTTTTTACGCTGTCGCTATTCTGTGCTCCGTGTCCATCCAACGCATCGTTTTACATTAAAGGTTTTTTCTATGTAAAGCGGCTAGACAGACAAAATCTTGTACGATATGTACTCCACTTTCATCTGACAAAGTCGTGGACGTTACTCTCCATTATGTAATGTTTTGTTATAAATTTAATGCGGATGATGTTAGTTCTGGGGCGTAGGTAAAGATTTACTTGTAATTTACTACATAGTCATAATAATTATGGGAGTAGTAAGCACTCTTCGAGGATAAGACAGGAGAAACTGTTTTTTTCTTACCAACTGTCCATCAGGGGATGGAGCAACAGGTGGTCCGGATTCATATTTTTGGACAGAGAGCACCGTGGGCCGATCACCGTCCGCTACCATAATGACAATTGCAATAACAATCCCAGTATCTGTTGCAAAAATGGAATCCGCAAGGTCAAATTAAATCCAATCCAATGAATACTCATCCCTTATGAATGCCAAATTATCTAGAATGAATACATTCTATTATGTCTACTTTGTGTACACATTCTGTCTGTCTCATCTGTACTCATCTACCCATAACAAACATAATATGCATTACCATTTTTTCCTGTATAGATAAAGTACTTACCACTCTGCATACTTAATAGTATTTTTATCTTACAATAATAACAAAAGGTGTGTACACACTTAGGTACTTGCTAATAAATACATGTGCTCATCTTCATTTGTTACAGCCATGTATTACATCTTTTTTGGCTAGTTTTATACATTATTTCTCACAGCGATCCTTCTCAACAAAAATACAAAAGAGATGCAAAACATTTTATCTGTTACAAACCTGTTGTATTTGTACGCAACTATTAAGTAAAAAATGAAATGGACCATTAGTACAATTAGTAACTCTATAATTTTTAAATCATTTTTAAATGACACACACATCTCAGGTTCAGGGCCAATCATGCTAATTTAAATGATAACCCTTTATACCAAAAGTAAGTTATTGCAACATTTATTTGCCGAAGCTTGGAAACTAACAAGATAAAATGTAATTTACCTAAGATTTATTTGTAATTAGCACAGCATACTACCAAAACTATTTAAAATATAAAAAATTAACAAACTAATCTCAATTCCAAATAGAAAATACTTACTTATTCAAAAAACGTTCTAGGCAGTAACTCTTTCACATCAGATAAACCTTAAAAGACTCAATCTTCTCTGTCATCAATTATTGTATTTTTTGTTTCAAAATAAACTGGCTTGGCTGTAAAAACTCAAGCCAAGTTAAATTTATCTGATCATCCTAAAAGGATTGTCCAAGAGAATTGGCGTAGCATTTTAAAATGTATCCCATATATTGCTACTAATTCCTACAAACTATCAAATTTTTCTTGACCCAACAACAGTTAATAAATACCATTTAGCTTTAAAACTAACACCTTTGAATTCATTATACAAAATTTTCATTGTGTAATTAAATTTCTGCTTTATTCAAAAAAAGTCTGAAACTTTATGAAAGAATTTATATATTTCATTTAAATTTTTAACAACGTTATGCATTTAACTAAATTATTATGTAGCAGTGTAGAATGCATATAAATCTTTGGCATATATCATAAAAAAGTAATTTAAAATAAATAATAGAACCGAAATATTGCAATGAAGTTTAGCTTATACATAGTTTCATAGCAACATAATGCATCAAATCACAACTCATAAAATAAATTATCAAACAAAAGAAATACGATATTTTTAATAAAAGTCAAGAGTCTTGATCTTAAATCTTAAAGTACATTAACGTAGAAATTACAAAGTGTGTAGTAGCATTTGAGTTGTGGTGACGGGAGCTACCACTCGTGTACGTGTAAAAAAAGAAGGTTCATATCGAATTCCAATAGACAAATAAAATACAGGCCAAGGCCAAGATGGATGTCACGTTCTTTTCAATATAATAATAATTTCCAACAAAAGAGCAATGCTTCAAGTTTTACTACGTGCACCACCGCCAATTATCTAGTCGACGTTCTTTGAATGCACCTCGTACGGCCGTAGCTATAGACAATAATTTCATTGGGCAACTCAAATTACTATAAACTGACTTTCCTGGACCGAAATTTTCATGCCTTGTTCTTTTTGTTGTTTCACTTTTAGTCAGGAAACATTTTCTATGACATGTCTTCATTGTTACGACTCTGAAGGATGTTATTATATCATACAAAGAACTCACGAACATACGGGTACCTATTTTTACCTTTGTATCAATACAATTCTATATAGTAGGCTTGTTGTTAATAGTAAATGATGTTGCTTTGACCTTAGAATTTTGACGCATTTATAGTCGTGATCTGTTGGAAGAATCAAAACGTTGCGTTTGACAGATTAATTGATTACTTAAATAAGCACGTTGTTCGAAATGGTTTTCGATATCGAATTGGTTATTTTATTGGTCCACATTACACAAACATAGCGATTAGTATGTAGTAACTAGTAAGTACTGGTAGTAACCATGCACGTCCTTTCCTTGTATAATTATCTTTTGCCTTGTTTATGCAGGCATATGTTTGTAATTCCTATTTGCAATTCTAAAGTTATTGTTCCTAATTTTATTATTACTACAGTTAATAGGTTTTCAATATTTAATATTCACATGCATCAGCATTACTACATTTATAGACAACAATACAATAAAACGCTTAAAATTGTTGTGCCTTTTGTTTGGGGAACTAATCGATATAGGATATAGGCACAGATAGACGAAGAGCAGATATTTCTTTCAATGTATAGTTTCAACGTTGTAAGGTTTATAATGGGAGTCAATTATGAAAAAGCCTTTTTTTATTCCCCATAAATTAATTTTTATTCTTGGTAGTTATATAGTTTGCATACGATGATCACGTACAACTACCGACAGTTTACGTCTAATTATACCCATAATATTATAGCAATAAAACATTCACTGAGCAATATAAGTAAAATTATGGACTAGTTATGTAATAGGAATGATGCAATGAACGATGGCACTCTCATGGAACATGATACATGGTAGTAGTACATAATAAACACTGTACTGGTTCTGCCTAAAGAAAATTGAAGTAGACCTACTATTCCACTTGCAAAATAATGCATCAATTTAAGCTTTTATTGTCTGACTCAAGCTAATGGCTAATTTTGAGAAAATTGTATAATTGACTGACTTAGTATAAGCCCTGTACTTATTGGCTAATGATTGATGTACATTTTTGTAAATTCCGACAATAAATATAAAAACATTCCTTTTTCCTCTATGGAAACGTTTTTTATTAATTCTAACCAATTTTAAGCTGCATCGCATCTAAACATTTGCACATGAAAAGGCTCAATCAAGAATTTTATTATGACCTGAATGAAATTAGTAGTAAAATGGTCAAAATTTTTTTTTTGTAGGTATCATCAAAGTTTTTGTTGAGTGATAATCATCGTCATGCTATTTCCCTATTTACATTTGGAATAAACTACTTAGTGTCTCCAATGCATATTATTTGGTGTATGATAATTGCAATTGTGTATTTACGAGTTTCTAGGTCTAGGCCTTCTGGGTAATATCATTTTAGGAGTCGCCATGTCGCAAATTGTACATGTGTACATACACCTGTATGCTTTGGTATTTTTTGGTAGACTATCCTACATATTCTTAACATCAGCAAATAACTCACGTCATCTTCAGAGTTCAACCCAAAAACAATAGAGCCCAGCATTAGGCATCCTAACCCAAATCCATTTAATAATTTCAAGTCTTGATATAGTAGGTTTCCTGGCACCATTATGTGGAGTTTCTAATTTCTCTGTAGGCACGATTTGATGTATACCTAAGTGACTCATGAATAATTACATGGCAAACGAGGGAATCACACCCAATGACCCAAGTGTGTGTGTATAATAAAATAAGGCTGAGGGATTAGTTGATAAGCAATTCTGATTTTGACCCCCGTAGCTGATTTCTAGTCAAAGTGTGAGCAACGCATGAAATTAGTAACATCCAGTTTAATTGCTGACTACTTTGTCGGCTTCCGCCGACACGACAACTAAATCAGCGATGCTAAATTAGCACAAACCTACAAAGTACAAGTTGACCGTTTTACATTTAATAAATGCCATGAAATGGTTGGCTAAGGTGAAACAACTGAAAATAACCTGCAAAATGATTTTGCTTAAATTATAGTCATTTACTCTTTTAGCGACATGCCTCTGCAATTTGTAAATTAACAGGTAGCCATAAGTATTGCTGTATATGGGCATTTGCATACATTTATAACAGTACACTATACTTAATTAGTACATGCCAATCTTGGCTGCAGTAATTTTAGATTGACCCATAAAAAACAATTACTAAGTACGTTCTTCTTTTCTAAGATTTCCTTTTTTGTTCAGCCTGACATGAATAGGATTTTAATTTATGCAAGAAATTATGCAAAACAAAGCATTTATACAGTGGTTACTGCAGCTTGGCCTTTCCACGCAATACCAATCGTCATCGGATTAAAAATCCACACCAATTAAAATAATTGGTCTAGAAAATTCAATGCAAATGCATATTTTGCATATAAGAAATCTGAAGAAAAGCAAGAAATTTCAACAATGACATTGTCATTTTATGATTGCATTGGAGGATTTAGCATTTTAGTAGTTTCACTTGTGGGAGGGAACGTTCAATGAGCTGCTGCAGAGAAAAAGTGGAGACAATTAAATAAATGATTCACAAACTGAAAAGAGGAAGAGATTTGGCCCATAAGTATCTTATATAGTGTACAGAGCATAGAACTTTGGTTAAGTGGAAGGAAGGGACAATTGAAAATGCAAGCTATACAATGAATAGAAAGTATGGCCAACTGTCTTCCTGACAGAGTTTATTACTTGTTTATAACAAACCAGCCAAGCCATTTATATGAAAATTTAGTCACTTTCATGCAAGAAGCTGGAAATTTCCACTTTGAGCAGCTCCGCTGCTTTGTCTCACTTCTTTGCAATTTATTTTTTTATCTGACTCATCCGCATCCCTTTCAAGAAGATGCAGTAATACATTTAGCAGTAAATTGCAAACGATTCACGAATACATTTATCCTGTTGCTAATTAGTTAGACCTTCAAAGTGGAATCATCTATGTCCACTAATAATAATTATTCATCCTATAGGAAACTAGATAAATTGCTATTTACATAACATTTGCTAAAAATAACTATGATTTCTGCATTAGACAACTATTAGTAAAAGTATAATTTACTTGAATGTTTGCAATATGACAAAACAACGTGCCCTGGCATTTAAATAACCTTTTTGTCTCAAAATCAATGTAAATATATTCGAATAATGGAAAGAATGAAAAAACTTACGAAACGAAGGTTGGTCAGAATAAAAGTTCTAAATTTAGTTTTTGAAGCACTGTAGCAGATGGATGTTTCGGACACTTAAATAAGCTTGGTCCTTCAGATGTTGGTAGAAAAACACTGGAAAGCTGATAGAAAAACAACTTTCTCCGAGTTTGTCGCAAGTAGTGTCTGATAGTGTGTCTCAAGTTTCGTTGTTCTGGATACTCCGTGACGTAGGGGAGGAGATGAAGAATTTAACGCGCACAATATATTATAGCTGTGCTAAGACTGGATCTGCTATAATCACGGTAAGAAAAAATGGTCATGTTAACTATAGCCACTGGAAATAAAAACACAATTGGAAGAGAAATTATGTCTTGAGAAATTGGTGGAGTAAAATGTTCAAGTATCAACTATAAAATTAGTCCAAAACTTTAGTGATAGAACTGGATGCACTTTTGAAAGATTAAGATTAATGTGAGTAATTAATCGACCATTATTGCTGGTTTATTAATGACTTGTTTTAAATTTTTAATGAGATGTTTCCTACGTGGAATGACGGCGGTGCATAAATAAAATTCACTTTTGGAAGTAGAGTGTTGAAATTAGCACTTGAAATGTGATGCATATAAATTGTAACATTAAAAACTTTTGAATAAATTATGCGAGGAGTGATGGTAATTGGAAAAACTAATGATGTCGTAAATAGTGATAATTGTGATTTCAGTTGACAATTGTGATTGATTATAAAGCAGTTGAAAACCGGATGGAGAACCCACATAAAATGTAATAATAATATTGTTTGGAGGAGTTTACACTTATTTTTTGACTGTAAACAAATGAAATGGTGGCTAGAGTAGTAATGAGATGTGGAAGTGATCTAATGATGGTTGAACCGATTAAGTTTTGCAACTGAGTGGTAGTTGACTAAAGACATGGTAGTATTTGCAAATTGACTGGAGAGTGGACTGGTGTGGTTGGTTTGATGTTGGTGGTACTCCAGACGAGAGGAGATAACTATTAGAGAGACGACGAGACGAGATCAGAGATGGGTTTTAAGTAAGTGTGGGTATGATAACATTATAACCTTTGCCAAAGCCTACGTTACTTTTACCTTGCGAAATCCATAAAAGGACAGGTGAATCGTAACACGGACAGGTATTGCAATTTGCAAATTTCTTGTGTCTATCTCTGCTCTTTCAATTCGTACATATTCACGCTATTATTCTAATGTAGCTAATGCTTTTGGCTCACTTGACTTCTTGGGCATGAACACACTTAGTTAGTTTAGATAATATAAACTGCTGTATGAGCAGAATACTAACAATAAACTTCATAATATCTCTGTTATATGTCCGTCGCCATCCGTCCATTTCGTACGGCATTATACCAACCATAATATCATATTATTATAATCACACCATTACCATATTCGTCAGCTTCAACCTATAGGGAGAGGAACAGAGTAAAAGATTGACTTGATCTTGGTTAGCACGTCATTGATATTGCCATTATTTCTATGTGATTAGGTGACGTGATGTCATGTGGTACTGTTGACTGAAGCTTCTCTCCAAATAACTCCCTATACATACTTCCATACCTAATATAGCATTTTACACACAATGTCATTGTTGACATTGTAGTGTTATTACATAATCTTATGGCTCTGACTTACACTAAGACTCTTCAACCACATTCTACTATATAGGTATATAGCATTTACGACTCTCGTATTCTGATATTTAATGAAGAGGCACGCTGTAAAAGTTTAGAGTGTCAGTGTCATATAACAGTCAACATTTTAAGATGCGAATTATTTTGTTTAGCGTAGGTATCCTTATTAACTCGCGTCCTCCGACTCTATTGTAACCTTTTGTAGGCCGCAGGTAGTCTTCGTGTGCAAGCACTTTGCCATTTATTTACTAACTTGCTCTGCGTTCACGTTCCATACCAAATTCAATTAAGGACCTGACGCAGCTCATTTTCTATTCTCAATGGACATACCCGTTACATCATTTTATTGGGCTCTTCTAATTCTAAAATTACGCTTCCCTAGCACATGAGACAACTTTCTGGAAGCTCTCTCACTATTATACATACTATCTGTCTACGCATCTTAAACATGATTATTATGCTTAAAGGACATTATTATTCTAATGCGCTTTAAACATTGACTATACTGGATCTATTGTTGTTGTTTCTTTCTCAAGTGCATTGCCAAATGCAAATTATATAATTTATAAATATGTAGGCAGTGTGTCAGCAACTAATTTAAACACCCTTTTTTCCTTTAGAATATACTCTACACCATTTCAGGTGTACTTAATAAAATAAGTGACTTTAAGCAGGATTTTTAATATTTGCAAATGTAAAAGAGCAATGCATAGGTAGCACACAATGGGTTCATAGTAATCACCAATTTTTTTAGGATTGAAAATTACATTCTAAGTTCTTGGTACGAGATTACCTCGTACTATCCTTATAGGTCAATAGCTCTATACTTTTGTCATGCTTGCTTGATTTGTGAATATTAATTGCAATTACTACTCAGTAGTATGTCTTTTGCAGTATGGAGTTAATGACTCACTCTCCTTTTGATTTACCTCTATTGGTCTTTCTTACATTCGTTTTATTAAACAAGCAAAATTTTTGAAATAAAATAAAATGAAATTATGCCTCAGTTTATTGCTAATACGTTCATTATTCATTACAATAGTTAATGTGATACTGAAAAATCTCATTTTACAATGGAAGCTAGAAATAACATCGATATTTTTAAATCAGGGTATGCATCATTAGTATATTAACACGTTGAAAATTGCAGCAAAAGTATGACATTTTATACCGAAGGCATGTATGCTGTTAGCTAGCCTCAATCGCCAATCATGCATCAATAAAGTGTAAAAAAAGATGATTAAAAGTAGTAATATTAGTGGTATACTATTTGTGGTCTGTTTTGCATATTATTTAAAAGCATACTAAACCTTAAGTTTTAATATCATTTCTAACAGCGATGAGAAACGAAACGCAGTTGTGATCTAAGGTTGTTTCATAGTTATTTTTACAGATGGTTTCCATAATTTATATAAGATTGCGTGGTATAGCCCGGCTCAGCGTCACTTGGTAAATAATTTGTAAAAATTTAGTAAGGCTAGGAAAGGATTATAAAGAGCTTTCACAATTAGTTACTAACTACCGTAGAATGTAGAAAGACAGAAATCTCAGCATCGTTGGTTACTACTAGAGTTGAATTCTAATGCTTTGAGTTGAAGGTTATAAGCCGAGCATAGTGCATGGATAGAAGCGTGGGCCACAACATGACATGAAAAGATATTGCAAAATTGCAATCGATTGTTTGTGTTGTAGTTTTGTACGTACCCACATACAGTTGATTTTCAGGGAAGGGAAATACGTAGACTTATCTACGTTGAACATGCATACATACATCCTATTATATAAATCTCATAATATTCATAACTAATAAGACATGTTTTATTCAGATCTTACGTTCACTTTAATTTAAATAATGTGATAATTCTCCGATGCCAATATAGCTATTGTCTTCATCTAACGATTAGCCGCAGCTGCATGCAGTAATCTCTGCATTTGCAGCCAAACCTAATACCATCACTTTGTTCAATATCATCGCATGTAAAATTATGCAGATATAGTCAGATATAATTAATATACACAAGAGTATTATAAAGACTAAGAGAGTACTAATTCCTTCATGGTTCTAAAGTATTAAAGGTATTGCATGTGTTTATGCATATTTGGTTTTGTCTCAATAGTTGTGTGAGCTGTTAATGTACAGTTTGAGTGTTTGGGTATTTAGCAAGGCATGTAAATATTACTTTTATTGCTTTCGAGAGAAGTAAGATAAATTTTGATAGTATCTGTTTTCTGTTGCGGATCTATGCACATGCCCATTCTTTGGTTTACTAGCACTAAGAGTATTAATCCTAACTTAGCGTTCGAGTTCGCCAGGTATATCATAACATCACTTATGGCTTTGATTCCATTTTCACGATTCCGTAGATAGTGCAGTGGATCATGCATGACTATGTTGACTGCAGGGAGTCTTCCAACGTTTCATCCCACTCTTTCTGTTTTCTAAGGCTTAATTAAATTAAATTTCCACTTGCACTGTTGAGGGACGTCCATTTGTTGTGTAATGAAACTCTACTGACATATCTGCTCATTTACTTCTTAGAATCTACAGAATCAAACATCTCGGTAATTATAAAAATGCATTCTAAGGAAGAATCATCATTAGTATAGACTAATAATATACACTGGAGTATAGTTGTATGAGCTTTCGAAGAAAATAAAGTTCGTCCGAATTTCTAACCACGTACATTCTTAAAATTGCAATTTCTGTGATGTTTAAAGTACTGACCCAATTTTTGGATGATCCTTTATCTTGTTGTATAGTGATTATCGTCATCGTATGTGACATGCAAATAGACTAGTTTCGTTTATTATTAATATATTGATGTCACAAGCAGAAACATTTATAGAAGATATTCGTACACACGTAGATACACAAATAAAGATGTGCAACTCAATCAACGAAATGTAAACAAATCTGAACTATGCTAAAATCTGCTTAGTTTATCGTTACTACTATATATTAAACAGACATAGCTATAATATATTCATTTAATAGAGCGAGAACATTATATCTGTACGTGAGTAATAATGTATGCAGTAGTATTATGTCACAAATTACTGCATTGCTTATATGGGTATATGAATCACTATTACTTATAGATATTTGTGAAGTACACTGATGCATGCATAGAGATTAGAGATGATGTTGTAGAGGTGCAGAGAGGTGCAGTGTTTAGTATTTATCTATCATGATATCATATCATGCACAGATAGAAATACCAATAGGTTAGACATGTATCCAAGTTTTGCCTGTTCTTACGTCATTTTAAGGTGGAAACAATGCATTGACCTGAGTTAACAACAAATACGTAGAATACGTCGACTCTTGTGTATCAGATGCAGCTCAAGACAAAATGGCACGACTAGGACATGTAAGTCCAGGCCAGGCCATCAACCACGCCATGTGATACTGTCTCTAAGTCTAGTAAGGTGAAGACCTATGTAATGAGGAGGTATAGATAGATCCCATTGTCCGTCCATTCTGGAGTTAAATTTGACATTGAGAAATAATAGCTTCTCAATTATTTCCAATTGTTTCTGATGCATCATCATTACAGAGGATCAGATGCATAGAAAGTAATTTGCCAAAGGAAATGCTAAATGGCATTATATACACATAGCAAAGGACAGTAAAGAAAGGAGACGCAATCCAAATCAAGTCGAATACGATTATTTCTTGCCTCTGTGGAACAATAACACCGCCAGTAAATAAAGGGTCAACCCAACACCAGAGCAACATAACAATTTGAGTGTTCAATATGACCACGTTGTGGTTTTTGGTGCAATAGGTCTCTTTCTGTTCCGTTGCACAGGAGAACCGTAATCTTTGAGTAGTATTATATCTACTGCAGACAGTGTCTTACCCAATATGCTTAGAATTATGTCTGTGCATGTGTAATGCTCATGAAATGTTCCTATAACATTATTAGCCTCGACTATACGACTCCTATGTGGTATATGAACTCCAAATCACCTATACAATCCATTAATAATCAATAAAATTCCTGAGATTTATCGATGTGTCTTGCTGTAAAGAAATTGTCGGACATGCAAAGTTATACACCTTTAACGGTTCATTTATTTGTGCACTATCACAATGCAATAATTGTAATAAGGACAGCTACAGCAAGGTACGAAGGAGTCACAGCCATAAGTCACTAGAAGTTATATAGGCATATCCATTTATAATAAATATAACAAAAGAAAGTCTGTAGGTATTATTTAAGAAGCTGTTGCAGTCTCTTTATTATGCAAATAGTTTAGGCCCACTTATACGGTTAGTAAATCTCGGGTAGGTATTGTCAAATCAATGCTTTTAAAAAGCAGGTTTCTCTGCAGAGGGCTTCAAACATAACAAGCAATAGATAGGGACGACGGTAGGGAGCCTCTGAAGGAGATAGCAAAGTGCATTGAATTTTCTTTAGTGCCCAATTGATACAAGTACGAAATAGTAGGGGACAGGAACTGTTTGTAGGTCGGGCGGGATTCGCAGCATTGTTTTGGGGCATAACTATAATACTAGACTGTTTATAGTAACGACAGAATAGATTGGCAAGCCTTTTTTGTGTAGGAATTTTATACGTGTACCGGGAATTATGTAATGACATGCCATAAAATATCTTTTCTCTGAAACATGTACATTTATTGTGCGCACCGTCAGTGAATACTGAGTAGTAATAGGCGAACGCTAATAATATATCAAAAACTAATACATACGTAATGCTCTTTCTTTATCGCTGTCACGAAAAGATCCTCATAATATCAATAACTTCTTCACTTACTAAACTCTGACTACCTCAGAGGTAGGACAAAGAGATAAGCATATACTCTACATATTATGTCAATATGTAGTTTGCATTTGTAGCATTCTATGACATGATGCGCTCTGCTTAATGAAGAATATTGTTCGTATCTTTGTTCAATATTTTTGCATTTTGTTTGAGTTAGTTATGCATAGAGGAGACAATACGTAACAAAATACGATGTAATAAAAGTACACAGTCCATGGACTGTGTACACTTTGCTAGACAAAACAGAATCAATATGCGTGCGGTGTTGGTATTCTTTTCCGATCCAATTTGCACGACTCGCCTTCGTTTTATTTAGCGTGATAACGGGAAGTCAAACTTTTTTTTGCCAATACAATGCTTATAATAGAATACAATGCGACGATACGCAAGCAATGCATTAATCTACATGGACAACTGTGGGACGTATAACAACTGCAGTGAAAAACCAATACTATATCTTTCACTAATACGTGTAGTACATGTACATCTAGTATTAATGAAATTAAACACCCAGCAGTCTGAATTAGGCACCTTAAAATTCCTTGTATAACCCGTGCCTAAAGGCCAAATCATTTATAACTCTTGCAACATTATATGGAATAAGAATTAATACTCTGTGCATTTAAATTGAGAAACATTAAACCCGAACATTAGCAATCGGTGTATAAAATGATAAAAGCCTCGGTTTATACTTGCGAATGTCATAAACCATGATCATGATACTATGCACCCATTAATTACCATAAGAGTAGTAATAAAACATTATCTGTAATGTGACTACAGCAAAAGTTGAAGGTTGAAAGTTTCCCTCACTTTAAAGAATGGTCTAATAAATATAAGACAAGACAGTAGTCAACTATAATAGCAGCGCGATAAAATATACAAATGCTTGCTTGACTGATTTGATTTCATGATAGTGCAGATGATGGGTTCAATGTAATATTCAATGAGTACATCTTTGAATTTGAACAAGACTCAAGTTGACTTATACTGAATGAATTAAATCTTACGATTAGCTTAGCATTATCCATTTCCTAATAATAATTTTGCAAACTGTGTGACCGGCTAATGTCTGATTTGGTCATGCGTTCTTGTCGTGTATCAACTTCTAGTTACATAAATATAAGCAGAGTTACTTATGCATACATCTCTTGTTTAAGTTAATATCTGGAGTAAAACACCGTATTCCATTCATTCTACTAATCTGTAGCAATACAATGTATGCCTTATTACTTCCCTATCTGCTACAAACATAAACGTCGTCGTGTAGTCCTGATTTTTAGAAAGATTGTCCTAATCCTTTTCTTTCTGCGAAGTCTTTTGTTTAAAATGTCTTAACCGGAAGACCCTTTCTAATTTTGTAACGGACAGCGGTCAAGGAAATTATAACACTAGCTACTACTCTTTCACAAGCGTGTACTAAGCTAGGGAAGCCATAAGTAATTTTAGAAATAGCCGTAGTAATTTATTTTAGGTGCAAGGAAGCCAGGATGATCTACCTTCCTATAGATTTTGTTTGACATTAAATTAAAATAGTGGTTATTATATTATGTATTTACTCCTCCGTTTTCCAGGAAGAAATAACACTCTTTTAGAAACGTGGTACCCATATTAACCATTGATTTTGTAGGGGAAAAAAGCTTAAAGACACACTTAAAAAACACAAGCAATATTAATACAAGGACCGGTCCCTTTCTCGGTCCCTTACATTCCTTTCCTAAAAATAGCATTGCATTTGGTAGAAATCCTTTTTCCAATTCAGTACGAAGCTGTGTAAGACATAAGTCTGCATAATGTCAACGGTTCTAATAAAGTACATCTGCTGTAGTTTGTGGTTTTTAATACTATTTTAAAAAACTTGTCAAGTACCTTAATGGGAAATGTGAGACTATATTAACTGGAGCTAATTTAATAAAAAACGAGGTTGTAAAAGTTAAAATACGGTATGTGGTAGAAGTGGAGGGTTGTATAAATGTGATACGAAATGCAACGGGAGCAAACTACTAACTAATTAGGTAACTATGGTATTATGAGTCAGTAAGGAGAAGCACAATACTAGAGCAGAGCAGAAAGAAGGGGATTCGTGGATCTGGATGACTGGCTGGACTGTTTTCATTCTTTTAATTTTGGTTGTCGTACTGGAGCTTGGCACGTTGGCCTTGTTATATTGTACTGTTGAATAGTTGACTGTTGTAGAGCAGTTTGCGTTCTATACTCATTAAACACACATTACACAATGCGCATAGAATCACACATAAGTCAGTCTGCATTTATATGTAATAGAAGTAAATTAGGTAGCTTTAAGTGCACACTACATCACTCTACATGTAGAAAGGATACAAGTTTAAAGAGGGAGTTCAGTTCCTAGTTTTGTGTTAAAGCTTCCGATCCGACTTTTCTTGCGTCCCTCAATTGCGTTGCCCTAAAGCGTTCTAGCAGTTCTTCCAGGCAAAGCAATGCCAAAAGGTTTAGCAAGTTGCTTTAGTATTGGTAGATTGGTTTTTCGGTTTAGTGTGAGAAAGCCCTGTAAAGTTAAGAAGGGCAAGACGATGGAAAGTCCAAACTGAGTGAGTCGGATTGTGAGTCAGCGTCAGGTTTAGAGAAAAGCCCGAATATCGCAAGCAACAGTTCAACAGACAGACCTAATCTTCCCGTCTCGGTTTCGCTGCGGCTGGTTCTTTGCATCGCTACTGGATTGGTTGGGAGTCACCGAATTCTGGAAGAAGGCTTTTCAGGCTCTGACTTTCCCTGCCAAAGCTTCAGTCTCTTCCTGTCACCCGAAAGAAAGACTACAAAGAAAGTTCTGTCTCACTACTCTCCAAACACAAATTTGGGAACCTGAGACAAAATCCTAATCTCAACAAATACACAATTCCATTTCGCTTTAACACTCAAATTTCAGTTCACAAGTTTTTCAGTTTACTATTGCAATTCTTCTGTTGACCAATCGAGTTATTCTAAAAAATACACATTTGTTTTTAATTTTGAAATAATTGTCAAACACTAAAATATTAATCTGTTCAATATTTGTTTTTTTTGTGAAAGATAAAAGTAATACGTAGTAATACTCATTTTGCTCTATTTACTAGTCCCAGATATCATAGTGTAGTATGCTAAAATAATATTTGCCCTATAAACACGGAAAATAATTTACTAGGTACTGATTGTATGCACAATATACCAAGGGAGTTAATTTGCAGTAAAACAAATAATTTAAATTTTTCCATGTAAATTTTGATAAGGACGTAATAGAATTTTTCATTAGTTCGTGGATACAGAGATAGAACATTTGTTTGCTCAGTTCTTATCCCTTTTACTATTCTGAATAAATAAAGATGAGCAAAGTCAATACATTCTTCGCACGATTCCATATGGAAGAGGAGAGAACAGCCTGACTCTTAGTTTATGTGGTCACTAACACAAGTTCAACGAGATTTCTGTCACATAAATACGGAAGCCACGTTTACTCAGAAATAAAAAATAGCCAAAACGTTGACACTTTTAGTATTATCCAGTGCTTCAATGTTAGTAGGACGTGCTTGACATGTCTATAAATTTTTCTTAGCGGACTCTGTACTTCCCAGTCATAAACATTGCTCATCGAGTACCTATCATCACTAATTCACCAACACCCAAAGATTAATTCTTACCTGTAGAAACTTAAACTGCAATTATAAGTTCGGCTTACAGAAGCTTAAATTTTGCAACAGAAAGTGTGACAACATTCAGTGCTACAGAATCTTTTGGTAAAAACTCTAAAGTTATCATAGATTCTTTTGTGAAATTGCTATCATACAACATTTCATAAAAAATATCTAGGAACTGTTTTACTTTAGCTTTTGTGCAACTGTCATTTTGCAGTATTGACAGTCTTTAAAATCTTAATAAAGGACAAAATAATCCACTAAAGCTACTAACGTGTATGTAAGGGACTATTGGGGGAAGTTGTTACATCCACTTCTATTTCGGTACAAGTAAGCCGCAAATATCCAGCTAGGCAAACGGTCGTCCTGAAAAGTTGAGATTCTATTTCCTTTTCGCAGTCAAGATTTGATTCCAATAAAATCAACAAAAAATTTTAAAAAGGGCTAAATATGAGTTCCAGCACAATGTCTTCAGTCAGTACTTCTTCCTCGACGGATTATTCGTATAACAGTAATTCATCTGCAGCAAGTAGCTCAAATAGCATAGACTTGTCTACAGAATTTATTACTGCATCCACTGCTTTTCCTCCACAGGTTTGTACATAAATTTTATTTTATATCGTAACCTAATACCTATCTAATAGTTTGTAAAAGATAATTGACAACTATCGGTATATACACCTGCAGTCTGAAATTATTTTGTAAAATTTAATAATCTTACGGTGCTAATGAGTACTATGTTGATGATACTGAACAGATACCAATTAGCAAAGTATTGCACGACTAACCGAATGTTCATTATAATGTCATTAATTACCTCGATAAAAATCGCCTTCTGGAACTGATACCAATGTCGCAGCAATTTCACTCTTGTATACTCAGCACAGGTATACTAGAAGGCTACTCGCCTGGAAAATTATAGAACGAAAGCATGCCTTATATGTAAAATGCACTAAATAAGAAAGTCCTAATTATGTCTTGTTTCTGAAACAACTCCATAAATATAATTAATATTCTACATGAACATTGGCACCAAGATAAGTATTGCATTAATGAATGAGTACGTACTAAGTGTGCGGCACTTAGTAAAAGCATGTATGTTCATCTTGAATAATAATCAGGAAATTGTGCATACAAGGAACTAATATTTCCCCACTTTATAATATGCATACTACAAACTCCTTTAACCGTTAACTAAAGCTGAGTTTGTAGCACAAAACTAAAACTCAAAAGCAAAGTTTTTCTTAGATTTCATTTTAGTTGCATAATTGTAGAAGGAGGTAGATTAAAATCTTAATGGAATACAAACAATAAGGTACATCTTTTAATGTATGTTTAAAAGATCTTTTAAAATGTAATACCGCTTGCTCTAGCTTCTAATTAATGACCATTAACATATAGTTGAGTTACAGCGACAAAGAAGCGCTTATACACTACTAGAAAAATGCATACCACACCCAGACGTATACAAAGTAATCTGATGCGTACTTCTATTTCATCTGTACATGTCCATGAAAAGATTCTATACTTTATTTTTGGATAACACAAGAGTATTAATTTTAGTTTTTATACTGTAACATTCTCTTTCTCTGGTTGATTACCATTTTAATTTCTCAAACATCTGTATTGCATTTATGCGTGTACTTTTACACATTTAAAAAGAAGATTAGATAATCTGCTACTACGTTACTTTATATTTATGGTTGTGTTTTGTTTACAAATAATAATTGCATCTACCCGAAACCTTTGTAGTAAAATTAATAGCAGCAAGAAATATTTAAGTGCCTATACATGCTTAGTAGTAAAGGTGATTGCATCGTAGATAAATACCGTTTGTCTGTCCTTAGGTAAAATGCACATTAACTTTGGTATTATGATTCGTGAAATAAATAACTACATTAATAAGGGTGGCATTACGGTATATTATAAAGCTTGTTAGACTTTGAGTACTATTTTGTTGTTGCCTCGTTGCCCTGATGGGTACAATGGTAGGCAGTGCTGCATCTCATGTAGTATGTAGTAGAAAAGAAAAACCATATTTTAATTGCTCACGAACATTACTTTATTCTGACGTTTTGATTATGTTGCTGATAAGAGACCTTCAGTTTAAAAATATATTTAGTATGTACATGTACAAGAAATGTTTTGTTTGAGCATGAGATACCTAAGTAGCTCCCGGCATATAAAACACTAATTAAATAGCTTAATAGTGCTTCTGGTTGTTCGAATACATTTATATTATACATCACGCTATATTTAGTTTATTTGAAATCAATGGCAGTGCTCAAGCCAGAAGTGTTGGTAAAATGGAAATTGAATATTGTCGCTGAACAGTAGCTAATTGTTTATGGGAATTTGATATAGGAGCGTAAATGTAGCTAGTGGGACGTTAGCATGAAAGGAAATGCGTAAAACTGTAAGAGGTTAGATTACATTTTGTACAATTAGCAACATGCTGTAAATGTTGCTGTAAGGTATCGTAAAGTAAAGTTAGGAGCCAATAAATAATGTAGGAACAGACTCTGGAGTTTGAAGTTCCTTAGATGTTTAGGCATTTACTTCTGGAATATGATACTAAAGAGATTATAATACATGCCACTAGTAATCTTATGAAATGTTCGAGATGAATGAGAAGAGCGGACGGCAAGGTTCTTTTGCACGGAGATTATTCTATGTAGATAAAGGATAGAAGGAGTGCGTGGCATTGAAAAAGTGCAAGCTGTCTTCCTCACAGAATTTCCTTCATGGTTATGTTATGGTTATGCCATGTGATAAACTTTTCTTCACGTTCTCCCTTCCACTCTAATATTTCCTATATACATACATACACTAATTCTAATAAAATACCATAAGTACCACGTAATTTATGTTCTAGCTTTTTAGAATAAAGAATTCTGTGGTTTTCTCAAAATTAGTCACCATCCTCCCTTAAAACTGCCATTACTACAAGAAATTTCATTTTAATATTAAAATCCATCCTCATAAAAGTAATTTCTAATTTGCGTAAGCCTTTTTATGCTGGACAACATTTTAGTATGGGTGCATTAAGAGATTACTTGGGTCGTTTCAATATCTTTGACCTCAAAACATGCAGAGGAATAGCATTATTTTATTCACGACCTGTGTCATATATTAATTGCCAATCATATAGATCATATTTTATTTTTTGAACTCTCTCTAATGGTTCAATAAAATTCGAACGTCGAACCCATTTCTAAAGTGAACCAATTATGGCAGACAAAATAAACAGTTTTCCATAATATTCTATATTGACATCGAGCCAGAATCTTCTTCCACTTACTTACTGATATCCTCAGTCGCACATCGTTACATTTTTGACATTTTGGCATCCTATTTAATATCTATGGTAAAATACTACACAGTGGTTGCGCAGACTAAAGTGAATTTCTTTAGAGCTGTCGCTTCGTGTTTTCTATCCTAACGGAGGAGCTAGAAAGAATTTTGGTGAAAGGATGCATTTTATAGTCAAACGATAAGACACTTCACTGGCTATTTACATTTTATTGTTTCCATGAGTGTGGTCAGTGTGGAATGTAGAGTCTTTGATGGAAAAGGCCTATCGATTTTTATTTCCGTAGATAAATATCTAGTCAGTAAGAAAGGATTGCAAATATTTTGGATGATATCACAATGACTAAAATCAATTAAACTGTCCTAATCGGAGATTAAGGTTAGATTACCGCTGTAAGGTAATAGTTATAGCCATAGGGTTATTAATGTTTAAATAACTCAATTACTAGAATGATTTATATCATACAATTCATATTATAGGAAAATTAAGTTATAATCTGTCCGGAATATGGCCACATCTGGCCATTAAGCCAAAGTATTGTGTTAGTATTGAACTTGGAATAAGGAAAGTACCTTATACTGTAATATTGTAATGAAAAGTCCCAGAAGTGCTAAAATTTTAAATGGAGTACCAAAGTTAGAAATTAAAGGCGTGACTGCTTACTACTTGCTACACGCTTTTACACCACGGATTCTTATACTGTGTTTTAAGTAAGGGGAAAGAAATTTCGAAAGTGGCTTTTTGTCATTATCATTAGTTTTGATAACAGAATTACTACTTTGAGATAGTTTGGTAGGTACTTTAGGCATCAAGTTACTTTTATGCAAAATGTAGATATGTCAGTTATATTCAACCATAAATCCAGGATGCCAACTTTGACTTTGAAGTCTGACTGAGACGCATCTGCGAATTTTAACGCTGTGGATATTTTGTTCAAACTTGTGTTCAAATTCATCATTTTGATTGAAAAATGGCCCATTACAATGGATTAACACATCCCATTCAATGACAGCAAGCATTTTAGAAACTTATTCATGCTAAGGTTTATAGTTTTTTAGGTTAAGAAGATGCATAAAATATGAGAACGTAGAAACCTGCTGTACAATACTTGAGAAAGTATTTCTTCATCAAAATCTTTGTGAAGGCTAACGGTCAGATCGGTTTTCACTCTCTACACTATTCACTCCCTGGAGGAAATATGCACTGCAATTTTATGCATGAATGTAGATTGCATAAAAGTTCATTTTTCATTCATTTTTATAAATAGTAAAATTCAACAGGATTTAGACAATCTTTATAGTTGAATTTTTTGTTTGTTCAAAATTTCCAAATTTGGTTGCATTCTCTGGCAAAAACCTGTACTTACTCTAGGAAAGCTATTGGGTGGCTAACTAATCAATTTTCTATAATAAGCCTACAAAATGTGCGGATATTTATATACCGAGACCATATTAATTCCATATCTATCAAAACGTCGACGCCCTTGTCACAAATCGCCCTGTGTCTAATGCTTTGATATGTTAATTATTACTTATAGGCTCTGGCTAGTTACAGCTATAGAAATAGATAGCCTTTTTCAATAATATGGGCTCTAATCAATACTTTGTGTAAAAGTACATTATTTTCCAATTTTCTGACGATAATTAATAATTATTACGAGCAGTGTGATAAAATACATTTCTCAATGTCGGTTAAGCTTGTGACTTCAGCAGCTTGGTGGCAGGGAAATACAGGCGATGCGACTTTACAGGAGACGGGAATCACCGGAGCTGTGTAACTACCGCCGCTAGCAGTGGTATAGTATTAAGCTTGTGTAGGCTAACTAATGCTGGAATCCAGCATCTAATACATCTATTATTTCAATGTATTAAGTACAAAATCAATTGTACTTTAATATTTATTAATTAAGTTAATATTTCTATATTTTAATCATAAACCCAAGTTTTAATTGCTTTAGACTTTAAAAATTAATGGTTATCAACATATTATTTCAACATGTTATGTAAATGTAGAATTAAATTATGTTCAACAACATTAAAATGTGTTAAGAATGCCAGTTATGGCTCTTAACTACACGTACAAGTTTACTTGCACGACTTTTGGAAGCGTCGGTAATTCCACTCGTCCGGTGATTCCCTGCTTCTGTAAAGTCACACCGCCTGTGTTTCCATGTAATCCAGCAGCTTTCATGGTTTGGTACTCATTTCATATTATTTTATTATTAGTTTTTGGTAAAGAATCAATAAGAGAACTATTTTGGGAACTCAAATTATGGACCGTAATCCCTGAGTAGTGCAAGATCTCTGCTGCACTCATCCGTAGTGGATCGTTACAAGTTTAACGATTCTTTTGGTCTAAACTAGTAATAAGTATAGTTAAGCTACGTTTCTCCATTGAAATAATTTAATGTCGGTGAAATTGTCACAGCCTCTGGTTTAAATAGAAACAATTTCTAGATTTTAAGTGGCATGAACAAGGACAAAATAAGGCTTATTTACTTGAGTAGGGTAAGTGCGTAGGCCATCAAGCATTACTAAATAAACTTTGATGGGTAAGTTTTGCCTGTTTTTCTAGTCAAGCATGAAATTATGTTAGCAGGTATGCCCACAGTGCGTTATATAAATGTTGAAGGAGATAATGCGTTGGTGTTAGGAATTATGCCAGTAAATGTCTTCTGCGAAGTCTTGTGCTCCTGACTCTTGATGGATTATAATATTATGGAACTCCTTAACATAAAACCGTTCTGTCTGCCTGTCATTTTCCCAGGAATGCACCACTCAAACTCCACAGATGTTTCAAACGACTTTAAAAACCATTATATTATATATTATACTATATTATAATCTCAGGTATTCACAACTTTGTCTTTTTATAACTTTTATTCCCACCAAAGGATTACATGTATTTCAACTGTTTTGCTTGGTTTTACTAGGTCCAGTTTATATTTGGTATACAAATAGGTAGAATAATTTTGGTTAGCCATTCGTTTTATGTCTGGTGTCTACATCATGTACATACTTTTAGGTATCTCTTCTATTTGTATGTTTAGGTAACTCTTGTTTTTTAGCAATGCATGATAGAAATCTTATTTGGAGTGGGCTTGGACTTGTTTGATAATATTATGATAATGTAGCTACGTAGGAGTGCAATATGTTCATAAGTGATCCGAATATACGCAATTAACGTTATGCATTCAAATATTTTGGCACCATGCTCGATAAATTTGCATACAATGTATTTCATTTAAACAAGTAGTTATTTATAGTAAATAGGCGCCTGTTATATAAATATGCAGAGTACTTATAATAAATTTTTACCATTTAAAACTCAGTAAAACAAAAGTTTATATATAATACAAATTATAATACATACCACGCATATTAATAGTAAGCATAGAGTAATGGACAAGGACAAGGTCGTAACGAGGTGGAAATCTCACTGGACAGATAGATCTCTATAAGATCGAGAAAATAAAGCATAATAAAAACAAGAAAAAATTGCTGGAAATTATGGAAAACTTACGCATTATATCCAATTGAACATAAAATTACTTCGATACATCAGTTTGACTTCACATGGGTAATCTATTGTCTCATTTTTTGATAATTTAACTGCTGATCCAAAATTTGCAAAAATAATTCAGAGAAAATTACAATCTTTATACCATTGCCTTCCCATAAATTTTAAATACTTAGCATATTTATTTTTCATACGAAAGCTGATTTAATAATCTGTAGAATATAGAATGGTTAGCCATCAGGAAGCAGTAGGCATCAGGCTTAAAATATAAAACTATCAGTATCTTTATTTTATAAGGAAATAGCATAGGAAACGAAACAAATAGGTTGCTATAAACTTGAAAGTATAATCAAGTAATAGGGTAATTAAATTAAGGATTCCTAAACACGCAGATAAGAAATTCTTGTCAAGTTCATGAAAATAAAAAGTAGAATCATTAAGTCAAAATATTGACGAGTTTTGCAAGATTATCTTATCACATTATTTGGGAATAATATCAGTCATAGCATATGGATAGTATATAGCAATTAGTTTACTACTTGAAGATAACTATTTATTATGTTCTTCCCAATATGGATACGGATGTAGATCCTGTCCAAGGTGCGACAACAATGCAATAATAACGTACGCGTCCCTTCAGAGGATTGGACAGGTTACCATGTAATGTGTCGCAATTCAATCTGTATCATTCGTTATCACTCACTTTTTTATGCCTGTATAAAATATGCAAATGGTAAATACACAAACAATTGTGACATTGTTTGGAACCAGACGCATACGCCTGCATGCCATTTATTAGCTGCATCCTTGTTTAAAGTGTGTAAGGCAATAATTTTTGGTAGCTCCTTTTTAGAATACTGCCTCCTTGTGTTATGACTTTGCGACTTGTAAATATCTGTAAATACAATACATGCTATTCCAAATTCTCCGTCTCCTAATGACTAAACTGTCTTTTATGTAATATGTAACTGTATATTAGCTATAAATGATAATATACGACGCTGTAATGAACTCAAAGTCAAACAGCAATTTTGGTTCTCCAATGCTATCCACAGCTCTCCACAGTTTATGAACTTACTAGTTAAAAAACTCATTAAAATATAATGATAAAATTAATAATAATGTAATTCTTTTACAGGGAAAAATCTTGGTATGCTTAACTGACTCTACACTTTCCCTACAGAAAAATTGTGAACACACATCAATTGTTTATGTTCACTTTTCTCGATAATTTGACACTATGTAATTATATACATGATTGATGTGAATAACTTCAATATAATAGCACTAAATATCTAGTGGTGATTCATTTAAAATCAGAACTTTGTAGAATCATAAAATATCTGGAATATCAATAAAAGTTTGCCATGTATTCATCCAAAATGCGTTTATCGTTGATAACAAATATTTATTTGGTTTCTGGTGACTGTTGGCACAAAAACAGAAATGAGGTGTGTTACCCATAGTACCTATTATGATGCTATACATGCCAGCTCTGTTCGTTTCTGACAGTTCTGAGTGAGTAACTTGTAATTGGGGGAAACTGGTATTGATGTATATGGTTCGTGAAATCGGATTCGGTTAGTCGGATTGTTTTGTTTTCCTTAATAGAATGTCACTTGAGCACATTCTAATAACTTGTCCACCTCAAATGCCAGGATTTGTGAAACGTTGCTAAGTAGTCGGTATTTGACTAATTGTCCATGAATGCGTCATACGATTTACTAAATAATAGAATATTTATTTATACGTCATTTAGATAATGTAAAGGTAAGGTAAACCAATAAACCAATGCTTGAACATTATTATATCTATTCAACTGTCCATCAAATATAATTGAAAAAGCGTTTTCATTACCATGACTTCCTAAGTTTGATTGAAATTTATTTACGATCGCAATGATCCTTAATAACATCACTTCCACAACAGATGAAAATTTTAATAAAGCAAATATTATTTTCCCACATACGTACATAATTAGGTGCATTATATAATAACATAGGTTATACCATGTATTAGCGAGATAAATAGTAATAAAAGACAGAGGGAAGCAATTGCTTCAGAAAAAATGTGAAGTAAAAGGCAGTTTAGTGTTTGAAAGTAGTTAATTTGAAAGAGTTAATCAGATAGTTGTATTAATTTACCACCCAGGCCCAATGCCCTAAATTAGTTGTGAGAAAAACAGTACTTGGTATGCTGGAGTCATTTATTATAGTAAATGCTGAACTTTGTACGTTGGTAGAAAAAATTTCCACTCAACACTCACATTAGGGTAGCGAAAACAAATAAGGAATTCGACCTTGAAATTGAGATGTGTGTACATTGTGTAGGCAGGGAGGAGAGGAGACGAGTGTCATGTCATAGTGCATTTATTTCTGTTTGGCAATAATATCAATCCTTCCATTATCCATAATATGATTTCCAATAGATATATCTGCTAATAGTAGCTAAGCACCATCACCTATGTCATTTTTTGTTTGTCTTGTAGGCGAAAGGAAGAAAAGCAAACGTAAATGTAGTTAGAGAGCTGACAATCGAAGGTGATAATATTTATTACCTGTATATCAGCAAAATAGGTATTATCTACTTATTTACTAAATGCTTACATGGTTTATGGTAGATTGGTCCGTTGTTGGTCCGTGTGTATGTAGTAATCCAAATTATGTCTGTCTATGTTGCAGGAGGATGAATTGAGCGTTGCGTACACGGCCAGCGAAGCCTTGGTGTCCTTTTTTGCCATTTGCGGGAATGCTCTCGTTGTTCATGTTTTCTGCACCAATCGAGGTCTACGCCGCTACAGGAATTACTACATCGTCGCTTTAGCCGTCGCCGATTTTCTCGTTGGTCTCCTAGGAATTCCCTTCGCTGTCTTGGCCAGCGTCGGTCTACCGAAAAACAATCTCTATGGATGTCTCTTCACCGTGTCCATCCTCATGGTTCTCTGCACCGTGTCCATCCTCTGCTTGGTCGCTGTCTCCATTGACCGCTACTGGGCCACAACAAATCCATTTGCCTATTACCGCAACATGACAACTACTACCGCCGTCGGTGAGTTCTCTTTCTCTACCATTAAATAATACACAACATTCTCCACCCCAGAAGACCTACAAAATTCATATCTATATCCCCTCGGGCCAATGCATTATATATATTAGGTTGCTACTTGGAAACATTGTTCGATGCCCTCTATTCTTATATTTACTTGTATTCTGATATTCCTAATGTATCTCCATGAAATTCTACTGGCTTTAATCCTCGATGAAAAATTCTAAACTTTTAAAAATATATTTGTAGAAAGTGGGATCAAAATTTGGTTTAATTTCGAAAAATGCTAATGCTAGCCCAAAGTTGAGTTCATAGGTTTATGTATTTAGTATGAATTATACTACATTGCATACACTCTTGTCTATTGCGACGAAAATCCACATCGTTCATGGCGTAGACCAGGTATAATTTGCTAAATACATTAAATAAACTTGGATGTTTCCATGAAAATTAAATTATTCCAGCCTAATCGGCCCAAATCAGATCTTCTAATGGGAAGTAGACATTTATTTATTAGGATTTTGATCGACGATATAACAAGAAAATCTAATTATTGGTGCCTGTCTGTTTTGGTAAAGCCATCTCTCATTAGTTTACTAAATATTTTATCTGAAAGTCAGCTTTCCTATTGCTTTTACACGATAATTGCATTTGACATTTACCTTTATGGTTATAGTAACGGATAATCTCTCAAATATTATTCCTTGTATGTAAAAAAAGTGTATCCTTTTTATGGTCATCCGTCGCAGATGTCCGTAGACTAGACACCGTTAGTTCTTTAGACATAGTCCCAATTTTGCACATCGAAAATTTGGTTTGATTTCATGCACTGCTCATTCCACTTTCTCTCCTGCATACTTTACTAAGTCCCTGGGTTAGGAAGTATACAGGATAAATTAGTAGTACGTCAAATACACGTAATACCACAATAAAGTAGAGAAACAGCAGGCCCAAGTCTTGTAATAACGTTTGAAGACGTAATCCAATCTTTATGTTGTTATCGTTGCCAGTCCATCTTGAACCGATTACATTTGTAGTGTCATGCATTCTCATAGCAAATTAAATGTAAAGAAGAAAATTGTTATTATGGATAATAGCATAAGGGTAATAGGTAAAATTTGTGCAAATCCGTGCTTTACATAATACGAATCAGAGAGATTTGGAGGTGATAGTTGAGTACGTTGGTTTGATATTTAGCTAACATTTTGGACCGCGTTTATAATTGGTGTGCAGTTATCGAGTCAAGCTTTGGCTGACTTATTTACTACGATTAACTTCTGACTTGTTATTGGCACAGCTATGAAATATTGTGACAGGGTAATGCATGCAGCTTATCTTGTCTGTTTGGTATTGCAGAACTGCAAAACTGATCGTAAAAGTGTTTTTATAGTCTGACTAACCTATACACTACCCACCCATCCCATTACATTGTACTATACTTACTTACTAGTACTATAATACACGTACGCCTGCTGTGCAATTCAAGATTTCCTCATACAAATACTCACTAAATTTAGTTCGAATGCAAAATAATTCAGCATTTCCTCTCTGGCTACTTTTGATCCTTTCACTTATACCAGAGACATGACACTAAAATAAAATTACACTCTACCTAGAGACAAAATCAAGAAATAGAGTTATGCATATTTTATAATATTCCATCTTTGGATTGGAGAACCTTTTCAATCTAATTTTTTATTGCTTGCTCTTTTTCGTTGTTTTCATTTTCCATGACTCTAAATATCATATTAATGTAGTTCTTGTGGGTGTAAGTTAATACTCACCATTAATTTTTTGCTGTCGCCACTTAAATCTTAAATAGAATCGATTTTAAAGCATGAGGAGATTAAAATACATTCTTGTGGGTTTAAAAAGTGTTTTAATAATACACGTTTGTTCGCAACAATTTTGCTGGTATAGTTTAATATAAAAATGATACTTACACCTACACGTCATTACTAGTACCTACAGATCAATTTTTTAAAACTTGGACGAAAAAAAATCGAATGCCTCAATTTTGCTTAGTTCAACATGGAGCTTGAGGCGATAGGACTTTTTTTCGTCCAAATATTTTATAACGCCAGTTTTATAGGATTATATATGGAGATTTATCATCCGAAAAGATTTAGCGTAATTGTTTATTACTTCAGTTTAATATCTACCTAACGAATTTAAATTAATTATTAAATGAATCTTTTATCTGCACTGCAAGCATAAAATAAATTAGATTCAAGGGATTGAAACAGATGGATGTTAGCATTATTTTCCGTTGAAAATGATTTGTATAGTGTTCATGAGTAAATAAGTGTTTGAAGTCTTTAACGTCGTGTTATGTTACCGTTGGGTTTAATACACAGAAAGTTTTCAAATTCAGAGTAGTTGTGATGTAATACCTATGCATACCAATAAAATCATTTATGCATACAGAATTTCAGTACAATCGCACAAACAAGCCAAAACTATGTTACATAATAGTACCTACGCAATAACACTTAAGTTTCGAAGAATTTATTAGTTTTCTTTCGCATCATTTCAGTACTGCTCTCATATAGCTCAATTCTCTTCAAGAACTTGAACAAGTACCAAAAGAATGTTACGTGACACCAATAGTTTTTCAAAACTGTCACAGTGAAAGGGGACGCTATATTTCTTACCATATAATGCCAGCAAATAGAATTACGCAACACAAAGAAAAGTAATGATGCTGTTCGTGATGCAGACAATGCGGGGAATATCCATCCTTCTTTTCTAGTTTTAAACCATGTTTCTTAAATTGGAAAAGGAAAAGTCCAAATTTTATTTTTTCAAGTTTAAATAATGTACTTATTATACTTCTGTTGACTTTCCAAAGAAACTATACAAAATTATTAAGTCAGCACTCAATAAGTTATCAGATTGGAGCAAAATAGCCACCAAAAAATCTAAAATCGGTTATGGTGTGACTTTCTTATTGTTTTCTTCTAACAGTTTAGCTTATGTGTTTAGTTTATGGGATATGCTTGCTTACAAATACTTTAACGCATCTAAACATTGGTCCTATTAATTTAACAGCAAACTGAGTTATAAATTTTCATTTACATGGAAATTAATAAAAAATCAGTTCTTAGAAATTAAATCGTAAAAATTACTTTTATGACTGTAGATAAGTTACTGTTTAATAGCCCTTGTCAAATATTGGGGCTATAAATATGGGTCTGAGACTTTTTCCTTACTTTTATCATTATAACGCACATGCTTATGACATTCATTCATGATTACATGTCGATAAGATTGTGGCTTTGAACTTTTGGATTACATGATTTTGCATGCTGCATCAAAATAACATGTGATTTACAATCCCTGGAAATGTTTACTCAGATTTCAAAAAATCTCCTTTATTGCATAATATATTTTTAATCCAATGCCAATTAACAATTATAGAATATCATGAACAAAAGTAAGTACATGTTAAAATTCCAAAAATCTCAAGGAACATAGATCGTTGGCGTTGGAGTTGCTAGCAACCAAATAATACTAGTTTCCCCTTTTCTACTGTTTGTACATGTCTAAATTGGCTTTCCAAAATTTTTTCTGGCTGCAGCCCTTTCGGTCACACTCTCACTGACTGGGGAAGGGATTCAATAACTAAACTTAAACCACAAAGGGTCTAAAAGTTGTCTTAAGACGATATTGACAATATTGGGAATTTTATTGTAGAATGATAGTCATTTCCTTTCTCTTCTTCCCAAAGCTATTTAAAATCCTTTTATTTGTAAGATATTATAGAATTCTTTAATGGTCTGAAAATACATATTAGGCTATTCTGACCTTCACCGTTCGCTAGATTAGCCACCCTTTCATGTCCACAACATAATGTAGGTACATATTTTATTTATGGGATGTGGTGATTTAATGTTGCGGCATCGGCATGTGGTTACATGAAATTGGAGCTGGATAGAAGAGTCAGTGACTCTCTGAGAAATGACGTTGGGTAGTGGAAAACATATCAACGCCAACTGACAATTTGATATTGGAGACATTATAGAGCAGCATAATAATGGGATGAGCAACTTTCTACTATGGATAAAATATTTTCACAGGATATGAATAGCTAAGTTGTCTGAATTATTCTCTTACTATACTGAAAGCATAGACTATGTACGTTTATCTTTGTTTGCAGTTAGAAAGGTTCAAAAGTTGAATTTCTTAAATATTTAGACCTTAAAACTAGAGAACCCTTACTCTACATTTATTATAAATCATACTTGAAGACAGTTTCCACATAGAGAGATGGATGTATTTACTTTCAATGGTTACACTATCTCTAGCTTCTCTATATGTCCATTTTGTTCAATAAAGACAAGAAGCATTATGCATAATGTAGTGCTCAAAATGTCATGCACTATTTTCTTGAAAATTTGTTTTTTGCGTGACTGTAGATACGCAGTTCGAATTCTCAGATCCAGTTTAACATATCCCCGGCGTCACTGTTTTAGGTAATTTAGGTGGAACTAAGTTTACTACGTCAGCTCAATACGAACGTCAAACTTAAACCACCTTAAGCTATTCATCTCATAATCATAATGAAATGCGTACAACTTTCCCCTATATTTCCTACGCAATTATTTCGTTTTTGTTTTCTTGACGTATGACGTAAGTAGATAACCAGCTAATTTATAAGAACTTTAAATGACATACAGCTAATTTATTCGAATTTATCTGTTATGTCAGATACTTATCTATTGATGGAGTAGGTATTCAAAAAAT
Organism: Tomocerus qinae; assembly: GCA_020055645.1. Lineage (NCBI taxonomy): Eukaryota > Metazoa > Arthropoda > Collembola > Entomobryomorpha > Tomoceridae > Tomocerus > Tomocerus qinae. The sequence goes on along the minus strand of CM034548.1, from coordinate 15,934,919 downwards.
GGAATATAGAGGCTATATGCCTATAGTCGTTTCTATTGTTTTTGACTTTATAGACTGTAAAAAATAATGGCTGTGTAATGGAGTAGGTTGGACGCCAATGATCAAGCATTGGAAAATCACTACCTATTCTCGTTTCGTACAAGAAAATTTTAGCACAAAGTATTTTGTACGCGGTTATAATGATCCCTAAACAATATTAATTCCTTTGACTATGATTAATTAAAATAAAATCAGTCAAAGAACTAGTCTCCGTAAAAATTAGATTGAGACTTGTGACTAAATTTCAAAGGAAAGATAAAACCAAAAATTATATTAATTAATCCAGTGACTGTATGCTTATTAGGTAAATATTGGGTCACAATCAGTACTTTTAATTATGCAGTAACCACTATGTAGACATTGGGCTAAGAAATCGTAGAGGGAAATATATAGTTCACGTTTCTTGTAATTTAGTAGTAGTTGGAAATAATACGTAATTCATGGGGATTTGGAGTAATTCCTCTGTATATTTTCTAGGAAATAGTTCTAATCGTCTTTGATTTGGTCTGTGATACTTGATGCGTGACCAATTGCGTCAGCGAAAATAACTTCACACAGAGTGAAAGCTACTTTGAGCTTTTATGTGTGTATTTATTGTGTTGCATTTGCGTGAGAGTTTATATGCATAGACAAAAGAATTATTGTTAATCATTCATATATACAAAACGTTAGTATATATCATTGTAGGTTTTGATAGAGCTGACGTTGATCCTCAATACGAAAATAGAGCAAGTGAAATAAAGTGAATACGGGTATGACGTGCGGCGTGGCGTGGCGTCCGTGCACGGAACAATGTCTGCTGTTTTCACCATTTAGATAGCATTATTTGTAGTGAAAGAGAGTCGGGAGCAACAGCTAGTTAATCCAAATCATCGCGTTGATCAAGTCCAGGGCTGGGTCACTCATGTCTCCACTTCTGATATTCTTCATTCAGGTCATTGACATTATCAAATCAATTAATTAGGCGGAAATTAAACTGCCAGTTTCTTTCTGCATTTTCAAACACGCATACAAAATATATATTTATACAAATATAGAAACTCTGCCCAAAATAATCGATAGACGCCATAACTAAACTGAAACCGAAGAGGTTAGCTAATAAAAGGCAATGAGCTCACAAACCCAAAACTGCAAAATTAGGCCCACATTTCATTTCATTATCTTCCGCCTGTTTCATCCACGCCGTCTCTTCATTAGTTATCATTTCAGCAATAATCATGTTATTTGTATTTAGCTGTAATAAACTTCATAATGCATTCGCTCACTATTCCACTGGGCATCGCCAATAACAACTTCCTGTCCTTACTTCCCTTCCCTAATATACAACTTGCTGCAGTTATAGTTGCTGTGTAGTTACTCTATATATAAAATTATTTCGCATGTATGCTTATCTATCCTAGATTACACCCTTTCGAAATTCAAAACCATACTTAGGGCCTAATAGCATAGAACTTAGAAATTGTAACCTTTTTAACTGCTAAAAATCGTAAAATGAGAATATTACCCGATTCTCAAGATCAGGAAAATTCAGAGATTAATTACTAAACACTATCCTTAACTCTTATAAATAATTTTTTAAAGCAAAACGTTGAAATAGCAATTAAAATGCAGTCTTTATACAAGCAAATGACCTAAACTTTTTTTAAAACTACAATTTCTAATCGTACTAGTGCCCTTCACAAAAATGCCAAGCAAAGTAAATTCCTCCATAGGTTATACTCCTCCTTAAGTTCCTTTGCCAAGACTGTTAAGAAATATTTGTAGTTATAAGTATGATAGTATTTACTTAGAGCGTATTTACAGCAAACAATTAAGAGAAGAAGCTTGAAAGTAGGCTTTTGATTAAGCTTAAGAAAATCGAAAAGTCTGAAAGCCGCTTTATGGTTTCCAATTAATAGAATTTTTTGGTTTCTTGAGTTTTCTGTAGAGTGAATAGGATTTCATTAGAGGAAGGTCATGCAGTAATTAATTGAAAGTCAGACAGTTTGCTAATCAATAATGCCATGTCTCTTGCTGTTATTTTTCTGTTTTGTTTTCTTCTTTGTAGGCGTTGTTATTGCGTTGGTGTCGTATAGATGTAGTGCCGCCGTACGAGTGAGACTGGTTCACTTTCAGAATGCCTTACAAATATAGTCATACATTAATAAAGCTAAATTAATGTCTTTTTGACGATCAATGCGACTTACTGCTAGTGCTTACCGAAATATTATAAGCCTGTGAGTAGTATAGATGTAAATTTAAAACAGTCTACGAAAAAATAATTAGCAAAAAAGACATCCTGGATCTTTTAATTTTTAATTACTTCTCCGTATGGATAATAAGAGTAACCAACCTCATCTAAGATAATTACTTAGACCTTTTAGTAAAATGTTGCAGGTATGAATTAAAAGCATTTCTTAATTTACCAAACTATCCTAATGTCATGTTAGGTGAATTTATGGAGGCATTTACTGAAATTGCATGAAAAATAACCGTAAAAATAAGTATGAGTAAAAAAGGAGAATATGGTCACATGAAGTTCAATATCAATGTCAAATAATACACGTTTAAGGAAAAGATAATTAGCTTTAGAAAAAAACATTTATTTGTTTACATTAGTTTTTAACCTATTACGTAAAACTCCAAATTGAAACTAAGAAGAGATTATTTAATGCTTACTGTTATAGGCACAACGACAAATTACTGTTTGATGCAGAATAACAACTTGATAGAGTGAATATAGGAAATCTTCATTCTCTGTAGGTACTTTGTTATCTTGATGTCATAAGCATTGCCCATAATAAGATTAGCGAACAATTTTGTTTGACTTTGGATGTAGTTTACTTACCTTGTCTTTTGCGACGGAATTCCAGTGGGTGGATCACTTGAGAATTTGGCAATCCGACAAAGTATAATATTGCTTGTTCTTGCCTCTATCTCTACAACTTCTCGCGTATTTACTATTAGATAGGAAATCAAATGATGGAGCTAGATTTAATATGATCCAATTTATTGTACCATTGCAGTAGCCACGTATCTGTTTTTAATCACTGGGTATTCGAGTGTACAGAATTTGGTGATTAGTTTATTTACGCTGTCTGACTCTATAATTCTGGACTACATTCTGTACATCCACCTACTTTTGCAATTTAATATCTACTCTTCTCTTGACTCTGTTTATTTGGAAGAGAATGTTTTAATTGCAAATAGCTCAATTAATATAAATAAAGTTTAAAGAGTCTCTCAAATGCAAATATTTGCCAATATTATATTCTTAAGGGGTTTTTCTATGAATTTAAATGGAAGGAATTACTAATTAGTCAGAGAAGGTAGACTTTCAAGGAGAATTGGTTAATTGGAGTTTAGCAAACAAATTAAATTTTAATGGGTTTTAATTATGATGTTTGTAGTTAAAATTCTGCTTTATTTAATCAAATGTAATAAACTTTGAGTATTTGAGATGCAAATATTTGCCAATATTTGGGGTTTTACTCTGAACTTAAATAGAATAAATTCCTTATTTATCGCTGAGAAGGTAATAACTTTCAAAGATAATTGGTTAATTGGAGGTTGGCAATTAAATGAAATTTTAATGTATTTTAATTAAGATGTTTGTACTTGAAATTCTGTTTTATTTAATCAAACGCAATAAATTTTGAGTATTTGAGTTATTAGATATTTGAATTGTAAATTTTGATGTGATATTTACAAAAGGAATGTAGCTTCTGCATTGCTACTTTTGTTTTACGATGATATTAGAGTGTGTTTTATGAGTTGGAGAAATAAGACTTGGTCGTAATTCAATCTGCTACGTATGTCTGTAGCCATAATCAAAATATTCATATAATACTGATGGTATGGAAAACTAAAGTGGAGAGAGTGACAAGGCAGGAGACGGAAGTTTCATCTCTTGAATTTCATGCGACTTGTTTGAATGCGGCTTGGTTGGAGAAAGTTTGGATAAGTGGAGAATGGAAGGAGAGTCGTGCATTGCTTTGAATTACATTAGACTGTGAATCACTTATCTATAGCGACAGGAGGAATCTGCAGATAAGATGACATGTTATCATGCTAATAAAATTCTTTATGGCACAGACTGCTCTGGTTGTAGCTTCAAATATCATCTCCCTCCCCTTTCTTCCTAACTCCAGAGGTATATGAATAACCTGCATTTGAAAGTCCAGCATCGGATGATAAAGTTTACTTTCGTATAAAATCAATGCCAAGTGTTGTCTGCCTGTAAATGAGAGCCTTCTGTGGAATGGCTCAGCTCTCTTGACACTGATTGTGCGATACGACTTTATATTGTACACAGGTTGCTTGTCTACAGAATTTGTTTTCATCCTTGGGGACCAGCTACTTCATTAAATATTAACGAGCACAGTCAAACTAAGATCATAGGGTTGTTAAACGAGCATAAGGATCAGTTGCTCCATTTGTCCTCACAATTTCATTTACGATGATTTAAGGCTACTCCGAGATCTCATGACGCTTTCTCACAGATCTCCTCACTTGGTGTCCTTTTTCATACATTTCGTTACTCCATTCTCTACTAAATTCAAAATGGACTAAGTACAATATTTGCAGTAATTTAATGCGCAGTACTTACATACCTTACAACTTGTCTATCTTTTAAAAGCATCTTTTACATACTTGTAAGGACAAATTGCGTCATGCAAATACTATTAAATATTTACCTAAAAATTTTATTTTCACTTACGACCAAAAGTTTCTTTAGCTTCGTACATGGTCAAACTCTATATTATTGTTTATCATAAATTATGTAGATTGATCATTTACAATAACTTTCTTTCCTATACCCCAGTTTTTACATTTTGTTCAATTTAAAAGTCTGTCCATATCAGTGGGTGATACATATTGCCCATACATGGCTTCCTGACAGATGCATTCTTATACATACCTAAATAGGTTGCTCCAAACAAAAGTAGGAATTGGGTTACTATTGTTTGCATGAATTCAGAGTAGTATTATACCCTAATTAGGATTATTATTTTGCATTCAATGAAAGCGGATAATGTCTGAATAGTTTTTGCATGATTCCCGAATTCAAATTCAATTGCATTGGATATTTCTTGTAGATATAGATAAATTGGGTGTGACCACTTCCGACTCATCCTCCGGAACTCCCGCAATGTGACTACCAATCATTGTTTTTTTCCAAATGAATGCAATGTTATTATGTAGTAGGTGAACCAGATACTATAAAATTGTGTGTGGACATAGATGGACTAACTATTGTTGGAAATGAGAAGCCATAGTCATGTGAGGTGTAGGCGGAGTTCGTAGCCAGAATGTATTTTGCGTGTCTCAATAGTACAAGTGAAAAACTGTACTATGTTTCATTTTTATTTCCACACAAATACCAAACCTAAAGCAAAAGCCATGTATTTAGATTTTACACTCAAATTCGACTAGACTCGGAATAAAATATAATTAACATCTTCCATGCACGTTTCCAGAAATTTGGTCAATGGGGCACAACCAAAAATAATGACAAAAATATAACATATTTGCACGAACGCTCAAAAATTTGCATTTTTCAGGATAAAACTTCTCCTTTATTCAGATTTAGGGGGCGGCCCCCCTGCCCCCTACTGACTACGTGCTTGACAGCTTCGATCTAGACACTTTCATTTGTACTAAATGAAAGACGACCGACAGGGTTTAATTAAGGTTTTATAATAAAATTGGCATACCCATTATCCCTCATAACGAATCCAGGAAAGTCCCAATTAGCCAAATGCATAAGAATCGAAGGGCATTATTCTGATTCTGAAAAATGCAAATGTTGAACTAAGGAAAATACTAGCAATTAGGAAATCCAATGCAAATACTGATTTCTCTAGTTACCAAGTATTATTTTACTTTCTGGTATGTTGATAATAACTTTGTGCAGAAACGACGATAAAAAATTATACTTATGTGTATACAAAAAGTTGCATGCAGCTTACAATATGAAATACTACTTAAATGAGGATATAAACAAATTGCATGAAGAATGGTTATAATAATTTCGCAATAAGTAGAAATAGTTACTGCACTGTTAATGAAAAAGTGTTCCGAATTTGGTCAGAATAAGACTTCACGTGGCAATAACTTTTGTCCTTGTTTGTAGACTTGCCCCTAATGATAATTTCATGGAAAACTTTATGAAAGCTAAAAGGCCGAGTTAATAGCCAAATGTCCAATAAGCAGCTATTAGTGGACAACAAATAGAAAACGCTATAAATATGACAATAAGAACGACATGTAAAATTATTAGAAAAGGAGTTTCTTCGTTTTCACAATAAATTTTTAGAGTAGTAGACATCGGCGACAAAAAATTAGGCATCGCCTGTTTATACTTAAAGGGATAATAGCGAGAAACGCCTTGGTAAACTTATTATGCCACGAACAAAGCAGACAGGCAGAATGCCAAACCAGTCCACGCAAGTTGTCTCCTCACGAGTTGTAAGCAAGTGTAGAATGCGATGTTCAGATACATAAAATATGTACCGCAACACGTATCCAGAATTGTTTGCGTCAGTAATGTATCACTGGACAAAATGAAATTGACTTGGCCGAGGAATGTAAGAATTCCTGACTCCCAGACATCTATACCTAATGAATGTATTGTATAGAATCAGTAACTAGACCAGATGCTATTTGGATTTATTAATAATCTGCCAGATATACCCATCTTGCAGATCAAAATATATAAAACTCATTCTTGACCACATTTAATTTTGATATGGAAGCTATTATGTTGCTCAAACAATAAATAAAGGTTAAAGATGTAAAAATGTGTACATAAAGAACAAAAGCATTTGGCATGTCTATTAATTAATAGAGAGACTCAGGGTTGACAGATGAGAATCCTTGGGTGATCTTAGAAAAATTATAATGCACCAATTGACAATGATTAATGAAATTGCAGGGATCATTTTATGCTGCTGGTTTGTTGGAGCGATAATAGGATTCCTGCCACTTTTCGGATGGTACGATGACAAAGGATGGAAAGAAAAAGAGCATTGCTATTTCACAAAAGTGATGGACTACGACTATCTAGTTTTCCTCTACTTCGCCACAATTGTATTTCCTGCACTACTCATGGCTGGTTTCTACGGATACATCTACCATGTGGTCTTAATTAAGGTCACCACATAATTTATTGCTTAAGCTTAATTCTAACACGTTTCTCAGATGTCTACTTCCTCTCCGGTGTCTTCCTAGCCAAATTCTATTCCCAGGGGGAATTATTAGGCACAAGAAACGTTTTTATAACTCTCAATTATGTAGATATATTTCTATATACTTGTTTAGCTTCCATTTTTGGTAATCGTATCTATCTGATCATCACAGATTCGCCAAAGAGGAACTTTAGCTCCACAAGGACGCAGACCGTCAGAGCAATCTAGATCTGGATCGTTGAATTCTGAAAATCGAGGATCTACACAAATGATGAGGATAATGGTGTCGGAGAAACGGAGAGAAGCCAAAGCTGCAAAGAAATTGGGAATTATCGTCCTCTTTTTCATGATTTGTTGGATGCCTCTCTACACTATCAATTGCATTCAGGTTGCCAACCTTTTTACGTGTATTTAAATTCACCTACTACTCACATACTTTGAAAGTGATGATTAAATTAATGAAGCTAAAAGTTTTTTTAAAATTTTTTTGCAGGCATTTTGTCCAACATGCGAAGTTCCAATGCCCATTTTGAACTTTACAATAATTTTGTCTCATGTAAATAGTTCTTTGAATCCTTTTCTGTATGCGTACCATCTGAAAGAATTTCGTGTGGCCATGAAGAATTCTCTATGTGCCCTATTCGGATTCTTGCTATGTGGTCACGTTAATACTCAATCCCAAAAGGATCCATTTTCTGGTGGAGTGAGTCGGAGTCAGACGATGCCCTCTTTGGCCAATGCGTCTCTTTCCACTCAGACGGGGAAGTTCTCTATAAAATTCCGGAAGGTCCCTGGCCCGGAAGAAAGTCGGAAGGACATCTCCCCTAGAGAATGTATATTGCTACCTATGGTTCCCAAAGACAATCTCTTTGCTACGGTGGCAGCTGCTGAAAAATCTCTCACGACTCTCTCCTCCGTTAGAGACAACAATATGTTGGACTCGGGCGAGAATTATCTTGACAAATCTCCTCAAGAAATACATAGCATAATCGACTGCTCCAGTTCTGCAGTCTCTGAGTCCTCTGTGATTATAACTCCTGCAGAGGCTCCTACAACAAGACCCATGACCGCTCCTTCCACTTCCCCTGTCCACAACCCGGCAGCCGAAGGAGGAAATTGTAAAAATCCTAATAATGTTAACAAATGTCAAGCTATACTGGAGACTCATGTCCAGCCACCGCAATCACCAGAACACAATTCTAAAACCGACCCAATTAAAATCCTTGTCGAATTGAAAGTACCCCAGACTTAAAAGTAGAAATTGACATTGAGTAGTATTTTATTATAAATCATTAGGGCTGTTCATTATAGCTGAAAGAATATTTACTCTTTTCTTCTGCGTACCATTTTTATTCTAAGACTGCTATACTGTACATTGCAAAGTCATTACTTTCAGTCGCTACTATTGCATTTCTTGTTGTGCAATAAATATATACTATGTAGCTTATTATTGCTAGTTCTATAGTAGCTATCATTATTAAACGCTATAAATAGTATCACTTATAAATATATTAGAAAGTAGTTGTACAGGAAAAACTTTTCTGTGTAGTACAATTTAATTTATGATGTTTAAATAGGATAATCATCCTTTCCAGGATGGAATTTGTCATGATAATAATATATTATAATTCTACGGATCTCAGAAGAATTGATGCTCCTATTATTGACTATTTCTATGCATGTGTGTTACAACTTATAAAAATGTCAAATAAATAATTGTTGTTTCGTCTTGTATTCAAAAATGTACCTAAGCTAATTATATCTCCTGTACAGGTGTTCAGCTTCCTTGTGGATTAATTTCTACCATAATATAGTGAACTACATATGATGAAATTATTCCAGTATTCAGTATGTTAATTTATGTCGGCATTTTGAAAACTACTGTTAATTAAAGACTATTTTACAAACTCATTTCGAGATACTATGTTGACAATTGCAGTAGTGATGCTTATCAATAGTGTTCCATAATTATATAATGTAAATATTTTTCATTGTGATATTTATCTTTTATTTTAAATTAGCTTGTCTAAGTAATAAGAAAGTAGCGAGCATCTACTTACATAGGTATACACAAAAAAGTTGGTATGTAGCTATGTAGTTTGTGGTATATTTTGCCATATAACCAGCTAAGAGCTGTAATGGTTATGTCTTTATGGTGTTCAGTTACTTACAAATATTATTTTAAATACTTCTTGGGGATAGATATGTAATTATCAGGGTAGAAACTTAATTTTAAAGAATATTGAGAAGAGGCCATGATAGAAAAGATGTTTACATTTTTCAGAAGATCTGAGTATATTGAGTATTGTAAATGGAATGCAATTTTATATTAGTACGTAGGTATGTCTACTCATAGCATGGTAAACGGTTCAGACGATTTAAAATGAAAAAAAGTTAATAAATCTACTACTTGGATTTATGACTTGTGCATTATAATGTTATAGGAAATGAATTAGAATATGCACGGGCATATTCACCAGAAAATATTACGTATTATCTGATTTAAATACTGTAATTGCATCTGTGTCCGTATCTCAACCTAAAAATATGAATAAGTAATTAATAGATTTATTATATAATGCTTGTTAATAAATATTGTAAGTTGACTTAACTAAATATTGTAAGTTAAATAAGTTGACCTACGTAATCTTCGAATCAATACAACAATGTGCAGCAAAAACGGATCTATCAAAGTGAAATTTTTGAATACGTAGTATTCATGAGCCATTTGTTTTTCAATTTTATTTCTAAAATAGGTTACCAATTGATTGATTACTTTTTCGGTATAAGTTGGAACGAAAATATTTCTTTCTATGCTTGCGGAGATTACTGTAGCAAACGCCAGTTGGAAACAATTTTCGTTACACAGAACAAATTGATTTCTGTATTTTTGTATTTTTCTCATAAAAATGTTTGACACGGTTTTCTTTTTAATTCTTTACGTAGACGGTAGAAAATGCAGGTTTTTCCAAACGTTAACGAGGGAGACATGCAAAATTTTAAAACATGCTGAGACTGTTCTCCAGAATCCCACTATTCCCACACCTCCCAATTCACTCTCACGAACCGGTCTGTCTTCTACTGACAAATATACTTAAATATACTTACACTTTAAGAATATGTCAACATTCAAGTTAAAACTCATTTAGCATGTCCTACAGGAGTAGTAGTAATTAATAATTATAATTATAATACTAAGTGTATGTATTAGTTTAGAAATCCTATATCTATGATGTGTATAAGTGTATATGTACATTAATAAATATATGTGGTAGTAATTCAATGTTTTACTCAGAAAAAAGTTTAAAGTATTCTGCGTGTAAATAAATATTTTAATGTGTAAGTAAGTGTTATAAAATCTCAGTAGTAATACATATTTAAAAAGGTTGAAGCATTGTGTTCCCACGATTTCTCAATTATTATTTGTTATATATGTGTGTGTTGTTGAATTTCGTTTACTAATTGCAATGTTATTGTACCTGTGAATAAAATGTCCCTGAAATAAACTCAATCAATAAATCCAACGTTAGTCAAAATAATTATTTAGCATACTTTAATTGTTAGCAAGCCAATATAAAATTATTAGAGTTCAGAAATTAGATAACTTAATTAAGTAAAATAGGAATAATAAATTTTAAAATTTTTCGGAAAGTTTGTGAAGTTAACTTAAAATTTTTATGCCTGTAAATCATACTGCTATAATATTTCAGTGGAGCTATTTATAACCATAGAATAGAGAAAAAATAAAACACCAGCAGGGAAAACGGTAATCATTCTACATAAGGGTACAGAGTTATTTTCTCTTTCTTCGGCTTTCTTCTGCGTAATTTCCGTAACATTTTCCGGAAAAAAATATTTACACTCATTCTTTGTTTCTGATCCAAGACTGGAATGATTTCTTGTGGGATATTTGTAATTTTGGATTTCTCATTAACTGACTTTTCCACGATTTTCTTCAATTCTTTGTTGACATTAAGAGCAGTTTGTTTCGAATGCGTCACCAATAGTTCGGTTATAAAAGCCACAAAGGACAAAATCACTCCAAACAGAATTAAATAGATCGATCCCTAAAAATTATATCATACGTTACTTAATATCGTTCCTCAACCAGAACTATGTAATAATACTAACCTAATATCTCTATCCTGAAATTGCTATGTAATAAATTAGAGTGATAAAATTTCAGCTTCATGCCTCTTACTAGTAATACTGATATTATGTCATTTACTTTAATTTTTACATTAATGTATATTATACAGTAAGTAAATCACTTACACTATAAAGAAAACTTTTAAAATAATGACATATCGTTGACTATATAGAAAGCTATTTCAGTTCTTCTGTGATTTAGCCAGTTAGGATGCCACATTATGCATAGATAAGCTATTACATTTAATGATATCTCCAAGTGTCATTTATCATAGCTATCGCATCATGAACGTCATCCATAAGCTTTAAAATGGATTTTGGTTCATCCTTCATATAATTTGAAGACCTATAATTGTTTCTCTACTAACTATATTAAAGTTTATAAAATCTTTTTGGCCGAACTCCACGTCGTCTCATCAAAATTCAGATAATCTCATCACTCGTAAAATAGCGTTAAGTTGAATCCAGTAAATTAAAAGCTTTTCCTCTGCTTGGATTGGGAAATGACAGGATTCCACTTAACTTTAGTCAAAATTAACTTATATTATAGCCATATTATAACTCTGTTGTGATGGTGACCTACCGTTTCTTACTGCATCCAGCAGTCCATAATCATTATGCACTACAGTTTTACAATTCCATAAAATTTTCCTTTGTAAATCTATATTGTAGCCTTGTAATTTTAAGGTTGTAGCCATAAAATAAATAATAAGTATTACCTGAAGATCGGTAATAGACAAGATCCTTTGCTTTCTTTGTTGCTTCGAACTTGAAGGATTGTCATTGGATCCAAATGAATCATCCGTTTCATCCCCTTCCTCGGTTGTTGGTAATCCCTCATCCTCTTCCTCTGCTGCTAGATGCTTATAGTGTGCCTTAGTAGTGGAAATTAGTCTCTGTGACCATCGCTTCATTAATCCAGATTCTTGAAATCGTCTGATATGCCTACGAATATCATTTCTCATTCAGTATTTTCATACGCAATAGGCAATTCACATCAATGTAAATGGAAATATACTATATTGATTCTAAACGCGAGTATAGATTACTTGTTAATTGTTGCTGTGATGGGTGAGTTCTTCTGGTAAGCAATTCCAATGTGAACGGGTACAATGCACTGTTTCATGAGTCTCATAGAAGGGGATCCTAATTTAGTTAGATTTCTTGTCTTTAGTATAAACTTAAGGTAGCGAATATTTTCATACAGTGCAAACTTTCCATCAGCCACCATCGATATCCCTTCCTCGACATCTTCTATCACCTAATCATAAAATTACTATTTTAAAATATTGTGAATATTTAATATTCCAAGATACCTCAGGAAATTTACAAATGCACAATTATCTAAGTTGTTTTTATAAGATTCTGCAGATATTTAACTACTTTAGTTTAATAACTTTTTTAATTTCGTTGGATGAAAGGAAATTCGTACTTCGTATCGTTTAGTAAGTAGATTTATATTGGAAGCAGCCACAGACGAGGAGGAATTTTGATGTCTAGTGAAAAGTCGTTGAAGTTCGATTCCCCAACCTCCGAATCGAAGTGGCGATGCAGCCAAGTCATTTAAATTGTCCAAGGGCTTTTCGTACAGTGGGATGGTGAGGAAAGATACCATTGCTCCTCGATAGACCAATGTTACTAGAAGACAGAAAATCCAATACCATCCAATGAACATTCGAACGGGCCAAAATTTTGGCCACACGTGCAGAGCCACTTGAGACATTATGCTTATTGAAGAGAAAACTGCATTAAGACGTCCGCTGAAGGCACGGTACTCCCTTATCAATAGAGGCGCCTTGGTCAGAAGGTACAAACCTGCAGGAGCAAAAATAAGAACGATGGAAACGACCAGTGCCCAAAGTCTGTAGCGGAATGGCAGAATTAGAGCTAGATAGCGAGGTCGAGGCAGTGGAGTTGGAGTTAAGAACGATGTACACGCCACGTCCAAAGGAACACTCATGTCTAGAAATTCCAAATAGTGTTTCAAAATGAAAAAGGAACCAATGGCCATGTCCGTCTCTCCATATATTAATCTCGCTACAGCTCCATAAAACTTCCGAGAAGAATTTCTATTATTCTGGCCACCCCATTTGTTCTCCGTATCCGCATCCACTATTGCAAAATTAAAATTCATGATCCCAGATAGTTCCTTCACCAATTCAACTTCCGTACCGGCATACTCCACCTGGAAAAATACGGATAATAATCACTTCGGTAAAAATCAGTATATTTTAACCATGTACAACTTTAAGTCTTTTAACATTCATTTGTCAAAGTTCGAAACTGAAGAAGCGCTATAAAAATTTCATACATAAAATATTATCGATGAGGAACATAAAATATTCCAAGATTTTTCTAGGTTAACTTTTGCATGCTTTTAAATGTAACATGTTTAAATTTTAAATTTCAAGGGTTTCTTTACTAGATAAAAAGTTAACATTCTGGAAAATTAAGAAAATTCACAATAAATTAGAGACTATGCATTTCAAAAATATTTATATTTTTGACTATCCCTGTAGATAAGCTACTAATGTAAGCTAGGCCGAAGACTTACTGTTATCTCATCTTGGGAAGTATATTTAATGACGCCTGGAGGATGTTCAACGACCAAGACCCGAATCGTTGCATTTTTTAGATCAGTAGTTTTGTCGTAAAACCAATTTTCGTCATTTTTACGAAGTTTCCCATGTCTCCAAAAATCAAGAATTTTTGTTTGGTCTTTGCTCCCTGGAATTACTGGCCAGATCATACTCATTATCGTGAAAGTCATTCCACTGCAGTAAACGAAATGGTAAATTAAAACATATATTTTAGAACTACAGTTAAAAAAGAACAAATAGTGTCACTATCTTGTTATGCAATATGAATTTACTAAGTGTTTCTCTTTTTTGTTTTAGAGTAAATCAGTATCACGTTGGGAATTTTCTTCCAGATTTCATCCGACTCAAAACCAATGTCAAATGTCCCGTACCATATAAGAAACCTGTCAGCCATGTCATAAAAATAAGATGTAATTATACAATAACGCCAGATCGTCTTCTGACAATGTAATAATCAGATAGATTCGGTTGAGTTACCTTGCCCTCGTATTTATCATTCTTGAATCATCGCCGATGTGCAAAAGAGTTGTCACTGTAGTCGTTTTGGTCAATAGTATAATGTAACCACCGCATTGTTCCTGGTAAGCTGCCTTCAATGTTGTCTCTATAGAATCCGTAATATTCTCCCCTACCATTCATTGTCAATTTAAACATTGATTACATATGCCCACCTATTGTATATATGAATCAACTTTGACGAGTGTAACAGTTAGTGGGTATGTCAATTTTAAGATATTAATTGCTTACCACTAAAATTAACTATATACTTATGAGCACAGCGGGGTAGAGTCGGGTGGCAAAATGTTATCGCATCTAGCATTTTCGAAAATCGACCATCGTAAATAACAATTGTGCAGCTTAAATTACAAAAGTTTGTTAGAATTTGTATTAGCAGATGTTCAAATATCATTAATGAGTAATCAGTTTCCAAAAAAATGAAGTATAGTATACGTACTATTACAAATTGGGCTATTTTTCAACTTTTATAACTCTTCAAACTTACTCTATATCTCCCATTTTCAGAAAGGCATCTAGAAGAAATTTTCCCATGTCAGCATTTGAATTCCAACTGCTAACTAATCTATAAAAAGAAAAATATGAAGTGCTAGGTTAGGTTACTTTAATCCCATTTTAACAGGTTAGGAATTAAATAAAATAATGCTGCATGTAGGTAAATTAATTAATGAACAGGTCAATATAATATAGTTGGACTGAATTGAACAGAATTACACCGAATTGGACTGAATTGGATTGTATTGAACTCATTTGGACAGATTGGACTGCATATATACTTTCATTTAATTCCATGGGAAAAGATTAGTTAAAATGAAAATTATTGCCTCGTGATATAAGTTGCAACTAAACAGTATTAACACGGCCAGTAGCATTCTTATGCTCTGCTATTAGTTAATTATTTTCTATTTTGTCACTCCTGAAATGAAATACAGTGGAACAGTTATGCATCACACTATTTTCTCGCTAAGAGACAACAAAATTTCACTCACCTTCCCCACACTGGATTTGTTTGGGAGCGTGCTGATTTTGTGGTATGAAAAAAGAGTGTTAAACTTGCCATGAACAAAATCACTATGCTTGCTTTAGTGTACATTATATATCAAACGGTAAATAAGCTAATAATTTATTATTTGTATACGATATCGTACTTGTATGAAAATATGCAAATTTGTTAGCTTATATCAACGTGAATCAATTACAAACTATTTTTTGATGCGGTTCCAAAAATCTATCTGCTGCTGTGTGTTAGATATTTAAAAGCAAAATGTTTAATAAAGGTTTACGATTGGATGTCCCCTACTATAAAATTTTACCTAAGAATTCGTAAGCATTGAGCGTGTGTAGACGTAAGCTATTATTTATTTACTGTTTCACATCTTCATGGTGGTCAGACTCGTAATGTAAGCCCAGTATTAGTAAAGAATATTTTAACGACCAAATATTATACTACAGACTGCCATGAAACAAAGGCAGTTGGCAGTTGTTACATCCAGTAGAATTTATTGAATGCGTGCGTGTTCATGTATATTGCAGACACCTGCATTTGTATAGTTTAGGTTAAACGAAATTGTCTTAGAATTTATGGCAATATATTCTTTACTGGCAGGCTGGATTTTGTATGCCAGTTTAAGCAAATAGAAAAGCATAGTTTTGGATCATATACTACGCTTTTCTATGAATGAAGACAAATGGGGACAAATGAGGACGAATGGCGACAAATGGAGGAAAGAGGACGAATGGGGACAAATGGTGGAAAGAGGACGAAGTTTCGTTGTTTCAGAAGTTTTTTGAGTAGTAGAATTGGCTGAAGTTGTAGGAGTAGTCGGAGCCGTAGGTGCAGTGACTGGTGGCTGGTGGGACGAATGAAGACGAAAGCTTCTGCCCACCAGTTTTAGCTAGTTTTTTCGTACTAAAGATCATCAATGATATCCTTATTGAACACCAGTTTTCATTTATTAATGGATGGCGGTAACTTTATTGTCCACTAGACACGACATATTTTAAATGCTTTACTTTTTGTTTTAGAAATTGTTATTTACAATTGTTATCTACAATTTAGGTTTTCTACAGTAGCTACAGCTCTATGATACAGTTTCATGAAAATTGTGTCCTGGAACAGTGGTGAAGTAGGATTTAGGTCACTATTACTGACTGACGAAATTGAGAGCAATTCTTATAGTCATAAACACTATGGTATATGATTCCTACAATGCAATTCATTAATTATTCATTTTCGCTTCTCACATTCATCTCCCGGTTTCCCATGATATAAGTGAAATATAAAGAGTGTAAATAAATTGGTAGTACAATTGGGTTTAAACATACGGATTAGCAACCAAAATGACAACGCAATCGCGTATTGGCGGATATGTAATTATCTACCTATATTATATTTGCACATATACTATCCACACATTATATACCGGAATAGGGCGACAAGTATAATGTTGTGCTAATATTTTAAAATAGATCATGGCATCAGAAGCCAAAAATTATTTTTATTCCAACACACGAGGTATTGAAAAATGCCTTGGACATAAATCAATTACCAATGACAATTTGTGATGAATCTCTAGGTATTATTTGCTATAAACTTATATCGACGACTCAGAGCTTAATTATTGTAACTAATTGAAGTATCCATTTAGAAAATGCAGGTTTTATATGAATGACTAAGTCGTCCCTAAATGTAGCAATCAGCAAATCAAAATAAGTAGTACACGACGATATACCATTATTAATTTCTTTCATGCCTATACTATACTTTGTGTTATTGACATTGAATTTCTATTTCTCTCCTAGTTGAATAAAAAAACAAGGGTTATTATTTGCATGTTTAAATATATAGTCCAGTTGTCATAATAATTACTATATTAATAGTTAATTTTTCTGATTTTGTCTGATTCCTGAGTTCGGTTCCTTAAAATGCTAACAATAAGGTACATTTTGTCATTGTTGCTTCTATCATGTCTACTCTATTACATGGGAATAAATTCTGCTCCTGTTTCATAAGGCGTTTCATTCCAGCGGTAGGGTTAGAATGTTGGTTTCAGTGAAGTGTAGTAATGTAGTTAGTTACTGTATAAAAGTGATGGTGATGATGGCTTGAAGCTGTGGTGTGTGGGAGTATATGAAGTGGGATAACTGTCACTCTAGGCCGTTGGCACTTAGGGTTTTTAACAACATGAAAACTATTAGGTTATTTTCGATAATATCAATGTTTATTGTAGACAGGGGTAATTCAAATTATCTGATTAAATGACATTCTTTAGATCAATAATAAGGCTCATTAAGTCATTGGAATTAAAGCGCTGTATATTTTGTATTCGTGTTCCCTGTAAAATTATTAGGATGTTAATTATAATTACTAGATTGAGATATTGTAATGGCCCTATGGCATGCTGTGAGTTTTATAAACTAAGCCATTTGTACAATCAAAACTTTTAAAGGGTTTAGACTTGAAACGACCTTCGTCTCATTTCTAATCATATTACCACACTCTGTCAACCGAGTTTGGCGCCCAGGCCTAATGATGCTTCAGCATCAGACCTCTCACATATACCCATTTCTTCTTCCTAAAGTGCATAAAAAAATATACGTATGTTTCTATACGTATATAGTAAAGAGCTATAAATATTGGGGGATAAGGATAAGGAAGTTCATTATACTATACTACTATGGCTATAACCATGAACAGGCTAGCTTGCAGATGCACTTGCAAGTTGACCACGGCGGCGTACATATGTACAGTACAATATAGTAAGTGTCTCTGTTGGCTGTGTATCAGTTTCGTTTATTAATTGACGTGCATAATATAACAGTAAAAAATATATTATATAACTGTGATTAATTGGAGGGTTTTTTCTTAGGTTTTATGTTACTTGGGTTCGGTTCGAATTATTTTTTATTGTCTATATTGTTAATTTTAAGATTAATTTTCAATGTCAAATGTTCAGTGAATAGAATCTAATCATTTCCAACTTCACCTATATTTTTAATTGAAATAACCTTGTAATCCAACTAACACATTGTAAACAACATTTTTATGGTAGGTTACAAATTTACAATTTCAAAAAAATAAAAATTTGTCAATGGTTGAGGGTTAATGAACGAATCTAGTAATTAAAAATAAATTTTATTACTATTTACTTTTCGCTTCCTCGTCGCTTGTAATATTAAATGTAACTTTTTACAATTTTGATGTAGATATTATACTATGGGATCTGCAAGCCAGAATAAAGTTGTTGCCTATTTCTACGACTCTGATGTCGGGAATTTTCATTATGGTAAGTATGGTACGGTATCAACTTTTTGCCTACTGTAAAAATTGGTCCACTTATATTGATTCCAGGATTTATTTAATCGACACGATTTTCAATTGACAACATATAAATCAACTAGGTCCAGGTCATCCCATGAAACCTCATAGGTTAGCTGTTACCCACAGCTTAGTTTTAAATTATGGCCTTTATAAGAAGATGCAGCTTTATAGGCCCTATAGAGCTAGTGCACATGATATGTGTCGATTTCATTCAGAAGAATACATCGAATTCCTTCAGAGGGTTACTCCACAAAATATTCAAAATTTCACCAAGTGTTTAAGTCTGTTTAATGTTGGCGACGACTGGTAAGAAATATTATTTATGTTGTTGTCAGAATTTACATGCAATGGTGCAATGACTCCCAGGAAGTAAAATTACTAATTAAGATCTACTTTATTTGTTAGTCCTGTTTTTGATGGTCTATTTGACTTCTGTTCAATGTACACTGGAGCTTCACTGGAAGGTGCAGTAAAACTAAATAACGAATGTTGTGACATTGCCATTAATTGGTCTGGCGGACTGCATCATGCCAAGAAAACAGAAGCGTCTGGGTTTTGTTATGTTAATGACATTGTGATCGGAATACTAGAGATGTTAAAGTAATTCATATGCCAACCTAATTAGAATCAAATGTACACTGTTGTAATATTATTTGTAACGTTTTATAATGATTTGGCTAGGTATCATGCTAGAGTTCTTTATATCGATATTGATATTCATCATGGTGACGGAGTACAAGAGGCTTTTTATTTAACGGACAGAGTAATGACTGTATCATTTCACAAATACGGAAATTATTTCTTTCCTGGGACTGGTATGACAATTTTAATAAGTATTTCAACAACTAAGTTATCATGTCACAACAATTAATATTGACCGATGTTTTTGATATTTAAAACTTTTAGGGGATATGTATGAAATTGGGGCTGAAAGTGGTCGCTATTATTCTCTTAATGTCCCATTGAAGGAAGGGATTGATGATCAAAGTTACGTCCAAATTTTCAAACCAGTAATACAGGTACGCTCACAGAAATCATTTTGTAATTAATTTAAGCTGTCTCTACGGTTTAACCGACCGACTGGACTTAAAAGTATTTTTAATACTGATTAATGAATATTTCAGAGTGTTATGGAATTCTATCAGCCAACGGCAATTGTATTACAATGTGGGGCGGATTCTTTAGCGAATGATCGATTGGGTTGTTTTAGCTTAAGTACTAAAGGGCACGGGTAAGACAATACTTTGCTATTTTTGTTCAAAATATAGTCAATGTAATTTAAAATATGTTCTAATGTTTAATTATATCTATAGGGAATGTGTCAAGTTTGTCAAAGAGTTAAATGTTCCGTTGTTAGTGTTGGGAGGTGGAGGTTATACTGTTAGAAATGTTGCTAGGTGTTGGACTTATGAAACATCTCTACTAGTAGACGAAGGGATAAATAACGAGCTTCCTTACACAGGCAAATAATTTTTAATAAGCTACCTTCTATTTATATTTAAGTGTTTGACGTGGGTAATTTTTATATACAATGTAATGGTATATTACAGAATACTTCGAATATTTTGCTCCTGACTTTACGTTACATCCTGATGTTGTTACAAGGCAAGAGAATGCAAACACAAAGCAGTATTTAGAACTGATTGTTAAACATGTTTGTGAAAACCTGAAAATGTTGCAGCATGCCCCAAGGTTAGCATTCACAATTTCAAAAATTGATAGCATCATGAGTTTTATATCCTTCAACTAAAATTCTCGTTACAATCTTTTAGTGTGCAAATGCAAGATGTTCCCTCAGATGCACTAAGCTTGGAAAATATAGAAGAATTTAATCCTGACGAGCGATTGCATCAAAGTGAGGAGGACAAGAAAATAGAACCGAACAACGAATTCTACGACGGCGAAAAAGATCAAGATGCCGAAGTGGATATAACTGATTCCTAACAGTACCGAAAAACTGAGAATCTAGCCTTCTTTTAGGATTTAGTTGTAGAGTTGTGTAGACACCAACAGACAAACAAATTGTTTTAATTCGGAACATTATGCCTTATTCCTATAGCTTTGGCCTTTTAATCTGACTATTTTTATAAAAAAAAAAACTTTTTAGACATTTTCCTTGTTATGACGTCCAAAGTTGCTTTCAGAGCATACCGCCTTTGCTTGTCAGTTCTGCATCCATAAAGCAATAATAATGATGCATTTCAAGAACATTTTTAGAAGCTGCATTGTAGGATTTTACTTTTAGAAATTATGTAATACTATTGCAATTTTCATTTTTATTGTATCTGTAATATTTGTCACTCATTGAAGTATTCTGTAGTCTCAATTCAACTCTTAGTGTAATGTATCTGAAATTTAGAAATCTGTTTCGCATAATATACCCCTAGAGCTATTAATTTTTAACCTGGGTTTTCACACTAAAAATGTAGGAGCACAACAACTTTCAGCTGCCACAACTTTTTTGTGGTAAACCGAATTCCGATACTTGAGCGTTAATAGAGCAATATATTTTCAAAAACGCGTTTGTAATATTGTGTTGTGCAATTTCTTGATTTAAAATGTTAGTGGAGAAAACCGTGGTAGCCGACAGTAAATATGGCTCTTGTAACAATAATTATTGATCAACTGTAGATAGTGCTTTTTACCTGCTTACCTTACTTTTGCGTACATGTAGTTACATTCGTATTAAATCTTTAGGCATAATATTATATGATATTGTTGGGATTAAATGTAGTTTTTTAACTTTACACATACTCAAGGTTAAAACATCGTGAAATCACAAACATACGTAGTTAAATGGAATACAAGTGCGCTAAAGTAAAGTAACATGAATGAGAGCATTGTCGGAGGAATTACATAGCAGTTATTGGGCATATATTTATGTTGAACTGATTTCCCTTGTGGATAGTTCACGTTTGCTAAATGTGTACATATGATAATAATAGAATTTCAGTACATGTGCACTTGTTTTGACGTACAGGTACATTGAATATGATTTTTGATAGTATTTGCAACATACCGCGTTTATAGTTTCTAAAAGTTTAATTCTATTGATGTTTAAAACAAATGCAAGCTTCTTTAATGTTGTCCACACTATAGTGCCTAACTAGATGTTATTTTATCTCCGCCTGTAAAACATCTCTTCCAAATTTAAATTATATTCCATTATACGAGTCTAATACTGCAATAACGATAGTTATTTCTTTGCCTTACCAGGAAGTTACTGTTTTACTATATCTTTTATTATATGCGGTGATATGATAGTTGTGGCTTACTGGAACAAAATATTGTATAATAACAACACTCTTGTACGTATCTGTAATAATAATAATAGTAGTATAGTAAGTGCTGTGCGGAAAGGATCTCGTTTTTCATTAATGTATATGATTTCTTGTCTAATAGTTAATCAGAGTTATGTTACTTCACTTATACCTACAATAAGCTCTAAACTTTATATTCCTTAATTAGTCTTTTCAAAGACAAAACCATAAGTTTCCGAAGGAATTTTAATTCTGACTCGTTTTGAACGTTATGTTGGTATGTGTAGAAATATTAGATAGGTAAGAAGGTAATAATGAGGACAGCATAATAGTCGAAGGTATTCCTTCGTTTTTTACATAATATGTGTACCTACCTATATTTACAGTAGAGCCCGGTCTCCAATAATACTCTGAGCTGATGAATGTAAAATTACATCACAACTTATAATAGAATCAAGGTTTGTAATCAAAGGAAAATTAATGAGGCATAATTGCTAGAGTGTAATTTAATTGTACTTAAGTAGATACTGTTTATACCATGTACTATTTATGAAGGTATACGTTAGCAGACGAGATTTATCATTTCGTTATTGTGACAGCACATAAATATAACAATGTGATAATGTGTATTATAATAACTTATGTAGATAACTATATTGTTTCTCTGAAGGAATAAAAATACATCAACACTTGAGTGTGTGTAGTGCTACGACTGCTTACATTGAGAAATATCACCACAACATCCCATCCGACATCATCGAATTTTTGACTAACCTAATAATTATTATGAATAATATTTAGAAAAAATTTAATCGATGTTTATCAAAACTAAAACTGCCAATTAAAAGTATGTTATACTCAAAGCTTGTATAATAAATCAGGTAGGGCATTAACTTTGTATTTATTTTTAGTATTCATCTCAATAGCATTTATGGAAGGTATAGTGTAAGTCCACTGTTCATTTGATTAATAATACCTCAATTTCATCTAAATTCGAGGCACAATAAACATGAATCACGTATTAAGCTAAATCGTACATGCAGAAACTATTTGATGTAGCTATGTATTTGAAAATGAACGATAATTTAGTTAAGCCAATAAGTTTTGGTTTCATATGCACCAAAGACTCCCTTTAGATCTTTTGATTTGATTACGTTGCTTTGAACTAGGAAACTTTTCCAGTTCTTGGTACAATATAAATACGTAACTAAAGCAAAGCAGCTAGAAAAGTTCGACATCAAACGAGAATGCAGTAGGCGTAGGGCCCAGCTTTGTGGTGTCTTCATAAATTACTTATCTTATTCATCTTAGCAAGAATCTCACCTACACACTGATATTTCTTACACAACTTTCACTATATACATATTTCACAACATTTTCTCCGTAAAATAGGCCAATTATCTTGATTTCTATGTAAATATTTGTATAGGTTTATTCTGTACATGAAAGAAGATGGTGCAATATAAGCGTTGTCATTTGCTATGCAAAAGCAAAATAAATGTTTCAAAGGTGTGCGAAAGATAAGAAAATCATTTGAATGTGATGTGTCTAATAAATCTGGGTAAGACATTTACTGTTGATATTTATGAATTTCTCTTTGGTTTCGGATTCTGCTAGGGACTTACACTTTAAGGTACATTTAGATATGCTATGATTATTTCGTTCAACATAACCAATTTCCCATGGAATATTGATAAAGATAAGGGCATATTTTTGCATGCTACCGTTAATTGTCCTAGCAGCTTCTACTATGAGAATTGCAGTGGAGGAATATTAAGACCTGAATCCTTATAGCTGTAATTAAGATTTGTGTCTGTACAGTTTTCTTCTAAGACCGTCGACTTCATTCTTGCGTAAACTGAGCTCAGTAACCTTTAACAAGTAATCTTTCATATGCACTTTGATAATATTATTCATGATCTTAGTCTTATAATATAACTATTCATAAAGATATTTTTTTTAAATAAAAAGATCAATAATCTTTCATAATCAGTGGGTAGTCTTTCATAAGCAATTCGATCCGATGATTTGAAAAGGGTATTATAATAATTTTCACGTGGTCTTTCATAAGCAGCACAAGTCTTTATCTGGAATACTGGAAATTACAAGTAATTGTCTTTCATCATCGAGATACCTTTAGTTGGGAATAATAATGTGATTTTGTCATAAGCAGTTAGCAGTGTAACACTTAGTCTATTATAAGAAATACTGAAATACATAACACAGTGTTTCATAAGCAGCGTGATAATCTTTAATTGGAATTACAATACCTTCTATAAGGAGTATAGCAAAAATAATAATGTCTCCTACACAAATAGCAAATCATTTCTATGATCCTACGTCCTACGCAAATAACAAAAATAGTAATTTTCTTTAGCAGATGGCAAAAATAGTAACGTTATATAAGCATCATAATTTGTGATAGTCTATTACAAGACAAAATATTCTTTCATAGGCATTAAGATGATCATTTGACTGGATGTGGATACTGATGATGACGTCAATATCTCAGTTTAAGTTTAGCTCATAAATGTACCTTATTTCTAATTTTGGAAGTGAATCTCATTGAAAGGTATGAATTGTATCATAATAAACCTGGGTTAATATAACGAATGCCTTGAGAACAGACTGGCCCTTATTGGTTAAAAATAGGAGCTTAAAATGCCCCATGAAATTGCAAAATGGACTTAGTGCAGAGTAGAGTGTGGATGTAAGCTAAAGATGCGTTTATAATACCGATGTTTACAATGAGTGAATCTTCAGATAACACAATCCCCCATTTGGCTATTATGACACTTTGAATTGATAACTTCACTAATTTATTTAAAATTTCAAATGCGATTTAAGTATTGGTAATGTGATTGAACTATAGGCCGAGGAATTCTTTATTCAATACCTCACATTTGAATCTGTGTAGTTAATTAAGAGTGTCTAAAATATTTAAATACAGAAAATAATGACTTTCATGCAGAAGCATTTAATTTGTCTAAATTTGAGGGTTATCTACTTTAAACATCATAGAAAATAATTTATTCCAGTCATGTCATTTTACATGAGATTAAAGTTGTACTTTTGCAGTGCGACGTGGTAAGGGTTGTACTAAATGTGTAGTAGGCCACCGAGGAACCGGGCTATAGAGGTGAAAGCACAGTCTATTTGTACAGGTGAATCCCTTATAATGATAATTACTCTTCCTCAAAAACATCACTGGACATAACTTCAATTATTAAATGTTAATTATGTATTTTATAATATTAAACTTCTTTCCATTGCATAAATTGCATTAGACACGTTATATTTCATATAGAAATAAAAATCAGATCAGAAAATAGTGTCCGAGGTTTGTTTTTCCATGAAATCACAACCACAACCATAAAACCGCAGAAACATAAATGCCTTCAAGAAAGATTAATTTAGGGAGAGGTATTACTACCATTTTCTAATTCAAGCGTCGGCATTTTTAGGTCCAAAATAACGAGTTTGGTAAAAAATAACCAGAATTACTTGTTAATAGTCTACGCTCGGCTGTCTGCCAGCTTTAAAAGTGACTTTTAACAAAATAAAGCAGAAAAAGGCCCCTTTTGCATCTACAAAGGCGTAGTAGAAGGTTTAAATAGGTGGCTCTCTTTTTAAGTGGATGAAGTATATTCCATATATGCTAGATAGCTTGATTGGCCTACCACACAGGTAGGTCTGAATAAAGTATTGTGGGGCTGTAGCCGGGTGTGAGCATGCATAATTTTGTATGTGGCAGAGTCGGGTCGGTGTGTGTAAATGCGACATAGGCAGTCTTGATCTTGGGAAATAAAAGCGGAGTGACTAGGGAGTTAGTTTGCTTTCACTTATCGTTTGAAAGTGAGTGGGTCGGTGCGGGAGAAAGGACTCTGCTCCGGTTATTTTATTACGGAGTGGTTGGTGAGCTGGCTGAGTATGGATTGCTTTGACTTGGAAGGAAAAGAGTCGGATACTGTTTCTTACTTAGTTGGTGGTAGGCTGGAAGGGTATTAGTTGGCTGTAGACGTGAGCGTGGAACTCAGTCCCCATTCCGACATCACAGACATCAGTCTATCTAGTTGTAAGTTCTGGTCTGAAGTGGGATCGGCTGGCTGGGTTCTTTCTATTAAATTGTTGGTTGCGGTGGTTCTTGGCCTAGCTCCGTGTAGGACGGGAGAAAGCTCAGACTACATCTACCTAATAGAAAATGCAAGGATAGGGCAGGAGGCTAAAATCAATAGGACTCCCAAGTTAGTATGTAGCGAGTATAAACTGGGAGCACATGACAAGTGAACAACTTTGCGCAAACTTTCCCGTGAAAATGGCAGATAGTGAATTTGAAGAATTTCGACATTATTTTGACAAACTTCCACAATATATTAAAGCTCCAGCACATTGCTACACGTAAGTAAAAATTCATATTATATTTCTGTGCAAAAATAATCTGCATTTTTTGTCTGTCAAATTGAGAAATCGAGAGTAGAAAAAGGAAAGTAATTTCTTAAGGTCAGAATCTTTGATAGGTAGATAGAGACACAATAGTATTTCAGCATAGAGATCATACCTAATGTATGTGGGTGTGCTTTACTAAAGCTGGCTTTCCCTTACTTCTCTTAGGCAACTTTCACCATATGTCTTAAATATTGATACCTACTACCTTTCTTTTTTATGCTAATGTTATTTAAAGCGTACATTAAATTTTCTTCAATTTCAAAAGCTGTCATATGTTTGTCGTGCCTACCGGCAGTGAGTGGAAAGGATGGTTTATTTTTTCTAAGCTTAATTTTTTAAATAAGAGGCCCTAATTGGGTTAATTATTCTATGGTAGGCGAAAGGATGAGATTTTTTATTAGTTCTGCTTAATATTTCGAATATTTCAGGTTGGTGCACGATGTAGATTTAGATGACGATATACCGAATCCAGTTTTAAATGACAACAATCAAAATAACAATGGACAGTTGCCTAGTCATCTGCAGTATTCACAAACATTGCAGTCAAGTAGTATCCTGAGAGGGATTTCGGAAGACGGCAATAATGGGGAGGCAATACGCGAGCCATTTTCTGGAGATTTACAAATGGTATTATCGGAAAGAGATGAGCGAGACAGTCCCCTTGTAAAGAGAAAGCGGAGAAAATTGCCAGAAATCCCTAAAAATCCAACGAGACGGTGTATGTGTTTCTTATGTAGAGATAAGTATATACAAGTAATAAGCACTAACATGATTGACTCAATAAAAATGTTGCACATCTGTAGGGAATGAGGAAACTCGGCAAGTGTCTCTTGCGCAAGAGATTTCAGATGCGGACCGCTATAGCTATTACAACTCGAACAACAGCAGTAATTTGGGTTTGGGAATGAATCAATTTAATTTGCCTGGAAATGATAATTCTTCCTGTGCTCATCGACCTATATTCATCCTCAAGTTTAATCATGGCATGAAAGGTATCTTACCAAATGGAACTAACCTAATTGATATGCTTGGAGCGTTGCGGAACTCTAACGTGTAATCAGCAGTTACTTTATAATCACCGAGGAAATTACTTTATACTCCCTATTTCTTTTAGCAGATGATGAAAGCTCTCCAGAATCTGAAAGATACCCCAGCTTAGACTCTGGTCACTCGACTATTCATTCTGATGATGGAAGCAAACCGTACTCACCACAGATACCATCAATAAATGGTAATGACCCATCTACTACTACGTCTCATCTTTGTCAAAGCAATATTCTAGAATTACTTATTCACTACCAGACAACGCTTTACAACTTTACATTGCTACTAAAAAATTAGGTCATATACAAGAAAGTTTTTTAACAATATTTACACTATTACTAATTTACCAGACCAATTTATTTACTAAATGAGTGCAAAAACCAATTTACTTGTTGCCAACTGCTAATTTTCAGTGGTCGTTTTTTAGTATTCTGTAGAGGAAACAAATTATCTGAGATAGAACTTTCTCTTTTACTTTCTCTTAAACAAATACGTGCATTCTGGCTTTTATGATCCATGTTTCTTGGTCGTGTATTTTTTTTCGTTCTATTTCCCTACTATAATACTGTACGAGAAAGCTACAGCTGCAAGGTTAATAAAAGTAAATATTTTACTACAAATGAATGCAGAAGTTTAGGTACATTAAATTCCAGAGTGAATATTTCCGACCTACTTACACTCTTGTCTTGTTTTCAGAATCATTTTCGCCTTCCTCTCCTTCTTTGTCCGGGATTCCATTTACTCATTTGGAAATTCTAGAAGCAACTCACAGAGGACTGCACAAATTCATCCCCAGACATCACGACGAAATTGACGTTGACATTGGCGATCCTATTTACATGCAAAAAGAGGCTGATGATTTATGGTGTGAAGGTCCGTTTCTCTTTTTTATATCTTATATTTTTATTTAATCATAATTCTTGTTTAGCTCTTGTTGACCTTATTGGCATCTTGTTGTGTGGTTGCAGGAGTAAATCTGAGGACAGGAATGCAAGGAATATTCCCAGCTGCATACGTCGTGGATGTAGAATACAATGATTTTGATCCCACGGCAAATAAAGTGAAAAAGGAGCGCTACTTAATCAACTACATTGGATCCATTGAGACTCTTTATCACAAAGGAAATGAGGTTTTGTGCCAAGCTGTCAGGAAAATAGCAGATCATGAAGGATATGTTGCAACACATACAAGACCTTGCATCTTAGAAATATCTGATCAAGGAATTCGAATGTTAGACAAGGGAAAGGCAAGTGTAAGTCTCATGTGACTCTTTAAATTATTTTATATCCACCAACAAATTCTAGACTACTTTCATGTCCATTCAAGTCAACTTGGAATTACACAATTCCAAAAATACAATTTAAGGATTGGTAATTCTATTGGTAACAAATCCTCTACTAAATTGTTGGTCTATTTTTGCAAATGACTATAATTGCAACGTTTTGTTATGTGGTTTAGTTCAATGATTTCCCTTGCCAAATGTGAGCATCGTAAATCTTTCAAATATAGACAATAGAAATGATAGTCGCTTTTTGTGTTGCAGGGAAACCACGTTCCATGTCACGACTACTTTTATGCTTTAAAAAATGTGTCCTTCTGTGGGTTTCATCCTAACGACCATCGGTACTTTGGCTTCGTTACCAAGCATCCTACTCTAAATCGATTTGCGTGTCATGTGTTCATATCCGATGATTCAACACGCCCAGTTGCAGAAGCAGTCGGGTAATATTTACGATTAACAACTTGGCACTTCCACCTTGCACTTACCATAACACTTTTCAGTAGTCTATGCCAACAAAATTAATATTTAGAATGCACGAAAAGAGAAAATAACAAAAAAGAGGCACGCTTCCTTCCTTAAGGGACTTTACAATATAAAAGTTAAATTAATAGACTTGAACTCAGTCCAAGCCAAAAGACATCTATCAAAATAAATAATGAAAACAAATATGATTGCCATATTGAGATTTTCAATAATTTTTTTATAATTGACAGTTTATTACAAGTTTGAAAAAATTCCATGAAAATTGATTGATGTACTTGATTTAGCCATTTAAATGTATTCCATGTCAGATATCTATGCCAATTTTGCATTGTAATAGTATCTATCTATTATCTATAAACATTTAATGGTAGTAATTTCGCATGTTTAATGTTTTTTATTGTATTGTACTTGCAGACGAGCGTTCCAACGTTTTTATCAGAAGTTCATTGAAACGGCATATCCCATAGAAGATATTTACTTGGAATGATGACAGCTGAACATCTAATGACTATCTGCAAACGGTCTGGATGAGTGTCTTTACTGAAATCAAGTTGGATTCTACCAAACACAGTGTAGTACATAATACCTCTATAGTAATACATACCGATAAGTACTAATGCCTCTTTAATGGTCTTATAAAGTCAACTACCGGAAAACCTTTTCCTATACTACTAGGAAGTTGGACGGTGTTGCAGAAAACTAATTACCCACCTACCATTTATCATTAATATAGGAATATCGATTTGGTAAAAGAAGGGCAAGGAGACAAATCCTAAATTAAGTTGAGCGATTTAAAAGAATTGGTTTGATACCCAATCGTCTTAACTATACATACGTACATACCTATAGGGAAATATGTTAATCATATAGTTAAATATTAA
Source organism: Tomocerus qinae (assembly GCA_020055645.1). NCBI lineage: Eukaryota > Metazoa > Arthropoda > Collembola > Entomobryomorpha > Tomoceridae > Tomocerus > Tomocerus qinae. The sequence goes on along the minus strand of CM034548.1, from coordinate 15,904,729 downwards.
TTATATATTTAACAGTATGCTTGGAAGTATCAATGTCTTCTAAATTATGGAAATATGTACTGTCGTAATACTAAAGAGAATGAGTACTTTTTATAGGTAATTATTATCATTATTACTCACTTCCAATGTTCCACTAGTTCCACTTTAATAATTAAAGATTCCAACACCAGACTTTGTTACATTTAATGTATATATAGTATTAAAATTATTTCCGTAGAGAATTTTTAAATTGCTCAACAAAAGAAAGTTAGCACGTCTTATTGGATTTGTAGATATTTCAATGAATATTCTCTCGATGGTATACTTAATAAGTATGATTAAAATTTTTAACTTAGAGTTCAGTAGAAATAATCGGGTAGGAGCTATAATTATGTCGTTGGATTTCAATCAAATACATGAGGCTGTGCCTCTCCTGCGTACAATCTTAATCGATCAAATACATTTTAAAGTGTATTAATTTGTAAAAAATGAAAATATTAACTATAACCATGAGTGTTAAAACAGCCTTAAAATTTTGATGATTTAAATAAGGTACCTACCTTACATTTTCATAAAAGGTACCCACCTTAAACTAAAATTTTTGACTTTTCGAGTGATTTTTGTGTAATTTTGGACATATTTATTCCGAACTGGGAAAGCCTTGTCAATAATACAACCAAATATTACTGTTCCTGGGAAATACATTAATAATTATTGTCGCTCAAGTGAAAAGAACCTTAAAATTACAAAAAACCATTAACTATAATTCATCGAATAAAATTTTAATTATCATGGCAGTAAAATGATTTGTCAACTGGATTTAGTCTACAGGTCAATAGTGTTGTTATATTTAATAGGTGTCACTATGATTTCCCTTTGGACACTGTGCACACCTTAGAAATGCCCTTTTTGTAATTGTATCAACACTAAAATTATTGAGGCAAGGTTAGTTTTCTGTAATATCTGTAGAGTTAATATTATTTGGAAGTTGTCTTTGGAACTTCGGAATTGTGATTACTGTGAATTAATGTGTAGGTATAAAAGAGTAATAAGTAGTTATCTAATTTAAGCAGTTCCTCGAATAACATTTTGGTCATAGCTGATCAGGAAAACGATTGAATCCTATTTAGTGGATTAAAAGAGCAGAAGATACGAGAATGACGATCGTCAGTCCTTTTTCTCCTATTTTTATATACATAAAAATTACTGTTGGAATTTAATTACAGTAATTATTGAATTAGGCAATGTACTTATAATGCTAATATGTTTATTTCATTCAGCTTATTATACGCGTACTTCAATCTCCACTCTACAAATAACTGCGTCTCTGATTTCAGAAAAATGTATCAACATTTGTCGTTGTTGTTGCTTTTTTACTAAATGTGTTCTAAGTTCTGCAAATCAGAAAAAATCCCTGTTCAACTTTAACAATCGTATTATTGCTACAACGTCACTAAATCATATAATGATACCTATATGCCTATGGAAAGGTGTTATTACTAAGCCAGCAGTAAAAATATAGAACGCTATCGAAATACAAGCAAATGAAAAAGAAAATATCGATTTCTACAAACTTTGTTTGGGTCTAGACTTTTCCTGAACTTTCTGTTTGCTCTGATTTAGGCAATGCCATGTACTATCTGTATGCCATATTTTTAACTACGCGTGAGAATGACCTTACTCGTGCTCTAATTTCCCAAAGGGTGCCATTTAATACTCCTAAGCAAAGAAATTCAAATCAGTTCAGGTGTATTAAAAATCCAGATAATGTAAACGTATTTATTCAACGCAGATAAACTGTCGCCGTCGGTTTACCTATTTCTCAACTTTAACTTGATTAAAATAATAAAAATTATCTTAGCTTATTAATAAATATAATTTATACACATAGCTATACTTAGACAAGGCATTAAAATATAATTTTTATAACTCTTTGGTGAGACTTGTGGTTTCTCAAATAGCTTAAGGTATATGAGGAAAATTGACTTTTGTAAATTATGAATTCATTTTTGCACGAAATCCAATATTTTCGAGACCCATGCTTAGAATACGTTGACACCAAGGCAGTTCAATTTATTCTAAGATATCTTTTACTGTGACAGGCAGATGGAGAAAGTTGGACCTTTCCCTAGCACGAACTCTAAAGAAGCAATACTAATTTTAGTCCATGTATGATATTTATTAATTGATGGCGTTATATACAGAGACTTGCCAAATAACATTGATGGAAAATTACGTTGTGTAATTTATAGCTTCAAAATTAACTTCAGACCAGAGCTAGAACAAACGAAACATTTTATCATAAGTGACATAAGCCATGTAATCGTAAGCGACAGTCTTCATTTCAAGTTATAATGCTTTAAACCTTGTAGCTATTAGGTATATAATTTAATTATTATATTGGAATAACCCATGTTGATTTTGGTAGATCAAAAATACATTTTGAAAGGAGTTTTAATTTGTGCATCATTTTTATATGCTTTGAAACATTGCAATTTTATATCTTGTACATATTATGCAATTTTTAAGCATTTTTTATGATGATAATATGAAAATTGTTACTTATGATGGTATGGTCGGAGGTTCCTTATGACACAACTACATAATGTAGAATTGTGTGCATAATTTTTAATCAGTACAATTCCAAGAATTGCAATAAGACATAAAATTCCCTCCTTGTCTCAATTGTCAACCAAGTTAAATTAATTTTGTAAATGAAATGAATTGACATTTTAAATTGGATTTATTTATCACAGAATTAAGGACAGAAAGTTAGTCTTATTCCTTCCAGTGCTAAAAACCCCAACTTTCCCTGTTTGTTTATATAGCAGTAAAATGTACCACTCTAGAAATAAGACTGCCTTGGTAGGTACTCATTTGAAATAGTTATTAGATTATTATAAATTGAAATCCAATCATCATTGGAAATAGAGTACTTGGCATTTTGTGTATTTGGTGCTGTTTATAAATATTTAATTTGCTACCACTGCGTGTAACTGGGAACAACTATTGCATGCATAGTATGTGTTTAGCGATTCTTCCTGATATTTATAGCTATATAGCTTCTGTAGAAGTAAGCACATGTTATTGGAAAAGTAGCTATTAACTTAGTTATTAATATATGAAGATTGTGCGGCCAAAGAGAAGATATGATTTGTGTCACCTGTGTATTACCACCCACATGGAAGAATTTATTCTATAAAGAGATTGTCGATGTCAATGTAAAATTACAGACTAATGTGTAAAAATTATGTAGCAATGTAAAAATGAAATAGAACTAGGAACACGGTACTTAATTTCAATCACTAATGTAAACTACACACACCTATGCCTAAATGTACAGTACAGCTATAACAATATAAGTCTAATAACGTACTTTAGAAATGCCTGAATTACATGAAAGACCAAAAAACAAAATCACTGTAAGTACATAATATATAAGCACCGAAATGAAAATAATTACAACTACATTTGCTGTAGGCTTTCTTCGTCATTTACCCATACCGTACTTCCAAATTTATAGTACGTAACGTTATTTACAAGACTAATTAGATTAACTGCTCTATATTCAATGGAATTGAATAAATGCTTCATGTTGAGGAAAATGCAAAAAGGAATGGAATGTGCTTGCTTAAATGTGACTGTAATCTAGGGCGCCTCTATTTACATTACGTATGAAGAAAATACTTAAGAAAGAACAATAATTATTAGCTGTGTCGTCATCATCGTTGTAATCTGACGCTAAACACATTACTTACTAAAAGCTCTTTCTTTAAAACGCAAAACGTATGAAGGTAAATGTACATTTTTGAAATTGGAAATAAATGTCAAAAGATTAAAGTTGTTGAAGACGGTACTAATCCGTTCTCTCATCCATTTATTATTTTAGAAAGGTTCTAGTGGGCATAATACCACCTTTTATAGTAATTACGATTTCATCCGAATACACCAAGTGGAAAGATGAGTTAGTTTGGCAAACAAGATGCTTTGCAAAGACATAAATGGTTTTCAGGTCCTGTAGGCATTTGAAGTATTAAATTAGCTAAACCAATTTACCATTTAGGTAATTATTCTGCGTAGCACTTGAGGAATATGGATCACAAAGGTAGGCAATGTACAAGGTTAAGTAGTCAAAGCCATTCTCTCAAGTGTCTGTATAAATCGATGACAAGTAATAAAACGAGCTACATGCTACGTATATGTACAGATTGTTTTCATTTACGCAGTTAGGAGAAAGCACTCAGAACCTCAACAGAGATAGGTAAATACAATATCTAATGATTTTAGATGATGAGAGAAATGTTATTTGTTTGAATGAAAATGTTTGATTGCATTGCATTCGAAGATGTACATTTGTACTATTTGCTTAAGACTTGTAGTCAAGTATCTTGTGAATGTTATAAAAGGTAGGAGAGACACCTACTCAAATGGGAGAGTCTGTGAGACGCAGTAGTCTAGCTAGATAAGAGATTGTGTACAAGACAATGCTACGAGGACAGAGAAAGTTTTAAAGATTCTGTTTGCTAGTTGAATGTATCTGCAGTTTGCATGGACGGGGCGAGTAGTTTTAGTTTGTCGAAGAGAGGATTTTCTAGGTTCAATCTTCAGATATACTTTTATGTACTTTGGGTAATGTATTTATATATTTGATTGGCAACGACGTCATTTGGCCGTAAAACTCCGAGTTTGAAGAGAATAAATGGGCTTTTCTTGTATTTCAAATGTTCAAATCCGTTGGTTTCCTTACTACCACATCGTCAGTTCGGTTTGTATTGAATTACCACCAAGTGTATTTGATTGTGTTTTGTTGCTTGCGATGAATGGACCTTACACAGGGAGATCAATAAATCCAGCTACATAGTTCACTATCACATTTACTAATTCAACAATATCTTTTAAAAACTCAATCTACAATTATAAACGATTTTCACAAAAAAATATTGACTTATTAAATATTTTCCAAAGAAAACCACATTCTAACTGTTTATTTTAACTGTTAGCGTAATTGATGAGAAGAATCTGAGATTTCATAGCATTTTATAGAAGTGTTAACGTATCTGACAACTTAGTAACTTTGTACCGTGTGATTTATTATCTATGGGCTATTTTTAGAACGTCGGCATCCCTGAAAAGAGTGTAGCTATTAAGAAGGTCCCTGTAGACGGACGTACTCCTGTCAAAAATGTGAACAGCAAAGAGTAGCCGAGGAAGCGAAAGGGAAAACCCCAGATGATGGTTAGGAACAGTAAAATAAAGAAGTAAAAAGAGTCGGGAAGGTGTTGAAAGTGAGTAGGTGGGAAGTTATAGGGAAATCGACTTGTTGGAAGAGCTCTGCTTTTTTGCTTCTTTTTTCTCTGACAGATTCCCTCGAATTCAATTTTCCTAAGAGAGGAGATGTGCGATAAACGTTGATTTTGAATGCAGCACATTACAGTGAAAGGTTTTCCTGGGTATCAATCTGTGTCTCTGGGGGATATCTCATATTATAATATAACACTTACCTTGCAAATGTACCACTATTACTTCCACGTAGCAGTCCAGGCATTGGAATTGGCTAACAGGAGCCTGGCTAAGTTCTCTGTACCGTAGAAACAGTACAAGTGGTCGAAAATACGATTTACGTTAGTTACGTAGTACAGTGCGATTCGATGCCATTTTCTGCTTTTATCCAACCTCCGCAATTTACTTGAGTGATGTACAAAATACATAAATCCTGTAACAATGGCCTGAGTCCTTTCTTTGAAATGCTTTAGAAATTATAAATATCTACATACTTTGGAGAATTTTATAGAGTAGAATCAATTTTGGTCTAATTAAACTATTGAAACTCGCCATACTAATTCATATCTAGTCTACAAATAATAGATAGTATATAAACGATGTGCAGAAAGGACATAATTCATTTCTTATCTTGTAATGAAGACGCAGCTTGATTGATCGACATTAAGACTCCCATGTATAGTAATCACTGTACTATTGAAACGAATGAGTTTTAGCGTTGAGTGAGTTTTAGCGTATTATTTTTGGGATAGGGACACTCAAGTTGCATAACATGTATAGATTTATTCAGAATGGTTGCGCATTGCCCTGTCTTCATACAGGTGTGCCTAAATAGAGTGGGACTCGCATTAGAAGAACTCTTTTAAAGGACAGCTTAGCAGTTAGGACATAGAATGAGTTCGAAAGTTCTATTCATCCTGTTCCAGTGCATCCCCCTATAAAATGTAACCTCCGCGCAGCAGAGTTGTGCCTGGAAAGTAAGGCATGAATTGTATTCATCAGAGAATGGATGTCTTGTCTTATCGTGCATGGTCATTGTGAAGAGATAGTTGCAGTAGGCGTTGGATAGAATGAAATTGTTGAAGCTCCTACTCAACTAACCCATCCATTTCTCTAAACAATTCTGCAGTCCACCCACATGTCCAAATGCACATACAATTCACACTTTCCAGGATTTTTACAGGCACTAAGTGCATATACATTCATGAGGCTATCATTGGCACTATAAAACATCAAATGGATTTCAGAAAATTAAATAGAACCACTAAAGATAAATAGTTCGTAGGGGTAACTGCAGACACCAATAAATAAATCCAAGGTCTACTGAATAGAATTAAATAGAATTGTACTTCTAGGATATTTGACCCACATTCTCCTCGCTCTTCGATATAAAAATGTATTATTACCCCAAAAAAGTATGAATTCCTAAAACATATTCGCGGAAAAGCATTATAATACTTTCTATATTTAAATAATTCGTCTTGTAGCTTAACAAATCTTAAAATTATGTGCTGAAAACAACTCTTAACTTTTTATAGCTATAAATCATGCCTAAAATTGAACTGAATAATAATTTTATTATCTAGAAAGGTTGAGTCATTATTAATGTAGTGTCATAATAAACGGAAATTAACGAGCAGTCATATTTACACTCTGCTCAGAAAATACTAACAAATTCTAGGAGAAAAATAATGGTTAAAACCATAATATCCATGTAGGAATGAGAAAAACAAGGTCAGGCTATAAAACCGATAAATGACGACTGTCCTGCCTGTATTAGGAGTCCTGGTAGGCAAAAAACAATCCTGTCTGTAGTAATCGGTATAGCAATGCAGTAACCGTGTGACTGGATGACGCTGAACATGAGCAGAATGAGTGGGATCGGAGAATCAACAATTACTGTAGGTATTTTTATTTTCCAAATGGCAAAAAAGTGACAAGGATGAGCTTGAACTAATAAGACAGAGCTCGTTAGCTTGGTTTGCTAGGAAATCAATGACTCGCACATTGGGCAGAGACAGAAGTTCTGCAAATAACGATAATCCAATAATAGCGTCAATTAGCTGATAATGAATGGACTCAGACTTGGATACAAGTAATAGCGTTGGATTTTTAGCTGAATGTATCTTCACATAAATATATGTTTAGTGTGATACTTCGTGACTGGATCCGGATAACATTTAATCGATCTTTTCCTACGAGAAACTAAACGCGTCGACATCTTTGACAGGATGACCAGTTGGCCAATCACGTTTTTAGGTATCAAATAAGCAAAAAATGGAAAAAATACAAGAACCTTTTTTTATAAGATCCTTGATACAATAATTTAAAATCATTGAAGATTTAAAAGATAAAATATATTCATTATCTGGAATCTGGAGGAGATATGATATTAAATTTAATAATGTTTGATTTTAAACGCAATTGAGATGTGTTTTCAGTTACATTTCCCTAATGGGTTTGAATTGCAATAAAAGAACTTGATAATTCTGAATTTTTTAATTAATTCCAAAGAAATACGCAAAGGCAACGTACGTATCTGGGAAATATTGATGTGAATGAGGTAACAAAGTAAAGCAAGGTATTAGAGATTCAACCGACGATGAGTAGATGAATAAGAGGAGACCATCGTTACAGCACTTACACAGTTCGGGTAGATAGATTGTTCAATGTTCCATAACAAAATTGGACGGAAACAACAAGCGAAGAAACCAGATGACACAGATGATGCTGGTACTCTATTATATTTCCATTTTCGCTGTACAATGTAGCTACCACTCCAGCTTCGTCCGTCCAGCCATTCATTACTATTTATTGATAATGATATCATGTCCTTAAATTCTGTCATTTGGCCCAACTCAGTATCCTTTTAAATAATATAGGTGTACCTATCTGTATAATTAGTTCGCCAGAATGATGAAACGATACTATTATCAACCTATACGCACTAAGCCACTAAGGCATAAAAATGTCACAGTTACGATTTTCTACACAGGATATGCCATTTATAATGTTGATACCCATTTTCCTATTCCTACGCCAGCTGAAAAATCTAAAATTATTATAATTAAACGTAGAGTTATAATTTAGATTGAAAAATGAGGTAAGCTAGTTCATGTAAATTCAAAGGCAGCAAATTATCATTAATTTTAAAAGGGATACTCCCATTAATATATTTCACAAAATTTGAAGGTCCTGATTACTTAACTACAACTAAATTTAATTTTTGATTTAAGATTAGGTGTAACTTGGAACATTGTAAACTTACCATTGCAATTTCTGTCTGAAGTACTGTAAACATAAAAAACAAGAAGAGACAGATTTTCAATTCAAAAACGGTTTGATATATAAATTAGAGCAAAAATAAGAGTTGTAATAAGCAAATTTATGGGACTAAAATGAAATACAGGTTTTAAGGGAAATAAATTACTTTATGAGCATTTATCGGTAAAAATGATATATTTACGCAGTTAATGGAAATTCCCTTGTGTGGTCGATTATCATTAATGGACAATAGAATCTTATTATGTAACTGTGCATTGTATGACGGTACCTATAGAATATTCCGACAGATTGGTAGGAGGAATAAGGGCGTTGCAAAACGTTATCCTCCCTGCTGAACTATGATTCAGCATCTTTGAATAGATTTTCACAGGACCAGGAGCTGGACAGAATTGAACTTAGTTAGTGTCTGGAGGCTGTTGTTAACTAAGCAAGTAATTCTGCTGTCCTACTCTCTCCGTAGCGTCATCACAGAGTCAAAGTCATCCTCTCTGCGCTGGCCGCATCCAACAAAAGAAAGCTATTTATCTCCATTACATCTCGCTCAGTTCATTGTGAGACGTGGAAAGCTCCTAAACTTTCTCCGTCCCTTCAAACTGTTCCTGCTTTCCCAAAGATACACCCAAACACTTAGAAATATAGAACAAGGCAAACATTTGTGAATTAGAAAAGTTAATGCCCACGTTCTGCCACAATCTCCATTTCAACTTTTTGCCATTCCCTTCCTCTTTTAAACAGATCCATCACAGATAAAATGAGTGGGTCAGGAAAAGGTATTCTGGGACTCTGGCTCTACAAAATGGGAGACAGCACTGACTGGACCATGAAAGAAAGCACTAATCGTAAACAGGTAAGCTATTCAACTATACACTATTTTAGTGATTTTAAAAACATATCAAAAGGAATAAAGAGAAATTTAGGTTTTCATAAAATATTTTAAGTTTAGTTTAATAAGATTGCCAATTTGCCAATATAGCCTCCATTTAGTATTAGCAATGAAAATTTTTGCTAATTTAGCCAATTGAGCCAGTTGAGGACAGCCAGAAAAATTCCAATCACAACTGCGTAATATTTTCATTGAAAAATCAAGTGGGAGGCTTGGCAAGAGCTTTGAAAGTTTTTGAAGATAATGGAGTGAATGTGATTCACATTGAATCGAGGAAGTCAAAGCGAAAACCTTCCGAGTTTGAGATCATGGTGGATGTCGATTGTGACAATCGGCTGATGGACGAAATCATGAAAACTCTTTCTGAGGAAGTGGCAGCTATCAACTTGACTTCTTTTGAAGAGGGGCAAAAGTTTCCTCGACCCACACCGGGGCTCTCTAGCACCAGCTCTTTTGGTAATCTCATTTCTCTTAATTCCCAGAATCCATTGGCAATTATCTTAACAGGTGAATAAAATATCCATGCACTTTACTGACTCTACTTCACCAAGTTACATAAGAAGCCCATATGTAAGTAGGTTATTGGGCTATATAGTAACCAATTATTATTATGCAACAATAGATTGGAAACAGTTTCATTTTATGTAATACTTGTCAGTCAGTTGATTTAAATCTCATCATGTGCTGAGTATCTGTAAATTTCTAGGAAATTAAAACAATTCTGATACAATTACTAGTATACTCAGATAAACGGAGTTAAATTTAAACGGAGTTAAGCTACATAAAAATACGTACAATTGGTGTTTATTACACAATTATCAGTACCGGGAGTTCGATTTGTATGGTGATATATAATCCTAACTACAATAACAAAATTTCAATCCTAATGGCAAGTAATGCATAGATCGTAGGACAGATAGCTCTTTTAGTTCTGGTACTTTAGGAATTGGAATACCTGTAGAATTTTTTAGGTTACTACTAACTGTTACAGATGGAAAACTTTCATTTGCGATATCAAGAAGTGCGTGATAAATATTTGGAGCATAAAATAAGTAGTTAAATTGTAATTCGTGTGCAAGGTTACTAGCAGTACTTTTTACATACATTTCACTGCAGGACGAGTTGGACCCTAGCTTATCTTACTTCATTGCTCATTTGAAGTGATTGACAGCTCAATAGGAGAACAGTATAATTAGTAGTTTGTGCTTTGTTCTTGAATCTTGAGAAACCCTTAGTTAGCATAGTAGCTCTGTGATGCTAAGGAAGACGATTACTAGTTTAGTTGTCTTTCTTATTCTATTCTCAATCGTTCAGCTGGCCGTGTTAGTTTCTTATTTCCAAAATAATTTCCAAAATGGCTTCTTTTTCAAGATTATTCATTTCTAAAAATAAAATAACACAGCAATTAGCACGAAACGAGTATGTGTATACACTACGGACAAAACGCCCAGGGAAAGAGTACTTGACATGTACTGAAAGAGCATTTTGCAATGCTGTTGTTATCAAAAAAACCAGAAAATTTGGCGAGGGAAATAAAAGGTGGATTGATGGTAAGAATATTATTTCGTAGGATATTTGTAAGAGAAAATAAATTTACCCAAGCTTGAACTAATTCCAGATATGTTTGAACATTTTATGTCATTCATTACAAATGGGGAGGTTTTTGAAGAGTAGAGGTACCCAATTTATCATTTTATGAGACAATGGAAATTAATAACTTTACCGTCACAACTTTGCTTTCGATCTTTCGAATTCGACTTTGGAGTTTGGGATAGGGCCGAAATCAAAGAACAAAGAGTAAGACCCATTTGTCTCATTTTCACCAGCAAAGCATAGTAGCTGGTATAGCACCGTCAATGGCATCCCTTCTACCTATACTTGATGTGGATACATAATTTTTCTGGACAATTTACCTACCAAATTTTAATATGCATTTTACCTTTATTTTTTTGTTTTCTAAAACGGCGTCGGGGAAATGTAATAAAAACTTTTTGGCCATTTTTCCATTTTGATTCCGTTTACATAGTAGGCAAACTAGTCACAGAAATCTCAAACAATGTCAAGAGACAAAAATCACAGAAATGGACCATTTTTAATGTGTTTTTTAATTCAGATTACAGAGAAATTTGAAAGGAAGCATTGTCTTAATTCCTTTAACATAATGACTATCTTGTAAAAACATTCTTTCATCACAATTCACGTTCCCATGCCTTTTCTACCGATATTCATTTAATTATTGGTAGCAAGGTAACAAAAACAAAATATTTTTAAATAGCAGGATATTTATCCAAAAATATAAGTGATGTTAGTTAAAAAATGGGTAGGTACGTCAGGATTAGTAAATTATGTGTAGTTTTTATAGTCATTCGCCAAGATTTCAATATCTATATGTAATAAAGTAATAAAAGATATAATATGTTGCAGGAAGTAGTCAGAGAGGAGTCAGTATTTACCATAAATACACACATTTCATGAAAGCCATGCACATTTCATACAGATAAATAAATATCGGCATATTGTTGGAGTTATTTATTTAAATATACAATATACATTAAGATCTAAAGCCTAACCAAATGTTAAACTACTATACAGCACCGGCAGCACAAATAAAATACTTTACACTGTTTCAGATTTTGGAGATATGCCTTGGTTCCCAAGAAAAATTGCTGATTTGGATCACAGTCAACGAGTACTTATGTACGGGTCAGATTTGGACGCAGATCACCCCGTAACTATTTTCTAACTTTTTCCAATTATGCTTAGATATTTAAGGTATAATAGTTGCTAAGTCCTACCACTTACCCTTGGTAAGTACTAAATAGTTATGATATTGATAAGTTACACCAACCACTGTACTGTATACACATTATAACTATAATTTATGCCGAAATGAGTCACGCACTACATGCCAACTCGCTACGTCCACTTAAATGGAATTTAAATCATCCCCTAAACTGGGCTATACAAAGGTTATGTAATACAGTAGCATAAATCATATTTTCAGTAATGTGATCTATTTATTAAGATAATGTTGTAGATAATTTCCCGGATATGCAACTTAGGTTATAAGTAGCCGTCTTCCTATAGTTCGCAAGTTACTCTTTCATTTATTTGTGTTATGAATAATGAAATTGCTTTTATAGGGATTCAAAGATCCGGTGTACAGAAAACGTCGTAAATACTTTGCAGATTTGGCCATGGCATATAAATAGTAAGAAGCATTCTAAAATCTTCAGTACAGTTTTTAAATATGTTGCCAATTTTTATATAAAAATATAATTTCTTTCTTCCTTCTTGTAATAAAACTTTCTAGTGGACAACCAATTCCTCGCATTGAGTACACAAAAGAAGAAATCAAGACATGGTAAGCAGAAACATTATTGCGAATGTAAATCAGTATAATTTCTGTTAGATTTCTACTTCATGTATATAATGTGTAGGGGAACGGTTTTCTTGGAGTTGCACAAGCTGTACCCAAAGTATGCTTGTAAAGAGTATTTGGAGAATTGGGACCAGCTTATTGAATTTTGCGGATACAGAGAAGATAACATTCCTCAGCTGCAAGATTTGAACGTTTTTTTGAAAAGTAATATTAATTTTGTATTTTAATTGTTATTAATATAATAATGAGAACTATGAACTAAAAATGACCGGCAGTACTTCCTAAAAACTAGGGAAAACTGGTTTCACCTTGCGCCCTGTGGCAGGATATCTATCGCCACGAGATTTTTTGGCAGGACTGGCTTTTCGGGTGTTTCATTGCACTCAATACATTCGACATTCTTCAGACCCATTCTACACTCCAGAACCGTTAGATTTGTTTTCATGAACACAATGATAATATTTTTACATTTAAAATAGAGAAATATTATAGAGAAAACAAAATATTTGCACGTATTTCGTAACTTTTTGTACTAGGGACTGCTGTCATGAACTGTTGGGTCATATGCCGTTGTTAGCAAATCCATCATTTGCACAGTTTTCTCAAGAAATTGGTCTGGCGTCTCTGGGAGCTTCTGATGAAGAAGTCAGCAAAATAGCTACTGTAAATATATATTATACATAAATTAGTTAAATAGCATCATTTCCAATCTTAAATGCTCAAAGTAGTTGCAAGCCATGCCGTAGCAGTCAATTCGTAATAATTTGACTGTATTTCCTCCAGCATTCTTGAGTTTGAGCAATTAGAATGCATCTGATAAGGTCTAAACCTCTGAGCAAAATATTCTTATCCTTCCTTTACTTGACTGGTTTCCTTTAGTGCTATTTTTTCACGGTTGAGTTTGGGCTGTGCAAACAAGGGAACGAACTGAGAGTGTATGGTGCCGGTTTATTGTCGTCCGTGGCTGAATTGAAACACTCTTTGGATGCAGCTGAGAAAACAAGACCTTTCGACCCTGAAGTTACTGCTAAAGAAGAGTGCATAATTACATCCTACCAAAACGCCTACTTTTATTCAGATTCATTCGAAGACGCAAAGGAAAAGATGAGGTCAGTAAATGACGTAAATGAATAAAAAAGATTGATATACATGAATAGGTTTAGCATTCTTCCACAATATCATATTATAGATAAATATGTAATATAAATTGCATTGGTTTTATATTCAAGGCTAATTTTTGAACACTTTAAACTCTATCTCATCTCAAAGTCCATGGCTTACTCTGCGTAGTTATAATTTCTTCGATTATTCACATTTTCATAGATAAATGATGATAGATTATTAAGAAGAGTACAAAATTGATTTTTCTACAGAGAATTTGCTGGAAAGATTCAACGCCCATTCGGAGTACGTTACAATCCGTACACTCAAAGTGTCGATATATTAAGTAATGCACAGAAAATCGCAGCACTGGTATCCGAGCTTCGGGGAGATCTTTGTATAGTGAGAAATGCTCTGAAGAAGATACACGAGCAAGATGAGACGGTGGATATAGAAGGGATCGCCCATATGCTGCATGATGGGATGCAACTTGAACCGGGAGACGAATGAACATCTTTTGGTGGCAGTCATTTATTGTCAACTCCATGCAATTCTATAGTTTTTCTGTAGTAACTCTATATGAAATATGCATGACAATTAAAATATATGCCAAATTAGCTGATAATATATTACTACGCAAATGAGAACATAAATTTACCTTTCTCTGTCTTAATATATGTAGATTCTAGAATTGTATGCTAAACAATTACGTAATCCTTTTACCTAAATAACTATAGATCATCATTACACAATATGAAATACGCGCATCATAGAAAATATCTTTAACTCTTACGATGCATTGATGCAGGGGCAAAATTCTGTTGTAATAATTCTAATTAATCAGTTCAGGAAAGTATTTATCCTTTCAAAAGCATTTCATGTTAATTTTCTATACAAAGTGTAGATTTCTTGTAGCCTATGTTATTAAATCAATTTATTTTCCCTAAATGCATACTGATTTTGTAAGTCGAAGGACCAAATGAGGGAACCATAAAAGAATAGCTTAAATATTAAACATCTTTGGACCATTTTTCAGGAGAATCTAATAAGTAAGACGACGGTGAAGTTTCGGGCTTCATTGTATTTGTAATGAAATCCAAGAAGCCAAATTAGACGGGACCTTTAACTATATTTCTGATATATTAGACTGTAATTTAAGTGCTTTGCACAATCAGTACCTAGAAAATTTCGTACTGTTTTCATGTACGAATTGTTTAATATTTTTGTCTATATTTATTGAGTCTTAGTATAATTTTTTATGTTTTGTGGATATTTTCAGGGGTTGCAAATTTTACTGATAGTTTTACATTACAACGCAGTGTACTTAAGATAACATTTTCATGCTATACTGTTAGATGGCATATTATTATTTTATTACCCCAAATATTCTTGATAATATTCTGTTTAATATTCTTGGTTGTTAATATTTTCTTGTAGTTGATTGAAATAATTGCTGTTAGTATAGATGCAATGCGCTATTTACTATCTCTCTAATATGGACATAAATCTCCCCGGTGCACTAAGTATGTAGCCCCATTCATGCGGAATTTTAATGCATCTAACTACTGAAACAATTTATCGGGCTGAAATTGCAATGCAAGTGTTATTGTAGAATTCTGTCACCTGTTAAAATTAAAGTAATAAAAACTTATGATGAACTAGCATTGTTAAAAATTATTTCTGATTTCATCAATAAATGCTTTCTAATTGTACATGGCACCTAGAACTCAATTACTAACCAATGGTGGGTGTTAAAATGGATATATATTTTTAAATATGCCATATAAGAAGTTAAATTTTCTATCTAATGCTATGCAGTGATGGAAATAAGAACTAAATGTTTTCAAATAGAATCAAGAAATATAATTTACTTTCATCATTAATAATTATTTCATACATCATTAATTACCTGATTTAAAATTCAAAATAAATAACAAAAGTTTACACAAATGAACACGATAAACTCTTAATTGTATTTTCCTAACCTACCATCTATCTAGGATTATTAATTATTAAGTTTTGATTACAATCTGTCTAAAATTCATTATATCTCTAATACACTACTTTCACCACTACAAAATCATAATTAAATTACATTTTCTCCCATAACAAACGCTAAATGTACTAAAATAACAAGAACAAAGATCAGATTTAAGAAAAGAAATTGTATTTTACTAATCTACCATCTATATAATGTTTTATATTATTAAGTTTTGATTACAACCTTTCAACAATTCATTATATATCTCGCACTACTTTCACCAATACAAAATTATAACTAAGTTACATTTTCTCCCAAAACAAACGCTAAATGTACTAAAAATAACAAAAACAAAGATCAGATTTAAGGAAAAATATATTGTATTTTACTAATCTACCATCTATCTAGTTTTATTAATTATTAAGTTTTGATTACAACCTTTCTACAATTCATTATATATCTCTAATGTACTACTTTCACCACTACAAAATTATAATTAAGTTAAATTTTCTCCCATAACAAACGCTAAATGTACTAAAATAACAAGAACAAAGATCAGATTTAGGAAAGATATATTGTATTTTACTAATCTACCATCTATCTAGTGATATTAATTATTAAGTTTTGATTACAATCTTTCTACAATTCATTATACATCTCTAATGGACTACTTTCACTACTACAAAATCATAATTAGGTTACTTTCACTTCAAAAACAAAAAATGTACTAGAATAATAAGAAGAAAGGTCAGAAATAAGAAAAGATAGGTATAATTTTCATAGATAGAAATGCGTGCAATTACTTAATAAATGTTACATATCCAAACACATCAAAAATTTACAAAATATTTTCGATAATAGGTAAAGGCTATTTAATTATTTTCACACATACCTTGTATTACGAGGTTAATTCATTGAGTCGGAGGTTGGGGTTGTTGAGCTGCATGAGGAGTAGAGGGACGATTGGAGTCTTCTGCATGAGGAGTAGAGGGACGATTGGAGTCTTCTGCATGAGGAGTAGAGGGACGATTGGAGTCTTCTGCATGAGGAGTAGAGGGACGATTGGAGTCTTCTGCATGAGGAGTAGAGGGACGATTGGAGTCTTCGTTCATTGAATGGTTAGCAGCGCTTTGTTCATCAGCGGTCGCGGTCGCAGTCGCAGTGCTCCGAGTAGCAGGGATCGCAAGCGCAACGGAATTATTTGCCGAAGTTGAACTCGAAGCTGCAGGCTGATTTGTTTCCGGTTTCACAAATTGGTAATTATTGACTCCTTTCTGTTTCACATACTCGGTAAAAAGTTCGGATCGCCTCTCTGCACTAACGAAAGTAGATTGGCAACGATACAATACTCTTCCCAATTTGTGGAGGTGGATAAGGGCATGACGGAGTGGAGGGTGTGCACAAAAAAAGGCATCCATCCTTTTCAAATTGTCAAGGGTTGCAGAATATTCATCCAAGATTTTTTGCTTTTGATAGCGGGTGGTATTCCGTCCTGAACAGCTATGACAATTTCCAGGTTGAGCCGTGCCGTAACCTTCAACATAAAATTTTAGTTTCTTTAGTTCTTAACCCGTTTCCATTAATGTGATATATAGATATATAGAAAATTAATTTATCGCTTATTTAATTTTTGGAAACTTACATGTTCGTTGAAAGGCATGTGATCCTGAAGGAAAACAAGGATAGACGAGGTTGTAAAATCGCGAAACTGGTGATGAGTTTGCAAGAACTCGGGGATTAACCAATAAGGGACAACGGTGTGAAACAGGCCCGGCTTCTTGTTCTCGTTCATTTGGTACATGCACGACGTCTAGTTCATTTCCAATTGGAGGTACATACACGTCGTCTTCGTCATTTCCATATGGATCATGTGGTACATAAATGACGTCTTCATCATTATCAATTGGACCATTGGGTGCATCCACGATGTTTTGTTGATTTCCAATCGGATCATTTGGTACATCCACGACGTCTTGTTCATTTCCAATCGGATCATTTGGTACATCCACGACGTCTTGTTGATTTCCAATCGGATCATTTGGTACATCCACGACGGCTTGTTGATTTCCAATCGGATCATTTGGTACATACTCGACGTCTTCGTCATTTACAAATGGATCAAGTTGCACAGCCATGATGTCTTGTTCATTTCCAAATGGATCAAGTGGCACATCCACGAAGTCTTGTTCATTTCCAATAGGAGCATTTGGTACTTCCATGATGTCTTGTTCATTTTCAATTGGACCATTTGGTGCATCTACGGCTTGTTGTTGAGGTAATTCATTTTGATTAGGAACATTTGGTGGATCTACGTTGAGGGGGCTGTGATGTGTTGGAGTAGGGACTCTCTGTTGTTGTATTGGGTCATTTGGACGACGATCATTTTGTGTACCCAAGCGCCTTAATGAATTCCGTGTAATCATCCGGGTCGGATTTAGCACCGGTACTGGTGAATGTGGTGGAGTAGCGACAGATTCCAATCGAGAACTACGTCGAGGAGTCTGAAGGCCCTAAAAAAGAAATCACGTTTGAGAAAAATCAACAGTCATAACTTCAGAGTTTAATTATCAGACCAAATTAAGACATTTATGTAACACTTTCTGCATCCCTGGTACAATGCGCTAGTAAAATGTTGAAATAAGTAATTTTCTAGCAATTGTGCATTGGTTCGAATTTCATCGATAGATCGTTGATTGTTTAGTAGACCAATTTTTGATGCCTAAGCGTGTTGAAAGTAAAACAAAATCAAAACTGGTTGTCCATTCATTACAAAACGATACGGACATACATACAACTTTCAATTATTACAAAACGAAACGGACATACGTATAACGTTTAATTATACAAGAATACCGACAGAATTCCACGCACATGTCCCACTTTACGTTTATATAGTAGTAAAGATAAGTTGTATAAAAAAATTATCATTTCATTTTGTTGTAACATTCACTGAGAAAACTGAAAAATATCGAATTTGACTGAGAAAATTTCTTACAAAACTTCTTAGATAAAATTTTAAAAACAGCGTATCTAAAGTATAGTTTGAAATAAGTTTAGCGTATTGACTGTCTCTTCTTACACAAGCTTGGGCGAATAAAAATAGAAAATATTACGAGTATGAAAAATAGCTTACTTCTGCAATCCACGAATGCTCTTTGATCCATCTCTTGACATCAGAGAGTTTTACATCCGTATCATTTTCAGAGTTAACCATAAAATGGTAGAGTCCAGCAGCCAATACTTCTGAGCGGGGTCCTTTAAGTCCAGAAAGTCCTGTTGGATAACGTCTTATGAATTCCTTTACGACGGCCTGTCTTTTCTTCGTAAAACTCCGTCTGACGTTGTTGACTGGCGGTGGGGATGTCACTTTGCATTTTCCACAGTTGTATCTAGGAAAATGAATAAAATAAGAATTTGAAAATTAGACAGTGCGCTTCAATCTATAAAACACCAAACTAAAATAAAATAAATTATCATGTTCAAACTAACATGGAACATGGAAAATTTTACTTTAAGCAATTATAAAATAAGTAAGCATTACCTTCCCGGAGCGACGTTCTTGTTCCTTGAAGGCATCTTCTGGGCCGGGGGAAGTCACTTTCGTACTGAAAATGGAATCAAAAGATTAATATTTGATGTGACTTATGACTTACTACTCGCTTGAAATAAATTAAAATGGATTTTTGAGAGAAAAATCGGAGACTGTGAAAAATTTTACTACTCACCAATTTGCAGTTTTCGAGACAGGTAGATAGAAAACTTCAAAATTCGTAAGTCGTGACACAGAGTAAGAAAACCTCTTCAAAGCTTGGCAGAGCGTTTTTAGTTAGATGTCATCGGCACAAAATTCAGAGTGACAGTGAGTTCTAATCGTTCGAGAACCCCTATTTATATGATTTTTTTTCCTTTGTTTAAACGGCAACATGTACTAACTGGAAAATGGACGATGAGGAGAAGGTCCAAAGTCTAGGGTCCAGCCTACACCTATTTGCATGGGGAACAAAGAACTTTTCTGCAGTTGGGGCTGGAATGCACAGAGGTTGGAAATTTGAATACGTTTTGAATAATTGTTCGCTGGACTTTGTCCGGTAGAATAATAGGCACTACTCTACATCCATTTGCATTGGGAACAAAGAACTTTTCTGTAGCTGGGGCTGGAACGCACAGAGGTTGTAAATTTGAATACGTTTTGAATAATCATTTGTTGGACTTTGCCCGGTAGAAAAATAGGCACTAGCTTACACTTTTTGCATGGGGAACAAAGAACTTTTCTGTAGTTGTGGCTTGAACGCACAGAGGTTGGAAATTTGAATACGTTTTGAATAATTGTTCGCTGGACTTTGTCCGGTAGAATGATAGGCACTAGCCTGCTCCTATTTGCATGGGGAACAAAGAACTTTTCTGTCGTTGTGGCTTGAACTCACAGAGGTTGGAAATTTGAATACGTTTTGAATAATTGTTCGCTGGACTTTGTCCGGTAGAATGATAGGCACTAGCCTGCTCCTATTTGCATGGGGAACAAAGAACTTTTCTGTCGTTGTGGCTTGAACGCACAGAGGTTGGAAATTTGAATACGTTTTGAATAATTGTTCGCTGGACTTTGTCCGGTAGAATGATAGGCACTAGCCTGCTCCTATTTGCATGGGGAACAAAAACATTTTCTGTAGTGGGGGCTGGCTGGAACGCACAGAGGCTGGAAATTTGAATTCGTTTTGAATAATTATTCGCTGGACTTTGTCCGGGAGAATGATAGACACTAGCCTGCTCCTATTTGCATGGGGAACAAAGAACTTTTCTGTAGCTGGGGCTGGAACGCACAGAGGTTCAAAATTTGAATACGTTTTGAATAATCATTTGTAGAACTTTGCCCGGTAGAAAAATAGGCACTAGCTTACAATTTTTGCATGGGGAGCAAAGAAATTTTCTGTAGTGGGGGCTGGCTGGAACGCACAGAGGCTGGAAATTTGAATACGTTTTGAATAATTGTTCGCTGGACTTTGTCCGGTAGAATGATAGGCACTAGCCTGCATCTATTTGCATTGGGAACAAAGAACTTTTCTGTAGCTGGGGCTGGAACGCACAGAGGTTGGAAATTTGAATACGTTTTGAATAATCATTTGTTGGACTTTGCCCGGTAGAAAAATAGGCACTAGCTTACACTTTTTGCATGGGTAGACTGTGTGTGATAAACCCTACTGGGGGCGGATTGTAATTTGGTAGTACCACATCGTTTAGAAATCTTTGCCCGCCAGCGTCAAGTCAAGATGAGATTTTGGTTACAGGCATCAACATACATCCACATAATCTACAGATAATTTTCATTGGTGGCATGGAAATAGTGTATCAATAGTTGCTTGTTTCTATCTACTATACTCTACTATGGTTCATTGATATTGACTGGTGCTGTTATGTGAGAGTTTGACTGTTTCTGTAAAATGCAGTAACATGAGAAGGGACGCCAAGACTATTTCTTTGTTAACTTGTATCGAATCAGAATGTATAATGGAGAATTCAATAATGCATTATTTTTAAGCATGTAATATACTCATGTCGTTTATGTGTACGTAATACTTATGTACAGTGTGATTTAGTAATTTTCAACCTGTTCCATATACAATGATGTATTGAGGGGAGCTATACGGGCTAACCTCCCAAGAAATTTTTACGGTAAAATTTATAATAGCCCTCTCCGAAACTCAGTTCTATACAAATACTTGCTCATATGTAGGCACAATCGAGAATTGATGTAGAGCAGAAAAAGAATATCCTCCGTCCGGTGTTTGTCTTTCTTCGATTTTTGAAATCGAATTGTCTTAGTCGACAGTGCAATAATTTTTCTTTTCATTGAAAAGTAACCACGTAATAGATTTGAGGATGGTTTCTTTTTTCCTTGCAAACTTTTGTAACAGGTCTCCAAATTAGCCAGCCATGCTAACCGATGCGACAAGAGTTTCTTTGCTTCCGACAACCGGAGCGAATATTGAATGTTGATCAGATCACACATTATTATTATTACCTCAACCCGCGGAAATGATCTTCATTTTCACCAAGAATTACATTACACTAGATCTAGAATTACATAAATATCCCCAATAAATAAGCAGAACTACGAAAGTGTGTCTGATTTAATATCCATTCGTATTATTAGTAACATAGTTGATGTTGAATTAAACATGTGTATTATCTTTGTCGTATTATAGTGGAAGTTAGTACTTGAATCTTTTTTGACGAAAGACTGACAACTGACGTGAAACGACGCCGTCAAAATTCAATCAGACAGCCTTCAATGTTTAATATTCTCTCTCTGAGGCGTATTTAATTGTTGCATTATTGTACCAGAGTACCAGTGTGACGGTAAAATATTTTATTGCATTCAATATATGGTTATTTGTCATCATTCTAAGAATACTTATTTCGACTTTTCAGAAAGATAATTTTTAAGTATTGAGAATTGCATTTTTAAATAATTCGGCATAGCAATTTAGTACAATATACGTAATGGTTGATAAATTTTGATTAAAGATGGAGAAAATGGACTGGGAAGATAATTATATGACTCCTCCAAAAGTATTAAGCAAACCTGCAGGGAAGCCAGAACCGAAAATGTCAGAATATACCCAAGCATATTTCAAACAAATATCTCCTAAAACTCTGGAAGAAGTGTGCCAAGTAGCGGAAGCAGTTGCTAACGAAAACGAGGACAGTGAAGATTTTTTGAAAAGCCCAGTTGTAGGGTATTCATTTTCTTCTGATGACGAAATGTCAAATGCAAGTTCAGACACAGACCCAGTATTAGATGAATTAAATAGAATGGCGTTCAATACCGTTGTTAAAGCGGATACACCAAATACGAAAGCTCGAAATAAAGAAAGACGAAAAAGAGTCAATAAGATAATTAAATTGCGCGAAAAAGAGGAGGAACAAGAGGACGAAGACCGAATTTTGGGTGAGATAAGTACATGTGCCTTAGCTACAACAAATCAACCAAATAAAAATTCTGATTCGTCTAAATCGATCCCAAAGCCAGGGTTTTCTACCGTTAGTGCGAAAAGTATTGCTGAGTCTACTGAAGCTATAAAGAAAGTTGAAAGTAATCGGAAAGAAACAGTAAAAGAAGTTAGCGTAAATACTTTACAGATAGGATATACAGACAGTGAAGTTACTCCTGTAGCTCCAGAAGACATAGAAATGCCTCAAGACGATTTGAAATCAATGGAGGAGGAGGAAGATGATTTTAGTTGGCCCACAATGCCGCCAATGCCAACGATGCTTACCAAAGGATTATCCACTGCTAGTGGGAAAAATGTTTCCGTGTCAACCGATTCAATTAAAAAAGTACGAAATTTATGGAAAAACAACGAGGGCAAGAATAGCGATGTTGTTGAAAGAAACCCAAATGAAACATTAGCTCCGGAATTTGCAACTACAACTGGGAAGAATATCTCTGTTTCAACAGAAGCAATTAAAAAAGTTCAAAAATTAAGGGAAAATTTAGAGATAAATAATGACGATTTTATTAGAAGAAGGACAAATGTAGCTCCGGGATTAGGAGGAAGGGGGAAGAATACATCCGTTTTAACGGAAGCACGTAAAAAAGAACAAAAGTTATTGGAATTTATCGAGGCCAGCGAAAATGATTTAATCGAAATAAAACCAACTGCAGCTCCAGGATTCACAACCGCAAGTGGGAAGAATATCTCCGTCTCAAAGGAAGCAGTTAAAAAATGTCAAAAATTATGGAAAAATACAGATGTAATTGTCAATGATTTTATTATGCCAAATTCAACTCCGGGGTTTGCTACTGCAAGTGAGAAAAATATCTCCGTTTCAGAAGAATCGCTTAAAAAACGACATAAATTAATGGAAAATACTGAGGTCAACGAAAATTATTTATTAGAAACAAAACCAAATACAGCTTCGGGATTTTCTGCTGCAAGTGGGAAAAATACCTTCATTTCAGAGGAATCGCTTAAAAAACGACAGAAATTAATGGAAAATACTGAGGTCAACGAAAATAATTTTATAGAAAGACAACCAAATACAGCTCTAGGATTTTCTGCTGCAAGTGGGAAAAATACCTTAATTTCAGAGGAATCGCTTAAAAAACGACAGAAATTAATGGAAAATATCGAGGTCAACGAAAATGATTTTATAGAAAGAAAACCAAATATAACTTCGGGAATTGCTGCTAGTGAGATAAATACGTCTGTTTCGGAGGAATCGCTTAAAAAACGACAAAAATCAACGGAAAATATCGAGGTCAATGAAAATGATTTTATTGAAAGAAAACCAAATACAGCTCCGAGATTTGCTACTCCAATTGGAAAAAATACATCAGCTTCAGCGGAAGTAAGTAAAAAAGAACAAAAGTTATTGGAATTTATTGAGGGCAGTAAAAATGATTTTATAGAAATAAAACCAAATACAGCTGTGGGATTTGCTACTGCAAGTGGAAAGAATATATCAATTTCAGAAGCATCGCTTAAAAAACGGCAAAAATTAATGGAAAATATCGAGGACAACCAAAGTGATTTTATAGATAGAAAGCCAAATACCGCTCGGGGATTTGGTGCTGCAATTGGGAAAAATACCTCAGTTTCAACGGAAGCACGGAAAAAAGAACAAAAGTTATTGGAATTTATCGAGGCCAGCAAAAATGATTTTATCGAAATAAAACCAAATACTGCTGCGGGATTTGCTACTGCAAGTGGAAAAAATATCCCTGTTTCAGAGAAATCGATTAAAAAACGACAAAAATTAATGGAAAATATTGAAGTCAACGAAAATGATTTTATTGGAAGAAAGTCAAATACAGCTCCTGGATTTGCTACTGCAATTGGGAAAAATACCTTAGTTTCAACGGAAGCACGAAAAAAGGAACAAAAATTATTGGAATTTATCGAGGCCAGCAAAAATGATTTTATCGAAATAAAACCAGATCCTGAAACTGTGAAGAATATCTCCGTTTCAATGGAAGAACTTAAAAAAGATTCAGATGTATGGAAAAATTCAGAGGTCAAGGATAATATCTTTGTTGAATCAAAGCCAAAAGTAGGTCCAGGATTTTCTACAGCAGGTGGAAAAAATATTTCTGTTAAAGTGGAATCGGTTAAAGAAGTTCAAAAGTTATGGGAAAAAAAGAAACCTGAAACTAGTGAAGATTTACGAAAATGTGCCCTAAGTCCAATTCCTTTTACATCTGGAAAAATAAGTATTTTGTCTCCTGAAACTGTTGTAGAAACCAAAATTGAAGAAACCAGCAAAGAGGATGTTAGTATGCTTGATGACCATTTTGAATGTGATAAATTGGGCGATTTGGGGGATGGGAGTTCAATGGCATTTAAAGCAGATGAGATTGGTAAAGAGATAGAGGACAGCGTCACTGCATTGTTGGCGGATGAAGAGAATGATCAACTACTTCAGGATGACCCAGAAGAACAGTTGAAAACTGAAGTCCCAGCCAGTGGCGACTCAAAGGACTGCGTAGAGACTCGACCGGATAAAATTAGTTTAATAACCTACGATCAAAAGACAGTAGCTCTTATCAATGTTTACTTGGCTCGCATCTACCCATCAATATATATAAATAAAAATACAGAAGGAAAAACAGGTAACTCTTCTTTTTGTAAGGAGTGGCACTGTTATTACCATTTTTATCTCGGTGTATGATTACTACAAGTTTTATTTTTACTTTATTTTTCAGTGATTCTGTCTCAAAAACAGTTCGAGAGTCAGCAAAAGAAACAGGATGCAGAAAATGATGCTGAAAAGATTTATGCTGAAATTGAGAAGGATGTTAGGCAACAATATTCAAATAAAAGTGACCCCAAAAAGTGTCGACTGTCATCCTTAAACAAAAATACGCTAAATAAAATGCCACCGGATTCTATTTTGGATTTAATGGAAGGTTCTGATGATATAACGAACATAGAGGTTACTAATTTACCTTGTATCTAAAATAAGCATATAGTGGAATATAATTATTAGCATTTGTGCATAATAAATGAAAACTCAACAAATCATATAATTGGGTTGGGGCCCTAATCTTCCCGATCCTCTGATTTTAGATAGAACAGAATCTGGGGCAAATTTCAAATTGATGTCCATATTTGTTTGTAGGAAATGATGAAAAACGACATCCACTTTTTTTATTTTCCAGTTTATTCCTAGTGATGAAAAATTTACTTTTAATACTAGCAGAGTAATGGAATATAGACTGGCTTTTTCATATATTTTATTGCTTTAAAAGAAAGAATATTCAATGTTGTAGTCAATGCTGTCGCCGGGGGTTTTCAATGAGGTCCAAAATGCAAAAATCCTTAGAGAAGATTCCATACGAAGTGCCATCCAGTCCCAATTTGAGACACAACGAAAAAAATTAATGGCAGGTCAACCTTCACAAGTAGTTAAGGTAAGCGTTTACAAAATACATTATACTATGCTATGGCATTACTGATTAGCAAATAACCAAGTACTTTGATTTCTCTTTTTTGTAAGGAAACGTTTGTTTTTTTTTGTAGTTGTTGGTGCTTGATACTTCAACTTGTGGAGATGTTTCCGATGCTAAGAATTGTGCGTTCATATCACTTTGGAAGCCTCCGGAAACCCTCCTATCGTCTCTTAAAGAGGGTGACACTTTTGAAATTAGTAATCTCACCACCAACTCAAAATTGCACCAAGATATAATTCAACTTAACACTACAGTACGAACGCAATTCCAAGCTATGGATATGTCAACCGAAATATTCCGGAAAACCGTTAGAATTTGCCATGCTATAAGTGATGTAATCTCTCCCAACTTTTCGGCTTTATTCAAGGAGATTGATGTTGTTGGACTGGTGGTGTCTGTACGGCCTGTTGTAGGAAATAGTGGCCAGCTCGTTTATATATCTGATGAAAATAACAATTTTCTAGCAATCCGGTTTTGGAACTCCATAACTGTAAGGAAAAATTGATGGAATCACATAAATTTTGTTTTCGTGATTACGAAATGATTAATCTATTGCTTATTCTTACTTGTTCCGAATATTTACCAACTCGATTTTTGTTAATGTCTGGTCTTGTTGTTAGGATTCAATTTTCTAGTAAATTCTTTCAAATCTCATTTTAAATTAGTGCAAATAATTAACCGTTTTTATCATTAACTTTATTTCTTATAAATTTAGGTAGCAGTTGTTTTAAGGCAGGAGATGTTACTGTATACTAACAGATTATAGTCTTTTCATTACTACTTCCATTATCTTATTTTCTTTAACTGGAAATTTTGCTGTCATTAAAAAGTTTTACTCTGCAAAATTCTCATATAGCTAAAATTTATTGCTTAGGATCAACTTTTGGACGACGTTTTGCAACAAGGAACTTTCTTATCAATATTCAATTTACAATGGCGAGTTTCCAGCCCTAAATCATTTATTCCTACAGCTTTCTTTCAGGAAACATCTATTTTTAAAACAAACCCTAAAGAAAGTATAATGTGTGCTGCCTTGAATACGCTAAAGAGTAATATACAGGTAAACCATACTTTTAGCTATTTGAATATACAAATACTTAGTAATGTGAATATACAAATACTTAGTAATGTGAATATGCAAATACTTTATTAATTTGAATATACACTACTTTCAATACGTTTCATTACGACAAAATTATTATTTAATTATTTTCAGAATCCCAAGTCATTCGCTTCGTCTTCTGAAATGATACTTTTTAGTAGACTGGATTCTAGACTGTCTACAGGAAATTCAAGCTTCAATACTTCTTTTGTAAAAGACAGCGCCCGGACTCCTCAGACTCCTGCATTTTCCGTTGGAAACAACGCCAGTTTTAACGTTACCCCGACTGGCAGTGCCAATTCAGCCAAGAGAATGAAACTTTTACAGTCTTATGGGAATCCTCCACCTATTCCACAGTTAACAATGGTAACAACTCCTCGGGCGTCGAAAAAATTTGTTCCTCCACTGAAGAAATCATAAAACTTTATTAAAAAATGTATTAACTATTATGATAGTCTTTAGTGTTGCCACTAATTGCTAAAATCTTCCATTTCAAACCATTTTGTAGTTTTCGTGGAGATTTAGTGTTGACATTTTATCCAAGGACATTAAATTTGGCAAAAGTTTTGTTACTAGAGAATAGTGTGCGATGGAAGACATCAAAAAGTAACTATCATTACTGAAATTAAATGTGATAATATGAACTAGTTGCTGATCCTGAAGGCCTTAAAGACTGGTAGTTACGACTTACTATTTTAGTATGTAGCCTAAAATGATTAATTTTGTACTTCTAGACCTATAACGAACTAATAAAATCTACTAAAAATAAACATGCAAACATAATTCCAATATTCTTTCAAACCAAAAGTATTCCTAAATTACGTATTGTTAAATCGGTTTAATTCATCATAATAAGTAAATATAAATTGATGGATAAGATTGTCAGAATTTGCAGTTTTTAATGTTGTTATATAATATATCCAACAGCATGCTTATGCCAAAATACTCAAAATAGTGATTAAATCTCGCTTTTACAATGACATGCCGATGTAATGGTGTAAAAGTAAATTAAGTACCGTATGTGTCAGGCACGGACATAATTTATGACACATTCGATACTCAATATTATGGAGAGGTCAATTGTATCATTGTAGTAAAAGATGCCGAACTGTAGTATGACTTGTAAGTATGCTAGTGATACAGCCAGCTATAATTGTTTGAACACAATTTATACAGAAGCGTTAAATAGGAAACAGGAGCCACTGGTATTTAAATGGGAATGTCACTAACTGTCATTCTACAAGTACAAGCCGCATGTTATTATTCAATTGAAGAGTAGATAGCTAAGAGAGTATGGTACTGACCATGTAATAATAATACAAAAGTATAAACACCGATTCATTCTTTTAATGAAGCATCACTTTATTTCATTTGAGTTTGGGGTGTGTTTCTGTATCCTGCCGACAGTATAGTCTAGAACATATGCTACCAGACAGACGCAATTAAGAAAAGGTTAACAAAAAAATATAAGTAAGCAATTGATATAAAGTGAGATGGAGAGGAATTTAATACAATATTAACCAGTAATATTATAAGTTGCAGTATGAGTAAACATCTTGCCAGTTGTATAGCAAGCAATTTCATCACTGATAAAGGTTTTAGGTGACATGGAATAAGTAGGTACTTACAAATAATTGCTAATACAATGTGCTAATACAATATACGTTGCTAGTTTGTGAATACAGTAAAGTACAAGTATACTAAATAGGATAAGGGTTATAGGAATTAAATTGCCGATTGCAATTTGTAGCTCACACTCCTGACCTGACCTAGGTACTTTCAAAGTAGTCCTTGCTTTCAGTCAAGGTCGGCTTGATAGTTTTCTGCCCAGGTTTCCATCCTGCAGGGCACACTAAAATAGAAATGAAATTTTTAAGATAGACTACTAAGTATATCTGCTAACTATATTCATTATACATATTTTGACATAAAACATACCTTCGCCGTACTTGTCCGTAAATTGGAATGCTTGCACTAAACGCAGAGTCTCGTCAACGTTGCGACCAACAGGGAGATCGTTGATAGTTATTTGACGCAAATTTTGTTTTCCATCGATGATGAACAATCCTCGGTAGGCAATTCCTTCATCATTCTGCAGATACAGATATACCCAAATAATAGCTTACAAAACAATCAATTGAAATAAGTGGCCTTTAGAATTCCTATTGCATGAACAAAATGAAACGTCAGAATTAATAATAATAACTGTAATTAAGAAAAAAAATTTAAAAGCGTAAAAGCAATATTTCTTTACTAAAAATATATCAAATTTACTTGACTTCCAGACTTTCCGTATTTTTTTTACATAGAAACGCAACAGTACTTTGGAAACGCCACACTGCGCCACATTCCAATTTCACTCGCGTTTCTACTTTAGATTACTCTCGTTTGTATCACCGAAACGCTTAGAGATATGAACTGATATATTACTATGTCTGGCACCTAAGTTTTTACCTTGTAAATTCCGTACGCTTTGGCAATATCGCCGTTTTTGTCAGCCACAATCGGAATTTTCATATCACCCAAGCCTCCTTGTTTCCTTGGAGTACTAATCCTATGAACAAAAAATTTAGCATAAATATTCCAGTCTATAGGCGTTAGTTAGATTGAATACCGTCAAGGTAGTAGACACGGGAAAGCGAAAATTACTATTTAGTACTAACCATGCAAAATGAGAGAAATGGGAATCAGTTGACGCAGCTATAACTTCACATTCGATCTTGTCAAATTCATCCTTGCGGTCAGAAAACGCAATTATTTCCGTTGGACACACGAAAGTGCTAAAATAAAACCAAATTTCAGAGTAAATTTCATAACTTCAAACTTCTTTACAATGTAAAAGCCAAGTATAAATTTATTATAAAATGTCTTACAAATCCGCAGGGTAGAAAAAGAAGACTACATATTTTCCAGCGTAGTCATCCAAGCTTATTTCCTTGAATTCGCCATTGACGACAGCTTGGGCTGTCCACTTAGGAGCTGGCTTTTGAATTGCAAGTTGTCCAATTGCTGCCATTTCATCTACTAAAATGTCCGAAAGTGAAAAAACGGTTAATATAGTTGCTTAGAATTGTATCATAATGTGTATCATATTCTCGCGTATCAGAGAGCCCCAAGCGCTAATACGTTAATGCACATTAATATAGCTTACTATGCTTGTTTCTGCTCAGGAAAAAAAGAATCGTTACCATTTAGCTTTGAAATGTCAACTATGCAGAATTCAATTAAACTAAATAAAACCATTTCCTTTAGATTACAATGGTAGAATGTCAACCATTTCATTCTACTTAATTAAGAACTGTCCTCAGGGCTGCTGTCGCGAAAATATGACTTGTAATGATTTAATTTGCTTATTATAACCACATGCAAAGACAGTGAACCTAATTTTTAAACTGAAACAATTTAAACTATGTAATTGTACTAGGCTACCATAAATACTATTATGCATACATAACAACAATGCACTAGTATAGAAGAATTAGAATGTATTACATACAATAATATAGAATTTAGTCGAAGCTGTTATTAAAAGAAGTTAGACAGATTATTTCTCGAGGACTAGCATGCAATGCAAGATGCAACAATAGTGACTGCAACTCTATTTCTACATTCTGCCATATTGTTATGCAATAAAAGTCATTAATTAAAAACTAAATATTAATTTTTTTTTCAATAGTATCAAACAATAGACTGATTGTTAGTGAATCCAATTTACTTTTCCAGTCACAGTCTGAATGCCAGTTTAAATATTCGAGTAAATTTCCTGGTCGCTGTAACACAAGTATTTATTAAGTTGTTGATAATTGCCTATAGCGGATGTTTATAAATATTTAAGAGAGAAAATGCAAAGATAATCCAATTTCTTAGGACACGTCAGCACATGGACTAAATTTAACTGCTTAATAAAAATTTTCTGTACCCATCAGCAATTTTTCATTGGAATCGTTATTTATTTCTACCCCTGCAGGTTGAGTTATAATTGTATTTATATTGTCACTCAAATTGCTAGGCACAACGTTCTTTTCATTTTCGTCGTTATGTCCAATAAAATCGGATACACTGGTAACAAATGCTGAGTCTGTATCTACGTCTACTGGCTGCCCATTTTTTGTATTGTTTAAACTCCAAGTGTCCATGAACATTGCCCCTAACGAACCTACAGCCTTACTGGTCATTAGATTGACACCTTCTGTAGTTTCGACCACACTTGGATTGCCACAACAAATACCCATTTTGTCACATTTTTAATAAATTACAACAAATTATGACTGATGATGACAGATTAAACGTTGCTAAAACAATCTCCTCAAGACACACAAAGCAAAACGACAAAAAGGAGGATTAAATATATATCTCCTACCTGGCACAAATAGACTGAAGGACTTCAGCAAATCGTCAATACAGTTATGTTAGCTACGGATGATTATGAATTTACTAAATCCCCTATTCTACTTGCTGTTCCCTTTCCTTTCCCTGACGAACACCGGCCTAACGAGAAAATCGATGAGAAATGAGTTCGATTTGGACATACTAAACAGGATTTAGATCATGTGAACCCACCTGAGCTGGAACTACACGTCTAAATAGGTATTCAGACGTGCGCAACATCAATAGGTTAATATACATATTGCTAGTCGCTACTAACCGAAATAATCACGAATAAAAAGATGACACTCGAATAAATTCATTTTACGCAGAAGACACTTTGTGTAACTAAACGTTTTAAATCTCCATGTAAAACATTTTAAATATGGATTTATTTATATTCCGCAATTTGCATTCATGAACTAATATTTTCACTAATGCTATGCGTTCTACCTCAGCCAAATGAAATAGAAATACTTATAAAATTAGATTTTAATATTTTATAGTAATATTTAGTTTATTTATTGAGTAAATTTTTTAAAAATAACTGGAAAAATGCTAGAGTGAATTTGGTTCAAAGTTTAGACAACATTGTAAAATATATATTCATTTATAGAGATAAGAGGTTGCCTTGACTACGGATTATGAGCTTTTGATCTATCTTTAATCTTAATGTACTACTTGATGCATGCTCCTATTTGTACTATTAAACATATTCAGCTAGATACACTAAACGATGGGTAAATAAAGCTAAACAAGCCGACACACGCCAATGTGTGCAGAGGTAATATATAATGGGCAAATAAACATTTTGGGCAAACAGAGTACGATAGTAAAGCAAACAATAGCAGCAGTGTTTAATAAATCAAAGATAAAACTCCACATGAATGTCTGCATATTGTGCTCAATGGGTCATGTCAAGATGTTATAAAATAACTCCTGCTCCAACAAACTTTTAAACCAACAACCCTTTAAAACTTTTGTTTCCTACATTTCCGTATAGGCATAAAAACATTAAAGTAATTGACAGGAAAATGATTATTATTATAATTCAAGGAGTTTCTACTTGAGACTTTTAACATCAATGTAATCAGAGAGCCATTAATCTTTTTTAAAACAATATTTACTTAGAAGTAGCAAATACGAGTTCCTAATTCCTAACCCAGTAAACTAAAATACAAAAGGCTGTCACGCTCCACAGACTTCTTAATTTCTAAAAGGCATAAGGTAAATGAAACTTCCCAAAAACAAATATTAACTATTTTTACGGACTAGTTTCAGTTTTACCACAATTTAACATCTGAATAAACAAAAAGTATCACCTATAAGTACAGACAGCGTTCATATTGAATTTTCGAATTAATTGGTGTACAATAATACCAAAAGCAGATTAAGGATGCCTTGGGGGTTATAATATTGTTGTCATAAGCACAGATAATGTGTAACTGTTTAACAAACAAAATTAACAATGAGAACTTACCGGTTTAGTTGCCAAAATCGATAAACTTTAGTTGCACTGCGGAAAATTTTCGACTCCAGATACTTTGAACTGGTTTTCAAATTACTGAAAAAAACAAAATGCCATATATTAAAAAGTGAAAGAGGAAATCGTAAAATTAAAGGGTACAATAGTAGTAATGCAGCAAATATTTTGGCGCTCTAGAGACGGGAATTGTCTTTGTTCAATCTCAGCCTTCCTCTACGATTTACCTATGCTGCAAGATTGTGGCTAAGGCATGGGGCTGCAATTGAGATCAGTTGGTCATTGATTTGATCAGCATACAAATCAAATCAGAGTTGGATACAATTATCACCCTACAACTACATGAAATGCAATGATGAGAATAGTTTTTAAGCCAAACTAATGCAATGTCACCCTCAAAATATTGAATTCGGGTTTAAAAGTGATGTGTCGTATGTTAAAAGAAAATCAGGTTGATAGATACAGGTAGTAATTCAGTCCGAAAAATTCCCTACTCTAAACGTTATAAAATTGGATTTTCGACCAACGACCACTACTGACTGTTGTAGCAGGAATGCATTCATCAGTAACGGCAGATTTAAATTAATAATAGCAAATAGTGCATAGACAATAGATAGACATTTAAAGATAACAAGTTAAAAAACCAGTTGAGATGTTAGAAATCCAAAATGACTATAGAGACTATCAAAAGCGTGTTTCCTTGTAATTTGTCGGCATTTTAAAAGTTGAAGGTCAAATTATCAAAACTGAATTTGTCTGATTATGCAATAAGCCGGAGATCTAGATGTTACAATGACGTAGAGCGGGTCTATCTCTCTAGACACTAGTACAACAAAGCTATGTTCATAACAGTACAATAGATTCTGATAATACTTTGTATTGTTTTCGTAGGTACCGTAAAACAGTCAGAACAATCAACGTTAAAAATGAACTGAGAGCAGATCTTTTCATTTAATGAATAGCAATAATATTAATAAATATAATTCTCTTACCTTCAACAGTTGAATTAGTTTAGAAATGACAAGATTTTATAGTTGATTCGACAATGACAAGACAAAACCCAAGCTACGACCACTTCGCACGAGGTATTCCGACCGACTGAGCGGCTACTGATGTCTATTTGCTAGAAATCTAGAACAACTACGAATAATACCCTACCGACTGTACCGCTTCCGCCGACTACGTGCATTGCATCTTTGTCTTGTATGCTATAGCGTTGCGTACTATGCCATCAGCATAGCATAGGATGTACGTTCCCAAATATTATACCTCATGCTCATAATTAAGCATGATATCCCATGTATTATAGCAAATAGCACATTGATGAAATCTGAGCAGTTCTCCACTGACGCAAGCTGCTGACTGTAACTACCTATGCCTATAGGTAGGGTAAAGTCTTTTGACTAAGCAAACTTTGGTAATGTAAATTGTAAGGTAATAAGATAACAAGGTAAGGTAGTAGTTCTTTCTTTTCTATATATTGTATGACTTTTACCTTGAATTTCTTAGATTATAATTATGGAAGTAAATAGCTAGAGGACTTAGAGAAGCCCGATTGTACTAAGGTCCAGTCATGATGATGCTTCGACTACCTTTTCTATGACAAGTAAGATGTATTTTTCCATAATAATTGTTTTATCTTCTCTCAATGATGTAGTAGAGTAGTAGTAGCTAAAGGGCATCAACATTATCATGCATGCTCATGTAGCGTAACGTCTATACCTAGACAGACAACAAAGGAAATCAAATCTAGGTGACCACCCGCCTAAGTCTTATGTAACATCTGAATAGAGCACATTTTTGATTACATGATATGATAATTTGATCCGTCAAAGATTCCAGAAAACTGTCGGAGTGTTACATTTTATACATGCCACTTGTCTAAGCACACCGTGAGACGCTGTCTGATGGTTGAAGATAATATTATTTAAAGACTGTAATGTAATCCTGACCTTTGAAAACCGATCGCTAGTATTTAATATTATCATCACATCAAAATACTAATATACTGATTTACACCCAAAGAAATTATTTTCAAAAAGTAGTAATCAGTTATTGTAACCAGTGAAACCATTATGAAGTGAAACCTTATATTGAAACTATATATAACGATATGTAATGCTTATTATACTTTATATTACATGAGAATTAGAATGGCAGATGACC
Source organism: Tomocerus qinae (assembly GCA_020055645.1). NCBI lineage: Eukaryota > Metazoa > Arthropoda > Collembola > Entomobryomorpha > Tomoceridae > Tomocerus > Tomocerus qinae. The sequence continues at coordinate 15,869,272 of CM034548.1, read as the reverse complement.
TGACGATGACCTGAATTGAGTCGATGTTTAAAGCCAGGAATTTAATGCAAAAACACAGTTTGGCCAGAAAATACCTATAGTCAGATCAGAAATGGATCGAACTCGACATTAAAGAAACGATTTTATGGCCTCATTTTTACATGTAAAAAAGCCTGCATGACGGCCTTTTATGTCGCATGGAGTTCGATTCATTTCTGACCCGACTGTACGTTATCTCCTTAGTATTAGTAGCATTAGCGACAATACAGATAGAAAAAGTTCCAGCAAGCTTCCAGTTTTTTCCGATTTATCATTATTGTTGTAATAGAAATGACCACGAAGAAAGAAAACATTTTCTGTATTATTTCATGCTTGGAGCAGTATTGTTGATGTTTTGTAATGATTACAATATTTTACTTGGTAATAATTGCTTATTGTGATGAGTGAGAACGTTAATACAAGAGGCCAATAATATAGATATAAACATTTTAAATTAAAGCAGAAGGTCGTCCAAGTATTCGTCATACTCCTCTTCGCGGGATTTGGATTCAGGGATTAGGGCTGGCTCCTTCCAAATATTTTTATCTTCAGTTTTGCTGCTAGGGTCGTCTTGTGCAATTTCTTCTTTGCCATCACATAACTTAGCATTCTTTGTACCTCTGGTTTCTGATCCTGATTTTCTTTTTCGCCCCTTTGGCCGTCTTGTAACTTCTTTTCTTTTGTGCCCATGGTTCAGTTTTTCTGAGCATGGAATGCATAACCCTGAAATAAAATTTTCGAATTAATCATTATCATAAGAAAATGATGCACAGGGAAGTTCATATCCACTTACGAAGTTTAACAAGTGCGTTCTTCTTTTCTGATTCTTCAACATATACAAAATTGACTTCCCACGTTCTCAAGTCTTCAATATTTTGACACTGTTTGGCTCCGCATAAAAAGTGACCTTTTCCAACTTTCAACTCTTCTTCTGTTCTCCATCGTATTCCTACCTATGCAATAAAATTATTTTATGAATCTTTTTAAAGAATAAGTATTTAAGCATAGAAATGAAATGCATAGATAAATAGATTACTTTGCTTATGGCCCAATGTGTTAAATCGCATATTCCATATTCCTTAAATAGTTTGTCGTAATACTTTTTAGCTAGCTGCTTCTCCCAAGTGTCTGCGTCATTATCAGATTTCCAAAGAAAGCGATGGTTTTCTCTGATGATATCACTGTCCCTTTTATCTTTCGAGCTGTAAAAAATTTTCATTATATTTTAAGACAACCAAGTAATCGCATTAAAATTAGGAAAATTTGAATTCTTTTTTGAATCATAATACTTTGTCTTTAAAATGCATTTGCTGACAAAATATACTATATTTTATAAAAATAAGATATTTTAATGAGCATGGTAGAAATACAGATATTTTGTGAACGCATTGTTACTTAAAAAGATTTTGGATAGAATGTTGTAGCCTTGATTCACAAATAAAAATCCTAAGTAGCAGTTTAAATTTTGAATGGCATCTTGTAAATACATGCAAAGTAATTCATAATTACAAGAATAAATTTTAACTTACGTATCACGGCGCAAAAGTTGTGTTGAATTGGGGAAATACAGGAAATAATCTTGCACTAGTTTTTTGTGGCGTTCGTAAGCATTCAGATTTAAAAATGCATTTTTGTACGATTCTGTGCGACCCGCTACTTCATCAATTACTCTCTTTGAGGGCAGTCCTAAAAGGAATTATTAAAAATTTTCATTTTCCACTTAACATTTATGATTAATTTCTGAGTTCTGAATATCTCCCAAGAGGTAAGTGAATCGATCAAACCTAGTATATTACAAATAGTGGACTGAATGCCTGGATGAATGTCAGCATTAATTTAAAAACTGAAGGTCATCATTTAGACCGAAGATATTGGAATTGGCAAAAATATTATAGAAATGAGGCTTTTAAAAATAATTTACCAAATTAGTTTCACCAAAATCAGCATGCCATATGTTGAAGATAGAACTTTATGTCGGTTATTATATATAATTAGCCAGAGAGGCATTTAATTATGTATTATGGCATAAGTACCTGATGAGTGACTTGTCGACGAAGTGCTTTGCACTTTCCGATCGGTTGCTGGTTCAGTTTTCTTTGATACAGGATGTCGAACTAAAGCATTATCCGCATCTCCCTTCTTACTTAATTCACTATCTTCCTCTTCAAAACTTGAGTCATATCCCTCCCAATCTCTTTGGCAGTCATTGGCCATTTTTTAGATGGTTAGTTCAAGTAATATCATATCCCCCATACAGCAGTTCAAGTACGGAAACCGTATTTAAACCTAAAGGTTTACCAAAACAAAAAATTATAAGATTCGCATATGTTGATGACGGATTAAATGTAATTTATAAATATGATTTATGACACTGCATTAATGTGAGTCGGTCAAGATGGTAGGAAAATCTAATGATGGTAATAATGAATGACATTAACAATAGCCACTTATACTTGTATCTCACTGTGGACGTTTGAACTTCACTCTGTTTAATGTGAGTATGTCTTCCTTGAAGTCGATAAGAGACAATTAAAAAACATGTCAAAGATTTTATACTATTACCTTTCGTTTTTTAAGTATTCAAAACATATCCGTCCAATCTTCTGTGACCAAATTTCGTTCCCAACTACTCGTGATTTTATCCTGTGAATTAGCCAATAGTCAAACAGCGCGCGGTGGTTGCAGATGAGGTAAAACTTTCTTGGCTCATCCTATATGCCCGACACCCGACAGTCAAATACCGGACAACCGACACCCTCCCTCCCGACGCCGGACAACGACCAAATACTATCTACCCGACACCCGACGGCGAACTACCAGACACCCGATGCCTTCCCACCCGATGCCCGACAGCCCCCAAATCCTTCCCACCCAACGCCCGACAACTAACTACCGGACACCCGATGCCTAACCAACCGACACCCGCCGCCTTCCCACCCGACAACTGACGCCCTTCTACCCGACATTTAGATTTTTTGGAAATATAAAATTTTTATAATGTAAATTATTTTGTTTATGACTGCAGTGTAAATTATCTTGTTTATGAGAGTAATTATGTAACAATGTGCATGCCTTTGTGTTTATCTATCAATTTTGCCTAGAATTTACAGATATCGCTTCTTTCGAAGGTAATAAACTTTTAAAATCTGTTTAATAGATATGCAAATATACTCAATAAAAATGAATTTTTCAATTATTATTTGCCTTCTAGCAAATAAGAATAAAGGATAGCAATTAAAAATTTTACATTTTGGCGAACCAATGGTTCTTTTATTTGACACATTTAATACGGAGTATGGATTTAAATACATAAACAACAACTATATAATTTGGTACACAGCATAATTGTAATGCAAACACATTAAAAATAAAATCATCATTTATGTACATCGTCTAGCAATCAATTTTGAATCTATTTCAGTAAAAAAGAGGAACTTTATTAAATCTAACTACTAATTTATCTATTTAGAACCTTGTTTTTTTAACATATTAAGCTGACGTGACAGAAAGCTAAACTCTGTCGGGTTCTTTGGGACATACAGATTGTTGGTGAGACGTTTCGCCAATGTTGTTTGCATAAAAAACAACTGCATTACTTCGGTGTTTTTTTAATCACCATTATGATTGTCAAAATGGCCAATACTACTAGCAAAATTACTAAAACAGCAACAAAGTTGTAATCAAAATCTTTTGGTTTTATGTTGCCGATGTCTTTGACAATTTCGGGTTTCACCAAAGGGACTAAATGCTTCATGGTGTTTTAGCTCGCCTGATTAAGCGAGCTTATAGAACCACACAGTCTGTCCGTACGTTCGTCCGTCCGTACGTCCATACGTCCGTACGTCCGTCCCCACGATAACTTTCGAAAGCAATGACGGATATTGACCAAACTTGGCAAAAACAATGCCTATGGCCCACTGACGATCCCTATTGAATTGAGGGTAAATCGGTCCATTGGTTGCTGAGATACCGCGCGCTCACTTTGTCTTCATTTTGATAGCCAAAATGAAAATTTGGCATTAAATGGACATTGAAAATTTCAATGGCGTTTCCTATAAATTGTTAGCGGGATAGTATAAAATATTTCAATCCGCTTCTACCAAATTTGAGATTTTATAGTAAAGCAAATTAAACCGGAAAATAACTATAAGAAGATGGAAAAAATCTATTTTGGATTTTTATTCAATTTTATGGTCAAATTTCCACTTTTTGATTTCCTTTAAATTTAAATAATCATTATTAACCGATTTAGATTTTAATACTCATAATCAATTAAGATTAAATATCTGTTGATTTTCATAGTCAACATTAATCAATTTTGCTTTTCTGTTGATTTTCATAATCAACATTAATCAACTTTGATTTTCTGTTGATTTTCATAGTCAACATTAATCAATTTTGATTTTCTGTTGATTTTCATAGTCAACATTAATCAATTTTGATTTTCTGTTGATTTTCATAATCAACATTAATCAATTTTGATTTTCGGTTGATTTTCATAGTCAACAATAATCAATGTTGCTTTTCGGTTGATTTTTATATTGAATTATGATTTAAATAATCTAGTTTGAATTAGTGCTTACTTTAATAATCTCTTTAATAATAGTAATCGAAATAAAATTTCTATTATTATTACAACCAAAATGTGCACACGGTCCCTTTTACTCAGGCGAGCTTCTGTTACGGCTTGCTGTAGGTTTTTAATTATTGCTGAGTCATTACTTATATAAGCACCCTCGGTTGCAAATAAAATATTTGTAACAGCAATGGTTGATGTTGATATGGTTGTGGTAGCACTAGTAGGCCTCCTGAATTTTAGCGGATACCGTGTTGGAGGTCCAAAAATCTGGGAAAAAGTAGTGGATATTATTAGAAATAAAACGGCCGCCCTCATAACCCTCCTCGCGAAGATAATGATCATCAGAAATGCTAATTGATGTCGTTAAACCTGAAAAAGCGTTAAAAATTGCAAAATATAAGACATTATTGAGATGATTTAATTTGGTAAACAAATATTGATGATTAAAAATAAAATTACAAATGAATGTGGAGTAAGTACTTGAAAGAGAATAAAGACAATGTAGACAGTTACAAAGATCTTGAAATATCCGATCACATATATAATATAAAATTGAAACAAGCAGAAGAAGAGTAAAAGTATTATTTCTTTCATGATGTCCTGGGAACGGGAACAAACGCTGACTATGTTGTTTCTGTAAGTTTTGTCTTCAAAAATGATTAAAGTATAACAATTTCTGGTTCTGCGTATTAAAGATCACGTAAATAGCTTGCTCAGCGCAACTCATCATATATATTCGCAAAACTAATATAATTCTGCCATGTGGAAGGTCTCAATTTAAACATCAACTACATTTCAAAATACCTTTGCAGCGCACGTCATGCATTTGTTATAGAGATTTGTCATTTGCCCGTAGTAAATAAGCATATGCTCGCACGCAACCACTCGAGAACATTCTGATTTGCCCTTGCCTGCCCGTGAGCATCTTTGTTTGGCCCGTGCCCGTGAGCATCTTTGTTTGGCCCGTGCCCGTGAGCATCTTTGTTTGGCCCGTGGCCGTGAGCATCTTTGTTTGGCCCGTGGCCGTGAGCATCTTTGTTTGGCCCGTGCCCGTGAGCATCTTTGTTTGGCCCGTGAAAATTATGAGATGTGGGCTCTTGAAAATTATGATATGCGGGCCCGTAAAAAATTTTTAATATGAGCCTGTGGCGTGCTGTTTATACTATACATACTTACAGGCAGTTACGGGCGCCGGTGGGCAGCTGGAATTTTCTTGCCCATCACCGTGGCAAAGTAATCCAAAGGTTGCCCGTACCCGCCCTAGTATCCTTGATCTGCCGGTTCCCGTACCCTCCCTAGTATCCTTGATCTGCCTGTGCCCGCTCGTGGCCGTGAAAAATCTGGTTCCTGTGCCCGCACCATACAAGCACCCAAAACACAGGTACGTTTCCCTAGGAAGTAAGGACACAAGCCCTTTAGTATGCCTACTGTCTATTTTGTGTGTCAACATAATAGTAGTTGTATCAACAGTTGCTCCCTTACAGCAAATAATTAAAATGATCTATTCTATTGTGTTGTTTTCATAGTTTGAAAGTTAATCCAATAACATGATTATAACTTGTATTATTCATAGAGTGGAATAGTATGATATGATAAATGTAGCTTAGGATGATGGTAGTAATATGATATGCTAAAAGGTATGTAATATATACTGATATCAAACGACTGTAATGCAGAAGTCACATGTTGCAATAAATATTCCCCCTGAGAATGTTTATGAAAATCATAAAATTTTTAAATGAAATAATCTGTTGTGATTTATTATTTATTATAATATCCATGGTTATTCTGGCCGCCTCCCCTCATTTCCGCATCGGCCATCAACTAATTTGCTACTATATTAGGAGCAAAACGGATCCATTTTTTAAAGCTAAACTGTCTAGACCTATTTGCAAGGCAAATTAGTAGGTCTAGTACTAGACAATTAATATGCATGGAACCACCTACAAAACTAATTTTTGAATTATTTCTCTGTATTTCTAAAGTGCAAATACAAATAACGTGATTTATTTTTATGCCCCTATCGTAATGCAAGAACCGTAAAATCAGTGGCTGCATTTATGACCTAAGGTATTTTCCAAGCGAGTTAATTGAATGCACCTAGGCTTCAATTTGGTCGCAGAAAGAGGTTGGATTGGTCATTTACTTCACCTTACGAAAGACCCCTTGCTGCGGCTGTCACACATACTTTTTTATTTCCAGAATTGACCACACCAGTGTTGGTATTGGCAAACAGGAAGCTCAAATCTCTAGCTTATGACATTCCATCCTTTCCCATCCTTTAAACTTTTGGATATGCTATGATTTGCACATGCATAGTGTAAAAAAATTTAAATTTCCAAAAAATCTAAATGTCGGGTAGAAGGGCGTCAGTTGTCGGGTGGGAAGGCGGCGGGTGTCGGTTGGTTAGGCATCGGGTGTCCGGTAGTTAGTTGTCGGGCGTTGGGTGGGAAGGATTTGGGGGCTGTCGGGCATCGGGTGGGAAGGCATCGGGTGTCTGGTAGTTCGCCGTCGGGTGTCGGGTAGATAGTATTTGGTCGTTGTCGGGCGTCGGGTGGGAGGGTGTCGGTTGTCCGGTATTTGACTGTCGGGTGTCGGGTATATAGGATGAGCCAACTTTCTTGCTACTACACCTGGACACCAAATTACATCTTTTCCATTCCAAAATTCGTAATGTTATTTAAATAAATATTTCAGACTTAATTATTTCAAAGCAGTCAAGCCTCTCGGCACTAACTCCGGCTCAGACAGACTGATTTAACAACTTACATCATTTCTCCATTTGCTGTTGCACACTAATAAGCTAAAGAAATGTCACGTTTTCTGGCTGGGTCACTTGGTCGTGTAATTTCTAACTGTGGCTGTAAAACGAATGCAACAAAGCTGCATATTCAGCAGAGATTTATTAGCACATTGAAAAAGAATATTACCGAGTCAAGTTTTGTAGTTAAAAAAGTCTTTGTCAGGGGACCAATTTTATTGACAAGGAATTGTACTACTGCCGCACCAAAATCAGCCGTTGAAGTTACCAAGGCAGTACCCGCTTATGCAAATAAATATGTGGGTGGTTGGCTGGTTGGTTGTGCTGGAATGTGTGTTGGGGCTGTTGTACTTGGTAAGAATATTTAAATCCTATTTACAATTTTAGAATTCTATTTTTCAGAGATAAAGATTTTAAGGTAAAATAGTAATCAATAAATAATAGTTAATAAAGCATGTTTATTAATTTTTCTGATATTGTGTTCATAAAATGATTTAATTAGGAGGTATTACAAGACTGACAGAGTCCGGATTATCAATGGTCACTTGGAAATTGTTCGGAGAAAAGCCTCCTCGAAGTCAAGCAGAGTGGGAAATTGAATTCCAGAAATATCAACAGTATCCTGAATTTAAAATGTAATTTGATTTCTTGTCATCTGTAATTTAATTTTATAACGTTTATTAATTTGTCCCTATAATGAAATTAATTTGCAGAAAAAATAAAGACATAACTTTAGAAGATTTTAAATGGATTTGGAGGATGGAATATGGACACCGGACTTGGGGCCGAATGATAGGGGCTGCATTTTATATACCAGCATGTATATTTTGGGCTAAAAATTGGCTGTCGCCTGTGATGAAAAAAAGAACAATCATACTTGGAGCATTGCTAGGTTTCCAAGTATGTGAAGAAGTTTATTAATAAAAAATATCAATTTACTAACCATTAAAAAAAATAATTTATGTTGTAACAATAGGGTCTCTTGGGATGGTACATGGTAAAATCTGGCTTGGAAGATAGATTTCATGGACAGAGTGACGTCCCTCGAGTTTCACAATACCGTTTAGCTGCTCATTTAGGATCAGCATTTGTTCTGTACTCTTACATGCTGTGGTCGGCATTGGACATTTTACTTCCTCCTCAGATTTTGGAGAAAACCAAGCAAACATTAAGACTGAAAAGATTAGTTCACGGTTGCAAAGGAATGGTTTTCTTCACGGCCATATCTGGAGCATTTGTTGCTGGACTGGATGCCGGTTTGGTTTATAACTCTTTTCCAAAAATGGCTGACAAATGGATCCCAGACGACATTCTGGCTTTGAGCCCTGCCCTGATAAACTTTACTGAGAATCCCACAACAGTTCAATTCGACCATAGAATTCTGGTAACCATTGCTGAATCATTAGCAATTTATTAAATATTTCAATTTGGTATTTCTAAGTTTTTTCAAATCTTTCTATGCTTTTGTATCCAGGGAATGTCCACATTTTCACTCATAATGGTATATTGGCTACTTAGTCGCCGAGTAAGACTGCCTCCAAGAGCTCGCCTTGCCTCGAATGTAATGGCCTTTGCAGCGATATTTCAGGTGTAGTATAAATACACTTAAAATTGTTGATATGTTCTTTATTCATCATCCATAAGTTGAGTATTGCAAATTTTGGGACTTGGAGAATTTTGACTTTAAAGGGGGGCTATTTTTGGTATTTGCAGGTTGTGCTAGGAATTAGTACGCTTGTTTATTATGTTCCTACTTCCCTGGCAGCAACTCATCAAAGCGGATCGTTGGCACTTCTATCCAGTGCTCTATGGCTATCTCATGAATTAAAACGTATCCCAAAATAATTGTTGTCAAACCTATACATTAGACCTAGTAAAGTTTTACTAAATAATTATTTTTTGATAAGGTATTTATTAAAATCTGAGTAGACTTGGGTTCATATACATTTTAATCAACCAGGCAATTTAAGTTAGGCTCCACTAGGAATAATGTTCCCCATAAAAATAATTAAGCGCAAGTCCTTGGAATGAAAAGTGAAAAATATAATTTGTATCTGCTATACAAATTGCTATTTTATGCATAAGTAACGGTAAAACTCGGTATCCTACTAAGAGTTATTTAATACTTTTGAATGAAGCCAAGGCGAAAAGTATTTTTTTCATGGTAGCACAGAAACTCGCAATGGTTACCTTAGGCAAGCACGTATTCAGAAATTTGGTCAAGGAGGACCCCAACCAAAATAATGCCCGAAACATGACATTCGCGCGAAGCGGAATATTTTTTTTGATTTTTGGCCTTTTTTGGGGAAAAAACTCTCTTTCTTCTCAGATTTAGGGGGCGTTACGCCCCCCGTCACCGTACTGGATACGTGCTTGTCTAAGGTAACCATTGCGGAAGTGACTAGTGTGAAAAGTAATTGCGAATAAAATGAAAATAATGGATTATCTTTTTACTGAACCATCTGGAAATTCTGGATTGTTAAAATTGACACAGCAATGAATAATCAGCGGTAAATGTTGTGAATCTTTTTTTGTGGAGCAACAACAACAGTAATCTTGAATTTGAGAATGTATCCTAATTGGCATTTTTTTTTAAAACGTCGATGATCTTCGACAAAGCAGCCGAGGTAATGATTCTCACTCGTCGCCAAAGCGTTGCTGTAACGGGCTCAGACTTATTTCCACCTTCCACAAGAAGAGTATCCATCTCAGTAGACATCTGATAGTCGAACGACGCATAAACATCACTTTCCTATGACATTTAAGTAGAAATTATTAAATTATTTAGTGCAATTGAATATATATTATAAATTAAAGTGAGTGTTGGGAATTTAAAAGTAATTGTAGAATCAAAGATAAGTAATGGAAATTCAAGAAGCTAAATCATAATTCTGTACTGTACCTGTAATTCAGCCCACAATTCTTCTTCGGGGTGAACATAGTGCATGGTCTTTGGAGGCTCAATAAGGCGGTACATTTTCGAGATAACAAGATAGTGAGAAAACGTATACGGCATACCCCGTTTGGTACACTTGTCCATGTCGCTTCTGTAGTAGTCAATGAAATTATAATACACAAAATACAAACGAATTATTATACTGTTTACAATGACATAAATGAGATAAAAGCAGTAGTCCGATAATATAAACATATATGGAATACAAAATACTAAAAAACTTACAATAAGGACTCCAACATAGGAACGTTAACGTCAGCAGGCAAATTAACAAATCGTTCATGCACAATAAATCCCAATTCAGTCGAGGCACTATCCACATTGTCCACCATATTATTGAAACGACTTTCAGCAGGAGTTCCTTTTGCTTTTGTTTTCAAATACGTCTTCAGTTGAGATACACAGGGCACATCCTTATTTTAAAAATACATTTTATATTAAAATTAAAGAAAACAATTTCTTAAGTCGGTTTTTATTTTATTAACCTTCTTGGACTTCAGATTTAGCACCGAAGTGAAAGCATATATAGCATCTTCGTCGGAATCATCCATAGCGTCCTCCTCTGGTTCTTCGGAATCCAATATCTCGGCTTGCTGTAATTGTTACAAATCAGAAAATCTTGTTTTAATGTTGTGCAGGAATTTTGACTACTCTGGAGTAGCACAGAAATTAATAGTATAATAGAAATACATTAAAATTATGAAAATCCTTTTCTGTCAAGGGAGACTTATATGCAATATGCTATGCCTTGTGAGGCCAACCGGTTTTTGCAAATATTTAATAAATCTGACTATAATAACAGGTATACTCCAGACATCCGGCAAAGCTGATGTTAAAAGTGGACACATTTTGATGTTCGTTGATCAGTGTACAAAATTTACCACTTTTTAGCCTTTTTTACCATCACAGTGGTAAAAATGCACTTAATGGTAAAAATGCATTTAATGGTAAAAATGGTAAATTTTAGCGATTGATTATACAGCTGAGTAAAGATACACTAGACTTCCTAAAATATAAGTTTTAAAACTATATTTTCTGAGATATTTCTAATTAGCCCCTTAAATTAATTAAATCAATTAAGTCAATTAAATTAATCATATTTATTTGATTGTACACCAAAAGTTATAAAAAATGAAGAAAGAAAGATTGTATTTGGTATCGCCCATTTAAAATTGATGCTAATTTAATTGCAATTAATTTCTCAATCGGCAAGGGTTGTTAGCGCCCCCATTGGTTGAATCCTACTCTGATTGATGAACACTTGTCAATTTGTGACAACAATGATCATCTGTTATGCTATTTCATACTTTGGCACCGAATTTTATTCAAAATTCAAGTACGAAATTTAAATGAAACTATTTTTTACCATTTTTACCATTTATACCACTTACCACTACTTTTTCGGTAGTGGTATTTAACGTTAAATACCATTAAAAACCACTTACCACTGGTAAGTGGTAAATGGTATTTTGTACACTGTCGTTGATACCTATAGCCAACATATTTCTAAGACAATAATATACATTGCGAAATATATATTATTTTGATAGTGATTGCCAACTATTAACTTGCAAACACTAGGTGATAGACATCTAGAAATTATACCCTAAATACTGTTAACTTTGTGAGATAATTACTTTATAGAAATGTTATATTTTCATTCGATGTTGAAATAGTAGGCAAGAAATTTATTTTTAGTCAGTTTCTTATATGGTGTTCAAGTCGTTTATGACATTTACAACTAACCATTATTTTGTAATTTTTAGGTTATTGAATAAAATTATTTTTAAAATTAGTATAAGTGATTTAATTACCTTAAGCACGCACCCAACGTAGTTCTGAGCAACAAACATTTCTGCAAGTTGGCGAATGCTTAAAGGTTCATTTCCCCCAAACAGTTGCTTCAATAGCATGACAATTCCGGGTATGTCATAATCAGATGGTGGGTATGCTTCAAAATCTAAGTCTATAACCTCCTTTGAAAATTGATAAAAACATCACATTTAAAAACTTCACTGCTTGGTACTTTAATTGCAGTTTTATGTATATGTTCTGGTCTGACATTCTGTTGAGTATGTAAATACATGATCAACAAGTAGCTCATTACTCATCATTTCTCAAAGAAAAGTGTCAAAAAATAAAGGTTCAAAATAACCAAGTAGAAATACTACTTTATAAATGTTATAAATAATACATAAATATAGCCAAAAGTACAAAATATTTTAATTAATCATTGTCAACTAGAAAATATCAGATGTAAATATTTTAAATTCGTCCGTAAAATGCAAATTTTAAAAATATGCAATCTTACTTGCGGTGTCGCCATCTTGACTACGTTACGATAGTTCTACCTGAAGTAATTTTTTAAAGTCAAAAGTGGGAAACACAGGTTGACCAAATAAAGGAAGATCAAGATGTTCCTCCAATATTATATTTATTCTTCCTGTTCCTAAGTGCAACCAGATAAATGGGCAGATTTTGACTTTGACGAAAAAAGTTAGTCAACCTTATCAAGATCAATTTGGATAAGGTAAGACTTCGTCGACTTATATTATTCTCTCTCTTATTCTTGCCAGCAAGATTGAAATATTTTATAGGTGCAGCAGCGTGCAGGCAGTCAGTAGTAGGTGCAGAACTTTCTGCTCAACAGGAACATTCAATCAAGTGTGAGGCCAGCGGAGATTATTTTGGATTCCGCGGGAAATTACGCATTCGCGAATAATAGACTCCTACTTCTGCGCTAAAACTCTGGCAAAAATATGTTTTTCGTTGTGGAGGCTTTTTGTTGCATGTATTCACGAATTGTAAATTCGAACATTATTATTTTACATGCATAGTTTGCGTCTCATCAGTATTTCGTAACCAATGCTACTTTTTTCCAATTTTTTACGCAAATAAAATTTCAATATTTTTACAACACTGAAAGCCGTGGCTACAAAATAGAAGCATAGTTTTCGTTTCAGAAAAATTATCACTATCCTGTAATTCAGTAGCCCTGAAAACAAATAATATACAAATTGTAGTGTAGAAAGTAGAAATCTCAAATCTCTTAACGGAGACACATTATTTAAAATTCAAAGACTGGTTAATGGAAAAGACAAAGAATTGTGATAATAGCTAACAATCAAGCATTGTCTAATATTTTTTTGTCGTTTGTTACAGGAAACGAGATATTGTACAAAAATGCCAAATCCCTAACTATCAGAATCAGAAGCCTTCCTTTCGGAGAAAAAAATGAAAGAAATAATTATATATTTTAGTAATTCCAAGCGAGATTAGAGTGGCGTTTTGACATATAACTGTGATGTCATTTAGTTTTCTAGATTAATTAATAACATGGCATAGAAATGAGTGATAGTTTTGTAGTGTGCCCACTCACTGCTAATGCTTAGACGTCTGTGTTCACTGTAACTTCCATTCAATTGTCTTAATTGAAGTAAAGTGGCTAGGGGGCTAAGTATTGTCTGCTGTGCTATTATTAAGTGTTCGTACTTAGCAATAATACTACGTCAGAGTTAGAATTTATCCTTGGCCTTGTTATTTAGTGAGTATCTATATATTTGAATAGTCTCTTGTAATTCAGTCAGATATAGAGTTGTAAAATGTAAGCGAATGCCAACAATCCAAAGAAGAATGAAAAATTAAGTCAAAAATGAAGATTGAAAGGTTATATATTATTTTACACAAAATTCGCAAGAATAAAAAATGCCAAGAGGGATAATATTATTAAATATCAGTAACCCCAACCAAATATTAAACTACTGCATAAGATATACTCCAGAACTAAATGGTCAGTACGGAACTTTATAATTAAACTATTAGTTACCATGTTGGGGTGATGATCTTATATATAATGGTTATTCTTCGTGCCGTTATATAGTACAAAAGAGGAATATTCTGCGTAATAATACCTCTCATAACTTAAACCACCCACCACTGATAAAAAAATAATATACAATTTATCTCAGGCATAATATAATAATACAATACTCCAACAATTCAGCATTATTCCATCCAATCATTGTTTAAATTTTTTACTCTTTCCTCATTTAGTCCAATTTGCCAAATGCTTCAGCTAATAAACTCCAATACTTGACTTGTCTGTAGAATTAGTGTTATGTAATACAATAAGCAGACACACACACAAGCTCATCATGGCAAGTAGAATTCTAGTATCTATGTCTGGTGATCTATGGCATTGTGAATATTGTGATATTCCACTGTGATAAACTGCCGTCATTCAAACTGGAAATCGACCAACTAGTAATACGCATAATACTCACTACCTCAAAAATATTTATAAACACAATAAATACCTTTAAATCCTCATCATCAGCATTTCTCACTCCAGTTAAGAGAAGACCATTAAGAAGTTACGACTCTTACTACGCGCCAAGTTGACCGGAATCCACCAAATGCCATTAAAGTACGTTTATCAATTATTTTCTAATTTCATTAGTAATACTATTACTGACTTAGATTGCCTTTCTTAAAATAAGCTGGATGATATTGTTACTATGCAGTTAGATTTTTAAAAGATTTATCTTATCGCGTAAAAAATTATTCTCACATCCGCTTCGGGTAATTAACAAGTATTAAGCAACCTACAATTTGGAAAATAGATTGTGCCTGTTCGGACATTCTATTATGATATTCCAATATAGTAAGTACTTCCATTACCATTACATAAAAATGTCTTATCTGTATCCGCATGTATAAACGCTTATGATCTCCTACTACATGTAGTTTTACCCAAATACTTATACTAGGCATTATTATAAACTATGGAATTATACGTAAGTACGGAGCGTCGTCGTTATGTAAGTCTTTGGAATTGAACTACTGAACCTTATAGTAGGGCAGTACAATGACCATTATATCATTTATACTCAGAAATATCATTTACCCTCCAATTAATGATTGCTTGTATAGTAAATAATCTGCCTGACCTGTTAAGTTTTACCTTATCTCACTTATGTCAATGTCAGTTTACATTCACAAACACAAAAACATTTTGTCCCACACCCAAGAAAGTTGTCTATTCTAAAAAGCATTAGTTTCCTTTCAAAATATCGAAGATGTGTTATTTAAGACAGCATAAAAATACTCTTTACGACACAATTTAGACACCTAAACTGTGTTTCACAAAGTGAAAAATTAGATTATGAAGTAAATTATCCATAAAAATACACACAGGTGTCAAATATTACAACAACTTGGGCTTTTGAATTTTATTTGTTCTATATACTATTTATTCCTAACTATGGTGTTCTCATACATCCATACTTCATTCTTTTATTAGTAATAATGCCTAAAATAACTAACAAAAAATCATGTGTAGTTTTAGATCTATTTTAGGAATAAATCTTTTCTATTCTATCTTTAGGTATAAGGTATTATAGTAGGTATAGGCGTATGCCAGAAGGACCGTTCAATTTTATCTGGCTTATTTTCCCCGTGCATTAAAACCTAAAAAATAAGTGCATGTGTGCGTGCATAATTTCAACTCTTCAACCCGAGTTGTTCCATTTTCTTGTCCTTTCTTCTGATAGTTTTCTATGAATAACTAATCAAAGAATAGTAATTTAAATCTATCCTTTCTATCATAAAAATCCTTATTACAAATCCAAAGATTACACAAAGCAAAGTCTTCCGTTGCTTCAAAGTCTCCCGTAGCTAAGATTAGGTATGCCAGTTTCCAGTATGCCCTACTTATTATAAAGGGGTATCGATTTAAATGAATGTAATCTTTGTTGCCCTCGCCTTTCTCACTCAGCCCCAGTCCTATAGGATAGATCCAATATCCAATCCAATGCAATATCGTGTTATTACATCATCTCTGTATCTTCTCGCCCCAATTGCTGCTCAATTAGCAGAGTTTTGCACTATTTTAATCCTTCGTGAAAAATACACAAAGAAGTATTCAGGCATTCGAAATTGGAAAGAAGATTTTTTACGATTGAAAAGTTAATGAAAACAAAACTCTGGGCCTAAAGTAATTACTTCATCTGCTTTCTCTTATAATTTGACGGCATCTTGATCTCTTTTTTCTGTAGTACATCTCTAAATTAAGGAGATATTGTGTCAAAAAGAACTGCATAGTAGTATTTAACGATCTACTATAACTACTCAGTTATTACATTATAGAATTATACAATTATGGAGTTATAATAATAATGTCAGAATATTCTTTGAGTTGTTTTGATGTCAAGTGCAAGAGTCAATTACATTTGATTGCACACGCCACCCGCACAATTTCCCACGAGTGGGTACTCACAATCAGTGCAATAATAGTCTAACATGACATTTGATAGGGTTTTAAATGATACAGACATGTTAATGCATATAGCGATATGTTATATGTATGTCTATATTTTAATTTATGGTAAGCCCATTCAGTAAAGTCGTGGCATGTGTAACTTAAATGTAGCTACTCAACTACCTACATATTTATGTAACATTTATGACACCTGTTTTGCTTTGATGCATATACTGTAGTAGCACATTTCTAGTTTTATCAGTCAGTCTCCCGTCTGCCCATTTACCTGTCAGGTGTGAAAATGAATAAGTCAATCGAAAAGGAATTTAAAGTTCAGAGTTAGTACACTATGGTGCGTTTTATATTCACCTTGTCAGACAATACGTTTTATCAGATAAATGGACGTAGATACTAAGTATCAATGGAATGCGTCGTGGTCTGTTCGATTGTGGTTTCAAGTTTTATAAAATAACACGAGTAACAATCCTATCTGTATTCACCTGTTTCTCTGTTTGATAAATAGGGTACATATGTTCTCGTTCTGTGAGGAAATGAAAATTGGTCATGTCAAAGCCACTTGTGCTCTCTTGTCCAAGAAGTACTATTATGTCAGTTATTCCTCCCTTTATTGTTGTAATGTTAGAAAGCGTATTGTGTTTGGCTGGAATTATCACTCCAGAAAAATTAAATAAAAGAGTTAAATTGATCTTCGAATAATAAAAATGATAGGTAAATGGACACATAAGCTATAAAATTTAGTAGCTTGCTATTTACTATCTTTTGTTTATTATCTTCCCTACTCTGTACTCGCAGTTTTTATTGTACCATTAATTTTTATGTCCTAATGTAATTCTCTGAATGTCTAATAATAGAGTGACATAAATTTAAGCTTTAAATTTTGTTATTTGATTTTTAGGTATTACCAGTAAGGATACACCAGTGCATTACAGTAACTGGATCAAGTAATCTCATTTTTCGCAGCCCTTGTAAGCACATGACGTAAAATTGTGCTTTGAGAACATCATGCCATGGAGAAATTACTTACCAGCTGCAGGATTGTGGTTGGATGTAGCTATTCGGATATCTTTATTTGTTATCTTTTTGTAAGACAAAAGTATTATTTAAATCGTATCGAAAGGATGTGAATGTAATTTTTATATTTTGTCTGTAGTATAACAGAATACGCATCTCCATTTGTAAGAGAAATTCAACCAGAAGAATATTGGCTCTACAAATATCCTAGCCAAAAAGCATATGTTTCAACTGGGGCTCTTTATGTAAATCTTTCTAATCTTTATTCAATTGGTCATCCTTTGTTGATTTGAATTTTTATTATTCAATTGCATAGTAATTTGTATTTCCGATTAACCAGGCAATTGTGATTATATGTGATGCGGCTATTATAGTGCTATTTTATGTCATTAATCGTAATTCAAGAGAATCTTGGCAAGCTTTTCTTGTCCCAACTCTTTCACACCCTCTTACTGGCGTTATAACAAATCTAATTAAAATTGCAGTTGGTATGTGTTTTATTTTTCTTTTTTTCTTTGTAAGTGTATGTAAAATGTATTAACTAGTAGTATATTTTTTTTTGTTTTCAGGGCGTCCTAGACCAGATTTTTTCGATCGGTGCTATCCTGGGAGCAAAACTTTTGACGCAACAGTAACATGCACTGGAGATTATGAAAAAGTGGAAGAAGGTCGAAAAAGTTTTCCTAGTGGTCATGCTTCAGGTTAGAAAATATAATAATTTGAGAGATTATTTTTGCCTGTTTTGAAGTGATTGAAATGATAGATTACTAATAATGTTTTTTCGATGTTTTAACAGTAAGCTTCTGTGCCATGGGTTTTATATCTCTGTATTTGGCTGGAAAACTGGGAACATTTAATAGCCGTGGACGTGGGGAGAGTTGGAGGTTATTGTTCATCATTACTCCATGGGTGGCTGCTCTTATGATATCCATCAGTCGAACATGCGACTACCATCATCACTGGCAAGGTAGCCTCCGACTCCACAGTGTTAATAAAACTATTCGATGCAAAACGGAAATAGAGCTAGAGCAAATCAGAGCAGAGCTTGACTATTTTTAATTATTTCTCTGATCATTTCCACTTCTCTCGGGTTACAGTTGTGAACAAAAAACTCAGCAATAAATGTCTACTAGCTATTACATGAAAATCCTTTTACTAAGAATTTTTTTGATTTTCAGATATAGCCGTGGGCGCTGCTCTGGGCACTGTTATAAGTTATATAGTTTATCGACAGTACTACCCTAGTTTATTTGATACTGCTAGTGACATTCCTATATGCTTACTTGGCGATGCGGACAATGGAGCTAGATCACTCGCAAGAACAAATACTCAAGCAGAAACATCATCATCCACTTTAGTGAAAAATGTGTAAAGAATAATTATGTGTACTTCGAACGAACAAGACAAAAGTATATCAAATTTATACTTAAAATACTGGAATTTTTAATTAAATTTCTAGATTTGATTCTACATGATGTCTGGATTCTTCTCCCGGTCAAAGTTAGCGATTGTATTGTTCAACGTGAATATATGTACACCTGTGGCTGAAGCAAACATTAGAATATATTATAGCTAGTCCAGCTAAAGTATACGAAAAACATCAGGAATCAGATATTAATATTGCTTATGTACGTACGGCAATCAATCTACAAATCCCAACTAACCACTAACCCTTGAACTTTAAACATTCCAATTATGTAAACAGTAGTTTTAGGTTTTGCAGCTCAGTTGGCAATCTACTTCTAAAAGTCTGCTTTCAAAATAACGACAATCTGTAAATAATATTTATCCCGATGTAACTTGGAGTCATTCTCTACTTTTCTGCCAACAGAACCAACTTTAACTTTCAAAAATACATTAAATACTTAAGCAATCCTGACTCTGACCAGTGACCACGGAATCGCATACACAAGTCAAAAAAACTTTCGGTTCTCTCCTACGCCGGCCCACAATACTGTCCAGGTCTACAATACTAATAACAAAAAAGTTAACAAATAAATAGCTATGTGGAATTTCCATATTCTATATGAATCTCAATTTTCCGACTTTCGCATTCTAAAAGTTCTACGAAGAAGATTTGGCGACATAGTTCCAAAATAAACTGAACCGAAGTGAGATGAGTAGATACCTATACAGTAATAGTGCAGTTGTTGGTGAGAAGCCTCTTCCAGTCTCTCAATTACTAATGCATATCAGGAATGAATGACTTTTTTGTTATTCCAAGTGCAACAGAATTATTTTGGCTACTATGTTCATCTTGCTGCCACAAAACATGTTGGATCGTGTCCTTGGGAAGAATTATAGTATTACTAAATAAGAACTAATGTGCTAATATGTAAAGTGATCCATTTTCCTTGAAAACTTCACTTGATATTAATTTAGATATTACTGCTAATAAATTAAATGAATACAATAAGCATACAAGTAAAAGATATTTCCGGTATTCTCAAACGTCCATTTTCAAAGGTTCATTTTCATAGATAATTATAGCAATTAAATTATACCTCATTCATAGAAAATAAACATTTGCAATTCAACTGGAAAATACAAACAGTATGATTTACTCATAATAATGGTAACATGATCTAATAGATATTGCTTTAAAAGCAGTTTTATATTTGATTAAAGCCTGTAATTATTTCTTATAACTCAATACAACAACTAGCATTAGCCATAACATATTTTGATGTGAAACTAAATAGATAAAATTAAGTAATTACATACACTACTTGTTGGACATAAATATTTTTGGTCAAACTAATTTTGAAAACAATGAAATTGATTTGCAAATCATAATTATTTTGTAGGTACCTTACTACTTGCACTTAATTTTAATTACAGATATCATTAAATTAACAATGCAGCTCCTGTTGATAGTTTGCAAGCATAATATTATATTAGTAATATTGCGATTGAAATAGCTTAAGCAATTGTTTGAGTTTCTTAAATTGTTCATTGCCAAAGAAATCAGAAATGTTGCCACGACTCGAGGACAAATTACATAAAAACAGATAGATAATTTAAATGACAGTCTTAATTACATTAACAATTGAAACAATATGATCCATTATCATTCTATTTACACAATAATTGTTTTCATAGCTACAGTAGATGAGGAGGCTTGGATTTGGCTTGGAAGTTAGAATACAATACGATACAGATACAGCATATTACAATTAGTACTTTATTATAGATATAATTTCTATTCAACTATTATTGGCATATTTAGGTAATACGGTGCAATTTTATCTTATTATTAGTATTTTCTCTTGTGGTTCCTATTACAACTGGATAACATTGATTACGTGTTCATCTGTAGAAGTTAGTTCTTATCTGCCATTACTATTGTAGGTAGGTAGGTATCTGCATGTATTTCTTAGCTTTCCCTTGGACGTCTTACTTTCATAATAAATTTTTTGATTTTTTGTCCGTTTCTATTTTCATTTCACTGTAGTAACCAACGTCTTTGCCCACGGATCTTTTTTGTCTTCCGAAGAAACCTTGCCCCCGAATCTGTATTGAGACACAAAAAGACAAGCAATCAAAACGACGGTACTCAATAATGGTCAAGTTAGTGTTGGACTATTTTCACGTACAGGATATCTCATTGAATTTCTTGCTTGAAGAGCTTCCCACAATCGAGCCTCCGCCAAAATATCCCGAGCCATGTCATCGACTGTGTCATCAGCATTTTCTGCAGTCCCCTCATGCTCATACTCATAATCTTTAGTGGGCATAGCTCCGTCACTTCGTTTTCGCCCGCAGCCTAAAATCCATTAAAATAAAAACTGCTTTAACATTAAATGAAATTGCTCCCAATACCAGACAATAACGTCGCAGCAATAAGTAGAGCGATGCAACTGCATTTTATGCTCACCATCATGTCATCATTTTCTATAATATTTCAACAACTTTTATGACCCATTTACAGTAGCGAAAGGACTAATAGCTCTTTTGAGTAGCATGAGATCTACCAATAAGCAATATGGAATTAATTCATACTTGTAATAGCCTAGGGACGCTATTTTAGTATTGTCGCATTTATTGTAACATGCAACTCATTTCAAATGGGTAGCCTAAAGAATTTCTTCACAGACAGAAATAATTTTCAAGAGATAGGTTTCTATATATAAAAATAAATCTGAGAACGGGATATAAAATACCCATAAATATTGAAAATGATGTCAAATCGGAAACTTGCACTTACCATGATTACTAAAACGATGGGACTTTTACATTACCAACACGAAGATTAAAATAAAACTATCTATGGTAGATATCATTTCGCAAGTTGATGACTTACCGGTAAAAGCATTGCAAAACGTTCTTTTATTGGGTCTTGGTTTCTGTTCTGAAGCATCATCTCCACTTCCTCCCATTACAATCAAACTCTGAAATATTTTAATTATTTTAAAACTGTTAAAAATGGAAATAAAACAATTCTGAATAAAGCATTTCCAGCTTTTCAATTCCTTAGTAGATTTTATTTTCTATGTGTTAGTTATGGCAGTAAACCGAGTACACACGGTTTTAATTTTCCTTGAGATATTTTCTTACCTTTTCATGATTATTCTGTAAAACCTGATACTCATGTAGTTTTCAGTAGATTGAAACTTCTATGTATAAAAGTCTTACAAATCAAGGTAATTATATCTAAATATAGGTATGTATTACGTCATTCCAAGGATAACATCGATCAAAATGATTTTGCTAATGATATGTAATAATATCATATAAGTTATAAAGAAGATATCTATTTCTGTAAGTTTAGTCTGTGGTGTACTATTCTGTCAGACAAGTAGAAAATGGTGTTTAACGTGGTAATGATGCCATAACAAATGAGCAGGGCTTCTAATATAACTAGTAAGTTCGAAGGGTTAATTTGAAAGAAATTTAATCCCCATTCCTGTTTAAACATCTGAAAAAATCCAATTTCTCTCATGCCTTGAATAGAGATAGAAAAGCCGGAAGGAAAATAATCTGTAGATACGGCTTAATTGCAAGTTTCCTTTAGTAGATCATCTCGTTGGATGCTACTACGCCTACAACCACAACCACATCATTATTAATATGTAAATTAGTTTTCGGTGGCGTTGAGTAGAAGAGTTGGTGATGAATGTGCTTCTCCTGCAACTGTACCATTATGTCCCTGCCAATAAAGCCTGAAGGGAAAAGAGACAAACACTTTCACTTCACTTCTTCCAAACACTTCACTTCATCTTAAACCTCAAAACTCATGAATAAAATGCTAATAAGTCAATTACATTCTATCTACCCTCTAAATCTTTTTTGCGTTTTATAATTTGACTTTCTGTACGTCAGGCAAGGGAAACCTGATACATTTGCCCCTTTGCCCTATGAACCATCTTCCCACTCCCACGCCACTACTATTTTAACTATTTTCCTTAGCCCTATATAAATACACAGAAAGAGATATCCCATCAGTCTGTTATAATTGTATTATTGAAAGAACTGTAAACGTGCATTAATTATCATCTAACCTTGCCAGAACTATTAAAAAAGTAATGAAACTAGAAATAATGAAATGAGTAGTCAAATTAAAAGTATGAATTCGTTGTCTACACTTTAGAAAAAAATACTGACGATATAACAACTAGCCATTGGCTGGTGGTTATAATTATAGTAGCTAAAATGGTATATAGTGACTGACTAAAATTTTTGTTGTCTGATTGGATAGTAAAGTAGAATTAAAAATAAAAATTGGTTCAAGAAAAAGAAAATTTTTCAATTTATTGCAGTAAATTTGCATTTTAACTAAATTAATTTCAGATTGAGTAGTTTAAACTCAGGTAATTACGGATTACTTTTTCCAAGGGGAGTAAAACTAGTAGTGTAGGTTATACTAGGCCATTTTATACCATTATAGGCCATTGTATAAGGCAGGTGGCTAGCTGGAGTGTAAAAAAACCCGACTAAAATGTTACAAAGACGCAGTTAAATTTAGTGTATGGTAAATATTACTACAGACATGAAAACCTCAGCGCGGATAAATATTTTCGTGGCTCTACACAAAAGATGAGTACGCAGTCGGAAAAATATAAGTTACGTAAATACTAGAAAAGCTGACTTACCCTTTTGTTGATAGGAGCTTTCCCACACGTCACAATCGTGATAGCCATCAAGAAAATAATCAAAGCCCATATGGCAAAACTCTTCTGAGTTTTCATTATGGTGGTCATGTTTTCAGCTGCAATTAAAGCAATTGAAAGTTTAAATTAATTTAGCTGGCCATATTTCAATGGAAATATTTCTATGGTTTGTTTGAAGTTGACAACTCTTACATTAGAGTTAGTGATAAAAAACATTCAAAGCAGATTTTACTATATTCAGTTTTAGGCTTGTCAATAGTAAAATCCGAGTAAACATTAAACAAAGTTTTTTGTCGTTTTCTGCGGTTAAAACTCAATTAAACAACGGTCATATCCAGATACTTCGTTGTGGAAGAGACAACTACAGAGATTCACAGAGAAGCCATGTGAGACCGCACGCACCAAAAGCCCAATGTTGTTGTTTGTCACGAAACTAAATATAGCTACATTGTTAATCTCCATAAAAGATGTATTAATTAAAGGTGCTTATAGACATTTTCAGCTAACTGTTGATTACAAAGTAATTTAAGTGTGTAAGTGTAGGTGCTGCCTCCCACAAAATGTCAAAGAATATTGCGGTTAAGCCAATGACACCCGTCCCACGTTGATTTTGCTATCTACCAATGAAATAAATCAAAGCAGAGCAAATCTGCACAATGGTAGACGATTCATTAAGCATAGTCTTACGTAAATATAGAAAAGGTGAACTAATCGAGGTTTCTACCTTTAATTTTTAGTATCTCGGTAAATGTTGCGAACTTGAACTATTCATTGATAAATTATTATTCGGTACTTAGTACTATAATCCAACAATGATTAGTATTACGTTTTTGTTGTTTTTCATTTAAATAACCAGAAATCCTTTCTATATCTTTTGCATATATTAATCCAATTGTTTACAGTTGCATAAATAACATGGAAGCATAAATATATGCAGTACACGTATACTCATGTAATGCATCCAGAATTTAAGGTGTACAGAGTACAAAGGTTATGAAATATTTGCCTTATAAATTTTTGTCTTTTAAATTTATGCTAAATTTTGTTTTTATATTTTATTCTTTGAGTTTAGCACACTAATCAAGGGCATTCGCGATTATACAAATGAAATAGAGTAAATAATATATGCAATACATGCAAAGACATGTATTACACTTAATATGTGCTTGACATGACATTAATGGTGGGTTTTGATATACTAAATGATAATACAAATTGCAGAATACAACAAATATCCGGAAAAAACTAGTCTGAAAGTTAGCTAATCAGTGAAATCTGTCAAATGTTTGGGAGAAAGGCAGATATTTGGTTTAATAAAGCGGAAAGTCGGGGGCAGGCAGGGATTGTAGGGACATAGTGTGGGAAGGACATCAGAACTGTAATATTTAATACAATTAAAAGCATTTTCATTGCTTCCTGCAATCCTACCGACAATTACACCTAATGTTATTATGGGATAATCGGAATTTGTTGCGACATTCACTATGCAAAATAAAGTCATTTTGACACTACAAATGCACACGATCGCCTGGAAACAACAGAATCCAGCACCCAAAACACAAATACAAATACCTTATGCTTAGTTTATTGAGTTAGATTGCGTCTCTCACTCAACTCATAAACTTCCAGGTTGTTCTAGCTCAATCCATCAGATAGTCACATTCACATTGTTCTCTAATTTGAGAGTGGGTTATCATGCGGAAGAGAACGCCCATTGTCATGCATTACAACTTCCAATAGATAACACAACTTATGCATTGCAAATTATAGATTTCCCCTGCATTAATGCACAGATCTCAGTCTCAAATCGTTGCTTAATAACAATCCTCGCTGGAATTATCATCAAAATTAATTAATCATGATAGAATTCAAATGATGAAAAGACGCGGAGGAGGGTAATGACTGCACGGAGAAGATTAACTACTTACGTAGCTATTGTAATATCCCTAGAACTTCTACGCCACATCAAAATACCCTCAAACGAAGAACACCTTCAAGTACATTTGCAAAATTTTCGAGGACACTGAACTCTGAAATTCGTAAGATATTAAAATATATATGAAATTAACACAATACAGAAAACCTTAAACTAATCTGCTAAAATGGCTAAAAATTTTAAAGATAATTAAAAAATGGTTTCAAATACAAAGTGAATGAATTGACCGAAGGACCAAATTATTGAGTGGCAATTTAACAGAAATAAGTTTCCCAATGTTTAATCCCTTGCTTTCACCATTTCTTAAGTTACCCCAAAAGCGTTTATAATCTATATAATGTAATCTGACTTTGCTTATGTATAATGTACATCCATTCCATATCCATCTATGCAAACATCATACCGCAACCTACAATTACTGAAATCTGCAGGGTGTAAAATTGCCCAGCAATTTCCATTCACACACAAATCTGTAGGTAGAGAAGTTTGATTCAGTGAAAGGATTTTGTTTATTTGGTCAGGTCGGCGCAGACTTAGGTAGAGAGAGATGCAATAAGGATAACAATCCATATACATAGTGAAATTCGCACACAAACAAGTCAAAATGTTGAGAATAAACCTTTGCTGATATACAGACCTGTTGGAAAACAAAGATTCTGCTGCATTGGCTGTTGAAGCTCAAAAAGAGTCAGATAACAATTGGATTTGAGCTGGGAAAGATAGATATGTACAATGCTCTACCTTTTTGTAGGTACTGGGGAGTCTTAGTAAGGATTTGATCTTTATAATTAGGATTTAAAGCCATCTAATTTTGACCTACACGTCCAGCCTTAGCTTTGGCTCCTTAGGATTTGCAGTTTAAACTGAGAAACATCGACAATTGGTTTCGCTGTTCGTTTTTTAGAATAGCGATTTAGCTCTGACGTATAGAACCTGTCAATTTCTATGGTATATGTGAAAAGGCTCAGGGAAACTTCGCTGCTCCTATTTTTGTTTTGTCACGTATAAAAATGAGGCTAGATCTACTCTGTAAAACGTATTGCTAAAGGTATATATCGCATCCACCCACTATCTTCTATACTCAAGTCAGATTATTAACAAAAATAATGATAGCACATGATGGCGATAGCGAGGATTGTAAATTGAAGTTGTTAGTGTCAGAGACGGAGAAATTGTATAAAGCAACAGAATGTTTTAGTGTCTACAGTATTTGGGGGTGAATCCCACCAACGCGTACAACTGGATCTACTTTTTAAACTCATCATGAGCGATAGCAATCCTCAGAATAAATCTGTGGATTGTCTCGTCTAAAGAGTAATCTCCGGATCGCAATTATTTTTCTCAAATTCGTTGTAGAATCTTCCGTTAGTAAAACCTAACCTAATATAACCTAAAACCTAACATATATAACAACTTGAAGATATTATTTTCATTTGCTGCTCCGTAACTGCTTCTCTATCTAATTATGACATTTCTCTTTAGTACCTACGTATTAATTTTTCCCACTTGCTATTTGCTAATTATTTTCGAGAGAAGAGAGTCTAAATTTCTGCTGGTCACTGAATTAATCCGGAAGACTATAATTTTTACATTACTTTTACTAGCAGATAGTACATTTTCAGACTACAACTTTCTCCATGCTTTCTCCTAAACTACTTCGTTTAATCTCTAGCGTTTTCCAATGAATCTCAATAATCTTACAACTTGTCCCTTCAACTTAAGTCATGAAAATGGTGGCATATTCTTTAAATACACAGGATACTGGTGCAACAGGGGAAATCTTCACTGTTGCTCTTTACTCACAGGGAAATGAAAATATAGAGACGTATATTATAAATGGTAACATACAAAGTAGTTTTGAAAGAATATGATTATAGCTCAGTTACAAGGTGATGCAATATGTCTTCTTTAAGTAAGTAGGAAGTACTACAGTCATAGTCTACCTCACTATATGTTAATGCTGAGGAGTTAAATAAATCCATTACTATTGCTACGTAAGCATTTGAACTCAGTACATACAATGATAACAAATCGTATAGCTACACCTTCTTCTATGCAATTACTTATTTCTAGACTATTAACTATCTGTTAATTATTTGACCTTTCGATTATTATTATACAGTCATGAAAATAGTTATTTTTCATCAGCCTGAGACAGTTGTTAAGTTGTCTATTTTTCTCGTACTTGTAAATGGCTGATTTTCGAATCTATACACCTAAATCAAGTCGCTGCTCATTTACTGTCGAAATGTTTTTGTGATTTTTGCAATAATTAGCATTGGGCAAGAATCTTATGACTTTCCCCCTATACTATTTAGTTGAAAGTGGGTAACTCCATTGTTAATTTGCAGTTCTCATGTAGCAGAATTGTCCGAATATTAGCTTCAGTTTCCAGAATGATAACTCTCGGGAATTGGGAAATCCTATTTTAAGAATCATCTCACCAATCATACATCCCAAATATGCCTAATATTCATAGCTGCAATTTCTATACCTACAAAGTGTACTGACTCAATTCATTTCCTGTTATTTCCGCATTGCATAGTAATGGGAGTAAATTGACGGCACACAGTCTGTCTTGGAATTGCCCCAAAACGAACATGTACCTATCTTTCTGACAATTTTTAGATAATCAAAAGGAGAAAATTGTAAACAACTTTTTCACTCATATTTGACATAGGAAATTAAATGAAGATGGTCGAAAAAGCAAAGTAAGATTTTCATTAACGAGAGAGTAAACACAATAGTACCTACTACACTAATGACGAACCTGTGGAAAAAAAGTTTTTTTCATCTGCCTGAGACAGATCTTTAAGTAGATGACTTATGCTTGAATTGTTAGACGTTCCTTGTAAAAATTGTTTTGATTTTGTTAAATTGTGCCCTAGTATATTTTTAGTATTTACAATAGCGTGCAAAATGAAATCAGACTTGAAGTAAAAAATAATTAGGTATATATAACAAACAGAAAAACAATGTCCAATTAATTAAGTTCATTTTGTACAACGGTAGCCTAACAAATCCTACAGTTGCAATGCTTTTCCTGATTTATTTTTTACTTTGATGTGAATTGGCCATTTACATAGTACTAAAATTGTTCAATTAGGCAAGTATATGCTTTACGATGTGCGAATACTAGAAATAAAAGATAGTGAAATTGTTTACTTACCAGATAGGAATTTGAAGTAAAAATAAAATATTTGGAAGTATACGGTTGGAAGTTTAGAGAACTAATTAGATCTTTTTGTACGTACTTGAACAGATCACTGGCTGCGGATGAATAAGGATCAAGTGAATTGGGGCGAAGCGATAAATAAATTTGGCTTGTTACCAAATCTAAGTTTTGATTTTCACTTCTGGAGAAGAGAACTGTGGATGAAATCAAATGAGAACAAGAAACTAGGATTTGTTTATTGCAATGAAACAAAAGGTATTGAAGAATGAGTGGATACAACTGTTCAGCAACACTTCAGACGACGATTTCTACTTGTAGTGGACTACTCATCGACAGACAGGGAATGGCAGAGCGAAACTGTATTAAATCCTCGAGTTGTTGCAGAAAATTGTAAACGAACAAAGGCAGCGCATCGTTTTTATACAGATTCGGGACTCCGTCTCAGCTAAAACAGTTGCTTACTACACGAAGGCGGGTGACGTAGGCAGACTCTTTCTCCGTGATCTACTTGCTTCTCGACACTAGACACATCCACCTTCTCATTCCTCCCTAGACGCGGTCATACAGATATTCTATTATACATACCTACCTACACTAAAATTGATCTAAATTACTTTGATCCAATCAACTCCCTAGAAAAAAATCCCAACCCTTAGATCATTTCATCTGTAAAGTTTTATTTCACAACGCAAAAGACTAATGGAAATTCTCCATTTTTATACCTATGGGAATGATGTGTTAAAATTGTGAAAACGAGGTACTAGTAATTTCTTATTGGCACTTGCACTGGACCTATCTATAAGGATTCCGTATTCAAGAAAAATTACAGATATTTGGGACACATGGTAATATATACGAATAAATTAGCACGATACCCGAAGTTAACATATTATCTATAATCCTTCGTGAAAGTTTTTTGATTTTTGAGAATAAAAATATTTTCCTATCTTTAGGTAGTAATATACTAGTGCATTTACTACTAATTTGGTGTTTCTTAAAAGCCCAAGAGTTTAATTTACTTAAATATTCAATAGTTGCAAGTGGTCAACAATTTAAGAACTGCATGAAAAAATACCAAACTTTTTTGCCGTTTAAACCCGGATCATTTTCTAAGCAACATGAAATTCTTCTTTATCGCCTTCTGTATCTATCTCACAAATTGTTACCATGAAATAGAAAATGTTGGACGTTTCATGCAACAAATTATACAATACCATGTAAGACAATTGGAAAAATAGTATTAAAAGTTGAAAATGAGACTGTTGGTTGGCTTAAAGTGATAGTTGGATATTCATACACTTTGCTGGACATCTTAAGGCAAATATACTTTGTAAGCAATTTATTTCTGCCTTAAAAAGTTATGGAATGCAAAGAATAGGACAAATTTGCACAAAATGTGTCCATTTTTGATTTGGGACATATTTAATTTACTTCAAAATTATTTCATGGTGTATAATCATGCTTTCCAATATCATTATTCATTACATTAAAAGGTAGTCAAAGCATTGTCTGTAATAAATTTAAAAGTTTGAATAACTTTGAAATAATTTAGGTAAATTCACAAGCAAAATTTGGGTCTAGATGTAATTAGAAGTTTTCATTGTGTTAAATGCCTAATTGTTTTTATGCTGTAGGGTATTAGCTGACGTAGTGGAATAGTACTTCCTTATTTAGTTAACAACACTGAAACAAGTATTTTTTAGGAACAAAAGTGCAGAATAGTTAAGTTGAGTTATCCCATTATACTTTGATACAAGTGTGCTCACAGTCACAATGTCATGGTGGGTACATGATCCAATATTTATCTCGTGCTATAGCTTTTGACTCCCACAGTCATTGCAAAAGTGTTCAATCAGTCCCTGTAGAGAGTAGCCGATTACTCCGAGCATCGACTCTGATTATACGTAATAAAGTCTTGCATGGTGCTTGAGGCATCTACCTACCTATATCCACTAGTATTTCTATCTTGCCAATTCCACACGAATTCCAGCATTACAAGTATTTCTGACTTTTTGAACATATCATTCGACTCTCAAACCATTTGACTCATGCACTTACGAAACTGTCAATGCAAAATTCATGCCTCAACAGGGAGCCTCTATATAGTAATGAGACTTGCATATAACCAACAGGATATCTCAGGACTCACAAGGACTTTTATTTAATACGGAGGGAACAGCGTACGGCACAACAATCAACCGTTACCAACCAAAATATGACCTAGGTAGGAATATCAGAGGGCACGCCTCCTTCATGCTTTCTTCAAATTGCTAACTCCAAAGGAGGCACATTTTCATTTTGGCAATTAAATAGGTCAAGACAAACAGTCAAATTCCACCAAACTTTCAATATTATAACTTGGAAATTTTGAGTTCGTACGAGTATTGCAATTATTGGTATTCTATTTCATACGCTGCCTGATAAGATGTAGAAAAACTAAAAGAAGTACATTATATCTATTTATGTGTGAATCAGTATCTATAGCTTTTGTGATGCCTTGAGCGAAATGGTTATGCAAAGTTATCTTGCATTGCTATAAGAGTATTCATATAAGTTTGGACAATAAGAGTGAAGAACAATAAAACCGATAAGAAAATATAATAGACGAGTTCGTGCTTCAGTGAGCACGAACAAAGGTGCTCACTGATGCGCGAACTCGTTTATTATATTTTCTTATCGGTTTTATTGTTTTTCAATCTTATTGTCCAAACTTATATGAATACTCTAATAACATAATGATTATCATGAAATAAGTACATACATAGATGACTTAATATTCCATTTTCACTTGCTTTAAATTGTTAACTGATGATAATGCTAATAATTGATAATTCAGCCATTAGTAAATACCATAATCTTGCAATTTGTTGCAAAAAATCCTGAAATTGGTTAATCAGGTCCATGAGTCCATGGGATCACTGAAAATGTTAACTCTTTGAAGCTTATTTAAGCTACCTACTTAAATTTCTCACCACTAATTTAAAACAAAACCCAACTAAAATTTTATTATCATTTATCCTCGACTTATAGTACAATCCTCTTTTGGGAATTTTATCATAAATTGTGAAAAAAACTTAACCAACCAGAACATTTCATAGTTCACGCTACAAACATTTTTGTGGTAATATGTGATGAAGTCTTGATCTTGATGTGTTTCCAGTTTTCAAAAAGACTGTGCTTTGCACCCTGTCACATCTAATACTAGATGTGTTATAACAGCCAATGTACAACAGTAAAACACATTCGAGTTTCTGGGCATGGGCGGTAGCCGGTAGTATATCTCACCCATGGATAAATCATCCTAAACCTATGTAAATGTAGTTAGCTGGTAACAGCAAGTGAAACTACGTTCTTCCTTATATTTCAAGTCTTTTCTTCAATTAAGTAAGCATTACGATTTCGTGTTCAGATTCGTAAGGGCATGAAATTAAAATTTTATGATATGGTCAGAAACTCTGCGTGGTTGCAATCTAAAAATACTATACCATTGCGTTTGAATCAAGCCCCGGAAGACATGGACACAGTCAAGACTAACATACTCGGTTATCTAAATGCCATCCATAACTCATCACAACTTAGCATTCATTTCCTGTTGAAGACTTGACAAACTTGTTTTTACAAGTTTGTCAATCATGTTAATTAGTATTCCATTTATGTAGAATTTTGGCATACATACACCTACGCTTACGAATTTGAGACATTATTGACATTACACACTGACTATTATTGCTGGGTTGTTGACGGTTTGAGCATTTTGTGTAGACGGTTCGGTCCAATTCGTTTCATTTCAGTCTAATTCAGTGTAATGTGGCCCAACTTTTTCCAATATTCGACCTAGTTTGGTTCAATTTAAATTAACAGTTATGAACGTACTCCCTTTTATCTTATTCACATTTAGCCAATTTTTGACTCATTTTCGTTAAAAAAGGCGAGCGAATTTCTATACTGTAATTGTCTGTAAAATAATCCTCCCCGAAACTCTACACGTACATGTAGCTAATAGCTATCTAAAACTAAAACCGTTTTCAAGTATTCCATGCATTTGTATTTACGAATTTTCTACATGTATTACGGCGAATGTTTTTGGCAAAATTTGTCATTCTGTTTATTTATGTTGCCATTTTGCATTTACTTGTTATATGTTTCAGCTTACTTAACATTGACATTTTATGGGAACACTAGCTGAATCCTAGCACACAAAGTGTGCTAGAAAATGTTGAAATCAGTAAATTTCTAGCGACTGCGCATTGGCCCGAAATTCATAGACCGTTGATTGGACTCAGTACTGATAGTCTAAGTCTAGTCCTTGCTCATTAATTGCAAAATATTACCCTTACTCATTAATTACAAAATATTACGGACAAATATACAAACCTTAATACATTAATACAGAATTCCATGCGCATGTCCCACTTTATGTTTAAAAGATTATGTTTATGTAGAGTAAAGATATGCTTTATAGATTTCCACTCGTTAAAGATTATTTGGGAGGAAATTGTAATGAATTTTAGGGAAATTGTTTTTAAATTCAGCTAATTTTTAATTAGCTGTATGTAATAAGGTGTCATCATCATATCAAGCAATGCAACAATATTTGTCTGTCTGCAGCTGCATTACTCGTGTCTATTTAAGCTCATCACGAAGGAGGAACTGCTATATTATGCAAACAAAGACATTTGCTCTGGATCAAGGCTGATGGCTACAACGTCATTAGTTAACAGTGACAATTATTTGTTTTCAACATTCATTGCTTTTCTTTCGACTGAAATTCGCAGAAATAATAATTCAACGTTATGTAAACAACTCTTGTATCTGTACTTATATGTACCTTCACCTGGCTTAAATTCTGCCGATTGGACAAAATGAAGATAGTGAATAGCAAGTCATTCAATCAACAAACTTGGATTTGAATTGGCTACTGATAATAATGGGCGACAGTCTTTGTTATTAACCAATTGCCATCATTCAATCTCTATTTTGTTTAACTTCCGTTAAATGAATATGCATATCTATTGCATAATATGATATTAAATTATGCTCCCTCATCAATCTACTTTTAGCAACAATTAATGTTTACTTTGGCTCATTATCTCAACTGACAGAAATCTATTCCACTGTGTCACGGAAGAAACTGCCAATATCACATCCTATTATCAGTGAAAAGGTTAACATTATTCCTATTCATCCACTCACCAAATCCAGGAAGGATTGTGGAAAGCAGATAATTCACGAATAGAATCCAAGCCATATAATAATCAATATCCTCAACACTTAATAAGCGACCATCCCTGGATTTTCAATTATTAACTTGTATCCATATCACAATTTACAGAAACATAAGATAACGCTTAGTATATCCGGTTGTAATGCTTTTGTGCTGTCAAATTTATTTACAATGATTCAGAAACACATGTTGAGGATTATTAATTTAAAATATTGCAAAATTAGTTCGTAGAAATTTGCACTCATTGATTTAAAATTCATGTTCATAGTATTAGGACGAAATCCTACCTATTATTATATGTATATGTAAGTACATCACAATTTCACAATTGCATTCCGCAAACCGAATTACTAGATCAAAAACTTTTGAGTGGACCGAGGCAGGTTCACAATTCGCAGATGTGCAAATACCTTAAGCCTTTTCTCATTTTAGATTATTTCGTAGGAGGGATATTTTATTTTGAACAGCTGTGTTTTAGTTATTGTAGGCCACAAGTACATTACTATAAACGTCGAGTGTCGTTTAATGTTCTGAGAAAACAAAACCTGAAAGAGTTCAGCCGAACTTGCTCTATATGGGCTTAAATACTCTAATAGCAGAACTTTTTCTATATTGTTTCCATTAACTTTCAAACACTTTGTTAAATTTTAACTAAATTGGCATATTATGGGCACTTACCTACTAGTGCCCGTTCTTGATGGTTCTTTTGTGAAAATAAAGTGGTCAGTCATATTGTGGAGTGAGGATGCTCCATTAATACTATGATTCATGCCTAAAACGAACCGACAAGGTAACGTAAGCTAGCTACGTAGTAGGTACGATAGAATTATTTGCAGGTGCTCATTGAGAATTTGGCTTTGGTTTTCATTGTCAATGAGTGGCAGATTAAAGGGATTACCAACCCTACCAAAGTACTTGTCACATGAAACAACCACCCACGCACTACGTATGGCATTAGCCACTAATTATACCATCCTTCAAAAGGGAATCGAACTCTTCATAATTATTGTCCACTTTATGTAATTTTAGCTCTCCAGAAGTAAGTACCATTGAATTCCACTTCTCTTTCAGCTATTCTTGGACACAAGTAGAAGTCTAAACTAAACTGCCCAATTGAAATCCAAGTAGCGTAATGGTGGCTGATTCTCTGCAACCAGTCAAAATAGTAAAAAACCAACTATCTACTTACATACAAATGAAAGTAAGGGAAAATAATATTATTAGTGTGTTTAACATATCAGACTGTATGTAGACTGATATGACAGTAAATTGTACGCTGTTAATTTATACCATGACACAGTAAATGTTTTGCAACTTTTTTTAATAAAAAATGAAAATAAGCAAAAAAGTTGCTTTTTGGTTCCTTGTATGTGGCAGATACAGAATCGTTTCACCGATATCCGAGTTTTTTGGCCAGTACAATTGTTGGTGGACAAAATTGCTTCCACCACAGTAAAATATTAGTAACGAATGTGCTCTTATGTAACAATTTAGTTTTCTGTGAGCTTTCACCACAATAATACTGCAGCCCACCCGACGACTTTCACTTTATCATTTGACGTTCGTTTATGATATTCTATTGAATCGAAACGTAAATAGTTACTATAATATTATAGTATCTGTTATGAAACTTCTATTTAACGTTAATAAACCGCAGTAAGCGCTGTCATGTAATAATTGAGAAATGACGTGAATAATGATTGAGGTCAAAGATCATATAGATACAATTTGAATCGGAAGTACATTAGGTGTGCATGCACAAAATTTTGAACCATTTTTCTGATGATTGGTATTCCCATTTACGTATGTAGTACTGCTATTTACTGAAAATTACTTCCAACCTCAAATCTAGAAAAGGTAAGGTAACTAAAATTTTAGCGTTATAAGCAAAACTTGTTTCATGTATGAATTAATTTTATTTTGCATATTGGTTGCTTCAAATCAAAACTCACCAACATTGAGAGAAGTGACAATTTATACCAAAAATAAAATGGGTACTGTAAGGGTCAATTCAAACAAAGCAGTAGAAATGCCAAAAATGGAATTAGAGTTCAAAGGTTTTAAATGTCCCAAGCAGAATCATGAATATTGTAGTTTCTCCAATGTCTCCCTATTCTTACATATACTAATGTAAATTTTGCAAAAGATCGAAAATGACATACAGTGTGGAAGCCAAGCAATTTCGAGGTTATTTTAGGAAGACGAGATGAATGAACTATGATATTTATTGCAATATATATCTTTATAATCTACTTTAATGATTTATATCATTCTAAATGATAATGATTGATAGTTTGATAATGATAATTATATTTAATTGCATGTGGTAGAAAATTTAAGCTCTTTAAGCGACAAAAACACTGAGTTCCAAAAGAAGGAAAACTTCAAGAACTAAAAACAGGTACATCAATGGATTGGAAGGTAACATTATATGATTTTTACTAGCATTGACTGTTAGTAAATTATAACCACAGGAATAATTTTATATCTTAGGAGCTTGAGCTTGAGATTCTTTATACTGGCATTTTCGACTGGGATTGTGAGTAACCCTAGTTGTTACACCTCGTTTGAAACAAATATGACATCTGGCATGCGAAATATCGACCACTAAGGGCAAAGAAATGATAACTACATTTGATTTTGTTTCAACCACACGAATATACTAGATGGCCCAAGTATTGCAATTTAGAATGTGCTAATAAAAACAACAAAGACAGTGCACTCTGTACAATGACAATATGCATGCATTCATAATAAAAATAAAATCATATCATGATTGATAAGATGATGCAACATCAACTCGAGTTATACTTTAACACAAAAATTGTAACCGTAAATAACATCTCTTCACATTTGATTTGGGGAGAGATTTTATTTTGATGCTTAAACTTTATACAAAATGTCTTGTGCCATAATTTAAGATGTGTGAAGATATACGATGTCACCACAATTAAATGTAAGGTGTGTAAGACATAATTATAGATGTGTAATGTATAATAATAGATTACCATGCTTGGGTCCATATAATATTTTTTAAGAAACTCTTAAAACATTGGAATTAAGATGATTTCATAGGAACTTTCTTTAGAAGCCGTAGACAAAGATTTAAATGTATTTTATAAACGATTTAATAATTTTCTCAGGTTGTTTTAAGTCTTGCGTTATTGGCTGACTCGTAAAGGTCAGCAAACAAGTGAAGGCCATTGAAGGACTTTATAAATTTAAGCAAAGCAATTGAAACATTTGGTCGAAAGTTGATAACTTATTCAGCCTAGTATTTTGTTATATGAAAAACAAGAATAAATAAATGTGTGATGCGGAATTGCAATGCAATGTTGTAGTATTCTTGAATGACAACGTAAGCTGAAACTGAATAACAACAACTGCCATTAACATTGATGATTAAGTGATAACAATAACTAAAACGTGATAGAGCAGATCACAACCGCATTATTATCGCTCCGTTCTTTATCTCAGGATTAGAATAAAATATCCACTGATATTCACCACAAGCCACATGTATCTATAAATGCCTAAAAGCTTGACTAATAATAAGTTAGTAATATTTATCCTATGAGTGATTAATTTCAGCAACGTCCATATATAGCAATATGGCAATACATTTCTATGCTCAAAAATTAAAATAATACTTAAATAAAAGAATAAATCGCAAGATTTTCCAAAATTGACCGAGTTGGGCCGAATTGGACTAAATTGGACTGAACTGGGTTGAATCAGACGAAATTGGGCTGAGTTGTGCCGAATTAGACCGAATTGGGCTGAATTGTGCCGAATTAGACCAAATTGGGCTGAATTGAACGAAATTGTACTGCATTGGACAAATTTGGACCTAATTTGACCGAATTATACCAAAAAATAAATTTAGCATAACAAACTAAATTTGCTTTATTGAAGCCCCCTTGTTAATAGGGTCTTATGAAAGGGAGTCTTCTATTTTATAAAAATGGTTTTTATTGGATGCCTAACTTATCTTTTAAGATTCAGTTCCATAGTGCTGGGAACCTAGTATCATTTAAATGGGATACAAAAGTGTATCTTTATTTTTAGGTTGTTTTTTAAAAATTTAAGGATTAGTGGATTATCAAATCTGAAAACCATACACTGGTCGTTTGTGCTCAAAAATTTGCAAACCAAAATCTGGCCACTTACAGTTGTACATGTGTACGCATAAGTAACAGCATCTCCTAATAATTTAATACTGAATGTTGATACAATGTATAATGTATACACAGAGGGTCATGCTTTTTAATGACTGTTTGACCTTATTGTGATGTAGAATTAGAATGCCACATTTTTCAAAAATAACATCACCTTTAACTTCTTTTGTGCAACGTATGACATAAGATCATGATTAGTATGTGAATAATTTGTAGCAATGTATCTGCATGAACATTGTAATACATTGTATATAAATATAGTTTGGTGTATGATTAGAACGGAAACGCAGGCACGATAACATCACAAAAGAAAAGAATCAGGACAAGGGCTATAAAATTACAGATGCGATTCTATAATATAATATAATATAATAGGCATCAAAAATTGATATTTAAAAAAATATTTACATGGCTCATTAATATTTTCTAAAAGCAAGTAAAAGTAAAATCGGTTTTCATCGAAACGAGAAATTATTTATGCATCGTACTTGATGGGCGTCAATTAGTAGGTTATAGCTATAGGATATAATTGCACATCTTTAGAAAATTGCGACAATAACACCCTCAAGGTGAAAAATGACTTTCAAAAATCAAAAAATAAAACTCTTAGGCACAAAAATGTAGAAATAGCTCTATTTATCCAATAGATATAATCAAAATTGTAAAATATTATTCAGTGAGATAGAAAATAGTCGACTTCAAGATCAAAATTTAACTAAGATCCTTGAGATAAAGATATGTGCCAGTTAGTAATCCTTATAGATTGATTAAGTAATTTTTTAAATATTATTTGTATAATTGATTACAATAGCTTTTACTGGGTGACTATATCATATTTTTATTAACTTTAATAGAAGCAGGATATCTGGATATCCTTACATAAAGCCAATAATACGTACTGTTTGATATTCATGGTCATTTCTACTTTTTTAACGATTCCCCGTAAACATACAACTTAAAGGGAATTAAATTGTTCGCTGTACATATCGAGCATTGACCTTGTCATACTAGTATCAGTATGCAGTACAAGCGTTATTCAACGACTCAATTACAACATTTTTTCTGATCAATAAGCATTTAGGTGAAAATTCGACCATGCTATTTGGAATTTAACTTTGATCTGGATACCAATCTGCCAATTAAACCACTATCGACAGGAACTCAAACAAACCAAGTATCATACTACTTTCAATATCGTATTTTGTAGCTTCAACAAATATTTAATACTGCCTTTATGAGTTTTTAGCGTATAGCAAATAATTTAACAAGGTACTAGCATTTCTATTTTTCTGAATTGACATCGAAATGACTATTTTATTAGTTCTGTTCTAGTACCACTACTAGGATCATGCAGCGTTACCTTTTAGCTACCCTAAATTAATTCGGTCACCTGGACAATAATATAACTTATATGAAGAAAAATCATAATTATGAAATTTAAACCATGTTAATGTCTCATTGAATGCACTATATATTAAATTTTTTTTTACATTTTTTTCAAAAATAGGGCGGAAACAATCTTCTAATTGTTTCATTTATTTGTACAATACTTTTGTGTTTGCTTGCTTGGCTTTTTGGGAAGCCATAAATTAAATTAATGTATTTAAGAGTAGGTCATATATGTAGTACTTATAATAATTGTTATTGAAAACAATTGTCTTAGCAATTACCTAATGACACTACTGGATAAAGCAAATAGACTAGGTAAATTAAACACTGCATACTTCATTATTTATTTCGTAAAGAATTGAAATTCATATATAAAAACGAAATTTTCGTTTCAGGTAACATGTCCATGGAAATAGCTGGGCTTTAATTTAATTCCTTGAGCTATTCGGTATAATATCTGCTTTGCTTATACTGCAACTTGGTGTTCTTTTCTTTCAATACTACGCCATTTGACAGAAGAGAACTAATTTTTAATTAATTTTTAGTTCCACATTGGTAAATTAAAAGTAAATTGATTACCCTGAGGAATTCATTATTTACTTAAACTCGTGTAATAAAACCATTTTAGCCCATTTTATCTATGTCTATAATGTCTAGATTCTAGATAATACAGGATTATTTGTCTCACAAACAATACTACATGAATTGGTGTAAGATGTCATTCTATTAAGATACCAACTGTGTCGATGGATCATCTTCCAAAAGTGATGTCGTATAATAGAATAGCAACACTTTACTGATTACATAATATAAAATTTCATCAACAAACATGATCAAGTCATCGCCTAACTTCAGTTTACATAACTTTTCAATTTAGCATTGCATGCGTTTTCTCTGAAACAGAATAATAGAATCTCGCTCTGATTCTGGGTAACCAGACTCAGTGTCGATGTCGATGGCTATGTGCAAAGTTATGTCAACAACTCAACCAAATGAGAGTGGCTAGACTGAATTATAATTGAATCCAGAATATGGTGATTTTATAACAGAAGTGTAATTTGATGCTGAATAAGCAGCCAGCATGCTACAGAAAATGGCTCATTCGAACGTAGTAATGGGGACCAAAGGTCAAATAAAGAGTATGAGATGCAAAATAATAGCTCCATGTAATGTGTGAAAAATGAGCAAGTACTGAATTTGAAGCCTATTAACAACAGAAAACAAAATTAACTGCGAAGGATGACATGACACGTCTACAGTTCATGTTTGAAATCCCAATGCACAGAAAAGAGTCTGCAATTTTTGATGGATGTTTATACATACAGGATGTTCATTATGTACTTCCCCCCGAAATGGCCCTCCAATACCTAAAGGACGTCCTACATAACTAAAGAGCGATAATAGAAGAACTTGGTAGCAAAGTAATGGATCAGTTCCAGAAATATGCTTCTACCTAAAATCAACGTTTTTGAAAGGAGGAGGAAGCAGAAGGAAATTTCGAAAAACATTATACCTAGCTAAAGTAGGATTGAAGAAGTTTCAAGAAAATCTAACACATCAATAAAACTAAAACAATACCTTTTAAATAAAAAATCAATTTTTATTTGTCCACCAAAAGCGAGCATGCTATTTAAAGTTTTCCTTTACTCCATAGAAATTGGGATACGGTTACGATAGGTATATCTTCTTGATTTCTAGTTTCTAGTTATTTAGGTATCGGGAAAATTAAGGAAAGCATCAACAATTCGACTTTAAAATCAAAACAATATACCAAAAAACAATTTCTGAATTAGGAAAATGGATAATTGGAAATAAGGACAGATTGATGGAAGGAAATACTTTTCCATTTCTTTGGAGAGTCGGCGCCTCGCCCTGTAAGTATATACATGATCTTCTGCTTTACTCCAACCGAAAACCATTTGTCAAAACTTAGATTCATTATTTATTTTTCATATTTTCGAATAGTAATGAAAGTGGTTTTCAGACTAATAATATAATGTAATGTTTGCTTGCTTGCTGAGCTACTCTATTACTTAGAAAGATGAGTCAGCATAATTCTGTGGATTTTAGACTCAAGACAATACAATATTTTGAAGTCGTAGTTCGAATTCCATAAGGACCATGTATGTACATAGCCTCAGTAGTTATTGATTTGAATATAGCCTCCTAAAATTTACTTTCCGATATTTAAATATAAGGAAAATCTAAATAACTGCAATGCTAAAACTGCTACATAAATTAAAACTTCATGCCCGTTCAGCAAAGAAATAACTATAAAGACCAAAAAAAGGCAAGACCACTACATTAAAATTTATTTACTTAGCTACCTGTACCTGCGGGTTAGTCGAGCGATTATTACTCACATAAACTTAAGCTCCATGGTTAAGAAGTATAACATATTTATGTAAAAATCTATTCGTGTCATCCATTTATAGTCTAGTTCTAGTCTCTCCACCCACAATTGGCAAAGATCTGAAAATTATTCACATCTAAGGTTAGGGAAACGTTCTCTTGCTATGATACATATTTTTACTGATACTCTGCATTCATTGTTGCAGAGTTTACATTCCATTGCAAACAAATCACCGCGACGTGCGTCAACAAGATCAACATTTTTTATTATTATCAGCGTATTTAACGATGTACAACTTGAACAAGTACAACTGCGTATGAGATTAACAATACCTTTACCAGCAGCACCATATAAAATAAATAGTCTCCTTGTGTACAAAAATAATAATGCAGAATATAGAAGCATGCAAACAAAGATGAAAATAATATCCAAAGATTACCACTTAGTGATAGATAGGTAAACTAACACTGACTCAACTGAGGAAACCTGTCGTGTCAATCTTTTTTGTATCGGAAACTGGTTTTGCAAATGTTTTTTATCAAAATGACTAAAAATGAGATGATACCAAAATATTAACTAAAGTCTAGAATATTAATCTTGTTAATCCTGACCATATTTAATAATATTTTGCCATCTTTCTGGATACGTATTAACAAATTCCATTGTTTCACAGTTTAGTTGTTGAATTCAAATTTCTAGAATGATTTACGAAATTTACATGTTCGGTTTGAAATATTTTCTTCAAAGCTAGTTGTCAAATATTTGCAAATAATCATATCAAATCGTATTATATTATTTTTTAGAGAAAATTATTTTTCAGTCGGAAATTTTTTTGTTTTTGATGGAAAATCCATTCTTATTTCATTCACCTTGGCCTTTGGCCGAGTAAAGCCAATAATCAGGAGAACATGTTTTACCAATTTATTGTTGAAATGTGTATGGATGGATGGAGACAAAGGATATGGCCCGATTTGTGCGACTTTACTATCCCTAAATGCCAAAGTCTTTTTAACTAAAGGTCTGCAATTAATAATTATACAATAAAATAGTGATCGTAAAGATCAAATTTGGCCGGGCGTAGCGTCGGGCATCTCGTTATAATTACAACAATATTGAAGCAAAGATAATAAATGATGGGCTGGGACAAATAAGTTTAAACGCGACCATGTAAGTTGGTAACATAATAATATTATTATACAGAGTCAGCTCACTGCACCATGCAATACACAACAAAACACGGACTACACACAGCAAAGCTTGTATTGCAATTGGAGTACATATCCCATGGAGTCGAGAGGGTCGATTTCTGTACCCTCCTGAAGATTTATAATATTATAAAGAAAAAAAATTTATCTTAGTCCAAGTATGAAGTCCACATGCAGTAAACTTTTTTTCGATGCCATATATGCCGTAAAAGCCGTATATATATATATCGAATTTATTTACTGAAATAAGATCTATGCATTTAACTAGCCTTATAATTTATTAAAATCAAAAACAGTGACATCAATAACACTTGCAATTAATAGGATAACAGAAATTAAATAACGTTTTTTACAGCATTATTATTGCGAGGAATGCTAAATAACGGATTGTATTTATCAATACATTTGTAAACAACTCCTTATGTGGCTTAGAATTGGATTGTGCCTTTTACGACATGCCGTAAAAGCATACTTTTGGTCACATTTGTTAATTTGTTCTCGAAATATGTTGTCCGCAAAGAAGTTTGGTTTTAATCTGCAGAAATGCAATTATGTAAATGTAATATGCAAAAGGCGACAAGGGGATAAATATCAGTAAATGTTAGGAATGAGAAAAAATTTACTGAAAATTAAAATAATTGCGAAATATATTGTTTGGTGTATCTTTTTGCGGGAAAAACTACAATTAGCCAAACGATAGAAAACAATTTCGTTGCTGCAACCATATTTGTAGTACAGCAGCAAAAGTGAGTGAACGACAGAATTATGTCCTTCCATGTATTAAACCTTCTTCTAGTTACATTGTTTACTTTAGATTTAATGTACCACCTTTTTGGGTTTTTCACAAGCACAGTGGTAAAAATGCGCTTAATGGTAAAAATGCTTTTTATGGCAAAAATAGTAAATTGTAGAGATTAATT
This sequence comes from Tomocerus qinae, assembly GCA_020055645.1. NCBI lineage: Eukaryota > Metazoa > Arthropoda > Collembola > Entomobryomorpha > Tomoceridae > Tomocerus > Tomocerus qinae. The sequence continues at coordinate 15,825,177 of CM034548.1, read as the reverse complement.
AGTACAGGTACACCAAAGACACATTGATAAAACACTTTTTAATGCTCTATTTCTATTTCCTATAATATATTTCAAAATAACGTTTATTTAACTAAGTAAGAGTGTGCTAATTTAATTACAATTAAATAATCAATTAGTAATGAAGGGTAATTTTGTTCCAACTCAATTAGTTACTGTTAATAGACAAAACGTATGGAAAAATATCCATATAATATGTACAGAATAATGTAATAACTTTTTGCCCCGTATCTGTTTTGATTGGCTTCAACGCTGTCCCGTATCACATGTCGTTAAATGAAAGGAGGAACTTAGGCCTTCACCGCATGTTTACGAAACCACAACACACTGCACTGGATCCCTTTTAGTGTATGGTTTCTGTACATCTTAAGCAAGAAAAAACTTTTTTTCCCTTGCTTTTGACAGTTTAGTAGTTTAATTTATGGTTACTGTATCTTTGGTTGATATGATGAACACATTTCAAGTTTAAGGGAGTCACTTTGTAACAACAATCACCATTTGATTGTCCAAATTGTGTAAGAAATTTAAATTAAAAAATACTACTAACCATTGGTAATTGGTATTTTGTACACTGGCTAAGGTGGACATTTTGGAAAAATTTGGTTCAGCGGTGGTGGTAAAATGGTAACGTTTACTTATCAAATCAGTAACCCTTGTGCATATAATAAAGCTGAACTAAGTACCCAACAGAGTATACGGTGAACTGACCTGAGCAAATGGCTTAAAAAGGAAAATTTGTTCCAATGGCAAAGGTGAATTCACCTGAGGAAATGGCCTAAAAAAATTTGTGTGATTTGTTCCATTGGAAAAGGTGAACTCACCTGAGAAAATGGCCTAAAAAGGAAAATTTGTGTGATTTGTTCCATTGGCAAAGGTGAACTCACCTGAGAAAATGACTTAAAAAGGAAAATTTGTGTGATTTGTTTCAATAGCAGAGGTGAACTGTTTCAATTACAAAAGTGAACTGGTTCGATGGCAAAGGTGAACTGTTCCAATAATATTTTTGAAAATTAAAAAACTATAATCAAGTCCATTGGAAACTTGTGGGGAAAACAAGTTTTATTTCTGAAGCCCAAAACCTTTGTTACTTTGTCATTAGGACAAATCGTCTAATTTATATGAAGTTGTTTCTGGCCAGTTCACCTACATCTGCTTAGCAGAGCATTTTCTTCCACCAGTCTCATTCTTTCTACCACTATAAATAATTTCTTGTACAAAATGTTAATTTCATTTTAACATGGAAGATTTTTTTCCAGCCGGCTGGAAAAAACCTTCCTGGTTTTTAGAAAGAGGGGCCTTCCCGATTGTCCTTTTTTAGCTCGTGAATACGCCCTGGAGTTGCTTGGCAGAGGAAAATATAGGGATTTGAGTGCAGTTATAGCGATAGGTATAGGAGTTCTTGTTTCTACGTTGTATTTTCAAGCCGGCGTCATGGTTGCCAAGTTAGGTAAACATATGCCCAAACTCAAGGAATTGAAGTTGAGGTATCTTGAACACTGTTCCCAACTCATTCCACTTCTAGAGTTCTGTGCATAACGTGTTCTTCTCTATTGTCTGTTTTGTTTGAATGTTTGATTGATAGTGAGAAAAGATTGCTGTTCTGGCGATTTTCTTCCTCTTCCCTGGATTGACGCCGAAAATTAGAGTCCCGTAAGATTAAAATTTTATTCGTACTTTAAAAAAGTATATATGGCTTCCCCATTCATTTCATATAAATCCAAGCAGCCGGTCACCGCCGGTCCTTTCTTTGTCGTTGGAAAAGTTTGCAAGTTGTGTCAACCTTCATAAGTTAATAATTACATAGGAATTTGAAACAAAGTAAAATTTGCATGATGCGTAGCTGAATGTGTTGTCGTTGTCAGCGTCCATATCTCACACAAAGCTCCAAAGCAGGGTTTAAACAAAGCGACTGATGTAACAAACATGTTTGACTCTGAATTTGCAGAAAAGCTCTGCATCCATATGTTCGATTGTCCATAAAACATGTCAAATTTTTCCATCTTAGTAGTTAGTACTGAAAACTCGTAGACAAAGGTCTTCATTTTTCAATTTTAGAACTGTCATTGTCCAAAACTAATTAGTTTGAAGGATTTGGCCGAAATTTTGAGAAAATAGAAAAGGCTGTTTGTGGCATTCTCTATATAGCAGTATGCCATACGTAGCCTCTTTTATTGTGGAATTCAATGCAGTAGAATTTATCTGCCATTTCTGTATACCGGTGATGTTAAAACTAAACTTGGGTTTCCTTTATAAATTGGAATTATTATTAATCGGGGTGACAAGAAACAAAACAATAAATAAAGAAGAAAATGTTTTATCTTTTAAATTAATTCCTTTTTAATTCTTGGTGGAATTTTATTTTGCCAGTTCTCTGTTTACAAGATTTTTTAATAATATGGTTTTTGAAATAATGGCCTCATTCATGTACATTAATGCACTTGCCAATTGGCTACGAATATTGTAATTAATATCCCATGACCTTCAAGACCTTCATCGTAAAATGACTTATTTTTAGTTTTCGATTTTACCTTGAATTGTAGTAATAGGGAAATAAATTAGTGTTTAAAAACTGTACCATTAGCTAATACAAGTTCAAGGTATAGGTACCTATATTACTTTCCCATAATGTATAATAAGTTGCAATTGTAACATCAAAAAAATTGTTCATTTAATGCAATTTTAGTCATTTACATAATTTTTAAGTTGTCCAGCGTTAAAGTCAGTGAATTCTTAAAGATATTACAAATATAGCCACTTTAAGTCTTTAGACGAAAGTATTTGGCTTATTTTATTTTATTAGATAAAATAGTTATGTAGAAGTAGAAATAATTCCAGTCCCATTTCGGACTATGGATAGGTATAATCGATAGTTACCTTAATCCAATTAGTTAAAATGTGCTTATTTATATAAAAAAAGGAAGAAGGGGAGTTAGGGATGTAGATTAGCGCATTCACATTGGTTGTGATTTTTAGTGTATGAAAGTTTGGAACTGTATTTTCTGGAGCTGAGACTTTGTAATAAGATTAAAATGTAGTAGATGACATAATGACATAGGAAATAGAGAAATGCATGTTGTTGTATGGGAGTGGGAATATTGCAATGCACTAATATGCAAGGGAGAGTTGGGAGAGTAAATAAAGAGGACTGCAGTAGTATGATAGTATGCACACTTGCACACAGGTTATTCGTACATAATACATAGGGCAGAAGAAGATGCGTAGTTTTCGGGAGTTTTTCGAAGAGTGGGGCGAAAGAAGACGGTGACAACGATGGCAACATGATGGGTAGTAAAGGAGGAACGTCGTACGAGTTCCGTGGCCAATGAGAAGTCTGGAAAACAGGGGCTGCTATGTTGACAAACAGGAGTGGAGATGAATGGCAACACTTGTATTGAGATTTTAGGATTCTATCTATACACTCCTCGTTGGATACGGTATTCGGTATGGTATGATATGAGACATTCTACGTTTATGCTGCTCCTGCTATATACCAGATAGATAGGGAAGGCAAAGATACAGATTCAAAAAGCACATCGTAGTAGATGTCTAGCCTTGCTCTCCGTAAAATTACCCTATCTCTATATTGTTGAATGGAAGAGTTGGTTGGTATGCTACATATATATCATACCGAAGAAAAGTTGGGATCTGGTACCAGTTAGTATACATAATATCTTTGTAGGCAGCGTTTGGAGATACTACGTAGTAGTAGATGGTATATTTCTGTGCAAATAAGTATATTATGGTATATAGGAGGTAGGTAGAATTTAAGCATTACACAGCACATTGGGATACCCTGGCAGGCAGGCTCAACTTATACATATGTGTATACATAAAATCCTAGAGTGCATGCTGCTGGCTTGGTTTGTTGCTTAAGAATAATAACATAGTATAATATAGGAAAAGCCAAGACATCGACAACTTGAAGAGTATTATCATAGTGTGAGTTGGTCTGTTGGTGTGCAAACGTAGTTCTTCATTTATTTCCCCAAACAAACCAGTATAGTAGTAAAATAAAACACAGAGTGGTCCTTCGCTCAAGAAAGTAACAACAAACTCAATTGTATGTTATCTGTCTCAACTTCCCTTGTTTAATTAGTACATAATCCATTTGCATGGATTCAATCTTGGTCCACTCCAACAAAGCCATTTACATTAGCAACTGAAAACCTTCATTTTATCTCCAGCAGTTTACCATTTTACCAAGTCTGCTCAATATCTAAATATAGCATCTCTATTGCACACTTCAAGGAGTCGTCCTGTCGTCGTCCTCTTCTTTTGTGCTCCTTATTGCTTCTTCTTGCATTAAAAATTGCCTTGGGATTCTTTAATTGAAACATAGACACTGTAATTGTCATAGATTCCCTATTCTCCTGTCTAGCTGAATTATTCAATTCAAATCCACCCGACTGCAATTACTGCGACTTTGCAATTACGTCCAATTTCCATACTATCAATTCAGTCCTATTATTGAAACGACTATTATTTCGTTGACTTTCTTCTCCTACACGTTGCTCTGGCATTCTCATGGTCATCTCTGTGTCTATCGAATAATAACTACTCATATAAGGGTCTGGCTGGAGAATTTGTCCAAGGAAATAAAATATTATACGTTATACTGAACTATATAATCATTTACTAGCATCATAGTGGAGAGAACTTAAAAGTGCTAGTATTGCACACTGCTGACAACTGTTGAAAAAAAGACTTTATTGATTAATAATTGAGTTGCAGTATAGTCCAGTCACACACACAAAGCTAATAATATAAATAGGACTCTGTTGTTTACTTGCATTAAGCATCACGACGTGCCCATGTGAAGGTTCTGGATCGATACTTTTGAAACTCCTCACTCACTCTCAGCTTCTAACTTGCTCACTTGCCAACAGCAACGAATAATATAATTTAATAGCGTCGTTTAATTAGTCCTTTGACAAACCGGCGTCCATAAATTCTAAATACGGAAATACTTATAGTCTAATTGAATTTTATGTTGTGACAAACAGCGAGACTTACGTGTACATCACGAAGCCCATTCCATCTCAAATTCGTCTTCAAAGCTGACTCCAATCAATACCAACCGATAAACATTGTCCCAGAGACATCCTGACGTCCCTCTGACCACATCTGACCGACCACCTTCTCAAATCGCAAAATTCTCCACTAACTAACTAACTATTACTGCACGCACGCATTTCAGTCATCTTCGAATCTTCAATCTTTACAACTGCTCTATATTTACTTTATTCCAAAACAAAAGAAAACTGCAAGAAATGGAGAACGGTATCAAGTATACTAATGGTGGAGCTGGAGATATGGGTCATGAGGAGATTGTTCCCTTGATCCTGACCAATGGTCATGGACTGGGCGACGGGGTCAACGGCGGCGTAGAAAATGGTGCCAAAGGATTGGAGAAAGCTGTTCCTGAAACCTTCTCTCCCGCCGATCGTATCAAGCGGAAGGCTAAGCGGCTCACCAAATTTCTTGCCAAAGAAGTTGGCAATGGAATACCAACTGTCAACTCATCCCGTCATTTGAAGAATTCCCGAAAACCCAGAAATGGACATGGCCGAGGGCTTCCCAAGAAAGGTACGCTACAAAATATCCTAATTCTTTGCATTTATCATTTCATAGCATCCAGGTCCATCGATATGGCATATGCGTGAGAACTTATAGAAAAATAATCCATATTTCGTTTTATAAGGTTTCGACAAGTCATGCATAACTATGTGATCATTGAATATACGCACTTAGCGGATTGGGTTATTGATGAGGAGAACGAACGTTCTGTGAGCTGTCTCTCTAGAGTTGTACCTGTACTGTAACGTTGTATAGACAGAGATCATGTGAGATTAGAAAAGAACTGTAGCTTTGAACTCAATCATATAAAGACAGGGTATGCATGGATCCCTAACAAAGGATTTAAAAGGTCAAACCATTATCAGCCCGTAAGCGTAGACTGCCCTTTACGAAATACTAAAACGCAGATTTCTCTAAATGTGTCGTAAGGTCTAGTTAACTCTAAAGGGTTCAAAGGAGGAAATCAAATTTGCCTTTTTGACTTTTACTATTTTTGAAACTAACAGGGATATGTAAATCGAGTGTGTGTAGTAATGTAATGTAAATAAAGCTATTGATTAGAGTTACCTTAACAAGGAAGCTGATTAAATACATAAAAAATATCAAGTTAAAATGATAAGAACAGTGTAAGTAAATGTTAGTTGGTTTTGGTATTGCATAAGTACAGCATGCGTTTATTTTATTACATGTACATATTATAGACATGTGGACATATCGGTGGAGGTCGGATTAGGTGGCATGACGAAGCGATTAGAACTTGGGTATAAGAATAGGTTCATATTTTTGTGTAAATGTTATATGCGTATTTATATGTATTTGTTGATGATTGAGACAGCCTATGTAGACCAAGAACTAAGAACAGTAAACTGTAGCTAATGCGGATAAGCAGCGTTTAAACACGACTGATAATTTTAACTCGACTGATTATGTTGTGTAGCTAATTGTAAATACCCAAGGAGATAAAAACATGTATCGTTGGCTAGTTGTAGCTACACGGACATATTCTGTGAGTTTAAGTTAATTTAAGCATGTTATTTAAATACACCCTACTCCTAATTGTACATAATGCCTATTAAGACTAGCTAAGTGCAAACTCTATGGGCTTATGGTATTTGCACGGCATATAGTAGAAGAGTTTAGCCGAGAATTGCAAACATGTTTGTGCCTAATAGCGTCCTATGCCTCTTTTACGGTTAGCAAACTATTAGAGGGAGGGGTTATTTTTGCAAATACGAACGAATTTCAATACGTATTGTTTGCATACGTGTAAACACATTGAATCTCGGAATTAAAGTTGTCCTAACACACACATTTATTTTTGCTAACGATAAGTACTATGGCAGTAGTAGTCAATATATATTATGCTAAGTTGGCTAAGTAGGTATAGTATTCCATAGAGTTAGCAAAGTCATTTATAATATAGCAACAATAACAAAGTAGTGCTTTTATGTGTTGTTGATGAAAACGAATGATGCACTAGAGGATGATGTTGAAGCCCAGATTTTTTATATTGAGGTCTGATTGAAGGGTGTGGTCGTTTTACATAGTTGACTACTATTTATTGTTGAAGATGGAAAAGAAATGAAGTGCATTGCCCTTATGTTCTGTCTATCTGGTGGATTGTACTCATAGAGATAGACGGTGACTATTTAGTATATAGCAGAGATACGTTGTCTTGCACTCTTTTCAATGGTATATATGGGGCGTAATATCCCATTAGCAGTACAAAACGCTCGTGTGTAAGGTAATTTCAGAATAAATGCATCCTTTGTGTTCCATTGCACATTACAAGATTTTCATGTAATAATATCCTTAGGACGTGAACTGAACACTCAGGGAATTTCTAGAGTAAATATGTAGAGGTAGTTCATTTTTCTTGTTGAGACTTGAGACCATAAGTTAGATATTGGTTGCTGTTCATAATAATGTGTACTCTGTTACTATACCACTCACTCCACTTGCTACAAATTGCTATACTTGATATACACGTTGTGTGTCGTCCTCCTCAGTCCCTATCTAATGAAATAATACTACATAATGCAAAGATGTAATGTAATGTGTAGACTTAAGGATAACCGTAGTAGTAGAGCTGTACATACAAGCGTAGCGACAGAGCTGGACCGTGTGACTTTGTGAATGCCGTCAGCAGAGCATATCTAAATCTACATGTGTGTGTGTAGGTAATACCTACCTACTATGGATGTGTACAAACTATAATTGTAAGAAGGAATATGGACTCTGTGGTAGGCTCTTATTATTTTATTTAGTTGGAGTACCGATTTAAATGCTATTAAATACAGTAAATATCGGTAGTTTGGTTCCTACTGACTATTGTACTTCAGCCAGATAAAACATGGTTAGATTTGCTTATCTTCTCTCCTACAGTTTTGTCAGCTTACTCGAGTCCAGGCCATAATAAGTCATGTTCACTATCTATTTAGTCTCTAATAAGTCATGTTCGTTAAACGAACTCTTATGTAACACCAATGGGAACTATCTATGGCTGGGTAATTAGTACTAATGCTTTCTACTAATTAAATATTTAAACATCTCTAACATTTTGATCCTTGCGTTTTAGAATTTTCACATCAGTAGCCTTAAAATGTTGTTGTAATTATCTATGCATAATATAGTATGTCTAAATTTTGCACATTTGAGTCGAAGAATGCCCCTTCAGACTTTAATTTGTATGATTGCTTAAAAAGCAAGTAGCTAATTAACAATAGGCACTTCCTGTCCTGCCGCCCAAAGCGAGAACATGTTGAAAGTAGGTATTGTTACGTAAGAATATGTTTTGTTCTCATATGTAAGATACATTCTACATATCTGCTCTACTAACTACGATGGGCTTTTAGCGACGGACTTAATGTATTTACATATCTAACCATATACATATAACTCCACTACATTAGTATTTTATCCGGTTTTTGGCAGATATTATCCCTTGTGTGTTTAGGACGGGTAGCTCTAGCTGTATTTCGAATAGGAGGAGTTCGATCCTGACCTTAATGTTCTAAATCTTGACATTCTGGTAAAAAGGGACACTTTTCACCGTGTTTGAGATATAGATTAATCAATAGCACATACGAACTATATAAAGTGGCTAAATAAGCGTATGGTAGGTACAAATGCTAATTTTTCTATCTTAGTATATTAGTATTCTGCATGGTAGCTTGGGCGCAATTTTGAACGGAGGTAGCCAGTGCCAGGTGGGCATTTTTCCAGTTTGCATAGCAGGATGTACAATGTACATTGAGCTGTTGTCATATTCTATGTGCCTGTCGGGTAATTTTACTTACTTGTGGGTTAGTTAACGATATGCATGAATAACTAATAAATAAAGAAACTACGTAGTATATTTTGTGGCTGTTTTGTGATTAAGGTAGCGGCGAGTGGAGAGAAGAATAGTTTTAAACAAATATTTATGGTTAGGTTTTTATATTCATGCATGTAATAAATGATAGTTGGGGACAATCCAATTTTTTTGTATTTGAATCTTGTAGTGAGCATTACAAGTGCATGTTATTGCATTAGTAGTGTGAGTAGCAGTATGGTTGTGTTATTAAAACGGACTCTATTATTAGCTATAGTATAATTGTCGAAGGATAATTTGAATTGAAGAACGTAGTGTGTGAATTATCCGTGCGATGAGTAAGTAAACTGATGTGGCATTGTGGAGTGGCATGTCGTGGTAACTCGAAGGTTTGCTAAACAGAAGTAACTCAATATTATTACAGTAGCAGCCGACGATTTCATAGGTTTGGAACATTCTGAGTGTGTAAGGTATTTTTTGCGAGTTAATTGGATACTCTGCTGTGGTAGTAAAGTCAGCATTATAAACACTTCACTAGAAAAGCAAACTGTAGCATTATTTTATGAGGAGATGAATAATGTTAAAAGTATTCATTGGAAGGTACCTAAATAATATCGACGCAGTAGAGTAGGGTAGGTCTTATTTGCTATCGATCGATATATAATATTATTCTATTATACTCGTCCATATTATGACAATCAGTTATTATAGCTGTTGCTTCTGTCTTTGTCTCCTGTTGTTGTTTTGAAGCGTTCCTCTCGAATTGCTTTCGAGGAATAATGTGAGTGTGATGTGTCGGTTTGCAATTAAATTGAGTTATGAGCAGTTGGGTTGAGACAGAGAAAGATACCTACAAAATGAATATGATTGTGTCACTCGAGGAGGCTGATGTTGGGCCATGTCTCAAGTAAACGGTTTAATATATGTTTACACGATTGTACATGTGTAGATAGAGTAGACGCTGAGTGTGCAATCAGCATTACTGCTTTCTGTAATTGCAGTTAATGATAACTGATAGGAGCGACGACATAATATTTTGCATCTGTCTGTGGGATTTTAGTATTATAGGCTGGTACTATGCCGTCTTATTATTGACCCGTGAAAGAGCTGTTAGTTATTAAGTAGGTACTTAATGTCATTATATCCATCCTGTTCTTTTGTCTTGATGTAGTTCTGTCTGTCTGTAGTGTGTCCCTTGTTAGTTAGTGTTATTAGTTTCCAGTTTGCAGAGAGAGGAGAAGTCAGGATCTCCTAATACAGTGATGATAATGTGTTTTTATAATGCATTAGCACTGTGTATCTTGCACTATCGGAGTCATCATCTGACTGAACTGATTTTTATGGGATAACGGAATAAAATGGGAGAATGTTGGTAAACGGAACGGAAGGGTAGCATGTAATGTAATGTATAGTATGTCATGCATGTACGTATAATAACATATCTATCTACATATATTACAAGTACACAATAGAAGTTTATTACTACAACGAGTATACAAACTATATTGTAAATGAGTAAATGCAACGCAAATTCATTTTGTGGTAGACAGACAGACACTATGGGAGGCAGCGCAAGCTCGCCAGTAAATAACGAACGAATCAAGACAAAACAAAACAGTCAACCAACAGTTGCATGCGTGTTCATTGTTGTTAAAATGCATTTTAATGATGTCAGGGATTTCATGAAATTTTTCATTTCAGAGTTGGATGGACTGAGCATTCAGACTGCTATATACATTCACAATCATTGCTATACCTAAAATGTTATTTTGTGGTGGGTGCAAAGATTTTAAGCAATAATAGTAATTAATACTGCCAATCGTATGCATACTAATTAGACATTATTGTTACAGGTTAATGTTTGTCAAACCTAACATCGTTTATTTTGTAGTAGATTCATGCCATCATGTCTGCCGACGTGTTTTACACTACTAACATATATTGTGACCATTGCTCTTTGCTCACCTACTATTATACTCTAGTCTCAAGTGCATATTAATGGAAAAGTAATTACATACTAAACATAAAGGACACAAGCATACTAATGTTGTCGAGATTCAGTTACACACATCTCTTTAATACTATCGTCGGGCGAAACTTTATTTTTGTGACTTTGTGTACACAGGTGTTTTTATGCTTCAAACGGCTCACATTTTCATTTATCAGTGTCTCTAATGGTTTATTATTATGATTACGGAGTTATGCTGTGTTTATATGCTAAGTACTGTACAAAGGTACCTATAAATAGTGCATTGCATGATAGGAAATGATGCTAGAGTTTTACGCTGAAAATTCTCTCAAGGATATGCACAAACCATGGACATCGCATTTGAACTTTTTAGATGAGATAATGGAATGGTGACTTGCGTTCTATTCCGTGTCCAGCAGCAGAAAGACAAGACGTAGTTGTTATTTATTTCAAGTTGCGACGTAATAATAATATTAGATGTGTAACACTGACTGATCCAGTCAAGGCATGCCATGGCGTTTTAAAAAGCAACAATAGTAGTTGCAGAATTTATATGGATGAGTTGCTGTGACGCTGCAAAACTAAACTCACCTATTGTTGGGATTAAATATGTTGTGAAACTTGGTAATAATGGGTATGATATTCGCATAGGCAGCATTATTTATTAGTATATTACAATAATACCTACACATTATGAACCCAGTCAGTAGTAGTACGATACAAAGCGTATAATATGCATATAGATAGAAGATGTAGGCACCTACTTGTATTATGTCTCTTGATTGTGTGAGCGACTAGTGTTTTAGACAAAGTGGTTCTCCTTGTAAAAAGTGACCCAGAGAAGTTGAATTTTTATAGTTTCCTCTACGTTTGGTTTATATGTTAGATATTGTGTATGGGGTCCTCGTAGACTTGCTAGAGTCGTAGATTCCTATATGGCTTAAGGCTTAGCCCATCCCTTGCCTCGTCTACCTGAAATGAAAAATAGTAATGAGAGAAGGGTTGTTAAAAGAAGCAGTAGTTCCAATTCCAACTAACTACTTAATACTAATAGCAGTATTAATAATATTACTTCTAGCTGAGGCTTAGCTATAGCTACAGAGTTTCTGCGTAACAATAAATGCCTCCATTATTGTTGGCTGTCTTGTGATTAGATTTGATCGCGTAGCCACTATTGCGTTTATTGTTAGTTTTAGGGACATACGTGTGTGCATTGTCTATCTGATGTAGCAACGCGTTGGTTTTCGAAGTATTATTGTTGTTGCTATGCCGAGTTGGGATGACTGACTGCGACTTGACTCTTGTGTGCATTTGCTGAACATTGTGAACATATTGCAGAGGAGAGGAGAAGGTTGATGGAAGAATCCAATCGCCACTTTTCGTTGTTCTGCATTCAGTTGTGGAACATTGTGGAAGGGGAGGAATATTCTCCAACCATCGCACTAAAGTGGCTTTAGCAGCACTTGTACATATAGTACGCAGTACGCGTACATACTTTTCAAACACATGGAGCCTAAGCCCAAACTAACCAACTTAAATGCATTACGTTACGTTACAAAACCTTCCATATGCAGCCAAACAAGCAAAACAAACGGAAAAAAACCCTGCTCCGAAAAGAAGAGAGCAGAAGGGAAGCCAGCAAGGGTTGTAGTTTATTTCATCAGGTTACCTACTTTTTCCTAGCTACTTACCCTTAGGTAGCCTTAACGATTAAGACTAATCCAGGTTAGAGCACCAAAAACTAGATGCTATAAGTTTTGGTGAAACGTTATTATTATAATCATGTGTAACAAATAACTCTAGCCTGAGATGCTAACCGGGTGTAAACACAACTTGAAATAGTAAGTGGTAGTTATTTATGTGCACTGTATGTACGTACACTTGAGTTGAACAGGGTACTTATTTTTATGATTAGTTTATTACAGCCATGGCATCGTTAGGATAGGAGGATGTGAGCTAGTATTTTACGTTGTTGTTGTCTGCCTGCATCAATATATCGTAGTTAAATTTATAATGGATTGGTGGACATTGAATAAAATTAAATTCTACTTTTTCCTATTCCCATAGACATTATTATTAGTAGTTTTCTCAAAGCTGTTGTATAGTAGTCGGAGTTAGCCAAGCTAGTGTCTCAAGTTGGGCATCAACGTGTTGGATTTAAACACTGTATTTATATGCAAAATATATTCTTAACACTTTACTGACTTACTGATAGTTTTGTGAACCAGTTACCGTCAGAGGAGATAAATGCGTAATAGCCCCCGAGTACACTTCTGTATATTAACACAAAAACGAGTACCTGACAAGCTGGCTCAGGTACACCTGCTACTTTTTTCTGCCCTTCTTACCATCTTACTACGACTCCATCCTATATAGCATGTACTATGCATTTCACAACAGAATAATGTTTTTATTATACATATGTGTAGTATTATCTATAATGTATTTTATGTGCATATGATGAAAGGTAAGGCATGGGTATCCAGTAACCATGCCATAATGCATCCATTCTCTCTCTCTCTCGCTCTCCCTACGTTTCCTAAGGTCTTATATACATTGAAAAACAACAATAACAACAACATTGAGAATTAGGTTCTTGTTGTGGTACCACCAACCCAAATGTCCTATTCCTAAGTCATCCCCATCTCTCTATCCGTTCCTCTTCTGTTTGCCAACAACTTGGTTTCAGTTTGAGTCAAGTGAGACCGAATACTTGGATTACCCTATATTTACCAACAACATAGTATAGCACTATACCCCATTTTTTGCGAATTAAACCGCGTCTTATACTACAACCACTATTTCAATAAATAGGATTTGGACACTGGGTTGGGGTATCCTTTTTGTAGTTTTCCATTTTTATAGAAATATATTTTAACCGACAATTTATTTGTGTGCAACCGCTCTATATTTTTTAAATTTGAAGCAAATCTCAAATCGTGTAAGTTAATTTTGAGGTTAAAATTTGAAGAAAGAGACTACATAATCTTCGGCATTATACCAAAACAACTTTTGGCAGACTAGACGGTTTGGTAAGTTTTATTTTATATTGCTTTCCTAATAAAACCGCAAGCAATTTGCAGATGCTCTCCTAAGACATGTCAGGTTCACCTTTTTATTAGTAGTTTTATAACTTGAGTTGCTATCTATATGATATATTCAGTTTGGACCTGAGCCATTTGTTTATCCAATATTTGTACCATCACAAAAAGTTAAGGGATATTTAATCGATTCTGTTCTTAGAACTACTCGATGACTAAGTACAATGCTGCAGACAATGTTCTTGGAAGTACAAATAGTAGAATCATAGATTTCTTGTTGAGATTGAAAACTGAATCATGGGTGATCAAATTTAGAATCCTTGGTGTATTGCATCCGTTGGTGTTTACTGCAAACGCATTGACGCAGTTCGTACGCACAAATTGCTGTACTACGCAATTATGCGTTGTGCGTGACTCCCAAGCTTATGTTTGTTGAGTTCTAAAATAGACAGACAGGATATCTAATAAAGTTTTCGTCGAAATAGTTATCCCTGAAACAGAGAGCCTCAGCCTACATGTTATGTGTAGCATGTCCTGTAGTAAACAGTATGCCTGGTATCGAAAATCTGCAATGCAATGGCTTTGTCTGGTATTTGCTGTTGTTTTCGTTGTGTGGGTCCTTGTGCTGATGTACTCTCTTCCATACCCATCTTAGTGTCAGGTTCTTCACATTAAAAATCTACAACTGCGTAATTTCGTAATCTTATGTTGGGGACATGCCAAGTCCGAAATTAAATTCGGGGTCCTGATCATCAAGAGTAATCGCTGTATGTTGATGCTTGCATATAGGAACTACATATACATCCTATGTTTAATGCACTTTGGTTGTGAAAACCCATGAGCATTGTCCTATTGTCTCAGAAAATTATCTCATTTCAAACACATTGACCGTTGTACTGTTGTACGTTGCAAATAGTCCAAAAATATACAATTAGATGCTGACACAGCGAATAAAAACATTGAGTTGGTGACGAAGGATAAGAAAAGGGCAATAACTGAGAGAATGCTAATATCACACCTACCCTATATTAGTTCACATAATTATTAGTAATTTTGCTGAACCAATTCCATTTTATTGTATAATTTTCTTGGTATTAATTACATCTTATATAAATAAATAGGCTTACATGACCAATAAAATTATATTTATACAAGTAGGCAATTTGCGTATTAAAGCATAATAATTATAGTGTTTGAGTGAATTAACTACGTACAATTATTATAGGCAGTATAAATCAGAATTTAAAACTGAACTACATTTTAGAATGCAGTAGTTAAGAAAAGTATGCAATTGCGTTCAATGTGACTCTGCTTGTTGAGTCAATAGCATCCGAAATTCTAAACTAAAATTTAAGGTAGTTTAATGCAAAATATAGTTATGTATAGTCATAGCGTTTTAATTAACTTTTAAACCTTGCATATTCAAGTAGAGTTCAATTTACGAAGTTACGATAATGAAATGTAAATTAGTATATGACGCAGGGAATTTGCATGTTTACGTAATACTTGGCGATAATTCTTCTGTAAATAGCATTAAGCTACTTTGGTATGAAACTAAAAGACGTAGGTAAATATTAATACAAGCTAGCAAGGAGATGAAGATGCTAAGTTATTATTGAAACTAGATGAGATAACGGTCTGCGATGTAGCATGGCATAAGTGAGAGTGATTTTAGTGCTTGCATGTAGAAAGGATGATAATGACGCCAAGTTGAGTACAGAAAGGGAGTTAGAGTAGATTATGGCAATTAAGACGAGTTTTTCAAATTTTCAGAATGCAATTGAATGAAACTAAGACGCTGTTACGTATTAAAGAATATTTAAGTATGAAATCATCAGAAGGATAGACACGGTCTAGTAAAATCTAATAAATCATTCCAGTGCCATTCCATTTCAGAGTAGATAGACAGTAAGTGAAGCACTCACGAATAGAAAGGATACAATGTCTTAAACAGAAAATATGTGTAATATACACTTCTAGAATAATATCTGATCTGATACGAAACTTAATACCTTCCTTCTCAAAATAAGAGTGCAATGCAACTGCAAGCGAAGCTATGCTTTGCATGAGTGGATGTTGGGGTTGAAATGCGAATGCATAGAACCTGTCTAGATTTAGTTGTGTTGCTATGTATTTATTTTGAGGGAAAACAATGCAGACCTAAACAAAATACATGAAATTGATAAGCAAAACGCGCTATTAAACAATAGAAATGTAGGAAATACTAAAAATATTCTTTGATAATCTTACGTTTATGTTGTGAATGCTTATTATTATACTGGGAGGGAAGCTTTTATTGCTTATGATGAATTATTATTTTATCAAAAATCAAATCATGCCTATTGGTTCTGTCTGCTAAGTTTTCCTGATGCATTACTAACTTTTAGTATAAGATTAAACTCGTCTGGAATACTACAAGACACCACAATTTACGTGTAAACTATGAATTTATAAAGCCTACGTGATCCTAGTCAACAAAACTGACCTAGCTTAAAAATAAGCGTCGATTAATAATAGCCAGACAAAAATTGACATAAATAATTGCAGGTTAGAAAAGTTTAAAACTTTTATCAGGAGTGTAGTTGGACTAGTTTAGTTTTACTTAGTTTTAAACCATTTGCTTACGTCTGCGTTGTCGTAAGCGTTGTTTCATCACGCATAGAAAAATATTTTTCTCATAACTGGATAAGAGTTTCAAGGGAAAAATATTTTCTCGCCTATTTTACATTCCTTAAGTAAAGTACGTATAGCTAGCTGATTTACCATATTTAGAATTTAGCTGAGGAGAATCCTGTTTGAGGCTTAGACTACAATTTTGTTTCGCCACCATTTAGGAGGAGTATTATTAGTTTGCAAATACATGATATTGTCATAAGATAGTTGCATTGTATTGTATGGAATTGTGAAGAACCTATTATGAAGTAGTAGTAGGGGTGAGTTTGTTATATGCTGAAGTGGCTGAGCAGTAAGTAGTTGGTTGAGCATTTAGCAATAGTTTTGATTTGACTGCCTCAAGGTCACCTCTGTTTACATCGGATGAGAACATTTGTATGCAAAAAGGTAACTCTGTGTGCTGATCATAATATCTTTGTGCAAGTATGTAATTTTATGTATATGCGAGTACGTCGTTCACGTACACAGTGTATGCGCATAAATTTATGGATTTACTACGTATTGTGTGTAGAAATACTAGGGATGGATTATGGATAAATGATATTCATTCGTGGCACATGTATTCATTGTAGAAATTGCAAATTGTGACTCTTACGATTGTTATATCTCCGATAAATATATCACAACGTTTATATATCTATAAACTATTATAGTAATACCAGGCATTCATGTATGAATTCCATCAACTGTATTTTTGCATGAATAAGTACTATAATTTATTTTCTGTGTTCATGCACTACATTACTTTATTATTTGCATTACATTACATTGCAAGGGAGCGTTTGCTTTGCTGCTTCACTGGGGAATGACGATGAATTCTGGTTATGACAGCATACAAATGTGAAATATTTCGACTTTTCTCTGTTAACAGTAAAGATTTCTTTTATAGTGCACATTTCCCATATCTTCAGCTTTTGCTTCATTTGTTAGGTAATAAAATCTAAAGCTCGACGGAACTTTACTGCGACTCTCATTTAACCTACAACGAGGTTATGTATTCCCGCAGACTGAATTATTGAATTGTACTTTCTGTACACAATCTTCATGTTTATTTTATTTTGATGTAATACGATTGTAATTACAGAGATTAATGCCTGCTATTTATTGATGTCAGAAATTCACAATGTTACCAAAATATACTCTTACTAATCCAGATATAGTGCTTTGACTACCCTAATTCTCCTCTTCTACATCATTTTAATGCTAGAATCTCCGTTTTAATTTACCATTAAAGTACTCCCAACGATGAAGCATCCAAATATGTCGCCACTTGTAGCCGATTAATATTGGTTTTGACATAAAGCATTCACAAATTACAAGTTTATTTCCTTCCGTTAATTGGATGGGGAATTTTAGAGTTTAGTCATCGTAAAATGACGATTTTAAAAGGAAAAGGAAACTATAATAATATTGTCCAGCTCGACGGAATATATAAAATATTATGCATTGAAAGGTGCTATTACTATTTAGAGGATTACTGAAATCAGGATTCAATAGGCAATTTTTGTCACTCGTTTTATCGTTGCCATTATCCTTAAAGCTGTCAGCCATTGTTAGTAATCCAGTTAGAGAGTAAATATATGGTTTATGCAAGTTAAGACTACATTGCTGAGGTTTGTCCTCAGGAAAGGGTGGCATTTAATATAACACGAAGCATGAAATTTTAGGAGGAATGTTTACATGAACTGTGTTACAATAAGCAATATGGTATGCAACATGGGAAGATGGATTAGGGCAATAGTAATAGTTCCATTAAAAGGTTACATTGGTGCTTACTTCTCAAATTGCAGTTTAAATTGAACTGAGGTATAATAGAATCATATTACTATATGGTTGCACTGCAAGATTTAGTTTCTATAAAGCACATACTTATTGTTAGACCATATTTTTATGGAGAAGGGCTGGTTGCATTTTAAAGGCAAATCCTATCTTGGTACTTAATGTAAAATAATGCAATGGTGGTTTTTCTAGTGTAGGTGAACGATGAGCGTATCACATTACAATCGTCTGAATGCATGTAGATTGAAATGGCAGACGAAACGGACGGGTTAAACTTGATTAGCTGGTATTACTACTTAGACTAAAACTCGTACTAGTTGTAAATCTTCCTCTAAAATAGTACATTTATTCGATGGGTAGATGCACGTATTTTTACAGATTTGGTTGTCTTGAGAATCAGATTTCTGTCCCTAATTATATTATCAAGTTGTATTAGACGGGCTTTTGTGTACTACCAACAAACTGATGCAAATCCTCAATGCTTTGTTGCAATTTGCCATAGGTATTAATTTGATGACCAAATATAGTAAAATGCAAGGATTATTCAGCTTATGGTAGTTTTCAGGTCTGTCACTCTCTGTCTCAAAATCGCGTGTTCCTTTCAGCTTGGTTTCTGCAGAACGTGCAGATTTAGAAGGCTTTTCTTACTATAGGTATTCGCAATAGCATTGGGGTTGGGAGATAGGGACACTTATACATTACAAGCATGTTAAGCTTTAGTCTCCTCTCTGAATCTGTTTTTGGTGAATTAAGCAAATGCATCACCAGGTCATTGTCTCAGATTTAAAAAACTTGAAAGTACTACTAAATAGTCTAGTGGGACAGTCAAAAGACCTAAAATTGAGTGCTTTTAAGTGACATGACATGAAGTTACAGGCTTTATTTTGGTTCATCTGTATTATTTATGACCATAAGTGTATGGGTAAGCATTAGCCTAAGTGTATAGATGATGCATATTGCAGTATCTCTTAACTTGTTTTGCGATTTTTTGCGAGTAGTCTTCAGTCTTATAGATAGACTACTGCTGGGCATTGAATGATGTACACGGACTGAAAAAGTTGATCCCTTTTGCTAAAATGCTGTACATATTAAGTGTAAAGGTACTAACTAATACAGTAAAAGGAATTTTCCTATGTTTTCCCTATCTATAGCTATTTTATGAGGCTTTGGTAGGATAATATAATGCAGAATAGCTAAGTTTGGTATTGGTAACAACTTGTTTGCCTCAAGTGTTGTTCTTACTACTAGAGTGGGGAACGACTCCAAATTTCGATCCAAACAGCTTATACCATTATTTTTTTGCATTTCACTTTTTATCAAATTATTGCAACTATTAGTTTAAAACAATTTTATACTCTTCTGCGTCTATCTAAATGTGTCGAATATTTAAAAAATTGTCTCAATTTTACTACATTTACTTCACCAAATATTTTCTTTTCTGTCAATTTCGTTTTGGGCATCATTGTAGTAGCACCTTAAAGATATACAACTTTGTTGTCTTCGAATTAATTTTTCTAAGCATTAATTTCCAGTCCCACCTCTATTTTATTTGTATCTACTGGTTTTTAACAGGGAATTGTATGTACACTAAATACTAGTTATGTAGTTTGTAGTAGTGATAGATACATAGATACATAGTTAGATGTGTACATTTCGCAATTCGCATTCATTCGAATGGATGTTTGGCAGAAAGATGAGGGCTTTTAAATCATGACACAACGATGCGTTCAGATGTCAATGACCTGGGATAGTAGTGGCAAGAGATGTATTGTCAAGCATTGATGCAATACGTACTACATTGCATCACCCCGAAGCATAGATTGGGAAAGGAGGTCGAAAGCTGTTGAATATATACAGTATATATCCCTATTTAACGTGCATAATACTATTATGCGCTCTGGGCATAAGATTTTGCATTATATAGCAGCGAGTCTTATTCGCATAATACGCCAACATTACCAAAGCTGAGTTATGTCGTGGCTGACATAACAATAACTAGCACCATATTATATTATTACGTGTACGTACTTACACTGTCTGGCTAATAATATTATTACGAATATTGATTCTCTACTACTGCAGACTGTAAATTACAACTCCACACAAAAGTACATCAAATGTCCCATCCATGTGTACACAGGTACTCTTGCTTGCGTCCAGTCAGTGGTGCATATAACTGCCGTCATGCTCTTTTCGGGACCCGAAGGCCAAAGGAAAATGTATTCGACAGTAATATAATGTTCCTTGCAATCATTAACCACCGTTTTTTAACTCACCCTGTATCTGTCTCACTAGATGTAATGCTAACATTATTACCAAACTTAAATCCGATTTTTCGGTGCAATCCTCAGACTTGATTGCATTTTTGTCGAATGTAATTTGCTTTTACTGTCGGGCCCAGTCAGGTATGGCTTACTGTGATATTCAGCTGGACTATTGTTATTTCTAGTGGATCTGTAAGTTTAGTGTGTGGAAAGATTGGATTTGGTTGTAAGTCAGTTGTCTGCCATGGGTAGATTATTGTCACCTATTAGAGTAGGCGTAGGTACACGACTTGACTCCGGCCACAAAGCATCACAAATTGCAAACAATTTGTTGTTTAGTTAACTTGAGGTGAGTTTACACTCGCGGTCGCTCTATAAGTGCCACTCTAATAAAATAGATGAATACAAATGGCTACATGGGTAGGTAGGCGTCTATTTATCTCGGCTTGAATGATAATAAATGTATAAAAGCCAGTAAAAACTATATATTATAACCTTTTGATAACTTTTCTGTTTGGTAACTTCGACTTAAACGATTTCAATTGCTATGAAGTGATTGAAGTGCCATTTTACCATTTCAAAGATAAGAATATTTACATAAATAGGTAGACGGCCATTTTGGGGAAATAAAAGCTATATGGTACATATAATCCATCCTAAATTAAATGCTTGTTTTTCACTCTTGATACCATTTTGTTTCCTAAGAATAAACATTTTGCATATGCAAGCTTTTATATTATCTTTCCATGTACATGACATTATCAGTGTTTTTGTCATAACGTTTTTACAATTTGGAAGTTAAATCCCTTGTTTTTAATGTAATATCACTGGATACTACTCTCAATTTCTGCTAGTCTTTGATTACGCTATATTGTAATTGTAGTACTACACAGAAATTACAAGAAGCCTATTTATTTTATGATTTAAGAAATATTGAACGTTAGTGACTGTTTGATGGGTAAATAATAAATACATCATTTCAATAAGTGATTTCAAACTTTCAATGTCGCTGTACTTTATACAAATAGATTGAAGTGGAAATGTTATCTATAGGAGGAAGCTAATGAATTTTATCATTTACATTTACAACACCGCTCAAATATTATTACAAGGTATAAAACGTAATTGTTTAATTTAGATAAAATTTTCCTTCTTTAGGCGTGTAGATTTTAGCTGGCAAGAACGTAGGCGTGCACAGCGTACTTTGTAAATTGCATAAATACATTTAATACACTTGCTAGTTAATACATAACTCGGTTGTACCACTACATGTTTAGCTAGCTATGCATTTTTCTGCTGCTTGGTCACTAGGTGTAGGCCATGAAGACATGTTGCTAGCATAGCAGCACATTAACGTACCAATGTGATGCTACGTGGAAGCTTTCAAGGCTGTCGGTATTTGTTTTGAATTTTTCTTAATTTGTTTACATATATGCATAGTAACTTACTTAGTTACCAGGATGACGTCTGAATTATATAACTTTGGCGTAGGTATGCTTTATGTGGCACATCATTATTGGCAAATATATATTACACTTGCGGATTAGGGTATAAAGTTATATGATGTTAGCTTTATACCTTATGGCTTATATAAATTGGTGCATAATTACTACAATATTATATGGTAATAAAGACACATAAATTTATGTGATCAATACACAAGTGTAATATAATACCTAATTTGCCAATAATGGTGTGCCACTTAAGACCAACCTACGCATAAATTTATATAATCCATCCTTAAGTGCCCCATGATTTTGACAATAATGATGTGCCCATTAAGAAATACATGCGCATAGATTTATAAAATCCTTAAGTGTCATATGATACTTATTTGCCAATAATGATGTGCCCATTAGGACATACCTGCGTATAAATTTATATAATCCATCCTAAAGTCTAATGTGATACTTATTTTGTCAATAATGATGTGCCCTTTAAGACATACCTGCGCATAAATTTATATAATCTGTCCTTAAGTATCACATGATATATATTTTGCCAATAATGATGTGCCTCTTAAGACATGCCAGCTCTTAAATTTATATAATCTGTCCTTAAGTGTCATATGATACTTATTTTGCCAATAACGATGTGCCCTTTAATACATACCTGCGCATAAATTTATATAATCTGTGCTTAAGTGTCATATGATATTTATTTTGCCAATAACGATGTGCCCTTTAATACATACCTGCGCATCAATTTATATAATCTGTCGTTAAGTGTCATATGATATTTATTTTGCCAATAACGATGTGCCCTTTAATACATACCTGCGCATAAATTTATATAATCTGTCGTTAAGTGTCACATGATATATATTTTGCCAATAATGATGTGCCCTTTAATACATACCTGCGCATAAATTTATATAATCTGTGCTTAAGTGTCATATGATATTTATTTTGCCAATAACGATGTGCCCTTTAATACATACCTGCGCATAAATTTATATAATCTGTCCTTAAGTGTCACATGATATATATTTTGCCAATAATGATGTGCCTCTTAAGACATGCCAGCGCTTAAATTTATATAATCTATGCTTAAGTGTCATATGATACTAATTTTGCCAATAATGAGTTACATAATTCAGACGTCATCCCAGTAACTAAGTAAGTTACCGTGCACTAAATGTGAAAGAGAAAAATTCAAACCATTATATAAAACTTCATTCTTTATGGTTTATATAAATTGGCTCATCATTACTGGTAAATTGTCATACAACATATGCAGATGATTTATATAAATTGGCCCATCATTATTAGTAAAAATCATATACATTTAAATATGATTTATGCAAATTAGTACATCCTTATCACCGTAGTAATTTGATATGCTTTATATAATTTATCTGTATGTGTTATACAAATTGGCACCTCATTATTTTCAAAATATCATTTACAGTATACTATTCGTAATTCGTAAGGGTTATTATAAATTTGTGCGTCATTATTGCCATAATATTATATAGATCTATGAAAGTGTACATAGCAGTAGAAAAGTCTATAGAGAAGGCTAGATAAATGAATTGTGGACAATTTGTGTTCATGTGGCTAGCAGAGCACAAAAGCATACGAAGAGCGTGATGCTTGTATGCCATGAGTTGTGGTAACTTGCTAAGGTAGATACTTATTCTGCATGGTTACAAAGTTCTAGTCTAACTTTCCATGAATTTCTGTATCTCATCGATTGGTGCATTTTTACCAACTGGGAGCAGTAATAATAATAATAATGACTAATAAGAGTTGCCAACAAGTTTAATTTAGCTAGTTGCGGTTTAGTTGGGAAATGGACAAAGGTGGCCAGTTATATCTTTGGTAATAAAAGCGCCATTGAAGTGTACGATATTCGATTAACTAATAAAATAGCCATGTAGAAAATGGGGAAATGGAGGGTTGGGAAAGGTAGGCACTGAGATTGCTATAGGAGTGAGTTTTCGGATTCGGTGGCAGTATGGCGAAGGTTGGTAGCTGCTACAGATAGACGTTGGTGTACGTTGTAGGAGAATCGGAGAGGGCGGGTGATGTGTGTATATTGGGTAGGTGAGGTAGGAGAACACGCCAAACCGGAATAGGAGAGAGTCTTCTGCTCTGTTGGCCTTGGCATTGAATTTTGTCGGACGAACGAAACGGAACAGCGTTTCTGCAGTGTGAGTCAGTGCTGATATAGTAAAGTTCTATGATGTTCCATGGTGAATGGATTGAATGGAGAGACGTCCCGACGAGCAAGCGAGGTAGTTTGTGTTTCTATGTGTCAGGGAGACGAAACGACGAGTCGAGTGTCGGTCGGACGCAGCAGAATTCTCCTGGTAGGCGAACTGGTTACAATATTATGGCTATGTTAATCCCCCTGGTCTAATCATTCCGCAAATACAATACGTAATTGTATAGAGGTCAGCTAAGGTCACCCATTTACTAGGGTGATGTCCAGTGTGCATGGGAAACTTCTCCCTCGGATTATAATTGCAGCATTTTCTGGTTAGTTGAAAAAGTCTGAAAACTAACTAACTACTCTCCTACGACTTGCCTGCGACTTACGACGACGTTGCTATGTAATGTATAAGATGATGTAACATTTGGGTTTTCCTTGGCTACGCTCCTGCTCATACTCTGCTACGCATATTCTGCCAGTCTGTCAGTAGTGTGAGCGTGTGCGGCTCCAGGCATATTATTCGATGTTGCTAACTGCAAATGTGCCCTGAAAATCCTTGCTTTGCCCTTCGTTCTGCTCATATTGATCTTCAATGAGAAATGTTCTATTCCATGAATGTACACAGAATACACTTTCAGGAGAAGACTAAGCCGTACTTTCGAACGTGCTCTGTACTCCAACCATATTATCAGAAAATGCTATATGCTTTTCCGTTCTCTGTTCTTTGTATTCTCATACTATTAAATACTCCCATGATATATGTATGTATATCACAGGAGGAGAGAAAATGTACGTAGTTCTCCCTGCCTGTCTCTACAACACCCTTTTATATTATAATAGCCTGCCTAGGCAGTACCCACACGGCGTATAAGTAGTATCTATCTATTTGTTTGCGTTTTTTCATGTTGCAGTTGCTGCAGATAAACTTATGTGAGTTGTCTAGGACAGACTTTATGGTAAGGTATATATACAGACGTTTCTAGAGAGGACAGAAGAGATTCTGCCCTTCTTCGTCCCCGTATGAGACTATTACAACACACACACTTATAACATTCATATGGATCTATCGCGGACGAATGCTTCTTTAGTGCATTGCATATTGCATCCCTGTCAGAGGACTTTGGGAAGAGCGACCGTGCAGAGGAGTCGGAGTCAGGCCAGGTCAGTCAAGGAAACTATCGAATACCGTTTCAGAGAGTAGGAATAGAAACGACTCCTCTGTCCACCGAATTATTGAGTCCCCGACAAATATCTATTCGAAATTGACAATTCTCCCTTTGTGTGTACGTACTACGTACCTACCTACACAAAACGATCGTTTACTCTCGTACAGTAGTGAGACGACGACGTTGGGGTTAGCAGACGGACCTTTATTGTACTAATCACACATTTGTGTATTGGTCAGTTGGAACATTTGCATAAAAACTGAAATTATACATTGTTTGTTATTCCTTTCGCTATCACTGTCATCCACAAGAGTCCAAGTCAAGTGAGATGTCCATGAAATCCATCTTATCAATCCTCTAAGCATTTCTGCAAAACCAAACCACAAGGTTTAATGAGTAAACAACAAGATAAGCTCTAATTGTAAACACTTCTCAAACTAAAAACAAACGGCAATGCAACATTGCTAAACGAAACGGAAAAGTGACAGGCTAAAAATAAATGAAAACATTGATAGACTGAGGAATACTTTTTTTCGGTGGTAAGTTTTCCTATTGTTCCTATCTGTTACTACATACAGACTTAAAATGTATAGCATAATTGTGTAACGCACATTAGTTGATGTATTGGGATACTAGAGTACCGATATGAAAACGTTTTATATTCTAAATATAAATGTCACTAAGAACAACGCACTCGAATATTCAGGCTAGTTGTGCATTTAACGTTTCCTTTCCATGTAAATACAAAGTAACTACGAATTTACATGGATGTACATGTTTTTGTGGAATATTATGTGAATGCGTACTTGCACGGTAATTACTATGCATTGCGTGTCATGTAGTGACGATCTTGTACATATATTATCAGGCTACATATCGACAGATAAAATAGCTAAGGAAAGTGATTATGCATATGCCATAGAAAAGAAATTCTCAGACCTCATTAGATAAAGAGATAATGTAGAAGCAGAAGGGATTATTCTCCAGCTAATGACAATTTCCATTTTTTTTTTGTTTCTAGGCGGTGCTGGTGGAAAAGGGACTTGGGGAGCGTACGGATCTGAGCTTAGTGCTGACGCAGCATTGGACTACAAGGATCCCAATTACGACTCTGAATCTTTGGAGAACGGAGATATCCACCTTGAAGCAATCATTCCCGAAATGTCTGACGAAGAAATTCAGGTAGAGAGACACGGATTTACATATTGTCTCTGTTTGTAAGAAATACCAAGCTAATAATGTAATGAGGCTAAATGGAAATTTGGCATTTTAGAAAAATGTGGAAGGAATCGTGTTGGAGTATTTTGAACATGGTGACACCAGCGAGGTGATCGCCGCTTTAGATGAAATGAATGTGGGCGACAAAAAACACAAAGTGAGATCTTTATCTTTGGTACTATCATTTGAGCAATGCTGGTCTTGTCATTACTCTGTTCTATATTATGTATGATTGAATTTCCTATAGATAATTATGATAGCAGTTGAAGCTGCAATGGATCACAAACCATCTCATCGTGAAATGACTTCAGTTCTGATCTCAGACTTAGCGGAGGAAACCATTTCCGCGGAAGAAATTGCCAAAGGTAAACTTGGAAATAAAGGAGATGCATTTGAGTAGTAGTTTAATATGGGTTTTATTAAATGGGAATCTAATTCTATAGGATTCGAAGATCTTTTGGTGAACTTGCCGGACTTGATTTTGGACACTCCAGATGCTCCTACTATTCTCGGTAATTTTATTGCTCGAGCAGTGGCCGACGACTGCATTTCCGTGAACTATGTTCAGTCATGGAAAAATATGGCCCTGAATGAGCATTCAAAGTAAGTATTGGTACTGGAAAAGAAATGAAAGGGATGTAACGTTTCTTGGAATTTAATACAATTTATATCTTGACAGATCTGCAATGGCCCACTCAATGTCCTTACTGGTTGATAAAATTGGAATGCTCCGATTGAACAATGTTTGGGGCGTCGGCGGCGGGGCTCAGCCTGTTAAGGCACTCAGCCGTCGGATTTACATGTTACTACAAGAGTTTCTGTCTTCAAATGACACAACAGAAGCTATGCGTTGTTTGCGCGAATTAGAAGTTCCACACTTCCATCATGAACTTGTTTACGAAGTAGGTTAATTTTAATTACTTTTCAAATTAATTAAAACTTGTGAATGGAATAATATGTACTGATTTGATTAGGCCATCGTGATGGCGTTGGAAGCAATGTCTGAGACTGTAGAAGATTCTATTTGTCGTTTGCTTAAGTCTCTCTTCAATTCTTGCCTGGTAACTCCGGATCAAATGCAACGCGTAAGTTTTTATCTCGAAAGTTTATCATGTTTAAAGAATTCAATTATGTAAAAAGTGTAAATGTATTTTAATGGGGACTTATCTATTGCAGGGGTTTTTCCGCGTCTATGAAGATCTTCCAGACATTTGTATTGATGTCCCAGCAGCGTATTCTCTGATAGAGCGCTTTGTTAACAAAGCTCAGCGCCACAACTTTGTGTCTGAAGACGTTGTTCGTCAAGTTCCCGTTCGGTAAGCAGTCTACTAATTATATTGTCTGTCTGCTTTGGAGACAAGGTTGTCTCCATTTATGAAAATTGTCTGTTCAGTTAAGCATTAATTGTGTAATATTTTCAGTGGTCGCAAGCGTTTTGTCTCCGAAGGGGATGGAGGAAAAGTCAAGGAAGAGAATGTCGCATAACCTTCCTACAAGTTCGCAGGACTGGCACTCATGGTTACGAACTGGCTTGATTACTGTCCGACCGACTTCACCTACTGTCATCTCACATATTATCCAAGAATTTTATTGTATAACGGAATCGGCGAATCATTTCATTTATAAATATTTATGCATTATTCATATATAATTGCTAGTTAATGACGTAAAAAGCGACATTTAACAGAACTGCCTGTTAAAAATTATAAAACATTTAAGATATCATGTAACCTGTGAGATTACAGTTTATATACAAACCGGTTTATTAGTATTTATGTTTATTATTGATTTACTATCAAAATTATTTCAAAAATGTTTCCTGTCGAGAACTGATAAATCTCACAGGAGACTTTGAAGTAAGACTGAGCCAAATCTCAATCTTACTTTCTGAATCCTTTCCCACATTTTTTGTTTTACAGTCAAGGTTATGTTTTTGCTTATGTTTTATGAGGTATGCGTATATATTTAGCCGTAAATTCTAACTTATTGGCTCGTTGACGACGTGAGTGTGAGTTGGCATCTCAGCCAGCCACCAAATTGTAAGTTTTAAAATTGATGAGATGAAGGACACCGAGAAGTGATCCTGTACAATTTTGGAAAAGGATCTAATAAAATCCTAACTAGTTAGCTTTCTTTGATCAAAACAAATGTGTACCTAACATTAAACCCAAAGTATTGGCTACCTATTACCCCAAGCAATCAAGTGTGGGCGAGTCATTAAAATTTTGCGCTGAAATATAAAAATTAAAACGGAGACATTTGTATCCGTGACTATATAAATGACGTGAGTGCAGTAAAAATTGGACCGACACTGTGTTGTTTCGTTGAGAACAGGAAAATTTACAATTGTACTGTATGAAAGTTGATTCCAGTGAGTGAATTTGATTGCGGTGTTTGTAAGTATATAGGATACTAAATACTAGAGTACATAAGTATAATTAAATAGGTATGTCAGTCACTTGGGCTCTTTTTGAGCTCGTGATGATGTGGTAGTTGTATGCAGAATGTGGTGATCTAAAAGTAACTGTTGCAATCGAAAGAAACTACTCGTATATTGAGAAAGTAAATAGTGTGTTGATAGTCATTACGATGACCAATTTACGAAGTTTGTCACCATCATCATTGATATCAATTTATTGTGAACTGTGAAGCCATTTTCGAGAGTGAATTAAATAACAGAGTGAACTATAGGAGCAGACATGGTACCAATCACGACGCCATACCTCAGGTTCAGATTCTTAATTATCATAAATAGGGATTCGTAAAAAGCAGCCATAAATTACAACTGAGTCCCCCTTAAACGTTTTATAATAGGGTACGTTACATGTAGTTAGTACGTATAACATTATACAGGCACCGGACAGACAAAGTTACTTACACACCTACCGTAGAAAATTAGAAATTTTAGAATTAGAAAGCAGACTACTCACAAACAAATCGCTATTCGGGTACATTCACTTCAAAACAATGGATGTAATAAATATTAGTGCAAAGTTTATATCGAGTACTTTTCCAGCCTCAGTCGTCTATATGAATGGATTCTAGAATAATGTAGTTATTGTTTCTGCTTTATGTTTTCCTAGTTACTATAATATTTTATGTACCATCTCAATTGTCAACAAAAGCTGAATTACTTATTGTTACATGAAATCATTATGTATCATTACACCATGAATCGAGAATCATTACTCTATTTGATGTCAACTGAATATTTAAGCTTCGAGGACCAAATTTATTATGTTCTTTTCTTTTTCATTAGTTCAAATAATAACTTTTGAAAGAGAATGGTTCAGTCGCACGTGTGTTGTGAACTTTTTTGTTCAATAAGACGTTTATGGCTTCTTATTAGATCCTGTGTTTACTCTTCTTGTTATTTACCTTGTTTTGCATTTTATTTATTTCGAATATCATTTATTTCATCCGCACCTTATTTCGTTAAGTTTCGTCGTTCATTCCTCAGCATATTAATTATTCTTTGCATAGTTAAATTAGTACATCAATTTCGTCTGCATATCATTTTCCTCAACCTTCTAATCATTGTTCAATGTTTAAATCCAATAGGCAACGCTTTGCATATACATTCCTTTCAACAAAATGTGCACACACCAATTTTGAATTTTAGGATTCATTATCTTACCTAATGTCCAAATTTCTTACAAATGAAAACAATTTACTGTAAACAAAATTTTTACCATTTGCAAAGAAAAAGGTCAACCTTAAAAATCCACCCTTCTTTGTCAAAATCACTTATTTGCCATTTTTTAGTACGGTTTTTAAAAAATCCACTGGAGATGAATAACAAAAGAAAAACCTGTTTAGATATTCCGGGCATTTAGCATTGCCTATATCCTTTTTTTGAAAATTTTGAAAAATATCAAAACCACCAAAAATAAAACTTGATGTTTTTTGCATTTCTCGAAGTTTTTGATCCGCTTTGTCAAATGTAATCCCCATACCAAAGCTTTGTTACATGTACTTGACGAAGACGCATGACTTAGTACTTAACGATAAGCCAATTGATGTATAAACTTAAATACGTACCTATGTTATTACAGAAATTTACCTAAATATCTTCCATGTCAATCCCCGTAAAATTTTATGTAAGACTCAAAATTGACAAAAAAAGTACAAATACGGGATTGAATATTACCAAAAATATTATTTAACAACATGCGCGTTATATTAGCATCCATACTTTGAGAAGGTACATAATAATATGACGATATCTGGGTCTTATTCGTACCAAAAGTTTTACTCGGCCCATTTGTCATTTTTTCTGGCCCTTAATAATGTACAAGTATATTGAATACACAAAATTTTCAGACAGAAGAGTACAGCCACTCAAACATTAATCACGACTCGACAACCTCTTTAAAAACTGTTTAATGAACATCATGATAATCTGTTAGGTCGAAAAAGCCACACAATTGGTCACTAAACAATTTTTCTGCTCGCTATTACTGTCTGTACTTGAAAATGTTATCCGTAGACGATATTTCAGGTTAGTATTTTTATGAATGAGTCTCAAAAGGTGTATCTTCCGACTATTTCTCGATTTATTACACCATGAGCACAATTATTGAAAAAAAGTCTTTACAAATATAGTAATAATTATTGGGGAAATGTATTACCATAAAATTTAGATGACCTATAGACTTTTGATGGTATTTCCCAGTAAATAAATAAAACCATCACAATAATAATAAATATATTGTTGCTGTTGTGAAGTAATGCCACATTTTAGAAGGATTGAAAAAGTACGATCGGAAAAATTGATTCATACTCACACAACACAATACTTAATATCATTACATTATACATCTTACTATTATCTAAATCTACTACCTTTACATACATAGGTGTACAATAATAAAATATAACTTAAAAATTAATTCATGGCGTTTGTGAGAGACTGCTTTTGTTTTAATTACAACCCTACACATTGCTTATACTAGTCATAAGAAATCCTACTCCAGTAAGTGCAGTCCATAAACAATATTATGTACTGCTATGATGTAGAATAAAATCAGAAGTTATGTCAGTTCAAAGGAAAACATAAAACAAAGGATCAATTTCGTTACCAGAAATAAAATTTACCGTAGTAAAGTCACTTAAAATTTGTGTAACCTACTTAAATGGGTGCAGTGGTGATAGTTTAATTTTTTCAGACTGCAATTTCACAATGTACATCTAAATTGAGTAATTGCACTTCTAGGAAAATATTTAATACCCTATGATTTACTCTACCATAAAACAGATTTATAGTACATTTTAAATCCCTATTAAATAGGTATAATCCAACGTAGGCGGAATTGGTATAAAGGAAGAGGATATGCAAAGTTTTTGTTGAACTACAAAGATTTCCTTTCCTCTCATAAAACTGTCTCTAATTTGGAATGTCTATGAAATTCTGACGTTAAGTATAAATCACATTGAAAATAATCGTCGAAAGCAGATCTGAACGTTATACAGACACTCTTCGTAGTGTCAATGCCTTTACCAACAATAAGTGCAAAAAAGGCTATAAGATGCCTTCCGTATCTGTCGGAAATGGAATGAATGGCTTATAGTATTTTTAAAGTAGTACGCGGTATGCAATTGCATGAAATTTCTGTCTGTCCATGAATGAAAACAATCAAAAACAAGCAATACCTATTAATACTGCCGTGTAAAGGTGTTACTGAGTTCCATAGGTTGCCTTAATATATCAGCATTATTACTTTATAAATAAAAAATCTTCTTGTCAAATCTACTAAAACTAACGTAAAAACGATTGTTGTTGCAATCTACTTACAATTAGACCATATATGCAAATATTCCAAAGCAATTATAAAAATTATTAAATATATTCCAAAGGTGTCTCCTAAGTTAAGAAACGAAACAAATGGTTATAAAATTCCAGCAATTAAAGCTACTGGAAACCGCATGAAATGGTTCCAACATGACAAAAGCCTAAATTCTAAGGAAAAATATAATTAATACTCAGTCGCCATTTGTGATCACGATTTGCTTCTTAACTTGGCTCAATTAGACATCCGTAAATGAAATAAGCAATTGTGAATTACTAAAATTCTGTAGAAATTGTTATACAACAATTAAAGAATAGCATATGCACTTGCTATACTAATAAAAGTTGTATATGTCCTTTTTCGAAGGATAAGATTAGGAACAAAAATTTGTAGGTTTTTAATGAGTTTAAATAATCAAAGAAAAACTTTACAATATCCCATGATAAACCCTAAAAAGTGTGTTTCGATATTATTTATGCATTTCCAACTTCGGACATGCACTCCTGTACTAAAGATTCTGTACATAATTTTGTAAACATTTAGTTGCTACGTATGATGAAAAAAACCATGGCAGTAGTAAAATAGAAATGCTTTCATACATACATTTTAGCTTATTAACAATTATATAGATCAAGGTTGACCCGTTAATTTAATTTTACTAATAAAAGTCAATTCAGGTTTAAAATCTAAGACAGAATTCGCATCTACGGACAGGTTAATAAAATATACAAACGATACTATGCAAATATTAT
Source organism: Tomocerus qinae (assembly GCA_020055645.1). Lineage (NCBI taxonomy): Eukaryota > Metazoa > Arthropoda > Collembola > Entomobryomorpha > Tomoceridae > Tomocerus > Tomocerus qinae. The sequence goes on along the minus strand of CM034548.1, from coordinate 15,791,961 downwards.
ATGACGTCTTTTCTTGAAACATCAAGGCTAGCATTCCCCAAGGTTTAAGACAACAATTTCTGTGAGGAAGAAATATTTAGAAGAATGATAAGCTTTAGTTCGATTCAGAGTTAGGAAACAACATTTAGTAACAGTCCACATCACCCCATACCGAAAAGTACTAACTATAAAGTACTTTCAACCACATTTAGAGCATAGTTAAGATTTTGCAAGCTTTATAATAGATGATAAGTAGTAGATATGTAAGTGGATGTAAAAATACTAAAATAGTACTAGGTAATAAATATTAACAACATGGCTATATGGAAATTAGATTGGGCGTGGAAAATATGTACATATTATAATCTGTAAGTAGGTATCTCATTGACACACTTTGGTAAATGTCAAAAATATATAGATAATATAGTTATATTTAGCATGTTTAGAGGGGCATTTATTCACATTACTATGGCTGTTTCCCCCTAAACAAATATAATTGTGAGTCACTGTTAAATACATAGAAAAGTCAATTAAGTCACAATATGGAATATATGTACACTAAAAATAAGGATTCCTTTAGATATTAAAATAATTTGTGTAGAACATCTTTTGACAGAAAGTAATTATTTTCGTAGTGAGGAGAAAGAATACTTTGCGTTGTACTTTGGTTCATGTAATTATTATTTACAGTAAGTACACGCTTATAATATAGAGATACGATAAGCAATTAATGATTAACCAATATTTGTGTCTGTCTATGGAGTTAAAAAAATTACACCTAAAAAGTACATTTTGGTGTAGTATGCTTTACAGAATAAGATGAAATACGTGCAAGGGTTTAGGTACTTACTGTAGAATGGGAAAATCAGTAAAAATGACTTTCTCCATTCCCACTACACTTGCATTGTTAATAGGATAAGTAATCTGTCAGCCCAGCCCTGGAATTTCTGGGGCAATTACTATAATAGGTACGATGATGTACGACAAAACGGGGAGGAGGTCCAAATGGGATGTAGCTCTAATGGAAAGTTGTCCTTAATTTTTTAAACACCTTAGGAAATACTGCATTAGTTAATACAGAAATTGAATTACTAATTGTTTGGACAGGTGAATAAATGGGTTTTAGTTTGTAATGAAACGATATCTTTAAAATGACATACAAAACCATAACATACAATGCAAGAGTACAAGATCATATTCAAAAAAGTGTCTTTATATGCAAACAGCATAATATGTACACACAAAGAATTTGAACTGAACGGAAATAGAAACTGAACGAGCTATAGCATAATTACGGAATAGTCTCCAAGGCATTAACTACCTACGCAACGCATAATGGTAACTAATACAGAATATGTTCTCTCTAAATATGTACTCGGGTAGAAAGACTCATGGCTTGCAATTGCAGTATCGGCATTTTTGAAACAAGAACAAAGTACATTATTTAAACTTTCAAAAACTTGTCCCTGAGTAAAAACAGAGTCCCCTCCGAAAACCGTAATAACAAAGTATTTAAACTAGAAAGTACCAATGTTGATTGTAATAAATGTATAAGATATCTAATATTATTTAATTAATTTGATGTATGGATGATGTAGAAAACTACTAATGGAAAGGGCTACTTTGTAAAGATGCAGTAGCATAATATAGATAATCTAATTAGAAAATGTTATTGAGTGTAATGATATAAATGTCAAAAAAATCGACAAATTTGAATATCGGGACACGTTTTGTACCTCTTGGATGGACTGAATATGATTAATAGCAGTTTTAATAATGCGTGAACTTTGTCTTTGACTTTGACACACTGTAATTTGTATTGTAATACAGGTCTAAATGATATAGTTATACATGTGTACCTATATACTTACTACTTAACATTAAGTATATTGTGTACTAAATTTTATTAAATAGTTAACTATCTGTAATTGTAGTTTGGTGATAGTCTGTCCATGACTCAATCACTCGACACAGCTCTCTATTAAATTAGGATTGCTATCATTCTCAATGAAGTAATCAAAATGACAATTACAGGTAAAAAAAACATAGTAATAGTACCCCATTTACATGTTGGCACATTTTGGTCTTTTTCCAGTACTAAATATTTCCATTTCCCATGTCGGAAATCAATCCACAGAGGAGTAATTATTTATATAAAAGTATCGTTGACCATCTTTGTGGGAAAGAGCCTGGTACTTGCAAATTATAAATCTTGTTTTTGTGAAATATAAAATATTACGTATCATTTCTTATTAGGTAGAATAATATTATAGAGAAAAGCAAGTCAGATGCCAGATCATGTATAAAGATACTAGGAATGTATACTGCTAGATGAATTGCAGACAACGGCCATAAAGATTCCAAGAAAGAGGAAAGCCAAGTGTGAATAAAGCGTGTATTTACAAACAAAAAAATTACCCTCTATTTACTGTGGAGACTGAATAATTTCGAGAATGCGACTATTCAATTGCTATACAGAGAATTTATTATGAATATTAAGTATATTATGTATTTACTAAAAAGAAATTTCTCTTTGGTTCATTCACCGATGAATATGCCAAACTGCTATGTAGAGTTTTAAAGAAATGTCCCATTTTTATGGGAAGGAGGAGAACTGGATTGAAGTATGCTCACTATCTGATAATATTCTTTCACTCACTCTCAGTAATGTATTATTATAATATAGGCCCTGGTAACAGTTACAATACCGCTTTTGAAATACTAACATTCCTGTTCTATTATAACATGTTAATAATAAGATGCCCATTGTAAAACTAGGAAAGTTATCTAATATCACTAATGTTTATTTATATCCTCACACTAAGCTGATACTGTTGCATGTGGATTTCGGGAAACGGCATCATAAAAGTTACTAATCAAATAATAATTCGGATATTAAATCCAAATGCTAAGGCATGTCTGTCTAAATTCAGATTTTAATACCGGAATACATAAGCAGCACTCATTTTGTTTAATTGTCACTCATTAGAGTTAATAGCTTTAATGCATAGGTTTATTTCGATGTTTAAGCTTTAATAATTGTGTGCCTGTGTAACAATATTGGGGAAGTAGGTATTATAATAATACTTTGAAAATTCCTTAGTATACATTGTAAGCCTTTATATAAACACAGGTATTAACTGCACGTTACTATAAGATGAATGATGAATTACATGAATTTCTCGTGAGTAAAACATTATTTAATAATTAGTTATTACAAACGATGTCACAATTCATAAAGTTGTAATGTAATGCAATCGCACCTCCGTGCTTAGTTGTAATTTTTAAGCCCTGAAACCTTTAGACTTGCAATAAATATCTAATGAGACTAACAAACTGCGTTGTCCTATTTTGCTTCATCTTGCTATGGAATGTACGCGAGAATATATGTCTACGCCTACGACCACACATAATTTTATGCCATCAAAATAAAGGTAATGTAATTACGTGTCGTGTGCGGCAAACAAAATAGCATTGGCAGTCAACGTCCATAATTATTGAATATCAACTGTTAAATGCTAGATAAGACAAACAACGACATGAAAATCTGCCACCAAATCAAATAAAAATAAGCAAACTTAGTATTAAGTAATCGTAAACATAAGAAATGCCTTTAGCTGTAATTAGTGCTGATATGACAAACTAAGTTAACTAAATTGCAGTTTACATATCGATTGTTACAGCACAGGCTATGCATATGTATGAAGTACTTTTAACCATCATTATCATACTTGTACCATTTTATGCAGCCAAGCATGCGATTATTATGTAGGTGCCATACTGTACTAGTATGTATTCCACTCGCAATAAAACTTGAGATATTCGCAAGGTCTGTCAGCCTCATGGGAAAATTTCCCATGGTTCCACGTTTCCTAATTACTAAATGCAGTTTCTTACACATAAATTACATTTCCGTCTCTTAGAGTTTTCCTAAATAGTTATATTATTAATGACCTTTGAAATAATTTGCTATACACTACAACTGTACCATACCGGCTTACGTACGCTCTATTGAAAAATGTACAACCAACAATTACATACAGGCTCAGCCACATTCTTTGAAATATAATTTTACCAAGACTTTTAAATAACTATCAGATTTATGGACAGATTGATGCTTACAATGATAAATTGCTACTTCTATCACGTTATAAAGGTCAAAATATTCACTTATTTTTAATATATCAAAATTCTCCGATTTTGGAATATTTGCCATTCTATATGCAAGGCTTATATCTACCATATGTTTTGACGACTTGTTATTTATGCCATATTATTATCACCCCTGGTATTAAACACATACCAAAATGCCAAAAAATTACTTCTTACAGATAAAAACAATTTATAGGTAGTTATCTAACTTCTAGCAACAGTACAACTTTATTTTTACAAGTATTTTTACAACTAGGTTGACCAGAGATTAAGATAATAATAAACCTTCGTAGTGTGGATAAATGCAGCCATTACGCCAAATTTCTCTCTCTCATTTCTTTGATCAACACATTTCCCATTTGCGCAGGACTTTTTGTGACGATTACTCCAGCCTATTAATAAAAATAGAAAATGTCAGAAATTGATAGCCAAAAGTAATTTAGAAAATCCCGTTTATTTATTTATTTTACATTTTGCAGAGCTTGAATTTTGTCTTCAGCTCCTCCTTTCCCCCCTGAGATAATAGCACCCGCATGACCCATTCTTCGCCCAGGTGGTGCGGTTAAACCAGCAATAAAGGATACTACCGGCTTCCGGTTAGCACCCTGAAAGAAAAAATGATGTGTTAATACTCATAATTTTCACACGCATGGAAAAGAAGAAATACTTACTGAATTGTGTTTGGTTAAGTACTCTGCGGCCTCTTCTTCAGCACTGCCTCCAATCTCTCCAATCAAAATGATGCCTTTAGTACCAGGATCATTAAGGAATACTTCAAGGCAATCAATAAAATTCGTCCCGTTGAAGGGATCACCTCCAATACCGACACACAATGTCTGACCGAGACCAACCTAGAAGTTTAATAATCAAAATATTCACAACTCCGCTTAACAAAGTGATTAACAAATTATTCTAATTTCGAGACAGTTGATTCATACCATTGTGGTTTGATGAACAGCTTCATAGGTTAAAGTTCCAGATCGAGAAACGATTCCAATACATCCCTTTTGGTGAATATGCCCAGGCATGATGCCAATTTTGCACTAAAAAATTGCAATTGTTAAATTTTCAGTTTATTGTTATGGAACCAAGAAAATTTATAATTCAAATTCAAAGTTTACGAGCTAATTAAAGTCATACCTGATCAGGTGCTATGATTCCTGGACAATTCGGACCAATAAGTCTAGATTTATTCTGTCTGGTCAAACGATGCTTAACGCGGACCATATCGTGCTGAGGAATTCCTTCGGTGATGCAGACAATCAAGGGCATTTCAGCATCAATGGCTTCCAAAATAGCAGCTGCGGCTCCAGGTGGGGGTACATAGATCACGGTTGCAGTAGCTCCTGTTTTTTCCCGTGCCTGAAATATCCAACATGTCAAATACAACATTCAAGCCAATAAAAATAAACAATATGATTTAATGCTAAAAATGTTTATTTACCTCTTTGACGGAATTAAAAATTGGCAATCCCAAATGTTCTTTTCCTCCTTTTCCTGGAGAAACACCACCAACGACATTGGTGCCATACTCAATGGCTTGTTTACTGTATAAAATAGAAAATACCAAATTAATAGCACATTATCAAACATAAATCCAATTAACATATGATTGACTGAATTTTATATTTTACCTGTGAAAAGTTCCCTGCTTTCCAGTAAAACCTTGGCAAATTACTTTAGTCTGTTTATTAAGTGCCAAATTTGGCCGAGTCGCTGTGTAACATGACCGGGCTCCAAGTGGACGCAAATAAGCCAAATTGCCTGAAGCACAAGAAAAAAGTAAACATATTTATTAGTTAATTATCAGTAGTCAATATTTTACATTATTAAAAAAGTAATGAGCAATTGTCAGTTGATTTTGTAAAATGCGGTTGAAATTCAAAATACCTAAATTACAAAGATTGACGCTAAATCGCTTGAGAGAGGCAGCCATTTGGGGAATAATTTATTGAATATGTTAGTAAATTTAGTAATTTCAATTGAATTAGCGTTCGATGCAAAAGCAATATTGAATATTTGCTTCGTAGACTAATGTACTTTGAGTAGCCGCTGAAGTCACCCAAATCTTTAGGAGGCTACGTACTTTCTGAAGACAACTCTAATAATTACAAATGGGCAATCTATCTTCAAATTATTAGAGTTGGTTCAGGGAAGGACAGCTCTGCTCTGCCTGTAATTTGCCTATCAAACCAACAAGATCTGAACTAGACAGAACAGTTCCTCCTTTCCTCTCATTAAATTAAATGCTCGTGCGCAATCTGTAAGATAACCCCATACAGTATATATACTCTCATAACATTTACTATTCAGCATCAACGGTCGGATGATCATTCCAATTCTAGGGTATTGGCCGGCATTTCGAAATTCCCTCATGGATGGCACTGGCACCCCTCTTTACGATGTTATGTCTTAAATAATTGTACGTTTGTACTCAAGGGAGGTGAAACTGAGAATAAAATGATTTTTAATAAAGATGACTGGCTGGGCTGAAGTAACGATTAACGATCGACGAAATTAACATTGCACATTTGTAATATTATGTATATTTTTATATTTGTATTTACACTTTTGTGAGGTAGTATTAATGTTTGATCCCCGTATTGGGATAAGGATGTTTCTTGCTTTGCTCAGTTTCCCATATCTTGCTAAACAAAGACACTTTTCCGATAAGGAAGTACTAACGAAAATCTTAGGGAAATCTGCATAGTTCGGTGCCTGTTAGCATAAAATAGCGTTAGTATCCAAATAATACGAAGGTTGACGGAGTAAAGACGACGCTTTTGTAATTAACCATTTATTTCTACTTCTACACCGCTACAAATGCTACTGCAACTCTGCTTTTACTATAATTATTTACAATTAATTGTACTGTAACTCCATATACTTTGTCTGTGATAAGTAGTTTTACAATTTAAAAGTGCAGAAGTGCTCTTCAAGTAAAAAATATATTGAAATAAAAATGGAAAAACGATTTCATTCCGAAGAAGGGTTGCAACATTATTCTACAGCATCGGTAAGACAATTTTAAGACAATTGTTGCTGTGATTACTAAATTTTTACTGTCATAGAAAATTATTTATTACATTATTTAGATTTACAATATTTACAAACAATTTACATATGTACAAACTATTAACATATTTACAAACAATTTACATATTTACAAACTATTTACATATTTACAAACTATTTACATATTTACAAACTATTTTCATATTTACAAACTATTTATATTAGTTATTTTTAGTGTAGAATTAAGTAACAATTAATTGCAATAAGTGTTATTACAACAAGACAGCAATACAAAGTGTAATAATTAAAGTTTTCAATAATGTACCCAAACACATACCTCCATGTACTAAATTTAGCACATGAAGGTATTCGACATGCGTTAAGGTACATTATTGAAAACATTAATTGGAAGGTAAAAATTAAACTATTACTCGTATGTATCCACATTCTCATCTCAGCAATATTGACTATACTGTAGATTTAGAGTACGTGGGAATGGAGCTCCAGCCTAGCTAGCAGTAAAAACCCAACGAATTAATGTTTTCGAAAATGTACCCCAACGCATACCTCTGTGTACTAAATTTAGTACATAAAGGTATGCGTTGGGGTACAATATTGAAAACATTAATAAGAATAACTACTATAAAAAGTAGGCATGATTCAATGAAAGAATTCGTAGTCATGATAGGCTACCTCCGGCCACCGCTCAAACTGTTTATAATTTTCAGCGGCTGTTGAGCTGAGAAAAGTCTCCCAACAACAACAGCAACGTGTTTAATAATACTATGCATAATATGCATGTAGGTATTGGGATTTGGTCCTGTCTCTTTTCTGTATGCTGCTGTTGAGGTTGAGTGTGTTGTGGAGTGGAATTGTGGATGTGACTAGGACTAGGCTCGTCTTCGTCGTCCGTTGATAATCCCTTTTAGCTGTTAGCCTGCCTGCCTGTATGAATTTTAGCCGTTGGTATTTATTTGAGGTTGAAGATTTCTAGGAGACGGTTGTTATTTAATAGTTGGTAGTTTGTTGTTACTATGCTCAGATTTTGATTTTATGTCAATCAAATTTAATTTCTGTTAGCAAAATTGGTTTAGTCAGTCTGTATTGCCAATTATTAAAGTTTGTGTGATTGTTGACTGATGTATTTTAAATGACATTTACTTTTCCGTTATTTTTCATTTGATTCAACTGTGACTGGGACTGTCAAACTCGACTTGAATATCAAATATTAATCATTTTATTTTAACCATCTTCTCATCATGGATCCTTCCTATTCGAAACTTATGACGCCGGATACCAATGGTTCTAAAATGAAGGAAAAAAGTCAACACATACAAGTCTTTGTCCGAGTTCGGTAAGTTAAGATGCAATTAAAAGGGTATTTACAATATTTTGAAAGTTGACGGTGCTCATGCATATAATTATTTATTTTTATTTAGGCCTATGAACTCACGGGAGAAAGCAAAACACTCCCTTACGGTTTTAGACTGTCCAGGCAATAAAGAGGTCGTGGTTAAGGATAGGGCGGTGAATAATCTCACTAAGACATTTACATTTGACAGAGTGTTTGGGCCTAACTCGAAACAGGTAAGTAGATATTAAATTATTGTAAATATTGAATATTGTAAATATATATTTTTTATTGATGTGAATATTGTAAATATATATTTTTTATTGATGTGAATATTGTAAATATATAGTTTTTATTGATGTGAATATTGTAAATATATTTTTATTGATGTGAATATTGTAAATATATTTTTATTAATGTGAATATTCTAAATATATTTTTATTTGTGTGAATACATACGTACCTAAATATACTATTGTATCTTTTGGGAATTTTTTAATTATTAGATTGAAGTTTATAAATCAGTCGTTGCTCCGTTGATAGAGGAAGTTCTACTCGGATACAACTGTACTGTGTTTGCATACGGCCAAACTGGAACTGGGAAGACTTTTACTATGGAAGGTGAACGCAGCCCTGACCGTGGATTAAGCTGGGAGCAAGTATGTACAAACATCTAAAAATATAAACAATATGTACAAATTGTAAATAACAAATTACATTTTAATTCGTTCATTTTTGTGTCTAGGATCCTCTCTGTGGAATAGTTCCCCGAGCATTGAACCAACTCTTCGATGAATTAAGAGTCCAGGGTGTAGAGTTTACTATGAGAGTTTCGCTTCTTGAACTCTATAATGAAGAGCTGTTCGACTTACTGGCTCCTACTGAGGATGCGAAATTGAAGTAAGCAACCTCAACAATGTTAAAGATACTTTTGGACCGCTTTTTAATAAAGAGATTATTCCTTTAGGACATTGCGTCTTTATGAAGATACGGCTAGGAAAGGATCCGTGGTTATCCCCGGTTTAGAAGAAGTTACAGTTCATAGCAAACATGAAGTTTATGATGTGATGGAAAAAGGATCTTTGAGAAGGCAAACAGCTGCAACGCAAATGAATGACAAGTCCAGGTATGACTTGAAATCAAGAAGCATAAAATGATTACATTACTACAATATTTTTAGATCTAATTTGAATATAAATTATCGCAGTCGTTCCCATACCGTGTTTACGGTAACTGTACACATAAAAGAGTGCAATTTGGATGGTGAAGAGCTTCTGAAAATTGGTAAATTTAATTTAGTCGATCTTGCTGGGTCAGAAAATATTGGAAGATCTGGGGCTGTTGACAAAAGGGCTCGAGAAGCAGGAAATATAAATCAATCGTTGCTGACCCTTGGCAGAGTAATTACCTGTTTAGTAGAAAAGGCGCCTCATGTTCCGTACAGGGAATCAAAATTAACACGCTTGCTCCAAGATTCTTTGGGAGGAAGAACAAAAACCTCTATAATTGCAACAGTGTCCCCTGCGTCTATTAACTTGGAGGAAACACTAAGCACTTTAGATTATGCCCACAGGGCAAAAAATATTACGAACAGACCGGAAATCAACCAGAAGCTTACTAAGAAAGCTATGCTACAAGCATATACTGAAGAAATTGAACAGCTCAAGAAAGACCTTCAAGCCACCCGAGAGAAAAACGGAGTGTTTATTGAAAAGACAAATTACGAACGAATGATGGCCCAGCTTGAGTCACAAGGGCAAGACATTGCTGAACGCATTACGATTGTTAAGGGCTTAGAGGAAAACTTGGAGAAAAAAGAAGTGAGTAAATTATAACATCACATAGGAACATTTGTTTTCTATTGTTGCATTTGTTATTTTGCTTATAGGAGGAATTGACAAATACTAAGGCAACCCTGGTGGAAACTCAGGAAGATCTGAATGCGGCCAATGAAGTTATAGACAATTTGAAGACGGATTTGAGAAGAACTCAGTTGGAATTAAAGAAAGTTAAAGTAGAACGGGATGAAAAAGGACATTTAGTGTCTAAGCATGTTGAGACGGAAACTAAGCTTTCCAGTGAAGCCAGTACACTTCTCTCAACTGCAAACACCACAACAACTAACTTGGAGAGTTTGTATTCGAAATTAGAACGGAAAAAGTAAGGACGTAGTTTTAATTTGCTTTTTAGTAAAATATATGCACCTTGTAAGTAATTTACTTTTATTGTCTAGACGTGTTGAGGAAAGTAATCTGCAAACTGGGAGACGGTTCAGAAATGATTTGGCCACACTGCTAAGAGGAAACATTGAGAATATCGGAAACTTTCGCACTGAACATGCCAAAATGTCAGGCTCTCAGCGTTTAGATTTGGGTAATTTGTTGGCCACAGCAACCGATGGTTAAAAGAGAAACCCTAATTACATTTTCATTTATTTCCTATTTTAGAGTCATTTTTACAGACAAAAAACTCTCAGTTTGAAAACGTGAAAGAAGAGTTAGCAGCCTTTTCCGAGGAATTGGAGTTGAAATTAAAATGTCTCTCTGAACTCTCAGACGGTCAGGTATGTTTGTTATAATAGTATTTACATTTATTTTTTTACAATGAACACAAGTGAAATTAAATGAAACTTTTGCTACAATCTAATTCATTTTGTTAGGGTGATCAAATTGAAAAATGGTCCGAAAGTTTAACATCATCGGTTGATGGATATTCGAAAACACATTCTAAGTACATCAATAAATTCCTCCGTGATTCCGAAATGGCTGTTAAGAAAACTGGTGTTCACATAACTGATTTGCAACAAAGTTTCATCACCACAATGGATAAAGCCTTGAAACAGGTGTGTTTATTTCCTGATACTGTTATTTTCCATGGTATTGATAATATGTACATAATATACAAATACATAATTCTATCTTTATTTCTTGTAGTGTACCTTTATGGACAATGAAGTAAAAATTTTCACGGAAAACCTGGTAGAAAGCATGAATAGTAGCTTGGACTACGTATCAACTCATGTGATCGAACAAGATCGTCAGCTTAGCTTGGTCAACTCTGACGTGTCTGCTTCTAAGAGTTCCGCTGAAGCCTACCACGAAAGTATTAAAACGTCAATTATGGCGTTCCAAGCGGAATTAGCGTCTATGCTACAAAAAGGTGAAGAATTTAAAAATGGAAATGAAGCCGTGGCCTCTAAAATATTGAACGAGACAAAATCCATTAAAAATAAGGCGCACAGTTTTGCCGAAGACATAAAAGACCAAATTGCTTATCGTCAGGATTTAACTGCAGTTTATAAGAAACAAAATAACGATGAGTGTAACAAATTAAATGAAGATATGGAACAGGAAAATGAAGAGTTCAAGTCCAAGTTTGAGTCTGCAAAACAATCCCTTTCTCATCATAGTGAAACAGCAAGCGCTGCTGTTAATAAAGGGCTAAACTTATCAAATGGAATCTGCAACAAAATAGTTGAAGAGTGCAAGGAGTTAATAGAAAAGACATCAGAGCCCAGAGATGCTATGGCGAAAGAAATATCCGACACTACATCTACTGTCAAAACAAAAATTGTTGAACTGGAGGTGAACTCGAAGGTTAATTACGATACTGACTCCCAAATGGTCCAAAATGTGGGAGATGATATAAAGAAGGAGTGCGAGTTTGTGTCTACTTGGGCAGAGAAACAATCTAATGACGTTTCCCAACAATCAGGCATGTTATCGGAATATTTCGATTCGACCTATTTGATAGATCTTCCAACAGGAGCAACTCCCCAGCGGAAAGTTTACGACTATCCCAACACTCTAAGTGCAACTTCCCCTCATGAAGCCATTCTTACTCGTTTCCGAAAGACCAGAAAAGTATCAATTACTAGTCCCCTTGGAAAATTGGTCGACTTTGACCAAGAGTGTGACTTGGGAGTTGAAATTACGGATAGAGTACAATTTAACGATGAGGGACCATCATGTTCATCTTCAAGTTCCGAAGACACTGGAAATACAACATCTTCATCCGCAGACTCTAGCACAGTTGAGGCTCAAGGTATTGTTCCAGCAAAAGCAGTAAACTCCGCCATTAAGTTTGGTTCAATTGTACAAACCCCAAAGGTAAAAATTTTAACTCCTGTGACTTTGTTTGTGCTAATAACTTGATATGCAAAACTAACAAAACTTTCTATTTCAGACCATTAATAAGGAAAATACTTCTTCCATTCCTACAAAGCCTGGCAAAATAGAAATTCCAAAGGTTCCTCGAAATGCTGAGCGTCGAGATGTACCTACCAAGAGAGTAACGAAAAAAGGACCAGCAAAAGACATTCTCCAGCCCCAGACTCCGAATTAATTTAAGCACATTATATTTCGTGATTTAGATCTAATTTAAATTTTAAAAGTAAGTAATTTTTGAAACAGAAAAATATTTTAGCTATTTTAAGTGTACAATTGTAAAATGAAATTTACTCTAGCAGCGCCTCATGTAGAAAACAACATTTATCTACACGTTGAGGTAGCCTTGCTAATAAAACGACAGATTTACTTCTTTGATTATACAATAAGTTCTAAAAAGTAAAGACAATGTGTTCATCCCTATAAGTAAAGTACAATTTGACAAAATTACATCAAGTTTTAAAGCTCAACAAAATTGTGTAATATATTAATGTATTCTTAATGTCTTAACGACTACGTAATAGTATGGCAAGTTTAATCTAGGTAAAAAAAGATTAGCCTTTTTAATCAATAATAAAATCTTTGCTTTTGTAGTTATTTAAATATTCAGTTGCAATAAACATTTACAAAGTGTATAAATGTCTATATGTTCGTATTTTATTCATTCTGTACTACTTCCATGTGGATAACTAATAGAATAAAACTAGCGCGTTAGATGCAGGTGCATATGCATACACAGGTACATAATGACCCTTAAAGTAGAATATTTAAAACCCTGGTAAAATACCAAATTATTAGCATCCCCGGATTGAGCTTGAACATATCCTATTTATTTTGTGCCGTGTTAGAGATTCAGAAAATGCGATTGTATTATTGATATAATATTCCAACACTGTCAAAAAAATGTTTTTGGCATGTATTCATATTTTGTATAAGTTATGATATGCGGAAGGATTTCCTACGGGCATTTGGGATTCAGTAGAGCATAGGAAAAGGTAGCATCTGGAAACTGTGTAGAATCCCATGTATACAGATGCAATAAATGTATTATTTGGTCTTTTCTATGTCGATCAATGGAAAATAGGGAACTAGTATAAAAACAGTTTGCATGATGCGAGATTTGGAAGGAGTGAACCGGAAATCATAAGAATGCATTAATGCGTTTGAGTATTCAAATGAAATTCAGTTGTATAATATGTAATTTCATTTGCCTGGAGAATATCTTTTGCTAAAATGAGGGATGTGAGTAAAAGTAGGAGAAATTTGACAATTGGGTGTGTTTTTCCCACCGCCTACACTCCTATAAAATAAATAGGTAAATGGGAAAAGCTGCATGTGGCGTGGCTGTTTGGAGTAAGGAGACAAAGAGAAAGTTTGTGAGCGTATTGTTACAGGTTGAACGAATGTAAGTTTGTAGTGTGGTAAAGTATGTATGAACACACACGACATGGCCATAAAATGTAGCTTTAGTTGTATTATGCAGCAACATAATATTATATATTGGAAGAAAAAACAAAGTTGTTTATAGATGTTAGAATGGATAGATGAGCAGGAGAGTGGAGTGAGTGCACATTGTGTCATAGTGTACATGTCACAGAGAGAAGACACTGCTAAATGTACTTTTCTAGTCGTATGAATAGCTTGGAGAGGTAGCCCTGTGTAATACGGACCAAATGGTTGACTCTAGTAAAGAAGTAGTAGTTGGATGCTCTGAAAAAGGTTTTAGCTACTCTTGGCTTGCGTATAATAGCTTAAAGATTTGTTTAATGTAAGTAGGTAGGTCGACACGGGAGCATAGAAAGTATTGTAATAGTAAATGGTAGAAGAAGAACCCGGCCGGAGTTTCACGCAACTTGAGGATTTTCGGTATGAGTATGTACAGGCGCAAGTCGACACCGAAGACTTTCTCCGGGTTTTCCATGTCAGAGTTTTTCACTGGAACGATGGCTCTGGCTCACTGACTTGTTTGGTGAGTGCTGGAACATTATTTCTTACTTTGGGGAAAGTAGAACTGGTTGCTGCTTCGTAACTGACTCGTCTATCCGATTCTGAGACAGTTCAATCTGCTTCTGTCGTCCGACCAGCTCAGCTGAATGAGTAATTCTACTTGTTGTCTCTCTGACTCCTCTTCCAGCTATTGCACTTGCACTTCATACCACCACAAAACATCTCATCTCCCACCTCACCAAACCCAGCGGACTGTAATTGAATTTTTTTCCGAGCGTAACTGAAACACATTTGATACAGACAAGTCCAGCTACTCAATACACGCACTGGAGAAAAATCTTCGGATAGCCCCACGTATCCATTAAGGAGATTCGTTTACGTCATTTTCTTTGTTATCCTATTATCTCAAGTTACAGTTGGATTTCAACTGGAAACGGAAATTGTTCTGACATTCGCATCTACCGTTGTTAATGATACTAGTCAATCTGTGAGAAATTTAGAGACAGAAACTTCTTGCAACAAAGTAGCAATTTCCGAGAGTAAATAGAGAATTTTTTATGAGATGTGCACACCTTAATATTCTGCATCCGAACTCTGAACAACAATAATCGTGTCCTCCTCCTCTTTGGATGATCACTATCTGAAATTTGTCTCAAAGCCATCGGCTTATTTTCCTGTCTCCACTCTCTCATACTTATTTCACTAAAAGAAGAATGGAAATTAGTCCTCTTGTCCCTTAGCACATTTCTATTTGCATAGAGAACAGGTACGTAATCGAAATCTCCAATTTATTTTGACGTCTTTCTTGTGAAACAAATATCACCAACTTTGTCATTGACAACCATTTGAGACAAGATTGTTTTTGTTTGAAGACAAAGTGATCGAGCTCCTTTCAGTTTGTCAGACACAGTCTCTTCACACTATTTCTAACTATCTCACCTAAATTACGCTCTACTAATATACTAAAAACTCACCCATAGTCACCAGTCCACCCGTTTGAACAACTTTTTCTGGTGAAAGTTCTGTATTTATCTATTTCAACAAGATTGTTTCTCCTCCTACTTACGCAGACATTAAAGTATTATAGAGCGAAGAGAGCACGTAAACAATTGTGTGTTTGTTTCTTCTCTTAACTCTCTTTCCCTCTTCTCTTTGAGTCAAAGAGAAAACAACAGATTGTCATTAGTCACTTGCTTGAACTCGAATACTAAAGATAAAGTTGACTCACTCCTCTCGAAATAAGAGGGCATCACATAAGTATAGCCCTACTGCGAATAATAATAAAGCATATTTGCTCTGTCAGACTTATTTTAATCAGCTTATATTGTAACAAAACGAAATCTCATCTCTGCTCCCTAAGTAGCTTCTACAATTACAAATGAAAACTGAATAGAAGAACTACCTACACCTAAATTCATTAGCAACGTTCAACATGGACTTAAAGGTACGTACTCTCCCATCCTAAAACTATAATACTCTTTATTTAAATACAATACATAGCTTATTTTTCCAGCTTTCATTTTGTGGCATGAAATTCTCAGCATTCGAAAATATTTAGACACAATAGCTTATTTATTGAAACCGCATAATACTCATTTACTTCTTCAGCGACATCAGGTTTTTAAATAAACCCACAACATAATAAGTTTTCAAAAGAGGCATTTTCTGATAGACAGAAGGTATTAAGTAAATTAGATAACGGAAGGATTTTAGTTTTGTCATAGCGATTATGCAAATGCTTGAGTGAACGTGGGAGCCAAGTAATCTCGTAATTATCTCTCCCGCTGATGATAATGAGCTGTCTTGTTAAATTAATCAAACATCCATCGTACATTCCAGACTTGTTTTCGTTTAATATGACCCAAAATACCACCTACCTATCTTCCATGTCACTCCAGACACTGTAATATAAAGGATGAAACCACTTAATTATAATGTACCATATATTTACTATAATTATAGACACTTCAACACATTCTTCTATCTAAATACTCCAGTGGGAATGAAAATGAAAGAAAATAATATCAAGTCACCCCGCATATTTGTACAATAATACTTCTCCCCTTTAAACTTTCTCTTTCAACACGTTAGCTCAATGTGTCCCGGGTTAAGTAGAACGTAGTCAAGTTTTTGCATCAACAGTTTCATTCACCTCAGGGACATTGTGGTAGCACTTGCCTACAGTTTTACAAATTTTTTGTCCTTTTATTAAATTTCTGAAGAGGTTCTTGTCCCCCCGAATCGATTTAAACCTTGTTTACACCAGGATCATTGTTTAACTTTCTCCATTCACTATTTAATTTGAACACTTCTAAAAAACATTATAAAAAATTCATTGTGTCACCCAAGACTAATATTGTGATATGTAATAATACGGCAAGGTATAAAAGAAACCCTAATTGGGCTCAGGGCTCAGATATGACGCAACTCTCATAAAAACATAAAATATACGCAGTAGTATGTTTGAAATATTATCTGGAATGTAGGTTGGAATCCTTTTACGTTTAGCAGGGACGAAATGAGACGCAGTAGTATTAGAATCTCTTTTTGATGATCTCAGAATGACTTTAGGCGAATGCACTTGCAGAATTGTGATTCTCCTACTCACAAAAAATAATTCTCTCCCAAATAACCTAATTGCTAATATGTATTCCGAGACATGACCTGTAATGTAAAATATCTACTGCGTAACTGTTGTGTAGCTCCTTTTTCATTCCAACTGTGTCTTTATTACGAAAAGTAGACACCACACGTTTTCCCTACAAATCTCCAGGCTTTAGACCGTTTACATTTCTTAAGGCTACTTCTTTTAAATCTGGCATTTATTGTCTAAGATGAGAACACAAGGCCCTAAAGCAAACTCTGATAGGTAAGTAGTAACCAGAAAAATATTTGGAAAGGCAGAGCACAAAAGCTCTTCTTTCCGCAAATATCTGCCATTTCTACTCAGGGGCTTTGTCGTAATACGTCTCAACTATTACACCTACACGTACTACATCGCAGCAACCGCGACGCTACATTCTTACAATTGCATAGTAGAGTACATTTTGCACTATACATTGAGTGAAGAAGTAAAGGTTAGTAAATGTATTATAATCAAAATGGGGCAAAATTGGAATAGAAAGATTTAATGAACAAATAAGATTTAGGTGCAAATTTATTTCTTGAATTATTCAATCCGATGTGACTAGACGGAGCAGTTTTATTTACTCCTTTCCTAAGAGTGTTCAAATTATTATTTGTAATCGTAATAAATTGCTTTTTAAATTACTTTATCTGCTATCCTATTTTAGTACCTACATAAAAATACACGCATCAATCTCTTTTTCATTTTCCTTAGCCTTGAATAATTAAGAGGAATGTGAATGACATGATGTATTGACTTGCATAGATTGAATATTAAGAGCAATCTATAAAGAAAGTCTCGTAAAAAATTGCCTTTGGCTATAGAGTATAGTTGGGATGTTTGCAAATGGGCATCATGGCCATGATTCGTGTCTCAAGTGTTAAAATCACTTATTACAATATAGAATGGCAGTGTCCCAATATTGAATGTTACGGTGGGGAGGAAGACATGTTTGTATGTCAAGTCTTACTTAAGGATGGCGTTGGGTAATTGCTCCCAAGTAGACAGACACTCACTCATCGTCAGTCAGGCAGCTATTAACTAGACTGCCTTTCACGGTTACTTTCTCTCCCAATCCCATAATGCTTCTCGAGTATGCTTATTAAGGACACACTTAATAATGTCAGGGAGTAGACCACCCACAACCTACTTAATATGCAATGCAAACTCTAAGATGTGTTTACCTACGTTATGCAAATAGACTTTAGTTCACAGAGGATCTCACACTTCCATGTATTTCCATCTAAAATTCCACTTCTGCATTAAAATTATGATTAGTAGCTGGGAAAGTTTCTATTTCCCCTCCTACTAGTCACACATTATATAATGCTCCTAGTCATTTCTTCCACGGAGATTGGAAAATAAATTCATGATTACATGTTGAAGGTCAAGTATAAGAATAAATGACATGCCGCAAGTCTTACTGATTGCCCTTATACATAACACGTATCAAATTTGGTAGTATTTGCTAAACTACTTTGTAAGATTCTGATTTCAACAACTGTAGTATGTACGTATGTACAAATTTCATTGCATAAACACAAACTGATCAAGAAAAGCAGTTGTGAAATCAAGAACGTTGAATTGAAGTGCTTTTGGTTTGTTCAATGACGATAATTAGTGATTCAGGTAGCTTAGTTCCAAAATTAATTAAAAGGCAAATATTTTTTCAGAAACGTACAGAGCTTGTCGTTATTTATATACCAACCCGAGTTTTTATTGCAATCAACTACATGTTTTGACTCCTGGAACCAGCACCAATCTCATTTCGTAGTAAATAAATGTCTGGACTTTTAAACAGTATTATATCTTATTTTCCTACCATATTTCTTCTATTAAATCCAATTAGGCTTCAGCTTTCTATTTATTCAAACCTCCTTTCTTCCATAAATACATGGAAGATGGCCTTGTAGAATTGAATGGTCAATATTGGATTTTTTCAATACAAAAGAAATTCCGGGTTTGTAGTAGACGACAGACGGTGCAATGCAGACAGAATATAGAAAATGAATGAATACCTATATCGCCTTCATTGTTTGTTGAGTGTGCAATGAATACCCATGACAATTCGAATACATTCATACTGCGTTTCTCACAAAGGTATTTAATGGATATCTACAAATAAAATTAAACCGAACTCTTGAGCGTCTGCCTAGCTTACTAATTTAATCATATCATTGTAAAACAAAACACATCTCCACTCCACGTGCCCACTGAAGATTTGACATTGACAAGCAAATAGTAACCACAATGGTATTGCATTTAATGATATGCAAATATTATTGCATTGGATTACACAGGAATTGAGTGATGTTGAAAGTGACTAATAACATTTTAATGTTTACGGTTACATGCCAATTTACGATAAAATTTTAGCTTGAGACAATTAAAGAGGAAGAAGTAAAATGTTCACGGCAGCATTCGTAGCATCGTTTTTATTTGATCTACTCGCCTACACTCTTTCGGCTGTATTTCTACCAAACACACTTAGTTGTTTGGTAATTGTTTAATTAAGCTTTGGACGACAAACTTGTTGTTATCATGCTATCTACAGTATGCGGTACAAGTTTCCGGTCATGGGGTGGGGCGAGGCTGTATTGAGGGGGCCATAGGAGGTGAACAACCCCCCGAAATACAAGAAAAATGGGATTTTGTTCTCAAAACACAAAAATACTTTCCGCAATTTTATGTGTTTCTTTGACTAACCTTTGCTAAAAAGAGTCAAAATTTTTCGTATTCAGCGCAAAAATGCCTTATTTACACAGCTTTGTGACGATTTGGCCCCCTTCAGAGTCGATTTTTAAATATTGTACTGGGGTGCAGATTTCCATAAGTAGTGAGGCCCTATGGATTACCTAGGCTACGGACAATGTTTTTTTAGATCATTTCTCACAAAGGCACATGGAAAAATAATCTTCTTCCAACTAATAGAAGAGGCAGCTCGTATTAGTATCTTAGGGTGACGGTGTATTCCTCCGCTGCCGCGCTCAACGTCAGAACTTGAGTGACTAATGAATTCTCTAAACCAATCAAGTTCTGACTATGCGCTCAGCTGCGACTTCACCTGATTGTTCCAACCTAGCGTTTCCATTATATTAAAATGTAGATAGTTTTTCCATGACAAAGGCATAAGACGATAGGACCATGTTCCATTTTAGCCAGCTGAAAATGATTTTGACCAGCCAGCCGGCTAAAATGGCTGAAATGGCTAGTGGCCGAAATGGCCAAAAATCATGATTTTTAATTTCGCGCCAAGCCAAGGATGATTTTCTCAGTTCAAATAGCCCCATTTTGCTATTTTTGGCCATTTAAGTCATTTTGGCCAATTTAGCCACTGGCTAACAAAGAATTTCAACCAGCCGGCCGGCCAATTTAGGCAGCCATTTTATCCGACCAGCCGGCTGGTCACTGAACACTGGATAGGACATGTAATATGCAATCCTCATGGCCGGAAACTGGGGTCGCATACTGTAGTTACAATGTTACCAATAGTTGCTAATGCAGAGCAGATTTACTGAGAACTCGATATAGAAAATTCCGTAGTCAACTGTAATTAGTATTGGTGAGATAAAAATATTTATTCATGATTTAAAATTGTCTTATGTATACAGTAAGAATAAGAATAATGGAGGACAGAACTAGAACAGTTAGATGAAGCTCATTGAATCTATAATCTAAGTGCAAATACATGACCGTAGCCTAGTTTTTGCTAGGAAATGCGGAAGGAAGTGTTATGTATTTATCCGTTTTTCTAATTCACAGTCACACATGCTAGTACATGGTAGAAGAATCAGATTGTTGGTTTGGAGATTATTTATGCCCTCCTTTCTCCTTCTAAGGGTATCATAAGATTTATATCTGTTTGCTTTTCCTTGGAAGAAATGTCAACTAAAATGTACAGCAAGAGATCTGTTAGCGAAACTTGCCATTGATATTTTAGCTGTTTCTCCAGGCTTTAAATTGTTCAGTCTAGATAGTTAGAGGACGAGGTTGTTTATTAATTACAACACTCGAGACTTAATGCATTGCCATTTTATTAATTTTCTGTTTACACAAATATAAATCACTAACGTTCGGTAAATATTTGCTTAAATGTCTGCAAATGTGATCTATATTTCCTAAAAGTGCTATTAAAGAAATTAAAGTGGAAATGCTAACCCTGGTGCCACAGCATTTCTCTGTACATTCGATGTTTCATTCAACATTTTGTAATGCAAAGAAAGACTAGAGAGATATAACCAGAAGGGAAACAGACTCGAATGTTCATGAAATCTAATAAAATGAGACAATTTCTGCTTCACAAGGCAAATTTTCGTGAAAGTTTAAAAAAATTTAGCCCGTGGGTTGAATGTTACCATACATAGTGGCTATTGGTCCTGTATTTGTTTTGACCACTGGCCGAAAATGATGGCCTGTCCAGGGGATACTATCACGCCATGGCGCGATTTCATCATGTTTTTCCAGATTGCGACCGTGCTTATTTGGATTACTATTTAGTCCGATGAGAGTCCAAGCTCCCTGAGGCAGAGTAATTTGTAAAATATTAATGAAATATTAATTGCTACACGTTTAATCGATGTCCAATGTCAAATGCAGATTTATTACCTACATCCTTTAAATAGATTTAGAATTGGTAAATTAAACCTAAATTTAGTTTGCCCAAAATCTCACAACATCGTTGGAGTTGCATAATTGGCAAAGTCCTATCAACCGTTTCATACTATTTACACTAATGTAACTGATGTACCTAAATGTTGTTACTAAACTGCGTCATTTTGTTTGTTGAACTCTGACTATTACTGTTACGGAGACCAAAATTCAACTTAAAAACTTCTACCTGCCAGTTTGAGTTCCCAATCTCACAACTAATTTGATATTGTAGAGGCATATTATATGCTAATAGTCCTTCACTGCTCTCGTATTGAGATAAATGTTTATATAGAGCATAACCTACATGGGTAAACATAGTTGCGACAAATAATTAATAAAGATCCTTCAGTACGAATAGTAGAAACGCAATCAAATTCAGTCATTCGAAAAGTCAAAGAAAGTTTGTACATTTGTGTAAATAAAGCAAATATTAATTAAGATGCTAGATTGTATCTAAATCTAGTGTGGTTCCTCTCCTCAACTTAATACAATGCATTAGAATTCGTAGAAACAGTAACAATAATATTGACTTTGTAGCCTTACTAGAGCTGCTAAATTCACATCCGGGTGTAATTTAATATCTATATTGAATTGTTTATACAACAATGCAAACTTGTTCATTATTTAAACTATAATACATTTAAATTAATTACCAAGTACCTATTTAACCTATTTTAACTATTTAACCTATTTTCTAATTTTCCTTTTAAGATTGAAACTGTTTTCACTTACTTCTTTTCTTCAAACGCAGAAATAGGAAGATATATGCTTCGTAAAAATATTCAAGTTTAACCTTTTGACAATCTTTTTTTCTGAAAATTCAGGATTCGAATCGAAAAACTATGCAGGAGAAGAACTTTTTAAATTAGTAACGTTTTCTTCTGAGAGGGATTAAAAATTTGTGGGGAATGATCATTTTCACAAGAATTTTGAGGAATGTTCAAGAATTTTTTGTATTGTTGGTTATGAATTCATAAATGCAATTAGATAGTTTTGAATAATTATTGAAAGAAAAACTGTTATGTTTTGAAAAACACAAATATAAACTATTAGTCAGATAACATATTATTTGTGTCAACCATTTGCCATGCGTTTGCAGACATTTCTGGAGCCCCATTTCATGATCAGACATGTAGAGGTTACAGTTGACGCTACTTGGTAGTAATATTGAACTTGGAAAAAAATGTTCTAGTTCAAGATTACTCAGTTTCGCAATGTATGCACAATAAACCTAAGGCAATAGATTCGTTGGTTTTAGAAAATAAAACTGTCTATTAATATTGAGGAAGGTTTGTATAAATAAAAACTAAGTAAATGACATTTATACCATGACCATGAAGAAATAGTTTGCTCTATATCCAGTCATTCGTAAAATTGAGGTAGTGAAATTTAATTTAAATTTCTTTGTGTATTGAATTTTTCCGGGCTTATGACCTGTTTAATATCCACAATTTGCTAAACACAATTTCAAAGGACGTACGCTGTATCTCAAAGTGTAATCGGTAAAAAGAATGCAGACAAAACTGTAACATGATATTATTACTTAGTATTACCTGCAGATCTTACACTTGAGACTAGGAGCTTGTAACTTGAGACACTCTACTCACTGTAGTCTGTAGTAGTAGTGAAATAGGGGAAAATCGATTAGTTCTGAAAAATCCGAAGCATTTTCTTTGTTGGGAAAAGGAATTCCATAGGTGCCTGTCGCAAGTATCCTCTAAGCATATCCTCGTGTGACGGAAAACGTATTTTTTCTCATGTACTAAATACCAGTTATTTGTACTGTCAACGGCAAAGAAGGTAGTCTGGTTGAAATATATTATTAAAAAGAGAATCAGGAAAAAGATGAAGTTTGCATGCATAAATTTTAAATGAGCGAGGTAGAGATTTAGGAGCGGATGGAATAAAATACGATGTAAGCTAAAGACGCCTCTTCCTTCAGCATTTAAATTCGACATTTAAGAAGTTGTGTCAAACATAGTAAGTTCCTTATAATAAAACGTCTTAACGAATTTCTCAAGTAAGTCCTTTGGTAGACTTATTGCATGTATTTAAGACTATAACTGTACACAGTATACTATAACGAGTTGTAGTTAAGCAAACAAAACGATTTGTATTTAGTGCGGCACTAAAGAAGTAGCTTTCAAGCCATTCTTCTTGTAGATTTACTGTTTTCACAGAAGATTGGATAGAAATAAGTAGGAATTGCAACCACCAAAAGTTTTCCATTTTCCTCTGACAGGTGACAAGACGTCTTAAGTATTTAATGTTCTATTTTTTAAGTTATTTCCCTGTGACTAAACCCTAGTCCAAGTGATGTAGTAGCAATAATCCAATTATGCAACTAATACATGCAGGCATTTGAAAATGAATGGCACTTTGATAGCATTTAGGACGAGTTTATCTACTATGGGAAAGTTACGGTGAAGGATATTTAGGATAATGTACACTAAAAACTTGCTTTTTCGCTTTTACTACACAGGCTAAGGGAAAACTTAGAGAGGAATGTAAACATCATTTAAAAATCGCATTACAATAGCTCAAAATTGAGTTTATTTCTACACCAAGACTTATGTTATACACATGTACAAAGGCAACAATGCTTGTTTACTTGTTCAGAATGTTGGAGGCGTAATTTATACACTTTTGCAATATTCATTTAATGTTATTTGTATTCAAGTCATCCCAAAATATGAAGAAACAGAAATGTTCAATGGATACAAACTAAATTGAGACTACGACGCAGTTTGTGCAGGTTCTAAATATCTTTTTAGATTAATAAACGTAAACGTACTATAATACTTACAAAGCCAGCAATAGACATTGCAAAAGTTGTTAGCGTCATTTACACACTTTGTTACTTCCATTTGTTGAACTCACTATTCTAGAGTCTAAAAGTCTAAATATGTAGAAACATTATTTGCACAATTCCCGATTATGTATTACAAAACACTGTCTGCTTCATATTTTACTTTCTTATGCAACTTTTAATTACTATTCCTAAAAAACAACAATTAATAAAATATTTTTGTATGTTTACGCTAGAGTTGAATTACATATTTTACATATTTGACAAAGCGGGTAGATAAACCAAAATATACTCATACACTTGTGAGATATTATGTTACCTGCTTTGTATGTGTAGGCTTTTAAGTCACAAAATCTAAAGTTTCCAATGTCTTTCGTGTTGTTGTTTTCTTTCTTGAGTCTTACGTTACCTCATTAAAGATACGTACTAGAGAGTTGCCTGGGCTAAGGTTATGGATACAGTTCTATTAAAATTTAATGGGCAGCTGTAGGCGTTATACATTTGGACAGCTTAAGTTCTACCTACTTGGAAAATATAAAAACTTAAAAAACCAGAAGAATATTTTAGGATAAATACACAAAATACCAAGTAGTTGCAAATTGCAATACTTTTAAGCCTTAATCAAAGGCTTCCGTTTTAATATTTTATTTGCAAATGAGATTGATATAATTTCAGCTGCAGTTCTTTTAGTTATTTTTTGGAATATCTAAGCTGAAATGTGCACCTTGGTATCTATTACCTTTATTAGTGATCCTCGGACCGAAAATTATTAAAACTGCTCTCGTAAAGCTACTAAATTGATGTATAATATCCTATTTCTATTATAATATTCAAACAGAAAATGGAACATAAAAAGTCTCCTTAACTTTTATTTACTTACAGTGTTAGTACTATTATTTTGTCATGACTAAAAGTACAAGGACGAACGTCACGTCACACTTCGTAAGCATGTAAAATGGAAAATATGGTGAAATAGAATGCCATAATCGCTTCCAACCTCCAATACTTAGAATTCTTGCCTTGCATTTTGCGTTATAATATTATGCCCGATCCTAGTCGCACTATGCCATGTTATGATTTATTGCTATGTACCTGTTCCGTAGAGTGCCACTGCTAGTGATGCCTAGAACATACCATATAGACTGACTTATAGGTTGTTAACTTAAATAGATATCCTTCCTTTCTCCTTCTTTCAAAACATTTTCAGGAAACAAAAAAATTGCTCTTACAAAATGTCATGCCACATGCATCGCAACAAATAAGGTAGAATAGTATACTACAAGTATGCATATGGATGACTATCCGCAAAGTACGTGATTAATTTAGTGACTGATATTCAAGGATGCTTTAGCTTTGAAAAGGTGTAAAATTTAATTATTTATTTCAATTGACAAATTTTTTATAAATCATTTTACCCCAAATATCCACATACAAACCTCCTTTTCACTTTAAAAAATAACACTGCCTTTTTTATAACCTTTATTACGTATTATATCCGAAATGCAATTTATTGTAATTAATTTAAGTGAACCTAAAGGGGGAAAACCCAAAATGGCGCAGCTTTGCTAATTTTGATAAGCAAAATGGCAACCAAAAAGGCAAAAACCCAAAAAGTGAAAACCATAAAAACGCAAAAGCGGACCATTCTAATGCTATGTCCTCTGATTTATTCAGTATGAATTTTGCAAATTGAAAATAAAATAAATATACAGGACTATTTAACTGTCGGGACTCCCGTACAGAGGATACTACGCCTTTGCAAGATGACAACAGAAGGATAAAGCGTCAATAACCCTTGGGAATTAGTTTCATGACTTTATTGTGGCAAATGGTACAGCGGGAGTGGTGGTTTCGAAATTATAGATCCCTATATAATATTTATATTGGCCAAGTGTTAATTGACACATGAAATGGGCACCTGGTATGTCTATTTTGCTTAACCACATGAAATACTTATTGATACTATAATGCTAAATATTGTATATGCAATGAATAATTGAGTTAGCAAGTTACTAGTAGTATTTGTCCACAATGTACTCTGTCGCTGTCGGAAATGAGATTCACTTTGTGTCGAACTCTATTTGATTAAAAAGATCTGAAATTGCATTGCCTACTTCACTGTTATAGTAGACTGCTGGACTGTTGAGAAAAAGCAATTACGGAGAAAGGCTATCTTTGTATCTTTGTGTACACTTTCTATAGAGTGATGACGAATAAAAGCCTGTTTTGAATTGATTAGAATTCAAATAATTTAACAAAAAATGACTGAATTAATCAAAACACGTTTGACATTTGATATAGTAACATTTTCATTATAAATAATACATTATAATGTACCAACAGTAGGGAATGCAATACCACTCATGGTGGAAAGTGAAATCTAAAGTGGCCATTTAATGTTTTATTTGCCAGTTGACCCTATATCGATTCTTAGAACCTCAAAGGCAACAATTTATTTCGTTCTGCTACCAAGGAAAAGATGTCTACTATTTTTTGGCAACAAGAATAGCATCCAAGAGGAAAAGCAATCAAACCCAAACGAAGCTTCGCGAAGGTTTCTTATTAGCTCAAAACTATTTCAACATAAAATTACGTATTTTAATTAATTATTTAATTTAAATAAAATTAAAACTTTTTGAACGGCAAAGGAAATCTGCTCTACAAAACTTGTTATTGCAAAGACTTTGAATTTTAGGCCATACATGTTTGTAAACACGCGTCTATAAAATAGTTAGATAACCATTTCATCTAGAACGAAAGAATCTGTTGGGACAAACATGACGTGGGCACCGCTGCATGCCCAAAACCAGTTGGATTCTGGTAATGACGCAATGATAGTAGATCGTAATACATGAGTGCATTACATATTCATAGTAGTATTTTTGTGGTGTTGGTTGTTATAAGCTCGTGCAATTTTAATCTTATATACCATTTTATGACCCAAAAATATTTGGTGGTTATAGTACGTATTTCTTCTATAGCGTTTTAAGTATTACAGGCAATTATTATTTTGAGGACTTTATAATGTACCGGGACCCACCCGTCTGGACCACAGATACTGCTTACTTAAGGATACTAAGTGCATAATGTAAGTGCTATGGAAAGTTCTGAGATGCATTATGCCACCACAACTATGACAAGCATACATGCATAACATTTATATGTGATTGAAGCGGTTTTATCGGTTTATTAGAACATGACTTGATCTACTTTGACATGGCTGTAAAGAAATGATACCCTATACACATTAGGAATGTACTTATGGGAGTAGTTTGGCTTGGGTTCCACATAGATGCAGGATAACCTTAGCATTCGTGAAACATTTGGTTGATTACGTATTAATGTTGTCGGTAATGTACCCCAAAGCAGTTTACCCAAAATCCAACACACACAATGTGCGTATGTCGGGTAACTTCGGAAGGCACCCGACATAGACACATTACGTGTGTTGGACTTCGGGTAAAATGCTTTGGGGTACATTATCGAAAACATTAATTACTCTGTAATGCTACAATATATTGTAGTCAATAATTACCTAATATGAACACTGTAATAAACTTCTTGTTGATGGTGATACCCTTACCCTCTTTAATGCTTGCATTTTTACAAGGGACCTAGTTGGACTAACCATAGCAAGCACGTATCCAGTAGACGGTGGTGGCCGCGGCGCTCCCCTTAAATCTGAGAAAAAGAGAAGATTTTTCTCAAAAATTGCAAAATTTTTTCTCACTTCGCGCAAATATGTCACATTTTTGACATTTTTTTGGTTGCGCCCACCCCCTTTGACTAAATTTGTGGATACGTGCCTGAACCATGGTCCAACTTAGTCCAACGTAGTCGAAGTCAATTTACAGTTCATTCACTTAGCAATGGGGTTTTTAACTATTTGAGTTAATAGACAGTCTGAACAAGGAAGTTGTGAAATCTTCCAAAATTCTGTCTTTGTATTTCATAAACAGGGATTTTGAATTATGGTGTAGCTGTAATGCATTTCTCATTGTTATTCAGTGTTCCAAGTGAAATGAAAACAATCTGTTTGTATTTATTTCAAGGACTTTGTACCATTTAAATTAACTTTGATATTCAGCTTTCCTTTGAGTGCAATAAGTAGACGTGAGTTGTGAGTATGTAGTTGTGTATTTATCAGATAACCATTAGAACACTAACGACCGTAATGAAAGCGCAACGATACATACATTTTACATCGCAGCAATGCAGACTGCACGACTAACTTTGATGTTGATATGGTACACACATGTTTCAAGCCCGTAGAAGAATCAGGTAATTCGTTGGTTTGGTTAAGGCATGGTTTCAAAATGGGAGACAAAATGGCCTAAACCCCCAGATGCATATACAGCCAGCAGCCAGATCGGTATCCTGATCCTACTACTTTCACATTGCAAAATATAAAGGTAGACATAATAAAGTTTTCTCAAGTTGATAGACTCAAACGAGTTAGTTCCACTTAATTTCACTACACTTAAAGTAATATCACTTAGCTCGGAACGAGTGGGCTATTTGAAGTTGAATCTCGTACAGTCATAGTCTAATAGACTAACTATTTACAAACATTCTAACTACATCTGCGAGGGAGTCTTAATGTCATATACCTACCTAAATTAATTTCCCTTGAACTGCTAACGACATGACTCTGGGGACTTTTGGTCCTTTAATAAGTAAACACCATCAACTAAAGCTGTCTATCTTCCAATTCTACAAAAACCCTAAAATGTTTAGAATTTTTTAATGGAGCTTAATCGATAACATGATTATCAATTTCTGATGACATTCTGTTGGGGTAGACATAATAGACTCATTTAGTATGGTGAGAGTTGTATCAACTATAGGCAACTAACTTTTAAGGGGGCAGTCACCAGGGATTAACACCGTAAAGCTTCCTATGATGTAACTCTAAACTTGTATACATAATATTTGTCAGGAAAATAAATAATATATTAAGTGTACTGAGTACTGACTGACACACTACGCATGTAAAACAGGAAAGGAATTGAATTTTCTCATCAAGAATTCATGGCGCTACTTTTACTTGGTACCCTAGACTTTCAGTTTACTTGCATCATTTAAAATGCTCCATTCAAGACTGCTTGTGAGCACTTTCTATGTTGCCAACTGACGAGATACAATTAAATGCACAGTCAAAGATTTCAAAATGCTGTAAATAAAATATTTGTAATTTTCCTGCTTCCCAAGTTTGCCTATAGAAAATTTAGCAAATTTTAAAAACTGGAAGTTTCTACTAGGGCTACAGGCCGCAACCAGGTAAAGATTTTTAGGAGGGGCCTGAAAAATTATAAGTAAAAATACGGTCCCCATTCCTGCGACCTGCTTAATTTTCGAAGGAAGTTAGAAATTTCATTAATAGTATCCTGTGAAAGGATTCTATTTATTCGTACATTGGTTATAGAACCTACCTCACAATGCCCATCCCAACTTCAGAACTTTACTTCAAAGCATATTCTGCTATTCCCAGAAAATCGCATTTAGCTAACCTCCAGAATTTTATAAAGAGTTGTTTAATTTATCGTAAATAGTTTCTCACTCAACAAGTCCTAGGTACAGAAGGAAATGGCCTTAATATTTCGATTGTCATTTGCAGTAATTTGCGAAAGGAATTTAATTTTTTAGTCCAAGAGTTCAATTGTGATTCATCGTAGATAGCGGTGACGTGACAAAGATGTAAATAAGTTTTTTTCCTTCCAAAACGTATTCCTGGAAAAATGTCTAAGTCTTCCTTCGATAAAGTTTAAAAGTTCCGAAAAACGCCCACAATTTAGATGTGGAAAATGCGGTAGTATCTACTAGATGTTATATTGGTTTCCATTCCAGATAGTTTGAATTATAAGGTAGTCCAGGTGCTTATGGTTTCCTGTCATAATCATACTAAGCAAATTTTAAAAGATTAAGTAGCTAGAAACTTTTGAGTACTAACATGTATGTAATAGTAAGCACTAGCATTAATTATATAACGTCACTCAAATCCTGACTTACTATTGTAATCCCGTCTGTAAATATTACATCATATAATTGAGCGTTGATTATTAGAAGGTT
Organism: Tomocerus qinae; assembly: GCA_020055645.1. Classification (NCBI taxonomy): domain Eukaryota; kingdom Metazoa; phylum Arthropoda; class Collembola; order Entomobryomorpha; family Tomoceridae; genus Tomocerus; species Tomocerus qinae. The sequence continues at coordinate 15,761,197 of CM034548.1, read as the reverse complement.
TACGGCAAGTATACTTGTAAAAGTCCAATGCATCACTTTATTGCTTGTTCTTTGTCTAGTTAATAAGATTAACGTTACGTTAATAAACATTAATAATGAAAAGGTGTTTAGTGAATGTTAGTATTCCTTTCGGCTTTACTTAAGCTACACATACATTTAAGTATTAACGGCAGTAGTTGTGTATAAGTACGTACTACAGGAGAAAATTGTACAAGCTGTGGGAGAGTGTTGACTATTCTATAGGATTCGCATGTTATTTCATGTGTCTGCAGCACAAGAGTATATTGTGTATTAAGGTTTGAAATATTAATGAGGCAGAACTCTGAAAGTGAAAAAGAGATCAGTGGAAAGGAGACCATGGCAATGCAATCAGCACCAAACAGAATTTATTATCACAGAAATAAAACGGGCTTCGTCACGCTATTAAATAAATGTCTTGACTCCTGCCTTCTTTTTTATGGAGGCAACTCTCTGCAGGCATGACTCCCTTAGGTGAGTGACTTCTTACTATGGAAATTGCAAATGACTTGTTTATTTCCATTTGAAAAATTGTTTACAAATCTGCACCTTAAGGCTTTAATACATAGCAAATGTCAAAAGTAACAACCTTCGATAATACAGATCATCTTTGAATTTCATGTGGCAACAGCTCACAATTGAAGATATTTATTTTGCAAGCTCAAAACTATTTCCTTTGTGTATGTACCTAACTAAATAAATGTAAACGAAAATCTAGGGCATTCAAAAGCTAGAACTATTGCATAGGCATATCTCTACCAATAGGAAGAGAAAGCATTTGCAGAAAAATATAGTGGGGAAAGCACATTGGATTTCGAACAAAAGATGGAAATCAATTCTGGGAAAGCAACATTCATTTCTACCTGGGTGCATCTATATTTAGACCTACTTTTAATGCATCCACATGCCCCGCATGAAAAATAAATGTTAGTAATAAAGTACATTTGTTTACTTATTATTATTCAAATGCAGCAGAAGAAAATTCACAGATTTATTCATTATTCAGTTGCTCTATTCTTGGAAAATGTACATTTTCTGCTTCATGCTCTCTTTCCTAAAAGGGCTGTGGGTCCCAGGTAATTAAAGTAAAATAAAGTGAAAACAGTGCTCAAAAATAAATACCTATTCAGTAAAGCTTATTTAACTCACCCTTAGAAATTAGTACTACTCAATACCTAAATGAACTTATTCGTTGAAATTCTTCAGATACAATTTCTTTAGGAACGTTCTTTAGGGAACTAAATCTATCATTTGCTGTTTTCCGGACTCTTATTCATTTCCAATGAATAGGATAGGGAAATAATTGTACTTTACTTATGAGACAATTACTTAAGAAGACTGCACTTCACCTATAAAATAGGAAAGGTTGAGGAGTTGGGGCTATTGTATACCAACAACAATAATGCAACCAGGTGAAAAGTTCCAGCAACGTCAGCCAGTTTCTTTTGTAGATGGAAAACAGCATGAACCTAATATGCATTATGATCAAGTACCTACATACACATTTTGAGTAGCTACATACATAATACAAATTATAAATATAAATTAGACGGATATCTAAGATCTTACGTCGTAGACAACTTTTGGAGGAGTTTCTTATTTGAGTAGCATTATCGAGTCTTTAAAAGCTTCACAAAAGCTATTATTTTCCCAATTGAAAGGGTATAAAACATTATATGGGTGATGTTACTTTTATAATAATATTGTCAAGAAGCTCTTTTTCCACAAAGCGTAGATACTTCACGGTGAAACTACAAAGGATTTTCAAGGAATGAAAATTTCTCCTATCCCTACTTCAAAATATATTTCCACAGCAGTTTTTGGACATGAGTTTTTATTGGAAAATCAGCATCAGAAATTTTAACAAGGATTTTGTAGTTTAGTAAATCAATTGAAACTTTGACAGAATGGTACAATTACAGATATCGGTTTTCTTCCAAGAATGATATGGAAGTAATATTACTTAAAATGGTCTTCAGACGAGAAACACTCTGGGAAATGTGAGAGATGATCTTGGATGAGATGGAAAAGTTCGATTGTATTTAATGAATTCATGCTCATCTCATTTTCAGAGTAGTGTTCATAGGAATTCGTTCATAGGACTGTAAATTAATTACACAAAAAGTTTTACAATGTAGCAATAATAGAAGATCAATTACCACTCCAGTATCGACGTGACTATGAAAAAGAAAAGATTTCGGAGAACCCATTAAGATTCGCTTATCTGATTGCTACATAGTACATGAGCTGTAAGTATACGAAAAGTAGATCTTAAGATGTGAATGATGCTTCGGTTTACTTATGTTATAATCTTTTGATGGAATAGATACAGTAAAAGTTAAAAAATGCGAGTAGGTTGTACAGCAATAGTATTTTATACTACGTAGTTGTCGAGTGGAGCACTTATGTAAGCATAGAAGTTGCAATATAATTACTTTTTTTATTATCAAAGCAAAGTTCAAAAGATGACTGGGTTATAGACAAAGGTTATGCGAAGGATCATAATGGTTAGACAAAGAAGATACAAGTTTGGAGAAATGACATGACACGACTACATTGGAGTAGATATCTTTAAATAGGACAGACAAGAGAATATTCACAAACAAGTCAACTCAAGCACTACTTTATAGCAGCTATCAATATTAATATCATAGCTCAAGCACAATGCATCCTTTTATTTCGTCCTAACCTCTCTTGGTGATTAAGCACCTATATACATACTTTCCCTTCAAGGAAAAGTGCATAGACCATCTCCCAACTTTCTATTCCATCTCTTAAATGACAAGCTACAAGGCGTGACATGACAAAGAACTCTCCTCTACATCATCAATAAGCAACTTTTTTTTATTAATGACTCTCGTTGCTTTCAGGTCTCAGGACAAAGTGGCGAAAATTGTTTCAGTGCGAATACCTTCAAGCACCTATTATTATTATTTATTTTCATAATAGATTGATAATACTGAACTGCCCTGATGAAAAATTCACAACTATTTCATTTTTCCCAAACAATAAATGTAATTCATTTTCCAAGCATATCCACTGAGTCAAAAAGTTAACTAACTCTTTTAGACTTCCATTAACCAAATTGCATTTTGTGCTTTATTTCCATTATTGATACATTAATGTAATGGAATCAAATACAGAATCAATTTCTACATATTTATGTATGGTATGCATTTTATTACGGTCTATAAGCAGCTTTTCATTTTTAATTTAATAATAAACTACTTCCATGAATAAGATCTCTTCTGAATTGATTCAAAATGCAATTATCAAAATATGACTAATAGTCATAATTAAAAATTAAATAACGCGTTCATTCTATCACAAATTACTAATATTGCTTTCACTTTAGTTCGCAATGGGCAGACATGACATTAATTTCTTATTTCAACGAATTTTTCTTGAAAAATGAAATTTTTGAAATAAATGTCATGTACCCTATTTATTTCAAATATTTCATTTTTCAAAAAAAGAAGAAATGAAATATTTCGCGAAGTATTTCAAAAATGTCGCTTATTTATTTCCGAAAAATATTTCAAGTGTCATGTTTGGTAATGGGGTTATACAATTACAGTAATTTTACACACAATGCTCGTATGCGGATGTAATCTCTATTTGGTCGAATTTGTGCAGATGATTATCTATAATGCAATCAGAAAAATTAGCGATGAATAAATCGAATAAAAGAATAATCTCCATTAAATTAAGCAACAAATATGGCTTCTGTATACATTTAATTAAACTATAAGAACTAGCATACCAAAAGAGCAACTACTGACATATACCTCTTGGTGTCAAGCTAGACCCCTTTATGTGAGTTTTCCCACTCTCATAATGACTTGTAAACATCCATGTGTTACCACACCGTTACTGTAGAAGGCTTTTATCAGACACCCGATAGGATAGAGCCATTGAAGCATCAATGAAGGACGAATTTTCTATGAAACCAAGCACAACAAAATCCAGATAACCAACATTGGTAATGATCACCCCCGCCAGGTTTATAACTATATCCTGTATTCATTTTACATTGATTTTATTCTATTTATAATTGGAACTGGAATTTAGTACACAATGCATTATGAGTGTTGACTCCAGTGATTTATTTTATGGCGGCTAAATTCACCCGTTGATGTTAATATTGCTAGGTATAATTTGAGGTTTTAGTTCAAGTCTGTGTAGAGCGGTAGCTTTAGCTGGTGTGAAAGAGAGATGAAGTAGGCTTAAGGGCACTCTGGGATAAAATAAGTATCACTAACATAACACATATCGAAAATTATCTAAAAAAGGCCCCTGGCCTATTCGGAGTGAAGTGGGGTGGCAGATATCAACTACACGCTAGATTAGCTTCCGATGAGATTGAAAACGAAGAATATTTATCCGGGGTTTTTTTGAGCTCAGCTTTTATTGCAGAATTTATGGCTTACTTCAGCTTGAGAATTTACTGATTAATCCGACAGCTCGTCTTTGAACATGTAACATTTTGTACCTATTTACTGTATTTGAATTTTTCCAAAGGAATATTATGCCCATAGTCGTCTATCCTCGTGTACCGGCCGTTCTAAAGCAAATTACCATTAACTAAAGCAAATTACCGTTACCAAAGTAGATTGATAAATATACAGGAATTTTGAATTAAAATTTATTACGTAATATTACGTAAAATGCGCTATTTTAATTTAAAAACAATCGGTATCACCAAGTTGAACTGTCCTTTAAAATACAAGGTCAAACTGGATTAGAGTCGTGTATAGGTACTTGAAACATTGACAAACGTTAAAGTAAACTTGATAGGATTTACCATTCAGGTATTAACATTTAAGAGGCATAAGTATGTGCCATGTGCAGGGTCGCTGCTTTCAAAAAGCCCCTTGAACTTGTAGTAAGAGCATTATAAAAGTATTTGTATATAGTTTTCTAAACCATGAATGAACTTCCTTGTGCATAGACGTAATCGAAAGATGAAACGTTCTTACGGATATGCTTATAAATGTAAATCTAAGGCGATGGCTCAGTGTAGATTGGATAGTGGTTTGTAAGCTCCCCATGGAGCGCTTTGTACGAGATGCTACTCCCAAAATATCAATTTTCTAAGCTAAAATAAGTATTGTTAATATTCTCTTAGAATTAGAATCTATTTGGCACGTGTGGAATATTATTGCCAATGTCAAGGTTTCATAAGTAAGTATAATGGTAGTACCTATGTGTAGATAGGTACTTCGGGCGTGTGTTCCTGCTTCACTTATTGCATTTGCAGTCAGAAATCTGGAATAATTAGGGTGATGATGATGCATAGTAATAAAAGCGAAAGAAACCCGACAGTGACAAAGAGCCAGCTGAAGTGTGTTGAGTGAGATTGTTTCTATAACATTAACACACGTGCTGTTAGTGTAAACAATATCAACAATATAGGAAGAGCAATAGTTTGTGACTTCACACTTACTAGATTCTGCATCAAATGTATTTGCAGTGTAAATACGAAGCCTAGCAAATCCGAACGTATTTATTCTATTGCAGCAGCACTTTCACCGGGCTATCACTTTCACTGTATAGTGAATATTTCTCCTAGATTTCCACCATATGTTGTTGAATTGTGCAGCTATACATGATGAATTAATAAAAGTTTAGTGTGCGTTGTGAATATAATCACCGGATGCAACAGACATATTTCTCACCAACCTAATGGTTGCTCTTGGCTAAAGGCTACTCTCAAATTCCACTTGCGGATGATAAGCACGGCATTAAGGCAACTAAACTCATTTCATGGGATAATAAATCCTATCATTGTAGGAAAGAAGGCTTAGGGACGTCAATGTTCCGTCTGCACTCTAGATTTATTCCACATTCTTTAGTCTACTTGTGGAAATTTCCGTCCTCCAACGACCAGTCAATGTAATTACACCTTTATATTATGTAAGTACTGACAGTCTGAACATTCGTTTGACTCACTTTACTCATTTCATTACCATTTGATATTGGACATTTAAAAATTTCACTTTGTATAATGCTTGTCTTTTAAATAATCTTAAATATCTGTGTTGCTTGAAAGTAAATGGTGAAAACAATCAAACCTCCAAAGTAGGGTAACCGCAGACTTTAATTTACTTTAATGAAACTATTTCTTCTACCGTCAATTCCTAGTAAATATGTACCACATACCTAGGAAAAATTCTCAGAATTTCAACAGATGTCTAGTCTGGTAAGATGATAGGCTTTCGAAATGTTTTGTGGAAATGAGCTCGCAATTAAAACGGGAATGTTTACATAAATACTCCTTAACTTTGATGAAGTCGACTTAAGAGATTTGTTCCTGCTCATCCAAAGAAAAAGATTATGTCTACTTTTCTCTACCGCTCTCTCAAGCTATGTCATAGACAATGTATAAATTACATCTTGTTATTTTCTGTTTTCAATAGAATCTGGATTATGTTGTGGAAGCGATACCTATTACCTATGCTGCTACTTGATATTTGTTAGCTTAGTAACCAAAAGAGACAGTTACATAAAATCATTAATTTAACAAGGGATCTAAAATTTTCATTTTCAAAGATTATTGACGATATAATCAAAAGGAATTTTGCGCAGTAGTAAAATGATAAGGGGTCACATTTCCAAAACTTTTTGATGTAAATAATTACATAGTAATTTTTTTGTTAGATAAATCAACTCCGTCCCTATAATTTTTTACCCCTTTTATCTTCTGTGTATTATTAACTATACTAGTAGAAATTTTGTGCGCAGCAACGTAAACTACAAAAGGAGAGCTTTCTCGTTTAAACAAAAGAAACTAATTTTCGATTGCTCTTTTGAAAAATCCACAATCACAGATTTGTTGCATCACTTTTAAAGTCTACAGTTACTTTGTGACTCTTCTTTATCTATAAAACTAGCTGCAGACCTAGCACTATGTGCTAGAAAAATGTTGAAATAAGTTTTGTAGTAACTGCGCATGCGGATGAATTTCATCGATATACCGTTGATTAATTATTTAATAGACTAATTTTTGATGCCTAAGCGTTTTGACATGTAAAGCAAAATCAATCAGGTATTTATATTTACTTTTTATTGTCATTGGGGTCATGATTTGGCAATAACCATGGAAATTTGAATTGTCCCGTAAATTAATTGTCCGAGACTCCCTAACTAAGAAAAACATTGTTCAGTGTAAGTGAAGATTTGGTTATTGGTTGCAATAATTGTCCTTGCTTTGCTCACAACAACAATGCAGCCTCCGGTACAGTCAAACACGACCGAACGCGTTCGGTTGAATTCAGGCATCCCGAAAATTTTGCAAAAAGAAAATCACGTTGTCATAGAAACCGGATTTCGACCAACACACCCTAGACCCCACTGCTAAAGTAGGTGGAGATTTAAACTAATGAAAGGGGCGTGGTATTAGACCAATTCAAAACCAGTATTTCAATAAATTTGAAATAATTCCACTAAATTCGAAATAGTTTGATTAAATTCCATTAACTTCAAAATGATTCCAGTAAATTCCAATATATTTCAATGAATTTAAATTTGTTCCAAATCACTCTAAACAGTTCCAATTAATTCCAATCCGTTCTAACTCGTTCCAATTAATTCCAATGTGTTCCAAACCATTAAAAATTAATCCAATGAATTCTAATAAATTCCAAATAATCCTATGATTTAAAAAATGTCGCGAAAATGTTTGCAATGTGTATTTTACTTTTATAGAAATTAAAATTACACTTATTATTTGTGATTTAGTTGACGATTGGCCTGAGGCTAAATTAAAATTTTCTCCAAGTTATTCAATACTTTGCATTATAAATTGCGTGACTATTATATAACACGAGCTTATAATAGGAATTTTTGTGTTGGGTTTCGTTAGACTAGAAAACTGGCCTAAGGAACTAAAAGATGGTTTGTTTAAAGCATTGTTTGCTGGTACATGTATGTTTAAAAAAGAATGGCAGTTTGCGTAATCAAGAAACCAACTCAGCCACCCACTATAGCTACTGGCGAACATCAACATAATCAGCATCGTGCTAACTAAGGATGCTGGTATCTGTATGGCTGACTGCTCCATTTTTGTGACTGGTGCACGTGCACATTGCTTAGAAAGAGGAGCTAAAATGTACCTTAACCACCGTTAATAATAATACCCACACGGAAGAAGAAGAGAAAAGGAGATAGAAAGTCAACATTAAGAACAAATAATGGAGGATTGTGGCTGTCTAGTTGCAAGTCGCTACCTTTGCTATGCTATTCATTTTCCTTAGCTATTGTTCATCTGTAAATAGAATAGGCGAATTTCTTAGAACTCTTCAAGGTTTCTAATCCTCGGCTTCTTAGTCATTCTTCTAACCCTACTAGTAGCTCCTGCATGACAATGATACTCTGTCTTATTTAGTCTGTCTTCTTGGTTTGGTCTTGTATTTTCAGTCTCTTACAATCCCACTTCAAAGTAATACTTCTTGCAATAGGATCCATACTTGTACAAATATTTGGATGAACAAGCAAAAAATTTCACGGCTGAGACACAATGAGAAGCTAAGTCCTCTCCATACTAACTAGCAGCACATATCAACAAAAGCCGTCTCAGGAATGGCCAATATACGGTCAAGATTCCTCTGTACAGTTAATATTAGTGACCTACATCTAATGTAACGCACGCTTTTCTTACTTATCACAAAGCGAAACTTAGAAATGACAAACAAAATGCTGAAACTTAATTAAAACTCGTTCCTGACTATAAAGTCGAGTTACAAGTCTCAAGAACTCTATTCACAGTGGTTGGATACACTGACGCTGTGACTTTACCTATTCGGATCATTAGCATCGCAAGCCGATATTTATTGTAGCTCTTACGATATTTTATACAGACAGATTGTAGCGGAAATCTAAGATGATTGCCTATTTAAGTCAAGTACCAAAATTTATAAAATGGCCCATTTCTACTACAAACAGTAAGCTTGATAAATTAAAACCAACGCTAACCTCCCAATTCAAACAACCTTGGGCATTCATCCCTAATTTGTCTACACCGAAGTGTCAACACTACAGATACTGCATCCTAATCTACCCTAACCATAAATAATTGTGTCCACAAAAAGGTTTTGCAATTTAATCTCACTCTCCTGCTTAAACGGCTTAAAATCAAGAGAGTAAATTTAATACACTCCGGTGTCATATGTGGAAGACCAGCTAGGTCAATCAATCCCATAACTTTTTTATTGTGTACCACAACCGATTATTGAATACTGAAAGTGTCAGAGAGATTCAGGAACATTCAGGGTTGCAGTCAAAAATATTTTCGGGGCGGTACCCGATTTGTTTTGCATTTTGAGAAAAAAATATCTCAGATTCGAGAGGGAGAGAAAGTTCCCCTGTGACTCCCTCCCCATCGCTGTGGCCCTGCGATCGTAATTTCATAGATAGGACGGTGACTATTTCGTACATATTAAAATATTACCTACATTCCAATCCAACAGAATGTAAACATTAAATGCATACACATTACATACATAAATACATACACACCGATCGGCGATCTACAGATCAATTTTTTTAAACTTGGACGAAAAAAATCCAATGCCTCAATTTTGCTTAGTACAACATGGAACGTGAGGCGATATGACTTTTTTTCGTCCAATTATTTTATAACGCTAGTGTACATACATAGTACCAACAGAATTCTATGCGCACGTCCTACTTCGGGTTTATCTAATAGTAACAATAGCCTCAATTTACTACAGCCTTTCATGCTAGTATACTGTATACCTTACTATGACGAAATACTAATAAATATTACTAATTATGATATTTGTAAGGGATGTGAGAAAAGAGGGAAGTAAAGTACCTTATGGCTGTTTCTATATGGTATCAATGTATACAGGTAGTAACGCACAGAAGCAGTTGGTTCATTAGTTATAATCATTTTAGATGGGTATGTAAAAGCAATCGCATTCACATTACGCAGACCTCTTCTCTCAAGCATTACGTTTCTGTTTAAACTCAAAAAGTGTTATTTAAGCCTGATAGCTGTTGCTATCCTCCCGGAATGAACTCATAGATCCGGAGGAAATAGTGTTTCATTTTGGCAAATTGTTTTACATTTAACAAGGCAGCAGACCATTTTAGCCAGCTAAAAAGATAGTGGCGTAAGTGACCATTACTTAAATTACATTTTCGACTGGCTTAAAAGGATTTTGACCACCCACTAGGTCATTTCTACTACCATTTTAACCACTAGCCAGTGGATAGGGGAACTTTAGGGATAAAAAGTCTTTGAAAACAGAAAATCTTAAAAAGTCGTGTTTGGTAAAAGTTGTAACTGACCTGCATACTACGGCCACGAACTTGATGTCTAAATAGAATTGAAGTTTTTTAAAGTTTTGCTGGTGGCTGAGAATCATTAGTCTAATGGCATCTATTCACAGCAATAATCCAATAAGACTTTATTTTTAGTTTTCAGTCATGTAAAACGTAAAAGGTAGCAAATGTAATGATAAAACTTAGTCAAAGCCATGTAAACTATAGTAAAAATTAACGAGATCTAAAACTATTTAAACAATTGAGTAATGTCAAAAGCCAAAAGTCAAGTTTGTAATGGTATACAGTTACAATACAATTATCATGAAGAATGTGAAAACCAGTTCTTACCATTCTACTATTCACTTTCACATATGAACTTTTAATTAAATGTACAAAATTCCAAGGAAGGACAATTCACATTGATTTTGAATTTGTTTAATAGAAATGAGATTGGCTGAAGGGTAAATATTCCTATCATATAGTACATTTGAAGTATTATTAACCAAAACAAGTAGGAGTGAGTGCAGGAGTCCATAATTATTATTCAATTGGATAATGAGTTCTACTTCCCACGTTCCCACTAGATATTACCTCTGGGTAATTTAATCTTGTTTTACAGAATAATGCATCTTAAATTATAGACCACTGAAATGTTTTCCTAATTAATGAATCGCAATAGTTAGTTTTTACAAACAGTTTTTACGATTAGTCATTTCTTAGAATAAGGAACAGTTATAACAATAGTATTCATTACTTGGAGTTTGTACATACTTATTGCACATTTCTCTGTGACTGGTTACATTGCTTTGACTCTGAATGAATGTCATAATAAGGAGAACTTCAAGCCACTCATCAAACGAGAAACTTGAAAAGCAAAATGGCCTTGTGGGCTGTACGGATAATGGGTAATTGGGTATATATACTTTTGTGCAAAACTAATTGAATCGGTAAACTAACACATAGAGTCTAATACCAACCTAATACAAATGAATGTACCCTAGTACCTTTTGCATAGTCAGGAAGACCTAATTACATAGCTTGCTAAGAGAACCCCCCTAAAAGAAAATGCCAATGAATGCTCGGAGAAGATCGTTCCCAATAATATAGTGGTAGTGATAATATAATAACGACCATGAAAGCATCTGAAATTATTTCCCTGACTAGAAGTCTATGTACATAGTTCTGTCGCCTACTGACTCACTCTTTCTATTTACAATACAATTATATCTTAATGTAGTGCATATTATGTGGCTACAACCACTCTTTAAATGTCAAATCCTATCCTATGAACTTGGAATCATATTTTTGCAGATGAAACATATCAACCAAAATAGGCACCTATACTATGTATATCTACCTTAAATAACTGGCACAATAATTTAACTTATAATTTCGTAGTTGTATGTATGTAGTTCTCCGTACGCACTAATGAAACTATTCGTTTTTACTGCACCAATAGCTCTGTAAAGTAGATCCTGGCTACCTTAACATCCTCTTCACGAGCAAAAAACTCAACCGTGTAATTACTAGGTTCAATTCTCCATCAAAATTAGTTTGCAAGAGTGCACATATTTAATATACTATTATTATGGTTTCTATAAGCACTAGGACAACGTCAATAACTTAGATAGTCTACAGGTAAGTGCAGTTCTTTTCATACTTGTTCCTAGAAAAATTAGGTTTATAATTTCTTACTTTTCCAATCTGTACTGAAATTATCTAGGAAGGAACACTTTTTCTAATTTTTCATTCATTCAGGCTAACAAATATTATAATATCGAATGGTGCTTCAATTTCTTCTCCACAGTATTAAGGGGGCGCGGTAGTGGTAGGCTTTCCATGTATTTTCCTACTCAAGGAAATCATGGATAAGTCACCTAATTTTCATTCAATATGGGGATAGTTAGTCTCAAAATTTACACTGAAGACCCAGGAGGGTCACTAGTTTGAGATATGTTATGATTTTGACCTACAAAGGTCACAGTGGCCATTCTACCAAAAAGTTTTATTTTTTTTGGCGGGATAGGTTTATAATTTTTTTTAAAATAACTAAAAGACTTTTTGAACAAAACGGAAACTTGTGACCCTCCAGGACCCTGTACGAATATTATGTAAAAAAAATCACGATTGAAAACCGAAGCACTTTTGAGTTTTCTTTGATTTCCTAAAAAAGTAAAATTTGAATGTTTTTGTACTCAACTCAATGTAAATACATCGAGTTCATGCCAAATTCCGCTAGATACCTCGACGGAGGGGTGCGCCCCCTTAATTCCAAGGAATAACGAAAACCAGCTTAGGCATACATACATATTCCAAGGAGATCTATCTCAAGAGTTCCTTGCTATGTACTACAAGTCCACAGAAATCCGCAGCCGTTTTGTTATTAGACGTACGCAGCCGCTCACTCATTGGCTCTCGTATGTACCTATGTGTATTCTATGCGTGGACCATTTGTCTTATGCAAGTTAGCTTTCTATAGTGAAGCGCCAGCTTCACCGCTACCTATGGATATTCTATGGGAGTGTTTACTTTCAATATTGCTGCTAAACTGAATGAAGTAGCTGCAATACGCAGACAAAAATTGGAAGTAAGCCACATTGTCAATGACAACTTCATTATTTTTTAGATCTGCATTTCATTTTCAGATTTCCATAAAATAAAACATTTACGATTTCTTTCTGAAACAATTTCAGTGCGGATAAGATTTAGAATTTTGTGATTTGTACACAATCAGTATCAGTTGAAACTCATTTGGTAGACATAAAATTATTCTAATGAGTCAATCTTATATTTTTGCATTCTTCACTACAGTTTTACTTTTGGAAGGTATCCTTCATAATCGCCTTAGATTTCATCCGGGTAAAGTTTATTTTAATTAGTAGTAATAATAACCGTAGCATTAATTTAATAAGCCATATAACATTTCATTTCTAGTCTATGCCACAATAAACCCGGAAAATAAAATTAGCTATGCACTGACTAAGTATATTACACTCATACTTACTTCGATGTTATATAATATTTTAAACTTCATACTCATACACTCCCAATTCCAAACTTCAGAGATGTCGAGGAACTTGTTTTAGTGATGCAAATGATATTCAGTCTAATTCGGACCAATTCAGTTGATTACAGTCAATTTCGATCCAATTCGGTCCATTTCAGTCCAATTCAGTCTAGTTCAGTTTGGTCACAATCATGCGTTTCTTTTGATAGAATTTGTCGAAAGTGGAGTGATGTCAAATAATATTTGTCCTCGAATTTTTGTGACGATTTGATAAAAATTTCGTCATTGTCTTCCACTTTTTCGGCAGTTGCTCTACAAAGTCGAAGATCAAAGCCTGATTCATGTGCAAAAAGGCTTTCACAAGAGAGTCATAGTCGTAGGTAGTGACAATATCAGATTCGTTCAACATCTCACAATATTTTTCCTTACAACACTTTACTATAGTTTCATCTAGTAGAAACCAGTTTTCTGTGACTTTTAATCTACAATAGTGTCCCGCAATAAATGCATTATAATTACTACAATTACAATTTCATCCCTAATTTATTTTAATTTTGTTATACTAATAAATCACTTCAGTAGTAATGTTAAAATTTCCTAAATATGTTAAACAATTAAAGCCTTTACTCATGTAATGTGATTCATAATAGTAGCCCTGTTCTAACAACAATTTTAGGTTTTCTTTCTTGATAAGACCCTATATCAGTTAATGTGAAGAAATTCTTGAGTATTAAATCTTGACAAGTGTTGAGTATTACTTTGCTGATGATAACCATGAATTCTAGTCATGAATTAAAATCGAATATAAATTCATGTTTCAATTGCTACTAGCTATAAGCAGCTATGCTATAAGCTATTCCACATCAGAAATTTAGTCAGTTCTGAACATTTAAGGCTATCTCTGCTACCAATTTTCTGTTACACCACGATACACGAGATGCTATAGTTTCTAGTACTGGAGTGGAATATATACACATGCATATAATTTTTTAACACTGTCTATTTTATCAAGGCGTTTTAGATTTTACCTTATTGACTCCACTCTTTTCGTGACTGACTGGGAGAATTTCTAAGACCTAAATTTCTCATCGTCAGTAGAACGTAGGAAGTCAAAATTGGTCGCAAAAAAACAGAGTAAGAATTTGGTGGGGAGTATAGAGATTCATTTTGGAAATTTTGACGTTTCGAGCCCTCGGTACACAAATCAGTAATCTAGGACGGAGAATCTGTCTATTACTTTGAAATGATCTTAAAAATTGGAAACGTGTACCAATAGAGGCAGCCCTAATTCGTTGTTGCAGCCCACACACAGTAATAATAAACCGTTACATCGTGTTATGACAATTAATGTTTTCAATAATATACCTCAACACATACCTCCATGTACTAAATTTAGCACATGAAGGTATGCGTAGGGTTACGTTATTGAAAACATTAATTGTAATATAAGAATCACGTGTTTAAATAGGTATGCAGAATCTTGCAATATACGAATAATGAAAATGTCCCGAAGATTCTGACCATTAAATGAGCAAGTAATAATGTGCTAGTTTACACGTATGTATATGAAAATAAAACTTCGTAGAGAAGGGTGAAACTAAGAGTGAAACTTAGAATATTTATTTCGATTAAAGTACAGGCTTATATACTATAGTTACAGGATGTGTGTTCCAGTAAAATGGATAAAAGTGTTACATAAAATAAGTTTTAACTAGTGGTTAGTGACTAACCTATTTACAGTGTACAAAATTTACCACTTTTTAGTCTTTTTTACCATCACAGTGGTAGAAATGCACTTAATGGTAAAAATGCATTTAATGGTAAAAATGGTAAATTTTAGCGATTGATTAGACAGCTGAGTACAGATACACTAGACTTCCTAAAATATAAGTTTTTAAAACTTTATTTTCTATTGGCTGTGGATCTAAATCGTCCAATTTAGATCCACAAATGAAAAAAGTTTTTCATTTTTCAAACATCCTGAAGAAAAAACATCCTGAAGAACAAACCTGATACTCAACTACAGCAACTTTGGTTGAATCCTACTCTGATTGATTAACACTTATCAATTTGTGACAACAATGACCATCTGCTAAGCTATTTCATACTTTGGCACCGAATTTTATTCAAAATTCAAACACGAAATTTAAATGAAACTATTTTTTACCATTTTTACCATTTATACCACTTACCACTACTTTCTAGGTAGTGGTATTTAACGTTTAATACCATTAAAAACCACTTACCACTGGTAAGTGGTAAATGGTATTTGGTACACTGCCTATTTATCATCTAATATCTAAAACTTAAAAGTCTAAATAAAGCATAAAAAGGAGTTCATTGATTTAGGGCTGTTTAAGGAAAATAATTTAACCTAAATTAGTCCAGGAAAATCAGTTTATACTTTATACTTAACAATAGCGTAAATACATTATACATAGTGCACTGATTCTGTTGTATAGCTATAAGGAAAACAAAACTTTATTTACTACATGCATATGTGCGGTTGAGAGTCAGCAATAAATATATTTTTAGATACCTATTTACAGACTACGTCTTATTAATATAATACTTTAAGACTACGTACATATTATAATATTCTCCCGGCCTTTGGGTTACCGTAAGGGAAGACAAAAAATTGATAAATACAAGATATGATAAGCAATGATACTTAAAGAACGATATTAGTTTGAGTCTAAGAATAAGTAGATATGTGATAAAATACTGAAGAAACGGAAGAAAGGAAAGCCACAATGATAATAAATGCTAATTAACAAAGTCTCGTCGAGAGCGTAGAAGACGACGTTGATTTAAATTTTGTATGAAAACTGACATACCGTGACGATATTCCTTATGAATGCCAATATATCTTCGGGCTCGTTGGGCGTTCCGCAATGTGATTCTTGCGGCGTGAAGTGCACGGGTTTGAAGATTGTCACTTCTGATGGTGGTCAGCATTTTCGCACGGCGGATGTATTGTCGCACACATCTTTGCCGCGTGAGTGTTACCTCGGTTTGGAGATTACAGATGGCTTCATTTTGTATTGCCAATCCTTCCTGTGTATGTTCCAGGACCATTTTTGTATCATCTAATTTGGCTTGCACAATAGCCTTCGCTTGTAGGACCTTCTTTTTGTCTAAAACTTGACGAGCGAAGTCATCTTGATGTTCCCAAATCTCAGTCTGCTTTTTCCTGAGAGATTGGGAGAGATGAGCAATTTCTTCATCTTTGGCTTCTAATTGTTCCCGAAGAAGAAATTGGCCCTCAGGTTTATTGTCCCGTAGCTGTTGTTGGAGTTGTTTATTCTCAGCTCTGAAGAGAGCACCGGCCTGTTCATATCCTTTTGATAGTTTCTGTAGGTTTGAATAGTCATTTTTAACTTTTTTAAACTTAGCACACAACTTTTTTCGGTTGTTTCGTGATGATTGAATTTCAATTTGATTTTGGAGTTTTTCTTTATTCATTTTGTCAATTTCAGATTGGAGTACTGCGTTCTGAGCCACTGCTTCTTCTAACTGTAGATTAAGATCATGATGGTTATCATTGACCTCATCATAACGGCTGTTAAGATCGGTAATGGCACGTTGCAAGGTGGCATATCTTTCATCCTTGTATACGATATCTGCTTGGAGAATCTCGTTCACACCTTTGAGTGTTTGATGTTTTTCCTGGAGATCCTTCAGTTCATTAATCCATACGTCATGGTTTTGTTCTAGGATGAGATATTCAGTTGTTTTCTCCTGAAGTCTTTGTTGCTCGTTACTGTATCGGCCTTGCCACAGTTTTATTGTTGCCTTATTGTTTTCATGGGCACAAGTAACTTTCATGAGTTCGGCGGTTGTTAACACTAATTTTTCATTTGTGCTTTCCAACCGCTGGTTGGTAGATTCAACCAAATCACATAATTGTGTCACTATTGGTTCCACTTCACTTTGTATCTTTAATGCAACATTGTATTTTCCACTTACTTCAATATAACTGGCTCGACACTGTTTATTCCACTGTTTCACATAGTTATATTTTTGAAGCAATTCAACGAATTTTTTGTTGGAATTGTCAGCATTTGTAGGTATACAGTTTCCAATTTCAGCAGACAGGGAACTATTGCTATCACTGTCACTATCGTAGCTCGAAAAAATTAGATCCATTTTAAGATTGAAGAGAGAGCAAATCGGTAAGAAGAACAAGTCTGGATAACCAACGTGATGTTAATGAACTATTGAGGAATTTCTTCACTGGTTATAAAATAAAAGGTAAATTAAGAATTATTAGTATGAATACAGCCTTGTGACAGAATATTTCCTTAGTGCAATATAAGCAGTTCATTTAGTGGTGGATGTGTTTAACAGGAAGTAATTATATATATAGGAACTATCAGTTTGCGGTTGAGGATATTGTTTGTTTTCTTGTGGTTCCCTTTGTAGGGACTCCTGTCCGCTTAGTAGGAACAGTTTTACTCGTTTTAGAGTTTATTTTCTTATGAGCTGGAAAAATACGTAACCGCATGCTCTTTATCTGTTTTTGCAAGGACTGTATAGTCGCCAATGCTTCTATGTGATGTTGGTTTTCTCTACTCCAGTCCCATTCAGCTTTTTCCTTTTCTTCTATCGCCTTTTCCACATCTAATTTCAGTGTTTGAGCTACAGTAAACCAATATTTCATGTCTTCGTGAATCATACGTTCTCTGCCAGATAATGGGCAGCTAGTGTTTGTCAATGGATGCGATGCGGAAGGTCCAGGGTGCAGTAATGTATTTAGTATTTGTTGGATTCTGGTTTTCTCATTATGTATTTCTAATACATAGCGTTCTAGAAATCGTATACGGGTAGCTCGCATGCTTGCGAATTGAGAATTAGAAGAAATCGTATTTTCCAGATTAATGATTTTGCGCCGTAATTCCAAATTTTCTTGCACTTTAGAATTAATCACGATGTTGTAATCATCTATTTGGTTGAGTTCTGCATCTTGGAGTATCGCTTCGTTGAAGGACTGTGAATTTAGTTGTTGGGTGGACTCGGAGGTTATAAATTCGTCAATTATCGAGCTTATGTCTATCAATGGAGGAGTAGTAAGAAGATTTATGATTTCTTTTGTAGGACCGGTAGGAACTATCGTGGTTGTTGGGGGGTTGCTGATTTCACTTGTGGATGCGTTCACAACTAGCACTTTACTTGATTCTGGAACTGTAGGGGTCTGGTGACTTAAATCCAATGGTTTTTCTGCTTCAAGAGTAGAAGTTGTGTTTTCAATTTCGTTATTTACTGTTAAAGGGGGTAAAGAAAATGGGGACCATGGTAAAGGAGCGATATCAGGTGAAGGTACCATGGGAGTGTTTAAAATAAATTCGAGTTCTTCCATAGTTCCGTTGAAAAAGTGTTGAGAGGTATCCATACTGCAAAGACCGGATGGAACTACTTATTAATTTATTACGGACTTAATTCTAAGACAAAATTCAGATTCTTATGTACTATTTGGATAACATATGGTCCATGTTTCTATAGCTTATTTCTATGGAACGAAGATTTTACATTTATTTGAGACAATTGTGTAAAAATGGACATCTTATTCTATTGTTAATTTTAAGAACTAAGTAATATTTAATTGCGTTATATCATCTTTTTTATGAGCCGTTGAGAGCATAGGTACAATATCCCAGCTAAACAGGCAATAATAAGGATGAATACTATTATTTTTAAAATCCATGAGGAAAATATCGAGGATAAAAAGGAACCAATACTAAATGGCAGTTGGAGAACTGACTTAATATTGGCCCAGTTTAATCCTAAATTATCCCAACTAAAACCAGAGGTTGTTGACTCTGTTTTATTGGTATCTTGGAATAATGTGAACGATGTGTCTGTCATTTCATCTCTGACATCCACATCTTCTGAATAATGTAAATGACCTGTGATGGTCAATGGAATAACATGTTTTGCGCATTTGAACGTACAATTCATATGCACATTTGGTTGAGATAATTTCATTATAATTTGGTGTTTTGTAAATTGATCCGTCAATGGTACGGGGCTAAAAAATCCAGCGTCTGGACATTCTAGCGTACCGGTTTCAGATCCGATGTCAACCTTACCAACCAAAATTAGCTCAGCTGATTCCAAACAATTAAAGCAACCTGATAAGGATATTATCTCCACAGAGCAAGAGATATCTTGGATTTCTTTAGTTATTTGGAGATCGTTGGTAGTCATTTGAATTTCTAGAGCTGAAGTCGAGGCTGAGAGAAAACTGATATTGACTGAGTCAGCTATTAACATACCATTCTCCAATTTTAATGGTAGTCGATTTTCAGCTAAAACCTTTTCGGGGTCTACAAGGTCTGCTACACAGCGGACCCCGTCCTGGGTAGGTATGGTTCGTACCAGACCAAGATTAGCAAAGCAGTTGTGGCTCACAGTTTTAGCGTCTTGCTCTTGTGGGCATGCAATCTCGCCTATACTACCTATTTCAGTTTGTCCGCGATTTAAACAAGCAGACAAGCTGTATTGATTATTTCTAGACAATAGGCATTGATTTAGAACTGGGGTGTATGGTTCAGTGATTGATATAAGGGTGAATTCCATTTTTCCTATTTTTACTGGAATTCCTGCATGAATAGTGGTTAAATTAGTAGTTGTTTCATTTCCTAAGTGGTGTGTAATGCTTAGTTTTACCGAATTCCTCCATTCATTGCATTTCCAAACCTTATATGCTTGGTTGGTGGGATTTACTAATGCCACACGATAAAAATTGCAATCTGATGGAATTGGGAGGAAACACCAATTGTGACGGAAATTACGGCAATAATTCCAACCCAAGTTGGTTTCTGTAGACCGAAATTCTTTGATTGTGTCATTAATGCCGAAATTTTCGCAATGGGTTCCATGACATAATGCAGAACCAAATATATTGTAACATTTAATCGCACTAGTGCAATGTGGTACTGCCTTGGGAATATAATAGAGTAATTCCTTCATGCACGTTAATGCAACCGATTTAGTTTCAATAACGATTGAACCTAAAACGTGATTTTTGGCATCTTGAATACGAAAGCATGTTTTTTGATCAAGTGCCGCAAGAGATAATCTAGTATTAATGCGTACGGTGCATGTTGTTGTAGTATCTGAGGCATAGTGACATTCTTTGGATTGGGCGGAAATGGATGCAAAATCTGAGCACCCATAACATAAGAAAATGGATACCCATAGGGAAAATATAGTCAAAAGTCTTGTGGGCAAATAGTCTCGTCGGCGTACCCGAGTTGAGTTTCGACGTGCGCTACGAGTTTCGTTTCGTGCTTCGACTATAGGTGTGGATATATGTGGGGCTACTTCTATAAGCGGGGTCCCAATATCTTCATCTGATTCTCTAGTAATTGGTTTCGGGCGGGTTTTCCTCGCCCTCATGAATTGTATAACAATTCGTAAAGGCCACGAAATACACCGTAACAGGGTGCAAATAATTTTCGAGATATATATTACCGTAAAAATAATTGAGGAAAGAGTTAGTGTGGCTATTGCTATAATCACGTATTGGATGTAAGTGTAGCAGGAGAAATTTCTCCATCGGTCTGCGCAAAAATGACAATCAATTAATTCACAAAAAGGGAATTCGAGGGCATGTTATTGATCTAATTGTCGGGGAATCGTAATCAAGTACCCAAATTTCTATTTGTAATTTACCTGGGGAGCTTGACATACTTTTGGTTAGCTGTAAGGCTGTCTCAAATGAGGTTGGGACTACGGACACAAAATTAGGGTTTTTCTGAGCTTTTATGTATTTGGCTACTATTCCGGGGGTTGAAATTTTAAGACCGGTTTTAGTACACTCAATGCTACACGTTGCGCATGGATATACTGTTTGAGAATGACTTAAATCTTCCTTTCGGGTAAACAGCCTCATTGTACCCCAACATTGGGGGTAAAAATCGCCCAAGGGGGATATCATGCGGTGAAGCAGCGTTGAAGAATTGTAACGACATTCGCAATTAGCTCGAATTTCGTTAGTGCAGCCGAACTGTTCGCAGAATAATCTGTCACCCTTGCATTGTTTGGAGGTACATTTTTCTTTCGTACACGAACCCTTGCAAGTGTATGACTCAAAAGATTCCTTTCGGGCGTCTTGTTGTAGATTTAATTTTAAAAGCGGATGTAATTGCCCGTCTTGAATGATCACGGGAACATTTTCATACTGCTCGGTAAAATGTTGACAATGTTTTAGCACATTGTCACCGACGGCACATAGTGGTGATCTGACATCGTCTTGATAGAATATCGCCGGATCTGGAGCTGTAAAATGTGACTGGCATTCCAAGTCATCTAATGTAGTCTCCTTAAATTCCTTGCATTGTGTGTCGTTGGATACATTCAAGCATGAAGTGCCCTCAGGTGCAATCATTTTTCCGGGATCGCATGTGATATTTCGAAAGCAAAGAGTTCCGTTTATTTTTGTATGCAGCCAAGAGATAGTGCTTGTACATTCTGGAATTTCATGATGTGGTGGCCACTCATATTCACATGGAGAGGCTAGTTTCGAGAGGTTTGGCTGAGTTTGATGAAACGTTGCCATTCCTGATCCAATCAGTAGTAATATTATAGTTGTAGTTATAATTGTTGTTGAGGAGTGGGTTGCAGTGAGACGGCGTCTTGGTAATAGTAATTTCTTATATGCACTGCGGTACTGCGGGTTTGAAATCGCATAGATCAGTACATTTGTCCATGAGGAGGACCATGCAAGTAGTGCACTTCCGATATGTACTAATTTAGATACTTTTTCTCTCTTCGGGTCGTACAATTTTAGGATGATGACAGGCTGAAAGTTGAATAAAAATCCAAGGAATACGAAACAAATCATTCGAAATAGTTGTTTTTCCTCCTTGTTTCTTTCTTCGTATCCAGTAATGGATCTTTGAGTTAAAGTGCCGACTTGTCTTCTTATTTTCCGTGTGTAGAAGAAAATTCGTGCGTAATAATATATAATGATTGCAGTAGGAAAGCAAATTCCTACTATCCAAATCATCTTCTTAGGGGATTGACCGTATTTATCTGGAATTATAGAGCATGAAGCTGGGTTGTTTGGCTTGGGGCCTAATTTCCCCCAAATTCCTATTGCTGGAGGCGTGACCATTAAAAAACTTAAAACCCAGGTAACGATGATCATGAACCACATACGATATTTGGAGAATAAATTAGGATAGTCCCAGTGGTGAACTATACACACATATCTATTGAATGATATTGTGAGGATATTGGCCAGTGAGCAACACAAGTTTCCGTATAGAAACCATGCATAAACTTGGCACATGAAGGGTCCTAACATCCATGCATCGTAGTAGTATCGTACTGCTGTCATTGGAAGTGTCACACTGCTAAATAGCAAGTCTGAGCAGCATAGACTCATTATTAGCCAATTGAATTTGTTCTTTTTTAGTTGTGGAGTTCGGCTGATTGCTATTAAGGTTATCGTATTGCCAATAAATCCGAGAATGGCGAATATAATCACACAATAGAATACCATGGTGGTAGTCCACCATGATCTGATCTTCTTATTCTGGTCAATTTCTGTGGCCGACGTTTGTTGAATGTTTGCTAAGACCATGACCACAGCGGTATAAATCCATGGCCATGCTGATGATTTCAGGCATTGATTTAGATATAGTTTTGGCATTTCGTAGTATCCTTTTTCATGGGCTATATGTGTAATCCTTGAGCCTGTGGCTGTTGGTTTGTTTTCCAATTCATGTGGTAGTATTGGACAATCGAAATCATCTTCGTCTGAATCCGGCAGTTTTGCTAATTTGGAAATTGGTCTTAGAAATTCCTTCACCGTTTTCTGAAATTTACCTCTTTTTTCGTCATACGTGCTTTGAGTTTCTACCGTAGTAACTCGAATAAGACCGTCCTTTGCAGGATGTACTGCTTTTATTCTGCCAGTGCGCCACTGAAGTGGCGGTTGGTTGTCTTCCATTACTAAGACCAAATCTCCCGTTTTTAAATTTACTTGTTTTGACATCCATTTCTGCCTTTTCTGTAAGGATAATATGTATTCCTTTTCCCATCTTTTCCAGATTTCTTGATGTCGACGCATAATTCGTTGATATTTATCCAAACGATTCTCCTTTAAATGAGTGACGTCATGTTCTGGGTTCATGGTGAGAGTGTGGCCAATAAGAAAATGTCCTGGTGTCAATACGTCTAAATCCCTTGGATCTTCAGATATTGCTGTTAATGGGCGAGAATTGACTACTGCTTCAACAAATGTGGTTATAGTCTCAAATTCTTCCCAGGTGTATTTGTAAATGTCATTATCGATCAATTTTTTCAGATGATTTTTGACCAATTTTACTGCAGCCTCCCAGGACCCGCCTTTATGGGGTGCTGCTGGTGGATTGAATTGCCATATAATTTTCTCGAATTCAATATCTGGTAGTATCTTGTTCCTTGTTTGTATGGCTGTTTTCATTTGTTCGTGAAAGTCGTCCATTCGATTACTTGCTCCAACAAAGTTGGTACCGTTATCTGAATACATATGAGAGGGCCGTCCTCTTCGAGAAATGAAACGTCGAAATGCCAATAGAAACCCATCAATTGACATTGAAGATACGATTTCCAAATGTATGGCCCTCGAGCTCATACAGATAAAGAGAGTTAGCCACACCTTGAAGGGGCCTCCACGGCCTGTGAGGTTCCGAAGTAGGAATGGTCCGGCCAAATCCACACCACAGTGTAGAAATGGGCGAATATCACTGAATCTGGCAGGAGGAAGCTGTCCCATTAATTGGGTTTCTGGTCTGGCCTTGTATCGGAAACATGTTAAACATTTGTTAATGACACTCTTGATAGTTTTTGTTGCATTCGGGATCCAGTAACGTTGACGAATATGTCCGTTTATTGTTTGTTTTCCTGCATGAGCTAGAATGACGTGAGTGTGAAGAATCATTGCTCTTGCCAATGGATGGTTTCCTGGTAGTAATATCGGGTGTTTTTGTTGCAAACGGGAGGGGGCATTTTCTAGCCTTCCCCCTATTCGAAAAATGCCTTCTTCATCTTTAAACAGGTCCAAATTTTTGAATGGGTGATGTTTCTGATTATGAACCTTGATACCTAGGTCAGGGTATATGCTTGCTTGGATTAGTCCAGCTATGTTCCTTTCAGCTGAATCCAATTCTAAAGGCCCGATAATCACTGATTTTCCAACATATGTACAATGTGTAAAGCGGAGAATGTAGGCCATGACTCGAATGGCCTTTTTCCATGATGAGAATTTGGATAGACCTTGTAGTACAATATTTTCATCTCGAGGCGATATGGCACATATTAGATTTTTCTTTTCTTCAATCTTATCAAATTCGTTGCTACAAGTTGTTGGATTGAATGTAGGTACTGGATATTTTGGTTCTGAAAGCCATTTGGGTCCATGCCACCATAGCGGGTGGTTTCGCAGCTCTTCGGGATCCAGTCCTCTGGACGCGCAGTCACTTGGATTATCTTCTGATGATATATGGTGCCATTGATCCTTAGTCGTTAGTTCATGGATTTGGGTGATGCGGTTAGCAACGTAAATTTTCCATCGTGTAGGTTCTGAATGGATCCAATTAAGTACAATCGTACTGTCACACCATAAATGGATTGCGGCATATTGTATGTTCCATAGTTTTTTGATATGATCAGCCAAATTTGCTAGTAGAACAGCTCCTTGTAATTCTAATCGTGGAATCGTCACTGTTTTAATAGGAGCAACTCTGGTTTTGGCTGCAACTAGATTTATGTCCACCTTATCGCCCTTTCGTCCTCGTAAATAGATAACAGCTCCATATGCCAATTGGCTGGCATCGCAGAATCCGTGGAGTTCCCAGATGAAAGATTTGTCATACTGTAAACATCTGGGAATACGAATCTTTTCTAATTGTTGTAGATTTTTGGCGTAATGTAGCCAATTTGTTAGGATTGGTTCTGGGATAGCTTGGTCCCATTCAATATTCTGAGTCCAAATGGTTTGCATCAAAACCTTCGCCTTGGTTATGACAGGAGCTAACAGGCCTAGAGGGTCGAAAACCTTAGAAATATCAGAGAGTATCGTTCTCTTGGTGTGGGCCTTGGATGGATCAAAATTAACCGTAAACATAAATCGATCGGTCGAGGGCAGCCATTTTAAACCTAATGTTTTCACGGTGGCTGTGTTATCAATTTTCATTGGGTTTTCAGACGATTCTCTTAAGTGGAGTGGTAATGTCTTGAGAAGTTGTTTCGAATTACTGCTCCATTTGCGTAGCTCGAAGTTTGCAGTGGCCATCATTTGTATCAATTCGTCCTTGGCTTGATTGGCGGTGGCCAAATCACAATAAGAACTCATAAAATCATCAACATAAAAGTGCGCTCTTACTGCTTGTGCAGCTAACGGAAACTTGGAGCCTTCATCTTCGGCGAGCTGTCGTAATGTTCTGCAGGCTAAAAATGGTGCAGGTGAAAATCCAAAGGGTATTGTGTTCATTTTGAAGTGTTGTAATTGTTCGCTTGGATGTTTTCGCCAAATTATCCTGGCGAAATCTTGTTCTTCCGGATGTACTCTTATTTGTCGGTACATTTTTGCTATGTCAGCCACGACAGCAATTGGTCTTAACCGGAAGTAAAGAAGTTGGTCAAATAAATCCGGTTGGATAGTAGGTCCAGGGGCTAATATGTCGTTCAAAGAAACTCCAGATGACGTTTTTGCAGATGCATCGAATACAATACGAACCTTGGTCGTAGTAGAATCCGGTTTGAAGACTGCATGGTGCGGGATGTAGTAATGGTGAGGTCTTCCAAATGGATTCTCGTCTGCCAAATGAACTGGTTCCATTTGACCTGCCTTTAGGTATTCTTCAAGTTGATCATTGTATTCTTGTTGTAAATTTGGAAATTTTTTCAATCTGGATTCTGTGCTCAGCCATCTTCGTATGGCTGCTGCCTCGGAATTTCCTAATTTTTCGGTACTTTCAATAAATGGCCATCTTATCTGGTATGAGCCATTAGGTAGCCGAACCGTATTTTTGACATAATGCTCTTCGCAAAACTTTTCTGTTTCAGTCATAGGAAGTTTTGTGGGTAATTGCTCAATTTGCCAAAACGTTTCCATGTTGAATGGAGCCATCGGAATGGGAACTATATCCTTCCTTTTTATTGCGGTGCAACAAAGTTTAGTGGTTTCATCTTTTGTTTCCCCTAGAACTACGTATCCAAGCGTAGTTCGGTAAGCACTAGGTGTCCCGCTCAATCCAGTGATTTTCTTAGCTTCCATGACTTTATCATAGATTGCTGATCCAAGCAAGACTTCTATTGGTCGAGTTTCGTTAAAAGTAGGGTCAGCCAGTGGTAAGCCTTCTAAATGAAGTAATTCTTTCTTGTCGAATGATTGATTGGGCAAGGGTGAAGTGATATCTGGCAAAATATAAGCGATAACTCGGTATGAATTGGTTGGATGGACTATAGATTGAATCCAAAACATCGTTTTTCCGAGTGAGGGAATCGTTTTCCCTCCGGCGACTGTAAATCTTTTGGTTTCACCAAATCCTTCTAGTTGAAGTTGTTTTGCCATTTTTTCTGTTATAAAGGAATTCTGTGCTCCACAATCGAGGAGACAGCGGACTCGGCGAGTTTTGCCGTTATTTTGGAGATTAACAATTGCTGTGGGTAGCAATCCTATTTCTTCTTCTTGTTCATCAAGAAGGATCCTTGAGTGATTAAGGACTGGCATCTGTTGCCCTTTTCTATGTGGGCTACTCGATCTGGGTGACTCGGGTTCTAGATGTGTCGACGTATGATGCCGTTTTCTACAAGTCATACATGAAAACTTGCTAGTGCAATTGCTAACCCGATGATTTCCTACACAGTTAAAGCATTTGCGATTGGTCTTGATCCAATTGATTCTTTCCTTCACAGACATGGCTTGATACTTGGGACAGGCTGTGACCCTGTGGTCTTTCTTATGACATAAGGAACAGCTGTTATCGTGACTGTCCTTGCAAGGAAATTGGCTTTGATTATCATTTTTAAATCTGGAAGGTCCAAATTTACTATGCCCTGGCGAGGGACTTCTGTTCTGACCCTTCTTATGGAATCGTGGCGGAGGTTTTCCAGCGAAGTTGACGGATTTTTTTCTTTCACTCTTCCGTCTTGATTGTCTCTTTTTCTTAGTGCCGCTGGCAACACTACATATGCTAGTAGCGCTGGTGCCTGAGGTTTCGCTATCAGAGTAGTTATCGGTAGTTTCTCCTTCAGTATCCTGAGTCGCTACCATAATCCGTGGTCCTTTTCTGGACTTATGATGAAAACGTAATTCCTTCGGTTTATCCCCTGATTGTTTACAGGTATTACGTATCTGGGTGTTGAGGCCTATGGCCTTCGCTTTTTTGGACAAGAATTCTAAGCATTGTTCAAACGTGGGAATATCGTCATTTTTAATGGAATCATTGAATGCTTTTGCGGTTTTACTGTCCAATCTTCCCAATATAAAATGTATGTAGAATACATGATATAATGGAACTTGCGTATTAATCTCCTTAAGATGGGCCTCTGATGCTCGTGCAATGTCAACGAGTCTATTAATGCCATCTTCCGTTTGAATCATGAGTGTAGGTAGATCTAGAATGGGTTTCAGGGCTGCATGAGCCATTTCTCTTGGTGTGTCATAACGTGAGGTTAGCCTCTTCCATGCAGTCTCCCAATTTTGGTCATTAACTTTTAAATCGCTGTTAATGTGTTTTCTACTACCGTCCTTTAATGCATCGTTAAGTAGCCTAAGTTTTTGGGCTGGGGAATATGCTGGTTCTTTGATAACTACTGTCTCAAAGTTATCCTTGAATGCTGACCAATGCTCTGGTTTGCCTGAAAACCTTGGCAGACTAAATTTAGGAATTTTCAGTTTGTTCACTGAACTCGAGTTGGCAACGGTTTTACTAGGACAGATAACCTTTTCTAATGCCATTAACTTTCGTAATATTCTATGATAATTGGATTCTAATGAATTGTAATATGCCACTGCTCTTTCTTGGGGAGTAGTTTCTTCTCCTTCGTGAAGTTCGTTATCATATATTTTAAAACAATTTTTCTGTTGTTTGTCCAGATCTGTTTTCA
Organism: Tomocerus qinae; assembly: GCA_020055645.1. NCBI lineage: Eukaryota > Metazoa > Arthropoda > Collembola > Entomobryomorpha > Tomoceridae > Tomocerus > Tomocerus qinae. The sequence continues at coordinate 15,732,777 of CM034548.1, read as the reverse complement.
ATTGTTTTAGTTCCTCTAGATAAATTTCTATGTCTATTTCGATCAATTGTCTTCGGTTTTCTTCATGATCTTCAATAGCCTGGTCTATTTTGTCTAAAGCGGCAGCTATGGCCGCGTGATTATCTAGATGATCTTCCATGTTAGCGAATATTATCCGTCTACGGGCTCTTTGGCCTTCATCGTCGTCTCGGGACTGGGGGGTACTTTCCCTAGATCTATCATTGTGACGTCTTCTGTTATTTCCATTTTGGTCTCCATCGTCACCTCCTCCGTTCTGATCCCCTGGGGGTAGATTTTGTTGTCCGTTTGGAGGAACCTGGCCATCCATTCTTGGTGGAGGAGTGTAAGGTCCTTGACGATTGCCTACGGGGTTTCGGTTTGGAGACCGGTTTGGGGTTCGGTCACCGGTTTGTCTTCCTTCTGGATTTTCTTGGTTGTTGCCAAAAAGTGGTTTGATAACACGTGAGAAGAGTGATTGGCGCGTATCCCTTGGCAGGGTCGGTGTATCTTGACCTTGCAATGCGGGCACCGCTCTGTGCGGTGATAACGAATGAGACTGGCTAGTTGATACTTCGGGGGTGGTACCACGAACGCTTTGGGATCTAGCGTGGGGGGTAGTACCTCGTCGACTTGAGATATTTGCGAGCTGGTTGCTGAGTTCCCTTTTTGGATCAGGGATGGATTGTTGGATGCGCCTGAGCTTTGCCAGAAATTCGTCGTCAGAGATGAATTCTTCGTCGAGGTTTGTTTTAGTACTGGCTGTACTACTTGCAATTTGTTGATTTCTATTTCTTGCTTCTGTATATGGGCTTTTTGTAAGGTCAAAGTGTGCAGGGAGTTGGGCCTGCCCTTGCTGTCTAGTGTATGCTCTACTAGATGTGGGGGATTGTTCATCCTGAGGGTCACTCATTGGCTAGGTACCATAGCTAGTGCTATGACTGCCACGAGAACATATATGGATGTAAGTGCTATGATTGTCAAAATGACAAGCCCTGGCCACCGAAAAAATAAAGGGACAGTGGGGGCATAGAAGAAAAAAAATCTGACCTTTTGTTGGCACTGGATCGGAAAGTAATTCGGAAGCCAAGTGCGAATAAATCCACGATGAGAGAGATGGTGAGTAGAGGTGAGACCGTCGCTGGTTGGAAACAAAAGTCCGATGAATGAACACATGGACTGCACAAAACGTAAGAAAATCGACGGAATGTAAATCGAGCACGGATCGAGTCAGGCGACACAATAATAGCAGTAGTAAACACAATCGAGTAGTAAAATGAGCGAGTGGCAGATAAACAACTGCACTGACCGCAACGGTGAGGTTTGTAAACCGAACAGAAGCCTGACACGATGTAATAGAGTTGGCTATGCGAGCCACACACCACTATGAAACACAGTCTGAAAAAAGTCGTGTATCGAGTGAGCACTACTAGGCTCAGCTGGGAAAATGCGAGACGAAATGACTATTTTAGCAGAATAGTCATTCACACACACGAGAGAAATACTTATATGGAAGCCGGCTGAAAAATAAGTATATAACACATGTCTCGCTCACGGTATCCGGAGAACGTAGAGAAGTTCATGCACGGATATGTCACGGAGAGTCCTGTAAGGGCCTGAGGAAATGGTGGGCCTTAAGGTTCACAAAATCGGAGTTCAAAGGTTAGCACGGGGAGCCAAATAAATAGGTATGCAGAATCTTGCAATATACGAATAATGAAAATGTCCCGAAGATTCTGACCATTAAATGAGCAAGTAATAATGTGCTAGTTTACACGTATGTATATGAAAATAAAACTTCGTAGAGAAGGGTGAAACTAAGAGTGAAACTTAGAATATTTATTTCGATTAAAGTACAGGCTTATATACTATAGTTACAGGATGTGTGTTCCAGTAAAATGGATAAAAGTGTTACATAAAATAAGTTTTAACTAGTGGTTAGTGACTAACCTATTTATCATCTAATATCTAAAACTTAAAAGTCTAAATAAAGCATAAAAAGGAGTTCATTGATTTAGGGCTGTTTAAGGAAAATAATTTAACCTAAATTAGTCCAGGAAAATCAGTTTATACTTTATACTTAACAATAGCGTAAATACATTATACATAGTGCACTGATTCTGTTGTATAGCTATAAGGAAAACAAAACTTTATTTACTACATGCATATGTGCGGTTGAGAGTCAGCAATAAATATATTTTTAGATACCTATTTACAGACTACGTCTTATTAATATAATACTTTAAGACTACGTACATATTATAATATGTTTCTATTATGTTGTTTGTATTTGTGTCATTCCCAAATATTACTGACAGGAATAGGACAAGTTTGTCGCAGTTGTGAACTTGTGTTGACAGTAGTGCTTTTAATGAACTTTTTTCAAGTGCAAACAATGTAATAGTGCGGTACAAACTTTTTGTAGGCGGCCAATTACAGTGAAAACTGTAAAATGTAATTAAAGATCATTTGTAACGGAAAAAGTGAACTCTGTTAATGTGTTTTAAGTGTACAGTGTGTTCATCTGTACATAAATATTTCTCAGAAGAATTAATAAATGTCTGTGTAATGGACTTGTTAAAAGTTTTCAGCGTTTTAAACTTTGTGTTCAAACTTTCAGAGATTTTTTTAGTAACCCAAGGTCTTCAATAGTTATCGACTTGTGGTAAACTCAATCTCACGTTTCTTGCGATTTCTTGTTTTTCATCGAATAAAGGGAGATATAGACCATCTCAAATTGAAATCAGTAGCATCCTATAGTAGCATACATACATTTTAATTTTCTGAGGAAGCCTTTTATGGTGCACAGTGGGTAGGTGTGTCTATTGTCGCGGAATTGCCACGAGTAGGTACTTTGCAATAATGACAATCCTATTGTAACATAAAATCACCTGAGCATAATGACAAAGTTCTATACACCATGATGATACTAATATGGGATGAAATGCAATAATAAACTTGAAATCGTATGTAAAGAATGTTCTGGTTGTACTTTCAGGAGAACGTGACATGTTCGATAGAGAACTCGTGGCTATCTGACTGCAACGACGATCCGCTGAAACTTACCGTGACATTGCTAAAGTCACTAGCTCTCGGAGTGATTATTCTGCTTACTATCAGTGGGAATATTTTGGTTTTGATGGCCGTGGCTCTGAGTCCTAATCTGAGAAGCTCTACTCATTACCTCATTGTCAATCTTGCGGTTGCAGATCTCCTTCTCGGAACAACGGTCCTCCCCTTCTCGGCCGCCTTTGAAATTACTGGAAAGTAAGATAATTTATTTCTACTTGCTCCTCATATGAAGTTCACTCTTAAAATGCCAAACTTTCACTTCCTCCCTTCAGCGTTTACTTTTATACGCCAGACAATAAATTTTCGAAGGATTTCTTAACTAGATGAAGATGAATATTCACTTGTAACTAAGTCCAATGTAGAGTAACCTATCTGCATTTAATAACTAAGCCTTACCTTGAGATAGTCTGTGGTATGTAGTAGTCATGTACCTACTACGTTAACTTTCCTAAGCTTACTCTGCTTTCCATTTTCATTTCAAACTAATATGATGTGGTTACATGGTGCTAAATGGTAATTATAGCTTTAATAAGTTTTCCTTTATGCTCCCAGCGCAATGACCTACATACATACATTATCTGTATAGAATTATCATTAGACGTAATTTGTTGGACTCATATTAATTTCATCCCCGAGGAAATTATAATTGTTCCCAGTTCTTGGACGAGTACATATAGGAATATAAATTGATAATTCTATAGTGCACCTAAATATTTTGATATAATATTTGGTAAATATACCCATGTTAATATTTCCCAAACTTTCTATCTCATAACAGGCAGGTACCTACAACATTTTCAAAAATCCAACATGCCGTGGCTCTCAATTATGTAGATTGGCATAAATTGAATTTTAAATATGTTTTCTGCGACGGAATTGTTTGACTTTGAATAATATATAAGCGACCGTGACCTGTTGGATTTTCATTCATATCACTAATTCTCCTGTAATCTTACTTCAAGGTACAGACTAAATGCAAGTTTAATGCTGGGTTGACGGCCACAAAACCCATCCCACTTCAAAATATCCTCACGTTTAGATTTAACTTTTCTATTCTCAGTATGGTCTTATTCAAGGCACATTTGATTATTTTTTGAAATTGAGCAAGGGTTATTTTAATTTTTTTAAATTGCATTAAACAGTATTTTAAACTTCTTGTTAACTTGTAAGAAAACATTCTTACAGGATAAACATTGATTAAACATTGTTAGTACATTATTATTAAACATTGAAGCCTCATTATGTAACGTGGTACCTTCTTATGTAAAATTATATAATATTGCACAGTTTTCAGCATAGGTCTCATTATTTTGCAAGCCATAGCCACAAAATAAATCTGCAAACCTAGCCTTAACTATAGACATCCTATTGATTCAAAATTCTAGAGACTTTTATTTAGGAAGAAAGAGGATGCCGTTGTCTTAGATTCCTGTTGTGATGCCAGCCCCTCATTTCTTACGCCATGCAAGGTGTAATATTATTACTTATGCAAATAGGCTCGCTTCCTCTAGAAAATTCAGTAGAATTTGTAAGTCTGTTCGTCTGAAATTGAATTCTTAAATTCACACTAATTTGATTTCAAGAGGGAAAGTGTCCATGTAAAAACACCAGACAAAAATAAAAGGAAAAATTTCCCCTTTCCGTTACATTTAGGCTTGCTCGCTTAAAGTGAAAAATTAGGTGTACGTACTTACACTAGACTATTCTATTACATACTGCCCACACACAGATGGGAAAGTCTATAGTCTATTTTATGCTTATATCACGTTTATATATTTCAAAAGACACAGCCACATGTAAATATATTGTGCCATTTCCAAGATCAAAATTACTTGGAAAACGCATTACATGTTATGTAATTAAATATTACCAATTCTGAATTATTCATGCCTTAGCATGTAAATTGAATTCAGTTGTGTTCACACTACATTTCACAGTCTCTATATACTTCTGGGGAATGTAATGTAACTGACTGAGGCAGAATAACTCCTATTCGTGAAAATTGTTATGTGATGTTGATGTATTTATGCATTATGGATATCAATGTCAAGGCTAGACCAGGGCCAGACTAACTGATAGAACTTAAGTATCAAACTAGCTTTGATCAAATCAAATTCTCACACATCACATTTTGTCAATTGTTGATAGCATTACGAACCAAAGTTCAGTCGGTTAGATTTTCCTAAATTTGAAATGAATATATAGGCAGTTCGCTTCCCCTTCAACGAGCAAAGGTAGATCAAACTGCAAAATTATTAAGTTATTGACCGTATGTCTACCATATTGAGAATAAAGATCAAATGAATCAGTGTGGGTAGTTTATTGTGGACCTTTTATGCTATTTGAATAATCCGTTGGTGACCATGTTCTGGTATTTAGTGGGGCGATGCGGTATTGCACAATTTAAGAATAACTAGTAACTGGTCGGATGACCCTGGAAGTTGTTTGAACTGAAAAGTCATGAATAGCATGTGAAATCGAGCAGAATGGTGTTTATGACTTTGTTGTGAAAATTCATACTTCTGCAAATGTGTTAATGCATGACAAAGTTGATCTCCGTCGTTGCTTTTATCTCGAAATTACTATTTGTCGACATCAGATAATTTTACATACAAAGAGTTAATGATACAAAGTTGGATCATAATGCATTTTATTACGTATTGTAATGTATTACGACCTGGTGTTTTTGATTGTAAATAGTTTGTACGTTTGCATATGTAACCTCCTAGTTTTGAATACGCTCAAAAGAGTTAACAAAACTAATCACTAGAACGTGTAAACACGATCTCCCAAAATGCTACATTTTCCTTTGCACAAAATTCGTATTTGCATAAATTTTGCTATACCAGCATAGAACGCGTTTGAATTATTATGCACGAGAATTGCATATAGGTAAGTGCACTCAACATGTTTGTACATAGATGGGTTCTCATTTTCACTGCAAGGAAACCTGTGAACACAAAAGACAAGGCATAAATGAAATTAATATATGTCACTCCACTCTTAGTAGTTGGTTATTTATCATATTTTGTGCAGGAAGTGAATATATTCAGTGGAAATTGAACATGAATATTACTTGTTACCTTTCCTAGCAACGGAGACAAAAAGTATGTGTATAGTACAGAGCCTAGATTTGAAAGCATATGGCTTGTTTTCTGTAATTTCGTTATGATACTGTATGTTATTAATTATTTAAGACAGGAGACTAATAATGTATCTAGTACTCCGTTTTAATGATAAAAGAGTTCATGTATATTATTTCAATGGGACAGTTCTTCAAAATAATTTATATCATTTTAGCAAAGGAATTAAATGAGTTTTTAGAAATTCTCAGGCAAAATATTTATGATTTCACAGGATTTCCTAGAATAACATAGTCAACAACTTGTCTTCCGTTATTTTTATAAATATTGTGACATACTATATAAATAATAAATAGGTATAAAACAAAATAAATAATCACCTCAAATTGTTTTTCGTTGTTTTATAGCATATTTAGCCAAGTAAACTTTTTTCAAATTTGTTTAGGAGTTATGAATGTACATAGATTAAACTCACAAGCAAGAAAAAACAATGTTTTTTCTTACTTAAGATGTACAGAAACCATATACTAAAAGGGATCCAGTGGGTTGTGGTTTCGTAAACATGCGGCGAAGGCCTAAGCTCCTCCCTTCATCCAATGACATGTGATACGGGGCGCCGCGGAAGCCAATCAATTCAGATAACGGGCAAAAGTTTGGCTACCTTGTTATTACATTGTTCTGTACATCTTATATGGATATTTTCCATACGTTTAGTCTATGATGAATGTAGTACCCTTTTAGTTGTAATTTGTGTAGCAATTAATTAACTGACGTTTAGAACTGTATTACAATAATAAAATATACGACAGGGGCAAATGAAACTTTGGACTTCATCTGCATTGAAAAAGGAAATATTACGCTGTTGACGGAGTTTCGTTGAATATTGAGTTGACGTGTAACAAGAATATTATGTTTGATAGTATTGTCTGTTTTCTTGTTAAATTTTCATTATAATTTCATAATGTACTTTTGTTTTTCCCTGAGCATTTGTTTACATTGACGTAATAGCAGGTCGTTTCTTGTTTTAACTCCCACACTAAAGCCTCAATGAGAAAGTCTTGCCAAATTAAGAAGAATCATGTATAATATGACATTTTACTATTGTGATCATGGTCACAGTCCATTATCAATTCCATTTACTGTTGTACCAAGTTTAATGTAAACCATTGTATACACTATCTCAGCATAACAATAAAGATTTTATGGCATTGTGTAATGTGAAAACATAATGTTGGCTGCCAACAGATTTCTTTCACGTGCCGAAGGAAAAACAAAATGAAATACAGATTGTAATCGTTAGAGAGACACGGCTGGATTTGTTAGGTTTCTTTAGTTATTGGCTGCCAAATTGCCAACCCACATAATAGAGTACCTATTATTTTGAAAGGTAAAAGAATGAAATCGAGAAGAGAAAGTCAGAAGAAAGTTTTTTCTTTCTTTGAACACAGAAATGGCATTTAGGTATCTAATGTTCACTCCTCTAGATCGTCAAAGGGGAAATCAGAGAAAGTAAGTATAAAAGAATGAATTACTAGAAATTTCCTATGTGTGGTTTCGGATAAATATTATTGAGGAAGAGCAACCAAAAACGTCGGAGATGAACTCATAACAATGATAAGGCTGAACTTTAGATTCTCAGAGACGTCATTAGCTAGATAGCTAAAAGTGTACTAGATTTTAACATCATAATTGTAAGTAGACTAAAAACTAAGAACGTAGGAACAGGAAAACAAAATTCATTGGCTTTGGAGAATTAATAACGTAAATTACTTAGCAAATGTAATTATCTTCAATTGCCAATTAACAAAATAAAGTTTAAGTATTACTTTCACTCATCAAGGAAAAGTTTTCAGTGATTAGACAGTTAGTTAGGAATGTTACAATTCTCCGTAATAGCTCACCACAAAGATTTACATGCCGAGGGCCTAACCGGAAATTCCTGAGTTACTCATTTCCTGAAACCACTTGATAACAAACCACTCCGAACATTCTAATTTATAAATTCAAATAACTTGGATACTTGTATAATTTACATCATTAGGTTAATTGCGTAATTTAAATCAAATTAAAAATTGAGAGGGCTTGTTCTTAATTAGTCAAGTGAGGAAAGAAGTGGCTTTGAAGTTATTGCATTGGGAATAATTATCTTTTAATAATATTTTACAATTGATTCCATCTTTTTCAAGTATAATTCCATCGCTAGACTTTCCAAGGCATGTTTTAATGCCACTTGTCAGTTGCTACTACAAAATATTGCTTGTGCATAAAAATCTTCCAACATGGTTTAGCGCTAGTTGCCCCAAAGTTCTTGTATTACAAGTTGTGTCTTTATAATTTTTATTGCAAAGCCAACAAATAATATTCTGAAGTCTTTAAACTATAAGAGCATCCAATTTAATCATCTTTATAATATAATCTTTAGGTTTTGCCATTCCAATATTTACATCAATATAGAATAAATTGTAGTCTTAGTACTTTTTAAGTCATCATGACAATAATAACGTTTGTTTTTATTTGTTGTATAATCGTAGATGGTACTTCGGTCAGACATTTTGTTCGATTTGGGCATCTGTGGACGTTCTGTGCTGCACATCGAGTATTCTATCTCTGTGCGTTATATCTCTGGACCGGTACATTGGGGTGACTCGACCATTGGCATACTCATCGATTATGGTGGGAAGACGGACATCGATTCTAATCGTTTTGATCTGGGCATCTTCGGTAGCGATCAGTATTGGACCCCTTCTAGGGTGGAAGGAGCCTCCAAGTGAAAATCCATACGACTGCACGATTAACAAACAACTGGGCTACGTTCTGTTTTCGGTGACCGGATCATTCTACCTTCCCATGCTGATCATTCTGATTGTCTACTGGAAAATCTACAAGGCAGCGATTAGACAGACCAAGTTTCTGGAGTGTGGAACTAAAACCACAAAGCAGGACGTGACTTTGCGGATTCATCTCGGCGGTGCAAACGGGCGTGCAAATTCGACTCCTGATCTTGGCTTGGCAATCGTTAGGGGACCTGCACCGAAAAATGAATGCCCGGCACATTGCATCACTCCTCAGAAAAACTTGGCACCCCTCGCCCCACCGGAAATATCTTCTTCGTCATCTCACAATGAAGAATATCAAAACGACCCGGGAGTTGTTCTCCGTGTTCATCGTGGAGGATCTAAAAGAAATGCACATAACGGAGATGCTAACTGGACTTGTCTTGCGGCTAGAAATCAAAGACAATCTCGATGTCGACCACACCAACACCAACACCAACACCAACACCAACAGCAAAACCAGAACAATGCATTCAACGGTGGCCCCCAACCAGCCGAACAGCCCAATTCTCTCACTCCTTCACCACCATCATCTTCACCTGAACGGAAAATCAACCCTGGATTCGGAAAAATTGCTAAATTTCGACGACAGAAGAAAGCTGCCAAAACTCTTGCTATTGTCGTGGGCGTTTTTCTCTTTTGCTGGCTACCATTTTTCTTCATTCTGCCATTGGGTAAAAAAAATTCTATTTCATTTTGTTAATGCTTCACGTACATCATATTTACAACTTCAACCTCAAAATATAAATTTTTTCTCGCCAGTCTCTTAACATGAGACTCCAAATGGAATGTGTAGGAGTAAAGAGTCATTTCATTTACAAGAGGAAAGTTTGTCCATACATGGGCTGATTTTAAGCTAATTATTATTATGGCTTTTCTCTTCCTCATCTCAAGTTTTCATCTTAGCAGAGTGGTTTTAAATCTCATTTCAATTTCAAGCCTTTGATATTCTTTGAATTTTACGACAGCTTATGAGCATGATACGTTATAAGTAGTGCCGAAGTCATGTTACATTTTATCAGGACATTGTCAAAAGCTTTAGTGAATGTATGCCTAGAGCCCAAATGGATGTTGTGTGGATTTAGATAGTGACCATGAATGGTCTGATGTCGGCGTCACCAAAAGCTAATACAGAGTAGAAAATATGAATTTCTAAAAATAAACGTGAATGTGGTATGAAATCCAGTTTCTAATTATTAGTAACAGGTAGATTATTGTAGTGATTCGCCAGAGGGAGATTTACCGTATTATTTTGGTAGAAACCCATCGTTCAAGAATCGAGTTAATAATCTTTCTTAGTGCGTAGACATTGTACTAGTAAAATAGGATGTGGCAAGGTTAACTAATTCATTCCTTATGGTTTTGGAGTTGTTGTGGTTTTGGGTTTTGAATGGTCTTATTAGATTGGAAAAGCTTGTTCCCTTTAAGCTAAATATAAACTGATGCGCACAGTCATAGATAGAAAATAGAGTATGAAAGTCCTCTCCACCAATGCAATAAAAGGAACTAACAATTTGCTAATGGAAATATTTAGTTTTCCGAAACCGACATTGAATTGCTTTAGATATCCAATCACCTCTGCACAGGCTCATTATTTATTTACAACGAGAACTACAAACACATTAGAGTATTTATTATCTGTTTTCATGTCCTATTTATTGCTTTGGTGAAATTAATGTTAATTTTGTACAATGTTCTTCACTCTAGTATAAGCACCATCAACATGCTATTTATAATTCATACTATATACTTCCTTTATTTAACTTAATCAGCAAATCAATGAACTTGGGCAATAAGGATATAGTATGTGAGTTTATTTACTGGATTCCTGTCGTTAAAGGGAGAGAATTGTACGATATACTTTGGCTTCTGTAGTGACCGTTAGGTCGGACATTTATGTAAACTCTAATTGCTATGTGACAGTTGACAAAAGATAGAACTGCTAAATCGAAGTATTGTCCACTATTACTCCGTTAGGCTATCCAGGAAGCTCAATATACAAAATTATTAAGTTACACAGAAATATTCTTAGTAATACTTTCACTAGTATAATATATTATTTGTTTTATAGGTAGGTATAGTAAGTTAAAATATATTTAGCTAAAGTAATAGTAATAGAAAAACAGATACAGGGATAAGGTAGAATCCCTAACGAAGATATGTCGACTGTTGGTACAAGGTTCATATATATGTACAGAATGAATGTAGAGCAGTTAACACAGTTTGTCAATGTATGTCGCCTACCAGGAATTGTAAGTATAGGTTATATAACGAGGAATCAATATCAAATTAGTGGCAAAGTGTCTTTTATAAGAGACGAACTACTTACCATCTCGGCAGTTCTATCAGAAGTTAGGCCGTCACTTTCTCTTTATTCTGATTTTGATTGATCGTCTTCACAATGTTATTTCATGTAGAGATAGCTATCTATTTGCTGATATACTTTCGTCACTTGTATGCACTAATGTTCTTATTGTTAGCTACCATAGCGTAGCTTAACCATAGCGTTTCCGCTTATCTGCAAACCATTCATGTATAGAAGGGATTCTTCTCTAGTCACAATTTAATTCCGTTATATGCCGCACAATTTATTAGATATTTAATACATCTATAATATATTGTCAACGGGAAAAGATAATATCCTTATAATAATCTACAGAAGCTTAACTTGGACGTATTTACATTATAAGCAGATGTAAATGCTTCTTTTGGGAGAATAAGAATTATTATTATCAAAATAGGATTTAAAAAATTCCATTTTCCATACGTTGAAAGTACATTTTAGATGATATTACATTTTTGTTGTATGGACATGTGGGACGGATGAAATGAGATTCCACAGGTAGGTAGTATTCACCTTGTGAAAGTGACTTGTACACGTGGGTGTATCTAGGAGAGGATAAATGGCACTACAAATTTAGAAACGACGACGTTTTTTGAAGGCCGTCTAAGTAACCTTTTCAATATGATTTTCTAGGAAGAGCTTTGAGGGAATTAGAACGTACGAGTTGAATGAAATAGCTAGTAAGAATTTTTTCTCTCCATTTAAAAGGAATCTCTCCAAGTATTTTTAATATCATTAGCTAATGGGGGGCACGAAAAGTAATTAGATGATAGGCAATAAAGTTCAAGAGGTGTGCAGAGAGTGTGAACAAATTACACTTTGTATAATGCTCTTCAAACAAAAATAAATGAAATATCAAGGAAATGCAGGATTGAAGCTTTTCTGGAGCAAATCCTTTTTTTTAAAGTCACTCTCAAGGAAGAGGAAATGAAGAAAGTCAATGTTGGCTTGCGGCAAACGAGAAAAATGTGCAATTCGTAGTCGAAATTAATTTTTATAATGTGATTTAGTGTGCTTACACGTGTGAATGTAGTTGATGAAGATTAAACATGGCTAAGCACATTTGACTCCTCTGTATCAAAGAGAAAGATCAATATTGGCAACTCGTGCACAATGCCCTGTTGACGACCTACATGGACACAGATATGTCTCCTTTCAATCCCTCTGATTGCATTTGTGACTTTGGAATGTTTAAATAATAATGGCGACATGTGTAATTAATTAGCTTTAGAGTTTGTTTGAAAGGAAGAACGAATTTGGTGAAATTTCGAATGAGTGTAGGACTTATTGTTGGCAGTTGCACTCTGCCAGAACCAGATTCTCCTCTAGTAATATTCTAGATAGCATCGTAATCCTTTAAAGCTTAACTTGTCAACTATGCTTCTTGAATATTGCCATTACAACCCGTTTTGCTACGCTTTTTGGCATAGCAGAAAGTATGAAGCTCAAATAACAAAAGAAATAATGGAATATCTTGTGAAAATTCAATTTTTAGGTCTTGTCAACTTTATTCTACTCTTCAAAGGAATTTCATATAATATATCTGCAAAATCAAAGATTTTCAGCCTATAGCATCACTAAAAATTATGCTTCCTAGGTAGTAAAGCATTTCAAGCAAAAACCCTTTTTGAAGAAAGACATAGTCAAACGTGGTCACAGTCAAACTAAATCCATCTTTGAATTTGTGATAGTCAATGGTAGACTTACATGCAGATATATATAGTATCCTCATTAAATACATTATTCATATAGGTAATCTTCTTTCAGTATTCTAATCCTCTGTGGAAACGAGGAGTTCTTTTTCAATTCCCTCACTCTAGTTACCTTATCCAATGCACTTGTCAATATCCAGTTATAACTTTTTCAAAGAACTATTGGTACAAATGTGTAGGCTGGTATTTGCTTACTGTTAACTCTTTTGGAATAATCGAATTGGTGCAGCATGCAAAAGCATAAACAACTATATATAGTATTGAAAGGTATAAGTCCGTATATATGCCGATGACAAGTTTAAATCTCTTGGTATTGTTCGTGCTTGACTGTCAGATCAATCTCTTGTCGTTTCACACTGAACTTGAACAAGACCAAAGGAACCTTGAACTCGAGGCTCTCTGTGACAGTGTCAATGATGATGTTCTCCTAATGGAATACTCTCCTCGTGTTACAACTATCCCTTAGGCGATTTTAAATGTAGCAAACCTAAGTTTAGGCTATTAAGTAGTGAATGCTCAAAGACTGAAACAATATTCTAAAGATGTGGCACTGTTCGTAAATGGATTAATCTCCCAAGAAATATGGGAAATGAAGAGTAGAACAATCATTCTTGCTGTCCAGATTATTTTCTAAGGATTCGTTGAGGTGCTACTTTATCAGGAGCTTCAAGAAAGTGAATACTAGTACCTATAATTAAACAGATTGCTATAGAGCTTTTTGATTCATGGCAATTTTCAGTTATATAATTTGATATGGTCATTACTTTGATATGAAGATGACAGGGAATTTATTCATAAGAGTTTCCCAAGTTGTGATGAGCTTGTCATTATGACAAACGAAGGACTATTATTACCGAAAGTGCATGCAGGATAATCGGGACTGTGTAATTTCTCTCTTCCCCCTCCTCCTTTGAACAACTGCAATTATTGTAATAGGACAGGGTACCAAATGCCATGCATATAACTACATACAGAATAGTCTGGACCGTCTGGACTATGTGGACTTTTATTCCTGGCTTGATGACGTATTTTATGTTCTGCCGTACCTAATGGATAAAGAGAAATCGTCTACAGCTTCTGTCTCTCATTCCATTGTGGCAATTCCGTTGCCTCCTCCTTTCAAACAGATATTATATTCCTTTCGGCTAAAACAGAGCATCCCAACTACATAATTTGCTGGAGAAATAGAAAGGAAGTAGTCAAGTGTGAACTTGACTTCGATAGCCTTGTAAAACTCATTCCGGGTGGCTTCCAAAGGAATAAATGGCTTAACAAACTATCTAACTAGACACCATTTAAATTTTTATGACTCTTCTATTCTTCGATGAGAATAACTCTCTATATATCTATATGCGTATATTTTATTAGACATATAGAACAGACAATCACACCTTCCGCCTACAATGCTTTCTCTTCCATAGGATGTGTAATTATTACGCGATAATTACTCAGAATGCTATAATTATCGTTAATTGGGACAGTATATACACAGATCTAGGTTATCATTTTAATCTTACTAGTCCATATAGAATAGTCAAATATAAATAAATAATATGCCTTCTCATTTGACGTTTGCTTGTTTTGTAGAAAGATGTCAATATTTACGGCTTAACATCCCCAAGTCAAATTATAGTATTATTTTAATGCTTATTAATAGAACATAAATTCGTCCTTTAACTTTTAACATAATTGCAGTTTTAACATAATTGCAGTTACATAATGTTACAAATCATAACATTGTTAGTTTCCATTTATTTAACTTGACTTCAATTCTAAATTAGTATCTCATTGACATAAAAAATAATACAGTTTTTACTCCTTGTCACTAATTGCCATACATATACGGTACAGTACTATAATTTTCCACCTAACAATACCTAACAAAAAGTTATGAATACATAAAGGACATCAAAACTACAAAAGAATTGCGTAGGTATGATAATGGCTGGATATGTAAAATTCTCTTAATAATTAAAAATTAATGGTAGTTGCAATATTATTTGTATTTTCTCAATGATATGTACAAGGTCACTTTTTCGTTTTCTGAAAGATAAAAATGCGACGCTAGGCCATTAATAAACTCTGATTATCATCAACCGCTTATTGAGGTTAATTTAACTGTCATGGCATGTTGTATATGTGTTACGCCAGATTTAAGATTACATCTTTTAGTTCAAATTATGCATCTTTTCCACTGCACAAGTCCGCCCACATTAAATGATTCTTACATTAAATGTCACTGAACTTTGCAATGATATTTGAGGACAAACTAAATAGTTTCAGTGGAAACACAAAGCACTGTAGTAAATTGACGACGACTTAGTTAATAGCTATAATGTAGTCTGCTACCACTTCAAAAGTCTAGAATGTATTTGGGACACTTTATTATGAATCCTGTCTGTATCTTGATACGAAGTAATGGAGAAAGAATTTATTTCAGGAAAATGTCTATGAATTCTACAAAGAATAACTTTGATAAAGTTGAGAATTGTAAGTCTGTAAAGCAAGTAGGGAGCATTATGAGACTGAATACACGCATCGGTAGGTACTAATGTATATTTACATTACACACAGAAAACGACATCCACTACAAAATTCAACCGTTTCTTGTAGATCAAAGGAAGTAACTTTATTCTTGGCAATGGTATATTATAACCTCCGCTAGTAGATTACATGATTTCAAAGATTTAGATTGAACAAAGTTTATATTTTTATTTGAGGAATGATAAGATAGAAATGTGAGAACCATGAAGCTCTGTTGACTTAGATTTTCCAATTCAGTTTCAGGAGACTCTCTGGTTCTATTTTCATACTAGCAACAAGTACTAAAATAATCACAATGGGAATAATATTCAAAAACATAGGTCGAGAGATCTTTGAGAACGTAAATAGGAAGAGTCCATCTTAAAAAGCAAATAAATAGTATTTTACAGACTTCCTACACTCTCTTCTGTATCTTATATTGCTTTTGACTGATATACCTAAGCATAGAATACCATAATCCTATAATAAATAGATAGAACCAGCCTTAGAAATGTTTCAAGCTCCTAAAAAGGCAAAATTTTTCTAATTAGATAGATAGTATTTTTGATCCAAATATTATATCTACCACTATAGTAGTAACTCTAGCATTTACAACCTAAAATAGCAATAAAACAAGTATAAAAATATCTAGCTGCATATTTATGCCAAGCAATAACCGTTGAAATTAAATGTCAAAATAGTACAATGCATTTGCTTAGTGCATTTAGTAGAATAAATGAATCTAAAAATACATACTTTTTAATATTTACTAGCCCTTGCACAAATCTACTTGTGTTTACTTGAAATGCTAGATTAAAGTAATTGCCTAATAAGAGTAGTAATGCATAGAGTTCTGTAGATAAGAAGTTGAAGTCATTTTGCTGAACCATCCCTTGGAAGAAATCCTTTGGCAGAATCAATTTTTTATATTAAAACACCTGTCTGTTCCACCCGCCCCAACTAATCCATTTTCAAATGTTGTCTTGTCAGGTACATACTTAATATATAATAGTCGTCAATTTATCACTGCCATTAACCTTACAAATATCAAAATAACCCCAACGTTTTCTACTATTACTTAAACGACAATGCAAGTATGCACAAAATTACTAACCATAAGTTAAACTCAAGTTTCCCAATTAAAGAATGAAAATAAAATTACAAGAATCCATTTTATTTCTTTTCCAATTGAGAATGCTAGGATTTTAGGTAGTTGATTAGAATATTCAGGTACATTTGTACAGCTGCAAATACTAAACTTGCAGATTTACACAATCACAATGAAAGGTTCTTTGATAGAAGCAAGGTCGAATTATGCTAATAATAGTTTTATTTTATTGATTATAAATGTCCACACCTACATAAAGCTATTAGTCTCCACTAAGCGTTAATAAGATAAAAAAAAATGCATATTGCCTTCTTTCCCACTTTGACATTATTAACTTTTTACAAAGACCCGGAATATCAGTCACATTCTCCGAATACTAAAGCACGACAAAAAAAGTTTGGTTAACTAAATTTGTTTGATGAAACTACACAGCATCTGAATGATTTCAAAGAGACGGTGTGTATGCATTTTAGTCAGCCTTCAGGCAGTTGATTGAGTTACCAAAAATAATTTTGCTGATGAAGCAGACGTCTGTTTAAGAAGGTATTTGCCTTTCATATTCGACCTTCTAAAAGGAGGGGCACGTGGCTTAATTAATCTAGTTACTTATTTCTAGAAGAACACGGTGAGTGTACAATGTAATTTATATAGGATACAAGGGATCATAGGATTTTGGAGACCAACATTAATGCAAATCATGTTTGTAGAGTTTCTATCCTTCTGTTTTAATGCGGTTACATACAATACTAAAAAATATACACAGATGAGCTGAAATTAAGTCTCTGCCTGTAGCTTGTCTGGGAGATTTTACTTTTCATGGCATGTGAAGGTCGTCGCTAATTTTTCAAGGGGATATCACCTCACAAATTATTCTTTTATGGGGACATGACTTCATCTAGGTAGAGTGACTCGTGCAGGGTTAAATAGAGTTTAAGTGCTGTATTGAGACTAGCACCAATTTAGTTTGAATAGAAGCCCCGTAGGTACATAAATGTACATGATACATAGGAAATTCTTATAATATCCAGCGTTCATAACAAGTTTCAACGTTGCTCTGCTTGTGTCTAAAATAGTTCACTATTCAACAGTTTTGCTATACAACTAATGCACCCATAAAAATAATATTCCCAGAATTTCCCTATTGAATTAAAAATCCCGGAAGTGAAAATAGTTCAAGTGTAGACGGAATAAAAGATAAAACCAAGCTATGAGTCTTGGAAATGTCAAAGATGTTGTTACTGCTCCCAGTCTAAATCTCGAAACGATGACAAGTTAATTCCAAGTCACTTAACTTCCTTCCGTCCAAAAAAAACCTGGATGGAGGTGCAGTAAATGTCAACAACATACTTATATATACTCATATGGACAGATTCCTGAGCTATTTAAGTGTTTCGTTCTGTTATTTGTCCCTTTTGAGTGAAAGTGAAGCATTTGTAAATCTTCACTTTTACTCAATTCAGTTATTTACGTCATGCCTAGCTCTGAGTATTACATTTGATTTCAAAGTCGTGATAGATATGGTTTCTTAAAGACTTTCTTTGCACACAAGGACTCACAGTGTCAGTGCACAGTAAATCCATTTATCGAAGTAATTGCTTTCTCTTAACTTTCTCCAAGGTGTGCAGGAACAAAACCCAAGGCGAGAAAGTCACGGTCAAAACTTTATTAAATCTCAGTTCTTTCTCACTTTCTCGTTTCCTAGTTTATAATTTCTAGATTCAATGTCAATCAAAAATTCCAATAAATGTTTTTGTTTTTATAAGAAGGAAAACTGGGTCTCAAAAGGTTAGCATTTGTTTTATGCGGGAAGGGTGACTTGCGATGAGAACAGTCAACTTACAGCTGTGAGACAATTGTATTCAGAAAGTCAATGTTTCTGCCTAGGACACATGAAGAGCAAATCTTTGAAAAAAATTATTTTAAGTGCCCAAAATCATTTTTGAAAATAAAAAAATTAAGTAGGAATTTACATCGACCTGCGAAATATTATGGCGCTTTTTTCCAATTTCTAATTTTCAATTGGAAAAAGGATTTCTAAGGCCCCTAGTACTTTCTAATGGATTTCGAATAAGTTGCGTCGCACATCTGTACTCCTATCCAAAATCCTTATCGCAACTTAGGGAGATTAAATAAATACAAGAGAATGAATACAAATTTAGCTATAGAGTATATACCCATCTATGTTATAAAGTGGGAAGTAGTCCTTAAGGAAACTGTAATCACAAAGGGTATTCAAGGAGAAAGTGCTAGAATTTTTTTCTATAATCCCTTTGTAGACGGAATTCATGGGAAAGACAAAGAGAAACGGATATTATGTTGGACAAAAATATGAACACCTCACTCACACTTTCCAAAGAATTCTTGTTAAGTACTGCTAGTCATGTTTTCCTCTCTTGGGCACTCCAACCACTTTCACAATGATGTGATTGTTCAACTGATTAGTATTTCTCCGTAGATATCATTCACCATACTTCCCTTCTACAGAAATAATCTAACAATAAGTTTCCAATTTCATTTACACCTCTCTCCTACACAGTTTTCCTATTTATTCTTTCACCTTTGAAGCTTCCTTTTCAACTTGATATTTCATACGAAATGTTTTTGTGTGTGTATTTTTGTATCTCAAGCTAAAAGGTTATTTATCTTATTAGCGTCCAATTAACAATGGCCAATGTTGCAGTCTTTTACTATTGATACTATTTGGCCTTTCAACCTTTTCTACCATTTGTTTGTAAGACATTTGATAAAAATGCAGAAACCATTGAACAGATCAATGTTATATCAAAAAAATTGACTACCACGAAAAATAACACAAAATGTTTTTTGCTATTAAGTTATTATTCTCTTAGTTGAAAAATTAAATATAGGCAGATATTTAATGCTTCTTTAGTTTCCGCTTCCATTAAATAAACTAAGTAGCAATAGGAACGGAAAAATTCAGCTAGTTTTCGAATAGTGGGCGTCTGAATTTATTTCCATGGTATCAAAGACTAAAAGGAATTAGGTGTTTGCCAAAGTTATTAGTAATGCATGTTGGATAACGCCTTGGGATAAATAGTATTCTATGATGTTTAATATTTATTTAATGCTCTAGGATTTCTATATAAGTAATCATTGTAATTTAAATATTATGATCTGTAAATGTAGTCTGCTTGCAATCTTTTTAATTATGCAGAATGCAAACAAATGTAAATAAATCATTCCCTTATGAATGGAATGGTGTAATATTTATGACATATACCTAATAATCTAGTGGCTCGATCGATTTCGATAGTAAACTAAGGGAGTTCAAAGAGAATTGTAGAAATACAATGAAGGAAGGTAGAAGAGTGCATGTAATTTTACTCTAGATAATGAATTTCCATTTAATTTCCAAATGGATCTGTAGTGAGGTTTATGCGAGTGCCGGAGGAGGTTCCCGTTTACATTTCCGCGTCAGACTAGATTTGATATATGTTGTGCAAAGAAAATGATACTTGATGGATGAAAGGAATTCTTAGCATTTATCTGTAACATGCTACTAACCGAAATAACTTTTTGCGACTGCAGTAGGTATTTAGATTATAAAGTCAAGAGGAATGCATGGTCTGGGTTGTGGCAGATGAAATATAATTATCAAAGCTGGATTTCATCATGCGCCTTTGCATTGCATTCAACTTCTCTCTGCATATTCCTTTTAATTGCACAACTGGAACCTTATTCCTGAGAAAAGATTGTTTTTTACATAAATTTCTAGTTATATCTCTTATCTATATCTTAATCTTCTAGGGTTTTGTTAGAAAAGATGAAGAAATCTAACAAACTTTCATCACGAAGTTCATTTCTTTAAGGTTCAAAGTGCTTTTTCTCAGTAACAAGAAAAACTGTACAAATCACGTTTTTGAATGCATCACGTTTTAATTCTAAAAGCATGTGCCATTTCAAATATTTATTTAGTAAAGTACCAAAATAAATGTAAGAAAGCCAACGAAGAATTATTTAAACCATGCTAGGAATTTCTTCATCATTTTAGTTTGTCGTAATTATTATTTACATTTACGATAATAATGAACTGAACATAACTGACTTAACATAGTATTTCGTAGGATTTTGAGTTATTATTTATAAAGTAGAAATAAGCAAGATGAAAATGTTTTCAACATGTAAATGAGACATGAAATGAATGTTATGAATTTTGTTTGTTAGGTCAACATTGAAATTATTATGAGGATGTTATGATGTTGTTTTTGATTCACAGGTGCAGTTTGCAGTCAGTGTAAAGTTCCTGACAAAATATTTGATCTGTTCTTTTGGCTGGGATACTTCAACAGTTGTAAGCATTCCATGGAATTATTTGTAGTCTAGGATTTTAAAAGTGAAGTGCATTGGAATGAGATATTTTGCGAGTTTTGATAGGAGATGAAATAAAATTGTTTACTTTGATTCTGATAGTGATATGTTTGTAATGGAAATGGTGTGTATTAAATAGCAATCTCTGTGAATTGCAGGTTTGAATCCAATCATTTATTCATGCACTTCACGAGAATTTCAACGAGCTTTCCGTCGGATCCTTTGTCGACGCATTCCTCAACGTCCTCATCTCTCAAGAGCCATTTATCGTGCGAACATGCAAAACCGCTACGTCGACCGTAACTGCAACGGGAACTCAATGCCCATGCATCCAATCAATCATTGGAGTTGAGATTTTCATCAATCACGGCGCTCTCTCTTCCTCCTTGCACTAAATAAGCGCTAAGAAGTGCAAAGCCAAGTCGTCTCAAGAGCAACTCATTCCATGTCATCCAGCATTCTCACAAAACAGCTCTTTGTCAATCTACAAAATTCCCTCACTCTGTCTTCTGCGACGACTGCTGTCTTAAAGATGCTATCAAAGAAAACCTAACTTTCTCCCAACAATCAGAACTTGAACGTGAAACTTAAACCCGTGTACGGTGGCCAATAAACCAAAACAAGGTCTTCAAACTACAGTATTATCTACTATACACACTTTAGTAAAACAGGTGTAAAGATGCATTATATAGCACTGCTATTAATACTGCTTTATCTATTCGACACAAACTCTCTCTGGGCAGATGTATATTGCATGGACTGCAGAAGTCACTGAAAAGAAATTCCCTTAAGGAAGATCCTGTTAAACTGACACCAGAGAGATAGGAAATGATGTAGGTAGAATTTGGATGCATGCTATAGTGTGAGTCTCTTTAAATCCATGTTGAATAATACATTAACCAGTAAAATAAGGTCAGCTTGGGATACACACTCATGAGATGTGTGCATTTGAAAGGCTTATCGGCACATTTGCAAGTATTCAATGTAGTTGCGCTACATTTCATACCTACTTACATAAAGTGGCTCGCTATCGTCAACACAAACACATAAAGTGATTTCATTTCAGCCGGTGAGCTATTATAATATTCAATCAATTTCACTCAAATGCATGAAAACAGTCTCAGCACTACTTTCCTGCACACTCGTCAAATATTTTATGAAACCAAAACATGTTGTATGTGTATGTATTACACTATCACATCTGCACTATCCCATACTAAAATGTTTAAATGATAAATGATAAGGTGAATTACTAGATCTAAGTAATTATATGTACAAAGGGAGCTATTTGAGTAATTACCATAAATACTCCATATATAACAACAGATTTGCAGAAATCCGCTTTTACCGTGCATATAGAATACGTTCTATAAACTATTCACGGTGAAAAAACGTGTATTCATGTAGTAACATCAGTACCTGGTTGGGGCTGTGGGTTACTTTTACTCTGCAGTAGTAGTGTCAATAGAAGATAAATCAATACGTGGTAGATTAGATGTAGACTAGCTATTGTTTAAATGTTTCTAATGGGAAACTAAACTTATATGTGTTGTAATAATATAATATTCAAAAGAGTCTGTAAAATGTGTAACTCATACCATATTACATAGTATATACTATAAATAAATGTGCTATTAGCATTCTAGCTATATAAATGGCCAAATGCGTATTGTAGTCGGATGGTGCATGAGATTGTGAGATTAACTTGGAGATTGAATGGCATATTATGTATTGAAACTATTTCAATCATCATCGCATTAGTAGCTTATTGTACAATGCTACTATTTCAAATTTATTGAAATGATTTATGTGTAAGGGCTCTATTCCAATAGCTAAGGCTATTCTCCGAGGAACAAAGTCAGGGTTGAGGAATACGCTGGAAAGAAGCCAAGAGAAATGCACCTGGAACCCCATGACTATTGATCTACCTGAACAATGTTATTATTGTAAACAACTGTAACTTTGTAAATTATAAAGGAGTAGCCAAGGTACATGTATTCCCCTATAATAATGTAATGATGTCATAACTTACAAGTAAATGTTCCAACTCAATGTTATATTCATCTTCCTGCATGCTTAGAGTGTATTCTCTGTACTTAGAAATTGCTGTTCAACTTTTGCTGCAGAAATGTTTCTATTATTTTACATAAAAGGTTTCTATTTATTGATCTGTTATTTTTTTATTTTCATGGAATTACATTTGGGAGAAGGAGATATTGTTATAATACTGGATATCGCATGGGAAAGTGATGGAGTTTATATATTTACAGTGATCTTATATGCGGAATTTATATAGACTTATTATATAGACTAGATCAAAGAAATGTTATCTCTATATACGAGCTAGTCTACAAATTATATAAATAAATGTGTCCGGTTGCAGTGTATTTATTTACCCCAAAAGGAACATACTTTTACAAATTAATAAATGTCTTGTCGTCTACTGGAATAAAAATAAATGTTTTATGTGACGCTATACCTAATAAATATATAGAGCAGAATCGTGTAATATCAAATAAATATAATATCTATATATGTCTTGAGTGTCAGATTGTAGTCAACTCAATAATATAATATATCATTTTCTGTTGCTCTTCCCTACCCAGATAAATCCTTCCTACTATCTACTGATGTACCTATTTCTGTATAAGTAATATGAATAAAGGGAATTATAACGGCGGAATAAAGTCTACAGTATTACTCAGCAAATTTCAAGCATATTTAGCCTCGATTTTTTTAATTGCATACTAAAAATAAGATCACTTAGGTCATCTTCCACGTGTCTGTCCGTTTTCTCTGGAAAAATACTTTCCCAAGGAAATGTGACATACAATGAGTACTATGCTACACGTGGAAGCATCCTGAAAAATGCAACGCAGAAAAAAACAGCAGCTTTTTGTGAAATCACTCAAGAAATTCGAGATTTGCTTTTATCTTTCCTTTTAGCGATATGTAATGTCGTCGTGACCTCCAAGTATACTTCGATATTTACACTTTTGTGCACAAACATCAACTCAGCTTATCTTTGCAGAAACTAAAAAGAGGCGAAAGTTAAAGAAACAGAGAGATAATCATCAACATTTTCCAAAACAAATCTAATTGAAAATCTAGTCTTGGATGTTGCAAACCCCAAAATGTTCGTTTCTAATAAATAACCCACAAACCAACAAGAAATTCAAAGGACAGACAATTACATACAAAGAACCTGATAATCTGGGTCACAGAAAATAGATAATATTAGATACTTGTAGAATTAGGCTAAAAAATCTTACAATTTTGAGCACTTTGCTCTATTTCTTATCATTCATCAATAAAAACTTAGGTACACTATTCAGCGCGTGGCATACAAATCAAAACTACTTCACTATTGATGAAAAATATGAATAAAAAAAAGCATTTTTCTCCATCAGTATTCTTTTATTCTCATATGCGGGTGAGTAATTACAATTTTTTGTTCGTATAGACCATATCATTATACGATCTTTAATAAACTAGTCGATATGAATGATATGATGCGTATAGATTGGTACCTATGCCAATGATAACGAATTGAAAAGATAGGTAGCATGGAACATTGGATCGGAATTCCTTCGTTTCCTTTGCATCAAGCTCTCACAGATATGGTAATTAGGATATTCTTATCTTTACAATCTACTCCATATGGGCAATATAAGAGAACTACCTTTATTATTAGACATTTCTTTTCCACCTACACACTAAATCTAAAATGTATGCATGCTCATGTAGAACGTTCGTTTGACAAAACTTGGTTTTCTACCTTCTTAGGTACATTGTCCTGATTTCATATCTGGCTGGATGCAAAAGATAAACGGAAGATAGAAATGTATTTGCCGTAGAGCAGACGCCAGTCCAGCTTTTTCATTTATCTTTGTTACTTTCATAAATGATGCATCAAATATGGTACTAAAAAGCATACACAGTAAATAACTATAGCATCATGAGACACAAGAAGCAAATTTGTATAAATGTAGCTAGATTAGAATATGTGGATAATTAGTAGCATGGTCATATAAGTTCACTCTGTAGATCTCTTTCTGCAGTATAATATGAAAAATCGTACTCTACAGCTACAAATACAAATTATTGATTGTTACTGATAACAGTAGCCTCAGTTCGCTTTACACTCTCCGCCTTTATCAAGTCAATATCCTCGGGGTTCATATTTTTGTTTTGGATTTTTGTAGTTACAAAATTGTTAAAAATACAACCGGGCGTTTTCCATTTTGAACTTAGAAATGCCAAAACTTAAAAATAAGATCCCCGAGGTTTATTTAAGTGATTTGAATGGTACAAAAGACGTAAAGAGGGCACAGTGGAATAAAACTGTGAAAGTGAATTATTACATGTAGTAGCTTGACTTTAATAAAACAATTAGCATAATGACTTCCAGTTCCTATCGGGTGGTTTGTGAAGTTGATTTAGACTCGGACAATTTACAAAATGTGATATTTGAAACGAGTGAGGATATCAAAGTTTTGGAATCATTTGATTCAATTGGTCTCAAGGAAGATTTAATGCGAGGGGTTTATGCTTATGGATTTGCTAACCCTTCGGCAATTCAAAAGAGAGCAATAAAGCCGATTGTAAACGGGCGTGATGTCATCGCTCAAGCCCAATCTGGGACTGGGAAAACCGCCGCCTTTTCAATTGCAGTTCTCCAGTCGATTAACACAGCTATTCGTGACACTCAGTGCTTAATTCTGTCACCAACGAGGGAGTTGGCTGTCCAAATCCAAAAGGTTGTCCTTGCTCTTGGGGATTACATGAATGTTAAATGTCATGCCTGCATCGGAGGAACCAGTTTAGGAGAAGACATGCGAAAACTGGAACTTGGTCAGCACGTAGTCTCCGGAACTCCTGGAAGGGTATACGACATGATTCGTCGAAGGTGCCTAAGGACCCGACCTATCAAGATGCTGATCCTGGATGAGGCTGATGAAATGCTGAACAGGGGATTTAAAAAACAGATCTACGATGTCTATCGCTATCTTCCTCCATCCACCCAAGTAAAATTATCATTGTTTTACAACCACAAATTATCATTTTTATTTGGTTCATTTTTTGAAAATTAGTTAAAGTTACTAAAATCTAACAAAACTGGAATACTTTCAGGTGGTTTTGGTATCAGCAACGCTGCCTCATGAAATTTTGGAAATGAGTAACAAATTTATGTCAAATCCCATTAGAATTTTAGTGAAACGCGATGAATTGACTTTGGATGGAATTAGACAATTCTTCGTGGCTGTGGAAAAGGAAGAATGGAAATTTGAAACACTTTGTGACTTGTATGACTCAATTACAGTATCTCAAGCTGTAATATTTTGCAATACAAGAATCAAGGTAGACTGGTTAACTGAAAAAATGCTGAATAACAACTTCACCGTCTCCAAGATGCATGGAGATATGACACAGACAGAGAGAGACAACATCATGAAGGATTTCCGTGGATTGAAGACCCGAGTGCTCATCACTACTGACATTTGGGGCCGTGGCATCGATTGCCAGCAAGTCTCCCTGGTAATCAACTACGATCTGCCCAATAATCGGGAGCAATATATCCATCGCATTGGACGCTCTGGCCGTTTTGGAAGGAAAGGTGTAGCCATCGTTTTTGCTAAACCAGATGATGTCCGAATATTAAGAGATATTGAGCAGTTCTATTCTACCCAGATTGATGAAATGCCTATGAACCTCGCGGATCTTATCTAAAATTACTTGCTCTTAAAATTTCTATGATTTTCTTTAATGAACTTGATTTTTGGCTGTATTTGATTGTCCACTCCATTTGGAATAACCGAACACATGATTATAACGTGCTAATTAACGTTGTTTG
Organism: Tomocerus qinae; assembly: GCA_020055645.1. Taxonomy (NCBI): domain Eukaryota; kingdom Metazoa; phylum Arthropoda; class Collembola; order Entomobryomorpha; family Tomoceridae; genus Tomocerus; species Tomocerus qinae. The sequence continues at coordinate 15,705,921 of CM034548.1, read as the reverse complement.
AAAAATGCTATTAAGATTAATAATTTGGGATTTTTGGTGAAACTGGTAGTTTTATAACTTAGATCAATAGTTATGTAGATGTAGACCATCATTTCGATGAATTAATTGAGAAATAAAACACTATATTACTTACAGAGTATATTTTGAGTTGTGCGGGTGTTTTTTACAATTAAATTAAATCTTCTAAAATGACCATTTTATGAGATATTACTATATTACTATTAGATAGCAGAAAAGGGATTTCATTAACTCATTTAGCGCGCTAGTTATAATTAAGCATCAATGAAAAAATGTACTCATTATGGAAGACAGTTCTTAGGTTTGTCAGATCATAAGGTCTGGAAATTAAAATTTTCGATTGACATATGCAAATCAATAGTACAACTACAGTAATGGTATGGGAGTCAAATATAGGACAATGAAAGAGTACTAGAAATCGTCGAAATTCAGTCGAAATCAAATACTGTTTGAACAATAAAACTTTGTTTGGTGCAAATGCTTTGATTTTTATTTGGGTGTAGAATGTTTGCAAACTAGATTTAGGTAATATCAAGGGAATGGTAACTTGTCTAAACTAAACCTTGTTGTCTACTTGTTTTCTTTTATCACCAACATCAAAGACAGTACTATTATGGTAAAAGAAACCTAAAATAGTAGGAAGAAGACAACCGAAAGCTGGACTGCTTTACGAAGTATAAAATTTATTTAGGCATAGTAAATAATTGAGGCACCATTTTTAGTGAACATAATCAGGCACATCTCAAAATATATAGACCATTATTGAGCTACTTTGTAATACGAGCGATTGTGTTTACAGAATTATATGTGGAAAATGAGACCAAGAGCAAGAACATGATCCTTTTCTTTGTTTAGAGGAAGATTTGTCTGTATTGTTCTCTTTGATTTTATGAAGTAAAATGATGACTTAGATTTAGATGTCTCTTCTCATCTTTGTTCACAAAGCTCATTAAAGAGGATTGGTTGGGAACCAGGTAAATACCTATGGAGTACATAAAACAGGATTAATGTACTCATTTAAGTACCCACAATCTCAACTCACGTCGAAATTCATAGTAATTTGTTTGTACTAGGGATATAAAAGTTAATATTGACAAATTTAAGCCAATCTTAATTACAACAGGTAATTACAATTCTAGTAGTCACATTATTAAATTCTGATGATAAAATCCAACTTAGTATTTAAACTACAGTTTAGCATGTTGATGTGGTTTGCTAACATTCTATACGAAATAAACGTGGGTGGAATTGACATTGAGAGGCAAAACCTACGCCAATAATGTACAAAGATTTCATTAACTTTCTCCATATTATTTCTTTCCATAAGGCGAGACAGTCCCATCGATAAGGAATATTCAGGTGAGAGAATATCAGTTTCTCTAACTTTTACAGAACATTTCGTGAAACTCATAAAATAATGAACTTGAATGGCGGACTTCCTTTTGTAGCAAGAGTTAGTGAAAGTCTATGTGTAAATAATGTAATGTGACAGCAAATGCTTCTCAGATAATAAAATTTACTAATTTGTTCCTTCATGAATCTTTGCTGACACTTTAAGTAGAATCCATTAAAGTCCACTATAATCAGATAACAATTGCTCCTCTGTAATAGTAAACTTTATTAGACACTCATCGCTGTTACATTCAAGCACTCCAGTTAAGACGTTGTTAGGCAAAATCAAAGAGAGTTTCCGATTTCCTTTTCTGAGTAGAGTCTAATAAGAAAAACAAAGGTTCACAATCGCAACCATGAACCAGGATCAATGCAGCTTACAAGTAAATCTTATTTTCTCTGGAAATGAAAATCGAGACTCTTTTTCCTATACAAGAAAACCATATAAGTTAATTATAAGAAATTCGAAGTAAGAAATTATAAGAAATCGATACATAGAGCATGGTCACTCTACATTGTCAACTACCATCTTAATGTCGTACACAAAATAGTCTAAATAGCTTCTAGTCGAACAAAGACAACCTAATGCCTTTAGTTGAGACAGAGTACTTACTGACTACTATTCATTATATTTCTACACCTACCCTTAAATTTTGCTTAAGTGTATACAAAAACGTGAAATTAGGGAAGTAAGATAGTCAAGAATCCTGAAACTTATAAATCAATACAAATGTACTGCTTTTTCTATATTAATTATCAAACGTTATGACTACAACAATTGTTTTCTCAAAATTGGACCCTTCATTGGTTGACAAATTGTTTGGAAATAAATATGTTGACATTTTTGAAACGATTAGTATAAGTAGGGACTTGAGGAGATTAACTTTGTGTATTTATCAATTTCCAAAAAGGTTATTCAGCCCAATATAATATTTTATTTTCGCAAAACACAATAGTAGCCCCAAACACATAATCTCAAAGGGCATGTTGAAATACGTAGTGCGCCAATGATGGATTTGAGACAAGCCAATCTTCTATTGTGATAACATTATAAGGAATGAATTTAATGATATTATGTCGATGTAGTAGTAGGACTATTGGGACAGGTAGGTAATAATATTTAAAATGTCTGGGTGGGATACATTTGTAAGGAACTAATGGGATTTCCGTTTCCTCTAAGAAAGGGAAGGATGTTTCAGGCTGCTTTCAGCTGGAAGAAGCATCGTTCACTTGAACACGAAGCAGAGTCAAAGGTAGTCAGTCGTATTCCTACTCTCCGTCATCTTCTTCATCAGGGAAAAGTGAAACGAAGGAGAAAGTAGCAGCAGGTGTTCCATAGTTGTTCCATTCATCCATCCAGGTCATTCTATACAACAACTGCACCAAAAGAAAGAGCACCTCTCTAGGATTAACATTTACCTTTCCCTATACTACTATTACGGCCATTCTACTATATTATATATACTATAGGTAAGTCTGAATGAATTCTATGCCACCTGGCTTACTTATAATAATATGGATAGGTATATATAATATAGACTATTCAAATGGCATATATATGGTAGTAGTAGATAGTCACTACTTACTTAGAGAGTCAGTCAGTAGGATCTGGAATAAGCCAGCTAGTTCCTCACGGTCGACTTAGACGTACATACATTAAGTAAGTGTTGTAGGAAAAACTTAGAAAATGGATTTGTGACACCAGCAGGTAATGTCAGGTTTTGATCAATGAATGTGACTAAATTTCTGTTTCCTTTAGCATGCTTCCCATTTGGCCAGCCCACCTAATGCATGCTGATTGATTTATTGGATGGCGAATGAATGCTCTCGGCTTTCCAACGAAATACACTCACTTTCTCCAATGCCTCCAACACCTTCTCACTCTTCCGCATGCTGTCTACGTCAAAGCATTTTCCAAACATTCTGTAATGAACAATCAAAAGAAAATTATCCGTAACCTTTTATCACTCACTTCTTTGGAATCTGTCCGCAGAATTTATGCATTTCCATAAACTATATACATACATCCCCGTTCCAACTATTGACATATACTTGAATTGTAGAATTCTGATATTTACTTACTACTACCATTTGACACAAGCTACAGGAAGTTACATTGACACAATTATGTATACGTTGATATATTAAGCATATTGCAGTAGGAATAGATTTTATAATGAATGCAGCACCCTGAATGAATTTCGAATAGTTTTGGCATGCCGACCAACTTACTTAATTTAGTGAAATTCTACACAGAGAGTGGAATTTGGTGAATAAATTATACTGAATATTTCAACTAAATATTTTTATGAATAATTATTATTGTTTAGTCGGTCATTAATTATATATGAAACTCTGTTAAGGTTACTTTCGAAATATCTTTATACTTATGATAATTCTGTTTACGTTATGATGAACTATTGTCAATTGTTATGTAAATAGCAACTACAAAGAGAGGACTCGAAGGAATTGATCAAGACATGACAAATGTTTACTTTTCAATGTTAACAAAGTTAATATTAACTTTATCATGCTGCTGCTACATATAAAGAAGTGCAAATATTTGTAAATAATAAACCAATAATATCTAAACTGGTATTTATATGCGAAGGTGAACTCGACTCTGTCCTGTGAAGCATTGAAGCAACGTCAAAAGGAGAAAAGCCAGAAGTTGGAGATGAGTCAACTATCTAGCAAATTAAATCCCAATAATAATATTAAGTAAATCTTCAATGATATTTCACAAAAAATGAATTTAGTTAAGAATGACATGTTGCATGCATGCAGAATCTAATTTTTCCAATCTGGGAACTCAGCAAAGAATCATTGCTTAAAAGCACGTTATATTCCATGCTTCTCTGGATTTCTATAGTTGTTATTTTTATTTATCATGTTTATAATAACATGTAGGTGTAACATATGTTGCAGGTCAAATAATTCCTTTTTTATGGATTAAATCATGTTTATAACAAAACACGTCAAAAAGTCATACAGTGTACTCCGTGGGGAAATGCCATTATTTGTTGATGCTCGAAATTAATTCCTGTAATTTTCCATTAGTCATATTTGATCAAAGTTGTCTTACAGAATATTAATGTTTATCAACGTATTTGGATTGATTTTTAAAAAAATTTTAATTTAATTTTCATTCCGCCTAGTATTTATCCTGTGTATACTAATGTATAGTTTGTAATACACTCCGTTGCTTCTTAGTCATATTATCATCATTATAGAAAAACAATAAATAGGAATACGAAATTATTTAGTTAATTGTTAATTTGAAGACAAATAGTTATTTTAAAAATAAATGGTAAGCAGGGCCTCAGCCAGAAAAAAAATTCGGGAGGGGCACCGAGAAAAAATTGGCTAATTTTCGCGATTTTTTTTGCAATTTTAGACAAAAATTTCTTTCTCGCTGCGGCCTTGATGGTAAGGTATGCAATAATTTTTGCAAATAATTTTATCTCATATTTTAATTCAGAAAAGGGATTTTCATTTATTTCGTCATGTCGGGGCCTATATACACCATGGTTCAATTAATGTTGTTTACAGTAGGGAAGGGATAGAATTACTTGAATTGTTTTGTAGGTTAAGAATTTATTTAGTTCCATTGTTATTTTCTAAAGGTCAATTTGCCACTTTTCCATCGGATGACATCTGACGCTTAGTAATCCCATTTTCGGGATAGGTGAGACAGTCCGATGTCCAAATGCTATAGACATTCAGGAGTCCGGAGACATCATGTACAGACAGAGATGTGTTCACGTGTCTGGTCTGGACACTATAAACACCACGGCACTAGACAGGGCGAGGAGGATCTTTGGCATTGTGTTACAGAACCGGAAACCGTCTGAAAGTTAGAATGTCGTAAGTAATAGGAAAAAAGTAGTTATTCCTTGAACTGAATCGAATTTCAGGAGATAAGAGAGTGAAGATTCAAATTCAGTAGGATTGTGTATGGTATGGGTTTTCATGGAATTCAGTAGATCAATAGACCTTTTGTAGTAGGCTGACAATTACACTGACAACTTTTCATTTTGAGCGGCGTTGATACGTTTCTACTTTCTAGGAGTGGAGAGTCATGGGAAAATAAAAAATGGGCACATGCTGGGAATTCATAGTTTGGGCGTTGAGTTAACAAAATAGATGGAAAGTTTGAAGATGAGGGAAGCTAAGAAATACATCAACGTGTTCTCTGAAAGGAGAGAGATGAAACTGAGCAGACAGTTACATATTTACTACATCCACAATTACAATATAATATCTAGTGCATGTAGGGATAAGAAAACTCGCAACTCTGAATGCGATAAAAAATGTAGCTCTATTGTTAACTCCTTTTCATCTTCAGATGTTTTAAATTATGTTTGATAGTTTCGTGTATTATATATTATTCCCCTTTCAAAGCAAAAGCAAAAAAAGGCAACCGTGACATTAGGTTACGGGAAATGGACATGTTCTCTTCTACAATACCTATAGACAACTTCTACCAGTAGGCACCTATCCACATCAAGCTTAAAAATGTGCACTTTTTAAAACTCACAATATACCTACCAACCGAACAACTACTGCGTTCTAAATGATGAAGATGAGCACCAGAGGAAATCCATCGGCTGTAGAACAGACCTTATGCTTCCAACACACAAAAGATTACAAAGCTAGACTACAAAAGACGAATAAATGAAGGTTTAAGATAGCTTCCGTATTCATACATACTAAATATCAGGTCAGCCAAGAAAGCCAAGTCGCAAGAACCTAGAAGTCATTCCCAGATAGCTAAACACAGAGATACTCAAGAACAATACTGAAAAATGTAATGACCAAACGAAATTTCAAAGATCGTGTCTGCTGCACGCTAAACACTAAATTATATTATTCTATTCAAATGAGAATCTGCAGTTAGCATTACTTCGATTCACCGAATAACAACTTACCGAAATCAACTCAAAGATAGTTAATCACAGAAAATACAACTCACCGAAAATACATCCCATGGAAATACAACTCACCGAAAATACATCCCATGGAAAATACAACTCACCGAAAATATATCACTTGGAAATACAACTCACCGAAAATATATCACTTGCAAAATACAACTCACCGAAAATATATCACTTGCAAAATACAACTTACCGAAAATATATCCCATGGAAATACAACTCACCGAAAATATATATCGCGAAAGATACAACTTACCGAAAATAACTACCACGGAAAATACAACACCGAAAATGCATTATACCGAAAACTGTTATGGGTTGAGAATTCGGCGAGCTACTTTTTGGGTGGGTTGTGAATTCGGCGATCTGTTTTCCATGAGTTGCCTTTCGGTGAGAAAATTTCGGTAATATGTCGTACATATAGATCCTTTAGACGTCTGCCGTGCATTTTAGCATAAATAGTACCTATCATAGTGTACTTACGTTTCGCGAAAAATCTAATATCCCATTGTATTCTAAACGTGAGGATGAAATTAAATAAATTCCACAGAGCGGATTTCCATTTACGACTAGTCCGGTTTGTTTTAACATCTGTGAGTCCAGACTATCAGCAATAAGGAGTTTAATATTGGATGCAGATGGCCAAGAATGTAAGTAGTATTGTAATGAAACATTCATAAGAAAAAACGGATTACATTTAATTGCTTTAATTGCAGGGTCAATAGCATTTTTAGACGTTTTGCTTTGCTATTAATAAACTAGCGTTGAGTAAATAAATCTATGGGAAATTCTTCGCTCGCATGAGTTCTTTCAGTCATAAACATTATTTGTGCCGAGCATTTATGGATAGATGAGCTTAGACAGCAGAAGAACAATTCCGGGAAGAAAGAATAGACCTTTCCATTTGCTTTCTCCTCTAATCAATCATAGTGAAACGGCGTCTGATTCTCGTTTTTAATTATGAGTTGCAGGTCGACCGTGAGGACAAGGCACATTAATCACTCTGTAACACGATTCGACCAAGACCACCTCCCATCATTACCCATTTAAGATGACTTTTCATCTACATCACACTTCAAAGTTGAGATACCTATCCATTCCCGTTTTCATTCCTTTCACTTAGACCTTCTCTAAATTACCACTTGTGTTGGTTTTAGACAAACAAAGGTATCCCAGACGCCCGACGGCACATTGCTCCTTTTGTTTTTAGCAAACTTCTCTGCTTATTCTCTAACTGCTAGTAACAATCTTACGCAGACACCATAGAATACCGATGGTGGCTGTGAAGCTGGCGCTTCACTATAGAAGACCAGCTTCCATAAGAGAAATGGTCCACACTTAGAATACACGTAGGTACATACGAGAGCCAATGAGAGAGCGGCTGCGACCGACCAATAACAAAATGGCTGCGAACTTGTAGCACACAGCAAGGAGCTCTGGGAGCTCTGATGAGAGATATACTTGGGAGACGTATAGAAGCCTAAGCTGGTCTTCCTCTTGTTCCTTGGCAGACACCTTCCTCGGATTTTCTGAGACTGAGCAACTGTCCGACTCACCACCTACGAGCACTACGCAGTTTTTATTCCTTTGAACTATATACGTTCAGTAACTTCATACCTATTACATTTATATAGATAAGTATGTCAGTGGTAACAAAAATTCTATTCATCTTCAGTTTTATCCAGTTGAATGTATTTTAAAACAAATTTTGAGCACAAAAGAAAGTAAGTAGATGCTTGTTTAAAAAATTTTGATTAAAATAATCGCTGTAAAAGATATTTAAAAAAGCCAAGAATACATTTTGCAAATGGTTGTTCAGAACAAAATTCTTTTATTTGTAATGATCAGAAATATTTTACTTCTAGATCTAATTTACCTTTAATCTCTACAAATATATATGCAGAATACATCTTTCCAGTGCAAACAACTATCAATGAAATACTGTATTTGCAGACAATCTTATTTATTACAGTATCAGCATTGAGTAAAATATTCTTCTCATTCTGCTTATTTGAAATAATGGAATAAATTTCAGAACTAGCTATGGAGTATTTTCATATAGCAGAAAAGAATTTTGCAAAAAGAATTATTGAAGCTATAAGATATATAATTTATATAAATCTTTCGACTATCTATCTATACTTTCAGGATTTAATCCTGACCAAAATTAGTTAAATAGTTATCACCCATTTAGACCAACATATAGACAATTTGCTCAATTTTTATGCATTTCAAAATAAATTCAACAATAAGTCAATTTTAAGTCAGCTCATATAATTATGTTATGGAGGAAGTAAAAATAGGTTCACTGAATAGGGTGCAGAAAACTGTTTATTGCCCACCACCGTTGGTTTTTGGTATCTGTGCCATTTAAGTGCTATGCCGTTGGTCATTTTAATGTTGTATGATTTGGGTCAAACTAATTTATTAAGTTGTTGGTCCAGGGCGAGTAGTCACCAAAGCTTCCTATCTTTATCATGGAAGGATTGCTACACGGACATAAGACGCTACACTCCTTAGAGAATTTACTTTTAAAAGCAGTCCCAACGATTACAACTAAATGTCGGTATCGGACAGACGTAACCTGTGATCGGTGACGTGTGCAAAGTACTGGACAATAGACATGGATCAGTTTTTCCGCTATCTAACCAAAGTTGTGTGTCTTCTATTGTCCCTATATTATGAGCATAAGAACATGAACAATCTAGCAGCGACGAAAGGGAATTAATATGGCCTTGCAGGCGCGAATCTAGAGAGGGGCGGGAAGGGCGCTACGGCTCTCTGAATTTGAGAAAAATGGAATTTTTATTCAAAAAAGGCAGAAAATTGCAAAACTTGTCATGTCTTTGTCAATTTTTTGGGTGCGCCCCACTTGAACAAATTCCTGGATATGTTCGTGAACATTGCCTAGTCGTTTCCAAACTGTCCCCAGAAATTTAAAAATCAAACCTAATACCCAGTATTCACAAACTCTATGCACGTTCTTTTATAGGTACGAGACAAGACGGCAAGACTACACGTCTCATCTAAGGCTTTGTGAGATGGGTTTAGTCCCATTTGTTTATTTTTCTTGACTTCCTTCTACTGCTCCCAGGGTTTTAATTAGGTTAAGTAACAACTTGGTTTAGTGCACTGAGGGGAGTGGAAACAACAAATATATGTCCTGTAACTTGTGTATAGTCCCATCTGAGATACTAATAGCACAGATGAAACTCGATGAAAGTATATACCATGCAATGATGGGCGTTAGCTCATCATGAGTCCTCAGATAATCATCCGAACTCAAGGAACAGAACTATCTGGTAGGAAACATTTTTTGTATCCATAATAAAGTCCTCCCATAAGTTCTCTCAATCAAGTGATCTTTTAAAAAGTTGGCATTGACATTGGCACAGGTGGAATAAATTCCTGTCATAAGTCCCCCAGTCACGTGACTGTTAATAAAGTCCTCCCAAAGTTCTCCCGATCTCGACATGGGAATAAATCCTCTCTAACTCAAAATTTCTCCAAGACTCAGACACATATGAGAGATAAGTCCTTCCATAATGTAAGAACAGCTAAAAATCCTCCTATGTCAGGCATCGAAAATATTTCAATTTCCAGAGAAACAGGCCGAGCCTAATTTTCCAAATTTTGACCATTTCCAGCATTTAAAAATATCTAAATGTTGTCCAGAAAGAATGTCGAGATATTGGCCTCAATGGAAAAACATTTTCGGAAACCTGAAAAATTTTTCCTCTGACGTCTATGGGTCCTGATTTCAACAGCAATGTGGTTACAAGGGCGGAGCTTCAAAAAGTGGGCGGAGCGAGGTCCGATTTTCATTACAAACAGGTTGCAAGAAATTTTCGATGCCTGCAAATTCTCTCATCCACTTGATTGATTATTATTCTCGAAGTCCTCCCATACTCAGACATACAAACAATGAAGGCCTCTAGACCACGTGACCGTTTATAAAATCCATAGATGATAATAAGTCATCTAGTAGATCTCTTTAAACGTGAAAGACGTGTCCAGGACTTGCCTCAATTCTTCCCAAATCTGCTAATCCCACAAAAGTTCTCTCATTTGCCCATCACTGGTATATACCTACCTAAGAAATGTACAGGGTGTCAAACTAGGATTCAGGCCCTATGTATCTAAAGAACCGTAAGTAGCACGACAAAACCGTTGATACCAATCGAAAGCCCGTGCAAAGTTACATTGAAACACCGGTTTTCATCAACTTATTCCTCCGCATTCGCTTACACCAGCAGTTCTCCCAAAAAATGTTGAAAATATAAATAAATTACTATCTAATTCGTGACCAAATCTGTCGCGTGGGCTGAATTTAGGCAGCGGTACTGTGTTGCCACTGTTTCGGCTGTTGCAGCCGTTGCCGCTGGGAGCTATGTGGGTGAGCGGCATTATGCTATTATGCTATATCCGCTATTATGCTGTTGCCGCTCACCCCCATAGCTCCCAGCGGCAACGGCTGCAACAGCGGAAACAGTGGCAACACAGTACCGCTGCCTAAATTCAGCCCCCGCGACAGATTTGGTCACGAATTAGATAGTAATTTATTTATATTTTCAACATTTTTTGGGAGAACTGCTGGTGTAAGCGAATGCGGAGGAATAAGTTGATGAAAACCGGTGTTTCAATGTAACTTTGAGCGGGCTTTCGATTGGTATCAACGATTTTGTCGTGCTACTTACGGTTCTTTAGATACATAGGGCCTGAATCCTAGTTTGACACCCTGTATACAAAAGCGTTACTACTATATGTAATTCGTACTAGTATAATGGAAGTGGTTTCTCAATATCTCAATTTTTAAGCAATCATCCTAGAATAGTTTAATGATAACCGGTCAAAATACAGATGCTTAGCCAACCACTCGGGTATGCAAGCAAGACATCAAAGTATCTCCGGTTCCTAGAAGTTGAAATTATTACCAGAATCACTACCGGATGGTGGATATTTTTTGCTATTAACCAATTAAATTTTCATTTATTTCTATAACAAAATGTTATATGATTTCTAATAAACACCCAAAGGATACGGTTTAATAAATCAATACTATGAGTAGTGAATATTATTCAGTTAGAAAATTTCCGCCTACTGCGTCCCGTTTGCAGCAATACAACCGGGCAAAGGCAAACAGTTATACATTATCAGAAACTAATTACAATTTGAAATGTGTAGTCGTAGTCTTACACATATGGGACCACAGTACGGATTTTTGTCCAAAGCTACACATCATAGTCAACAGATAATCGATATAAACGGAGCCCTTATAAAATAATATTAGACTATAAAATCAAATTTCGTAATTTATAGTTTAAAGAAAATCAGCTTGAAACATGGGTCGCAAGAAATGATGTCATTGTAGTTGTGGGTCGAAAGTGTCTAATATTGTGTGTGTACTTCTTTATTCTTTTAGGGTATGAAAGTTGACGGCCCATATCATAAGCGACACTTCTTTTAAATGAATTGGGGCCATTTTATCATAAGTGACAGGCCATTTTATCATAAACGACAATTTGGATTTTGATGTATTTTCCTTATTTCTTACGTACTGTGTTGAAAGTCAAGACTTTAAAGTATATAGGTATTTAGCCTAGGTATTTTTGGTATAACCCATATTGTCATAGGTAGATGTTTGACTAATTATGGACATAACTGTAATTAAAGGGCTACTTGCACATATGAAGTATAAAACGCATTTGGCGTGTGTATAAATCTGGAAGTCATTTCAGTAGTAACCAATTGTATTTGAAAAATTAAAAGACATCTCCAGTAATGCAACTTAATGGTTTGAACACTTTATGCAACTTAATATATCTTATACGCAAATAAGAAAATTGTCGCTTATTATGATCCTATAGTCAGAAGTCACTTTGTTATGCCATGTTGCTTATGATTATTACATGTCTCAACCAAATATAAATACTATTCGTTTAACTAGTAACTGGCGTAATTACATTAGCAAGGCTTTATGACATTCATTAAAGATGAATTTCAAAATGAACTTTTACTCAATATTAGTTTACTATAAACCAAAAACTTGGAAAAACTTTTAATCCATGCTTCTACCTGTACATAGGTAAAGCCAAAATTCAAAATTCGCAAGCGCTTATGCGATGCATATGCATAAAACAATGAATTACACTCTGGGATATATGTTTCGAAATAAAACTAAATGTTGACGCACAAATCTTTTGAAATTCAATAGGATAGGAGCAGACATGGCACTTGAAATATTTCGCTTGAAATAAATAGGTGAAATTTTTGAAATATTTCGCGAAATATTTCACTTGTGCTTTCCTTGAAAAATGAAATATTTGAAATAAATGAAATAAATAGGGTACATGGCATTTATTTCAATTTATTTCAATTTATTTCAAGTGAAATAAATTAACTGCGCATGTCTATACACATGCGCGTTTAATTTATTTCATTTATTTCAAAAATTTCATTTATTTCATTTTTCGCGAAATATTTCAAATATTTCACTTTTCAAGAAATATTTCCTGAAAAATGAAATAAATGCCATGTCTGGATAGGAGTGTTGATGGCCTAGTCTCCGGATAAATTTGATTACCCTCGAATAAATTCTACTTAGTAAAACTTTCTCCGATCTTTCAAATAAAATATTGGCGATTACTTTGAAATGAAGTCTCTTTCTTTCCTTGATTTTAAAACGGTCATGCATTTTACTTTCGAAGGAGGTATCACTTTGTAAGTCAAAAAGGAAGTGAAAATAAAAACGTTTTGATGAAGGAGAGGAGTAACAAATGTCTTTTGTTAAACGTGGTGGATATTATACGGTCTGCAAGTCACAGGTATTGAAAGTTGGACTTAAGATAGTCAAAATGGACTGCTATTATTTAGCTGCTATTATTTAACAAAAATTATCTTTTTCAATTATCATTGCACCTCCATCTAGATTTAAGCTAGATTCCTTTGTGTGAATTTTTCACATTGCTGTTACAGCCTGGGCTCGGGTATGGACGGACTCGGAAAACCTATAAGCATTTGATGCGGACCGTTGAGGAGGTTTGGATGAGGGAGTACGGGTTTTATTATCGTAACGGAGAACTTGGTGCATGAATGAGGAGTTGAGGAGTAGTATTCTATTACTAGCAGTGATGAAGATCAACGCAAACGCAAATCAAGGATTTGGATGGAAAGTAGAGTTGGGAGACTCATAGCGGTGTACTTTCTAGCAGGATAGACTGCTAGGAGAAAAGCTTCCTTTCACTTTTACCCGGCCAGACATCTAAAATAATATCTAATGCATTGAACCAGCTACGCTATTACTACAGTTGTAGTCAGAACCGAATTTCAGAAGAGCATGGTTTGTTATGACAAGGCTATTATTCTGCTCTAAATAATGCATATTGAATAAATCAATCGTTGTGACAAGGAAATGCGTACTACAATATGTACTAACACGGATGCATGAATACTAAATCTCTAACTGACTATTTGACTCAAGTGCATAATATTCACTATTCATAGTAACTAATCCGTCCGAACCTTTGGGTGGTTATTAGACATCATATTATAACGTTATGAAAATCTGTAATTACCGTAAAAGTGTAATTTCGAAATGACCCATTTGCTGTAAATTATGTCCCAGATACCAGATTTGGATTGATGTGGGTGAAAGATACCTTTAAAATGAGAAAGTTCATTGTAGGTATTACATAATATTATCACCTAGGTATCATATGATATAGTGTATTTTATATAATATACTATCAAAAAATGCATTAGATGTATTTCAAATAGGTCGTTAATGATTTTATGTGTTATGTAATCGACGGCATTTATGCCATTCTGCATCTAAAATATTGTTCTTTATTTCTTTAATATTTTAGCTATTTCTCAGACCTACTGGTCAGAACCAACTATTTCTAAAAATGAGAAACTTGGTGTATGAATATGTACTGCTGCAGGGATGATATGTGCACTCACAATGTCACGAATATCACCTTGGCACTAGTTACACTGTTACACCACATTTGTAATGCACCCTAAGGCTAGGGTGAAAGCATGAAGCATTTGTGACACTCTTAATGCTAGCTAATACCATCTTATCCTAACAACTATTAACTGCGGGGAAAGTTTAATGCTAATTTTAAACTATAAGAGAAGTTTCATATGAATAAAAAATGAAATGTTTTGTAAGTTTTGGTAATGGTTCATGATACGAATGAAAATTGTAAATGGAATATATTCTGTTAATGAAATCTACTTACAGATCTTTGAAATAGTTTAATGTTATACACAGATGTAAAAATGTAGAGTAGTACAAGATTATGATGAAGGAACTCATAGAAGTAATAAATAATTACCTTTATATACTTCTATTTAATGAAGAGTAGCCAAGCCAAAGTAGCCATGAATATGTATGAAATCATATGGAGCATTACAAGAATTATGAAATAAAGTTCAAAAAAGTGTATGTCCAGTTTATTGAATCTTAAGGATAATATTACCATATTATATCTGTCTGTATTAATGGAGTGCAATTTAAAACGCACTCGAAATCCATAGCTTTTGTTTCCTATTTCATTTACTACAGTTATTTCATAACAATTATTGCTTCTTAACTTGTACAATTGGTTTTCAGCTACGGAGCTACGTCGTATCTACTTTAAATGTAATCGAAATTATAACTATGTATTAATAACATACACATGATACAATATAACTTTTTATTAATATACTCCGAAAGTCCATTAATACTTGTGTAGCTTCCCGTGTAACCATTAATAAGGACACAATTAAGACATTTTGAAAAATTACAAAAGGCTTTTTTTCGTTGAATCATCCCGATAGACTATCTTGCAGCCAAACATTGAATACGTTTGGATTAACTTGTTTAAGGAAGATGTGCATTTATTGGTAAATTATTAGGGCAATAAAAAATCTTTAATGCTAACTTGATACATCTATCAAGATTGACCACGACCACAACTAAATAATCATGTACGTTTAAAGCCAACATATATTTGCGTAGGTTCAATGGGCATTCCTCAGTGAAAGTCCATCCTAAAAGTATCCTAATGTACAAACACAAAATCACAATGACCCAATATCTTCAATTTTGGATTTCGAATTGCTATCAGCATCCTACTCCCTACAATTATTGGGAGCATGATGCATTAAGCTTCATCTGTGATTTGTACAAAAGTGTCCAAGACATCTGACTACATTTAATAGGATGCTGTGAGTAACATCATCCATGTAACTCTGTAGTATTAGTGTTTGTACATAATTTATTCGTTAAATTTAACAGAGATCTTGTGAACGTATTTCCACATTTATTTTGAGAGACTGATAGTCTACCGGAATGGTCAATCGTTATGTTTTAAAATGGTGTTCTGTAATTGACATGGGACGGATCGGAAAGGTTTAACTTATATATAAAGCGTAAATTACAAGTCATGGAGTGACATAAGTATGTAGATGAATCATTTGGTCAAGATTATTAAACTTCAATTCATCTCAATATTGCATACAAACATAGAAGGCTACGTACAATCGATGTAAGTTCATTGAATTACATATTGGAGCTTGGTAAAGTTGCGTCATTAACAGTTAGACTTTCCTTCTGACCTTCATAGCCAATTCACCAGATTTATATTCTCTTTAATGCACATTGAAAAATTAAGTCGAGTTCTCGGGAAGACTTAATTAAATTTTTGATATGGATTCTGCAACTGGGTTAGATGACCGGTTATCCAACTAGCGGATTTAAATCCTTCAATTGTATTCGCCGTCAAGGCTGGAGTAATCTTCAGGATTACACGAAACACGAGGTTCTCACTCTAGAAATGCATCATTGTGCATTAAAACCTTCTTACTTCATTTATTCAAATTCAAACAAATATAAAGAGCTCTTTTATAGGGACTTCAAATTTCCAATACATTGGCTTGAAGGTCGTAAATAGAAGATAAGCGTAACAGTACACCTCAAGTACAAACATATTAAAGTTTCTCGAAGGAAATGGGTGCTTTATTTCCAGGGCCAAAAGTATTTAACTTAATTATATATAGTATTCAATATATAGTATATTCAATATATAGTATTCAATACATACTATAATATATTATAATGCATTGTAAAGCAAAACATTTTGATCTTACATTAAATAAGCTATACATAAAACAATTGCGTACTAATTCGCCCTTAGTACATTTGCGCATATAGATCTGGATATATAATAAGGATTTATAATTGGTTACCTCATTACTTTCTTACTTAGAATTAACATAGGTAATAAGACAACAGAATACGTTCCTTAATAAATTGCAAACAACAAGAACATCACATGCCAAAACAGTCAGCAATTATTGCATCTTTTTCCATATAAGAATTTCCATTTACAGTTATTTACACAACATTTATTCACAACGTGATTCACAATGTGGCACAGGCTGAAATGCTGTCATTTTATATTTCAATTAGTACAACCAATTTGAAGTCTGCAATAGATAATTAGCCTATTCTAGAACTTTTTATCTACTACCCATACTTTACATGGCAATCGCCATCTTTGACTATTCATTACAATGAACAAATAAATTCTCGTCGCTTTCAAAACTACTATTTATGAAAAATAAGCCATTTTTTACATGCTACAGCATTGCATTTATAACAGACATATAATAATACATATGGAATGTATGGAATGTAATAGCTAAATCATGAATAAGCAAGTATAAAATTTGTTGAAAAACATTACTATAGAATATTGAGAGTTCCCTACACAACGAAATGACGCGCTTAGCTAGGCACCAATTTATATTGAAATCAGGTACTTCTATACTTCATTTAGACACTTAACACGAGGAATTTCTAGGTGTTATAAATAAATAAATGATCTAAAAGAGTTTGAAATACGGTTATTGAAAATACAATTAATATGGTACATGGTCACCTTGAATTAAAAAACAGGCACCAACTTACAAATATAAAATATTCATGTTTTCCAGTTTTGTCACAATGATGTTTGAAATTGACAAGAATTATTATAACAATAATGTTAACTGATATTTTTATTTGTCTCTTCACAGGATTTTGGTTAAATTATTAACTTGGGATTATGTTTAAAAGCTTAATGTCGCTATGACAGGTTATAGTAAAAATGTTTGTAGCTGTTGAAGACCAAAATAGCAGAAAATCAATTAAAACTCTTCCGAGAATCTATCATTTTAGTATTATAGCATATGTAGTGGTGCATCGTGGTGGATTCATTGAAAAATTAGGGTCATACTGAAATGGGTGCACGTGTGCTTATACTTCCAACAGACAAGGAAATTAGTGTGCTACCGTTGCAACGGAATTAGGAAGTGTTCAATACTATCATAAAATATTTATAATTCTTTTTTCTTACACTATCCGGACGAATATAATCAAAAGACATCTGGAAATAGGAAGGACTTGTGCCGACATAAACTTGGTCTATTGCATACATCCGTCGGGTAAATAAAAGGAAGGACGGAAAATGCATACAAGTATATTATCACTACTGAGTGAGTTCCGTCATCATTAAAAAGGAATAATTGTAACAGTGCATTATCCACAAAAGCATCATGTTTTTGTCCACGACAATTAAGCCAGCATAAATAATACTTCCTCGAAGTAGAATTCTCCATTCTCTTCATGGATCTTATAAATATATAATTCAGATAAAATGTACCAAGAGTATGGCAAATAATTAGGCATGCAAATAGAGATATACACAAAATGGTCTACTTTATATAAATATTTACATGTATTTTCACAAATGACATCCGTATGATAAATCGATACTTTGGTCGACTAGACTATGTGTATAGGTTTATTTATTGCTATCAAATGGTAGACTTGGAAGTCCATCGGCAATCGGTTAATTGTAAATTCAGTTGTTAATACGAACTTGTAAAAAACTTTATAAGTATTTACTACTTTGTGTCTTTCGTTTGCAAACTCGATTATATCCGTTGGCAGTGATACATTTATATACCTTATACTATTACTAAATAATTTGGAATGTCTACAGTACTTTTCACAGGAGGATATCTGGTGAATATTTAGTTACACTTTGAGACGAAAAGAATTAAATTTTTTTGTAGTATATCATTATTGTCGACTTCCTCGACATAACAGGAACTTGAGACTATTTTATTACTAGACAGAAACTCACCATCCCTAATTTTAATGCATTGCCATTTGGCGTAATTTGGAAAGGGCTTTAAATTATTTAAATGTAACTAGTTGTCTGGTTGTCTCTAAAACATTAAGGGTAAGTAGGAAGTTAGAATTTTTATGGGTGACGAAGAAATGTTGCAACTATTGGTCTTCTGCCTGAGGTGGTTCATCAGTTGATATATCCGATGCTGTGTCATCCGGAGGAACAGCGACGCAGCGTATTCCGTCTTTCAACGAAGGTGTGCCCATCCCTTTTCCTATAAAAACAAATTTCATTGACATTGTTTTAAAATTGGATTTCTAAAATGCGTCAACCTTCACGAAAAGTTTTTAAATAAAAAGGGCTGCTAGAATCGATGTTCCTATAACAACTTCTAATTTAATAACTATACGTAACAACAGAAAATTGGCTTAATATGTCTATAGCAATGCGTCTTGAGGGTTTTCAACGACCACCCAGTGTCTGTACAAGTACTAAATAAATAAGCAGACTGTCTTGCATAATTTTGCCTTACTAGGTTTCTGGGTGTAATATTACATTATATCTGACAATCACTGCAAAAACGTATTCGGTAGATACAGGAAGTCATTTTCAATGAAAATCTTCTGTATTAGATTAGAAAATATATTTTTTCAAATTACTCCACAAGGAATGTAATAAAAAATACGAGGTCTTCTTCAATTTCATTACATTGCTTTATAAGCTTATTATTTGAATCGTCTGAAGATTTCAATACGATATAGACTCTTAAAAGCAATTACATATTGATGTAATAAGTACAATACTACTAAAAAGCGTCCGTCGATAGAAATTATAGGGTTTCTTGTGAAAAGGAAATATGAACACAGCCAGCACAGTGATTGATGTTATTTTTTCTTGTAGCTTTAGTACTAATGATATAGAAAAGTGACTTTTGGTGTCTTGCAATAAAAGACATATCGCCTAAAGAACTGACGGAGTTATTATTAATAAAATGAAGAATTATTTATGAATTCTACACATATGACTTCTCAGTAACACCGAGACAAACTACTTAGCGTAGGCGAGTCACAACAAAACAATCAATACGTTTCACGACGGGAAAGCTGGATAGGTCACCAACCTTATTTAAGCAGATCAATGACGTACTAACCGAAACTGACCTAATAAATAGAACTAACTAAACCTAATATAAAATAGTGCTATAGAAAAATGGAGAAAGGCATAAAATTATTTAGGTATAAAAATAATTTGAATAATTACCTAAAACCTGAGCCACGATTTTGATGGTAATGTAATGGTTCTCATTAATATCCGATTTAAGAATGAATTTGTCTTCAAAGCTTATACAACTTGAAATCTGCACTTCCATGCTAACTTCTAAGCGTCTGGGATGCTGAAGCCATTTTATACCCAAGATGTGACAGCACACGGGATCAAGTTTGAGCTTTAGGACGTTTTCCCCCGAAGAACTGACATAGCCGTCAAGTTCTTCCATCGGAATTGCAAATTTTACTTCATACTTGTGACTTTGTTGAAGAAAACCAAGATAAATCCCAATTGTTTTGTAGCGTTCTTCGCAAATCGACTTGACTACAATCGGATGCGTTTCTTCATCAGGATTCTGTGGAAATCCCTCCCCATCGAATACAAAATGGACTCTGCTATCTATACATAATAAAATAAACCCACAATTATTGAGCTTATAAAACGATTAAATATAAAACCATTTGAGATTAAGATATAAAGTTTTCGTTAGATTATACAGACGACGAAACTGTAATATCGTATACAATATTATTTTGGCCTAAAAACATACCAGACTATTTAATATTGCATTACTCTACTGCATCCTATGCTTCCCAATGCATCGATGGCTAAGGTCATTTAACTAAAAGTGCATTTAAATTGAATAAAGTATAGTCACAGTTAGGTGTCTATTTTCATCCATTATTTAAAAAATTAGAATTCCTACTAGCAATAAAATTCACACAATAACTTTTGACTATTTTAAAGCATTATGACTAATACAATTGTCCCATAAATAGAAAACATACTTATAATAAATAATTATTTATCTCTATCTTATTGCCCCAAACAATGTGTTAAAACAGTTTTCATAGTATATATATTCTAGCATGGTAATATTGGTAATCGATGAAGTACTTCAAATGATAAAATCAAGTCAGTCATTCTTATGTTTATCTATATCATAGGCGGTGACATTATAAATTAATAGTTTTATACCCAGTACTCCTAATCATCAATCAAACAATCAATCATAGTGAATCATACATTATTAATCGTAATTTTCCTTTTGACATTAGATACTGCACCGCGTAAGATAATGTTATTTACTACTCATATACAGCAATATGTATGTAAGGATAAATTAAGTTTATCATTTTTAACTGTGATTCAAAGTAATGTATATCTTCAACAACAATAAAAATTCTTGATCATCCGCCTTTCAATCTTTACAAATGGAAAATAGCATTTCAATGATTCTTGTAATTTTTATGTAAAAAGTCTGACTAGTCCCTGATTTTATAAATGAACTTGTTGTTAAGAACTGAAATGTCAATGCGTTGTAAAAAATCATGTTCCTTAAATAAAGAAGGAAAATCTACAAAAAGTTTATAATCCATTAAATCAATTATTGCATCTACAACACCTCTAAACCTCCAAGTTTACTTATCTATTAAGGCCACTCCACTCCATGATTACAAATTTTTGTTAGTAAATTAGTATATATTTCAGTTTGCATAAAAAAATTATTGTATAGATATACTTACTTCTAGCAGCCCGTTTTGCAGCCTTGTCACTCAGAAATTGTTCCTTAGCGTTGGCGTCCATTTATGGATATATATGAAGCGTTTCTGTATAAACTGCAACCAGATAAAACGGATTGCAAATTATATGCGGAGATACACATTTGCACTTATTCATTAGGACTAATTACTGAATGCATGCTTACCAATACTTAAACCTAATTATATTTTCTTCTATAATAACTGCTCATAAAAATGGTTTTCCAATGAGCCGCAAAATTAATTATTTTTTGCTTTTGAATATAATCACTGCTAACTTAATTGTCTATTTGTTATTTTAAACTTCTATTCCTAGTGAAACAATTAAGAATTATTTTTTTCATACGAAGATATTAGTCACAGCAGTGAAAAAGCACAGCTACTAAAACCTACGGTTACTCATGAAGTTAGTAGTGCAGGAACAAATCAATGATATAAGTAGACATGTATTAAACATGAGATTAACTGGCCAAACACTAGAGCTTATCATAAAATGGATGAAGAGTATAGAGTGAGACAGATCTATTTGAAGAGCTTCTGTTTTATTAGTCCTCCACAGAACTCAAGGCTTTATTTTCAATATACCTGAGTATGAAAGTACAATTAGAACCAATATTATTAGTACCTAGAGAGCTCAAGAGCTACCTGATCTATTAGCATTCACAAATTTTATGTAACCACAAACTCTTGTTACACCATGCAGAATTGCAATAATCAGAAATTATCTTCAAGCAAGCATTTGTTTGCCTTATCATGTATTCATACCAACTCATAAATAGAAATGCTAATGCAATAAACAATCAGCTTTGACTTATAGTCTGCCAGCAGGTGTAATAATAGTAATGTGCGTATCGCGTGTTCTCCAGTTTACAAGTACAAGAGGTCACCTACTATATTAACATAGCAAATGTTTTCCCCTTTGCATACTTCTTAAGCAATTAGCTGTCTTTTATAAATCATCTGTCGCCGTTCACCATACTTTAAATATTATTACATCTCATGCATCATCCGTGTCACATGCTGAATTTTTATGATCTTTTACAAAGGATCACAAATTGCTAAATCCGTTAGAGTATTATTCTTTAGACAATAACAAATGGATTAACTACTAAAACCCATCTAATAACTTTGTTGAATTTCTCCTGAATTTTACTTTGCAGTCATGTAGAGTTTATTTTACATTGTATTATTAAGTACAAGCATGTTGTGTTCCACCATGAGAAATATCTTTAGTTATCTCCAAAAATCCTTTCTAACTTTAATCTAGTAATTAACATAACAATAATTATTATCCATATTAACAACTTCCACGATATATCTACTATCTACCAGTTTTGCTACTTTCAGATTATTACAATCCTCACGATTATACATAATCATCTGTGTTGTAGTTCTATTTTAAGTTCTTTTCATCTCCATTGCCATGACTCTTGCCACATCCAGACCACCAGACCAAAATCCTATTTATTTCAGCACCACCACCACCCACCTATCTTAATCCCTTGACCTCGACCCGTAAATCTTCATTTTATATTCCTTCTTCTCAAAGAGAATAGTATAAAAAGATATCTGGACTAGTACAGTAAATACCATGAAGAAAATTAAACCTTCTGGTTTCGCTTGACGTCAGTGACGAATAAGTTAGGAATTTCTTATTAATTGTATACAAAAGCCTATTTTACTATTGGAAAAATATTACACCCTACAATGGATATGTGTATATCTTTTAAATCGGAGAGCAATACATTTTTGAAAATGCAACTGCACATAAAGTGGTAATTTAATTTTTTAATAAAAAGGGTTGGTTAAATTTCCTTTTTTAATTTATCTTTAACTCACTGATAACTAAATCTGCAGCTGATATTGCATAGATTAATAACAAAAGGAAACTCCATAGCTAACATATTCCGCCGTTATAATTACTAAAATTATTTGTAGCCATAAGTTTTAATTTAAGGTGTTGATATATTTGTTGCATGTTTATGCATCAACATGAAGATAAGGGATAAGGATTAAATACTTTTATGTACCATTATTCTCATCATTCTTTGTTTGAACCATTTATAGCTTATTATTATATTGCGTTGGTTATCTTATTCATCACTGTGCACTCACAGAAGAATCAAAAACTGTTGTCTCCTGAACTTTGAACCTTCAAAAGCAATTTATCAATACTGTTACCATACACTAAACGGAAACTTAAAATTCAATGCTAATGACATTCTAATGTACAAGTATTATTTAAAACGCTATATACACGTTTCAGAATTTTTCTAGCTATTATGCACCTTAATAACTAAGATTTCGGTTCTTTTAAATAACTTCAATAAGCAGATACAATTTCGAATTTCGACCTATACAAAAGTTTTATAGCCTTAACCTTTTACGCTGGATCGTCATTAATTTTATTTCATTATTTAAATTTGTATAAATAGCATAAACTAAAGCGCGGATCTTTGTCATGAATGCCAATCTCAAAATGTAAAATCTTTGACATTTGACAAAGTTTAAGATGTTTTATCTTGAAAAATGATAATTTTGAATTAAGAACATTAATGAATTGTTAAACTTGATCTTTCATCGTTAGTATATCAACACGTGAGCATTTATTTTTAAATGCTCTTATAAATCATCTGTTTTTGAAAATTAGAAATGAAGTGTTAAAAAGTAATGAGACTGAATAAGTACAAAGTAAGTAGCTGTTCCATTATTGCAACATTGCAAGAAAATCAAGAAAACGTTATTGAGCTGGTATTGCCAATCAACAAAAATTTAAAAACTCATAATAGAACAATAAAACTACCCACCTTGTTAATACAGATGTTAAGAGACTGGCAATGTTAGGCTTTGATGCATAAACGTCAGGCACTGGAGTGAAGTCGTCTTAAATCAGGCACATGTCCCACTAAGAAATGTCACGATACTACAAGAAGGTCCAAATCGTATATATTACGATGATTTTGCGTACTCCTAAAATAAAACATTCCAAAACATTCACCAATTAGTATCATCTAAATTTTAGAGTAACGTAATTCCAAAAATACTTTTCTCCTTGAAAACTAAAACTATCGTTTTTTGCTAAAAGTAGCCAAAAAATTTGTGCCCTTTAAAAGAGGTTAATTCAACAAAAGAAAGTATTTGTACTGTCAACTGTTCCTAAAAGTAATTTTGGGTATTTTAATTTTGAATGTGTTTGGTTGGAACACACTGGTTCCTTTCTATCGAGATTTAATTTTAATGCTGAAAAATAAAGCCGAGAGATTACTGCAGCACAGTCAACAGTCAACAGTCAGAGATCCCGATCCGTAAGTAAGTAAATATTATATTTGTGACTACTCTATATCTAAGTCACCTGCAAAATATTGCTTAACACTGTCAGAAGTAAACAAATGGTATGATATTAGAATATGAATAGTAGACAGAAATCGTTAAAGTGATGACAAATGATAAGCGACTGGGATGTGTCTGTGAAACCCAAGTGTCATTCAAATTTCAATGATCAGATTTGCTACTTCAAGAAGTTTTCAGAGACAGTAAGTCACAATTTCCAAAACCAGTTGTCAGTTAATGTCATTCACTATACTAGTACCAATGCCCATGATAATATTATACTTTGATTGGCAGTGCAGTCAGCAGTCAGCAGTAGACTGATCTACATCTTGAATTACGGGAAATGAATAAATAACAATAATAACTATGATGAAATAATAACCTGATTGTAGTAGTGTTGACTCCTCAGTTGACTGATTGTTCTTCTCGTCCGGTTTTCGTCACCTGTTCAAAATGTTGTGAAACGAAACGAACAGCAATTTTCTTACTCTTTTATCGCTCCAGTCGAGCAGTCGGCAGTCTCACTCACACTCACTGTTGCAGTCTAACTAAGCCCGTAAGCCCATCGCACAAGACTACAATCAGAAATACAAATCATGAACAAACACATACACCTCACAACATTCACAATTATATTCACACATGTTCACATTGCCTTTCTGTCTGCCCATTCCCATTCTATTACAATCTAAATCACCTTCGATTACGGTATATGTACTAGGCCTATGATCTATTTAGGCCAGTAGAGTATTTTACCGATTTGATTTTAAATAAATGAGATTGTAAAATAGGATAATTTAGGAGTTCGTATAAGCTTCGTAGTTCGTCTTATATGTAATTACTCATCTATTTCTGTGGTATAAGCTATGTTTCAGACTTTAACTTAGTATAATGGGCTATCGCCTATCAGTAGCAGACACACTTGTACACCTGCCTGACTATAATATTTTATTATTTTTCAATCTTTAAACCTTAAAGCTGAAACTGTTCGGAGAATGCACTTCGCACAATATTAGCTGGAATTATGAGTAAATGCTCGTCAAGGCCAGGAAAAATATGGTCAATAATAAAAATATAGTTTATAGAAAGTTTGAAAACGGAAATTCGCCTTGCAAAATTGTATATTTTAAGAATAGTATTAAACCAAATAAACCAATTAGCTATAATAAATAATTATTTACTGCAAATATGAACAAAAGCTTTAAATACTTAATTTAAGCGGCACTGTTGGTCGTCCTTCTACAGATGTATACTGTTCACCTTTCTTTGCACTGGCTATACAGATATATTACATATCCCACCTATAATAATATGGTACTACTTTCTTATTTCTAATCTAACATGCACTGTGTATGTTTCAAAGATATCGTTTTTCTTGTTAGATTAAGCACTGCAGTCTAGTCTGCATTCTGCATAATTATTGTACTCGTTGAAATTTGCATTCTGCACTTCTGCAATCCATATCATGATTGATTTATTATTTCAAAAACTATGCCCCATTATTACGTTATTACTTTATTATAATGACTTATGATTGTGACTATCACTATAATATTTCTCATGGCCCATAACGTATGTACTATAAACCGTTTTATTTATGAATATATAACTAACAGTATTACTTTAATGTAATGCTCACTATAACTGCCAATTTATAAAAACTACAAATATATTGTCACTTGCATGTATGAAACACATAATAATGGGTAATGGGTACCAATTTTGCACTATAGTTTATACATATATCTTTCTTAGGTACCCTCCCTGTTACTAATCTTTCTTATATTCTTGCTTAATTTTACCTCTGCCCTATTTCAATATAAAACATCATCAACGTTGGAATTGTAATTAAGTAGTGATGGAGCGAATAAATGGTCAATATTCACATTCCTGCTATTCGGGGTGGACTACTATTCGACATCCGACCAAACCACTATTCGTTTATAAGAATGCCATATTTCAGAGTAATTGCAATGTAAATTATCTCTACAGGGAACATAAAGCTATCTTGGTCGTTCGTGCGGTGGGTGATAGTTAATATCTCTGTTAATTCCATATCCTGCTACAATTTGTTTGATTATAATGGACGCTATTAATTTTACCTCACCTTAGCTTAATTATTTTATTAGTGATGAATACTTGACTATAGATACGTCTCCTAGCAGTGTAATAAAATGATAAATCGACCTCTGTAAAACTGTTTTTCCAATAAATACCGCCATAATCGGTTTCGTTCAGTCATTACAGACATTATTAACAACTAACTTTCATCGTGTAAATGATAATATTTATTTTAACGCAACTGCCAAATAAAGCTTTCCCATGGTGAAAGCTAAATTATACTTGCCACTGACTTACAGTAAACTGACTGCTAATGATATTAAAATATATTTGTCGCAGTTAAAGATAACCTGTCAGGTGATGTGCACACAAACTAGTCAACGGTGACATCCAAAAATTTAAAATAAATATTTAAAATTTTCAAAAATTATTCAATTGAACTTTTTTTACAGATTTAATAGTGCTAATTGCTGGGAAAATACTTTCAACGGAATTTCAAAAGGAATCAGTTTTAGACCCTATTGTTCAATTTTTTTACTATTCAAATTTAGCTTAGTAATTTAGTAGATTAAGATTTTATTTACTAACAACTAAATTATTCGCCTTAAAATACATCAAAAAATATCTTCCTTGACCATATTGAATAATTTTTGGCAGTTTTAAATACATCTAAAAATTGTGGATGTCACCGTTGTCTAGATTGTGTACACATCACCCCGACATGTCATTTTTAACTGCGACATTGCTAATCAAAATGAACTCAGACAATATCTCTTAAAGTCCTAAACTCCTGGTAACTGGTTGAGGTTAAAATCCCAACAGTTGATCCTCCTATGAGTCGGGAACTTCGTTTTTATGCTTAACATCTATGATGGTTAAAGATACAGACACGAGAAAATCTGCTGTAGCAGGAACAAATAAAGTTAATTAGTAGGTACACACAAAATTGGTCACTCATAAATGTAGAGATATAAGCGTCTGTATTTATAAACATATTACTTTATACAGTAAGTAATAAAAAATATAATTGTGGAGAAGTAGTCTCCCATAAAATAAATAAAATATTAGGGTAAGGGGCTAACCAATCACATAAATAGTATGCAAAAACTTGCAGATGCTTTAATGCAATATTAGCGGGTATTAAATCACTTTGAGATAAAATGACCAGATGAGTGGAAAATTTAACACACGGCATAGAATACAGACGCACGTATTATTATTTCTCCATTTACAAAATTCATGAGTACATATAATAACAAAGACAGAAGAAATAATCCATTTCGTTATTATATTTCAGCGTAATGCATAATACATAATTCAAACTGAATATGATTCATCATTTTAGCCAAAACCTTTAAGACAATATTTAACTCTGCATAGCACCGCAATGCAGACAGTTTTGGAGTCAACCAATAAATACTCTATTCTATGCAACTTCAAACAAATTATTTATTTAAGTTCGAGTGGGTATTCACGACTGCTTGTCTTTGCTTTCTACGGAAATATCCATTATATTTATTAGCAAGCTGAAAAGTGAATGTCACAATGCCAACATAATCTATAATACAAGTCTAGGGGTTTTATTTGATTTGGATGCCCAATCAGAGCTTGACAAATAGCAACGTCTGCAAAGCATCAAGGCTTCTTCAATTTCACCTGCAATGGGTGCTGCAACTGCTGCAAAGCAGATTTTCCAAATAATAGATCACTTGCTAGACTATAGATAAAGAATATACTTTCTGACACATGCTTGGGGCAATATATCCATAAAATCTCAAAGAAGGCTATGGCTAAAAGTGGTTTAAAATATTGCCAAATAGTACACATAGTAGCATACAATATGGTATTATCAAAATGATAATAAAAAGTTTTCACTTTTTCACCCTAATGTTTGCATTTTTTTGTTTCCTGTTAGGATTAAAACCAAATAAATTATATGGAAAACCTTAACTGGCATAGAGAGCAAAAAAACTACGCTCTTAATTATATTATTAGTATGTCTTGACTTATTGGTAGTAATTTTCTTAATCACAAAATTGAGTTTACTGGAACCGAAAAAAACTGGACATTAATCTTCTAATAGATCATTCATTTGTCCAATTGAAAACATAAGAGACGACTATTGTTGTACGTTTGAAAATTGTAAATACACTATGTATTAAAGAGAGATTGTCGAAGATCATTCAGTTCATGCTTTACTCAAACATATCGCCGTTAATGTACAAAACAGTTTTGACAAAAGCAATAATATCAATTAATTGTGCTGTAATACCATAGAAGCTTATTTATTTGTTAAGAAATATGATATGAAATGGAAAACTGCATTTAAATTAACTGACAACTGCCGTATTATTTTCTGATGTTAAAGTTATTAAGGTGGCCGAGTTTTCTACCAATTCTGAAATTGATACTCTTCCTCTCTGCTTCACGAATTTAGCAAACTTTGTCAGCTCATCCATTGAAATATAAATGAACTTTCCTCGGTCATCCATAACTCCTGTTCAAAACAAACAATCAATACAATTAACTCGGAAGTGGTTTACATAGTACCTATACGATTTCCAGAACAAAATATATTGACTGTATTATAAATAATTGACTGTACCTGTGAGTCGCCCTTCTTCAACTAATTTTGTTAGTCGATCTATGGCATCAGGTACCTTTAGTCCAAATTGAGTAGCAAGTTCTTCGAACAAAATGACTTTCTTATCCTAACAGAAATAGAATCGCACGTGAGAAATATGAATGTAGTATTTAATTTGATAAAACCATTCGGAAAGAAACTTTTACCTTTATATGATCGATAAACTTCTCAATTAGATTTCCTTCATCCTCATCCTCGGGGGCTTCACATCCTTCATCTTCGACTGTAAATGCCGCTTTGAGTTGATTATATTCTTCCAACTCTCGTTGGGCTTTTTCTTCTCGAAGACGTTTTTCTTCTAGTTCCTTTTGCTTTTCATCATCTGCTTCTTGCTGCTCTCGCCTGAATATTAATAAAATTACTATTGTGATTATAATATATAATAATATTGTATTAGTATTTCAGTCAATTCAGTCTAGATATAAATTTTATAAGCAACGGACATACTTAAGTCTTTCTTCCAATTCTTTGGCTTCGCGCACTTTTCTTTCCTCTCTTACTCTTTCCTCGGCCTATAGAATTTTATAAATATTTTTATTTTTACATCCAATTCCCTGTATAAAAAGACATCAAAGTAGAGTAAAAGGGATAAAAATAGGAGTTTACTTCACGTTGCGCTTTCTTTTCGGCCT
Source organism: Tomocerus qinae (assembly GCA_020055645.1). NCBI lineage: Eukaryota > Metazoa > Arthropoda > Collembola > Entomobryomorpha > Tomoceridae > Tomocerus > Tomocerus qinae. The sequence continues at coordinate 15,675,927 of CM034548.1, read as the reverse complement.
TTGCTTCTAGTTTAGCTCTTTTCTTGGCTCCTAGTTTCGGATCGTTAATAGCCTTTTCTTCAGGGTCAATATCTGAAGCATCAGAATGGGCAGCTGGTCTACCACCATCAGAATCCGAATCATCTCTCGCTGTTAATATTAATTAGTACAAGAAATTGAATAAATTAATTATTATGCAATCAATTACTACATAAATAAGGACTGAATGGGCAATGGATAGTGAATAATTGGCATTAATTGGCGGGGAAAGAAATTTTTATATGAACCTATATTTTGTCGGCCTCTTCTATTTCCCCCTGCAACTCTTCTTTGGTTGGCAACCCGGCCGCCCCTGCCAGCAACTCGTTGCTGTTGGTTTTCATTGACTTCAGGCTTTATTTGTGCGCAAGTTCGTTTTTGAATCAGGAATGTTAGAACTATAGATATAAGTCCAATTACTCCAGCTAATCCAAAATAAATTATCCACTCGGACATTTTTGCCTCGTTTTGCCTTTCTGTAAGCCCTGAAATTAGGTAATGAATATTTTGTTGAGATATACATTTGCAAATAAATGCTCAAAGACCAATTAATGTAATAATGTTTACCAATATTAGGAATTAAACAGTTTTCCTGTTAAACAATGTGCAATGAAGTAAGTAATATTTGATATAAAAACTTGAGTTTCGGTGGAACAAAATCTTTTTTAGAAAAAATGACCAGCCTTGAAAATAAGGTCAGATTGTAAAATGATTGGTATATCAAGTTATTTCTCTCGGAAAACATTTTCAACAAATGAATTTAACGTAAAAGTGTTTGTTTTAATCTTAGTCGAATATGAAATCCAAATATAATTTTTTGCACTATGTACTTCTACTTCATTCTGTACTGATTCATCTGGCCACTGGCTTGTGACTAATAATTGCTAATAATTACGTCAACAAAATATTTCTCTTACTTATATTAAAAATAAATAAGTTGTTAATAACATTCAATGATCTGAATGACAGTAATAAATATGATCACGTCATATAGTCATATTTTTGCATGGCAATAATACTTTCACGAAGAAAATATTCAATTTGAAGTGTTTACTGTAGTGACTAGTTAGTGGTCAATGAAAGAGCTATGAATACCTTGTTATTACAGATGGTAAGTGACAAACTGGGATATAATGGACTAAAGCATAAACTTTAGGTATGTGGCTGCTATTCACAGGTTCAAATTGGTGACATGTCCCTCTATTTAAAGCCTGGAATCTGGGAAGATAAAAAAGATCAGGACTTGATCCTTTTTATATTGTTCGAAGTTCGAATTTTTGTTGTACTAAAACAATTAAAACGTTTAACAATTAGAACATTCCATGTTTTTAATGATAAGTTAGCAAAATATTACATTCTAAATTAAGGAATCACTTACTTCAATATAGAATATTGTTATAAAATTAAGTTAATATTTATTTCAACTTGGAAAGTTTCCCTTGCACATAAGAAAGTACAGCTATTGTATCAATTGTAGTGTTAAAAATATTCAATTGGCTATTTTGGTTGTTCAATAAGATTAAACATAAAATGACTATCATAAAATTGGAAAATTGACTGTGTGTGATACTGAATAATGATGTCTGTTAAATGGCTAAATAACACACTTTCTGGCCTTGACCCATTATTTAAAGCATAATCCATTCAAAATTGTTGCAGTTTTTGCAAACTAGCAAACATACTGGTCTTCTCAAAAATTACAAAATATCGTCATCGTCAGCTGTTAATTTGCAGAACATTTTTAAACCATAAATAGCAATAAACAAAATATTAAAAATATCAAAAAATTATTACCTGATTATTCTTAAACCTATTTTGAATTTTGTATATTGTTCACACTAATTTATGTCATTTTAATATTAACATGTCACATGTGTTTCCGTAGTTGCCTTTTTCCTTTCCGTATGTGAGCTAATCTGCTAAATATTCGCTCGGTTTGTTGGCTGAGTGGCAGTTTGTATCATCCGCTTCTTGTCACCTGCTCAACAAAGTGAAAATGAATTCAATAGATGTTTCCCACAATTGGTGACCGGTCACTAAATTAACATGGATAGGTATTGAAATGAGTACAGTACCTGCCTGTGTTATCCTGGAATTGTGGGAAACGTTATTATGCACCCCATGCTCAAGACAAACACGCAAACAAGGAACAAGAGGAAGGCCAGCTTAGGCTTCTATACGTCTCCCAAGTATATCTATAATCAGAGCTCCCAGAGCTCCTTGCTGTGTGCTACAAGTTCGCAGGCGTTTTGCTATTGGTCGGTCGCAGCCGTTCTCTCATTGGCTCTCGTATGTACCTACGTGTATTCTAAGTGTGGACCATTTCTCTTATGGAAGCTGGCCTTCTATAGTGAAGCGCCAGCTTCACAGCCACCATCGGTATTCTATGCACGCAAACACATACCTTCACATATTTTACAAGGTATGCAATGGGGTACATAAATAAACTTATCTGATGTGGTAGTTGCACTTATAATGTACTACTGTTGACAGGTTGTCTGTGTCCTGTCCTGTGTTGACATTGTATTGACTGTATGCCGCGTGTATGCTGAAGGAGTAGATGTAATAAGCACGCACGCCGACCGAACGCTCCCTTTAATACAGAAAAAGTAATGATCATGCTCCTCAACATAATAATCGTTCACTCACATTTTAATTACAGTAGGGTGACCAGGGTTTTTGAAGTAAAAACGGACGATAACATAAAGCAGCTAAAATTAAAATGCATATGGAAAAACGTATTAAATTGAAACACTGTGCAGCGCTAAAATTTTTGAATTTTTACAAGCTTCCTTAGGAATGAAGATAAAAAGTTTCAATTTGTTTATAACAATGAATACGAGTTTCGAGATTTTGGCAAAACTTTTGAATTTCATAGTAACTTATTTTGTTGCGGGCTTTCCGATTCTGGAAACCATTTTGGGCTGCAATCCCAGGTTACTGAGAAAATGGTGCGGATAGTTAGCACATCATCTCAGCTTTACCTTCGGAACCAACAATCTTTTTTGGTCGTCTGCCACTAGAAATGACATTATAAGCTGCAGATCTGTAGTATGGGTACAAGTTTTGAAATAAATCAAAAATTTTACTCGGTTTAGTACCAACAAACTTGTAATGGAAATCTAAAAAACTGATATTACTGTTTATGTTCAAAAATTTTGATGTGTTTGAAGTTTGATCAAACTTGCATTATAGGCATGGGCGAAATAAATATATTACGTAATATCCAATCCTAGTAAAGTTTTTTACTATTTCTGATTTTACTTCCTAAATGCTTAGAAGTCTCTGGAAAATAAGATATAACTTTTAAATCTTAAAAAATAATTATAATTTCAATTGTTGCCAATTTGGTCGAAACCGGGCTAATTCAGTCCGACTTGGCCAAGCTTTGAAAAACTACCGAGATAATTGGTAAATTTACTACCTAACTGTGAAATAGTGAATTCAATTCACTTTCTATAAGGCATTACGTTCAGCGATTTCTATAATGTGTTAAGTACATTAAAGTCTTATGCATAAAGTAAAATAATAATATAATCTCCTTTAGCATAGTGGATTGTATCATTCGAAACGTCTGCTAAAATCGTCAGTTTTGCTGGCCTCTTCGACTTAATGCCGGGTGCCGGAGCCCTGCTCTGGTTGCCATCCCCATTAGCCGGCTCTCTCTGTATATAGGCTTGTTACTGACTGACTACTGATACTGACAGCCAAAAAGCAACTTGGAGGCAGTATCACGGTCAACTCTGTACCAATTGTTTTCCAAATTAAACCGAATCTATTTGCAGTTCGGCAGGCATACAGAAAATGTTTTTCTGCCCGCTAACCAAAATATTTTGAGCGTTAGGGCATCCAAAAATCGATGTCTACCCGTTAACTACGTTAAGTCTTGCGTCCGCAAGTCCACATTTGTTAATATAAAATCTGTTCAGGCGGGCAGCACTTCTCGCTGCATGTCCGTTTTTATAAAATTATGTGCCCGATTTTACAATATTCCTGCCCGTAGGCGTCGGACCGAGGGGTAAGTGGTGACAATATCCCCCCCTAGGATAAGGCTAGGAGGGACATCTTCCCCTAAAAATGTTTAAAACCAAACTAAAATTACATTAGCAAATTTTATTTACTTTCATTCACCATACATTATTATCAAAATTATTATTTCGTCGCTTAACAAGTTGTAGAATACTTTTATAATTAAAAGCAAACTACGCTACGATTTTTGTGAAACTTCAGAAGACCCCGTCCCAACCAGGCATGGGCGTGACCTTCTGAAGAAGCCATTTTGTCCCCTCTGGATAAATTACGTTCCGATGCCCCCGGAACGAGGTTACCGTAAAATTGCACTTTCTATTTGCCTGCAGTTCGATTGGGTTGGGGAATAAAATAGCAACATCCCTCCAGCAATATAATGTTATAGTCAGAATTGATCCATAATTTTTACTTTTTTTTGCAATCAAAACTTAACATTAAATTACTTTTTTGACTATCTATGCATTGTAGATTGCGATTAAATACCAATTCCTAACAAAATATTAAATTCTAGCATCAACAGGTAAACAGGTAGTTCAAATAATTAACAGCTTTCACATTCATGCATGGAGCTAAACAGGTTTATTGGGCTTCGGAGTAGTTATATAAAATTATTAAATGGCCATAGGCCATAGTAGAGGCATCTTATTACTTCGTGTAAAACATAGTGCTAAACAGAGCAGATAAAATGCTTTTTCCCTTGATTTCTGCCCGACCATCAGATTCCAGTTGGACATTCTAAATGCTGAGACAACGGTGAAGAATATTTACAACACAGTTTTTAGCTTCTAACGTGGTAGGTGTGGATTAAATTTCAGACTGACGTGGAAAGTAAGGCAGGTTGTGCGTGGCAAGGTACAAAATACGTCAACTTCTTTCACTATCTGTCAGGCTGCCGAACATTCTATGTCCGATAGAGGTGTAGAAATTGGAGAACAATCTGGGAAGTGAACACTGTCAACGTGTCAACTGTTCACGTCTAGGTATTTAAAATTTATTCTGAAACAGTTTCTGGTGGTATTTTAGGATTAATATATTAGATTAGCAACCAGACAATTGACACACATTTTGAATTTCAAACACCAAAGTATGTTTTGAATTTTGACTGATTTGAAGTGACAATTGAGGACTACAAACAAAGTATAAACTGAAAACTGCTGTCAACATCTCGGTGACATTTTGACGATTAAATTCAAAGTTTTCAATTGAATAGGGTTTGATTATCTAACCACAAAGATTTGATGTCAGACAGCTGAGTGGCTGATTAATGTTATTTTGTATTTGCGATTTAATGGTCTGCTGCTTGCATGTTTAATAATCATCTGTTTTCACTTTATTAGGAGGCGGATAAGAAAATCGGCCTACTAAAGTAAAGCTGACAACATAGTTTGAGCGGACGAGTGAAACACCATAAGCAACCAAATTGTAATCAGCATTCAAAATCCCTTTTAAGCTAATTATTATGATCAAATTCAAAATTTTCCATCCAATAGGGTTTGACTATCTGGCATTTGTATTATTTTGCATTTGCTATTCAATTGTTTGATAATCACTTGTTTTTCATTTATTAGGAGGCGGATTAGAGAATCGGCCTACTAAAGTACAGCTGACAACAGTTTTACTGGACGAGTGAAACACCATAAGCAACCAAATTGTAATCGGCATTCAAAATAACTTTTAAGCTAATTATTATGATCAAATTCAAAATTTTCCATCGAATAGGGTTTGCCTATCTAGCATTTGTATTATTTTGCATTTGCTATTCAATTGTTTGATAATCACATGTTTTTCACTTATTAGAAAGCGGATAAGAGATTCGACCTAGTAAAGTACAGCTGACAACATAGTTTGAGTGGACGAGTGAAACACCATAAGCAATCAAATTGTAATCGGCATTCAAAATCACTTTTAAGCTAATTATTATGATTAAATTCAAAATTTTCTCTTGAACAGGGTTTGACTATATCGTACTAGTATTATTTTTTGCTATTTAATTGTTTGAATGTTTGATATTCACCTGTTTTTCACTTATTAGAAGGCAGATAAGAGAATCGGCCTAGTAAAGTACAGCTGACAACATAGTTTGAGTGGACGAGTGAAACACCATAAGCAATCAAATTGTAATCGGCATTCATAATCACTCTTATGCAATTGTTATTATAATGATTAAGTTCAACATTTTCAATTGAATATGATTTAGCTATCTGGCACTAAAATTATTTTGCATTTGCTATTTAATTGTTTGAATGTTTGATAATCACCTGTTTTTCACTTGTTAGAACGCGGATAAGAAAATCGGCCTACTAAGGTAAAGCTGACAACGTAGTTTGAGCGGACGAGTGAAACACCATAAGCAACCAAATTGTAATCGGCATTCAAAATCATTTTTAAGCTAATTATGATGATTAAATTCGACATTTTCAATTAGATAGGATTTACCTATCTGGCACTAGTATTATTTGGCATTTTCTATTTAATTGTTTGAATGTATGATAATCACCTGTTTTTCATTTATTAGAAGGCGGATAAGAAAATCGGCCTACTAAAGTAAAGCTGACAACATAGTTTGAGCGGACGAGTGAAACACCATAAGCAACCAAATTGTAATCGGCATTTAAAATCACTTTTAAGCTAATTATTATGATTAAATTCAAAATTTTCCATTGAATATGTTTTGACCATTTGGCACAGTATTATTTTGCATCTGCTATTTAATTGTTCGAATGTTTGATAATCACCTGTTTTTCATTTATTAGAAGGCGGATAAGAAAATCGGCCTACTAAAGTAAAGCTGACAACATAGTTTGAGCGGACGAGTGAAACACCATAAGCAACCAAATTGTAATCGGCATTTAAAATCACTTTTAAGCTAATTATTATGATTAAATTCAAAATTTTCCATTGAATATGTTTTGACCATTTGGCACAGTATTATTTTACACCTACTATTTAATTGTTCGAATGTTTGTTAATCACCTGTTTTTCACCTATTAGAAGGCGGATAAGAGAATCGGCCTACTAACGTACAGCTGACAGCACAGTTGAACTGGAGTGAAACACCATAAGCAAGATATATTAAGTCATTGCACACTAAATCTGGGAAGAACCAGCCATGGAAACAATTAAATTTATTGTTATGTTAACAATTATATTTTTCTTGTTTTCGATTTCGTGTGTGAATTCTTTATATTTTCACATCGCGGAAACGGAAAGAAAATGCTTCATTGAGGAAATACCAGATGATACTACTGTCATTGGTAAGAACGTATTCCATTCGTTTTTCATTTGAGCATCTGTATATGCTCACAAATACAATTTTGATTGATAATTAATCAAAAATAACTTGTCTACTAGTTGAAAGCTGTGTCATGTGTATGGGTGATAGTTACTGAATAATTTCAGACAATAATTTTAAATTGACATTGTTTTATTGTGAGATGTGTTCACCATTGACGACCAATGTTATCAATAAATTTATTTTTTATTTCGCAGGAATTTATAAAGTAGAACTGTTTGATCCGAGAACTGGAGGATTTATGCCATCCAGCCCTGGAATAGGCATGCATGTGGAAGTCCGTGACCCTGATGATAAGACAGTCCTCTCAAAGGTATACAGCTCTGAAGGACGATTCACGTTTACTTCCCATACCCCTGGCGAACATGTGATCTGTTTGTACTCAAATTCGACAAAATGGTTTGCTGGATCTCAACTGGTAAAGTTTTAACGCATGTTTATTATTTGTATGTATTTGTCATCTTACTACTGAAATGTGAGAGTTAAGAAAGTACATTGCAATGTTTGTCCTATAATTACAGAGAGTTCATTTGGACATACAAGTAGGCGAACACGCCGTAGATTATGCCAATGTAGCTCAGAAAGAAAAGTTGACGGAATTACAATTGCGAGTTCGACAACTGTTGGATCAAGTTGATCAAATTACGAAGGAACAAAATTATCAAAGAGTAAGCTATATACTTCATACCTACTTTAAACCATTGCCATTTAGTCTATCAATGTCTGAACACAAAACTTGTTTTCCGTGGAATCAATGGAGATAGTTTTGTGAGTTAATACTGAGTGGTTTTTATTCACCATATGGGATCGTTGACCTTAGTAGACTTAGTTTGGTGCAATTCTACGGAACAAGGAAAACTCATACACTAATATTTAGTATCTGAAGATCTAGAGTAAAATTTTCGTTTCTGCAAATAGTGTCATCAAATGGATGCTGAGATTTCATATATACAAATGGTAATGTTTCTACATCTGTAGATTTTGAAATGAGTAGTCGTTCATGTTTTAACATTTTATATGGCATGGATAGTGAAATGTAATAAGTAATATCTTTAGAAATTATTTAATGTAAGTCAATTAGAAATCGACAAATCAACTATACAAATTCGAGCAAAAATTATTTATTGATTACTATGGGAAAAGCTTTTGTAAGTCAGGGGTCAAGGGAGTGAATGGAGCATGTTCAGAAATAGTTTCATTTGGGATGTTTTTGGGATTAGACTTTTTGATGGAAATGTCACTAATCAGCCGCCAGACTCTTATCTTAGGTCAGATACATTATAATATTAGGCAATTTTTACATTATTACAAGTCAATGCATGAACGGCAACTCAGTTCAGAATCCAGATGCGATATCACCATTTGCATTTGCGAAATATCAGTAGCCAGATACGATAGCCTCATCTGCCTGCACATATAAAATCTGTGCTCGGATACGATATCTCTAACTCGCAGATACTAAATCTCCATATACGAATTCTCCGAATACCATTCTTGCATAATTAATTTTTTCAGCATTTTTCCAAGTTGTGATAAAACGACTTTTCCGTAACGCATAAATTACACTTTCTGTGTCAGTGATTATGTGACCAACGTAATATGCTCCCACTAAACTTTAATAGTAAACACGCTACTTTAATATACTAAGTTTTATTGCATTTGCCACAACTAATCAGAAAATAACGAAGTCATAATATTATCACTTAATAAAATGCAAACATTAAGTTTATTTATTTATAATATATTCCTTACCTATATCTGTCAATTTCAAACATTATTTTGATAAGTATAAAAAGTGTATCAGTCTAGTTGTGCAAAAATGGGATTTGTCAGCATTTATTTTTATGAGAGATGTACTGCGTCAATATTTTTTACACAAGATCCTGATTGAATTATAATGATAAGCCAATAGCGATAAATAAAATTTTGTCTACTGATTGTTGTCAACTTTTATTACAAAAAGTTACCCAAAGTTCGTGTTCTGACATAAATAATTACAAAATGATGGAAAAGGAATAATATATAATTTCTAATATAAAATAAATCTTAAATTGCTTTATATCTATTACGTCTGTAGTATCGAGAAGAGAGATTCCGACAGACCAGTGAAAGCACAAATCAACGCGTTTTATGGTGGTCCATTGCTCAAACTGCCGTTCTGCTTGTAATGGGTTACTGGCAGATGAAACACTTGAAATCTTTCTTCGAAGCCAAAAAATTGGTATAACTTAATATGTATCCATCCAAATTTCTAAAAATTCTCTTTTACACTATAGAAAGTTTATAATATAATAAATATGAAAAACAATTGTGTCATCAGATTGTGAATAAGTGATTACTCATGTTTATTAAACTTGAAAAATAATTAGTCAACGCTTTCTGTTAGTTTCATATGAATAGAAATGTGACAGGAATTGGAAAAATTAAATCAACGTTTTAAGAGTAAAGTAGTATTGGAGACTATTTGTCTATTCATACTATCCAGTATTTTTAAAAATTGTTTGGAAAAAATTGTTGATCTGTAATAATAAGAAAAAGAAGAAAACTGCTTAGGTATACAGTTGCTCTATTTTTTGGAGCATTTGACTTTTACGAGGGATAAAGCAATTCAATAAAAATGCATAAAGTGACTTCCAATTTGAATTGCTTATCCAATTGTAATCTTAAACGAACCAACTGTATTAACTAATTTTGGTTAGGTGCTGTTAATTGATTCTATAGAAATCATATAATAGTTATAAATTGTTAGGATTGTTAATGTAAGCAAAAGTATTCATTTTTCATGTTTGAACTAATTATAATTATTTTGGTCGAATTTTTGCATAGAACTAAGATTATACTATTTAATTTCATGGTAGTTTGTGTAAATGAATTTGAAAATCGCCAAACATTTTGACTATAATTGAGTTTGCTTGTGATTGCAAGGAAGCGCTTGTACTGTCTAATTAATATCTTGTATTGGTATTAATTTTAATTGCTCTGTTTATGGATAAAAGTAATATAAACTCGTACTTATTTTGCAATAAGCTCTTATGTATGTAAGTGTTTGTTCGAAAACGAATAAATGTTGGAATAATAAAACAGTCGGAGTGTGTATTTTTTAATGTTTAAGTAGTAGAGTGGTGTGGCAATGTTTATGATTTCTCTGGTGCCAACTTCACTAGTAATACAACCCAAATTTAAATTATCACAGAAAAGAGACTCTTGTGTCGACAAATGGTAGACAGAATATTTTCCTCCAATGTTCAATGGAAGTAATATTATTCAATATTTATTTTTCTTTCTTGAAAGGAGTTTTAAACATGAGTCATTTGGTATAATAGAGATTTATGGAGCAGCTTTCATTCTTGTTTGTTTATTCTTACTTATTCGCGATGATAGTTGAATATAAACATTTCTGTACTCTGTACTCAACTGTTTCATATCAAAAGAACTATGTCTGCTGAATTATGCGTTTATTTACGATGTAAAAGGTTAATGACTGAATGAGTGATCCTAATCCCTCCATGATGTCTTAAAAAAGTAGGTTGCTGCCGAAAGAGGAAGTGTCTATAAATAGGTAGTGTGGAAATTGAGAGGATATAATATGAATCTGTTGTCTAAATGTACAACTCAATGGAAAACTTGACTATTCCACCACATGCATGTTAATATAAACAATTTATTACGATTAGAGTATTTAGTACGAATGCATAAAGACGGAGATGTTATGGGCCGAGTATGGAATAGGCTCTAAGTAATTCATTTATGGCCAGCATGTCCATTCAAAAGAGATTCTTTCAGCGATAAGGACCCGTCGTCTCACAAAAAATGAAAATGTCTTCAGCGTGCAGAAGCTGCTTTTCGAATCGATCATACACACCTCAACCATCAGAAGAACAAAGACGTCGATTTTCCTACTCAGCTATGGCCAAACTCACTTCTGTCTTTGTCCTCATCTTCATTATTTTGCTTGTCGCATTAGTTGTTTATGGAGATCCTCCACAACGTAATCGAGTCTCAAGAAAACCTCTCAAGAAAAAGAAAATTGCAACTACAATTGCTCCTGTAGAAGATATCACAACTCTTCCCCCCGAACCTGAAATTGACGAAATTATTGCTGGAGTGGAAAATGAACCTGAAGAAGGTGACAATGAAAATAATTCAGAAGGAAGAGAGGCTGAAGATCAGGGAGATGTCAACGAAACGCCAACAACAACAGAAAAACCAAAGACTAAGAAAGCAGTTAATGCAAAGTTCGCGTCTATCGCAAAGTCTGATGGGTGCGATATTTGTGAATTGGATGAGTGTCTTACAGTTTCCGATAATAGTTGCCCTACTGGACTCGTGAGTCACTTTTTTATTTTCTATTACATTATTTCTAATATAGTACGTCAATTATTTCAATAATATCATAATAATATTATTAATAATAATATCAATAATATTATGTTTACATTAAAATTCACTCGCTTTGAGAAAATATCTAAAAAAAACTTCATGTAAAAATTAAATATCGGCACAGAAAAGTAAGATAACTTTGATCTTGCGAAGAAGTTTCCATGTACATGTTTATTATGCAGGAATTGAAGATTTTAAATTTAAATTATAATAAGCTACGGGTCAAGTATGTTATCTACCAACTTGACAAACAATTGCCAATAAATACTTAATGTATTGCTTTTTCCTACTAAATATTCAATTTTCACCTCTTGTATATTAAATGTTTGGGAATTTCTTATTTCCTGAGCCAAGTAAATGATTTTATGTTCATTGAGTTGTACAGGTTTTGGATCGTTGTGCTTGCTGTAAAATATGCGGTGCTGGAGAAGGAAATCGGTGCTACAATGCATCCCTTAATTTGAGATATAACCCTGACATTGGAATTTGTGGTCCTGGATTGTCATGTCTTCTCAGGGGTGATCTGGAGCCAAATGTAAGCCATTGCATTGTACTGCTCTTAACTAAGCTCGGCAGCTAGATATAGAACAAATGCAAAGGCGGATACGTTTTTACATGAGCTAGTACGGTCAAAACATATCTGATAATTATTCTTTTTCAAGTCATTTGAAACTGTCGACTTCGCTGGTTTTCTGTTGCTGATATTAACGCTTAACGGTAGATTTCCTCATTCCTTACTGTTATTTTTGATGACACGATATTGCCAATTTGAGAATTTCAAATCGTGTTGGTGTTTCTTCCTGTGCTTATTAAATTGTACATGAATGAGCTATTTATTCTTAAAAAATGAAAAATTAAAGGAATAATCATCAGTCGTCAATATCAGCACAAAAAAACATGCAAATTCAAAAGTTTCAAATGGATTGAAAAAGAAAAAAATATGTATTTAGTTCGTCCTCAAACTAGCCCATGTTAAAAACGTATTCGCCTATAAATTTGTCTGATAGTCTTAGCTTCTGAGCTCTGTACTATATTATTCTTGTCTTATTTATTTCTTTCTCTCTGTCCATGTGACAAAAAAGTTTTAATAGGCAAAACATTGAACCCATTAGAGCTTTTGTTCTATAATTAGTTTTGCACGATCTTTTCAAAATCCTTTTGTTTTTACTATTAATAACTTTAATATGAATAAAAAATGTTTACAGGAACCTCCCGAGGCTTTATGCGAGTGCCAAGATAAACGCATGGTTTGCGGAAATGATAACCGAACTTATAGCAGCGAATGCAAACTACGCGAAATAGCTCATAATAACCCCAAACTAGCTGTTAACCACTGGGGCCCTTGCATATCAGGTAAATTATCAAATAATGATATTGTGGAAACTTGCTATCATATATTACAAAATGGAATGTGTAGCATTTTGGAAATTTTATTTCCGATTAACAATGGAGAAACTATACCTTTTGACGACAATATGGTGAAAGTGTTAACAATTACAATGCTCATTTCCCTTAGAGGCCACACTGCCACATGATCTGTAGATTTAAAAATGTAGAAACGTTAAAAATATGACATTTCGAAAGAGAATGAAATGCAACGAAGTTTAATAATAAAATTTAGACTATAATTTAAAATTTGTTTAACCATATAATAACCATAAATGTTTACGCAGCCCCATGGATCTCTACCCCCGTGGAAAATACTACAGTCGGTCATGGTGAAGATGTTTCTATGAGTTGTGAAGTAAGGGGTTATCCACCTCCAATCATTCATTGGAAGTTTCTGGAAGAAAAATCTAATGCAGCCGCTATAATTCTACCTGGTAAGTATAACTTATTAAAATATAAAAATTTACTGTGCAGACAAAAACAATTCTACTATTTTAGAATTAAAGTTATAAGCATGACATCAGCATTATTTCCAAAAGCAGGGTTACCATATTTCATTTTTATCATACAGGACTATAATTTATGTATAGTAGTTAGAGACTGCCTATTTTCTTCAAGAAATAACTGGCCACGAATGTCCCAATTTCATTTCCATAGAATTATACGAGCCCGTCAATAAACCCTGGCGGTAACAACAATGTGAATAAATTCACACAAAGGAAAATAGCTTATTTCGAATGGCGGTTATATGATAATTAGATGATTGAAAAATATATTTTTTGTTAATAATACCAGACTCATATCTATTTTAAGTTTTAGGTCTAGGCTTCAATAACTTCTGCACCGTGCATTAGTCATTTTGCAATTTTTCTATACGTTTAACTATATATTTACTCCCGTCCTTGGGGAAAACCTTTCGCTTTGACTTACAATGTGATATATCCGAAAGCAAAGTAAAATGAAGGGCCGGTTTAAAATTATGGGACACAGACTTTGTTTAATTCTCCTTTTCTATAGCTAAACAACGCAAGATCGCGCACCTCGTTCGTGTCTACAGATTGACAGGGCAATTCACGTTCTCCAAATTCAATATTTGTGCCTATTTCACTTCCAATATTTCGTTGAAAAACCAGTGAAAAGTGTGCGTATAAAGTAGCAGAATGAAGGAAGTCGAAAAGTGCTAAGAAATTGTAAATAGATTGATATTAAATATCAAAATGAATAGAAATTGAAAGTAAAATTACATTAATTAATAAAATCATATATAAGACTATAAAAATCAAAGTAAATTGAAATAGATTAATATTGACCATCAAATTCGAAATAAAGACAAAGTAGACTATTATTCACTATAAAAATCTTAATGAAATCAAAGTAGGGTGTTCTATCAAAATGAATAGGAATTCGATTAATAACATTTGATTTTACAATTGAATATAAATCCGAAATAGATAAATTTCGTTCCTATCCCATCACTTCTTAGTTTTATTTGCTTTATTCAAATTAGTATATATGCTTTGTATTTTGTATCCTAATGAGCGGAGTGGAAGGAAAGCAGAGCAAGCGATACGATGAGTCATCGGGCGACACATACGTGGACATGCGACTTTCAAATAGTATAGTAGATAAAGATAAAACATTACTATTATTTCTAGCAGTCCTTCAGACTAGCTAAGATGAGAAATTATGCAATGCACATAATGTACAAAGCAATAAGAAGGGTATCCTCCAAAGATGTCTTGTTAGCAATCTCCTCTTATCTTCAAATGACAACATGTTGGTTGTTGAGGTGGCTATACAGTTAAGCTAACACTTGCATATAATGCTTATTTGCTAACTGAAAATGAATTGTCTTTTTTCTAGGGGATGACTCATCAGTTGTAATTGTCGTTAGAGGTGGACCTGAACAAATGATGACAACAAGTTGGATTCAAATAATATCCGTCACGGCTCGACGTCAAGGCACATACTTTTGCATCGCAAAAAATGCAGAAGGGATGACTCAAAGTTTTGCAGGGGTGTCAGTTATTCCTCCGACCATTCGCCAATACAACGACCACATTTTACGCTAAAAATGCGTTGAGAAGGATCATTGACTACTATTGCTTTACTGTTAGATATTAGAATCCCACTTTACTGTTATAGAAGTACATACCTCTGCGGTGTTGATACTAAAATGGGAAAATATTTGGTAACTATTTAGTAGTAGTGATGTTTAGCTAATTCAGCATGACTGATTTTTTAATTTTCGCGAAGGAGTAGAAATAGTGTCTATTGACAAGGTTAAAGCTATACTTTCGTTGATTTGAATACTATCGATGTATGCTAAGAATCTTTCAACTACTTGTAACAATCAATCAGAAATTACGTTTTTAATAAGTAGTTTTAGTAATGAGTTTTAATCATAAACTACTATGAATTAATTATAGTAATACGAAAAATTTGCTTCATGCATAATGTAATTATTTTATCTTTTCTACCCACAATTTAAGATAAAAGTTTTGACGCGGAAATTTAGGACTATTACATTAGTAGTCCTAATGTACTCCATTAGATGCGAAAAGGAATCCGTACAAATGATTCCATAGGTAATGACACTGAAATTCCGTTTATACATGATAATAAAATTTACAGAAAGGGGTGACGTAGAAAGCATTTAGGAAATAATTCATCTTAACAATATTCTATCGTCATTTGTTTACTATACTAATCTTTTTAATAACCAAACTGCAAAAACTGCTTTTTTGGATTTTTTTAACGTCTATAAACTGACCTGTGTTTAAATGATGCTAAAGTATGAGATTTAGTGTTTCATTTCATGGTAGTTATATCAGATAGCAAATAATATTATCATAAACTAAAATGAGATTTGCAAATGTTGATACCAAAATGGATTTGGTTTGTATGGCTGAAATATAATAGCGTGAATTTTATTATTTTAATCTTTTATTGGAAGAAATATCAGCTGAAGACAACCTTTCTTTCATCTGTTCTTCAAATTCAATTCAGATACATCTAATGCAATTGCATGTAAATTTCCAAATGTAACTAAAACATGCAACTTATTAATTTTTAAATTCAAACGCACTTCAAACAAATAATTTCACTATTATTTGAAGCAAATAGCAAAAGAATTAAGTTAGAGTCCTTTTTCAAAAAATATATAAAATAACTACTACTACTACTACTACTTAATTGTCTATTGTACAGTGTAATCTACAAGAAACAATATTTTGGTTTCTATGCATCTATTGTGTAAAAAAGTAATGTTGATTTCGTACTTTCATACTACCTACTAATTCTGTAGATAAGATATTATAATGTAATTTCTTCTAACCAGGGCTTCAGTTCAGATATTACAAACATTGCCCATTGTCATTGATAATCCGATCGATTTTTTCTTCGTAATACACTAACGAGGTAAGCTGAGAAGTGGCTAAAAGTTGTTGGAAAGGCCTTTCAACTCTACATACTTATTTTCAAAAGGAAAATGCTGTCGCTATTTCCTAATACTCTTTAAAGTTTTGTTACTTAGTATGGTACCATTTTGTGAAAAATTGTTGATTCTGTTGCAAGAGAATTCTACAATCCACTCCACTTTTGTCAGCAAAATCTCATCTTGCCTCGTCGTCAACCAACAGCATACTTTTGTGCTGCTCATAAAATATTTAATACTTTATACCTAATTGAACTTTGTAACAAATCTTTGCTGTGGTTGTCTATGGTTTAGAAATACATGGTAAATTGTAATTTTCAATGGCAAATTAAGCAATCTGATAATAAACGATATGATAATTATGTATGTTTGGATTTATGGATATTCTAAACAAAAATAAAAAAGAAATTGCTAGTGACTGTAGTGACTAACAAATATATTATAAAAAATATCGATTACTTACGTTCATACGCTGGCTTGGTGATTCTAGCTTCTCATGAGTGTGCACACTTTTAAGTTGAACATTGGCTAATAGAAAAATATGAGTTGACTTTACGAAATGCGAACCTTATTAAACTATGTATACACATGATTGAATTGCAATAATCTGTTCTCATTACATAATGAATCGATAGAAAAACAGAACAAATCCAAATTTTGCTCTATTGCAACAAATTTAACCTTGTAAATATCACTGCCGCTGTGAAAAGCCGAAAGACAAGCGAAATGTTCTAAAGAATAGAAAAGCTTTTAGTATTGCTCATTCAATTTCGCCAGTTGCCATTCATCTACCATATTATAGTGCCAGTTCAGGTGTAGTTAGCAAAGTAGTTGTTTAAATATCTATTAAAACCTGAAATTTATGCATGGGGTGCATACTTAGAAGGTATTTGGTATTTAATGATAGTAAAATTTTCTTGAAATCATGTACATAAATCTCTCAAAGTGGTTTAAGCTTTAAAAAACCTAATATTAAATTCAAAAATAATATCTAACATAAACACCAGAATTATAAAACAACAGTTACAGTTAGCTGATCTGTCTGACAAAGTTTCTCATGGCTGAAATTACATCAAACAACAAAGAAGGCGTGTCCACAGTTTCAGGCTGACTTTTCAATTACAAACACTAGGCAAAAGTAAGTTAGACAACTAATCAATATAACAATAATATTGATAACTAATATACTGTACCAATAATAATGGACATGTTACATATGATTACATGTATAAATATTTGTTAGAACATTGTGGAAAATTTGGGAAACCAAAACGGAAGATTTACAGAATGAAAGTAAACAGTAAAGTTCAATGACTATAGTACTTATTTACTATTTACGCTACAAAACAATAATATTTACTTAAAATAATCATATTATTGTGTTGGATGCTTCTACTCATATATGCCTTAACTTTTTAATTGTACCTCAAACAAGTTATGACAATTTACACACTGAAAATAAACTTATTGTAGTGATTTCCTTAAGTAAAACTGACAGTAAAGCATAACGATATACTAAAAATAAGCGACAAAAAAATTTGAATGCAGATTTAAGCGTTTTTTTGGAACCGAGGCAAAACAAAAATAATATTTTAATCTATATTAAAACTTCCCTTTATAAATACGTCCAAAAATATATCAAAGCCCATTTCAAAGCTACAATAAACATAACTGCGTACAATTTTCAAAATCTGTTTAGGTTTTCTTAATCATTTTCTTTCATGTCATTAGTAAATGTTCTCATTTTATTTGGAGAGAAGGTCAAGGGTTATGTGTACTACCACAGAATATAACTGGGAAGCATTTATGGCCGCAATCAGAAAAATGATTATGATTTTTGTCTTACTGTAGTAATTACCAATATCGTTATTTTTATTTACCCCACCCAAGACACAACTATGGATTCTATTCATTAGAATTAGGCTGAAAATTAGTAGCTCTGAAGACTTACGATTTAAGGTAGTCAATACAGTCCATAGTTCATTTATCAGATAGGTCTATTAATAACATTTGAATGAATATCTACAAACATTACAAGTAGTCAATATTATGGCTACCTTTTCCTGTTAGTAAAATTATTATGTTCGCATTTAGGTTGATAATTGATGAAAATTTGCAGAGTTTTATCATTGGTTTGATTCCTTCTATACTGTATTCATGCATTTCAAGTAGGCAATGCAATGGTGTCAAAATCCACTGTAAATAGTGGTTTTTAAGCGGACAAAGTTTATTATTGGACGAAGAAGTAGAAAAATGGTATTTATGCTATTTTATAATAATCACCCTAGGAAACAATTCACAAAAAATGCTAAAATTTGATTATTCAATTTTCTAAGTTTAAAATTGGGTATTATTATAGGGAACAGAGCAAAAAGTACTCGCTATTAACAAAGATGGATGTTATATATCGTTGGTAAAGGTTAACTTAAAAGCTAAAAGATATTAAGGAAATTACCTATCTATATAACTGTATAAATTACCTATATAACATGTACCTTTAGCTGTGAGACTTTAGCTTTTTAAAACAATACGTAGAAAATATTTTCAAAGACAATACTCACAAAAAACTGGTATTTTCAGAACAAATAGTGCACACTTATAATAATACATGGTATAAGCTATATTATATTAGAATTATATAACCACGCAGATCAGCATATAAATAAGTGTTACCAGGATGTGTCATATTCATTCATCTCAATCACTATCACGACTCGTTCAACATATCTAGTGTCAAAGTTGTAAAATTCCACCAAGACTGAGTTACTATCTTCTTACACTACATGCATGCTTTGGATTATCTACATTTGTTCTGTACTGGACAGAATGGTATAAATGAAAATGTCAAATTACCTCAAATAAAATTTTCACGGGTCGAAACTTATTAACGAGCCTATGCATTTCAGTAAAACGCTAAATCCTTAAACTTTTTTCCAATTTCCAAACTTATGAAGCATTGGAGGGAATGTCAATGATGTCATGGTAAATAAACTATTTTTTAGAGTGATTTTGTTTTCTATGTTTTGGCTATTTGTGGATTAAGGAAAATAAGTACTCTTGATATCTTATTTCTCAAAAGGACCTACTGAAATGTAAAAGGCAGTAGTACCTATATTCATAGTCTGTAAGAATAAGGATGGGCCATTGGAATTTTGGAATTGTCCCACTCAACTCTTACTGTATTGAGTAAAGTCAACGTCTTGCATTGTTTGTTCTAATCTAAGAAGTTGGTACACAAAACAGAAAATCTAGGTTAAAAATAATAGCAGTAAACATGATGACTATATCCCAAATACTTTTGTGTCATCCATTTTAAATATTAGCCACGTTTTCATCCACCTAAAACCAGAAGAAACAGAATTAATGACTTTTATTGTAGCACCATTATTAATATCACAAATCCATTTTATTTACACACTCTTATTTTGAACATATCGGATGCATAAAGATAAAGCGAGAAAGCGATGTACCGAAGATAAGAAAAGTTCACCAGTTACATGCACGCTGTGTGATATGTTATGCAAGTACGTATGGATATTCTATGGATAGTCTATCTAGCACTACTACGCGTCCGCATGGTGAATGTTGACTCAAAATGTGACATCTTGACTTGTCATAGTATATATAGAGACGACACTCACAAGTTGAGATTTGAGACTCTTAGTTAACATTTAGAAGAGAGCACAGTTTGATTGATACTAAAATATTAACTCTTCCTCATGCAAGTTTAAGTATATCAATCCAGTTCAACTTTAATTAGTCTAAAGAAAAACCAAGCGACTCCAATATCGCATCAAATTAATTCATAAGATTGAAACCCGTTTGCGGCATAAATTCATTTTCATGTGAAATATAGTCACGCTGAATTTGAAGTATATAAATCTACTAAAATGAATTCTGCAAAATCTCTGATTTATTCAATAGTTCCCCACACACGCTACATTATACAGAGGTCATGTCCATCCGTAAATTTCTCATGCTTTTCAACGGAAGTAAGTATAAATATTATTTTTTACAAGTATACTTTGTTTTTTTATCATGTAAAGCAGACTTTATATTTTACATGCATTAATAGAGATTAATCTTGTGTATGTTTTTTTAATTGGTTAACAATTTCACCAGATTAAAACCTTAAAAATTAAATGGTATGGGTAGAAATGTAGTAGGCCAACTGATGGATCCGACCATGTGACTGATCTGTGATCTATAATTACATCATTACTACTAAATGGGTTAAAATTATTCAACGATATCAACACTGTAAATTAAAATGAGCGTAATTAACCGAGATTTAAATTTTCTAAGTGTACGATATTCAATTCAAAAGTTATTGCATAAAAAATCAAAATTTCTACATATCTTTTGAATGGAATGTCGGATTCTTGCAAAATTTAAATCAAGGTAAACTTAAGCGTAATTTAATAAACTGTATTAATATCAAGGATAAACCCTTCCCTATTTAGTAATTAGGACAATAATTAGTCTCATGCATCCTTCAGTAAGCCTATAGTCTCACCGATGTAGTATCCACTAGTGAGCCGGCTTCTTCAGTTGGCCTACCACAGATATAAATGTTTGCTACAATTTGAATTCATGATTTTTATTTGATAATAACACTATGCCTTGTTTTTTTAGATATTCCGAAGAAATATTTCCTGTTCGTCCATCAAGAATGACTATATCCCTGTGGATGGTCCATCTGGTCTTGCCCACTTAAGTGGTAGAGTTGCGTTATCATCCCGTTCTCAATTATCCCAAGCTCGGAGAATAGTTGTCAAAGTAGGAAGCGCTGTTCTTACCCGGGAAGACAATTGTGGCTTGGCTCTCGGACGTGTCGCTTCTTTAGTAGAACAAGTAAAAAATCTTCCTTCTTAATTTAAAATATGAAGAACAACAATCATACAACATTATCTATCAAAAGTTCAAATTTGCTTAAAGAATATCATTTTTTTGGTGTTTTGTGATTATTATTAAGCCGCCAAATTATTAAATAACTGGGCAGTAGGGTATGATGGTTATTATTCATTTCTTATCAGCATTGCAAATGTAATGGGCAAAAATGGAATGTCCTAAGCATGAAGAATGCGGAATTACACAAGTCTATGAAAAAAAGTTAAAAATATTTCTGTTTTGTTGATTTAGGTGGCAGCTTTGCAAAACACTGGGCGTGAGTTGATAATGGTAACAAGTGGAGCTGTAGCATTCGGGAAACAAAAGCTGGCACAAGAGTTAGTTATGTCAATGTCCATGAGACAGACTCTGCACTCCAAAGATCATCAAGTTCATGTAAGTCGATTTGAAATTAAAAAATTAGAAAAAATATTTGTTTATTACACGCGAAGACAATTTTTATGAACCCAGCACACATCAAGTTTATCTCACAATTTTTGCCTGCTGACGCTGACAAGCGATAGCATAAAGAAGCCTTTAGTAGAAAAGAATTTACTTGTGTAAATAGATGTAAAGGATATTATGGCATGACTTTCCCCTTGGTAAACAAAAACTGAGGGTAAAAATGACTTTCTGACTGAACTGCATTGAAAGCACGTGGTCAGAAAGATCCTTCCAAATTTTGGCTAATGCGTATATTTGCATAAAGAATAAATAAGAATCTCAATCTGATCCAACATCACAATATTTGTCAATGACAATAACCCCTTTTTATAAGTCATTGCAATGTCAAATCAGTACCTATTTAGTAATCTGGTGACCGTTCCTGCATACTTTTATACTGGTTCAGAGATAATGTTAATTTTTTGCGATTAGTCGAAGGAAGGTTGGTATTATATTATTTAAGGAAGTTATGTCGTAATTGGCATGTTGAATAAGAGATACATAATAATTATTTATTAATCAAAAATTAAAATGTTTTTAAGATTGTAAATGTGGAGCTGATTAATTGGGTTGTTTTTTGTTGCTTGTTATGCCAGACTTTGTATATTAATGTTACGTTATATCAATATATTTTGGAACACGTGCACAGCTCCAAAATTGAGAAAATGATTAGCACGACCCAACCTATTTTGGCTAATTTCAATCTAACGTAGGTAGACAAATCAGACAAGTTGTGCTATATAATTATTATTTTAAATTTAATTAGCAGAATAATAAATAAATATATTTAGATACGTATTATCGAATTGCTTTTAGACATATGCAAACATTTTACAGATCATTACAGAAGAAATGTTTTTGTAGTTTATATAAATTTAAACATTCTCGTTTCACGTTTCTCGAGCATGTAATATTATATCAAATAAATGTAGGCATGTATATGTATGGTGCTCTATTAATTTGAGATTGTATGGAATCAGAATAAGACACTTTAGGTAGGGTTTGTTAAGTATTTGGCGTAGATACCTTACATTGATTGTAGATAAAAGATGCTTAAGCAGAGACAAGTTAAACTCTATTGACTTCCCTCATCCTGCAGATCAAATTGACATTGGCGTGCTAAGCTCGTGAATTGATTGTCGATATTTGAGTTGAATGGTCATATAAACACATGCAGATAGTATGCACAACTACCTGACCTTATAATTATTTAAGTCATTGTCAATGAACATTATTATGCGTATTTATTACGGGAAACTTGATACTTGCACTAAACTTACAACTTGATTAGATTTCTTTGACATTCTTCAAAATCTGCTTTTTAAGTCTACGATTATATACAAGGCTAACTATAGATATAGCAGATGTCTCCTTATTATCACCAATGGTGTCAATTACTATGTAATTTATTTTAGGCCCTATACATCCATTGCCATTATTTGTCATCTTTACATTTTAAATGATTCCAATCGATCAATACTCATAATATAATATTTTTCGGTTACAATGTATGTCGTATTGCAATTTTGTAGATTATACGTTACTTGCTATGTAAATGAAGCAATATGTTACTTATTATGATTTTGTGACATACAAAATGACCAATTCTGATATTTAATGCTAATCGCTTGTTTATCTTGATAAATAGGGGAACAAGGGATTTATGGAACCTAGAGCAGCTGCAGCAGTTGGCCAGTCTGGCCTTATGTCCCTCTACGAGGCTATGTTTGCTCAATACGGAGTCCGAATTGCACAAGTGAGTCATTTTAAAAATGCAATAAAACATGACTGCAAAAATAATATTATACATCGTTAGTATCTTTTTATCATCAAGTACAATAATGTATTAATTGCAATTCTGAGTTTCAATTCAATGCCAAACGCCATCTGAAAGTGCTTGAATATGATTTCAAGCAAAGTGATATGCATGTAGGTTATGATTTTTATGGTTATCTAGGTTTTGGTCACCAAATCAGACTTCTCGGATGAATACACAAGAAAGCATTTATTCCAGACTATGTCAGAGCTGCTCGCTCTCAACATTGTCCCCATTGTCAACACTAACGATGCAGTGGCTGCTCCACCTCAAGTTTACGATGCATTGGAAGGAGTAAGTGCCTAACTTACACAAAACTAATTAACAAGCTGTTAAATAAACATTGAACTATTATGGGTTTAATAACTTATTGTTTTATCTGTCTATTTTACAATATCTACATTCGTACTCTTGCGCCATAATTGCTAAGGCTAATTCTAAATGTTATAGTTTTTATAACGTCCAACTGCCGATTTTTCTTCTTTTTTCCAAAAATAGAATTCATATCTATTTACTTATTTAATATTTTGTGATTTGACAATTACAACTGATTTCAGGATATTACTGTGAACGACAATGACAGTTTGGCAGCTCTGCTTTCGGCAGAAATCCGTGCAGATATGATGGTGTTGATGTCGGATGTTGAAGGAGTGTACACTGGTCCACCAGGACTGGATGGATCCCGGCTGATGCATTCTTATTGCCCAGGTGCGGTTTCTGATGTCAGATATGGAGCATTGTCAAGAGTTGGGTCGGGAGGGATGCAGTCCAAAGTACGGCTACTTCATTTGCTAATTATTTTTATGTCTAATATATTAGTTAGTGTGTAAAATGGGCTACAAAAGACTCAGCAAATAGTTCATTCATGAAGACAGTTGTGAAATGAAATATTATCTGTGAGTAATTTGCCAATTGTATTCATTCGATATTAAGTTCCCCTATCTCCAGGTTTCCGCAGCTACTTGGGCATTAAATCATGGAATTGCAGTTGTCATTTGCAATGGTTCCCGGGAAGGAGCTCTCAACTCTGTCATCAGTGGACGTCGAGTCGGGACTTTGTTCACTACGCAAAACAACGGCAGCCGCTCTCCGGAGTACCTTGCAGAATTAGGTTCGCATTTTATTGGGCTTATGTGATATTATAGGTACATAGACGCAATGAGATGCACGTGGAGATAATAACACGGAATAATGTCACCGAATATGTCTCACTATCAATTTATAAATCTTTTCCTTTTAGCTTTTTCTGTAGTTAAAGTGCAGCAATGTGATAAGCATGGCATAATTATCACTAACTAATAACTGTACTAACTGTGAAGTAAGTCCAATTATAATCACATATAATGTTGTTAACTCTACTTACAACTTTATCGGGATTTTATAACTTATATTGATATAATTAAGGATTATATTATGACGCACAAGAAACCGGTCGTCGTCGTCCCAAAGAGATTTATTTGTGCGTCACGCACGAGTAAATCTTTTAAGTAACCTTTAGTATTTTGATATCGATAAGATAATCCATAAATGTATTTACTTACGCTACTGATAATTTTCAGATAGTATCTTATCTATAGACGAGAATAGAGTTTTGTAACAAACTCAAACGTCTGATATAGGACTCACCTCTTTCTACTGTTCAAATTAGTCACTAAGAATTTTATTTAAACAATTCACAGATATATAATTCAACGGATTTTTTACAAACATAATATAGGAAACAATGAGAGAGGGTTTAAACAGAAAATTTATTAATAATTTCCTTAGGATGATAATTATGACAGGAATGATTTGATAATTATGACTAATGCAATCTGAAAGTTAAGTTCATCTTAGTCATGAATGTTTCCTGCGTGGTATTACATAGATGGATCTTCATGAATCGCATTTGTCAAAAATCACACGTGACAGGATAATGAACTTTTATTCATGGGAAGAGGACACTAAAACTTAAAGATATGTGCATGATTTCTGTTGATATGAACTAACGCTGTTTGTTAAGACTTTAGATTGGAAATATAATAAATGAGACACCCAATTTAATCCCTGCTCGATATGAATTGCCATTTTTGTCTATCTCTCGCCTTGTGACAATTCGTTGAGGATTCTACTCTGGTATTTTCCTGCACCAAACAGGAAAGTTTGGAGTCAACATAAACAGGAGCATAAATAGACTCCAGTGTAGATAACATTTGAACTCTGTCTTGTTTTGAGCATGGACATGAATGAGTAGTATATACAGAGAAGAGTGCATTGTATGTAGCTGTACTTGTCATGTAAATGTATCAACAGAAAAATATTGACTATGCATTGTCCTTACTATGTTGCAGCAAAAGAAGGCGGAAGATTACTCCTTAATTTAACTGGGTCACAAAGATCTGAAATCATTGAAACCATGGCAGACCTTCTCATTTCACGAAAAACGGACATTCTCATTGCTAATGAAAGAGATTTGGACAACGCAGAGAAAGAAAAAATATCTCCAGCTATAATCGATCGCATTAAATTGAATGAAGTCAAAATTGAAAATTTAGCCACAGGTTGACATTTACACAAATCAAAATTAATGATCTGCAACGGTTCTATCAAAAACATTGCATGTACTTTTTATTATGAAGTTTTTATTATGAGGTATCAGGGCATGAAGGAGTATTCCTAATACGTAAAACTAAACTGTTTTGAAAATAGTCAAAAAGTCCAATGAAAATCTTTCGTCCCTTGTCAACATGTTTGTATTATTTGGAATTTAAAGAATGTCAGATAGTAAATAATTACTCCACAGTAACTTATTATTGCACACACATTAATAAGGAGTATCTTTTTTACTGTATGATAGCTATTAAAGTGGTAAGCAATTTAGAAAAAAATGCTGTGATTATAAATTAAGAAAAACATTTATTATACCTCGTTTAGAAAAATTGTTTTTGCAGAAACTATTTACTTATAAGCAATTCATCATTAAATAATTTTCTGCAATATGCAATCAAATTGTTCGTAAATCAACTAAAAAGCATTTTTGCAGTTATATATAATTTAGTAGGCTAGGTAATTAAATAATATGCTTTATATAAAGTACTAAATGAAATTGTTAACTGAACATAGGTCTGAAGCAAATGGCTCGTGATTCAACGAGCCTTGTAGGGAGAACAACGAGGCGCACTTTAATTGCAAAAGGCTTAGAACTACAACAAATTACGGTTCCCATTGGGCTGCTGATGGTCATCTTTGAAGCCAGACCTGATTGCCTTCCACAGGTACGTCACTATTGTCTAGTAGCAACTCTTGTCTCGTAAATTTAATTTTCTGAGGGAATGAAACATTCTAGAGTAATTGCCAGGATAATAGATGCTGTGCAATACTTGCGTGTCACAACTTAAGTTAAATTGCGACTAAATGAAAACTTGCAAAGTATAAGCAAATAACCAGAAAAGATATGGAAAATATTTGACCGGAAACAAATTATGTCAATTTGCCTACGCATACTAATGAGACTTGAATAGTCATTTCCCATGGCACTCTTAGATAGATTGATGACTAGGGAATGTGTCGCTATATACCTTGCTGGTCAGAATATTTTTGATTTCTGACAAAGTGAAGATCAGAATGGATATGTGCGTAGTTCCATGTTATGCGTAGAGAATTATAATTACTTGTGTGGGTATATCTCTTTGTGTAAATAGTCTTTGTACCTTTTAAGTCAACGACAATTATTTAAGACTCGCAAAAAGTTTCACTGGCCAAATGATTATGATAATGATAAATGACCTATGGTAAATAAATAAGCTTATTTGCTTAGACAACACTACATGTCAGTACATGTACACACTATTTATAATTGACCACTTCCATTAGTTGTTTTACATGCAACACGTAGTACAAAACCAAGCTAAAAAGCTTATACGTATTCTAAGCATGTTGACATTTGCTATCTCTTACTATTTTTTTGAAAATTTTAAAACCGAGAATATTATTACTGTATAATATCGCACCAAAGTAGTCAGTACACTTCAAAAAATTGATTATTGTTTACAAAAGTAAAAGTGCCAACAACTTGCATGTATTTATTTTCCTATGGCATTTACTGTCCCTTGGTTTTTGTAATATTATGGAAAATCCCAAATAAATGGATAATAAATATATTAAAATGCATGTTTTAAAATATCTGTTTGCAATATGGTACAAAAATGCTAAAGGTTTTAATAAGTAGTAAAAATATTGTAAAACCAAAAAGTTTATTGTTACTACTTGGCCACATAGGTCGCAGGTGTGTAAATACAATATATTATGAAACCTAGTCATGTATAGGATTACGCATTAAAATAAACAATAAAATAAATAATTCATTCAAGAAAGAGGAGAATCTGCATGAGTCGAGGACAGGAGAATCAATATAATACAGCATGGCTCTGTCTCCCTACTAACTCATCCTCTTACTGCAGATGAAAGAGATGATATAGTAGTGTGAAGGAATTGCATTTAACTTGATAGATAGAAGTCCTGATGTAGTGAGCGAGAGACGTGGTGTGGAAACAATGCGTGTCCACCAAATGAAGAATTATTATTGAAGCTTTATCTGCTATCTGTGTGAAGGGAGGTACTATATGTGTAAATATTATAATATGCAAGCAGGTAGGTACATAGGTAGGTAGAAAATGAATTAGTCGGCATGTTTCTGCGAAGCAATTTATTTTGTCTACAAACATTAAAGATGATGATGTCTCTGCTGCCACTGAATGTCCTGGACTTTTCCTGCATCTTATAATAAGCTTTTGAATTATGTATTATTCTTTCAGATTGCTTCCTTGGCGATAGCATCTGCCAATGGTTTAGTATTGAAAGGAGGGAGTGAAGCAGTTAATACCAACACTTCCCTTATGTCAATTGTCACGGAAGCTCTTCTTATCCATGGCGTCCAGAATTCTATTCAAATGGTTTGTCAATTCACTCCCAATTCTACTTCATAATGCTTTCGACCTCTATGCATTTTAATATGAACATCAAAAAAACATTTTTTCATGACCTTAATCTCAATTAGATTTTAAATCGTTTTAATTGCATTTTGAAAACGTGTAGGTAACATCACGAGAAGATGTTGGTGAGATCATTGAATTGGGAATAGTCGACTTGATCATTCCTCGAGGCTCTAACCAATTGGTGCGACAGGTGACAAAGCAAGCACAAGGAGTCCCTGTTTTAGGACATTCTGAGGGAATATGTCACGTCTACGTCGACACTGATGCAGACCTTGACAAAGCTCTACATATTGGTAACTTTTATAATTTCAATGACAAAGTTTTGTTTTGATTGACCTTCCACATCTTCAAAGACAATATTTATTGAAAACTTTTCATTTTTATATGCTTTTAATAGCCAACACACGCTTTTCGAGTGCTTATAAAAATCTAAAAAAGGTTTCTAATTATCCTTTTCATAACTTCAATATGAAATAACTTGTAATCATTTTTATTGTTATGAATAGGTACTAAATAGTTTAGAGTGAAATCATCCCATTAAGATACTAGCTTCAAAGACAAGAATTTCTATTTTTGCATTGTTAATTACCCTGCTTTCTTTTTCAAAGGTTGCTGTGATGTAATGCCTACTGATTACATAACTATGTAAACATGCTTAACTCTAACTCGCATTTTCCAGATACCGCCTGTTTCTTCTTATACTCTGAATGTTAATCTTCTTGAACTTTCTAATTAAAGAAAAATGCCATACAAGAGTTTTGCTACTACTAAATTGCTGTTTCAACCAGAAAAATTCGTGATTGACTGGTTCATGATCGACTAAGCGATAAATGTATCATGCGTCATCCTTTCTATTTCTAATTTTGCGATGTGAAACAAGTTACAATGCTACTTTATTTTCATTTGCCATCTACGCCAGGCTTAGGGTTTAAAATAAATTGAAATATTTTTAATGTAGCAGATATGGCTTTCAACAAGGAATTCTTCGTTCGCTCTCTGTATGAAGATAAAGTAGATAATTTGCATTTTATGGACCATTTGTTAATTGTAGCTTGCAAATATTATAACAAACCAAGGTCTGCATTCCTTGAATAATTTTCATTTGCCAATATACAAACTGTATTTTATTACTTCGCAACATTAAAACATTTTCGAGGAAATTTAACATTTTGAAAAGTCACATATAAAAATTTGATTGTGGTCCTTACTATTTTGTTTATTTCGATCCTGGATTTAAGCGTCCATTAAAATATTTTTTGCAACTCTACTTTACGTTCCAAGTTATAACTAGTCCAAATGAGTCTGCTATTGTATATGTCTACTGCTATATGTGGGATCTTCCATAGCATGTTGATGAGGATGTTTGGTGAAATATAATATGCTTATGACTCTGGCCATGAAATGACAGACAGGAAAATAAATTAAACCAACTGCCCATTAGACATAATGTACTATGGAATATGATTTACAACAATGCTGATTAAAATCTGCTAATGCACTAATGTATATTGTTAACATGGTAGCCACTGCATGTACATTTGTTTAACGAAAATATTTTTTATCGTCATATTCACTAGAGTGATTGACTGCATGGTAAATTCAATATTGCTATAATAGAACCTGTGAAAGAATATTTTATTATTCTAATAGTGTAAGTTACATTTAATGTATGTATTGAAATAGAATTAATGATTTTTGTGTCTTGTAGTGGAAGATGCAAAATGCAGCTACCCCGCAGCGTGTAACGCAACAGAAACCATTTTGCTTCACCGACAAATCCTGAACAAAAAAAATTTCTTCCCAAAACTGTGTGATATGCTTAAATCTCATAACGTAAGTGCAGCCGGATTCTTTATGTAATATGAATACTTAACCCCTATCCTTACCAACGTAACTGCAGTCCATTCATTGTCATGATTATATACGCTTTGTTTTATTTTCAACAATTATACTGCTTAATTATTAAAGGTTGGTATATTTTAAAGAGGACAGCCAAAGGTACTATTAGAAATTAGAATCTAATAATTTTATTTAATTCTAATTATATTTCTCACTTCTCAACATAATTTTTGACTATCCACTTGTCTACCTACCACAGTCACACATTTATCATAATTGGATGGAAACCACCCCCGAAATCCGAGAAAAATATATTTTTCAAAAATTAAAACTCGTCAAACACTCTTTGCAAGCACTTTGTGCGAATATGCATTATTTTTAACCAAATAGCTGAAAATTGCAAATTTTCTGTGAAAAAATATTTATATGCTTTTTTTGGTCTTTTTTAGGTTTCACTAAGAAACAGCTTTCTTTTTAATGCCTTTGTAGTCAATTGTATACCTACTGTAATGAGATTTTGAATGAAAAGTTATGCCATTCATATCCACCCTTTTTTGAGTGGTATAGAAACCGCATATTACTTGTTTCATAGTTGTGGTAATTGAACGCAGTGTAATGGTGAGCGATAAGCTAACAACATAAGTGCAAACAATGACATCGTCAAATGTCAAAATGTTCTATCCGGATATTTTTTACTCCAGTCTTTTGTTCCCCCGCTTAAGTAAAGATTATACTTATACTTCTTCATTTCATCCGCTGACGGTGGACAAATGTTATGGTGAATAGTTTTTGTTCAGTCTTTTATGCATAACAATAATAATCCCTACAATAGGAAAGACCAAACTTTATTACAATGACGTTTTATACTTGTTACACAGAATTGTAGGAGTTAGAACAGATTAGCATAAAACACCATTCTGAGGTATATTTACAAATCTAATGAATGCTTAAAAATAATTGCAAACACTTCGTCGTAGAATTTAACGGCGTTATTTTCGCTCACCATAATTTTCTGTAATTTTCAATGAATAATTTTCACTAGTTGTGTTTAAATCATTTGGACTATTTGTACAAGCCTAGAATTTGTAAATTGTAAATTGAGTAAGACTCATTAATGTTCCTTTAAGATTTTCATGTGTAACTGCTTATTGAATATTTCTATAGGTTGAGATATTTGCTGGACCAACATTGTCTAAAGAGTTGACCTTCGGCCCACCACCCGCCAAGTCGTTGAAAACAGAATATGGGAATATGGCTGTGACAATAGAGACTGTGTCTGATGTTTTGGGCGCCATTGAACATATAAATACGTACGGCTCGTCTCACACAGACACGATTGTAACCGAAAATGGTAATAACATTTAAGAGATATCTTTTAGTATTTTCAGTCATAGATTTACATACATGCACTAATTTAACATGCGATATACATAACTAAGTCACTTGTGTAAAAAGAGATATTGCAAGTAATGCCGACATAATGCTATAGACCGACATGAATATAAAACTCACATTATATGAGTTAAATATTATGTCCTTATGTTCATTAAGGAAACAAAATTATCTTCACGGAGGGGATTAGTACATTATTAGGATTTAAACAATACGTCTACAATTATGAACGCATTCCCAACTAGGCTAGGTAGTAAAATGAATGCAGATAAAATTTCCTAAGGACATGTGCACTCATTTTCTATTGCTGGATATAATTAGTCATTGCTATTCACATGACCATTGCATTTTATACTCCTTGTACAACTACCACTTGCAAAATGTAATATATCTTATAATTGATGCTATTTCGACGTCCTTTTAAATGGTATCTATTTTTCTGTAAACTACAGTCTCTATTACAAATTTGACTCTTTTTAAAAGATGTACATAATTTTAATTTCCCTATAGATGTTAGCAATTCATTGCATATAGCACTTGCAACAGTTGCAACTTTATGATAGGTACACATTATAATATACGCAGAAGAATCATTTCTGTTTACAAAATATGTTTACAAACAATTTCAAATTATAAAACAAGTAATTAAACAAATGACTTTATTTACAACTTATTCAAAATAACGTAGCCACACACATCAACTTAATATAAATAAAGTTTAAAAAACTTTCATAGCGTATTTAGCCAATTTTCCTCTCATCTGAATTTTCGACTAAAAAACTGATACTTGAGCAGTTATATTGGGCGTCATTTATTGTTTGACCCATCTAGAAGTAATAATGCGTAGTAAATATGTTATAGCATTGTTTTTTTGGACACAGTTTACATTGAGTTAAGTAACTGAGTTATAGTTATTGGCAAAAAGCCTATGAAATGCACATCAGAAAAGATAGTTTAATGCATGGTAAAAGTTTTTTGCATATGTCATGTAAGATTATTAGACATTAGAGCGTCGGCGGAGTTTTGGTGTCCCTATAGATGATGTCATTTGGGTAAATACCTATGGTATGTATATTTGAGTAATGGCTGGATGGTGATAACCTGTCATCTGTCTAAAATCCATGTCTCTTTACTATTAAGTAACGCATGTGTACATAGAATCTTATAATACGTATCCTAAGGAACTTAGTTTGTGATGTACCTAAGAAAATGACCGTAATATTTAAGAA
The DNA here is from genome assembly GCA_020055645.1 of Tomocerus qinae. Taxonomy (NCBI): domain Eukaryota; kingdom Metazoa; phylum Arthropoda; class Collembola; order Entomobryomorpha; family Tomoceridae; genus Tomocerus; species Tomocerus qinae. The sequence goes on along the minus strand of CM034548.1, from coordinate 15,642,800 downwards.
AACATTCTAAATTACAAAAGAAATTATGTGAGGTACACGCATCAGGCTGAGCATTATTACTATTATCATGTTATTTTACAACCTTAACTATACGTTTACATGTGACACTCCATAGTTGTGCATTACTAATTACTATGTCTTTACAGAAAGAGCTGCCCGAGAGTTTCTCAAGAGAGTTGACTCAGCCTGTGTCTTTCACAACGCATCAACAAGATTTGCGGATGGTTACCGATTTGGTCTCGGAGCTGAAGTGGGAATTAGTACAGGAAGAATTCATGCAAGGGGTCCCGTAGGTGTGGAGGGTCTGCTAACTACAAAGTGGATTCTACGCGGACAAGGAGATGCATCTACTGATTATGGTCCTGGACTCAAGAGCTATGAGCACATAAGTCTTCCCTTAGAACAATCAAAGCTGATAAATATTGGACAGCCATTGCCTCCTAGCATTGAAGAGGGTCCCGACAATGTCAATAGCAACGAAGCCACGGATTCAGATAGTGATATCCCTCAACGAGAAGCTCATATGTAAATCTAAGAAATGAAAACCTCGCATATTTTACTAATATTCATTTAATTCAACCGATACCTTCACCCAAATGTTTAGTACATTTTAAAACAAACAACTTTCTTAATTGCTTAATATGCTTACGTGTCTCTTTACGTAAATGTAACATTTCTATATTGTTTAATGTTTTCAAGGATTAGTATAGAAATTCAGATTGAAATCCACGTCATTACGTTTGTTATAAATACATTTACATGTGCATAATCGTGTTTTATGAAGTAATAATTATGATCACGTACACACTGGGATGTAGTACTTATCCTTAGACATGTAAAATATAGGCAATTATGTCATCTCATAGATGTTAGTTACGTTACGATTTACGTACACTATTTGTATTCTATTATTTATAAAGACAATGAAATGATATTAAAAAAATTATAATGTATACTTTTATTAGCTGACGCTTTCATATCTGACGCTTTCATTTCTAATGTGACGTCTTTCACAAAATAATCTTAAAACTACGCAGCTAAAAATAATGGATTTCATGCTTTAATCGTTATTTTCCAATGTCATAGTTAGTTTCAATTTATGCATCTGGAAGATGAATTACGTAATTAAGCTAAGTAGGGAAGATTCTTAGTATTACCTTTTTATTCTTAGTATTATTATAATTCTTAGTTTTCTTAAATTATTGTCAACAATTATTATGCAGCAAAAGATTATAACAACTACAACAATTTAACTATTTTTAATGCACTAAAGGCTATTCTTTACATTCTATCAGCTAGCATACCGACAACAACAACTGGCTTATCATGATAACAAAGAAATCATTCACTTGGCCGCAGCAGAATTGTTTTAAAATGGACCTTTATAATTCTGCTTGCAAAACTCGAACGTCTTAGATTAGAGTGACCACTGAAATCTGAACTCTGAATGTACTACAATGGCGTTTTCATTTTCCGAATCCACCTGGACTATTTTAAGTTACTGTTACTGCTCGATTTTCAAAAATCTAGCATCGAAATTTCGATTTTCAAAAATCTAGCATCGAAATTTCGATTTTCAAAAATCTATCATCGAGATTTCAAAATTTTTAAATTAAATAAGGTTTACTTCGTTTTGTTATGCGGTTGCATATCTGAGAGAAATTAGTTGAAATGCGGATCATGCAATCTAAGCTTGCTGGTTGCTATCATTTCTTATCTATTGCAGATTGCAGTACTTTGATGATATTTTTATTAGTAATGAGAGTAATAGCATAAAAATTTGGAAAATTTGTATTACAGACAAAGGTTTATTAATACACGAATCCGAAATTCCCAATAGTTGACAATTTGTTTAAATTGGGTTGTTCGTCTATGTTAGTACATAGAAGATGAGAAAGTAATGTCATTGATGTTTAATTGGTAGCTGATGCATAATTCCTTATTAAGGACAATATATTATGGTTATGCGGAGTAAAAAAAAGAAACGGTTACGTTTTCATTCAATGAAAATGAGTTTTCTCTCAAGTTTCATAACTATTAGGAGCGTGAACACCTTAGGCTTATAGTATTATAGTTTGTAGTCGGAAACCTTGAATTTTGTGAATGTACATAGCAGGTTAATAGAAATAATATATACAGCATGGTTTAAATGTGAATAGTGACGCCAGGTGTATTTTACCTCACTTGCATAGCTTTCAGGAAACAAACTATTAAATATAGTTGATTGAAAATTGCCCTGCCATTAGTAAATTAAATAAATACTCGCTATTTGAAACAATATTGTCGTATTACAACAGACAAAATATGAATAATGACATAGATTATCGAATGGATTTCATCAAATCTGTTTTAGGCGAGTAAATGAAGCATTATTGGATGCAACCAGGTAGACATACATGAAAAGTCTAATAATAACTTGCATTTTACAAATAATATAGGACTGTTGTAATTCGACGACTACTTTGAGTGCTATATAGCTAGTAGACGTTGTAATAGTTATACTTATTTATAATCCCGACATTTTGCTATGGATGAATGAATGGGAGGTAAAAACAAGCTGTGACAGTGGTTGACCTTTGGCTCAAGTGAAAGTTGACATTACTTGATTCTTTTAATACGGCAAGGCGACTTCGGTGCATTCCTTTAGTCTCTAAGTTTACTATTAGATTATGCCGTGCATAATTCCTTATACTATGCCATAGTTTTCTATTTTCTCTTTCAATCTATTCAAGTTAAAATAGAAGAAAACATGTGATATTTTCACTTTCTAGGTAAATCGTGTCAAATTGTACCTAGTAATCTAATTAAATAGACTTGAGGTAGTGCAACGGGAATAGTCAAGTTATATAATACAGATAATTACTCTGCAGTAAATAGACTTACTAGTCTACAGTAAACAGTCTACAGTAAATAGACTTACTAGTAAATACTGACTTGTAACTTTTCCTTCCTAAGAGAATTATAAACCTACCTACTTGTTCTGTATGTCCAGATTATACTCATTTCGTAGTTAACAGAAATAGTCATGAAACATCACTTACAGTTATACGCTTCAGTTCTTTACAATTTCGTGCTGAACTCTTCCAATGGATATGACGTTCAATAAGCCATTAGCTGCTACTTAAATAAACATTACCTGAGAACCTGAACATTTGGATTTCCTCTATTAACTACCCATTTGAAATACAATGTCAGTACGACAGATAAAATGCTAATGACACTATTGTTAATACTAGATTATCTCCTGCTTTTGGCCATGACATTAGCCAGTTAGCAGTACCTGCTCTCATGATAAAATAAAATGGACTCTTTTCATTGAATTATGTATCCAGAACTGTTGAATTATATATATTTCTTGATATTAAAAAAGGAGGACATACAAGTTTATAATTTATCTAAAGTCAACCGAATTATTATTTACAAACTGTTTTGGAAAATTCCCCACAATTATGATTTAGGTATAAGCTTAAGAAACAAAGTTCAATTTTTTGGCCTTCAAACGCTACGCAGGTTACATTTTGGAAAACAGGTGCACATGCACTAACGATGCCGTCTTAAATACTGATGAATGATAGGGATACACACCACACAATAAGTGTGCTGTTGACGTCACGTCATTTTAGCAGGCGTGAGTTTCAAGTGGTGCGATTAACAATGGGAATCTGTTTAGTAGGTGTAGGTGATTGGACTTAATGCTTTGATTTATAGTCTGGGAAGATGACATTATGACATTGCATTTCATTTTCGTTGTTTAAGTAGACTTGTTACGTTATATTTCTGGTAATTCCTTCAGTTAAACTTTTTATTTAATCTCTATGTTACAAGTTACATACACAAGTAGTTCTGCACACTCAACTCATGCTCTTCTTCTTACACACCTTTTAAATCAAAGATTGGATATGCACGAGCAAGCATTTCCAATCTACCCGTACTTTAATTATTAAGTTTATATACAAAGTAGCATCTGTATATTAAAATTTTGCATTATTTTCACAATCCGCAACAATATGTTTACATTTCGACTGAAATGCATAAGAATAAAAAAAATCTTTTTAAATCCAGTATACTGAGATAAATATTTATACAATTGTACTGATTATATTTATCGTGCTAAATTGTGTCATAAGTAACGACAGAATAAAAGTCATAAGCATAAAAAGTATACAAAACTCCCAATTTGACATATTGGCTCCGCTTAGCGTAATTAATTTATTTATTTTGGAACAACTTTTTGTACATTGAAACAGAAAAGAATAATTGTTGTCTAATGCAGGCTTCTTTTTTAATGACCCGGTGTTTTCATATATTTGAGTGCTGTAAGCTTGATTCTACAGCATTGGAAAAATCATTATATGGGAACTTTTTATTAAAAAAATACAAAATTAACACATAGTTCGAGGTAATGATATTCATATTAAAACTGCACTGTCAGTCAATTATGTAGGCAAGACCTCGAACATTGAATACATTTATCCAGGGTTTGAAAACTATAACAGCCAATATTCTAAACTATCTGCATATATAGTTTAGTATTCATTACCAATTAGATCAGTAGATTTACAATACTACTGGAATGATCAATTTCTCAGATTTTAGCTGAGATACTAGACTCCAGACTACTTATTATGTAGTAGGTATCCATCCATATACTTAGAAGGTTTGTGACTTTCAACCTATTATAACATAATAACCTCATGTCGTATTCGAAAGCTTAAACATGCACATTATAATATATTTCAGCTTTGTCAAGAGTCGTATTTACTAAATTTCGGTAGGGTTCGAGTACAGTTGAATATGCATACATAGGTTATTAAAATTAAAATGTCAAAGTTCCCCAAATGGTATGAATCTGAGAAAGGAATCGAAAATTTGCATTAAATAATCTGAAATAAGAAAGGACTACTCAAACCATTTGAAGGCTATATGAAATTCCTTGACTAATCATTTTATTAAACCAAAAAAAATATCAAATGAATAATAAAAGAGGAGGTAGGATCAATTTGATCGCATTACATATGTAAAGTATAGAAAAAGATGAGTGTATTGAAAAGCCTGTATTATATTTTGAGACAGGCTATAAAATGAGTGCGGGGTTGCAATGAAAATGTCCATGTCTTGCCCCGAGAACTCTCTAGTTGAACCGCTACTAGATATTCTAATTGGAACCAGTCATAAAGTCAGTCAGGGTATAAGGAGGCATTATGCATTATGATTATACCTATATTAGTCTAGTACAATCATTCGTCTCGTCAGTCTGTGAAGAACAAGCGAAGCGAGCTGAGTAGGATTTGGTTTACTGTCTATCTACCTTGTCTCAGTCTCTGTCTAAATCTGTGTTTCTATTTGTTTGTATAGTCAAGCAAGTGAAGCCAAAAATATCTATAGGAACAGAAAATCGCAATTAGTTTTGAATAAATGTGTCCAAGTTTTTTAGCGACAATTAATTTAGTTTAGTTAACGCAGTAGTTGGAGTATAGTTAATTTTAAATCGTGACGTGTGACGACGTGATTTGGAAATCATGGTTTCAGATAGCCCCCGAGTCAAGTAAGTAAAAGTAAATTCTATGCTATTAATAATTCTGCTTTTGTATTGCAAGTTTCATTTCCAATTATGGTGAATTAGCGAGTTAAAAGGGATCATAATTATTTAGCTCTGCAAGTTAAATGTTAGAATGGTTACCTACATAGTGTTCAGATATTAATTTTAATTCAGACGACAAGAGGTCAGACAAGAGCAGAAAGTAAATTGGGACTGGTATGACACTCTATATAGAATGAACTATAATAATATTATTTAAATAGTTATTTAGAGTGTTTGTCCTTCTTCTCTTTCTCTTGTGAATAGCACAGTTGACAGATTGTTGGTTTTAACTAAACTTGGTAGCTAATCAAATGTCGAAGAATAGCCCAGCAATAATCTCCTACATCTTTATATTCTCTGTATTCATGAAGATAACAATGTTGCAGTGAGTTAGCTATTACTAGAATGAATAATACAGATATATTATGATAAGTAGGAGAACATTAGAATATCTACCTATCTTTGCTTTTCTAGTTCATTTAGTTTGACTGCGATGAAGTACTTTGCATAATATCGCTACAAAATGGTTCATTGTCAGTGATTTGTGTTTTTGGTCTATATAGCATTATATATAGGGTGGATGTATTTAATAGAAGGTATATAGTGACTGTCGATTTTTGTGTAGAGACGTCCAATGGATTGCATAAATTGCATTGTCCGTGCAACTGTAGCATGTGCTGATTGAAAGATCTTGAAATGCGTACAATATTATTAGTAGTTCAAGTGGCAAGTATTAAGCTCACTAAGGTGATCATGTTTCTCGCAGTCCCATTCATCGTTAACTGTGAATAATAATGTATGAGGTAATTAAAAAGTAAGTAGATTGGTTGAGTAATGCCAATAATTTTCTTTGTTGTTCGATTATTTCTTTATGACGAATCAAAAAACCTTGAGTGTAATACAATTGGTTAAAATTAGAATGATACTATATAAAATATAGTATGGAATGTTTGATTACTTATTGTTCATATTAGTCAGATTTCACTATCTGTTTTCTATTAAAAATTTAGCAATAGATATTACAACATTAAAAGATGAGTTTGGACATAAAAAGTAATATTTCCCATTTATTTCCTATTCCTGTCACTATTACTGTCGAGGTCTTTGTTTAGGCGTGTTTCTATATAATCAGTAACTGATAGCCCATCAATGTCTATTATAGGTATCCCACCTATCTCACTTGTAGTAGAGTGTTCGAAGGAAAGAGATATAGCATTGGATATAGAGATAATATAGTTGTGACATGGCTATGTATGATTACCACCCTCACCATTTAATGTTACTACTACAAAATCTACTTTGGAGCAAACACCTTTTGGAAGCATTTTTTGAGATGATAATGAGCCTTAACTAGATAACAACAGATACATTAAGGGAGGAAGCTTTTTTTATCAATTGCAATTGAGATTTGAAAAGAAATTCTCCTATCAGACTCTCAGACAGATATAAATTGTCAATTTACGTAACTGCCTGTAACATTCAAAAAATTAATTTGTCTGAAACGTGACACAATGGCTGTTGACTGCCACTTAACTGTCTGACTCTAGTACAAATAGAAACTACGACTAAATAAAAATCCCCCCTACTTAATATGTAAGACATATAATTATCTCTTTGGATTAGAATTAATAATAAGCTTCTCATTTATCAGTTTTTTTATTTCGTTGACTTTGAACAACTGACATTCAGAAAATTTGTTGTGATTCCCCACACACTGCCTGCTGGAAAAGCTTCTGTACTGCATCTTAAATTTTGGTACCCTCTTACTTTTCAGTCTTAAACCATTTTTTGTCTGCATAAAAATAATTGTTATTTCGTCTGGAGATTCATCCGCGTTGATAATACCTACTTAACAATTAGGTGCAGTAGGGTTGGTAGTTGGCGCTACGCTTAGCTTAAGCTCACTGTCAAGAGATGTTTGAATAATTACAAACCCTAAACGTAAATCCTTCTTGACTTATTGTTCACGTTCAAGGAACTAAACTTCCAAAAGTAACCAAAAAAAATTAACCACACAAAGCAGCACTTTATCAATCAAGAATGCCAACTGCGGAATTTTCCATTACAATCCATCTGAGTCTGTGGCTATTTTTTTAAAATCTGTTGGTAAACATAAAACGTGTATACATTAATACTACAATTAACATGCATGCTATTCTCAAGTTAGAACCATCGGCTATAGTATATAAATAATTGTAATGTATCGCAATCACGTATGCGGATACGCAACACAATGGAATATCACATAAACTCTTCCTTCCATGAACACTGCTTACAGATTTATTTCCATACAATGATTATACTTGTACATTTTATTCACTTTTAGCCTCACCGGAAATTCTACACTTATAGAATCCTTTGCTACAAGACTTAATATGCATTATGATTTCATATTGTATTCCCATCATTCATATTCCATTCAATTAGAATTAGTATAGAATTTGTATTCAGTCTTGATACGATTATATATCAAACGAGGGATTTTAACTTTTTCCATCTTTTCATAAGTTACTAAAAAAAACTCACGTATTTAAACAATTTATTATTATCATGAGCTTATATAAAGTTGTGTCAATTTCGTGATGCTACAAATCCTCAGAGTATGAGAAAACACACACACTTGTTGCGCAATTGTACTGAATTGGGAAAAGTTGATGTTCCCATGTATGTAGTAGTAGAGGAGAGTGAAAAACGATGCTTCTATAGTATAGCCATTGAAACTGATGAGCTATTGAACATTTGGAAAGGATTAAAATAGAATGGTGGTTCCTATAGGCAAAGAAAAAGACAATAATATGGCCAAATAGTTAGAATAGCAAAGCGAGAGTGAATTGCTAAGAGGATTTTGAATGACGAATGTAACAGAGAACTTGAGTCAATCGAGAGTATTCGAGAGAGAATTAATTGTTTGAGATTGTTGTCTCTCTCTGCGTTGCCACGCTGCGTCTTGTCAATTGCTCTTCTCTCTTCTCTTGGGATTCCTCGTACGGCTCAAACCAAGTCAAGTCATCAAGTATTTAAGCCAAATCTCCTACTAAAAATACCTGTAGGTAATTAATTGTTACGTTGTGACTAGGATTTCTGATCGTTGATGATGATGATGATGGTGTTCTGGGTTGGCTTGTCGCTCCAAGGCTCCACTCACCCCGTCCACTCTACATGTCTCATTGTCAGATTCACTCACATACGATTACATACACAATTCAAATATCTTTTTATTTGTAGATAGATAGAGATAGATCTAACTATGCTGTAAGTCTAATAGGTAAAGGGTGAGTGGTAGTTGCAAGTGATTTTGCTATTTTCAACGCTACCTACTAAAGAGTAGCATTTATAGACTAGACTAATATAAATCTATATAAAAATCTCTAGTTCAGATTAATTTGGTTAGTAGTCCATATGTGCTCTCTAAAACTTTTAATAAGTCTCCAATGTTAAACATTTACCGTTGGAAAAGTTTCCTTGCAGGGTATAGATTGTGTTTGGATTACACTATTATTATGCGCATTTCATTTTCTTATTGATTTAATGGGAGAAGGGAGATGAGAATAGCGTCCTTTTCAAGTGAATTGAAGTCATTAAGAAAGGGAAACCGTCTCATGTACTTTTAATTTCGAAAATCTCACCCACATTCAATTAATCGTGTATATAGCATAGCAGCACTCACCATTGTCACTTCAGAATATATCGTAAGAGTGAATTATATCAATCAGTATTACATTCAGTTTGACATTGTAACAGGTGCATATTTCTAATGGGAATAAATCCATTTGTGATTATTTTCAATAAAGAATCTATAATTTTTTTATTATATTTAACGAGCTCAAAATTTATATTGAAATAATTAGAAAGGGTGGCCATGAAAGGCTTTTTGAGAGTTTGAGAGTCAAATTAAAATATTAGAGCCACTGTTTACTAAAAAAATAAAATTTTTGTTTAATAGCTTCTTATCTCTGTATAATTTCTTAGAATTAAATCGAAATGCGACCTTTTTAGTGGAATAGATGGTAGTTTTATCATTAGTATATTATGTTGTATTCCTTCTTGAATGAGTTGAGTGATGGGAGTACATGGCACATGTAGTATAATAGTTTGTGTACACAAGCACTTAAGTACCTAAGCTATAAATACCGTTGGAAGAACATCCAAGATCTCATCACATGCAATTTATACTGCATAGTGTTTAGTAACTACAAATACGTGTTTTGGTCTATGTAATCGTTGCATAGTTAAACAGGTTTTAATGCAAGTTGATTTCACTCTCGTAACTCTTACTTTTATTTTGTGCATTCGAACAGGGTCTAAGAGTTGGATAACAGGCGTATATGAGAATATAATTTGTATACTGCACTCTGTGTGGAAGGAAATGTCTTCATAGCCTACATTTAATGGTACTTGTAGGTCAATCTCCGTTCTTGTAGTATTTGTAGGTATTTGAGTACAGCATTTTATTCCACAGTCATTTGACTATAAGACAGTTAAATTATCCATGTAATATGAACAAACACGAAATTAAAATTTTGAAAGGAAGGAGAGCGGAGGCATTTGTCATATTAGCTTATGAACTCATACTGTCAAATTTGTGCATTGTGTAACTGCCATAATTCGAGGAATAAAACGTAACAAAGATTCAGTATATAAATTTTTGTAACTGTCCGTTTACATTGCGTGATGAATGAAGAGCCCTATATTTTTAAGAAAGATTTCAGTCTACAAGTATAGAATTTGTGTGTAAGGTTTCAATTGAGTGACTACTCTCCATTTCATGCGTTCTGCCTAATACTTTTATGTGCATTTTAAGACTCTTTACTCTATTATGTATTTATTAGGAACAAGCATCCGGTTTACTAAAATGGGTTAAGCTAAACTAATAGAGTTGCAATAAACATTTGTATCAAGTACATTCACGGTTCAACCTTTTGTTGTTCAGCGACTATGACCTAACATAACGATATGCTATACTTACCATAATATTTATATCATATACTATATAGCACTTACTATATACTCAAGACACGGATGCGGAGGTAGACCTACAAGAACAAGATATATATTATAGTATGTACATCTATTTGAAGAATGGACTGCACAACAACTATTGATATAATACGAATGTGTAATAGATAATTATAATTATTAGCAATATTAGTAATAATAGCGCTGGAGCAAACAATAAGATACGAAATCTCAAGCAAATTATAATTACAACGCAATGGATTCTATTCAGTCGTATATACAAATGCATATGTATGATGATTAATATTAAATTGTGAACCTTCATTGGTTCCTCTTTTAGACATTCAAGGATCAAACACTTTTGCTATAGTCGGCGAGTGTTTATGAGTAGATTATCTAGCAAAGTGTAATCCAAAATGTGCCTTAACAATATAACTGTTGCGCTGTACAATTATCATTTGCATTTTTTAAATTGGCTCTATACATCTGCGTATGTCTCAAAGGTCAAGTCAAGATGTAATGTTTTCAAACCTAGAGACAGGTTTAAGTTAAAACAGACTCCTTTGTACTTCTTACGTGTTCTATTCTGAACATACAGGGCCAGTTGGTAACGGGCAAAAAATCACCAGCTTAAAAGTGATTGTAAGGTCACTAGCTATAATATTGACTCTATAGCTATCTATGTTAATATATTATTACGCGATAATAATTGTTATAACAACAACGTGCATACATTAAAAAGTGAATTCTTTAGAGCAACGAAGGAAATAGTCGATCCCAAATGGAGGCACTAATTTAAATTGATCTGGTTTGATAGGTACCCTATTAAATTTTATTTACAATATTTTTATGAACTGAAAAGTTACGTTGTGCAATTATAAAAGTAAGAATCATTAAATACTATGCTAATGGTTGGGCAGTACTAGTATGACATTAAACACGATATAAAAATATGTGTGACGTGCTAATTCTGTTTAGAGTTTAAAATCGTCTCGCTATTTTATGTCATTTTCACTAGACTATATTTAATGACTACTCAAATTTAAAACGTGATTGTAACTTTGGGCAGTCATAAAAACAATCAGATTCAGTATACATGCAAAAAAACCATGTAAAAATTATTGCAACCATGCCTCTTCCCCATTTGGCAATAATTCAGGTTTTAGTAAGTATATATTTATTCTCAGAAGATTTGACGTATGTGTAGTTGATGGTTAAATGCACTTGCATATTATTAGCAAAGACTATAAACTCGAACTTAACTATAGTCAATTAATTTGAGTTTATGATAATGTAATGTGATGTAGAATAGCATTAGTTCACAATTCCTCGAAGCGATTCCTATTTCCCAAGTACTTATTTGCAATTTAGTAGTATTTTTACGCCTCCATGGATCGTGCATAGTGTCTTATATTTCCTATGATGCTAGACACTAAACTTGGCTATAAGACGAAGAGACGTGTAGAGGTTATTTAACAGAGAACACCCCCAATAGCCAACTCTACTCTCAAGAATGTACTCATCCTTGACCCAGACTTTGCATGACTTCACTATGATGTTATGAAGGTAGATAGATTATGAACATTATGTTCCTTATTACTATCTCTTTAATGGCTACACGAAAAACAAATCCTATTTGGTTGTCATTTTCGTCTGGAAAATGGAATTCCATCATTTTATATTTCAGACAGGTATTTTCTAATCAACTCAAGAGTTTGTCAAGTCAAAGGAATGTGACCGGAACAAAAACACTTGAACCCAAAACTTTATTACTATTCGGAAACTAATCTTAGTATTTATAACCTGGAAAAAGGTAGATCAGATAAATATTTAAGTGTTATTTAGGATATGCACTAAGTGGTTTTAGTGATGACAGGAAAAGAAATATGCCAAAATACAAAAATTAAAAAATATTCCCAGTACACATGACAGTATCAATACAATCAGCAAGTACTATTATGTGAACCTGTACAAAAGTATATATATTACCTGTACAAGTATAATTATAATAGTTAGAAGACAAATTGCTTCTTTTGGTTACATTTATTTCACACAGTATTATGTTATCGAGGGAATATTTTCTTATTGGGTGTCGATAAAAGAGTTGTTGAAAATTGTGTATGGCATTGAAAATACAAGATTGGTCTCATAAGGTAGAAATAGTAGAACCCGGATTTTACATTAGTTAGTAGGTAGGTATTTAACTTTGTTTTGATATACATAGTTCAAGCTCTATAGTGGGTCAACTGGCCAAGGCCATCCCACACACAACTCTTGCTCTAGCCAAGCAACAGTGCAGTATTGTTGGATTTCATTTATTTGTTGTGGAAATGGCTTAACTAGGTATCAACTCTATTTGGTACAACAATGTTAGAGTTTAGTTAACTTGTATGCAGACGGTGTGTAGAGATAAGTAGTCTTCGCATGAAAATAAATATCCATCTCAGTATTGATAGAACAATGAGCAGAAAAGTACGTCTGAGTTCGACCCTTCATTCACGCTACCAGATCACTAGTTTTTGTTGAACCCTCTATAGACAGGTTAGATATAATTACGGATATCCTAGTATAATATAACCATCAACTCTGAACTTAAACATTTTCTGACATTGTTCCAGGTAGATGAATTGTTACTATTTAGTCGTGTCTTATCTTAAAGGTGAACCCAAACTGAAAAACAGTGAAGCTCCAATCTCATTGTCAATAATCTCAATATCTCTGAATGTAAGGGTTAGGAAAATACCTGAGTAAATAACTAAGTTGACAAGCGGATTCCAAAGCACTAAAGAAAAGGTCCTTCAACAAACTTTCGGATAGAAATTCTTTAAAGGTTGTGCATCCTGTTGTTGTTATTTCTCAAGTTTTAATTGTAACACTCGTGTTCACTTCCTAAGGAGCTAGTCAACAATAAAATTGTCTTTGTGCTGCAGAAATTACTGCATTATTGTCAACCTCTCCTGGATTAGTGATCGGAAAAGTGTAACGCATAAGTGAATTAAAAAGAATTTTTCATGAATAACTATTTAAATCAGTTATCTCTCAAATTGATTTATATACAACAAGCAATACAAGTAAAGAACACACTTCTAATTTAATCGTAAGTGGAAATCATTGCATAAAACAAATAATTCTATAAAAAAGTAATTAAAATCAAGCAAGAGACATAAATTATGCCAGAGTGGGGCCAAAAATACCCCTTTGCTTCCATTTGGGTGGGGCCAGACAACTCTCTACTAATAAGTAGTAGATTTTAATTGTTAATGGAATGGTCTACAAGGGAAGGGGAGCCGCTGCCAGCTTAATCTCTCTTCTTGCTTTGTTGTTCGAATCAATAATAACAAGTAGCAAATGAGAAGCAAGTGTTAAAAATAAAAGAAGTCTCTCTCCTACGGAACTGGTAAGACAGCTATTGACTTCTATTGTGGATATTACATCTTTCGTGAAGGACATGAACAAACAGATAAGATGTTCTCGAACAAAAATGGTAAATTGGAGGCAATCACGCTATTTACTTCAAAGGGTTTCATTTTATTGCATTGTTGTGGGCTCAGGGAAGTGAATGAGTAGGTAACCATGTACTTTATTTATGTGCACAGATTTCGTATCCAAAGGAACGGTGCCTGTCGTGCATAGCCACTCCATGCTCTTACTTACTTGCTTAATTAAGTTACATAATAATTAATGCTACGTGCATTCATTATGGCAGGATTCCTTCACCATCTAATTCTGTAGCTTCAGGTCTTTTTATATTTAATATAATATATCGCTCTATTATCCATTGTATAAGGCTACTGTATAAAATCAATACAAAAATATCCTGCTCATTCTCCAAAACTTTTATAATTAGTGTAATTATTTGCTGATTAGATTAATTTTGGTCATTTCATTACAGAATATAAAGAACAATATAGTTTATGCTACATGGATTTCAATATTCGCTATTGTGTCTTGCGATTTATAATACCGGCTTATAATATTGAAAAAAATTCCAAACGATAATTTCCATTTCCCTTCCTTGTTTCATGATTATCATGATAGGTAATATTTTGGAGAATGGTCTTAATTATTTTCTGTAATAGATTTTAAAATTACAAATTTGAAGTAGAGATAAGAAAAGGAATAAACAGTAAAATCAGGGTTTAGTATTGTTGATGAAATTATATATGGGAATTTATTGTGTCATCAACCTTTGATGATAGATTTGTCTAAAGCTTCATTATTACATCCAGGGCAATGGCAATGTAACACATACAAATATTTCCTTATATAATATGGTTTCTGATATTAAGATAGCTGAGTTGGCCACTTGGTGTACCGTATTAGGCGATTCTGCTTAGTACCTATAATAATGTGTGTCACTGCACTAACTGTTAAAACTTGAATGTGAGAGGGGAAAATTCCTCTTTCTATTGTAGGAAAGGTATTTTGTTCCAAGTTGGTCTGCTGTACTTATGTAGATAAGCATTAATAAGCGAATTGCACTTGAGCTATATTTTAACAATTTTAGGTCAATTTGTTATGTGTATGTGTAACTTTTTATCACTGTAAATGAGAACGACAGTCAAGAGTACATTCTTAATCTATCTATAGCAATTGCAAGTACCAATTATTCATTCCTAAAAGGACGAAAAGTGCTATCTACTTGAGAAAACTACAAGATACAAATTATTCAGCAATTTATATAGAAATGCAATTAGGAATTTAAATACTAACGTGGCCTAAGAAATAATAGTAAATCTGTATTGCATTTACACCAGGCATAGCGAGTGTATAACATAATTAACTGCACCAAATCAGAGTTAAACCACAATCTGATAATTTTAAGTGTGATAAATCGACCTTCGGTAGTGCAGAAAATTGGAGAATAATAAGCGGGATCCTCTTTGTGTAAAATCATGATTGGCACAGTGTATGTTTTTCTCATAGAATTAAATGATGTAATTTTCTCATGTAAAACGATAAATACCT
The DNA here is from genome assembly GCA_020055645.1 of Tomocerus qinae. Taxonomy (NCBI): domain Eukaryota; kingdom Metazoa; phylum Arthropoda; class Collembola; order Entomobryomorpha; family Tomoceridae; genus Tomocerus; species Tomocerus qinae. The sequence goes on along the minus strand of CM034548.1, from coordinate 15,627,295 downwards.
AATATCAACTTAACTTGTTCCACGTCCCTCAAAAGGAAGTTTTAACAGGAAATCTTAAAGTACCTTAATGCAATATCAGTGATGATAAATTCTTTTATTGTGTATTTTACACATAAAGCGAATATAAAATGTAATATTGAGAAAGGCTCACTATGATGAGTAGGGATTGTAAACAAAGATGACAATTGATGCCAATTATTGATAGGTAATATTGTAACTCGGATGTGCAGAAATTACATCTAGAAAAGGTTTCTATCAAGCCTTGCCAGAAAGTTGTCTTCCATTTCAGTAGGAGTTGACAATGACGATATAATTACTATTCTGCAAGTACTACCAGTTTATGTTCGACACAGTCAAGTAAGTAGCATTCACTTGACAAGACTTGCAATGGAAAACTTGTGGTACACTCAAACAAGGTGTTAATGATTACGACTAAGCTCAGTGACAAAATAAATAAATCGATAAGACGTAACACCTAATAAAATAGTAGATATTCAACATGCTTTAATGGACTTTGTTTTATAAAATCATTGAAAACCTTTAAAATGATTGTCCATAAAATATACCATGAATAAGATTCCTTTTGCCTAAAGAGAATAACAGAAGATGGTAAGTATAATAATTAGTATAGTAATATTCTTTGAATATATATTTTGGGTACTAGGTACCTTAATAAGAAAAAGGAATGTGTATTTTTATTATTGGCTGTGAATATAATTGTGTTTGAGACACAATAAATGCATTAATTTTTATGTGCAATGTTGCTGCGCAGGTATTACAATCGCAGAATTACAGCACAGTCCCTGACTTTGGTAAGCTATTGTAAAATAAAAACAAAATGTCTAATTGCAAGTACAATTACATTGGCAAGGAAGGACAGAATGATAGATAAATGCATTAATTGTTATTTGATGCCTGCAATTAGTGATTTATTTTGTAAACATTCTCGTGTGGAGTGTCAAACGACTTACCTATATAAGACATTTGAGTACTTCATTACCTTTTATTTAAACTGCATGAAAAAAGTCTAGTTCGATCTTTAGAATGGTATACAACTCTATGTCAATGTGTCAGCAAGTTGTAAAAAGCGTCTTTGAGACAAAATTGGGTCAAACAAAATTGAATTACCATTGCATCTTGTAAAAACGCACAAAGAACAAGTTTTTACAGCAGGGAAACACCTGCGACAAGGTTACACCATTTCAGGGTCATTAACTTCCACATGGGATGCAGGATCGTCAATAATGTGGCGATAGCCATCAACTTTGCATTATTCTGCTCTTCTTTGCTTGTTTTAGATCTTTCTTAAATGCGTTGTTGTGCCTTTCAGTTTCCTGCTACGCCCATTTGCAGTTTCACCCAAAGGACATTTTCTCTTCATAATTGTTCACTGACTCATTAGCAAACCTAAAAATTTTACCTGTCAAGCCATGTCGTTACCATCCAATGATCTGCATTTATAATTCTAGCTATTTCAAGCCTTTTACGAATCTCATTTCTATAAAGGAATCAAGTTAGAATAATCATAAAATAAAATCTGGATTTTCCATTTAATTTTTGCTATTCCTGAATTTTTCAAATGACATTTACTTTCTTTGAAAAGTATTTTAACTCAAAAATATCTCAAGTACAGCAATAGTAGTAAATATGTTAAAACGTTACATCAGCATTAACCTTGATAATTGTGTTCATCCTACGATACTACTTTACGCTATGCAATAAGTAACTGTACAATGCACCATTTTTTAGTTGAGCTGAAGGTAATTACAGAAAAAAACTGGACATTGTATGTGCTAGGTATAAACAATTAGGCAACAAAATCCACAACAGCGTTTGAAGAGGACAGCTAGAATATTTTAATGTACAGGTTCAATGAATTTAACTTCCACGTGCCTGACTATACAAATTATTCAGAAAATTAATCACATATTTGGTAATTTTGCATAGCTACCCAAAGTTTAAAATCGTTAAAACATTATTATGAAATAAAACTGCACAGAAGCATTTGTGACCTACAACAAGCACGAAGATGCGTTTTAGTTGTTCTGAGAAAACCTCTATTTATTTACATGGCACTGAATTAATATTTACGTTATTAATAGTTGTAGTGATTAATTATTCACTGAAAGCCTCTATTGGACTACAATGACGTGTTTTCAGTTATATATGAGCAACTATTTGTTTAAAAAAATGTGGATCAGGTACAATGCATTTGCGAAAAAGTTATTTTCCTAAAAATGCATGCACTTGAATAAATGCCATACCAACTCAAGGATTTGTATTTGAATGAGACTAATTGAGTTAGAATAATAATTATATAATAATATGTTCATGACATTAGTACACTTCAATATTTTCGCAATTTTATTTACAGTCTTGTTAAGCTGACAGACAGTCTTAGATGGCCTTTATCTTGTTGAGAGTATGGCTTAGTTAGAGTAACATTGCTTGAGTACAAAAAACGCATTGATTGACTTGAGTGAAAAATGATCTGCGTTCTTGGATTTGTTATTGGCAAGTTGGATAAAGTAAAACAAACGACACGTGTTGCTACCTCGCTATTTGCTGTAAATGTTGTTTACAATCTCTCTCTCTAATTCTCTGATATTATGTGTCTGTAGCAAATGAAACTACTCAATTCCTCACAATCTCTGTAATAGATGGGTATTATTTTGCTTTTGTTCATAAGATAAAGAAAACAGTGTTCGTACTATGGAATTATATGCCATACTAATTCTAACCTTCTGATATTCACTAGATAATGGATCTAAGTTGCATAAACTGTAGATATTCATATCATAATTTATTTAGAATTAAAGCCATGAATTTTCTTAAGAAAAAATTTTCATTTACAATTTTGCAACTACTGTCAATTAAAATATGATTCGATGAACCTATTTGTTAAGCTTAGGGCTAAATTTTTCGAAAAATGATTTTTACCGGTTGTCAATTAACCTGTAGGCTGTGTCCTTAAATTTAGTTCTGTGTCAATGTCTTATTAAATATACAAATAATGCTATGCTATTATTTGTTTACTAAACAAATGTTATTAATAGAAACGTGATAACTAACCATGCGTAAAGATGACGCAATAGTATAGTCAAAAGGTCAATATGGATTACTTGGTAGTGATTTGATTACCTTTACTACTTAGTTGGTAGTAATTTCTTAAAAAACGATGTAAATACAATGTCGTTGTTAAAGAATGTATAGGAGGGGAATTATTGCAGCAGAACCTAGGTCACAGTCACGAGTATTATTAGAAAAAAACGAAGTATATGATTACAAGAGAAGGTTTGCTGATTAGTAGAAATGTATATGCAAATAAATAGATGTAAATGTGTAGACGTTAGACAGTCCATTTTTTAGTGCTAGCGAATCGATCGCATTCTGAGGAAGTGAAGGTTATCATTTTGTTTATCAACACCTCATTTGTTATATAACGATGATATACTTGAGTGCTGGAAAAATAAACGATATTTCATTTATTGCATAAGGACTACCCCACATACGTCATGATTTAAAATTACACCATAATGTAGCTAATTTAAAGGTTCTGTGATTCATATAATCTATTACGCAACTTAAAATCTTTAATGAAGCGCTTCACGTGTAAAAAATAAGACATCAATACAAACATGTGGCTGAACTTGTAGATTTGATGTTTAGAAAAATTAGTAATGCAGAAACTTAAAAGGATACCAAGAATCCAATAACCCTTAGGGGCAATTATAGGCAGGACGCTATAAAAAGTTACACTCATTTCCTTAAGTGGTATACTCTATGCAGCACGACTTTTAATAGTGGCCAGGGGAACTTGTAAATTGCAAGTACATTCACAATAGCAATGTGGGGAATACAGTAGAGTAATGCATTAATAGCAATGATAGTACATGTTTAGATTCGTAGTAAATAGGCAGACAAGGTAAGCCTAATGAAAAGTATGATTGCATATTTGAAATATGCAAAATAGAACATACCACACAGCATAGACACAAATTGGAGTGGAGTAGAGGATTTTGTACTACTCTATAGCATTGTGGAGAAATATTAACTGTCACTCTCACGATATCTTAATCAAGTACGAGTATAGACTAGAGTAGTTCATTATGTGATTATGTCCATGCATTTGCTAGTATCTATTATATTCATTGTATATAGAGCATTTGTCATTGCATTACAGTGAATACATGCAATTGTATAATAGATTGAAACTGAAAGATATAGATTGATATTTTTTGTTGATATTAAGCATGTGTACTTGACCGACCATCTTTATGCAGTTAAATAAGAACCTTATTAGTGATGGGAGTTTGAAGACCTCACTAGTATTTTAGTTGAATATAAATCAGTATTTTTTGCAATAGTTGTTTATGAATGAGAGCTAATAAAAGACTATATGACATTAAAAATAAAAACTGGAAAGTTAACTACCTACTTACCTTTATAAGTAATTGCCGTATGTATAGGGGTGAGTGCAATTAGCAGTTGCTCCTGCATAGGTACAGTAAGTTGCATAAGGAGAGTAGCACTACTACAAAGAAAACGGTTATGTTAAAGTGGTTATGGACTAGAAAAGTAGGTAGGTACTTTATATATTTGGAGTCTCACGTCAAAGTGTATACAGCGTTGGTTGGTATATATTATAATATGTAATGAGCGATAGTATGATGAGACATTGAAAAATGTCAGGGTTTCCAACTTCTACTTCCCAGTCACCTCAGGAAAGATGCGGATGTTATGTAATGTGGATTATGAGAGTTGATTACGTGAACATAACAAACAGCTACCTACTTATTATGCATACTTACTCGTGTATATTATGCACTACTACTGTACAAATATTATATTCACAAGACTCGATAGACTAATTACGTTCTTCCAGAGAATGTTACGTGTACAGTAATACAATGGGGAATCATTTTAATTGAACATCGTTTGCGTAATATGGAGTGATGTAACATTATTATAGACAGGTGGATAATAAGCAAGCACTAGTAAACAAATGATATCAGTAGGATGGTATATAGAGTATGCAGGTAAAAGAGTATACATTATATAGAATAATGTATAGTGATAGCCGTGACACTTTCAAGAGAATCTGTGGTGGCCCATGGCCAGATGACTTCCTTCTGGCCTTAGCCAGATCGGTCAGTTTCCTTTTCCTATACAAGACGCAAGTTCATTTAAAAAAGTGGTCCACCTTGCGTTCCTCTAACATCGGCCGAACTGTGACCTTTTGTCCGGACCGTCGAGGTTTCTCTCAAACTCATATCCTTGGAAGGGACCATTTTTGACGTCCACCTTCCTACTATGCCTGCCTATGAAAAACCGTTTCGGAACCAATCATTTCTCACAACCTCTTAAAACATCGTGCAATCAACATATATGGCTTTTGTTTCACTCCATCTTTGTCTGTGCACCGTTCTTGATTTCGCTGCTGTCAGTCAGTGAGTTACGGAGCGATGGATTAGTCTCGTTTTCTTTTGGTCATTTATTTAAACGTGCTCGCTCTCGCCGGGTTACTCATCCCGTCTGTCTGTCTTTCACGAACATTCTTCTTCCTCTGTGTCGTTTTTCTTTTATTGTGAGTTCTTTCTAATAAGTGATTCTTTCCTTCGCATTGGAGTCCACTTCCCGGAAACGAATTTGCTAGTATCACTTTACTAGCACTTTTCGTTACTTTACAAAACTAACCGCGAATTTATAAGGTATTCTATCATTTACTCATATACACGCCAGAATACGTTCTGTTACGTTTTTAAATTATAAGTCTCTACCCATTTTGTGGTTCATATCCATATAAATTTATGAAAACAGTTTAGTGTTCCAAGATAAAGTATCTTTCAAAACTTAACTCCATCAAGTGCAAAATCTTTTATATTAATTTTGGCGTAATTATGTAGGCAAATATCAAATTAGTAAAAGGAAAATGTGATTTATACTTGAAAGAAACCTCTATAGACTCGTAAATTCATGTCTCAAAATTTTATCTCTCATGAGGAAATACGATGGTAAGGACTAGAGATATTTTATGCATAAGTGGGAGAATCAGCAATTGTAAGGCTATTGTTGTGGTATTGACCCGAACTCTAAATGAGGTGTTCTTTATTTACTATAAATATTAATACGTGCAAGTGTGAGGGAGTAAATTTGTGTTGATCCGTCAATGTTCATTACCTTATGGCCGGGTTAAACGCAGACTAACATATTTTCCCAGAGAACGTAATTAACCATAGGCCTCTTTAACCTTTATATTTTCGTTATAATGGGGACGTGTCCAAAATGTGACCACAATTTACTTTTACTACTTAGTTCAGTTACTCACTACCTAAATATATTTAATACAAAGAGGTCAACTACGTAGATAGGACCTCCGGATATGACATTTGTCATTATTAAAGTTTGACAACTGTATAGCCCTTAACTTGAATATGTTTGAAGATACCTAGTCAAATAGAAATAAGTACATGCCGGCTTGGATCTCTTATTCCATTAGCCCAACCCTTCTGATATTAATTGGGAATTTGTATTTTGTATGCAATTGTAGCAAAAGCAACTAAGCAATTTAAAACATACAATGTGCCAACACATTTTATATTTAGTTAAATGGATTAGCCATATAAACAGCAGATAATTTGGCGGATATAGTTATTCCATGTAGTAATATTTGCGCATGGTTATAAATAGCAGCTAAATGAAGCTGCAGTTACCTGTTGCAATTGAATTTTCTGCCAAGTAACATGTTACATAAAGAATATTTCATGTAATTTTGACAAATTGTAGGTAGTTTATTCATTTCCACTCTATAAATTTGTATTAATATATGCAAGAGTATTTTCCTTGAACTTGGACGTGATTTTTCATTTCGTTTTCCGTTTGTATTTAGTTACCTGACAGGTAATCCCATATCTGTCCAATTATTCTGCTATTAGTATTTCGTAATGTGGCTATTATATAGTAAGTACAACTCATGCAATAAATTTACATATGTAGGCTACATTAAAAAGGATCCTGTTAGTTGTTAGATAACACAGAGCGTCAATGTCAACCACCTACTTAACATTGTGTTGTGTGTGTGCACTGAGAAGCAATGAAGCATCATTAACCCAGGAAACTCAACAAAGGCTGGAATAAATTTAAAGGCAATTAAATATTCCTAGCTATATATCAATAATTATTTGTCTAGAGAACGGCATAATCATTTCTGCAATATTTCCTATGCAAACTCCTTTTATAGCTTATCATTTTAATCGACATAAAATTGACCACTTTAGAGACGTATAATTTGTGAGATATCTTATGTAGATAATAGGGTAGGAAATGCATAACTTTTAATGCACAAGTGTATATTATCGATTACTTGGGTATTTATACATTGTGCTACTACAATTCACGCACTCTCACAATGGATTCATTTTGTGACAATTCACTTTCCTTTTTCTATATTCTTAGTGGTACCTGGTTCCTTGCTACAATTACGTGCGTGATGTATGACTGTTGAATGGTAGCATTTAAAGTTGTACCTCAAACATTATACTATCTGAACAAAACCACGACAGTCACCTAGGATCTTGTGAAATTGTCACTCTTCTTCACCATTCCTCTGAAATAGTAATCCTAATCCATTGCCCATTACACCACCGAAGAGAGTAGAGTTGCACCAAAACTCCTCTACCTACCTATCTACCACCTTCTCTTGTCACAATTTCTGTCCTCCTGTTACTCTGTCCATAGTTCAGGGGTACTCATTATTATACGCACCTCCAGATTAACCACCAAGTCCATCCTAACTACACCAGGACATAATTTTTCCTAGTCGTCTTCTCAGTTGGCAGTTAGAAAGGAGAGGAGCATGCAAATTGTGCTACTCAAAATGTTTTAGACTAACTCCTACTAGTTTATAATTAAATTGTGCTTTAATTTATTTATTACCAACGTTCAACAACGAAGTGCAAACATGAACTGAACTGTTTTATATACAATTTTTAGTAATTCTGGATTTTTGTCCAGACAAATTGAAACTTCGTTCGTGCTTTAAGTGACGTTATGTGCATGCAAATCAAGAGTTTTAGAATTATAAATTAAATTTCTATTTTTTTCAATTCCCACAGTAATATGTCTCAATTCAATTGTTGAAAATAAGTGAATCCGACGAAACCAAGTAGTGAGTTAGTTATACAGCATTGACTAAGGATAGAGTTATAAATCGTGGCAACCTAAATAATGGTGTACAAAGGAAAAGTTCATCTAAGATCCCTTAATAACTTGTATACTTCCATTTCTCATTATATTTACTCTTAACTATAACTAACTTAAATATATTTGGAGTAAATGTAATTAATTTTCTTTGTCAATTTTCAGATACGTCAACAACAATCTCGGTGAAGACCCGGAATCTCCTCGTGAGACAACCATGTCACCTCCACTTGCAAATACAGAGGCGAAGCCATCAAATACATTGGCTCTTTCTCCCCCGAGGCGTATTGCCGTTGAGGTTAAAGGTGCATGGAAGCAATATGGATCTGGAAAGAGAACTACTCCAGTTCTCCAAAATCTCAGCATGACAGTTCCAGAGGGAACAATGTAAGAAAACCCTTTTTTGACCTTTTATCATCCACTTTCTACTGAAAATGCAACTGCAAATGATTTTCTGATGAAAATATTATGGAAGAATTTAACCGTTATGCGCTTTTTGTAGTGCCTCCTTAAGTTTGTAGACCTATAGTTAGGAATATCCTTAAAAGTTTGAACTTTTTAATATCAATTGTCATAAATATATAAATTATCTCTATAGACAGTGTGTTTAAAATATTTGGAGGCGACATAGAAGGCAAGAAAATATATATACACAACCATGTAGAGTTTTCATTATTGTATATAGTGTGTCGTTTAAGAAGTAGAATTGTGTGACGGTGTTGAGCAGATGGTCATAATGTACCTCAGCCAGGTAACAGGTAGTAGATTTATTTAATAGTTAATATGGAACATAAGTAGCCAATAGGTAGTAATTGTTGAAGTCTTGGGCGAGTGTCTGGTTTAGCTTCTTGTGCAGGTAGGTACAACAATGGTGTAGGCATAATAGTCTTGATTTGACTGTCTGTTGTTCCTTGTTCCGTGTCGTGTCGTGAGATATTTTAGACTCAATTCATTTTCGTTTGGGGCTCTTCGTGTTAAAAATAAATGCAAACAATTCGAAAAGCGATGAGACATGGTACTTTCACCAACTAAAGGTGTCTTGTTGTCAAGTCAGACATGAAGTGACTCTTTAGGTATTTACGATTCCTAATTCAATAGCTATACATGTCTAGTAGTAGCACTATTTTATTTTGATTAGCTCCATAGTCCTCCTGTAACAAATGTGCCGTAGCCTGTAGGTACTTTCAGTTCAGTCGACAGGTAAATAAATACCTACCGTCGCGATGCATACTAAATAATAAAGAAACAGTTGGTCATTCACTCACAATTCACTTAAGAGGATTACTCGCCTCTTCTTAAGCCTCCAATTTTATATCCAAATTTTGAAACGAGCACCTTGTGTCGCATATTAACCTACGTAGACACTACCTACCTCCAATTCGTGAAACCTCAAAATCCATGTAATCCATTGTTGTATAATTCAGTGTGTTATGATATCAGTAATGAAAGGGACAGATGCAATGGACAACTCATCCTTACAATTTCCGCAATTGCATCAGATAGCCTTAATACTTTAGCTCATACTCTACAAGTACAGCCAACATTCCGATGCTATTTCATTATAATGTGTAGCAATGGGACAGATTCCACTTCATGCTTCAAAAATTAAACTCCGAGGATGAGCAATACGTACAATCCTTCTAATTCTTTATTTCACACAAATTGCATGGACTAGTCACCAATGATTCTTAATTCTCAAATCACTAATACGTATTATACTTGACCGTGTCTTGTGTGGTAGTGGCTCTGACCTACCTTTCCTAAACGAATTAGCTCACACTTTCTGACGCGGTGTCAACATTATTCTTGCATTATTTGATTAACGGAATGTTGACGAATCTTATGTCTCTCCTTTTCATTTCTTGCCTTATATACCCAAATAAATATTAATCTCTTTAATTTTTGAATCAGCTACACTTTATAAACTCTGTAGGTTAGCAATACAACAACTACCTATTTGATGCTCTCGTTGTACCAGGCCCATAAGTCCATAATATGCATGAAATATTATACAAACATGTCGGAATCATCGTGCATTCGTGCATCACATTTATCATTACTGAAAATAATCATTTCTCTCGCTCTGCCATAATACAATAATTGCTTTGCGTAGGAAATGATATTGGAGGCCTAATTATTTACTAAATAAATGTGAATAGAATCAATATAAATTATGTTGATTACAAATTAAAATGTACTTGGGATATATTCTTGGTTTATGCAAATAATCGCATGATTGCAATGGAGAGTAGGACAAAATTAGCCACTTCCCTTTAATCACGAATTATATGATGTTTAATGTTTGCATAAAGAACAAGTATGTTGTGCATCATTTCCTAAATAGTTATTGGCCGACCCCTTATACATTGCAAACGAGAGGGAGATAAAATTGTTATCCATGTCTATGAGTTAGCACACATGACGCATGAAATTGCATAAAATGTAATGGTTATAAAATCAAGTAACCTCGGCATCATTAAGTCTTTCCGTAATCTGATTTTTGCACTCTTAAACCAAACTCCAAAATCTTTTCAATCCAATTCTGTTCTAAGTTACTGTCTAAATTAAATCTACCATATTTGTAAGGTAGATATATGCGAGTTTGATACTGCCTGTAAATGATTCTAAAGCGAATCCGCTTTGAATTGGTTTAAAATAGTAAAGATGAATGAAAGGGATTCACAATTAATGGCTTTTGAGTGTAACTGATTTCTTTAACAATTTTGTGGTTCTGATTTACAGTTACAGTTTGCTGGGAGCCAGTGGTTGTGGCAAAACAACGCTCTTGGCTTGCACTGTTGGAATGAGACGGTTGGATCGAGGTGATATTTTCATCTTTGGTGCTCGTCCTGGCACACTGGAAAGCGGTGTGCCTGGTAAAAGAGTTGGCTACATGCCACAAGAAATTGCCTTGTACGGAGAATTCACAATTCAAGAGGCAATGCAATATTTTGGCCGCATCTACGGGATGTCGCTTGCTCAGATCGAGGAGAAGATGATCTTCCTCATCAAATTTTTGGACTTACCCTCTTACCAAAGGCAGATTCAAACCCTCAGGTATGTCCTACCTATTCCAGTTGATATTTCGTGAATATTCCTTCTAAATGAGTTAATACTTTCTAATTGAGTACTTGCTATAACATTGAAACATTGTCTCTTTAGTGGTGGTCAACAAAGAAGAGCGTCTTTTGCCGTGGCTCTTCTCCACGACCCTGAGTTGCTCATATTAGATGAACCCACAGTGGGAGTTGATCCTTTATTAAGACAAAGGTAAGCCAACGATAATCATTAAATAATTTTGTGGTATGACTGCATTTCCTTTTCCGCAAAATTGAGTCATACTAGGACGTGTCGAAAATTATAAGTTGTAATTTGTTGGTAGTGCCGAGTGGGAAATATCTCATTACCATATTTTAGTAATGTGTAAATGTGTAGTGGGTGTTATTTCTGTAATTTATATCTATATTTATTTTTGTAGTATATGGAATCATCTGTGTAGTCTGGTGTCAACTGGTAAAACAACTGTCATTATCACTACGCATTATATTGAAGAAGCCAAGCAAGCGAATGCAGTAAGAAATAATAAATTTACAAAATATTTAATATTTTGCGGAGTAAATTAACAAAGCGGAATGTTTTTTTAGATTGGATTGATGAGGAGTGGTCGTCTCCTGGCAGAGGATTCCCCCGCGAATCTCTTGAAGCTTCATCAGTGCATCTCATTAGAAGACGTTTTCCTAAAGTTGTGCATGAAAGACAAATCGACAAATAACAGTAGTTCCAATCTGCCCACCTTGCCAAATAATCTTCCTCAGGCTACCACAGAGATGAGCCTTAATATGGTCTCTGTGTACAATGAGAAGAATAAGCATCTCGCTGAAGGAGTGGTCGTCCCCGAGGAGAATGGGATCGTCGGACTGGCTTTCCATCAGTCCAAAGAGCAATTGGTGAACGGAGAAGACAAAACAAAAGAAGTGGTTCCCAAAACCGAGTCTACTTTCAATCGCATGGATCAAGTAGCAGAGGACTGTGCGGACTGCTGTTCCAGACCGTGTTCTTTCAATCCCATCTCATCCTTCAATCGCTTACGAGCACTCATCATTAAGAACTTTATATGCATGTGGCGAAATATTGGGTAAGCTCTAAATTTGAAGAAAATTAATGCAATTACGAGTACTAATTTTTTAGATTTTTATTTTCATTGTCTTTTTTGATTTTCAGGTTTATGTTGTTTATATTTGTACTGCCGGCTATACAAGTCATCTTATTCTGCCTTGCAATCGGACGTGAACCTCTGGACATGAAAATGGGAGTAGTCAACCATGAGAATCCTGGATTTGGTATTTGTGAAACCGAAGCTGGATGTACGACTTTTAACTTGAGTTGCCGCTACCTAGACACACTGCCGAAACATTCCGTCCATCTTGTACAGTTTTAAATAAATATTGAAATACAATATATTCAAACATATCGGAAGAGATAGCAATCTTAATATGTAAATGATTTTGGTTTAGGTAACTTATACCGATGAGGACGATGCGATTGCTGACATTCACATGGGAAAGATTTGGGGCTTCCTCTCCTTCCCAGAAAACTTTTCTATTTCCATGGTGGACCGTGGAGTGGCTGGAAACTTGGCTGACAACGAAACCATCTATGGCTCTCGCATCCGGATACAAATGGACATGTCTAGTTCGTCTTTAAATCCATTGATCTTGAATTAATTGCAATTTCCATAATGATCTAGGGCTTTAATCTGAATATTTATCTTTTTTTACATCAGATCAACAGATCGCATTTTCTTTGCAGAGGATCTTTTTGGAAACTTTTAGAACATTCTCCAAGAAGTTGTTGTCGGACTGTGACCATGATCCTTCCTCAGGAGATTTGCCCTTATTCGTGAGATTCTAAGATATAAAGCTCCCCTTAGAAAATATTTTCCGTTAATACAAATGCACTAAATAAAAATTCTGACTTTCAGTTCGATGAACCAATTTACGGACACGACCATCCCAGTTTCATGGAATTCATGGCTCCTGGCATTGTACTGAGGTAATGGTCTTGCAAATGTTAGTAAATGAGATGTTATGAAGATGGAATCTAATTTTCAAATTTATTTGCATGTAGCATTATTTTCTTCATGGCGGTGGCCTTAACTGGATCAGCTTTCATCACCGAGAAAAAGGAAGGAATGTTGGACAGATCCCTCGTTGCTGGAGTCACAACTGGAGAAGTCATTTCAGCTCACATGATCACCCAATATGTTGTAATGGTTGGACAAACGGCTCTTGTACTTCTTTTCATGATCGTTGTCTTTGAAGTTCCTGTCCGAGGACCTTTGGGATGGGCAATTGTGATCACACTTTTACAGGGAACTTGTGGAATGGCATTTGGTACGTAAATATCCTCCTCCCTTCTTTGACTTCAATGGATATAATAGTAATTCTTGTCCATTTAAAAATGTGTTTCATTGTCCTTTCTAGGTTTTCTTATTTCTACTGTATGTAAGGAAGAACGCAATGCAATTCAATTGGCTTTGGGAAGTTTTTATCCGAACTTACTGTTGTCAGGTAATTTACTATGATTACAATAATGATAATAATAATGGCATTGGATATATTTTGAATATGATTTTAAATTCTGGTTCTATATGATTAAATAGGAGTTGTCTGGCCTATTGAAAGCATGCCTAAAGTTTTGAGAGACATAAGCTACATTCTTCCTGAGACTTTGGCTTGTGAGAGCATGAGATCGATGTTAACGAGGGGATGGGGAATTTCTCATCCCGCTGTCTGGCCCGGCTTCTTGTCATCTATCATTTGGAGTATAATTTTCTGGATTTTCGCTATCTTAGTTGCAAGATTCAGTAGATCGAAATAGTTGTATTACTTGTAGTGTGAAATAGAAATATAATGTAACAAATTATGATATAAAACATGCATGCTCCTCAGAATGCGAATACTTGTATTAATTTGGTACATGATGCCATTTTTGTAAACTATATACTACTTAAATATTTACGCCTCAAATGATTCATTTGATGAAATATTGAGCCAAATCGAAAGCATATTGTGTGGTATCTATATATTTGTAAGTAAAAAAGGTCCCATTAGATACACCGATTTGAAATAGGGCTAGTAGTACTCACGAAGTTCAAATATCAGTCACATTCGTAGGTACCGATGACATTGATTATGGTCAGTGATTTCCCCATTCCTGTACACAGGCTAAAAGTTCCAGGGTATCGTCCAATTATCTGCGCCTTACAAAATAGAAGTTTTAATATACAATTTTTTTTTACTTTTTGACTGATTACTATGATGTATATGGCTAAATCTGTATTAGTCTGGTTGTGATTGTGATGTGAGTTCCATCTCGACACTAAGGCATTCTAAGCCATCAATACTGCGTGAATGAACCCTTTTGTGCTTGTAAGACTGTTTTCATTGTGAGCTCAAGCAATTTTAGCAAGAAGTATATGAAGCCAAAACCGTGGCAAGCCCTGCCACTTATTTGTGTGTCATTTTATTTATTATAATGTACGAATGAGCGAAATTGTTGCTGAATAGTTAGTTAATGATTTATGTAAATACGCTAATTTGATTTAAGTGAATAAAAAAGAAAAACAAACCATTTCTAAACATTTTTTCTGTTTTACTTTGGGAAAGATTGCAGCAATTAAAAAGCTAATTGACAATGCAGCATCCTGCAGAATTATTGGAATGGAACTCCCGAAGAATGGTTGAGTACATCAACTATGTATGTATTTTGGCATATGACCTCAAACACTCATTTAGTGAATTTCTTTGCTTCGCATTCAACTCCATAAGCATAAAACCGAAGTCTCTGCCTCAAAGAGCGGGATAGGGAAAAAGTCATAGTCTTGTGAAACAACCGGAAGCTTTAAGAAAAGTACCACAACCCATCACAAAAGTCGGGTTTCTCTTAGCGGCCTCAATATTACCTCATTGAAAAAGAAACTTTCAGTTTCAATTCCTCTCAGAGTTTATTTGTGACATGAATTAGTATGAGCTGCAAAATTATTTATTGTGTACAATGTACATATAGGCGATTAGTGCTTTATCGGACTTTCGGAGCTTTTCCGAATAATTATTAGTGTTATCTACACAATATTTGCCAGTTTTCAAAAATATTGCAAGCTTTTATAGCCTATAGCTAATAAAGAATAATACCATTATTTTTTAGTAAATCTTATACAAATAGGACGCTGAAAGAAATTTGAAACTTATACTTATTACTAGTTGAATCCTAGCACACAAAGTGTGCTAGAAAATGTTGCAATCAGTAAATTTCTAGCGACTGCGCATTGGCCCGAATTTCATAGACCGTTGATTGGACTCAGTAGTCTAGGCTTTGCTCATTAATTGCAAAATATTACCTTTACTCATTAATTACAAAATATTACGGACATAGATACAAACATTTATTCAAGAATGTGAAAGAATCCCTTGCGCATGCCCCACTTTATCTTTATGTAGAGTAAAGATAGGTAAGTATACCACAAATGCATGTTAGCTTGTACTCGTAAGTTGTATAGAAATCAGCTAACGGGTATATAGGGCCCTCCACTTTGAACCCTTATTGTGAGTGTGCGCAATAAAAATCTCACAATTTATATATTACAAAACATACGTTGTAGGCGTAGGCGTTGGGGCAAGCTTACTCTTCGCCTACATGCGATATTATTCGCAGATGACACCGGGCTAACCGTATCAGGACCGCCTGAGTATATAAACATAATATTAAATAAGATGCAAACTGATCTTGAAGCTGTAAATAATTGGATGTCGAACAATAGTATGGAATTAAATATTGATAAGACTTTAATGATGGTACTAGCAAAGCCAAATACGTTAAAAAGCATTGGTGATATCTCTTTAAAGTTTAATAATGTAATAATAAAACCAGTAAAGAAAATGAAACTATTAGGATTAACTATAGATTAAGGTTTGACATGGGAAGATCATATTAATGAAATTGTAAACAAAAGTGGTAGGACACTATGGTCTTTAAATTATGTACAGACATTGCTAAGTGAGAAAAATAGAATATTACTAATTAACTCCTATGTAATGCCAAATATAAATTACATGTCCATTATAAGGGGAATGCAAATAAAACTTGCCTAAATAAAATATATGGTATTATGAGGCGCGCAGCAAGATACATTTATAATAAAGGTAAATATGAGAGTGTAACAGAAGATATTTTGTGTAAATTAGACTGGCTGACACCAAAATATCTTATTAGGTATGAAATTCTCATAATGACGTACACCATTGTAAATAATACTAGTCCTGACTACTTTAAAGATTATGTTAATAGTAACAATGTAAACACTATATCTACCAGAACTAGAACTTATAATTATCATGCAATGAATTACAATGTACCTAGTTTTGGGCAAAAATCTTTTATGTATGCTAGTATGACTGAATGGATTGCATTGCCTGATGACATTAAAAAGTGTAATAACTTAAATAACTTTAAGAAAAATATAAAATCTTGCTACTAAACCTGCAATCAAAAGAACTTATTATAAACAGTAATAGTATACACTATGACTTACAAGTAGAAAGTGATGACTCTGAATGATAATTTATAATTTTTTTTGTGAAACACTAAATTGTTTAAGTCCATATTATAATGAAATCGTAAATCAGGTAACTATGTTGAAAACTAATTGGCAGTCTAATTACCTATGTACATATGGAAACTGACAATAAATACAATACAATACAATACATGAAAAATGAATATCTTCCATATATCTGTCTCAAACCATAACAATATTATGATTTTTTTATTAAAAATACTGACTATTTATGGCAATTATTACAGGATTAAAAAACCTTAAAAATAATCTGTTAACCGGAATTAAGTTTTGGTATAAAGTGTGCATTGAAATTCAGCTTATTAGGCCCCTATATGGATTAGATAATTTACTTGCACGTGCAAAGAAAATTCTTTTAAAAAGTATCTATATCTAAAAAGAATATAAAGTAAGAACAGTGCACTGCGTGCAGTCTGCAGTGAGACCACAGTCACAGTTTAGGCAATCGATATAATCCACAAAAAAGTTGTAAAATCGAATACATCCGATTTTGAAGAGAATTGGTGGAAAAATCACTAATGCAATTCTAATAATGATTCTGGAAAAAATATTCCAAAATTTTTGGGGACCAGGGGAAATTCGGAGAGTTTGAATGCTGGCAGAATTTCTGAAAATTTTCAACTTTTTTTCAAAACTTTGTTACCTTGTTTCTTTAGTGATTTGCATAGTGTTAGGATCGGTCAGATTCGCAAAAAAATTCAATACAATATGGTGTATAGGTCTATTTGATACTTAGTCTGTGTTGGGCTGTGGTGGTGGACACATATATAAATGATGACCCTGTACATAGTACACCGAAGAAGTAATACTAATAATAATATTATATTTATATAATACTTAAAACTACTACGCTGACTACTGCTTCGTTCAACCATCCTTTATGTGAGCATTTCATATTTGGCATTAATTGAATTCGGGAAACGTCATTAGAATTTGTATATTTTAACTACATATAAGTAGTCTGTTAAACAGACTACTGGTTTTATCTAACCAAACATAAGACTAGCTGAAACAGATTGGACATAGGAGTGTCTTTCCATTACTAGTATGCCAAATGTGAATTAATTATTAACTATTAATTTCATAAAATGGATGTCGGGTTAGGATCAAACGTCTGAAATAAATAAAATGTGGAATATTTTCCAACACTTTTAAAGCTCAAATTCAATTCATGAGATGCTACTTTATTTGCTAAATATCGTTATTCATTCTCTCGATTAAATCAAGTCAATACTATCTATTCATTGTATTAAACTTCAGTTACAGAATTAGAGCAAATGCTTACTATTAATCCCCACACTGGCGAAATAAATAATATTCATTCATTCGTTAAGCTTTCAGTTACAGAATTAGAGCAAATTATTTATCGCTACAGGTCAAAAACCTTATCAAATAAATAACGGATGTTTGATTATTAGCACTGGAGTTGACACATAATTGTATGTAAATTAACATTGATACAAGTATCAATTATTTCTAAAACTATTAAAAATGATAACTACGACAAACTGTATAAATGTTAACTCATGTAATTACTATTACTATACTATAACTCACTTTTAAAGGACAGATTCTTTATTTGCTAAATATCGTTCCTTAAATCCACTCCTTCCTTAAAGTTTCAGTTACAGAATTAGAGCAAGTCATTAAAAAGATTACTATTAACCACCGCCATTAAAACAAACATAGTCCATTCAATATAATTCACCATTCCAACATATTACTAGCCTACAGTGTCTAATAATAATATTAAGATGAACGATCAAGGCTAACTCATTAGTCCTGAGTCTCAATGATAATCAAAATGGTATACGATACATATTAATTTTTAACATAACCTATTTACCTATACAATCCATACGAATTGATCAAAACAATTAAAAGTACCAACAATTATTTCTAAAGCTATTAAAATGATAACTACATCTACGACAAACTGTATAAATATATTTAATATAACTCAGGTAATTACTACTATTACTATACTATACAATTGTACTAAGTACTAATACTAAAACATCAAAAATGTATTTGGTGGAAACTACGTAGTTGTTTTATCAACATTATCTACTCTATTTTTATAAACTATTATACGAATTTGTAATATTATTTTAGTTTAATTCTTTTGTGGGTCAGTTTTCTTATTACCCGTGGGATAGTCAGTAGCACGGTTGGGACCATCTTTGTTGTTAAATTGTTTGTTTGCATTTCTATCTCTATTACCTTTGAATCTCCCATTCTTATCATCAGATTGTTGTGGCCGGTTGTTAAATCGTAGAGCAGGGTTAGCTGCTCGCTCTTCCGCTTCACAAGCTTCTGAAATGTGCTCCGAAATCTTGGTGATGAAAGGTACATCGCTCCCATTCGAAGAATCCATTTGATAAATAACATTTTTGCATAATTCCAAATTGAAAACTCCTTTGTCCCATAAGTAGCGTCTAGCTTGGCGCATAGTATCTTTGAAATGGTTCGTACTAGAATCCAAACAGTATGCATCGACCCAACAATCCAAAATGTCACTCTCGACTACATTTAACATCAGGAGGAAACACCCCTTCAGAAATAAAAAAACAGCCTTTTCCTTTGACCCCCAAATATTGGACTCGTCCAGATAACTTGTAATGCTGTCGACGATTGTCTCTATATGGTCCCGAGGTTTCGAAAGAAGTAGATGGATTAAATCGCAGCGAGCCCCTACGTTTTTTGGGCCGAATGTACATGCTTGCCACAAGTAAATGGCAGATGTCAACAGATCACGATCCTAGAAAAAAATAATCAATTTTCAAGACCCGTAAATAATACAACTTTAATCTTTATAATCATAAAGATTAGATTTGTACAAAATGTTTGGTATATGAATAAACTTGAATTTGGCTACTTTTCGTACCTTTGACCACACAACTAAACCCCGGCGATGATTAATAGTTGTACAATTAGGTGCACTTTCATAAGCCTTCGAGATACAACGGTCAGCTAATTCAAAATCAAGAAAACGACGCGGTAGAAAGCTTGAAAATATACTCGCAAGTAAACAATAACAGTATCCTGGATCACCCGATCTAGCGGAGTCTAACATTTCCCTAAAAGTATATAAAAATCTTTTCAATTAATTCCAATAAATTACAATCTGAACATTACTTTAAAAGCAGGTATCATCAACAGTGAATATAGTAGATGTGGTTTAAAAATTAAATGTTTTAATACATTGATCAAAATTTAAAAACTATAACTTATATCAATAGTGAGTGACTAAATTAACTTTTACATTAATATTTTTACATACAATGTAGAGTTTTTCATGTATACGATGGCCTCATCCACAGAGTTAAAATTTTTCTTGGCCCAGACAATTGGATTCGCGTCATTGATATTGGCTGGATTAATTCTTCTCAACCGCTCAGATAAATTTTGAAACCCCGTGATAACGTATAGCATGTTTTCAGGTTCCAGTTCGATGGCTTTGGAAATCGAACCTACTTCGTCTTTTTTTGGGCCGTCTCGTAATGAAGTAGCTTTCCGTTCACACCGATAATATTTATACAAGAAGTAATGCCACATAGCATTGTCCGGCTGTAGTTCTTTAAGCTTTATAAATAAAAATTAAATTAAAACAAAATTACTGAAAACGCACATGTTTAAACAACACACACTCCATCTTGATATTTAAATCAACAATCAACTTACTGAAAGCAATGCTGAAGGATCTTTACGACTTAGTCGGAAATTAAGAAATGCCATGAATTTCAACCGAAGAACTGTGACCTGACTATTCAAAGGAAGTTGGTCAAAAGCTTTAAAGTCTTTTACAAGAATGTCCAATTGTTTTAAGGAATTTTCATCCTTTTTTGTCTGCAGTAGATCCATATGTAAAGCTTTCAACAAGTAGTTATACCCTCCCCTTGTATCTTCAGAGATTTCATTGTTAGATTTAACTTTCTGAGTTGAATCATCGAGAAGTTGCAACGACTCTCTTAAGTTCCCATACAAAGTCAAATAGTGCAATTTCTCGCAATCTTCATAAATTTCCTTTTCAAAGTCGTTCACGGCAACCTGCAGACAAGCACTAAGTCCTGTATCAGAATCAGTTTCATTTTCCTCAATGACTTTCAAAAATTTTATCTTCTCAAGTACTGGCAACCAGTTAGAAAAGCATTCAGTTTTCAAACACTTGGTCACAACCTCTGCTTCTTCTGCTAAACAGACACCAATAGATTCAGTTCCATCACAAGATAACTCTTTCATCTTTATGGAAATGAGATCTTCTGCACTTTGTTGTTCACTCATTGTTCCTTCCATTTCTGTTCTTTATCTAAATTTGAGAAAATAAAATAAAACAAAAGTTCAAAGTATAAAGTTGAAATAATAAACATAATAATACACGACTATTTAAAAAAATAATAAAAGCGTGTTTGTAATGAAATTATTTACCAATTATTTCAGATTTCCGTTCAACGTTTAAAGAAACCAAGTCCACGTTTGAAGTGCCAAGAATTTCGAATTAGGGGAGAGCCACCACAAAAGAACGGCAACTTCATCAGCCAGCCAGCAGCACGAATGATTAAGCTCTAATAGACTGTTGTGGTCTCTCTCGATCCAGTCTGCGTCGGCAGGAGAGTCAGAGTCAGGCCAACAACCCGCCCGTCCAATCAGTGTTCGCAGAAAGTGCACCAACTGTTAAATAGCTCACGTTCACGCTGTCCACGCAGTCGAGTCGCTGCACTGCACTTCACTCCGCACCTATGTAGCCGAACAATTAATGTTTTCAATAATGAACCCCAACGCATACCTTCGTGTGCTAAATTTAGTAGATGGAGGTATGTGTTGGGGTACATTATTGAAAACAATAATACCTTCATGTACTATTAACCACAGAACAGCCACACAGGCGCTAGGCGAGTCACTCACTGTACTCTGCACTATAATATGTACCTCAACAACGTATACCTTCATGTACTAACTACTTACGATAGCGAAAGTAAAGCTTTGGGGTACATAAGTGAAAACATTTGCGCATGTCGGATAAGGCAGGAGCAGGACTGTGGTTCTTTTCAGAAGTAATGGATGTGTGTGGATGGAGAGTTGAGTTTAGACTTAGAGTCGAGTTGTTGCTTGTTTCTGCTACTACGTGGCTGTTACAATTTTCTGGCTGAACTCTGTCGGCGTGGTGCCTTGTTATTATTTTTCACACTTTCATTCATCCATCCAACTCCAACGGTGATACGCGACGCGGTTCGTTTTTGTCAATACTTAAACATCAAAATTTGATTTCTTTGGATATAATATCAATTTATTTATTCGCGTTTTGGTGATGGGAGAAATGACGGTTGTTCAAAGACCCATTGGTGATTGGGCTTAAGTCTATAGCGAATTAATTCACGTTCTGCCGCCAACTGAAGTGGTCGACTTGTCTCAGCACTTAAGACGATGTTCACAATAGCCACTTAGTCTATGTCTGTCGGTCGCGATGGTTGCAGATGCAGACACTAAAACTAGCTCCACCTCATTTGCTAAATGCAAATCTATGCAGTAGTATAAAACAACGATATCGTATTATATCGTGCTGAGAGGGCTGAGCGACTGTTCATTTCCAATTTCAACTCTGTGTGGATTGTTGTTGTATATTACTAGGCTCCCTGTAAAATTTGACTAAATTTAAAAAGATAGGCATGGAGTGCAACCATTAGTTGTATGATAAATTACAAAAATTCCACCACTTGCCAAAGAACAAAACAATAGTCGATATCTGTAGAGTTGAGATTGAAATTGCTGACTATTATGAAACAATTACAACATTTCGGTGGTTTAGAGGAAGTAAGCATGCGCATTTTGATTTTTTGCTTTCAAGGAACGCGCATATATTACGTATACTCTGCGTCCCAACAAACTTTGGTATTGCCCATTGCGGAACGGCACCATGAAAAAGTGCCTGATATATGACGTCATGACGGTACGCAGTTGACGGGAGGAGGCGATGCCCAAAAGTTACACATGGGGAAGGAGGTTTTAAGTTATGTAATATGCAGGTTCCCTCTAGCTAGGCTCTCCTACCAAACTTAGTCACTTGTCCGTACGGTCTGAACTGAAGTACGGTCTACTACAACTAAATCTTAGTTAACACGCTTAATTTAGTTTTAATTATTGAGTAAAATAGTTAGCAAGTGTGGTGGGTAGAGGGATGTAGGATATGGATTAGAGTTTGAAATGTAATAGACTATCATGCAGTATTTTTTTTTGATTTCTACCAAAACTGATAAAGCTTTTTTCTGTTGATAAAAAACCATTGCGAACGAAAAGGGTGCTTTAATTGATTTATATAGTGTCAATTGGTAATTTTTTTTTAGTTTTAGACATATAGTTAATGTTTTGTATAAAATAGAGCAATTTCTCTTCGGTTTTGGGTGGAAATAGATGCTTCACCCTTTTTTTCGAACGAAAAGAGGCAAAGACTTAAATATGCAACTCTTATTATAGGATCAGAATACGGAAAATGTGTTCAAACTCGGACGATTGGAAAATCCCTGTCCCTGTGGTTGAACCTAATCTCTATCCTTCTTTAACTGCAGCTCACAATCAAACCATACCCACAAAGCAGAAAATGGATACAATAAAGGAAGAAGATTATCCTTGTGGACCCAAAGCTGAACCAAATGTAGAGGAGGCTAATTTATTATTAAAGCCTGAAACCAACAGATCAAACGGAGACGAAGAAAATGCAAGCCCTGTGGAAAGAAATTCTGAGGCTGTGGATAAAATTTCTGAAAGTAATGTTAGTCAGAAATTGGACGACGAAATCTGCAATGACGCTGAACTGGTTCAAATTGACGATAAAATAGAAGCCATAGGGGATTCAGACATTATCGCCTTGTTGAGAAATGACAGCATCAATTCGATGCCAAAGAGATGGTTGGTAGTGTTGAACAACAACTTTCCAGAAATACCCCATGATGTTACATTCTTTGTTGGAGCAGCAGCCGAAAAAATATCTTGTCACAAATTCGTCCTCCGCGTTGCGTCTCCAATTTTCAAATCCATGTTTGACGCCACAACATCGACAACTAATGAGATTCACATAAGCGAGTCAGATCCAGCTGCTTTTCGATCTATGATAACGGTAAGAATCAAAGATCATAATACATAATCAAATATTATTATTTATATCATGATCCATTTGTGGCAAAAACAACCTGAAACTTTTAAAACATGTACCATTCCCTTAAGCCAATTGTCATATTTTCAAAATTTCATTAATAAATATGTTTTTGTTCTACTTATATTCTTTAGTATGCATACAGTGGAGAGCTGTCAGATAACCTTCATTCCATTTCCGAAGATGACTTGATGTCGTTAATGCATGTAACACATAAGTTTTCCATTCCGGAAGTATTGGAACACTGTTCACAAATTTTGGAAAAGCGATTGTGCTTAAACAACGCTGCCAAAATATATAAAGTTACAGAGACCCTGCTAATTGGTCAACTAAAAATGAAAGCAGAGGCGTTCATTGTGGGGTAATGTCATAATGTCAGCGTTCATTATTATATGGTATATAATATAAAGTGAAATGTAAGTAAAGTTTTAATGCTTCTTTTGGTTTCATTGACATTAGCAATTTCTCGGAAATTTTGAATTCTGAATTTTTCTACGACTTGACCCGTGAAGATTTGTTAAAATTTCTTCAATCTGACAACTTGATCGTACACTCTGAGAAGGATTTGTTTTCTTCGCTTTTACGGTTAAATTTTTTTCATGATACTCTGTTGATATTTTGTGCTTAGAATTTACAATTAATTGGCAATTAAATTGTAGGTGGGCTAAGTTTCATTGCAATGGAGAAAACGTTGAAGAATCTCCAGAAAATCTGAGAAACATCCTGGGTCAACTCATTTACCAGGTGAATTATTCCACAATGACTGCAGTGGAGTTTTTTTCGATTGTGGATGGTAAAAATAACATCTTCAATGCGGAAGAAACCATCCTACTTCTTAAGAACATCATCTTACCTGAAGGCGACAGGTTAAATTAGTTCATGTAACATCTTTATGAATGCTGTTGAGTAAAAATAAAAGACATCTCGTTGTCTGGGAACCGATTGTAACTGACCAAGTTTACACTTTGAGTATTGAGTATCTCATCTACTTATGGATTCGGTTTCACGATTTTATTTAACACCTTTAAAATCTTGTATTTTTACTCTGTTATTTTTCATTGGTCATTAAATTATCTTTAAAAACTTTAACAATTTCATTGCAGAGACCATATGGCGCCCCCACAACTTGGAGGACAATATCATCCATTATTGGTAAAACCAACAAGACAAATCATGAAACAGGTTAACATTTTAGCTGAAGAGCAATTCTCAGGGTTGGGCGACATACGGCGAAATCTGGATATTTATTTTTCCGACAGGTGATTTAATTATAAGATTTAATTAAATAACAGTGTTCCAATAGTATTTTTTCATGAAAGTAAAATATTGTAGAATAGAATTACTCAAGCTTGACGAGCGCTATCTCTTGAAGTCTATTGGATTTATGATTAAATCCAAGCCTAATGCAGCAATCACTTTTCATATTAAAATCATCTGTGGCATTGCACCGAATCAAGAGGTTGTGAGGGAGAAAGTTGCGTCATTGAAAACTGGCGGATCTGAGGTGACGTATGTTGTTTTTGATGACCCTGTGAAACTGGTCGAGGGCACGAAATACACTATATTATTCTCTCCAAAACAGGTATGTACTTCCTAAATAACTGAAAATAATTTATTAATTAAACTGCATACGCTTATTATGGAAACTGTGTAATTATGCATTTACATTAGCATTGTCTACAACTAATTTATTATATTTTTTCTTAGGGTGAGTTGCTCGCCTCAATGTCTAAAGGGAATCGACCACTGCCAATTATCTGTGACGATCCCTCGAAATCTATTAGCTTGAAGTTCTTCAGGGAATATGGAGTAATTGCTGCGTTGCGGTTTATTTAGATTTGTGTGAGGAAAAAGTTCTTCGATGTTCGATTACTAGAAATTTTAGTTTAGATTAGATTTGAAACATTGGAGTAGATTTTGTTATGTCCTAATTTGCATGGAGATGAGGATCTTACCTTGTTTGTTTCTTAACTTTTTTTATCATTCGTGTTGCCAGAAGTAATTGAAATCGTTTATCAATGTTTTTAATTACTAAAGCGGGTAATACATTTATCATGATTAAATGATTATTATTGCTTACCACAACAAGTTTGTCTAATTTATTTTTCGATCTACGTATTGTGGTTTTGTATCTATTTTGTACATTCTTAGGCTTGTGCAATGTACACATAAATAGTAAATGTGATTTATTGTGAATTAATGTATAATAAATTATGATAACAAAGTTACTCTTACTGCTTCATTGTCATTTATAGTCATCTCTAAATTATGAAGGTATAGGCAGTACATTATATTATAGATATTCATGGTCGTTTGGTGTTACATATATAATTTAATGCACACTCCCCATACCACAACCAGAGCCTTCAACAGGCTAGATTTCTTGTAGATGAATAATATAGCAAGGTAATTTGTAGTTGCCGATACCAATTAAAGGTTTGTAGTTGTAAACAGAAGCAATTTTCAAAAATATTAGTGTTGCCAGTGTAATTAATTAGCCAATTATTAACATTCACTACTTAAACTTTTATTACGAGTGTAATTAATTAGCATTTACTTTTTTAATGTTAATTACGAGTTTAAATAATTTGCTTTTACTACGTTGATTTTTATAACAAACTAGCTTAAAACCATTTGCGAATTTAAAAAAATATAGTTTTATTATGAATAGCCAATTTTTAAACTTTCCTGTGTATAAAATAAAGTCACGGCACGGTGTATTAAATTGAAAGAAAGAGTATCAACTACCACGTCTCACAACAGTGACTTTCATAATTTTATCACCGCGCAAGCGTGTATGCATAAAACCAAGTTCTATCTGGATGGAATTTAGCATCTTTTGCAAATAAACCAAACTGTCTTGTTAATACATTTTGAAATAACCGTACGGTGGTCGAGTAATAACATTCATAATTTCATAACATCCGTACACATATACATACAACATACATTTCGATGACGTTTATATTATTACTAGTGAACCCAGCTAAGTGGGGTAAATCTAGCACTCAAGAGAAATTCAGCAGGCCACCCATTACAGTAATAAACACAATTTCGAAAACATCCCAAAATTATGTTAGGTTGTTATGTTAACTTTTTAAATACAAAGTACATTTAAATTGATACACTTTTATTTTCTACATTGGTTGGAAAAATTAGCTGCATCCCAACTTCCTGACAAAAAGAAATTTCCTACACCAAAATAATAACTGTAGAACGTAGCATCAAATACAGGGAACAATGAAAGACTATTTTCGAAAAAACTCCCACAAAGTTACCAAAAAGCTCCTTTTTAAAATCGAAAAACTAAGATTCCCTCTAGGATTTTGGAAAAACGTACAAATCCCATGAGTACAACTTACAATAAGTATTTTTTAAGAATAAATTAGTGGCTCCCAGTACTGCTATTTAATTCTACAAAAAGATATCCCAACTGGCACAAAGGAATTAAGAGGGTAGTTAAAAGTAAACTCAGCTCTATTAAAAAATGTTGAATAAGTTTTTCGATATTATAGCAGAACCAATTTGGGTTAGAAGTTTTGAAATGCTATTTAATACGCACATTACGATCATTACGAAATGTTCCCATTCGCTAATAATTTCCATTCGATCCCCACTCTAAATGTAAATTTCTATTTTTATTTAGACGTTATCATAATATTATGAAACGTGAAACGACTCATTTCGTTGGTTTAGAGGAATTGGGCTTGCGCATTTTGCTCTTTTGCTTTTAGGGAACATGCATATATTACGTTTGGAGTTGATGGGAGGAAGAGGTACTCAAAAGTGTTGAAGTCAGCACTTAGATGTTACACATGTGGGAGGGGTTTTGCTTTACGTAATATATGCAGGTTCCCTAGGTTCTCCCTACCACACGTACATACATTTATATATATATTTAGACAGGTAAATTTATCAAGTCTACGATTATATATAGAGATAACAAATTAATAATAATTAATTTGATTTTACTAATGTAACCAAAAATCCTGCCGCTACATTTCATTTCTGGATTACCTAGATAGTCAACGATTCCAAAAATGTAATTCCCGTGAAAATCGAGTAAGTCCTTCGGGAACAATTAAACCGGATGTAATGACGAAATCAGACAACGCAATAATAATATGCATGAGTTGCATTGCATTTCAAATACGTCTTTTCATTTAGCAGTAAATCCTATAGCCATTCATCTTAATATAATTCATACAGATTAAATAAGCTTTTATGCGCCTCCTTGAGAATTTGGTACTTACCACATGGAGTGAAAGTATTTCACTAGATGTGGTCCTAAGAAAAGAGAAAGAGCAATAATCATCATACCCATATACCCATAAGATAATCTTAATATGTGATAATCGTAAAGTGGAGTTGCGCAATGACAAATTTCCGTGATAATGTTTAAATGTAAAAGATGAACTTCGTTTAACATTTACAACACGAAGAAGGCGCAAGAATAAGCGGGTGATAAAAGGACTTTAAACAGCAACTTGGTGTTATTATGAGTGGGAAGTGTTAATAATTATTTCCCGTCCGTAGGACGGGCTTATTTCTAGTAAATGTTATAATATCTGTGGATACTCTACTTTATTGCAGCATCTATCGAGCACAACGTTACACTACCTAAATACTCACTTTAGTTAAGATCAATTCCAATAGAAGACATATAATAAGAAACTCAACAATTCCTCCCCAAAGAAACATTTTATGATACTTGAATTTTTGCAATCGTGAAATATCCAGGTACATAAAGTTCTAAAACGGGTAACAATTTTTAACCTTTTCCAAACTCTTTGATATTTATGCATTATTTACAACTACAGTATCAAAAGTGCGAATCCAACCTTTTGTAGTCTGATATTCTACGATTGCAAGAATTCAAGTCCCATAAAAACCAAATGATTCCTTCGGGAGGAATAAAGCCTGATGTAAAACATTTTTAACATGCATTTTCATAGTCCCAGTGGCTATTGTATGTTAAATTGAAACTGCAATAATAATTTTATTGAATTACTAGCCGGTCACAGGACCTAGGCCCTGTTATAAATAAAGCTAGTAAGTATTCGGGGAGCAATATTGTATGATGAGAAGCAAGTATTTCAGATGCATAGCATTTTCTAATTGAACTTTCCATGGTTTCTCATTTAGTAAGTCGGCATCGGAGGTAGAGATTTTACATTATAATCATAATTAAATCATAGTTTCAACAATGTAAAAGGGCCAAATTTTAAATTTTCTCGCGCATGAATAAATAGGAACCTTAAGCGAACCGAAAGCTGGAAATATTTGCATACAGAACGCATGAACTGCTTCGTTATGAAATATACGGACTTGTTGGGATTTATCACATTAACACACGATGATATAAAAAAAATTTACCTACGGAATTTTTTACTGCGCAACTCGAACAAAACAATTATATTATAGAGCTTCCATTCATTATACGGGAACAGTAATAATAAATGAAATGTCTTTATTACGATATGCTGATGGTTTTACAATTTTTACAACTGATACTGAAACTACCTAGTGAAAAATTTTATGTTAGATTTTAGTATTTTATACATAAAGTTTCTTAGCACTACTTAAACTCACCATGCCATTTACCATACTCACAAATCATCTTATCAGCGCTGAAACATTATCATCTTAGTAGCAATTAACACAACATAATAATATGTATTCACAACAATACAACTAAATAAGACCTTAATTAAGGGTAACATGACACTATGCTAATACCATTTATTTTGTTAGATATAATAATGAACCACAATGTAGTATCTTTACGTAAAAATGGAATTCATGTAACCTTGTACAAGCAAAATGAAAATCCGATAACAAGAGAATGCTTAGACTCATTAACTGACAGTAGTACTGGACTGTCAAACTGTCAATCAAGAGTCGCTCGTGAAAAAGTGAGAAGACTAACGACGATTTTTTACTACTCTTTCTAAGCATGCCTAATGTAATTAAATGTAAAAAAGGATGTAATATAGTGAGAAATAAATCCTTTCATAGCTAATTGGTAGATTGTACGTATTGTATAGCCATTAAATAATTAGACGAAAAAAAATGCTGTGCCTCATTTTAGCTTAGTTTAACATTGAGCCTGGGGCGCAGCATTTTTTTCGTCCAGTTTTAAAAAAACGCGAGAGTACTCTCACACAGAACAAGAATTTTATGACAATTAATAATAACTATTCTTAAAGTTAAAATATTTTCTATCGTCGAATTGAACCACTGAACAATTCAATTACAACTACCACACACTATATAAAGTTAAAAAAGATTACCTTATTAAATTTGCAAAAGTTTTATTTTTATTATACTACAATTATTAAATTCTAAGATTTGTCAGCGGCCAGTTTGAATCGCTTTTTAACAGGTGATTGAGATCGATGATGATGTTTTCGAGCGCTATTCATTTCAGACACATGTTTGGAAACAGAGTCTCGCATGGTATCTGCAATAGGAGCCATCATGTGCTGACTTAAGTTGTTGGAAGACTGTGCACTACGAGGGCTTTTCACTTCTACTTTTAGTTTATCATGATTACTTTCTCCTTGATATTTCATCTCTTTCACCTTCCCAGAATCTTTATTTTCTCTCGCTGGACGGGTATACCCAAGTGATGATGGTTCAGGGGTTGATGGAGATTTTGCAATAATAGCCTTCTGCGAACCCAATATTTTGGATAAATTATTATTTTGTGTTTTGTAGACAGTCGGAGTTTTAGGTACATCAAAATGTATACCAGGGGATGAACTAGTCTTATCAACGCCGTCCGCAGGCACTTCAAGTACAGTAACACGACTATATTTGGTAAGGTGAACAATTTTCTCCGATGGTGATGTTACCTTAATTATCTTCGTAGCATTATCCCTTTTAACTGGAGCATTAGCATTGGCGTAACAAGGTAATCTTTTCTCTGGGGCAGAACCTGCAATATTAATTGAGAATTTGCAGTTGTGGATTTAACACGAAATGCTGGTACGGCCAACGATATTTAAGAGGGTTCGCAATTACCTAGATACGGCGGTGGAGGTTGGATAACCGTATTAGTGACTGTATTCAGCACAGTGGTATAAGGTGGCACCAGAGGATTTTTATCCAATTTCGATACAGCTATGTAGTTATGGTCTAAAACAACGGCTGCAGTGTTTGGAGTCGGCGCGGGAGTATTAGCTAATGCGAGCTGAGAATTAGCTAGCGGCTGCCGTTGAATACTTTTGGTATAAATTGTACTACTTTCACAGTCGGTGCTCGCGTCAACATCTTCCACAGCGTTTTGTAATACCATACTTTCTTGGGATTCAGTAGGTGGTTCTTTGTCAAATATTATTTTTGGAATGTGAGGTAAATTTTCTGGATTCTCCTTTTTAACCAGCTCCACTATACAGTCGTAAATTTGTCGTCGCTTCTTCTGTGTAACGGAACTATGAAACCAGTTCTTCAATTCTGTAATAAATGGTGGTCGAAATGATTTGATGGGGTGAGAGAAAAAGGATTCCGCAAACTGCAGAAGATACAGGCCACAATCATAATAATTCGGCTGTTGAGGAACGTGAGGCATACAACCAGGCAGAGAACAGCTAGTAAATTCTCTCTCTAAGCCCTTTTTGACCTTTAAAAAGCGACAGATGTAAAATACAATTCAAAATGTTATTACTGTATTAATCGATTTAGTTCCCCATATCGCAATAATTCCCCAGTTGGGAAACTAAATGAATAAATTTGGGAAAATATGGCTCTCCAAATGTTTAGTTTCCCATATAAAAACAATTCCCCACCCTAAAATCCTAAATTAAAGACATAAGAACCATATTATTATACAAATCAAATCAGTGAATTTGTACTTAGCCAGTGCATCTGTGTACCCAGTCAGTGCCAACCAGTGTACAAAATACTATTTACCACTTATGATTGGTAAGTGGTTTTTAATGGTATTTAATGTTATTACCACCACCTAAACATTGGTGTTAAATGGTATAATTGATAAGAAATGGTAAAAAATAGATTTATTTAAATTACGTACAGAGTTTTGAATAAAATTCGACACTAATACATAAAATACCGTTGCAGCTGACGATTGTTGTCCTAAATTGACTGTCCAACTTAATGTGTGTTATATAATCCAAGAAAGTGTCAACTAATTGGAACAAAATCATCCTTACTAACTTATTGAATAATTAATTTTAATTAAATGAGTACTTTTATAATTAAATGAAAGGGGCTGTATCCCAAGCGAATAATTTCGTTTAAAGTTTCACTACTTCAGTGAAAATTCAAATATAAATCTTAATTAGAAATATTTTAGAGAAAATAGAGCATGAAAACTTATTTTAATGTGTCGTTTGGGTATCTCTGTTATGTATTCATTTTTACCAATGATGGTAAAAAAGGTTAAAAAGTGGTAAAGTTTGTAATGATGATGACGAAAAAATGGATGTTGATCTAACCGAACCTATGGGCGTATCTCTATCCTCTGACAATGACATTGAAATCTAAATTCCTACTAAATATCCTCATTCACTATATTTACAATTTAATTTTGCTTTGAAATAATACAAAAATTTGACATTGAAATTTTTTAATTTGCCATTCGAAATATAGTTCCCCATATCATAATAATTCGCCATGTGGGGAACTATAAGAATATTTTTGACCAAAAAATGGTCTCCACATGGGAGTTCCCCTGGGGAACTAAATCGATTAATACGGTAAATATTTTAACAATATCATTGCTAAATCTCATTTATAAACTTTACCTTATATTCCACACGAAGGTACTCTCGCAGAGTTGCATATATCTTATTGCGCATAGCTTTGGCCAAAGAGTCAAATATTAAAATACATGGCTGCCGAACGTTCGGTAACACTCCAGCCCCCGGTCTTTTATTAGTAGTAGCCTTTCTAGTTTTACCTAAGTCTACGTTAGGTTCATTTTGAAAGCCGTACTTCTGACTTGAACTTCCATATTGACTGTCATTGCCTTTAAACAATTTAATTAATGAAATGAAACAATTGGAAACCCCAACTCTTATAACCATATTTTATTTTGACTGATTACTTCAGATAATAGCATTTTCATACCGTCAAAAAAGGAGCTGCTCCCTTCCTGGGAATTAGTTGAAAGTTTAGAACTACTATCTCGAGCTTTAGGCCTTTTTGATTTTACCTCAGAAACTGATTCTCCAGTATCACAGTCGTACACACCATCCAATGTAGGAAAACAAATGATGGCCAACATCCAATGGGCCCTAAAACACGATTATTTTCATCAAAAGATGAAAGTCTTAGAATAGCGACACAAAAATGGAATTTATAAATATAAAAAGTCACTTACTACTCTACAATAGGCACCAGAATAAAATCATATTTGAAAATATCCTCTTTTTTTGTCCAACTGGCAACCCGAGCATGCCGTCGTTCAGCAGCAGGAAGTTTCAAATTTTCATTTCTAGTTTTGAAAGTTAACTTGGTATAAAAGAAGGAGGAAAATATGTATGTTCGTGCTTTGTCTTGTTCACTCAGACAATTGAATTTCATAAACTTAAGCCAAAAGTCAATTATTTGATCATTAATGAAGACCTCATCCTTCAGACTCTCCAAATCATGATCCATCAGTTCAATATTCCAATCACATTTCAGGACCCTAAAAAAATAGCAGTTATAAATTCTATTATCTACTTATTTTTTAATATAATGTTAGTTCACAAAAATTCGGGCAAAATATGAAAAAAATCTTACTTTTTCCCTTCTTTAGATTTTTCAACGACTCCTGCATCATCTTTCTCTTTTGAAACAGACGAACTTTGACATGGAACTTCAGGTATAACAGCTGCAAATTTTGGAGGTTCAGGTTCAACTTGCTTTCGAATAACAGGCTCGGTTGTCTTTACCACGTTTATTGGAAGCATAATTGGAGTAGCAGGGATCGTCTGAGGTGTTTGTTTAATTGGGTTATCTTCGATCAATTTTTTGTGGGCAACATCGTAAGTAATTTCCTTAAGTGCTTTTCCAAAGACTCTCATTTCCACTCCGCGATCCATATATTTTATGGCACGGTCCAGCAACAGGAATATTGACTTCTGATTTCCCTCTGCAGTGTAACAGGCCAAAAACACTATTTATTACGACGTACCAAATTTTAATTTGGACTTTAGTTTTGAAAATATATAGAGAATAGTGCAGTGTGTCAAAAATGCGCTGAGTATATCAAAATATAGTATTCGGATGTGATAATTACTAAGAAATAAGCACATTTCACGCATCGAGATTGATTATGTCAAATATTTAAGAGTTTTGAAACACACAGTTCACTATCTGCTCATCCCTTAAACCATGACAATAGGATGAACGTAATCTGGGTCATGCGCATTGAATAATCTTTGTATGTGGGTATGTTTGTGTGGACTCTTGAGCAGGCACGTATCCACTTTGGTCAAGGAGTGGCGCCGAATGCAGAAATTAATGGCAAATACAAGCTTGTTTCATCTAACGTGTTTTTTGTGAAATTATTTACCAATTATTTCAGATTTTCGTTTAAAGGATTCGTCTCTAAATTGGGTGAGTGGTTATGACTATCAAAATGCATGTTAAACATGTTTCACAGCAGGCTCTATTTCTTCCAAAATATAACCTCCATTTTAATGAAACCTGCATGTATTTGGAATAGTGAAACATATATCTGGCTACAAAAGGTTGCACTCAGATTTTTGATATTTTCGTTCTAAATACTGCAAAAGTATTAGTTGTAAGAAAGCTATAACTTTACAACTTTTTTAGAACTTTCATCTTTTAAGGCAAAATTTTACAATATCAAAAATCTGAGTGCAACCTGGTGTAACTGGATGTTCCATGATTCCAAATATGCAGGTATCATTAAAATCAAGGTTGCATTTTGGAAGAAATAGAGCTAGATGTAAGAGTAGTTTTTCGAAAAATGATAAATTGCAAATTCGATGAAAGTTGACCGGAAATCATGGAATATCCGAGCACATTGATTGAGATAACATGATCTAACGCGAAAGAAAAAAATTAATCTCCACAGAAAACATTGAAACAAAGGCAAGCTCTTCCAAGAACCATAGCAATACAGTACCAGTCTACTTTCATTCCTATACCGTCCATATGTCTTTCCATCTATTATTCTGACGACATTGGCAATTGTAATCACACAATCAATATCACCAAGCGAAGAATAGATTATCTTATTTCAGCTTTTGAAAATCATCGAGTGTTTTACATAACCTACTCGATGATTGTCAAAAATATAGGATAGTACTCATCAGGCACGTATCTAGAAATTTGTTCAAGGGGGGGGCGGAAGCAAAAATTATACCAAAAATAAGATATATTCGCGCGAAGCGCGAAAAATTTTTGCAATTTTAGGCCATTTTTGAGAAAAAAATCCTCTTTTTCTCAGATTTAGGGGGGGCGCTGCGCCCCCCCGCCCCCCTACTAAATACGTGCTTGGTACTCATAGTAAATAGTAATCAATGCATATATTATTAGTGTGTCGGTTAGATTAAGATGTGGGCTTCGGGTTTGGTACCTGCAGTACCCAGGTAAAGTATTATAGATCGGTTTAGAAAGAATAATAATGGTTGTTGGTGTCATTAATAATTATTAAATAATAACCAAAATCTATTTAAAAAGCTTCTCTAAGTAGTATTTTGTGTAGTGTAAAAGTATTGTGCCTTCTTTTACTGGTCTTTTAAATGTTTTTCTAATTTTAATCGTTTTTAATTTTAATCAAATTTTCATTAATTTTTATAATGGACCTCCAAATATCAATCACTTTTATTGGGCCTCCAAATTTTCATCACTTTTATTTATAGGCCCAGTGAAATTTGGGGAAGTTTTTCAATTTATTTTGGACAAGAGAAATTCAGCAGGCCACCCATCACAGTAATAAAAACTATTTCGAAAGCATCCCATTTGGTTATTATGTTAACTTTGTAAATACAAAGTATTTTAAAATAATATACTTTTACTTTCTATAGTGGCTGGAAATTAGCTTCAGCCCCAACTTCCTGATAAAAAGGAATTTCCTACATCAAAGTAATAATTGTAGATCGTAGCATTAAATACAGGGAACAATAAAAGACTATTTTAGCCAGTTGCTAACTAAAGAAGTTGCCAAAAGCTCCCTTTAAAATCAAAAGATAAGATTCCCCGTGGGGTTTTGGAAAAACATACAAATCACGTGATATCAACTTACGAATAAATACTTTTAAAGAATGGCGGCTCTCAGTACTATTATTTAATTCTACAAAAATATGTCCCATCCAACTGGCACTATGGAATCAAGAGGGTAGTAAACAGTAAGCCCAGCTCTACTAAAAAATGTTGAATAAGTTTGTCGATATAGCAGAACCAATTTGGATTATAAATTTTGAAATTCTATTTAATACGCACATTAAGATCATTACGAAATATCCCCTTTCGATAATCATTTCCATTCGATCACCACTCAACCTTCTTATGTTTTCTATTATTATTTTGATGTTATAGTAATATGAAACGATTCTGTGGTTTAGAGGAATTAGGTTGCGCATTTTGCTTTTTTGCTTAAAGGAGCCTGAATCTATTACGTGTGCAGTTGATGGGAGGAGGAGGTGCTCAAAAGTGTTGCGATCAGTACTTCCATTTAACACGGAGGATGGGTTTTGCGGTTTTGCGATACGTAATATATGCAGGTTTCCTAGGTTTTCCCTACCACAGGTACAGACATATATATTTAGACAGGTAAATTTATTCCTTTATCAAGTCTACGATTATAGTATAAAGATATTGTTTAATAGTTTTTAAGGA
Organism: Tomocerus qinae; assembly: GCA_020055645.1. NCBI lineage: Eukaryota > Metazoa > Arthropoda > Collembola > Entomobryomorpha > Tomoceridae > Tomocerus > Tomocerus qinae. The sequence goes on along the minus strand of CM034548.1, from coordinate 15,590,495 downwards.
TTCCAGAAACCATTATTATTATTCCTAATCAGATTTATAATACTTTACCTGAGTACCGCATTCAACATTGTATTCATCACTGTCGGCTGTAGTTACATAGGATTTTTCCCGTCCGCCAACAGCGATTCATTTGGCGGCCCTTTTTGCAAATCGTCTACTACTTACGAAAGGATGCTTTGGGGCTACAAAAGTGAAAACATTTGCGCATGTCAGATGTTTGTAAAATCAGGAGCACGGAATGGCAGGAGAGTGGATTTAGAAGTAATGTGTGTGAAGTGGAGAGTTTAGAGTTGAGTTGTTACTGCTGGCTGAAATCTGTCGGCCGTCTTTCTTTTCTTGCCAAGCGGTTAACTATCAGAAGTCAGGAGTTGTAGTTTTCTCTCCTTCATTCATCCATCCAACTCCAACGCTGTTACACCACACGCCACGCGGTTCGTTATTGTCAATACTTAAAATATACTGAAACATCAATCAAAATTCAATTTTCAATTCATTTATTCGCGTTTTGGTGATGCGAGAAATGACTGTTGTTTAAAAACCCGGTTGAATTTAGGCAGCGGGAAATCATTTCCAATCTCCATTCCACCAAGATGCCACATCAACTATTATCCTAATATTGCCTCCTGTAACTATTTTAGCATCTTTTCTAACCTAACCTAACCTAATAAAAAATAAACAGCAAACAAATAATGTTTATTTTTTATTTGGTTAGAAAGGAGGCAAAAATAGTGATGGGAGGCAACGGAAAATAGGTTGGCTGAACTGGCGGCTGGTTGGCGGAATGTGGCACCTTGGAGGAAACGGGATTAGAGGAAACGATAGCACGCTGCCTAAATTCAGCCAAAGACCCATTAGTGATCGGGCTTAAGTCATAAGTATCTTGTAACCAAATTAGACAGTCGTCTTTTGTTCATTCGTTGGAAAATGTGGTCGGACTCGGACTATTGGAAAATCCCTCTCCCTGTGGTTGAACCTAATCTTCATCCTCCTTTAACTGCACCTCATACTCAGACCATACCCACAGAGCCGAAAATAGATACAATACATGAAGAAAAAGAAGATTGTCCTTGTGAACCCAAAGCTGAACAAACTGTAGAGGAGACTAATTTATTATTAAAGCCTGAAACCAACAGATCAAACGGAGACGCCGAAAGAAATGTAAACACTGTGGAAAGAAATTCTGAGGCTGTAGATAAAATGGAAAAACTTTCTGAACCTAATATAAGTCAGAAATTGGACGGTACGAAAACTTGCAGTGAAGGTGAACTGGTACAAGTTGACAAAATAGAAGCAGTAGGGGATTCAGACATTAACGCTTTGTTGAGAGATGGCAATATCAATTCGACACCAAAGAGATGGGTAGTGGTAAGCAACAAGTTTTCACAAATCCCACACAATGTTACATTCTTTGTTGGAGCCGAAGAAATATCTTGCCACAAATTCGTTCTCTGCGTTGCGTCTCCAGTTTTCAAATCCATGTTTTACGGCAAAGCATTGACAACTGAGATTCACTTAAGCGACTCAGATCCAGCAGCTTTTCGATCTATGATAACGGTAAGAATCAAAGATCATAATATATAATCAAATATTATTATTTAAATCATAATCAATTGTGGCAAAAACAATCTTTAATCTCGAGTCTTTTAAAACATGCACCATTCTAACAAGCCAATTGTCGTATTTTCATTAATAAAAATGTTTTTGTTCTACTTATATTCTTTAGTATGCATACAGTGGAAAGCTACCAGATAAAGTTGAATCCATTTCCGAAGATGATTTGATATCGTTAATCCATGTTACACATAAGTTTGCCATTCCGGAAGTATTGGAAAACTGTTCAAAAATTTTGGAAAAGCGATTGTGCTTAAACAACGCTGCCAAAATATATAAAGTTGCAGAGACGCTGCTAATTGGTGAACTAAAACAGAAAGCAGAGGCGTTCATTGTGGGGTAATGTCATAATGTCAGCGTTCATTATTATATGGTATATAATATAAAGTGAAATGTAAGTAAAGTTTTAATGCTTCTTTTGGTTTCATTGACATTAGCAATTTCTCGGAAATTTTGAATTCTGAATTTTTCTACGACTTGACCCGTGAAGATTTGTTAAAATTTCTTCAATCTGACAACTTGATCGTACACTCTGAGAAGGATTTGTTTTCTTCGCTTTTACGGTTAAATTTTTTTCATGATACTCTGTTGATATTTTGTGCTTAGAATTTACAATTAATTGGCAATTAAATTGTAGGTGGGCTAAGTTTCATTGCAATGGAGAAAACGTTGAAGAATCTCCAGAAAATCTGAGAAACATCCTGGGTCAACTCATTTACCAGGTGAATTGTTCCACAATGACTGCAGTGGAGTTTTTTTCGATTGTGGATGGTAAAAATAACATCTTCAATGCGGAAGAAACCATCCTACTTCTTAAGAACATCATCTTACCTGAAGGCGACAGGTTAAATTAGTTCATGTAACATCTTTATGAATGCTGTTGAGTAAAAATAAAAGACATCACGTATCTCATCTACTTATGGAATCGGTTTCACGATTGTATTTGAAACACCTTTAAAATCTTGGATTTTTACTCTGTTCCTTTTCAATGGTCATTTAATTATCTTTAAAAACTTTACCAATTTCATTGCAGAGACCATATGGCGCCCCCACAACTTGGAGGACAATATCATCCATTATTGGTAAAACCAGCAAGACAAATCATGAAACAAGTTAACATTTAGAAGATTTAGCAAGAAATACACTATATTATTCTCTCCAAAACAGGTATGTACTTCCTAAATAACTGAAAATAATTTATTAATTAAACTGCATACGCTTATTATGGAAACTGTGTAATTATGCATTGACATTAGCATTGTTTACAACTAATTTATTATATTTTTTCTTAGGGTGAGTTGCTGGCCTCAATGTCTAAAGGGAATCGACCACTGCCAATTGTCTGTGACGATCCCTCGAAATCTATTAGCTTGAAGTTCTTCAGGGAATATGGAGTAATTGCTGCGTTGCGGTTTATTTAGATTTGTGTGAGGAAAAAGTTCTTCGATGTTCGATTACTAGAAATTTTAGTTTAGATTAGATTTGAAACATTGGAGTAGATTTTGTTATGTCCTAATTTGCATGGAGATGAGGATCTTACCTTGTTTGTTTCTTAACTTTTTTTATCATTCGTGTTGCCAGAAGTAATTGAAATCGTTTATCAATGTTTTTAATTACTAAAGCGGGTAATACATTTATCATGATTAAATGATTATTATTGCTTACCACAACAAGTTTGTCATATTTGTTTTTCGATCTACTCATTGTGTTATTTTATCTATTTTGTACATTCTTAGGCTTGTGCAATGTACAGCACATAATAGTAATTGTGAATTAATGTATAATAAATTATGATAACAAAGTTACTCTTACTGCTTCATTGTCATTTAATCATCTCTAAATTATGATGGTACAGGCAGTATATTTATGGCAGTTTTTATGAGTTGAAGACGATTTAGAAACATTTGTATCTGTATTACAAGTCATCATGAACTCAATGCACTATAATATTAGAATTAAAAAGTTTTTCGAAATTTTTTCATAATTTTTCGAAAATTTTGGATTTTTGAAAAATGTTTTAAATACACCATGTAGACGACAGCCTTGCGATTATTTTGGCACTAGATTCGTGAAAATCGGTTCAGTAGTTTCGAAATTTCTCCCATGTAAAGTTTTCGGATAAAAACCGCCATAACTCAACAACAGCGGATTAAAAAAAATTGTCAAATTAGTTTTCTCCTATCCTAAAGTAGAGTAGATGCTGAAATTGTCAACTTCTTCTGTTACAATCGGTTCCCAGCCTGTGTGATCTCTTATATTTTTACTCTCCTACTGCTTAATTGTCATTTAATCATTTCTGAATTATGAAGGTATAGGCAGTATATTATAGATATTCATGGTAATTAGTCGTTACATATAATTTAATGCATCCTCCCTTTACCACAGCCAGAGCCTTCGGCCTTCAACAGGCTAGATTAAATGTGGGTGAATAATATAGTAAAGGTAAGCGGTAATGTGTGATTGATACCAATTACTGCTTGTAGTTGTAAACAGAAGCAATTAGCATAACTATAGTTTTACGAATGTAATTAATTAGCCGCAATTAACATTCACTATTTTAATTTTTATTGCGAGTGTAATTAATTAGCATTTACTTTTTTAATGTTAGTTATGAAAGTAAATAATTTGATTTTACTACGTTAATTTTTATTTTGAACAAGTGTCTTTACTGTTTTAACCAAAACTCCAGCCGCCATATTTTGTTCCTGGATTACCTGGATAGTCAACGATTCCAAAAATGTAGTACCCGTAAAAAGAAAAAAATCGAGTAGATCCTTCGGGAGCAATTAAACCGGATGTAATGACGAAATGTCACATTTTAAAAATGTAGGTTGACCCGAATTGCTATGGAATATCAAACAAGGCCAGACAACGCAATAATTAATATGAATGAGTTGCATTGCATTGCAAATACGTATTTTAATTTAGCAGTAAATCCAATTGCCATTCATCTTAATAATATAATTCAAACATAGTAAATAGGCTTTTATGTGCCTCGTTGAGAATTTGGTATTTAATACATGGAGTGAAATTATTTCACTGAGTGTGGTCCTAAGAATAAGAGAAAGCACAATTTTCTGTGTTTAACTAGAAGCAGCAAGTACAAACCGTGAAAGTGTTGTCGCAAAGAAAATCCCAGTTTGCATGGAATGAGGATGGATGTCTCCTTTTCTTTATATTCAGGGGCAACGAAAGCAGAGAGAGTCCAGATGAGACAGTGTTCGGTGGCCAGTCGGCTGGTCGGCTAAAATGGCTGGTTTAAATTCTTTGTTAGCCAGTGACGACGAAATACGACGACTGAACTTCCGCATAAAAATGAAAATGTGCAACCCCACCTGAATAATAAAATTACCAATTTACTAATAGAAATTCCCAAAAAAAGGCATAAAAAGCAACGAATAAATAAGTTTCTTAGCTTCTCAAGCTTCAAAAATTTGAAAATTTTTTATGGTACCTATAATTCTTTGAAGAAGGTTAAATAGTTTCAACATCAACTAAATATGTGTATCAGTTTATACATAAAATTTTACAAACATAATACAGTTATAACTAATCTATTTTCTAAAATATTCTTTATTTACCGATACTTATCACACATTAATACGTGAACATTTAACGACCATTTAACATTAATTGAAGCTAAAGCTTTATTTTAACTATGAATTAAAGCATGATAATTAAGTACAGTAAGCACAGTTGTACTTTACCTTAATTCGAAGTTTTTAAATGTTTGTCACATGAATGAGGATTGTTGCAGCTGCATGAAACATGGCTAATGAAAATGCACAGAATGAATGCCAAATATAAAATGACGCCATTAACAAGAAGTACATATAGTGTATTACAATTTTTTATTATAAATAATGACTCCTATGGCAATTATTACATGAATAAAACTAAATCTGTTAACCAAAATTAAGATTTTGGTAAAAAGTGTGAATTACAATTCGGCTTATTTCGCCGCGGCGTGGCTTTAGTAATTTACTCCCACGAGCAAAGGAATGGAGGTGAGACCACATTCAAAATCTAGCCCATTGGAATAATTCACAAAAAAGTTTTGGGAAACCGACCACGTCCGATTTGGATAAAAATTGGTCGAAAAAGCACTAATCCGTTCACCGATCTGTTTTGTGAGCATCTTATATTTGGCCTTTAATGAATTCGGGAAACGTCATTAGAATATATGTGTACCTAAATATTAAATACACTTAAATAGTCTGTTTTATCTAACCTAACCTAACCTAACATAAAACTAGCTGAAACAGATTGGACATAAAGGTGTCCATTATGAGTATACCAAAAATGAATTAAATAAGCATTAATTTCATAAAATGGATGTCGGGTTAGGATCAAACGTCTGAAATAATAAAAATATTGAACAAAAATTTCCAACACTTTTAAAGGACTTTTTTAAAAGATTCTTTATTTGCTAAATATCGTTCCTTAAATCCACTCCTTCCTTAAAGTTTCAGTTACAGAATTAGAGCAAGTCATTAAAATGATTACTATTGACCACCGCCATTAAAACCAACATAGTCCATTCAATATAATTCACCATTCCAACATATTATTACTAGCCTACAGTTCCAACACTTTTAAAGCTCAAATTCAATTCATGAGATCATGCTACTTTATTTGCTAAATATCGTTATTCATTCTCTCGATTAAATCAAGTCAATACTATCTATTCATTGTATTAAACTTCAGTTACAGAATTAGAGCAAATGCTTACTATTAATCCCCACACTGGCGAAATAAATAATATTCATTCATTCGTTAAGCTTTCATTTACAGAATTAGAGCAAACTATTTATCGCTACAGGTCAAAAAACTTATCAAATAAATGACGGATGTTTGATTATTGGCACTGGAGTTGACACATAATTGTATATAAATTAACATTGATACAAGTATCAAATATTTCTAAAACTATTAAAATGATAACTACACCTACGACAAAATGTATAAATATATTTAATATAACTCAGGTAATTACTACTATTACTATAATATACAATTGTACTAAGTACTAATACTAAAACATCAAAAATGTATTTGGTGGAAACTACGTAGTTGTTTTATTAACATTATCTACTCTATTTTTATAAACTATTATACGAATTTGTAATATTATTTTAGTTTAATTGTTTTGTGGGTCAGTTTTCTTATTACCCCTGGGATAGTCAACACCACGGTTGCGACCATCCTTCTTGTCAAATTGTTTGTTTGCATTTCTATCTCTATTACCTTTGAATCTCTCATTCTTATCATCAGATTGTTGTGGCCGGTTGTTAAATCGTAGAGCAGGGTTAGCTGCTCGCTCTTCCGCTTCACAAGCTTCTGAAATGTGCTCCGAAATCTTGGTGATGAAAGGTACATCGCTCCCATTCGAAGAATCCATTTGATAAATAACATTTTTGCATAATTCCAAATTGAAAACTCCTTTGTCCCATAAGTAGCGTCTAGCTTGGCGCATAGTATCTTTGAAATGGTTCGTAGTAGAATCCAAACAGTATGCATCGACCCAACAATCCAAAATGTCACTCTCGACTACATTTAACATCAGGAGGAAACACCCCTTCAGAAATAAAAAAACAGCCTTTTCCTTTGACCCCCAAATATTGGACTCGTCCAGATAGCTTGTAATGCTGTCGACGATTGTCTCTATATGGTCCCGAGGTTTCGAAAGCAGTAGATGGATTAAATCGCAGCGAGCCCCTACGTTTTTTGGACCGAATGTACATGCTTGCCACAAGTAAATGGCAGATGTCAACAGATCGCGATCCTAGAAAAAAATAATCAATTTTCAAGACCCGTAAATAATACAACTTTAATCTTTATAATCATAAAGATTAGATTTGTACAAAATGTTTGGTATATGAATAAACTTGAATTTGGCTACTTTTCGTACCTTTGACCACACAACTAAACCCCGGCGATGATTAATAGTTGTACAATTAGGTGCACTTTCATAAGCCTTCGAGATACAACGGTCAGCTAATTCAAAATCAAGAAAACGACGCGGTAGAAAGCTTGAAAATATACTCGCAAGTAAACAATAATAGTATCCTGGATCACCCGATCTAGCGGAGTCTAACATTTCCCTAAAAGTATATAAAAATCTTTTCAATTCAATTAATTACAATAAATTAAAGTACGATTCTAAATAATAGGGAGTTGGAAATTCTGAGAGGTTAGCTGCCTTGGGTTTCAGAAATAACAAATTAAATAATAAAATTGTAATACGGTCTTGCTTCGTTTTTATTAAAATTTTCAGGTCGTCAGGGATTTAAGACATGAATTTCTAGTTTCTTCAAAATGACCTTTCAAATTTTAATACATTGAGAAAGCCAGGGTCAACTCCCTTTTATTTTGAATCGTACTATAACAATACTTTAAAAGCAGGTATAATCAACTGTTAATATAGTGGATGTGGTTTAAAAATTAAATGTCTCAATACATGGATCAAATTTTAAAAACTATAGCTTATATCAATAGTGAGTGACTAAATTGACTTTTGCATTAATATTTTTACTTACAATGTAGCTTTTTTCATGTATACGATGGCCTCATCGACAGAGTTAAAATTTTTCTTGGCCCAGACAATTGGATTCGCGTCATTGATATTGGCTGGATTAATTTTTCTTAACCGCTCAGATAAATTTTGAAACCCAGTGATAACGTATAGCATGTTTTCAGGTTCCAGTTCGATGGCTTTGGAAATCGAACCTACTTCGTCTTTTTTTGGGCCATCTCGTAATGAAGTAGCTTTCCGTTCACACCGATAATATTTATACAAGAAGTAGTGCCACATAGCATTGTCCGGCTGTAGTTCTTTAAGCTTTATAAATAAAAATTAAATTAAAACAAAATTACTGAAAACGCACATGTTTAAACAACACACACTCTATCTTGATATTTAAATCAACAATCAACTTACTGAAAGCAATGCTGAAGGATCTTTACGACTTAGTCGGAAATTAAGAAATGCCATGAATTTCAACCGAAAAACTGTGACCTGACTATTCAAAGGAAGTTGGTCAAAAGCTTTAAAGTCTTTTACAAGAATATCCAATTGTTTTAAGGAATTTTCATCCTTTTTTGTCTGCAGTAGATCCATATGTAAAGCTTTCAACAAGTAGTTATACCCTCCCCTTGTATCTTCAGAGATTTCATTGTTAGATTTAACTTTCTGAGTTGAATCATCGAGAAGTTGCAACGACTCTCTTAAGTTCCCATACAAAGTCAAATAGTGCAATTTCTCGCAATCTTCATAAATTTCCTTTTCAAAGTCGTTCACGGCAACCTGCAGACAAGCACTAAGTCCTGTATCAGAATCGGTTTCATTTTCCTCAATGACTTTCAAAAATTTTATCTTCTCAAGTACTGGCAACCAGTTAGAAAAGCATTCAGTTTTCAAACACTTGGTCACAACCTCTGCTTCTTCTGCTAAACAGACACCAATAGATTCAGTTCCATCACAAGATAACTCTTTCATCTTTATGGAAATGAGATCTTCTGCACTTTGTTGTTCACTCATTGTTCCTTCCATTTCTGTTCTTTATCTAAATTTGAGAAAATAAAATAAAACAAAAGTTCAAAGTATAAAGTTGAAATAATAAACATAATAATACACGACTATTTAAAAAAATAATAAAAGCGTGTTTGTAATGAAATTATTTACCAATTATTTCAGATTTCCGTTCAACGTTTAAAGAAACCAAGTCCACGTTTGAAGTGCCAAGAATTTCGAATTAGGGGAGAGCCACCACAAAAGAACGGCAACTTCATCAGCCAGCCAGCAGCACGAATGATTAAGCTCTAATAGACTGTTGTGGTCTCTCTCGATCCAGTCTGCGTCGGCAGGAGAGTCAGAGTCAGGCCAACAACCCGCCCGTCCAATCAGTGTTCGCAGAAAGTGCACCAACTGTTAAATAGCTCACGTTCACGCTGTCCACGCAGTCGAGTCGCTGCACTGCACTTCACTCCGCACCTATGTAACCTTCGTGTACTAAATTTAGTAGATGGAGGTATGTGTTGGGGTACATTACTGAAAACAATAATACCTTCATGTACTATTAACCACAGAAAAGCCACACAGGCGCTAGGCGAGTCACTCACTGTACTCTGCACTCTGCACTATATGTACCTCAACGTATACCTTCATGTACTAACTACTTACGATAGCGAAAGTAAAGCTTTGGGGTACATAAGTGAAAACATTTGCGCATGTCGGATAAGGCAGGAGCAGGACTGTGGTTCTTTTGAGAAGTAATGGATGTGTGTGGATGGAGAGTTGAGTTTAGACTTAGAGTCGAGTTGTTGCTTGTTTCTGCTACTACGTGGCTGTTACAATTTTCTGGCTGAACTCTGTCGGCGTGGTGCGTTTTTTCTGTTAAGTAGTTAACTCTTAGTTCATGTAGCTGTTATTATTTTTCACACTTTCATTCATCCATCCAACTCCAACGGTGATACGTGACGCGGTTCGTTTTTGTCAATACTTAAATACTTAAACATCAAAATTTGATTTCTTTGGATATGATATCAATTTATTTATTCGCGTTTTGGTGATGGGAGAAAGTGAAGGAGCCCAGCTTAAAGTAGGCGGTACTTGTTAGCACGTGATACATGTATTAAGAGCCAAGTGGATGGAATCCTCCGGAGGACTCCATCCACTTGGCTCTTTATACATGTATCACGTGGTCACTTATTTCAAAATTTTCTCCGCGAGGTAGCTGGAAGCATCAACGTGGAGAAATGACGGTTGTTCAAAGACCCATTGGTGATTGGGCTTAAGTCTATAGCGAATTAATTCACGTTCTGCCGCCAACTGAAGTGGTCGACTTGTCTCAGCACTTAAGACGATGTTCACAATAGCCACTTAGTCTATGTCTGTCGGTCGCGATGGTTGCAGATGCAGACACTAAAACTAGCTCCACCTCATTTGTTAAATGCAAATCTATGCAGTAGTATAAAACAACGATATCGTATTATATCGTGCTGAGAGGGCTGAGCGACTGTTCATTTCCAATTTCAACTCTGTGTGGATTGTTGTTGTATATTACTAGGCTCCCTGTAAAATTTGACTAAATTTAAAAAGATAGGCATGGAGTGCAACCATTAGTTGTATGATAAATTACAAAAATTCCACCACTTGCCAAAGAACAAAACAATAGTCCATATCTGTAATGCAGATATCGACTATTTCATGCAGTGGCGTTGAGATTGAAATTGCTGGCAATTACTGACTATTACGAAACAATTACAACGTGTCGGTGGTTTAGAGGAAGTAAGCATGCGCATTTTGATTTTTTGCTTTCAAGGAACGCGCATATATTAAGTATACTATGCGTCCCAACAAACTTTGGTATTGCCCATTGCGGAACGGCACCATGAAAAAGTGCCTGAACTATGACGTCATGACGGTACGCAGTTGACGGGAGGAGGCGATGCCCAAAAGTTACACATGGGGAAGGAGGTTTTAAGTTATGTAATATGCAGGTTCCTTCTAGCTAGTCTCTCCTACCAAACTTAGTCACAGTCAGGCATTTTTTTCAAGTCTACGATTATATTGTAGAATTACATTATATGCATTTGCAGTTGTATAACTTATATTATAGAACAATTATAATATTGCTCGCATGTTGGAGAATTGCATTGGAGAACAAACACATAATATTATTGGTTGCGTCTAGTCGCTGCACTTGTCACTTGTCCGTACGGTCTGAAGTATACGGTCTACTACAACTAAAGCTTAATTAACACGCTTAATTTAGTTTTAATTATTGAGTAAAATAGTTAAGCAAGTGTGGTGGGTAGAGGGATATAGGATATGGATTAGAGTTTGAAATGTAATGGACTATCATGCAGTATTTTTTTGATTTCTACCAAAACTGATGAAGCTTTTTTCTGTTGATAAAAAACCATTGCGAACGAAAAGGGGTTTTAGTTGATTTATATAGTGTCAATTGGTAATTTTTGTTTTTTAGTTTTAGACATGTCAATGTTTAGTATAAAATAGAGCAATTTCTCTTCGGTTTTGGGTGGAAATAGATGCTTCACCCTTTTTTTCGAACGAAAAGAGGCAAAGACTAAAATATGCAACTCTTATTATAGGATCAGTATACGGAAAATGTGTTCAAACTCGGACGATTGGAAAATCCCTGTCCCTGTGGTTGAACCTAATCTCTATCCTTCTTTAACTGCAGCTCACACTCAGACCATACCCACAAAGCAGAAAATGGACACAATAAAGGAAGAAGATTATCCTTGTGGACCCAAAGCTGAACCAAATGTAGAGGAGGCTAATTTATTATTAAAGCCTGAAACCAACAGATCAAACGGAGACGAAGAAAATGCAAGCCCTGTGGAAAGAAATTCTGAGGCTGTGGATAAAATTTCTGAAAGTAATGTTAGTCAGAAATTGGACGGTGCGAAAATCTGCAATGACGCTGAACTGGTTCAAATTGACGATAAAATAGAAGCCGTAGGGGATTCAGACATTATCGCCTTGTTGAGAAATGACAGCATCAATTCGATGCCAAAGAGATGGTTGGTAGTGTTGAACAACAACTTTCCAGAAATACCCCATGATGTAACATTCTTTGTTGGAGCAGCAGCCGAAAAAATATCTTGTCACAAATTCGTCCTCTGCGTTGCGTCTCCAATTTTCAAATCCATGTTTGACGCCACAACATCGACAACTAATGAGATTCACATAAGCGAGTCAGATCCAGCTGCTTTTCGATCTATGATAACGGTAAGAATCAAAGATCATAATACATATCAAATATTATTTATATCATGATCCATTTGTGGCAAAAACAACCTGAAACTTTTAAAACATGTACCATTCCCTTAAGCCAATTGTCATATTTTCAAAATGTCATTAATAAATATGTTTTTGTTCTACTTATATTCTTTAGTATGCATACAGTGGAGAGCTGTCAGATAACCTTCATTCCATTTCCGAAGATGACTTGATGTCGTTAATGCATGTAACACATAAGTTTTCCATTCCGGAAGTATTGGAAAACTGTTCAAAAATTTTGGAAAAGCAATTGTGCTTAAACAACGCTGCCAAAATATATAAAGTTACAGAGACCCTGCTAATTGGTGAACTAAAACAGAAAGCAGAGGCGTTCATTGTGGGGTAATGTCATAATGTCAGCGTTCATTATTATATGGTATATAATATAAAGTGAAATGTAAGTAAAGTTTTAATGCTTCTTTTGGTTTCATTGACATTAGCAATTTCTCGGAAATTTTGAATTCTGAATTTTTCTACGACTTGACCCGTGAAGATTTGTTAAAATTTCTTCAATCTGACAACTTGATCGTACACTCTGAGAAGGATTTGTTTTCTTCGCTTTTGCGGTTAAATTTTTTTCATGATACTCTGTTGATATTTTGTGCTTAGAATTTACAATTAATTGGCAATTAAATTGTAGGTGGGCTAAGTTTCATTGCAATGGAGAAAACGTTGAAGAATCTCCAGAAAATCTGAGAAACATCCTGGGTCAACTCATTTACCAGGTGAATTATTCCACAATGACTGCAGTGGAGTTTTTTTCGATTGTGGACGGTAAAAATAACATCTTCAATGCGGAAGAAACCATCCTACTTCTTAGAGACATCATCTTACCTGAAGGCGACAGGTTAAATTAGTTCATGTAACATCTTTATGAATGCTGTTGAGTAAAAATATAAGACATCTCGTTGTCTGGGAACCGATTGTCACTGACCAAGTTTACACTTTGAGTATTGAGTATCTCATCTACTTATGGAATCGGTTTCACGATTTTATTTGAAACACCTTTAAAATCTTGTATTTTTACTCTGTTATTTTTCATTGGTCATTTAATTATCTTTAAAAACTTTAACAATTTCATTGCAGAGACCATATGGCGCCCTTACAACTTGGAGGACAATATCATCCATTATTGGTAAAACCAGCAAGACAAATCATGAAACAGGTTAACATTTTGACTAAAGAGCAATTCTCAGGGTTGGGCGACATACGGCGAAATCTGGATATTTATTTTTCCGACAGGTAATTTAATTATAAGATTAAATTAAATAATAGTGTTCCAAGAGTATTTTTTCATGAAAGTAAAATATTGTAGAATAGAATTACTCAAGCTTGACGAGCGCTATCTCTTGAAGTCTATTGGATTTATGATTAAATCCAAGCCTGATGCAGCAATCACTTTTCATATTAAAATCATCTGTGGCATTGCGCCGAATCAAGAGGTTGTGAGGGAGAAAGTTGCGTCATTGAAAACTGGCGGATCTGAGGTGACGTATGTTGTTTTTGATGACCCTGTGAAACTGGTCGAGGGCAAGAAATACACTATATTATTCTCTCCAAAACAGGTATGTACTTCCTAAATAACTGAAAATAATTTATTAATTAAACTGCATACGCTTATTATGGAAACTGTAATTATGCATTTACATTAGCATTGTTTACAACTAATTTATTATATTTTTTCTTAGGGTGAGTTGCTGGCCTCAATGTCTAAAGGGAATCGACCACTGCCAATTGTCTGTGACGATCCCTCGAAATCTATTAGCTTGAAGTTCTTCAGGGAATATGGAGTAATTGCTGCGTTGCGGTTTATTTAAATTTGTGTGAGGAAAAAGTTCTTCGATGTTCGATTACTAGAAATTTTAGTTTAGATTAGATTTGGAACATTGGAGTAGATTTTGTTATGTCCTAATTTGCATGGAGATGAGGATCTTACCTTGTTTGTTTCTTAACTTTTTTTATCATTCGTGTTGCCAGAAGTAATTGAAATCGTTTATCAATGTTTTTAATTACTAAAACGGGTAATACATTTATCATGATTTAATGATTATTATTGCTTACCACAACAAGTTTGTCTAATTTATTTTTCGATCTACGTATTGTGGTTTTGTATCTATTTTGTACATTCTTAGGCTTGTGCAATGTACACGTAAATAGTAAATGTGATTTATTGTGAATTAATGTATAATAAATTATGATAACAAAGTTACTCTTACTGCTTCATTGTCATTTATAGTCATCTCTAAATTATGAAGGTATAGGCAGTACATTATATTATAGATATTCATGGTCGTTTGGTGTTACATATATAATTTAATGCACACTCCCCATACCACAACCAGAGCATTCAACAGGCTAGATTTCTTGTAGATGAATAATATAGTAAGGTAATTTGTAGTTGCCGATACCAATTAAAGGTTTGTAGTTGTAAACAGAAGCAATTTTCAAAAATATTAGTGTTGCCAGTGTAATTAATTAGCCAATTATTAACATTCACTACTTAAACTTTTATTACGAGTGTAATTAATTAGCATTTACTTTTTTAATGTTAATTACGAGTTTAAATAATTTGCTTTTACTACGTTGATTTTTATAACAAATTAATAATAATTAATTTGATTTTACTAACGTAACCAAAAATCCTGCCGCCACATTTCATTTCTGGATTACCTAGATAGTCAACGATTCCAAAAATGTAATTCCCGTGAAAATCAAGTAAATCCTTCGGGAACAATTAAACCGGATGTAATGACGAAATCAGACAACGCAATAATAATATGCATGAGTTGCATTGCATTTCAAATACGTCTTTTCATTTAGCAGTAAATCCAATAGGCAGAATTTGAAGCTGCACATTCCAAAGCAAAGAAAAAGAAAAATATAAAAGTTAGAGCTGATGACCCAATACCATTTCTGCAGTTAATGTCCAAAAACGACATAATTAATGGCGATGACGTTTTTGAAGTCAGTCTGAGTCAAGCCGTCGGATTTAATGCAAAAAATAACGACTCCGATGTAACTACTAAGCCAATATTTTGATAGAAAAACTTTCAAATAACAAAATTGCATGAGGACATTTGCTCTATTATTTCAGTTTTCGTCATCAAAAATCAAAACTAAGTAAAGTTACCCAGCTGACCGGTTTCTCTGATCCAGTTTGCGCAGACGCCTACATAAATGTCAACCAATTTGACATTGTTTTGGATGTCCTTGTAGTTAATCAAACTAGTGAGTACCCGCCAAAACGTAAATTGAAGAAATATCTATAAAAAATCTGGTAATTAATTATACAATCCTCTTCTGTTTAGATGATACTCTGCAGAACTGTACTTTAGAGTTAGCAACGCTCGGGGATTTAAAATTAGTAGCACGCCCGCAACTCGCAACCTATTGTCTTAGGGCCACAAGACTTTACTAACATTCGCGGAAGCATTAAAGTTGCATCGACAGAAAATGGAGTAATCTTTGGAAACATAGAGGTAGCATTTTTGATGATTCCTTATTTTGTTTTTCAAGTTTTTGTTTGATATTAGAATTTCTTATAATATTATCTATGCTATTACCTCTCAGTGTATGACGTTAGCGGCGCGGCCTCAGATCGAAACGTCGTGGTGATGAGTGATATTCATATTGACATAATGGATTACATTTTACCTGCAGCATGTACAGATGCAGAATTCCGAGCAATGTGGGCGAAGTTTGAATGGGAGAATAAAGTGGGAGTTAACACTGCTATTAACCTTCACCAATATCTCCAACACTTAATTAAGTCAACGAATATGCTGTGTCTTACACCCGAAAAGGTATTCAGGATTGTTTAGCATTGATTTGATTTTTTAAATACTATTTTCGATACCTTTTCAACAAAAGTGGTCTAAATTTTTGGTTTTGGATACTTCCATGAATAACGTACATTTAATTCATTACTAAAATTTTTATTACATGCTTTGATTGGAAATTGAGGTTTCATGGCTGCAACACTATGCAAAATCTATCTTCCGAGAAGATACACTGGCTAATTTAAGCATTGAAAAACCAATCGACAATCCTCATGCTCCTGTTACTGGTCACATTCGGATACGAGCTAAAATCAAGTAAGTTGGTAACATACAATTTAATTCTTAAGGTGTTCACTGCTTTCACTAATTATCTTACAGGGAATGACTCTGAGTTTTGGAGATAAAATTAACCTCTCCCAGAAAAGATGTAGTGCTGCTGCTCCATCGGCAAAATCGGCTGTTGCTACTGCTATTAAAGTTCCAACAGCCGGAGAATAATCAATTGAAATGTTATAGAAATTTTGATTTAGAATATTTTTTATGTCGATGCAATTTGAATTTATCCACTTGAATGGTAATAATAATATGAAAAAAAATCAACTTTTAGTTACCTTACTTGGATATATACTTACACTTATATATTTTTATTTAAATAAAACTATCTGTATACATACAAGGAAATTTTACACAATTACTACGACCTTGAATTGAATGATTTATTACTGTAATTAATAAGCTAGTTTGCTAAATTAATTTAACATTGTATGGAGAAAGACAATAAATTATACAATATAATATAGTAAAATCCTTTTTGTGGGTGAGATGATAAAATATTATAAAAAGACAGTAAAATTATTCTAGCTATCAAATCAATTCATTCTTAATTTGTAATCTACAGACGTACACAAAATCCATGAAAGAATTCAATTCAATTCATACACTACATTCTACTTTTCGTTACAACAACAAAAACAGGTGCTGCAACTTTATAATGAATAATAATAATTCAATAAAATATTAAAAGTAAACTAAAGAGTTTTAACATTTATAATACTAGAATGGCTATAACGAAAAGAGGTTTCTTTATAGAAATGTATTCAACAGTATATGAAAACTTGTATACTATTGAAATTATTAAAGCAAAATTAGAGTATCATTAATAGTATCAAGAATTTGGAATTTATACTTATAAGATTCTTTTCCATATTCGAGTCACTTACTTTGGAGGGAGGGGAGCTGAGATGTCATCCAACACTATTCGAGCCACTGTCTTCGGCTTGAAATTTCCTGGTAGTTAGACATAAAATAATACAATAACTATATAAAGAAAGTCCATTAACGTCATGCGATTGATTTGTTCATGCATAGTTTAAAAAAACAGACCAACCTGGTTTCAAATTATCTGTAGCTGTAACAGCTTTCGAAGTCGTTTTATTGCTTTTTAGGGATGACTGATTTTCTCCGGGCTTCTTTTGTCCTTTTTTACTGACTGAAATAAATTAAAATGTTTATAGAGAATGCAGAAATTTTTAAACGCATCTTTCTACATTTAATACCGGTCGTAATTTATTCCACATTTACAGTATGATGTATAAGAAGTCTCTTTGTCTTCTTTATAGAAGACAAAGAGAAGAGTAAAAAAGAAAAATGGGACAGGACAATATTGAATGAAAAAAGAAAATAAGAAGACAGGAAATTAAATGGAGAGAAGAAAATAGGGATTGAAAAAAGTGGGATGGAAACTAAGGAACCGAGATTACTGCACATTAACAATTTAAATGAAGAGCAAACATTTCCAAATAAGTAAGCTGGTAGAAATTATTATTTACCTGCTTTTTCCTCACATAGATCAATAACCGCAGTTAAGTTGCGTTGTTTATTTAAACTTGCCATTTTATCGCTCTCCAGCAACTTTCTGACTTTTTTGGACGGCGGATGAGATGCCATCATTTCGTCGGTAGATTTACCGTCATTTTGAGGTTTGTCGACTCTTGCAGAATAGCTAGCTTGGCTCGCTGGTGAAGAAGATTTGGCAGGCATAGCTTGATCGCTTCGTAGTTTCATCCCTATGGAGCGTTTGGCTTGAATATTTGAAGTTGCTGGGAAAACGGGATTAGCATCCATTGGATCCAGAAACGGGTCACTTAAGAACATTGGTTCTTCGTTTGTATGGTTTGTCTCTGGAACACCATCTAAAATTCAAAGTGCTTCATTAAAATATTGAAAAAATATATTTTGTAGATGAAATTAAATATCCACGAAGAAAAAAGTTTATCACAAGAATTGCCAACATTTTCAAAAATAAATGATTGCATACAAACAAATTTTAAGGCTATTACTTTTAACAGAAGCAACAGCACGGACGGATTCTAAAGCTGCCGCTAAAGTCTGCCTGTCCACAACAGGCTTACTTAATGGGTTTGCATGTGACGATATTTTTAACCCGATCGAGGCCGAGTCACTTCTGGGCAAGTTCTGATTACCACATTGATTACCTGAAAATTATTGACATTATTAATTGAATAATAATTACAATAATGTTGAAATATTTTGTAAATCATTAATAAACTAAGTTGTAGGCTATTACCATTTTCCGGAGGAAAGGTCTGAGTACACTTTGTGGAAACCGATGCCACAGGTTTGTTAAACAGTTTTACATCAAGTGGCTTCGACGTATTCTGGGGAACCTGAGGATCATCTTGTTTATCTGATTCAGATCAAAAAACCGTTTTGAACCCATATGAAATACTAATTTAAATTGCGTTCACACGTTTTGGGTTAAATTATTAGAATTTTCCTTATGATTACCTTCAATCTTTTCTTTCTTGACAATACTATTTTTAAATTGCTCCCGTACCATTGACCTGACAGCTTCTTCTGACGGGATTGCAGATTTCATTATCTCAATTACATCTTTTAAGCATCGTACTTCTCCTCCAAGTGCTTTAACTTCCAACTCCAAAGTAGCCACTCGCTTTTTCATATCCATGATTCCAGTGCTTGCAGATAACCTGTGCGTGAAAAGTCAAAAGTGCTCATTATAATCATGACTATAGGATAAACGTAAACTGGTTCATGCGTATTGAATAATGTTTATATGTGGGTATGTTTGTATGTACTCTACTCATGAGCATGCACATATCCACAAATTTTGTCAAGGAGTGATTTGGCTTGACCTTGGTTTCTGAGTTTATACGGATGTAGAGTTAGAATTGGAGGAGTGTCAGCCTTTATTGGTCTACACTACAACCCTGGTATTCGGAGATTTCGTCAATACAATTTCGACAATTGACAATGGTGATTGCGACAATAGGTAAAAGGTGATTCCGATAATGTTAAAGGAGATATCGACAATGTTAATGAGGAATTCGACAATGAATAAGAATATACTAATTGTAGTCTGTAATGCTGTCTGTAATGTATTATTTGCTACTTGATAAGACGTAAATTAGTACTCCTCAGTCGACTCTCAAATGGGAGTTAAAAACGATTTGAATTTTGTTTTACGAAGCACTCGATTTAAGGTCAGGGTATATTTTTTGAAACCCTTTACCTGTCTCAGCCACAAGTAGGGATGTTGCTAGGTAACCAGCAAAAACTGTCATAGAGGATAAATGCGATCCCGATTTTATGCGAAATTCGTACTTTTTTTAGGAGAATCCCAAAAGGATCTGAGATCATTGGTCCTACACCCATACATTAAATGTAAAAAAGATTCGTCCAAACCTATTCTATGCAGGATATAAAAAAATTCACATTTTTGTCTTCTACTTCAAGATATCATCGTAAAACCTTATATCTTGAAGTCAAAAATGTGAAATTTTTTTATATCCTGCATAGAATAGGTTTCGACCAGCGAATTAACTCGCTTTCAAAATTACCTCCAACTAAGGTAGTCGGATTTTTGAGAGCGAGTAACGCCAGGCTGAGGCCGAGATTTCTGCTTAATGCTATACATATAATAATAACAGTATATATGTTGTAGGCGGAGAGGGAAAGGTTACTGGGAGGGATATAATGTCCCTCTCCGTCTAGGCAGGGAGAGATAGCTCTGTACCGCTAGCGGTACCGAGTCATGAGGTTTCCAACTGGGAGGGATATGTCGTAAAGGATTGATATGAACGATTCTATGTGTATAAGTGCCACAAATGTCGCAGATTTTAGGTTACTCTTATATTTATTCATTGTAATCATTATTTTCTATAATATTCATAAATATTAAGTATATTGCACTTTTTGAATCAGTCATAATAAAATCATAAATTATTAAGTCAAGATTGACAGTCAAATAGTTAAGTATGTTACGCTGCTATAAATATTAATAATTGATATTTTTTCAAAAGCCAGGAGTTCAATTATCTAAATTTTTGCAAGAACGGCTGCTGCCGTTGAGGCATTTAGTACCACAGTCGCCACAGTGTATATATTCTTTTTACAGGGACATTTTGTTGGATCAAATACTGATCCAACAAACTTACCATGTAAAGTTCTCCAAAGACTAGAAAATGGTAATCTTAAACTACAATGTGCCAAGGGGATCATTGAATGTATGGTAAGTGAAATAAATGTCGGTCGATGGACCGCTGAAATCGGTACAACTGGATACCCGGAGGCACCTATGAAGTACATAACTGCATATGCGATCTGTAACATCGTACACCTCTCAATCCATTTGCAAGTGCAAGGGTAACTGTCAAAGTAAAAAATATCCCTGTAAAAAGAATGATATACACTGTGGTACTAAATGCCACAACGGCAGCAGCCGTTCTTGCAAAAATTTAGATAATTGAACTCCTGGCTTTGGAAATTATTAATAATTATAGCAGCGTAACATACTTAACTATTTGACTGTCAATCTTGACTTTTTATGATTTTATTATGACTGATTCAAAAAGTGCAATCTATCATAATAATATACTTAATATTTATGAATATTAAAGAAAATAATGATAACAATGAATAAATATAAGAGTAACCTAAAATCTGCGACATTTGTGGCACTTATACACATAGAATCGTTCATATCAATAATCCTTTACGACATATCCCTCCCAGTCGGAAACCTCATGGCTCGGCACCGCTAGCGGTACAGAACTATCTCTCCCTGCCTAGACGGAGAGGGACATTATATCCCTCCCAGTAACCTTTCCCTCTCCGCCTACAACATTTATATAGCAATACAATGTTAAAAGAGTGGTGAGTACACCTCCTCCGCGGAGGAAGTGTACTCAGTACTCTTTAACATAGGCACCATGTGACTCATCGCTCATACTAGGTTTCGACGAATCTTTTTTACATTTAATTTATGGGTGTAGGACCAATGATCTCAGATCCTTAGGGATTCTCCTAAAAAAAGTTTATGTGTAATTTAAATGGGAACATGATAGTCAGAAAATATTTCCTTAACTTAGGAACACGGACTTTAAATCAGTGTTTTTATCGCAAAATACAGGAGTTAGGTCTGCAAAAACAAACACAAGTATTAGCTTGAATGTCAGGTCCATAACGTTAGAATTTGTACCACAGAATGAAATAAGGATTCGCAAAGAAGATTCGAAAAGAATTGGATAGGCACTTGGACAAGCCAACCAATTTTTCCCTCCAGATACGAGGAATTGCTACCAGCGTAGTTTATCAGGGATTCCTGTTACTACTAATAGCCAGGAGGGTTTTCATAGCTAGATTAATCTAAGGTTTACAACTGATTAAAAAATTACATTTAGAGGAGAGCAAGTAGCATTTAGCCGATTGTCGATATCTCCATTGTCATTGTCGAACAATCCTTTACCATTGTCGATATTAAACTTTTTCCTGCCGAAATCACCTTCGTCAATTGTCGAAATTGTGTTGACGAATTCTCCTACAACCACAACCCTACACCCGTCTAAATGATACAAACAAAAATAATAGACGTTGTAGAATAAAATAAATCTCAGAAACCACGGAAAATGGAGAGTAGGAGCAGAAAGAGAGAGATCAAGCCAAATCACGCTTTATTTCAAACTTGGCTCTCAAATAATAATACACTCACATTGAATGAAAGCAAGTTATATTACAGAGGTTTTTGTAGTTATTTTTCTGCCTATAATATTATAGTCAGGATAGCCTATGTGTCTGCCACTGATGGTTGAAATCATAAAGGCATTGACTTTGTTTGTATAAAATAAATGAATAATTTTAGATTACTATTTGTCTGAAGTCTTATCCCTCATTTTCCCCTCGCCTCCTTTTCAGAATAAATTGGCCAAGTAAAGTATTCATCTAATCTTCAATAGTGATTATCACTACGAACCACTGTAGGGTGTACAATTTTGTGCCAATTTATTCTGAGAAGAAAAGAGGGATTTTAAATAAAAATACCTCTTATCTAAGCAACCCGTGAGAAAAGTGGGGGGGGGGGAGTTTTTGAAAACTTTATACTGGATTTTGACACCGAGTGACGTCACTCGATGTCATACTTAGGGGGTTTACATGAGATTTACGTATTACTCTCCCCGGGGGTGATATCGGGTGATTTCACATCTCCATCGGCGATAAAATAACAGCTAGTGTCCGAACCTTACCCCTATACTATCCTTGGTATCTAAGGTGATTTTCAAAACATTTGACTCCTAACCTAACCCCGTCATTTTAAATAACCCCGTCATTTTAAATAACCCCGTCATTTTAAATAACCCCGTCATTTTAAATAACCCCGTCATTTTAAATAACCCCGTCATTTTAAATAACCCCAAAACAAATGATCATTTGAGTTTCTGACTATGCACATGCAGTAAAATTTTCAAAAAATTCTAACGGCAATTAGATATACTTGTCCAGCTATTATTATAGTGATAATAAGAGTAGAGTAAAATAGAGGAAGTTTTGATTACCGTTAAAAATGGTTAAGCTCCTAGTTTACACGATTTGAAAAACTTAAATGACTATCAAAATACATGTAAACCATTTTTTACATTTCTATCAAAATCTGCCAAAGTTCTAGGCCGATTTTATAACACAGTACATGGTTGAAATCAAAAACGCATTGACTTGAAGTTATATAAATAAAAGAAATTAATAATCTTGAATCACTATCCGTTAAAAATGCTTAAACTTTTTTGTCGAATTCGAATTTTGTCATGATTTCACAACTTCAACTTAACAAAATACATAAATAGCTCGTATAATGCAGATTTTATTTTACACAACATGAAGGGAATACGTTCCTGATTTCAGCCGTGTATTGCATTATAAAATCGGAGTAGAAATTTGGCAGATTTTGGTAGAAATGCAAACCATGTTTACGAAAAAATGCAAAGTTGGAAATGACACGTAATTGACCGGATGCAAAGGTCATAGAACACCCAACAGATTGAAGTGATAAGATAAATAGAATTAAGGTGCTTTAACTGGCGTGGTATCCCTTGGTTTCTTTTCTGCTTTATCAGGAGGGAGCTAGACTTATTCGAGTGTTGGTAATGACATCTGGTAGGATTTGTCTCTTATAGGTAGGTATTCACGCAAAGTGCCTAGCTGAACCCTTGACATATTTTTCATATTCATTATTCTTACGACTGAACTCATTTTGTACTTAATCACATTTCATTAGATTTGCATTTGCAACAACAAATGATTAGTTGAATATTGAAAGGGCACTAGATCTTTGTAAACAAAAATTTGGTTGCAAACAAATGTTGCCCATCTATATGACCAGAAAATATTAATTTTAATGTTTAGTTTCCAAGGAGAAATATTATACGAAATATCTAGTGCCCTTTCAATACTCAACCTATCAAATGTATAAATTATTTCATTTTTGAAAATCATCGAGTATTTTGCACTGACGTGTGTTAGTGTAATGTAAAATGCTTAATGATTTTTATAAACCAGGGGTAGTTTCAATTGAATCATACCTTTACTGTGTGGGTTAGGATGTGGATTTCGGCTAACATTAGTAACCTACATTGTTTTTCGAAATTGAAATGTTTTTCATGATTATCAGAGGATCTGAACCCGAACCCTTAAACATTTTTGCAGAATTTTGCCATGATTTCCCAGACTGGATTTAAGCAGCAGGATCTCGTTGCCTCAATTGTCCCCGTTCCCCCCTAGTTTAGACACTTAACCTATTATTTTAATATATTGTCCCCGTAGTCTGGGGCTTGGGATTGGACTCCGAATTTAGCAGGCTGCTCCTCCCCTCAACAACACTTAGCATAAATTGACCAGTGTACAAAATTTACCACTTTTTAGCCTTTTTTACCATCACAGTGGTAAAAATGCACTTAATGGTAAAAATGCATTTAATGGCAAAAATGGTAAATTTTAGCGATTGATTAGACGGCTGAGTACAGATACACTAGACTTCCTAAAATATAAGTTTTAAAACTTTATTTTCTATGAAATATTTCCAATTAGCCCCTTAATCAATTAAATTAATCATATTGTACACCACAAAAAACGAAGAAAGAAAGATTGTATTTGGTATCGCACATTTAAAATTGATGCTAATTTCATTGCAATTAATTTCTCAATCGGCAAGGGTTGTTAGCGCCCCCATTGGTTGAATCCTACTCTGGTTGATGAATACTATAGATATACAAAATCAATTTGTGACAACAATGATCATCTGCTAAGCTATTTCATACTTTGGCACCAAAATTTATTCAAAATTCTAACACGAAATTTAAATGAAACTATTTTTTACCATTTTTACCATTTATACCACTTACCACTACTTTTTAGGTAGTGGTATTTAACGATAAATACCATTAAAAACCACTTACCACTGATAAGTGGTAAATGGTATTTTGTACACTGAAATTGACACAACCAAATATGATAATACACCGAATAGATACCTACAGATATACAGTATACAGTTTTATGTTAAGGGGAAGAGGAGGGATTTTAAATTAAAATTAGCTAGTAGCTAAGGTCATTTTCAAACAATTTGACTCCGCCTCTTATTCTCTTATTACTTCTTAATACAGGAAGTCTTGATTAATTGTCCCCGTTGCCTCCCGTCACTATTTTAGCCTCTTTTTTGACCTAACCTAATAAAAAATAAACTGTTTTATTGTTAACGAGAGTTTTCGTCTCTAATTTTGGTGAGTGGTTGAGTTGACTATCAAAATGCATGTTAAACATGTTTCACAACGAGCTCTATTTCTTCCTAAATACAATCTTGATTTTAATGAAGCCTGCATATTTGGAATTGTGGAACATCTGGCAAAATTGCACTCAGAATTTTGATATTTTAGTTCTAATACTGCAAAAATATTGAAGTCCTAAAACATTTAATTTTACAACTTTTTTATGACTTTAATTTTTCAACGGCATTTAAAATTACAATATCAAAAATTTGAGTGCAAAGTGCAACCTGGTATCTCTGGATGTTTTATGCCAAATAGGCAGGTTTCAATTTCATTAAAATCAAGGGTTGTATTTTGGAAGAAATAGAACTGGACGTAAGAACAGTTTTTCGCAAAATAAAGAATTTCAAATTCGATGAAAATCGACCGGTAATGCTATCATGGAATATCCGAGAACATTGACTGAGATGACATAGTATAACGCAAAATTAAAAATTTAATCTGTATGGGAAACATTGAAACAAAGGCAGGCTTTTCCAAGAACCATTCTAATACAGTTGACAGTACCAGTCTACTATCAACTATCATTCCTATTCTGTTCATATATCTTTTTATCTATTATTCTGTCGTCATTGGCAATTACAATTACATAATCAATACGACCAAGGGAAGAATAGATATCTTATTTCATTTTTTGAAAATCATCGAGTATTTTACATAAACTACTCGATGATTGTCAAAAACCAGGGGCAATTTGAGAGGATAGTACCCATAGTGATCAATACATCTTAGTGTCAGTTAAGTTAGGATGTGGGTTTCGGTTACGTTCGTAAAGTAATTTTCAGGGGTAAATCTTGGAATTTTTTTTCAACGAATCGACGAAGCCCATCCTTAAAGCCTAACAAGCAAATATAATTTTTAGTTTTAGTTAGGTTGGGTCAAAAAAGAGGCAGAAATAGAAACTGGAAGCAAATGGCAAAGATAATACATATAGGTTAAATGGTTAAACTAGGGGCAATGGGGGAGGGTGAAACGGAAGTAACAGGGTATAAATCCAGCCATTTCAACTTACAATTAACAAAATACATAAATAGCTCGTATAACGCAATATATTTTACACAACTTTGAACTTGAAGGGAATACGTTTCTGATTTCAACCGTGTACAGTGTACTGCATTATGAAATCGGATTCGGAGTATAACTAATTGACCAGAACCCACCCTCTTCCTTACCAAAACAGAAAGCAGCAAATTGACAGCAAACAACAGATGACTTATTGACACCAGACAACTGACAGAAGGCGGACAGAGGAGCAGGAGCACAGAGCCAGATCAAGACAAAGCACGCTTCATTTCAAATTTGGCTCGAGCTCTTGTTTGAAATGGTTCTTTCTCATTCTGTAAGATTCCACTTCTTATCTGCTTCCAAAGCAAAGAATTGGGATGCCCTGACATTGTTTTGTGTGGAGTGGATGGAACTCACAAAATCCCTATTCCTTGGCCTGTTGGCCTTCCTACTCCGTCACACAGGAACAGAGCCGCACAAACAATGCTCAGCATGTCAAAAATAATAATATCATATTGACTATAGTATATTATATAGTATAAACATAAACTAGCGCACCCACATTGAATATTTAATGTTTTTAATGATGTACCACGAAGCGGTTTACCCTAGGAGTGCCTAGGAAACTTACAAATATTACGTAAGGCAAAACCCTCTCCATTCCCCATATAAATATGTAACGCAAGTACTGACTGTAAAACTTTTGGATACCTCCTTCTCCCATCAACTGCACACGTAAATGAACGTTCCTTAAAAGCAAAATGTGCATTAGTGCTGGTATTACTTTTTACTGCTCCCTTTATTCCTTGGTTCCAGTTTGTACACCTCTTTTCAGAATTAAATAACTGAGGACCACTATTTATTTAAAAAAATATTTATTCCTATAGTGTACTCATAAGATTTGTACGTTTATCTAAAATCGAGGGAATCATCCAGGGAATCTTATTTTTCTGATTTTAAATGAGGTGTTTATTAAAAATGGAGTCCTTCATTTTCATTGCTCCCTGTATTTGATGCCCTAGCCATTCATCTTAATATAATTCATACAGATTAAATAGGCTTTTATGTGCCTCGTTGAGAATTTGGTACTTACTACATGGAGTGAAAGTATTTCACTAGATGTGGTCCTAAGAAAAGAGAAAGAGCAATAATCATCATACCCATATGTGATAATCGTAAAGTGGAGTTGCGCAATGACAAATTTCCGTGATAATGTTTAAATGTAAAAGATGAACTTCGTTTAACATTTACAACACGAAGAAGGCGCAAGAATAAGCGGGTGATAAAAGGACTTTAAACAGCAACTATAAAAAATTTTACTTTTTGGTATAATGATTAGACTTGGTGTTATTATGAGTGGGAAGTGTTAATAATTATTTCCCGTCCGTAGGACGGGCTTATTTCTAGTAAATGTTATAATATCTGTGGATACTCTACTTTATTGCAGCATCTATCGAGCACAACACTACCTAAATACTCACTTTAGTTAAGATCGATTCCAATAGAAGACTTATAATAAGAAACTCAACAATTCCTCCCCAAAGAAACATTTTATGATACTTGAATTTTTGCAATCGTGAAATACCCAGGTACATAAAGTTCTAAAACGGGTAACAATTTTTAACCTTTTCCAAACTCTTTGATATTTATGCATTATTTACAACTACAGTATTTAAGTCCGAATCCAACCTTTTGTAGTCTGATATTCTACGATTGCAAGAATTCAAGTCCCATAAAAACCAAATGATTCGTTCGGGAGGAATAAAGCCTGATGTAAAACATTTTTAACATGCATTTTCATAGTCCCAGTGGCTATTGTATGTTAAATTGAAACTGCAATAATAATTTTATTGAATTACTAGCCGGTCACAGGACCTAGGCCCTTATAAATAAAGCTAGTAAGTGTTCGGGGGGAGCAATATTGTATGATGAGAAGAAAGTATTTCAGATGCATAGCTTTTTCTAATTGAACTTTCCATGGTTTCTCATTTAGTGGGTCGGCGTCGGAGGTAGAGATTTTACATTAATAGGTGTAGGGACTGTCCGTATCTTCGGACAGGGGGAGGTACTTGTCAACTGTATTGTCTTGTATCATAATTTCAACAATGTAAAAGGGCCAAATTTTAAATTTTCTCGCGCATGAATAAATAGGAACCTTAAGCGAACCGAAAGCTGGAAATATTTGCATACAGAACGCATATGAACTGCTTCGTTATGAAATATACGGACTTGTTGGGATTTATCACATTAACACACGATGATATAAAAAAAATGTACCTACAGAATTTTTTAATGCGCAACTCGAACAAAACAATTATATTATAGAGCTTCCATTCATTATACGGGAACAGTAATAATAAATGAAATGTCTTTATTACGATATGCTGATGGTTTTACAATTTTTACAACTGGTACTGAAACTACCTAGTGAAAAATGTATGTTAGATTTTAGTATTTTATACATAACGTTTCTTAGCACTACTTAAACTCACCATGCCATTTACCATACTCACAACTCATCTTATCAGCGCCGAAACATTATCATCTTAGTAGCAATTAACACAACATGATAATATGTATTCACAACAATACAACTAAATAAGACCTTAATTAAGTGTAACATGACACTATGCTAATACCATTTATTTTGTTAGATATAATAATGAACCACAATGTAGTATCTTTACGTAAAAATGGAATTCATGTAACCTTGTACAAGCAAAATGAAAATCCGATAACAAGAGAGTGCTTAGACTCATTAACTGACAGTAGTACTGGACTGTCAAACTGTCAATCAAGAGTCGCTCGTGAAAAAGTGAGAAGACTAACGACGCTTTTTTACTACTCCTACTAAACATGCCTAATGTAATTAAATGTAAAAAAGGATGTAATATAGTGAGAAATAAATCCTTTCATAGCTAATTAGTAGATTGTACGTATTGTACAGCCATTAAATAATTAGACGAAAAAAAATGCTGTGCCTCATTTTAGCCTAGTTTAACATTGAGCCTGGGGCGCAGCATTTTTTTCGTCCAGTTTTAAAAAAACGCGAGAATACTCACACACAGAACAAGAATTTTATGTCAATTGACAATAACTATTCTTAAAGTTAAAATATTTTCTATCGTCGAATTGAACCACTGAACAATTCAATTACAACTACCACACACTATATAAAGGTGAAAAAGATTACCTTATTAAATATTTGCTAAAGTTTTATTATTCTACAATTATTAAATTCTAAGATTTGTCAGCGTCCAGTTTGAATCGCTTTTTAACAGGTGATTGAGATCGATGATGATGTTTTCGAGTGCTACTCATTTCAGACACGTGTTTGGAAACAGAGTCTCGCATGGTATCTGCAATAGGAGCCATCATGTGCTGACTTAAGTTGTTGGAAGACTGTGCACTATGAGGGCTTTTCACTTCTACTTTTAGTTTATCATGATTACTTTCTCCTTGATATTTCATCTCTTTCACCTTCCCAGAATCTTTATTTTCTCTCGCTGGACGGGTATGCCCAAGTGATGATGGTTCAGGGGTTGATGGAGATTTTGCAATAATAGCCTTCTGCGAACCCAATATTTTGGATAAATTATTATTTTGTGTTTTGTAGGCAGTCGGAGTTTTAGGTACATCAAAATGTTTAACAGGGGATGAACTTGTCTTATCAACTCCGTCCGCAGGCACTTCAAATACAGTAACACGACTATATTTGGTAAGGTGAACAATTTTCTCCGATGGTGATGTTACCTTAAATATCTTCGTAGCATTTTCCCTTTTTAATGGAGCATTAGCATTGGCGTAACTAGGTAATCTTTTCCCAGGGACAGAACCTGCAATATTAATTGAGGAATTTGCAGTTGTGGATTTAACACTAAATGCTGATACGGACAACGAGGGTTCGCAATTACCTAGATGAGGCGGTGGAGGTTGGATAACCGGATTAGTGACTGTATTCAGCACAGTGGTATAAGGTGGCACCAGAGGATTTTTGTCCAATTTCGATACAGCTATGTAGTTATGGTCTAAAACAACGGCTGCAGTGTTTGGAGTCGGCGCGGGAGTATTAGCTAATGCGAGCTGAGAATTAGCTAGCGGCTGCCGTTGAATACTTTTGGTATAAATTGTACTACTTTCACAGTCGGTGCTCACGTCAACATCTTCCGCAGCGTTTTGTAATACCATACTTCCTTGGGATTCAGTAGGTGGTTCTTCGTCAAATATTATTTGTGGAATGTGAGGTAAATTTTCTGGATTCTCCTTTTTAACCAGCTCCACTATACAGTCGTAAATTTGTCGTCGCTTCTTCTGTGTAACGGAACCATGAAACCAGTTCTTCAATTCTGTAATAAATGGTGGTCGAAATGATTTGATGGGGTGAGAAAAAAAGGATTCCGCAAACTGCAGAAGATACAGGCCACAATCATAATAATTCGGCTGTTGAGGAACGTGAGGCATACAACCAGGCAGAGAATAGCTAGTAAATTCTCTCTCTAGGCCCTTTTTCACCTTTAAAAAAGCGACAGATGTAAAATACAATTCAAAATGTTATTACTGTATTAATCGATTTAGTTCCCCATATCGCAATAATTCCCCAGTTGGGGAACTAAATGAATAAATTTGGAAAAATATGGCTCTCCAAATGTTTAGTTTCCCATATAGAAATGTGTGTTATATAATCCAAGAAAGGGTCAACTAATTGGGACAAAATCATCCTTATTAACTTATTGAATAATTAATTTTAATTAAATAAGTACTTTTTGTAATTAAATGAAAGGGGCTGTATACCAAGCGAATAATTTCGTTTAAATGACTGTTTCACTACTTCAGTGAAAATTCAAATATAAATCTTAATTAGAAATATTTTAGAGAAAATAGAGCATGAAAACTTATTTTAATGTGTCGTTTGGGTATCTCTGCTAAGTATTCATTTTTACCAATGATGGTAAAAAAGGATAAAAAGTGGTAAAGTTTGTAAAGCAGAATGATGATGACGAAAAAATGGATGTTGATCTAACCGAACCTATGGACGTATCTCTAACCTCTGACAACGACGTTGACATCTAAATTCCTACTAAATATCATCATTCACTTTTTACATATTTACTTATATTTATTACTCTATTACTATTTATTTCATATTTACAATTTAATTTTGCTTTGAAATAAAACAAAAATTTGACATTGAAATTTTTTAATTTGCCATTCGAAATATAGTTCCCCTTATCATAATAATTCCCCATGTGGGGAACTATAAGAATATTTTTGACCAAAAAATGGTGTCCACATGGGAGTTCCTTT
The DNA here is from genome assembly GCA_020055645.1 of Tomocerus qinae. Classification (NCBI taxonomy): domain Eukaryota; kingdom Metazoa; phylum Arthropoda; class Collembola; order Entomobryomorpha; family Tomoceridae; genus Tomocerus; species Tomocerus qinae. The sequence continues at coordinate 15,558,852 of CM034548.1, read as the reverse complement.
GGGGAACTAAATCTATTAATACGGTAAATATTTTAACAATATCATTGCTAAATTTCATTTATAAACTTTACCTTATATTCCACACGAAGGTACTCTCGCAGAGTTGCATATATCTTATTGCGCATATCTTTGGCCAAAGAGTCAAATATTAAAATACATGGCTGCCGAATGTTGGGTAACACTCCAGCCCTCGGTCTTTTATTAGTAGTAGCCTTTCTAGTTTTACCTAAGTCTACGTTAGGTTCATTTTGAAAGCCGTACTTCTGACTTGAACTTCCATATTGACTGTCATTGCCTTTAAACAATTTAATGAAACAATTGGAAACCCCAACTCTTATAACCATATTTTATTTTGACTGATTACTTCAGATAATAGCATTTTCATACCGTCAAAAAAGGAGCTGCTCCCTTCCTGGGAATTAGTTGAAAGTTTAGAACTACTATCTTGAGCTTTAGGCCCTTTTGATTTTAGCTCAGAAACTAATTCTCCAGTATCACAGTCGTACACACCATCCAATGTAGGAAAACAAATGATGGCCAACATCCAATGGGCACTGAAACACGATTATTTTCATCAAAACATGAAAGTCTTAGAATAGCGACACAAAAATGGAATTTATAAATATAAAAAGTCACTTACTTCTCTACAATAGGCACCAGAATAAAATCATATTTGAAAATATCCTCTTTTTTTGTCCAACTGGCAACCCGAGCATGCCGTCGTTCAGCAGCAGGAAGTTTCAAATTTTCATTTCTAGTTTTGAAAGTTAACTTGGTATAAAAGAAGGAGGAAAATATGTATGTTCGTGCTTTGTCTTGTTCACTCAGACAATTGAGTTTCATAAACTTAAGCCAAAAGTCAATTATTTGATCATTAATGAAGACCTCATCCTTCAGACTCTCCAAATCATGATCCATCAGTTCAATATTCCAATCACATTTCAGCACCCTAAAAAATAGCAGTTATAAATTCTATTAACTACTTATTTTTAATATAATGTTAGTTCACAAAAATTCGGGCAAAATATGAAAAAAATCTTACTTTTTCCCTTTTTTAGATTTTTCAACGACCCCTGCGTCATCTTTCTCGTTTGAAACAGACGAACTTTGACATGGAACTTTAGGTATAACAGCTGCAAATTTTGGAGGTTCAGGTTCAACTTGCTTTCGAATAACAGGCTGGGTTGTCTTTACCACGTTTATTGGAAGCATAGTTGGAGTAGCAGGGATCGTCTGAGGTGTTTGTTTAATTGGTTATCTTCGATCAATTTTTTGTGGGCAACATCGTAAGGAATTTCCTTAAGTGCTTTTCCAAAGACTCTCATTTCCACTCCGCGATCCATATACTTTATGGCACGGTCCAGCAACAAGACTATTGACTTCTGATTACCCTCTGCAGTGTAACAGGCCAAAAACACTATTTATTACGACGTACTAAATTTTAATTTGGACTTTAATTTTCAAAATATATAGAGAATAGTGTAGTGTGTCAAAAATGCGCTGAGTATATCAAAATATAGTATTCGGATTTGATAATTACTAAGAAATAAGCACATTTCACGCATCGAGATTGATTATGTCAAATATTTAAGAGTTTTGAAACACACAGTTCACTATCTGCTCATCCCTTTAACCATGACAATAGGATGAACGTAATCTGGGTCATGCGCATTGAATAATCTTTGCATGTGGGTATGTTTGTGTGGACTCTTGAGCAGGCACGTATCCATTTTGGTCAAGGAGTGGCGCCGAATGCAGAAATTAATGGCAAATACTAGCTTGTTTCATCTAACGTGTGTTTTGTGAAATTATTTACCAATTATTTCAGATTTTCGTTTAAAGGATTCGTCTCTAAATTGGGTGAGTGGTTGACTATCAAAATGCATGTTAAACATGTTTCACAGCGTGCTCTATTTCTTCCAAAATACAACCTCCATTTTAATGATACCTGCATGTATTTGGAATTGTGAAACATATATCTGGCTACAAAAGGTTGCACTCAGATTTTTGAAATTTTCGTTCTAAATACTGCAAAAGTATTAGTTGTAAGAAAGCTATAATTTTTCAACTTTTTTAGAACTTTAATCTTTTAAGGCAAAATTTTACAATATCAAAAATCTGAGTGCAACCTGGTGTAACTGGATGTTCCATGATTCCAAATATGCAGGTATCATTAAAATCAAGGTTGCATTTTGGAAGAAATATAGCTAGATGTAAGAGTAGTTTTTCAAAAAATGATAAATTGCAAATTCGATGAAAGTCGACCGGAAATGCTAACATGGAATATCTGAGCACATTGACTGAGATACCATGATCTAACGCTAAAGAAAAAAGTTAATCTACACAGAAAACATTGAAACAAAGGCAAGCTCTTCCAAGAACCATAGCAATACAGTACCAGTCTACTTTCATTCCTATACTGTCCATATGTCTTTCCATCTATTATTCTGACGACATTGGCAATTGTAATCACATAATCAATATCCTAAAGCGGAGAATATATTATCTTATTTCAGTTTTTGAATATCATCGACTATTTTACATAACTACTCGATGATTGTCAAAAATATAGGATAGTGCTCATAGTAAATAGTAATCAATGCATATATTATTAGTGTGTCGGTTAGATTAAGATGTGGGCTTCGGTTAAGATTTGTAAAGCAATTTTCAGGAATAAATCTTGAAAAATAAATATTTTTCGTTAGCAATTAGCAACCAATCGACGAAGCCTATCCTTAAAGAAACCAAGTCCACGTTTGAAGTTCCAAGAATTTCAAATTGGGGGAGAGCCACCATACCACCACAACTGAACGGTACAGGAGTAGGAGTGTCTGACTGAGTCAGACCAATTCGTCCAATCAATGTACTCAGAAAGTACACCAAACAATTAAATAGTGCGCGCAGGCGCTAGACTCTAGAGTCACTGCACTCTACTCTGCAGTATAATATGTACCCCAGCCCAACTCTAATGCATAATGCATACGCGCATCGCATACCTTCATGTACCAAATACTTACGGAACTATGCTTTAATAGACGAGTTGCAAAGACGACCGCCAAATGAATCGATGTTGCCGGACCACAGAAATCCTATGTAAAGACAGCCGAAATTGATGGTGATGAAATTCAATGTTGAATCAGTTGAATGCAGTACCCAGGTAAAGTATTATAGATCGGTTTAGAAAGAATAATAATGGTTGCTGGTATCATTAACATTTATTAAATAACTAGTCTAGTATAGTATAGACAGATAGATTGCTATATCAAATAATTTTGCTAAACAATACACATTGACTTTTTTAACATTATGTCGCCATTCACAATTCTACAGATGCTACCGTTCATAAATTTCATAAATCGCAATTCACATTATAGTCATTGTAATATTATGCATATATTGCAATTTTTCTTGCGCCTGCGTAGTTACACGAAGTTCATCTTTTACATTTATACATTATCACGGAAATTTTTCATTGCGCAACTCCACTTTAAGATTATCTTATGGGTATGATAACCAAAATCTATTTAAAAAGCTTCTCTAAGTAGTGTAAAAGTATTTTGCCTTCTTTTACTGGTCTTTTAAATGTTTTTTAAATGTTAATCGTGGGCCTGCAAATTTTCATTAATTTTTATAATGGGCCTAAAAGTTTTCATTAATTTTTATAATGGGCCTCCAAACATCAATCACTTTTATTGGGCCTCCAAATTTTCATCACTTTTATTTATAGGCCCTGTGAAATTTGGGGAAGTTTTTCAATTTATTTTGGACAAGAGAGATTCAGCAGGCCACCCGTCACAGTAATAAAACCTATTTCGAAAAAATCCCATTTGGTTATTATGTCAACTTTGTAAATACAAAGTATATTAAAATAATATAATTTCACTTTCTACAGTGATTGGAAAAATTAGCTGCAGCCCCAAATTCCTGATAAAAAGGAATTTCCTACACCAAAGTAATAATTGTAGATCGCAGCAATAAATACAGGGTACAATAAAAGACTATTTTAGAAAAAACTCCCACAAGCCACAAAGTTACCAAAAAGCTCCCTTTAAAATAAAAAAGATAAGACTCCCCGTGGGGTTTTGGAAAAACATACAAATCACATGATGTCAACTTACGAATAAATACTTTTAAAGAATGGCGGCTCTCAGTACTGTTATTTAATTCTACAAAAATATGTCCCATCCAACTGGCACTATGGAATCAAGAGGGTAGTAAAAAGTAAGCCCAGCTCTACTTAAAAAATGTTGAATAAGTTTGTCGATATAGCAGAACCAATTTGGATTAGAAATTTTGAAATTCTATTTAATACGCACATTACGATAATTACGAAATGTCCTTTCGCTAATCATTTCCAATCGATCACCACTCAACCTTCTTATGTTTTCTATTATTATTTTGATGTTATAGTAATATGAAACGATTCTGTGGTTTAGAGGAATTGAGGTTGCGCATTTTGCTTTTTTGCTTAAAGGAGCCTGAATATATTACGTGTGCAGTTGATGGGAGGAGGAGGTACTCAAAAGTGTTGCAATCAGTATTTGCATTTAACATGGGGGTGGGTTTGGCGTTACGTAATATATGCAGGTTTCCTAGGTTTTCCCTACCACACGTACAGACATATATATTTAGACAGGTAAATTTATTGCTTTATCAAGTCTACGATTATAGTATAAAGATATTGTTTAATATTTTTAAGGATTCCAGAAACCATTATTATTATTCCTAATCAGATTTATAATACTTTATCTGAGTACCGCATTCAACATTGTATTCATCACTGTCGGCTGTAGTTACAAAGGATTTTTGTCGTCCGCCAACAACGATTCATTTGGCGGCCCTATTTGCAACTCGGCTACTACTTACGAAAGGATGCTTTGGGGCTACAAAAGTGAAAACATTTGCGCATGTCAGATGTTTGCAAAATGTAAGGCAGGAGCACGAAATGGCAGGAGCGTGGATTTAGAAGTAATGTGTGTGGAGTGGAGACTTTAGATTTGAGTTGTTACTGCTATGCTGGCTGAAATCTGTCGGCCGTCTTTCTTGCCAAGCGGTTAACTCAGGAGTTATAGTTTTCTCTCCTTCATTCATCCATTCAACTCCAACGCTGTTACACGTTACACGACACGCCACGCGGTTCGTTATTGTCAATACTTAAATACTGAAACATCAAAATTCGATTTTCAATTCATTTATTCGCGTTTTGGTGATTCGAGAAATGACTGCTGTTCAAAGACCCGGTTGAATTTAGGCAGCGGGAAATCATTTCCAATCTCCACCAAGAAGCCACATCAACTATTATCCTAATATTGCCTCCTCTAACTATTTTAGCATCTTTTCTAACCTAACCTAATAAAAAATAAACAGCAAACAAATAATGTTTATTTTTTATTATGTTAGAAAGGAGGCAAAAATAGGTTGGCTGAACTGGCGGCTGGTTGGCGGAATGTGGCACCTTGGAGGAAACGACATTAGAGGAAACGGAGGAATCGATATCCCGCTGCCTAAATTCAGCCAAAGACCCATTGGTGATCGAGCTTAAATCATAACTATCTTATGACCAAATTAGACAGTCGTCTTATGTTCATTCGTCGGAAAATGTGGTCGGACTCGGACTATTGGAAAATCCCCGTCCCCGATCTTCATCCTTCTTTAACTGCACTTCAGACTCAGACCATACCCACAGAGCCGAAAATGGATACAATAAAGGAAGAAGATTGTCCTTGTGAACCCACAGCTGAACAAACTGTAGAGGAGGTTAATTTATTATTAAAGCATGAAACCAACAGATCAAACGGAGACGACGAAAGCAATGTAAACACTGTGGAAAGAAATTCTGAGGCTGTAGATAAAATAGAAAAACTTTCTGAACCTAGAATTAGTCAGAAATTGGACGGTACGAAAACTTGCAGTGAAGGTGAACTGGTACAAGTTGACAAAATAGAAGCAGTAGGGGATTCAGACATTAACGCCTTGTTGAGAGATGGCAATATCAATTCGACGCCAAAGAGATGGGTAGTGGTAAGCAACAAGTTTTCGCAAATTCCCCACAATGTTACATTCTATGTCGGAGCAGCGGCGGAACAAATATCTTGTCACAAATTCATTCTCTGCGTTGCGTCTCCAGTTTTCAAATCCATGTTTTACGGCAAAGCATTGACAACTGAGGTTCATTTAAGCGACTCAGATCCAGTAGCTTTTCGATCTATGATAACGGTAAGAATCAATCAAAGATCATAATATATAATCAAATATTATTATTTAAATCATAATCAATTGTGGCAAAAACAATCTTTAATCTCGAGTCTTTTAAAACATGCACCATTCTAACAAGCCAATTGTCGCAGTTTCATTAATAAAAATGTTTTTGTTCTACTTATATTCTTTAGTATGCATACAGTGGAAAGCTACCAGATAAAGTTGAATCCATTTCCGAAGATGATTTGATATCGTTAATCCATGTTACACATAAGTTTGCCATTCCGGAAGTATGGGAAAACTGTTCAAAAATTTTGGAAAAGCGATTGTGCTTAAACAACGCTGTCAAAATATATGAAGTTGCAGAGACCCTACAAATTGTTCATCTTCAACAGAAAGCAGAGGCGTTTATTGTGGGGTAATGTCATAAAGTCAGCGTTCATTATTATGGTATATAATATAAAGTGAAATGTAAGTAAAGTTTTAATGCTTCTTTTGGTTTCATTGACATTAGCAATTTCTCGGAAATTTTGAATTCTGAATTTTTCTACGACTTGACCAATGAAGATTTGTTAAAATTTCTTCAATCTGACAACTTGATCGTACACTCTGAGAAGGATTTGTTTTCTTCGCTTTTACGGTTAAATTTTTTTATGATACTCCGTTGATATTTTGTGATTAGAATTTGCAATTAATTGGCAATTAAATTATAGGTGGGCTAAATTTCAATGCAATAGAGAAAACGTTGAAGAATCTCCAGAAAATCTGAGAAACATCCTGGGTCAACTGATTTACCAGGTGAATTATTCCACAATGACTGCAGTGGAGTTTTTTTCGATTGTGGATGGTAAAAATAACATCTTCAATGCAGACGAAACCATCCTACTTCTTAGAGACATCATCTTACCTGAAGGCTACAGGTTAAATCAGTTCATGTAACATCTTTATGAATGCTGTTGAGTAAAAATATAAGACATCTCGTTGTCTGGGAACCGATTGTCACTAACCAAGTTTACACTTTGAGTATTGAGTATCTCATCTACTTATGGAATCGGTTTCACGATTTTATTTGAAACACCTTTAAAATCTTGTATTTTTACTCTGTTCTTTTTCAATGGTCATTTAATTATCTTTAAAAACTTTACCAATTTCATTGCAGAGACCATATGGCGCCCCCTCAACTCGGAGGACAATATCATCCATTATTGGTAAAACCAGTAAGAGAAATCACCAAACAAGTTAATATTTTAACTAAGGAGCAATTCTCAGGGTTGGGCGACATACGGCGTGATCGGGATATTTATTTTTCGGACAGGTAATTTAATTATAAGGTTAAATTAAATAATAGTTTTCCAATAGTATTTTTTCATGGAAGTAAAATGTTGTAGGATTGAATTACTCAAGCTTGACGATCGCTATTTCCTAAAGTCTATTGGATTTATGATTAAATCCAAGCCTGATGCAGCAATCACTTTTCATATTAAAATCATTTGTGGCATTGCACCGAATCAAGAAATTGTCAGGGAGAAAGTTTCGTCATTGAAAACTGGGGGATCTGAGGTGACGTATGTTGTTTTCGATGATCCTGTGAAACTTGTCGAGGGCAAGAAATACACAATATTGTTCTCTCCAAAACAGGTATGTACTTCCTAAATAACTGCAAATAATTTATTATTATTTAAACTGCAAACGCTTATTATGGAAATTGTGTCATTACAAATTATGCATTGACATTAAAGGTTACGCTCGATTATATTGTTTACAACTAATTTATTATATTTTTTCTTAGGGTCAGTTGCTGGCCTTAATGTCTAAAGGAAAACGACCGCTGCCAATGGTCTTTGACGATCCCTCGAAATCGATTAGCTTGAAGTTCTTCAGGGAAGATGGAGTAATTGCTGCGTTGCGGTTTATTTAGTTTGAAGTCTGAGGGAAAAATATTTTGGTCACATTGTCAAAATTATGAGGAAGTTAATTTTTAAGGCTTACTTTAATAATAATATTATTAAGTTGGATGTTTTATTACTAGAAATTTGAGTTTAGATTAGGTTTGGAAGATTGGAGTAGATTTTGTTATGTCCTATGTTATGTTTGCATATTTTAGTATCTTAGTTTAGTTCACTTTTGTTACAGTTTTGTTTCAATCTACTTGCCTATTGTAGTGTTTTATTCATTTTGTACATACTCAGTCTTGTGCAATGTACACATAATAGTAATTATGATTTATTTTGAATTGATGTATAATAAATTATGATAACAAAGTTACTCTTACTGCTTCATTGTCATTTAATCATCTCTAAATTATGAAGGTATCTATAGGCAGTATAGTTATTGATGTTCATGGTCGCTAGTCGTTACATAAAATTTAATGCACACTCCCCCTACCACAACCAGAGCCCTCAACAGTATAGATTTCATTGTAGATAAATATAATTCAGGTAATCGGTAATTTGTAATTGATACCTATTACTGGTTTGTAGTTGTAAACAGAAGCAATTATCAAAACTATTAGTGTTACGAGTGTAATTAATTAGCCAATTAACATTCACTATTTTTATTTTTATTGCGAGTGTAATTAATTAGCATTTACTTTCAGTGCTGTAGACAGGGGGAGCCCCGGGCCCCCCCGAAATCGAAGAAAAGAAACGAATTTTTGCCTTCAAACCCAAAATGTTTTTTACTTATTATTTCTCGGCCCTCCTCCCCCGAAATTTTTTTCTGCATGGGGCCCTGTTTACTTTTTTAATGTTTATTACAAGTGTAAATAATTTGCTTTTACTGCGTTAATTTTTATTTCGAACAAGTGTAATAATTAATTTTGATTTTACTAATGTACCTAACCAAAAATCCAGCCGCCACATTTTGTTCTTGGATTACCTGGATAATCAAAGATTCCAAAAATGTAAATCATTTATTATTGTACAAGCACATGAAGGTATGCATTGGGGTACATCATTAAATACATTAATTAACAGTGCTGATTTTCCCTTCTACTCTTATAAACATGCAATGGACATCATAAATTACTTCTCACTGCAGGGCAGATAGACTAGAAAAATGCTATGCATAAGATGCAAATTACTGAATGCAGCCGACCGCCGGTGGTTGTAATCATAACTGCGAGTGTGCAAGGTAGGTTGCATCCCTCTAAAGTGGATAGTGGTATGCCTTGTGTATTTCATGGCTTTTAAAATGTGAAACCCGTCTTACTTCAACCGAGTGTAGATTATGGAAAGTTTGCATTTCATCCGCATAAAAATGAAAATGCATTACCCTACCTGAATAATATTACCAATTTACTAATAGAAATTCCGGCATATAAGATGTATAAGGCAACGAATTAGTTTCATAGCTTCTCAAGCTTCTTAGCGTTGATAATTTTTTATGGTACATAAAGTACATAATATATAGGTACCTATAATTCTTAGAATAAGGTTAAATAGTTTCAACATCAACTAAATATATGAATCAGTTTTTACATAAAATTTTACACATAATTATTATATCTAAATAATACACTAATCTACTTTCTAAAATATTATTTAACTACCGATCCTATCACGCATTACGACTTCAACATTTAACGAGCATTTAACATTAATGGGAGTTAAAGAAGCTTTTTTCAACCATGAAGTAAAGCATGATAATTAAGTATACAGAGGTAGCACGGTTGTACTTTAGCTCATGACATATTTAAAGAAATGTTAAAATGGCCTCAATTGTCCCTACGCTAATCGAATATATAAATTTTATTAGTTTACTTCCCATTACCACTGAAAATGATCCAATACATATTTTACATGGTCGGCAGGATTTCACAAAATTCCGGAATAATATTTTATTGAAGTCAGAGTTCTGGGTAATTGAAAAACACTTCCAAGACTCTATACAGGAGGATGACGATTGGAAGGGTAAAGATGTTGTGTACAACGTTATTAACCAAACAGAAGAAACCAATTAGTGACCATAGGGACAAGGCAACTAATTTAATGCCCTCTAATTGAGAATGGTGGAGATTGAGTATATATAGTTCGTTAAGTATAATTGCCTTTTCAGTATGAAATTGAAAAGAAGTCGCAAAACATTTTACTTATGTGTTACTCCCATCAAGTATAGTTATTTGGGACAATCTGTAGATTCTGGTCAACGTTGTAATCGTTCGAAATGCATTTTCAGTTCTGTAACGTTTTTGGTCAAATCTGTTAAATCGTACAAGAAAATTTTTTAAGTCATAATAAGAACGTTTAAGAATTTAATTTGTTTAATTTACCAAATTAAGATCGGATTTTTTAATATACCTTAATTCGTCGAACTAGTTTATTAAAGCAAAGTAATATATCTGGTGTGTTCCCTACGGAATTATTCTCTGTACATGTCCCACTTTTCGTTTATGCTATAGTGATTTGATTCTAGTCTCTATATCATTCATATATATATAACTAGTAGCCCCCAGCATGCGCGACTCGATTTCGAAAAATATTAATATAGTAATAATAATACCCCCTTGGATTAACACGGTAAAATTTAAATCTGCCCTACCATACATATATATATATAGATGGGTAAATTTTTCTCGGTCTACGATTATATAATAGAATCGTAGACTTAAAAACATCACCCACCTATCTATCTATGTTGGTAGGGAGAACCTAGGAAACCTGCACAATATTACGTAACGCAAAATTCCCTCCCCCATGCAGAGGCGGCTTTCCCAATGGGCAGACTGGGCAGTTGCCCAGGGCCTCGCGCTTTTGGGGCCTCGCACAGAGCTTTGACAAAGAAAGAATTTCAACTTGTCTGTGTTGATTTCACTTCAGAAATACTGGTTTTGCATTTTGGTTTAAAGTTATACGTTTTGGTACAGCTTTATTACAGAACCATTTTTAGAATTCAAGGAAGAAAAGTATACCGAAAGTAGACATCGCGCAATCTATTAAAAACATACTGGTGACACGAAAGCATCATCTCTCAGAATTACTATAGAATTACTATATATGCAGTTCAATCCACAAATTTGTAGCATTTTGCGATACCAAAACTGCGTAATTGCAGTAGATGTAGACAATTATGTTTCCACAAATAGATTTTTTGAATTTTAAAAGAAATAAAGAAATTTTTAAAAAATGAATTAAATATTCAAACTCTAAAATGCCGCACAGCGCCTAGAGTTTTAGGGTCTTATTTTGAATAAAGGACATATTGAGGTGGAAACCCTTATAGGCTGAAGCCCTACCCCAAAATCCAAGAAAAAAGATGTTTTTCTCAAAATGGCAAAAAATGATTATTTGCCATTTTTAGGCCAGTTTGGACTAATTTTTGTCAAAAATTGACAAAGTTTTTCGCGCTGCGCGCGAATATATGTAATTGAGATATAAGTGTCACATAATACCGTCCCTCCCGAAACTCATTTCTGTACACGTACTTGTTTTATTTTCAATAACGTTGAAAAAACCATTAAAAAATTTTCACGCTAATTAATCATATTATGCCAAATTCATTTAAAAACGGAAAAAAATCGCAGATTTGAATTAATACAATAATTTGCATATTTGTGAATTATTACTATGGGGCCTCGCGCGAACATTTTGCCCAGAGCCTCGCAAATCCTAGAGCCGCCACTGCCCCCATGCATAACGCAAGTGCTGACTGTAACGTTTTGGGTACCTCCTCCCCCTATTACCTGCAGTCGTAATATATGCACGTTCCTTAAAAGCAATATGCGCATGCGAAATGAGTCGTTTCAAAATACTATAACAGCAAAACATAATAGAAATATACATAAGATGATTATTGGTGGTTGAATGGAGATGATTAGCGTAAGGGGACATTTCGAAATATTAGGCGTATTAATTAGCATTTCAAAACTACTAATCCAAATTGGTTCTGCTATATCGACAAATTTATTTGGCATTTTTTAATAGACCCGGTATTACTTTTTACTGCCACCTTTATTCCTTCGTGTCAGTTTGCACACCTTTTTGCAGAATTAAATAACTGAGGACCACTATTTATTCTACGAAAATATTTATTTTTATTGTGTACTCATTGGATTTGTGCGATTTTCTAAAAGCCTGGAAATCATACAGGGAATCTTATTTTTTTGATTTTCATGGGAACTTGTTGTGAATGTTTATTAAAAATAGAGTCTTCATTGTTACCTGTACTTGATGCTACGATCTACAGTTATTATTTTGGTTTAGGAACTTCCTTTTCATCAGAAAGTTGGAGCTGCAGCTAATTTTTCCAACCGCTGTAGAAAATTAAAGTATATTTAAAATATTGTATTTACAATTTTAACATAATAACCTAAGGGAAACACCGATTTTTTCGGAATTGTTTTTATTACGCGTGATGGGTGGCCTACTGAATTTCTCTTGAGTGCTAGGTTCGCTCCTTAGCTGGGTTCACCAGTAATATTAAATACGTAGACTTGATATAGCAATAAATTTACCTATCTATATGTATGCATGTATGTATGTCTGGTAGGGCGATCGTAAAAGCAAAATGAATATTACAAAAAATGAACTATTCTCTGGGTTTAGTATTAGCATATTTTGAATACTTAATGAAAATCCACTACCCACTACATTTTGAGTTTCGGTAAATTATCGAATGTCAGATTGAAGGAAAAGGTTCAAGATTATGTAAATTAGAATATTTCATTAAATGTAGATTATAATATTTGGACGGTGTCTTCCGCCGAAGTCGTTGTCTGTCTTGTGCAGTTGAGTGCAGGCCAAAGTTGTATACTGTACGGACACTATCAGAAGAGGGTTCAGTGAACAGAGATCAGGAGAGAGATTGATTCTGGACCTGGAGTGTCGTTTAATGCTGACAAGCTTCTTTTCATTTCTCTTACATTCTGTCTGGATTTCCGATTTACTCATAAGTGATTCTTAAAAACGGAAAAGGGACTGAAAAGGAGTCTCTTGATATTATTAGTGAAGAAAGTTTCAGCCGCTGGGGAAATTAATTTGGGGCAGAGTATTTAATATTTGTGGTATGGGTTTCACAAGACTTAACCTATTGTTGATGATTCTTTCTCTAGTATTTTTGGATTTTTTTGATTATACACTATTACCATGTAATCGAATCAATCATTTTTTATATATTTCAGAAACTTCATCAAAATGCGTCATAAGTGTATCGCAAAGAATTGTACAACCTGGAGAACCGATTTTGGGATTTCCGAAGTAGTGAATCATTTTAGGACGGTCCATGGAGCACAGCCAGCAAAAATTGTTTTAGGAAGATTGTTATTAGAAGTGAAATTGTTTCCAAATGTAGAAGGTTAGCTTAATTGCCATTTTAAATATGCCATCCAATAAGAATTATGACCTAGTGTGCATAATATTTTTTGCTTTGTTTCAACCTTTACTAGGTGCTGCATGTATCCAATTTCCCAACATGGTTGAATACGATGGAGTCCACTTTCTTTTTACTGTGATTCGCTTCCAAAATCGACACTATTTTATGTTTTATTTCATTGAACATGAATTTCTCCCTGAAAATCGACAACTTGATGCTGAGTTAAATTTGCTACCCCCCAAAAGTTCGGTGTGTACCTAATGTTCTATTTTTCCTAAAATTATATTTCGACCATTAAGTTATATTCGACGTGTTTATACTTTCATGTTTTATTATAATTACAGGTGCCAATGAAAACATCGGGAAACCAAACCATAATCTATCCAATCAATGCTGCCATTGATAATTTAATTGCTGAGGACAGCGACAAATTGCATTTTGTTGAGGATGAAGAATTTTTGGAAAACTACGTTTTACACAACCATTACCTCTTGGAGTTCACTTTACAGGTACCAAAGAAATGTCTAAAATTCTGATAAATGTAAAAATTCAGGCCAGTACAAACAATTTTTATGTATTTTGCAGGAGCTTCCAAAAAAGTCAGATTTCCGATTCATAAAAACATTGATAACTAGTAGCAGTGTTTCCCTAGGCCTTTCGTTAAAAAAAGCAACCGGCAGAGGTGATTCCGGCATCAAAGATAATATTGAATCACGAGAAGATAGAAATAATCGAATTGAACCGATAAAAGATGTTGGAGATTTTCCACTGGACGAATATGTGGAAAACGAAAATCAGCCAAAATCAACTGCCAGTAATTCTAGTTTCAAGGTGTTTGAGGAAACTCAATTACAAAAGGAGAAAAATCAAATTCAACCTGAAAAACTGGATGAACATGAAACTCCAATTGACTGCATGAAAAATCTTTCACAAGAACTTCAAGCAGTATCTGTGCATGAAAAGCAGTCGGAAAACGTTGTGGAACATCAAAAAAACCATGAGAAGAAAATGCTTGAAATTGATGGAGCAATCGACTCGAAAGGTTCTTCCAGTGAGTCGGTTGTTGGCAAACTTGTCAGTCTGGAGTGTCCAAATTGCCATTATGAGGTAGTTTTATATTAAAAGAAGTTATTGCTAATTAGTACTTGAATGTTAAAGGAATTAAGGAATTAATGTTAATCATGAATCAAAAATTTCATTAATTTAATTAATCATTAATTTAAGTATGAGAAATAAATAATTTTGAATTCCAATTCAAGATATGCACTTTAACTACAAGAGCTAAGCTGACAGTCGCCCCCTTATTGGATCGAGAAGCACGCAAATCTGTTGTTTTCCAACAAAAGAAAACCTAAAACTAGATCAACGATGGAAAGAGGTAATTTAAACATATTTTTCTAATTGTAATACAAATTAATCTGATTAATATTATTATTCAGTTACATAATGATTTAAGTTAATCCTATTAAATATTATTAGAGTCTGGTGTGGAGATTTGGAAGTAGGTTATTCTTGGAAACGCTCAACTTGCGATTACTATATTTAAGTATACAACATTTCTAATTAAATTATAATATATGTTTCTAGCTTTTATAATTGGCAAACCTAATTTTTTCTTTAGTTACAATCAAAATGAAAGACGAAATTACGATAGTTAAACTTATAGGAAATTTCTATTATGATAAAAATAGAAATTGATTAGAACCCAGATCGAACTATGTGACCTATGTGGCTATTTATCGCGAATTACACTATGTGACCTAAGTGGATATTTATGTCGAATTGCACTATGTGACCTACGTAGCTATTTATGGAGAATTGCACTATGTGACCCATGTGGCTATTTATGAATGACGAATTGCGCTATGTGACCGATGTAGCTATTAAGGACGAATTTAACTCTGACCAATAAATAATGTACTGTTAAAATCATCAAGACCAATAATCCACAAAATGTGTACGTAATTTTAAATTTCTGACTCATTAGAGACAAATTATCATAACTAAAATTTTAAGCATTTTACCTAGCAGTAAGCTTTACCTAGCAGTAGTAGCAGTTTACCTAGTAGTATAGCAGTTTACCTTTGACAGTAATTTTCAGATAATAATTCCTGACCTCACAGAGCAAGGAACTTTTAAAAATTGGTCACTGCTCCACCTTAAATGCTCCACCTTTTACGTCCTTGGATTAATTAAGTAAGTATATTATATGTGGCGTGGCGTGGCGCACTGTAGAACTAGCATTTTGTAATTATAGTAATAGATGAAGTCATTTTAAAAAAATGTATTATAATATTTTTTATTTTAAAACACACTTTTACAATAATTTACCGTGTTAAAAATGTTTTGAAACAATTAGTGAAAGCGTTTCGAACAGTTTAGGCTGAGCCCTTTATGACCCTTTTTGCCATCAAAATGGCATATACTTTTTGGCAGAAAATTTTTGTTTTTTACACACAAAAGGTATTAAATATCAAAAAATTACAAGCACGTTTTTCAACATTATATTATAAACTGATTTTTATTATGTATATATTGTGCAATGGATGAGAGAGAAACCAAAGTAGTAATCGTTAATAACTTCAAAAACTTTGGAACAAACTTTGATAGGTGCTATAACTACAGGTTAAACATTAACCTACAGTACATAAATAAATAATCAATTGAAGATTATTGCAAAAAGACTTTTTCTAACAACCGATACCAGTTTCAAGAGTGACCAACAAAACACTTTATGTGATCTATTCAGTAAAAGATTGATTGTGTATTAAATAGTTAGGTACTTAATAAGTCGCAACACGAATTAAAAGAAATGCCCTAGCTATATACGATCAGATATAGATAGATATCGAAAGAGATCTTAAACAAACCTGCCATTCCATGATGAAGATTCAATCCAGATTTTTTACTGTACTTCCTGTGAGGCATTCTCTTGGGTTGACCATACTATAATATTTCTACAGAACTACAAGATACTACTAGGAAAAAGGATTTAAATGATCAATGGTAATTTCTTTCTTATAAATCGTCCTTTCCCCAATTCCCTGCAAAACTTTGCAAATTCATCATTAAATGTGAATTTTTTCAATTGCAGCTAATGGAAATAGGAAACTGAAAATTTGTTATAAAGTAACTGAGGCATTATTAGCAAAGTACATAGAATATGTAAAATATAAAAAGGATTACAGCATAAATTTTACAAAAAGACAACTTCAGAAGATTTAAATTAGATAGTCTTGGGGTTTGAATGGATATATAAGTATTAAATTATACGCAATAGAGAATACTAATCTTCTAGTTTTTATCCTAAATTAGTCTTTGACTTTTTCATCACTGTGTGCTGAGATAAAACAGTTTAGTTTTTATTCAGTCTGAGAGTAGATTTTTTTTCTTCGTCTGTCTGTGTTACTCCCGTGTGTCCAAACTGGAAACTTAGTGAAAGTTCTCCCATTTTAGATAGAGGAAAAATGTCTTGAATCCATTCTATCACAAATGGAACAAACTCTTTCGGATTAACATCGTTTCTTCCTAAAATCAACAGAAATGGTAATTTTCATGTAAAAGAGACATTCCCAATCAAATCACAATAACTGTGTCACATGGAAAAATAATTTTGGAATTTTATAAAGAAACTTAGAATTTAGACTCAAACAACTTACCAACTTTCATATAGGTACTGTGCAATACTGGTACTATGGGTTGGTTTTTAGGATCATCGTCATCTTTAGGAGGCGACCACTCTTCGTATTCTTCATTTCCAGTTTGGATAAAATATTGATTGATTTTTAACGGCACCTATAAAATTAAATAAATCAGTTATAGGTGTTGTAATAAAAAAATAAGAATTTTCAAAATAAAAAATTGCGAGCGGAAAATGTATCCCCTAACATTGTGTCTCAATATTCTTAACCTTTTAACATATTTATATTTTTCACAAAAAAACTTGCATGAGTTTTACTACTCCACAGACTCAAATAATTGAGTCCTATACTAAAGTATATAAACATTGCAATACTCTATACAATATTTGAGCCTAGTTTACCATGATTGACATTTAAATTTAATTTCTCAATAGGAATACTCAAATTCAAAGGGAAAAACTAAAAAATCTAAAGCTATTAAATTAAAGGCTAATATAAGTTAATTATAATTAGTATTCTTCACATATAATAACAATTTGTATATTCAATATTGTTGGAATAACGATACATGTTTAAAAATTTGATTATGTGGCCTTTAGTACTTATGTCTACCAAAAATATTCAGCAAACAAAATATGCATACCATTGAGCTATTGAAGATTTGAAGTATGTGAAGGATATTTGTTATTTTCCAAACATGTTTTGTAAAAGTGCCTGCTGGAGGTCGATCAGTACGATGTATTACCACAGTTTGATTTGGCAAGCGCTTCTTCTTCACTCCAGTTGTTATTCTCTCTTTGAGACATTCAAAAATGTCCTGTCAAGTAGAATTAAAAATGATCATAAGCACAAGACAATATCTGAATAGGTATAGAAAGTAAAAGGCAATTTACCTGAGGAACATAATAAATCAGCGGTTCAGGTTTTCCGTCAAATCTGTAATTCATTGTATGATTAATTCGCTCATTAATACCAGATAACCACAGGTCAAACTCAGGAGCACACTGTCGTTTCTCGAGTGAGTTTATTTGACTATTCGTTGAGAAAGAAATTGAAGCAGTAATGGGTTTAGAATTGTTTGCTCTAGCGGAAGCTCTTTTAGGCAACAGTGCTTTGTCGTATTGGATAGTAATTTTGCTGCTTGTTTCGTTTAAGGGTGGCGAATCTTCTTTACGTCGTTTTATTGGCGGTAGTGTTACAGTAGCATTCTGAATACTAGAATTGTTGTCGGCAGTTGCGTAAGCGTTTGACAATTGAATTCCATTCTGAGTCGAAGTGAATATGTGGCAAACCTGTAATTTGTTTCCACGTTGTAATAAACTGTCAAAATTGTTTTTCGTGAAATAAATAAAAAGATATTTATCAAACCTGCTGTTCAGTTTCATCAAGTCCACTAAGCCCAGACTCTCCAATACTCAGCGTGTCTTCTACATTAGTTACTATTATTTGATCGGAAAATACACCTTCCAATCCCTGAACCTACCACAGAGTAAATTGTAATTAGAAAGTTGACAGTAGTTTTATTATATAAAGCTAAAGCAAGTCAGACCAAATTGTGTAACTATAAATATAAAATCTTACATTTGGTAACGTCGTATCGTCTGCAGCAGCTATACTTTCCAATAAGGATATGTTTTCCCTCATAATTTCAACCGCTATGTGATTAGGATCTAAAGACTCTACATCTCTGTCGCCGGAATCTGGCATGGCGACTAAGTGTAACTGACTTAGAAGGGTAGCTGCGTGAACAAAAATGTAAGTTATTGTTGTTTAATATAGATTGTATGAATTAAAATAATTTATCATAATAAAATAGAACTTACGAGTGTAGTCCTGAAGAATTGGAGCTAAAAAGTAGTCGAATTCAACTGCTAAAGCCTCATTACTAGCAAAGGCACAAATACATGCATAAAAATGCATACAGAGTTTATTCCCCGAGTCGTAGAATGAAGGAGGTTCCCCTGCCATTATATCCAACTCGCGGCTCTACAGGCGAAATACAAATGATAAATGTCATTGTTCATCTCAAAACAATAATAATATTACTTTCACGGAATGACATACATTTAACTTAAAAGGGCGACAGGTACAAAGAAATTTCTTATCCGAGTGAGGATTGACATCATCCTTGCAAGGTTTAAAAAACATTATATGTAGATATCCAAATGGATGTTTGGCAGAAGTGTTACACTTGACTACAAACGATACTTTGGACACCCTTTGGACCAACAGTTCCGGAATATCGCTTACAAATATAGAAAGGACCTGAAACAAAGAAATGTTTTTGAGGAGTTAAAGACACATTTACATTTTACAACCTAAAAAATATACAAAATACCTGTTGACAGTCTGGAGGAATATTCAACGATGAAAGCACGGAATGCTTTATTGGTAACGGCTGGGAGTCTGTGTAGCATAACCTGGCAGCTTCTATATGATGACAAGGATACTACAAAAATACAGAAACATTGAGTGTACTTTGTATTTAATAACATTTAAAATACTTGATAACAGTCGTTAGCTACCAATATCCTTAATAATATAACTGACATACAAACATTTTATATGTGTCAATAAATTGCGTACTAGTAGAGAATTTTTGTTGTTAATGATGACTAGTGTAAATTCTTAGTATTTGAGTTTATTGCACCAAGAGTAGTCTATTCATCTTTTACAATTAGCTATTAATTTATATTAGTGTCTAGTTTAGTATTGTACAATATAAATGTAATAGTAAAATATTAATTAAATATTTCAAGCAACCATAGTTCAACAACCGGGTTTTTTTTCGTATATCCCAAAATTAAATTTTAAACTATCAGGATGACTAGCATCTCTCATAATTTAAAAGTTTGGCATTTGAAAACTTATAGGTACGTCCAACTTATCTACCTCTAAGCTAAGTGGTCACTTTGAAGCAGTTGACGAGTAATTACCACAAAATGTCGTTATGTCGTCAAATCATAATTAATTAATTCATTCTTAATTACTTAATTAAAAATAAAGGGAATTCTTGTAAGCAATATGAACTATGAACACCTGTATATTCTGGACCAACAGATGTA
Source organism: Tomocerus qinae (assembly GCA_020055645.1). Classification (NCBI taxonomy): domain Eukaryota; kingdom Metazoa; phylum Arthropoda; class Collembola; order Entomobryomorpha; family Tomoceridae; genus Tomocerus; species Tomocerus qinae. The sequence goes on along the minus strand of CM034548.1, from coordinate 15,538,640 downwards.
TATTAAATTTCGTTAAAAACTACTCACCTGTCGATTTCGCACACATTGGTCAACGTAACATTTGGAATCTGTTTCCATGTCCATTGAGTCAACATCTCTAATCGATGAGGCTGAGCATGGAAGTTGTACAAAACTTCTGTAGTCCGGACCTCGATCTCTCAGTCTCACAGAAAATATCTGAAGATTTGTCTATTAAAGTAAAATTGGTATTTAAATTAATTAACCAGGAAAAAAATATCGATCCTTTCATTAAGCTTTTTAAAATTCAAGCTAAATACAAACCTCGAAACCAGCAACATTGCATGTAATACGACAAGCATCAGTAGCTGACTTTTTTCGTACTCCATTATCTCTGAAAATTACGTCACAAGTTTTGTTCTTGCACGAGTTGCCTCTCGTTCCGTTAACCGTTCCACATTTTGGACATTTTCGAATTCCACGTAAAGTGGGCCGACCTAAGTCAGCAAATAGTTCCTTCCACTTATCTGAGCGTTGGGGCATTTGATCCTACGAATGAGGCAATTGACATATTGTTCAGAAATAATTTAATAAAAAAATAAAGACCGGGTAAATTTATGATCAAAATATACCGAACAAAACTCACCTTCTTTCTAGTTTTTAAATTGTAGAAATTTTAATTTTTCCACTGTGCAAAGGCCGAGATACTGATCAGTTGTAGTTATCACAGATTCATAGACTCATTTACGTACCAAGAAGCTGCATATTGTGTGGATAATTAGCATCCGGTATTCTGTATATCAAATCATTCAAAACATGCAATTATAAGTATCAGATTTCAAATAATTTTAAACAGAGTTGAACGTACAGAAAAATTAGTAAATGTCATGCACGATATAGGCAAAGCAAGGAAATATTGACAAAGAAGCTATAGTGATGAATGAAATATTATTCCAGGATTTAATTTTGCTAAAGACTAAAACCTAAATCAGAAATGTGAAGTAAATGTTTGAGATTTGGCTTACAAAATAAAGATAACCAAAAATACTACAAGGACTACAAGCACATAATAATTAATCTAATTCTTGACCATAATCCTCATTAAGAAAGTAAAACCATACCGCTATCCATTTCAGCCTGGATCATACAATAATTTTGTCGATATCTAATGGTTACAAAGTTGAAAGTTCAGTAACAGGTGATTTATGCTCAAAAGTCAACCAGTGTCACTCATTATTATTAATTACAAAAATGCTTTTGGTTATCAATGAATCAAACAATTAAACATCAAAACAAAAATTTTAGAAAACGGGTTCTTGGATGGAGAAGAGTAAAATAGAAGTCACCGATCCGGCATCATATGATCATGCAGTGCAGAGTTGATTTTTATATTTATGTAAATTATTTCTGTTGCTTACGCCTTGACCGCACAAAACTTCATAGCACTAAAGTGAAATGTAATAACAACAGTCATTTTCCTTTCCAGTAATTGCCAAGTTAGAATGGTATGTATGAATAAATTCCTCAGCACGATATGTAAACAGAAACTAGTAGTGAGTGAACGTCAAGAAGGCAGTTTTGGCAAAAGTTGAAGGTGTACCTTACAAGTTTATAATGGTCGCTAATTGGCAAATACTATTGTTGCTGATTGCAAATAGCATTACACGAAGTTTCAGAAAAACACCAAATATTATATTAAATCAAAAGTTGTAGCTAACGATAATAATGATCACCAAAAGAAGGCACACACGAAGCAGCAGAGCACAGTAATTGATCAGACAACAACAGATCACTGATCTTCGAATCGAAGTAAACCAGGGTTCTGAAATATCTTTTAGGTTATTTACCACGTGCACACTTATTATACTCAACTTGCTAAAACTCTAAATAGGTATTTTATTCTCAAAAAGCCACAATTTTTTGCTTTACAATTGTTATTGTAACAAGTTTTACTTATGTACTTTTTATTTGATAGAAAATATTAAATTAAACACTTTTTAACCGATTTAACCGATTTTTAACCGATAATTGTCTCAAATAAATTCTGTAGTAAAAAAATTCACGAAGAAACAGTTTCAAAAATGATATCGTAATGTGCATTAAGAATTAAAACTAAATTGATGCGATGGCACCCGCAGTGAGTATAATTTAGTGGGAATAAGGGGCCAAAATTATTCTCGAAACAGTTGTTTGACCGTGGCCATGGGTTTATAGCAATACATAGCTATACCTATAACACTTATAGTGCAATACATACATATACAACCAATTCTATAGATATAGTACGCAGTATAACAAATAACTTCCAACAAACTCCTCAAACCAATTCCTTCCAATCGTCTGTTTTGTTCAGTTCACTTATTTCTCAGAGCTGGTGTCGAGAGGTTTGGTCGGATGAAAACAAGAGTCCGAAGAATCCGATGTTGAAAAGAAAGTCAACATCCAGAGGAGCTAATCAAGTAAGACAAAATTAAAAATTTTCTTTTTTGATTCATCAGATTGTCAATATTTTATTTTTGAGACAATACATACAGTTGACAGTTCCAATCCATTTACTTAGCACTTAAATTGATTTGACGAAAAACAATTTACTTGAAAGGTTTTGTTGCCAATTCAATAATATAATAATAATAACACACTGTCAACAATAATAATACCATTGAAAGTTAAGAGCAAAATACACAACTTATGTAATTAAATATTTACAGCTTTCAGCAATTAATAAAATTAATTTGAATTTGGGAAAGAATATTTAGCTATTAATTCTGTTTGCTGTTTGAAATTTTACATTTTTTATAATTTTTTAAATTATGTGCCAAATAATAATAGGAGAAATCATATGTCCTTATTATTAAAATACAAAATAACCTTTGTTCACAACAGGTATATTTAATAGTTTCGAATTGTATTTTATCATTAAATTTGTTTGTTTCATTCGTTTAGTTCAGAGTTAAATCACTCAATTTTTTTCTGCTAGTACTGTATATCCCTAAAAACTTCCATATTCCGAAAATACTTATGTTTTGCTCATTGTTTTTTATGTCCAACCTGAAGATTCCACATTTTAAATCAGTAGTGAAACCAGTAATAATAATACTTAGGTTTGTGAAGTTTATTTTATATATGTCAAAAAATGAAGACATAGTTTTCGTGCTTTTTGCCATGTGCTTTATTTGTGCTGTTTATGTAGCATTCGAAATTTGAACTGCTAAAACTGTGCATTGAAAAATCATTATCACATTGGTTTTTAATGAAATGCTTTTTAATGCAAGTTATACATCGTCTCATGTTGCTTAATCAAAGGTAGGTATACGTGGAAAAGTTCTTGTATTAACCTAGGTTAATAACTATGCGTCAGAAAAGGATGCATATCCGATAGAAATGCTAGGAAGAACTTATCTTGTTTCCCAAGACTTTAAGTAACAGAAATTATTGAATCATATAACATGATTTACAATGTTATTGAATCAAAGGACGCTGCATCCTTAAACAACTTGGTCTATTATCTATTAAAATGTATCCTAATTCAGGATGCAGATCTGCATATTGTTCTTCAAAATCTCATCAGCTTTTCTTGTAAACGCATTGACGTCAGCCTGTAAGAGGTACCTTATTACATCCCATTACAACACGGGCTGCGACTGCTGTGGAGTAGGTCACATTAAAAAGGAAACAGGCTATAAACGTCTATTCCCCATTTATACATGAGAAGGAACTAAAGTTGAAAGGAACACTCTTCTGTGACAAATTCTCGTTTTACAGACTAAAACGAAATGATAATACTTGACTTTGATTAAATAGTTTGTGTAGGCTGACTATCAAAAATAGTGAAAATGCGCATTTTTGTATCCTAGCCCCATTCGTCTCATCCATAATTCTAAATCAGTATGACATATCTTAGCGACGAAAATCAGCCTTTTTTGCTTTTGAATTCGAAACTTGTATAAAGTAGAAGTGAGATGGTGGGTCATTTTCTTAAGAGTGGAAACGTGCAACAAATCGTGCATGTTGAAATATAATAAAGCTGAGACAGAGATATAGCCACGTAAATATATATTTGACTACAAATTCTTATCTCTGTACTTTCTTTGACTCTGTTTTCACTTTTGTGAAGCAAGACAATATTATTGAAAGTAGGGAGCACATGCACATTTACATGCACGCTCTTCTTCTGTCCCCTCCACGTTGTTTTTGCAATTGATCTAAAATACGTGATATGACATTCCAATGTCATAATAATATATTCTGTTTGCTCCACGAAAGGAAATGACTACCCAAAGACAGAGAATTGCACAGGTATGGATTCCTACTTTTTGATTATGTGTACATAGATAACTATTGCATAATTTATATGCATCATTCATTCCTAAATACCAAGTTGTATTGAATTACATATCGGATGGAGTTCTTTAGTATGTATAGTTAATATTATGCCATGATGCCACTACTGCTGTACAGAAAGGGGAGTTACCTAGTTTCCCTACAACTGCAGTTTCACAAAGTTAGGCGACATGGCGTATATAGCATAATACTTACATCTAAATGCAATTAAGATTCTTCAACTTTGATAGTCGACGTGGAAAGTGACACATAACTAATTGGAGTACCTACGACAGCTTTAACTAATGAATATATCAACTCTGAGATTTATTCATTGCTCAGGCTCAGTTAGTACACACAATATAACCTACCTTTGTTAGTACTTGTGTACCTTAGACTTTACTGATTGTATTCACCCACACGCAACACGCAGTGATAATATTGACATGGAACATTGCGGAATGAAATAAAGCCATACAAGAAGCCATAAAGTTTGATATTTATCGCTCACTTAATTTTGTTTTTTTAAATTAGGTACCTAAACTTCCGGGCCAGATGAAAAAATTAACTTTTTGATATCTAACACAATTGGGTCAAAAAACGACAAAAAAACTCTCGTGCTTTCATCATGACAACGAAATTTCAGTAAACTATATATAAGTAAATATTAGGGATGGAGCTGCTGGCCACAGATGTATATTTTATTCTCTGTAATGGAGATCACAGTTTATGGATTAATCGTCAAACTGGGACATATACTGCTAATATAGGTAAAAAATCACTACTCACTCAAAAAATTATAAAATTCTAAGATATTGCCATTTTCAAAAAATTTATATTTTTCTACAGGATCAAATTACAAGTCATTAAATCCTATTTGCCTTGGAGCAGTATATGGATTCCTGGGGACACTTCAAATCAGCAATAGTAAGTTAAATTTGCCATTAGATTTTTTTGTTGGAATATTAATTAGGACTGTCAAAATATGTCATTTCAAAATTGATTTTCGACATAATCAAGATTTGTATTTGAAGGAGAAGATAGTTAATTTTTGTATCAGTGGGATATATTTTGGATGTGTTTTTAGATGCTGAGCGTAGACTGGTTTTCGTAAGACAACGATCAATTGTTGGGTTGCTAAAAGGGCATGAGGTGTATAAAATCCTATCTGTTTTGACGATTCCTATGGAGAGCGAGTCAGAAATCCAATTAGAAGCTTGTATTTTACCTCATGATAATAGACGAGATAGTGAAAGCCCGTCAACAACATTCACTACAATCTCAATAGTTCCGTTTGATCCCTTTTCTCCAAGACCTTTGATGAAAGTGAAAACCCCTGGAATGGCACCACGTCCTGGAGGGCAGAGAAAGTTAGAAAAGTATGTGTACATGAAATATAATTTGTTGCACGTAACAGGATTCATTAGGTATTCATCATAATGACGACGTGGTAATTGTTCTGCTAGGCTGGACAAAGTGGAGAAGCGCATTTTGGACGAGTTTCAAAAGATGTTTACGGAAGCAGACTCTTTCTACTACTCGACAGAGTACGACATCACTAACACTGTGCAACGGAGTGTTCTCATTTCAGAAGATCCTAGTAGATCTCAAGCTCCACTTTGGCAACGTGCGGACATGAGATTCTTTTGGAATCATTATATGATGCGGGATCTTCTTAGTACCAAGGTAATCCTTTTTGCTTCAGATGAATTTATATGCGGATTGTTATGCATGGAAAGGGCTTTTCAACATTTCAACCTTTCTACTTATTGTACTGCATCAGCAGAGTCACGGTAGGATACGGACTCCCGTCCTTCCTATTATTAGTAGTAGGACAGAATGAGAAATGATGTGCATGCATGTATATCTCATTGATGCCACTCAATTGTTTAACAAATTGCAGTATAACGTTTATTTTAATTCCAGGATGCGGATATTGATCGATGGATGGTTCCAGTCATGCAGGGCTTCATTCAAATAGAGTCATGCGACATTGAAACGATATTTGATAACATTGGACCAGATCGCCCCGATGTCATGGTATGAATATGAATACTCATTATCTCCAATTGAGATCGAATGCTGCGGACTCACAAAAACGTCATATTGCTCGTATTACGTCTGAAACTGTGATTATCATGTCATTTCATGTTTTCCTCCAGATGCGTGGGCACATCGAGTTGTGCGTCATTTCTCGGAGGAGTAGATTCAGAGCTGGAACTCGCTACCTAAGACGAGGTGTGGATGAAAACGGAAAAGTAGCCAATTACGTCGAGACAGAGCAAATCCTAGTTTTCAAAGGGCATATGATATCTTTCGTTCAAACAAGAGGATCAATTCCTGTCTTTTGGAGTCAGCCTGGATTTCGCTACCGACCTCCGCCTCGACTAGAAAGGAGTACGTTACGGATGCCCTTTGTCTAGATTTCCTCACTCCCCTTTGTTCCTTGAATCCTGGACCTTTAATTAAAAAACATGACCTAAATTATTCAATAATTATACCATTTACATCGTCCTACTTACATATTTCTCGGAAATATTCTTTGGCTTTGTACTACATCTCATTTTTACTAGAACCACTCAATCAAAATGATTCTCTGCTATAGAGAAACTTTATGTCTCTAGTTGCAACTAAATTAACATATTTATTATGTTAGGTGAAGAAGAAAACTACGAGGCCTTCCGAAAACACTTTGAAGAAGAGCGCTCAATATATGGTCCTGTAATTATAGTCAATCTTGTTGAAAAGACTGGAAAGGAAAAAGTTCTCGGTGATGCCTTCATGGATAATATTATACGCCACGATTCATCAGATCTCGTTTATATAACCTTCGACTTTCATGAATCTTGGTCCGTTCCCTGTACCAATTTCTAATGCTACTGCTTACTGTATAGTCCATCTCACAACTTTTATACTTTGTTAAGACTAAAAGTATTTCTCATTTTTTCTAGTCGTGGAATGAAGTTTGAAAATGTATCTTTGCTAATTGAGAAAATGCAAGATCCAATTAAATCCCTAAATTATTGCTGGGTCGACTCCTATGGAACTGTGCTGACGCAAAATGGAGTGTGTCGAGTGAACTGCATCGATTGTTTAGATCGCACAAATGTTGTTCAGGTTTGTCAATACATCAATGAATTAATTATCGGAATGTTGATGCGGTGTGCGTAATTCCAAATTTTTGTTTAATCAATACTCGATTCTATATGTAGACCCATCTAGCCAAACACATGCTTTGTGCTCAATTAAGAAAACTAGGACTGGTGGCTCCTGAAATTGGCTTGCCTGAAAACGTCAAAGTCATTCTTCAAACTCTATGGGCTAATAACGGTGACACTATTAGTAAGCAGTATGCAGGAACTAATGCTTTAAAGGTAAATTAGGACTATGAATTTATAACATCTATAATACATGTCTATAAATACCTCGCTTTAATTATTTAGGATTTAGCTTTTGAAAAACAAGGCTTAGTAGAAGTAGAGCTAAAGACTTAAAAAAGAAAAGTGATGTAATTATCTACACACTGCACGATGAAGTAGAAAAGTCAATACTTTTTCTTATTTCAACGCATAGAAACTTTTTGAATGCTTTTAAGACTATTTTTAAACAGTTTCTGAAATTATTTTGGGATTATTTTCAAACTTCAAATGACTTATTAAGAATTTCTTCGTATTATTAACTTTCACATTCTGCAGTACAGTAGAAAGTAGTACAAAAGTAAACTTAGGCTCAAAAACCAAATCACGCAGAACTGGTCTGTAAAGATATTGATTTTGTATTATATAGGGGGATTACACGAGAACCGGAGAGCGGAAGATCACAGGCGTAATGAAGGATGGCATGAACTCTGCGAATAGGTTGCAATTCTTTACAATTTTTTGGGACATCATATATTTACTATTTAAAAAATAACATTTATAATTGTAATTCAGGTACTACTTAAATCGATTCAAAGACGCCAGTCGACTAGCTGTTATTGAACTAATGTTAGGTAAGCAATTACAATGTAAAATTAATTGTAGCTAGTAAAAAGTGAAATGCCAGTAAAATATACCCTATTTAATCCTTTCACAAATTAGGAATCCGCCAGCATATTACTGAAGCTGATTTTGCGTCGGAAAAGCCACACGAAGAAAAAGAAAATACAACCGAACAAATTAAAATGGTGATTGAAGACGTTAAAAAACGTGTCGTTCCAAGTAATGACGTCATTTTAGGATCTTGGGGTCTCATCAATGGCAGGTAATTTATACTGCTGCCATGTAATTAAATCCTTACCAGCATTTGTCCAATTATTTTTGCATTTTGTGTGTAAATTATATTTGTATTTTATGTATAGAATCAACGAGCCTGACACTATGGATATTGACACAATATTTATATTAACGGAAAGAAGATACTACGTGACCGAGTTAGTAACTTGACCAATATGGAATAAATTAACTATTCAAAGCCTATGGTATAAATTTACTTTGATATTCTGTAGATACGATTGCACAATGGACGCCATCACGGAAACTCAAAAAGTTGGACTTCTGAGCATTGAATCAATCGAATTGGGATTCGAGCCACTGGCTCAGCCTTCTAATTTTCTCCGATTTTTCCAGCATGATCAAAATGCAGCTCACGCTGCAGCTGTTCCACACTTGCGGATAAATTACCGATTCAGTGGTGACATTCAATATCACCAGTTTCGGTCTTCTAATATTAGATTTTTTAACAACGTCGCTGTGAACATACAACACCCAGAAGAAATGCTAGGTTAGAACATTTGTACTGAATTCCGATTATTAAAAATCTAGTTATAAATTGTTAAGTCTATATTGAAGTTTTCTCTTTGATTTCAGAGGCATTAAAAATGATTGCGGAAGCAATAAAAATAGCGGTTCAAGCCCAGGGGAAAGAAATAAAGGTTTTACTCACAGCTCTTCCAGTAAAGGAACCTAGCAGATCTGGAATTCCTGCCATGGCGTCTTCTTTTGTCAATAGATACTTCAGCTCTGCCCAAGGAAATCACCAAGGAGTCCAGGATGGCGATCAACCTATTAAAAGTAAAGATTTATTTTTGATCGTCGTAATAAATTATAGCATTCAATTCATAAAGCGATTTGTTCTTTTTGTCGCAGAGAACCCCGTGGCATCTCTATCATCATTCACTCCAAAGTTCTCTTTTCGTCGGCCTGGATCCTCAGTGGTGGATAAGGCGTCAACCAGCAATTCTACCAAACAGAGTAATTCTCCATCTGACGTTTCCGATGTCAAGAAGGTATAACTTACAAATTACTCCAAACTGTCTGTGATGCCTGAAGTATTAGTCATTTATTTATTTATTTTATGCTTGCCCTGCAAAATCCACGTAGAAATAAATTGTTTGTATTCATTTAAATCGCATGCAAAGTCCAGTTCCTTTGTGACCTTGTCATTAAAAGTAATGCATCCCCGTTGTTTCCGTTGGCATTGAGTGTTAATATCCTAAATTAATTTGATGTAGCTTGCAATGAATGTTTATTTATGAATCGAAAGTCTATCATGAATTAATTATGCAGGAACAAGTTGTGTACGAAGATAAAAAGGGCGTGTCAAAAGTGGGCGGATCTCCCTTGCAATTGCAGACTGCCCAGCCGTTTGTCATCGGCTACCCGTACAACTTAGGCATAACAGCGACGACACCAGTCGAAGGTCATTCCAGTAGTATAACAATTCCTGTTAAAGATCTAGTCTTACCTAGTTGCGGTATTATCGTCTTGCCTCAGCGCAGACCAATCTCTAGTCTTTTGCTGTCCACTGCGTCAGAACTCATGTTAGATATCGACGACAAAGACATTCACGGCACATCCCCACTCACACCTGTCTCTGATACTCTTTCTCAGCCCCAAGAAACTCCTACCCCAACCTCGAATCACTCAAGTATTGCATCATTGATACATTCCAATAATAGTATTCTACAGCGACATCGCCACTCTTTGCCAGCCAATTCTTTAGGGCTGTCTGGAGCACTATCTTATGCAGTGCCTAGATCCGTGACTCCAGAGATCACAATCACAGAAGAGCCGACAGTAAATATAAATGTCCTGGATGGCACTTTTATCGGGAAGAACCTGGTTCCCGGCTCAATTTCTGTTGCAAAGAGGATTAGTCGTTCTTCGGAAGACGTGAATGCCATGACTAATAACACTTCAGTCATTTCTCTAGTTGGCTCTAGCATTGGGCATGGAGGATTAGGCCTAAGACTCCGTAACCTGGCTCCCATTATCAAAAATGAAAATAGGTCCACGTCCGATCAGGACATTTTCGGCTCTTTAGTCAATATGAAAGGATCGCACAGTGAGAGTGCTCTACGAGATAACCCATATCAGCAACCTGGATCCCAAAAGAAAGATTTAGTTTTAGTTCCACTTGGGAAATTAGCCAGAGGAATGCAAAATCTGGGAGCCAATTATCTAGACCCAAGAAAAATAAGGGATACTTTCAAACAGCCTAGAGGAGAGCCTTTAAAAAAAGAAACAACCGAATCTCCAATCCTCTTGGAAAAGAAAAAGAAATGTAAAACCCAAATCTTAGAGCTGTAGCTTTTTGCTTTATTAATTTTCCCAGTATTATCGCGATATTGAATTCTTTGCACGTTCCATTCCAGACTCAAGAACAAAACAGTATGAAAATTAGTACGTGGAAAATCCGTATTTTAGTCTTGAAATAGAAAAGTGATGATATTAGCTATATACTTACTAATACCAAAGATACATACCAACATTTATTATTATTTCGATCAAACCAATGTCAGTAATATTATATTAGGACTTGATACTTTGTAGTGTTTGTGTGTACCGTTTGTACACATTTTTAATTTATTATTTTCTAGTGGCAAGGAAAAATATCTGGTGGGGCATATTTAATGTATTTTCTGTTTTATTGTGATGGTGAACATCAGCCTGACATGTAACAGCAGATGTTTCAAGGAAGTTTTGACAACTTGATTAAGCGATGAATTATATTATTCGATTCCCCGGGCATGTAATAAAAGCTTAAGCAGTAGATATAGAAATATTTTATCTGTGGACACCTGCCCGGGTTTCCTGTTTATGTGGAAGAGTAATTCACTATAAGATGATAATTCACCAAAGATACGTATAATATTATAGTAAAAATATAGCCACTAGAAAACGCTCTCAATATAGCTCAAACACATAAGGAGAAATCTTTCAACGTGCGTTATTCGTTTACATAGAGTGTCATTCTAACTATTTACTTACAGTTAACTAAAACTAATAATAAGCACGGGTTTTTATACGCATCATAGTTTTACATTCGATTTTTAGTTAACGGCGGAAGAATGAGGTCGTGTACAAATACAGATATATTATAATAGTAGAAAATAGCTACTTTGTTGTAGCGATGGACAAAAAAGACCATTTAATGCAAGTTGCAGAAATAAGTACATATTCTCGTAGGCCTTTCAGGTGTTGTGGTGTGTAGGTTAGATACTCTCTAGCTTTCCCTCACATTCGACGATATTAACATAATTAAAGATAGATAGAAAACATGGCGATATATCAGCACATGGTGAACACTAAATACACAATGAATCTAGTTACCAAGTACCTAATGTTTTAAGCGCACTCTTGACATTGCATAAGAATCTCCATACTATTTCAACCTAAAAATATCACATTTTCAAAATGATATACTCAGATACGTAATTAACAACTTTGACTAAGTCAGTACAGAGATTTCTTTATACAGATTTACCTTCGTTACTCTGGAATAATAACTCTGGAAAATAGTGTTTTTGTAATCAATCAAAATTTTGCATGCAAATTATTTTCAGGATAATATGCGAAAAGGTTTGGAGATTTTTATGCGAAACTATTTCCTAATAATGTGTACCATAGGCTGCTGTGCATACAATAAGTAAAGATAATGTTTGCTGTACTAGAAAGTTATACGAAAACTAAAGTAATCATAGAGTGGGTTCATGTATTTCACAAGTCTGAAATCTTGCAAACTTGGATTTAGGTATTGTAAAGTTGCATTTACAGACGGTGAGGTCAGACAAACTATTATGGCTTTCTAGCAAGGCTGGCGGAAATCAGAAACTGCGCATTCAAATACGTGTTCACTGCTTCAAATTAAATGACATGGGGAAAACTACTATTAGTGTAATGCAGTCAAGTAGCTAAGATATTGCTTTAGGTAAACACTTTTTTGATTTCGTAATATATTCAACGATACTTTCGAATTTGTAACTGTAAACTAAGTGATAGTGATGTCTATTTATGTAAACTCATCCCAAATTGTGTTTTCTTTCATGAAAGTAATATTTTTTCTATAAAACCAATGCTGTTACTACACCACCATCAAATTCTATGTAGTACCTAACTTTTAAAATACTAAATTTAACTACAAACACATTCTGTTACCTGTATTACTATAAATTATAACATTGCTTTAATATTGTATACTTCTTTATAAATTGTATAGACAATACGGATATACTCATGCTTAATACCAAATATTATTACATTTACCATTATCATAATGCAAATAAAGGAATAATAGTCTGAAACCAAAAAACGGAAAAAACATGTCTCATTTGCTAGCAACCAGCAACGACTTCATCCGTTATAATTATTGTTTAATCTAAGAAATAGTTGAATTCCATATCTTATGCATATAACTTTGAAGATTCACCCCCTAATTGTAAACACCTTATTGTCCACTGTAACCTAACCTAACCTAACCTAATCTAACCATGTATAATACAGATGTTGACAAAAAGGGGTTGACATTTATTTGGGTTCTCCCAACTTTGAACTCGTGAAGTATATGAATGTCTATGAACTCTTATTACACTCTTGTCTATGAAACGACTTGATTTGGCTATGTTTTTAAAATAAACGGTACATAGTACATACGAATTGTGCTGTGCCTGTTTAAGTTTGATATATAAAATACGGTCTCATAGGATGTTAAATAGAAAAGCAAAAGCTTTTGAAGTATTAATCACACACCTACTCATGAGATGATAGACTGTAATACCGCACTACTAAAAACATAGTACCTGCTAATACCTCTTTAGGTATCTACTATATATGCACTCTTTGATGGCTTAAGATTATACATAGAAAAGCATTGGATGTGCATTGAGAGATGCGAATCAGCGAATGTCATTGTTTTTTTGTACAGATAGAGAGTAGAGGATAAACGTACGCATGTATTGTTAATGAATTTTCAAGGGGGAAGATGAATTATTAACTAGCGGAGCGGAGCTGTTTATTAGATGAGCTGTCATTTCCAAACCCTACACCAATTTACTCAATAGCAACTTTTTTTACTTTAATTACTACAGCTGCTGGACCAAGTAACGGTTTAACAACTATGTTTCGAAATGTACGTAATGCTCATAAAAATGTGTACACTTTTAATTTCCACATTATTACAAATATGAAAATTAGGTCTATTATTACATTCAGATAGGTTAATTTTTGTCCTATTTATTGATAATGGGTGGTAGTCCATGCTTAGTAAGCAGAATTCAAATAGAACACTAAATTAATTCCAAGGGGACTAAAATTTCACTGAAGAGAAATGTATTGTAAATACCTCAAGTAGTCAACAGGGTTTACTGCACATCAAAACAGTAATTCTTTACTTTGTGCTATTTTTTCTATTCAATGTTTATTCGATTATTTTTCAGATTTCCTGTCCCGTATTCTGACCTTTAGGATTTGTGGTAAAATTCTGAAATTAGCATGTTTCATGAAATGTTAAAACTATTTTAGGTCTAAAGGTACAAGGTACTGAATTGGGTGGCATCCATTATGTAGTATTGCTTAGATCTAGAATGAAAACGATAATGTGATACATGAGTAAATCAACGTGAATTCAGCCTTCTGAATTTCTGTCTCCCATTCTGACTCAAATGACGTCTATAAAAACTAAAATGTATGTGAAGGATCATGACTAGTCCATAAGCCATTTCTCTCAATGAATAAATTGATTCTCGGTTCAGCGAAGGTCGGCAATCCTACGAAGATTAATATTAAATCCTTTAATAAACCAGTGTTGTTGTACTGTCAGTTGAACCAACTATAGACCGGATGTATGATTATGCTTTGCTAGGTAAACATTATGTAGCGTTCTGATAACTTAGTTACTAGCGGGTACCTCCGAACAGGCAAATACGAAATTCCTATCGACCAACAATGAAATGTTACCAAAGTTTATGAAAGTTAGCTTCCCTTAAATATTCAATTTCCCATACACATTCATAAATGCCATACAAATTCACATCTATTTTTAGCTATCCCATAATCCCATACAAAAGCCCTGTGTGCGCCATACAAATACCTATTTTCTCAATCATTTTTTCCACTAGTAGTTGTTATAGGTAACTAGTCAATTTTTTTTAAATTGTGTTGGTCTATTATGTCAAAATGTCCTGCATTCATAAGCAATAAATTTTTTTATTAAGCTACTTATTCGCAATGAACCTGAATAACCATTTTGTTGGAACCCTGTTATTATATTATTAGAAATGGATAGTGCTTGCTGGTACACTGTGCTCAGTTTTCTAGAAATAAAGATTTTTGCTACGCAACCTTACTAGTTAAGCCTTTTAATTATAGTTAAAATGCTGAAAAGAAGTTTCGTGAAGTCTGGTCAGAATTTTGTTAGGAAATTTAAGATCTTTCATCGTTTACTGGGACGTACCCATTATCTACCTCCTACGCTTACGCATTATAGAATGTAATTAAATCTCACTGAAAATACGACAGGCTTCCAAGTTTCAGTCCTAGTAACTCTTGAATTCACTAAACCATCAAAAGGATTCTGAACCTTATTACTTCCCGTCTGTAAGTGGGAATCCTTTTATTCACTACTAGATGTTACTTACGTGGCTCTGGCTGGATGTTACATATAATGATCTAATAAATATTTTTCGATTGTTGTAGCCGCTTTTTGGCTACCACTACAAAGTTCCATGAGCTCCTCAAAGAATTTTGTGTTCTGACCAAAGTTACATAAGTAAATGCGTGATGTTACAACATCTAATCAGTATAATGTATCTATTACCTATTTCTACATAGGCATACTTTAAATGGCGGACCTTTCTCCAGGCTTACCTTTCCTAATTATTAGTTATGTAATAATGAAATTGGAGGTACATTCACATAACATTGTTTTTACTTTATATACGTATGTTATTGCTCTTTAAATGTTATTACAGCTTAACTGGACTGAACGGAAGTAAATATTTTGGGGCTTGCTCAACTTTACATAACATACAAGAAAAGTCTATATATTGAGTATTAACCATCAATATAACGTTCATTGGCCTTATTACATTAGTTTATATCATTCACGTCACGAGCAAAATGTTTTCAGAATTACATGAAGTAGATCATCTGAGTTAATGGCTACTTTGTGATTCCTTTATGGCTGAAAATGAAACCTTAGGCGGCACAGTATTATTAGGGGAGCTCAATGAAATCTCATTATATGGCGATTATTATCCTCCCGCTTGAGTTGATGTATTTACATACCTAGATTATACAAATGCTTCCGGACAGAATGATGTAAACATCAAACATCCGTTTTGAAAATTCATTCCTGATTAACTTTTCTCAATTTGTGCCAATACTTGCGAAATGGTAAATGAATTAAGTTGACAATCATTCAATTCGGGTTAAATATTTATTGTTTCCAGTTTCACATAGAAAATTAAGCTGTTTTTTTACCCATAAAAGAAAGTCTTTGGCTGTCTTCGCTCTCAGCTTGATATCCATGTGATCGATCTGCTAGTACGTTGTTTGGATAATAATTCTCGATTTTTTACTTTCTTATGAGTTTTAATTATTTCTTTGGTGTTATATGATGAAGTTTCCATACATTTCAGTATCCATAAAGTGACTGAAAGGTAGCTTAATTCCCAACATTTTAACCAAAACAATTGAAGCATTGAAATATTTACAAATCTATCTAGTTGATTGCTTAATTACTAACAATAGGGCATTCTTGTGGTGATATTGATGTTTCAGATATCTGTGTACGCATGTGAAGAAGAATGGGCCAAGTGTAAACTGTTATAGCTAATCATATTCATATGTATTATGTAATTATACTAGTGAATGGGTTAGTTATCTACTCGTTTGACTAAATAGGATGGCATTTGATTTCTCCCGATCTAGCGTTGGCATTTGATGTAGTGAATAATTCCAGAACCCATGAATACGGTTTTTGATCCATGCTCTGAGATAGTAGGACAACGAAGGCCACTTGGACATTGACATTTACGGTCCACGAGGAATTCAGAAGACTTTTCGGTGATAGCTTTGCAGTAATCTCCAATTTCACACACAGATAACTAAATGAACATTAAAAAATATTTAATCATTTTAAAATCAAGTAAAATTGCATTCGTAATCCAATACAATATCAACCAGAAACTACAGCCACTCCTTGAATTGAAAAAGATATACCCATTGAAAATTCTATATCATTCTATATCATTGCCTGATTATTTTTAAGTTTTTGTTTTTAATTACAACAAATTCTCAGAGAAGGACTAAACGGTATTCTCATTCATTATTATTATCATCAGCAGACTTTAGCTCAGCACCAAGCACCAATACTTATAATATAGAGACTATATCTATTCGCGATGAGGCTATATAGGCTATAAGACAAAAAAATGTTCATAGCTTTACTAAACCATTACTAAACGTAAAACTTTTTTTGACCCTGAAATTTCATTTAAAGCGTTAAATTGTACAACATTTTTGAATGTTACTCTTTCCTTGCAATTAATTAATGCTGGCCGAATCTGGTGCAAACTTGAGAAATGAAAATATATTTAGTGGCAATCTGATAATGTGTTGCATTATTGTGAACTAGTGTTTTAGGCTGTCTAAACTTCCTGAAATTGGTGATATTAAAACTAAAAGCTTGTTTTCAATTAGCCACTAGCTTGTTGGAATATAGTCTAACGGTTGGCTGATATCAATTTATAACTAGTGACCGAAATAAATAGGCAAATTTAAATATTGACAATTTGACCATCTGTCGTTTTAGCTTGTAGTTTCTCCAAGCTTCATACAAAAGGCTGCAAAAGTAGAACACTTCCTATAATAACCAACGAACTATTGCCCTAAAGTGTGATTCATCGTTATATTCATCTCTATTGATTGCTACAGGCCACCGCTGACTCTTTTATAGCCACACACTGTAGGTAGTGACGTCTGTAGAAGTAATTTAATTCCAAACTAAATCATTAGCAAAGTCGTGTGATAATAACTAATGGTCTGACCGGTGCACATGTGTAAGTGACAATCATCATTTCAGATTCGGCATCCAAGTCCTCAAAATGCTGGTTGGCCATTACATAGTTGGAACCTTCAGGGCAAATGCAGTGAACGTAGTCTGATTTATCCAGAGTTTCTTCCGTCTCTTTGGAGAAAACCATGCGACTTGTATATGCAGTTTGTCCATTTCTGCATACGGAAACAGTAGGAGGGGCACCACAAAACTGTTTTATTCAACAACAAATAAAGTAATAAATTACAAGCATTCAGGCATAGTTCAGACTGCGAAGCTATTCAGTGACCAGCTTTTCATTTATATTTATACTATTCTGCTACCATTTTACGTTATCTTGGTCTTTGTTTTAATTCTATCACATTTATCACTATCAAATAAAATTGTCCATGAAAAAATAAATGGCGGATCAGATAAATTAACCATTTAATTGAGCGTTATCGCGGATTGAAATAATGGCTAATGGAATATTGAAAATGAAAAACTAGTAAATATTTATCTGGTCGATGCTATAAAACAGTGATAAAAGATGAATATATATGAATATGCAAATATCTATCGATAAAATAGCATTACATGCATGACATTGTCAAGGTTTGTAAATATTTTCACTTGTACTTAATTTGAATTGATGTGGGAGGTCTCCTTAGAAATTCTGCTCTGAATTCAATAACTATTTCCACTTGTAGGCTCTCACGCCTCTATATTCTGCTATTGTTCTATTTTATATCTTTTCCTCTTTGTTATGCGTGAGAGCTATTTACAATTCATTGCTTGCAAATATGGATTTGCAAATTCGGTTGTGTAAAATGATAGATGAACTATAAATACGAGACCTTTAAATCCTTAATGGTTTTTCCTCATCCCTAATAAATATCAACAACCTCAAAAACTATATACATGTACGATAGTACTATATAGACCATGATGTTTAGACAGAATCCACAAATTAGTCTTTCAGCGTCTAGGAAATATGACTGTCTTTGTATAAGTATGTTAATTTCCATAATATCAGTCTAATATTTACAGATATGTTCGTTGAACTGGCATGAGATGAAATTTTGGATCTACTTTTAATCGTGCCTGGTCCAGAGCATGTAAATGAGCTAGAATGTCACAATGACAGCGTAAAATATAATAAATGTTTCCAGAAGAATGAGAAAGCTAAAGAAATGTCATATAGTAAGATAAAAACAACAAAGCTCGTCTAATAATATTAACTTTTATTGTACCTCTACATATAAGTATTATGTTAGTATTTTGAAAAATTGGATGTAACCGATGTCACCAAGACAACTGTCAACTGCTTTTGTATGGCACAGAGAGTTGTTGACCAGACTGTAGGCCGTGTAGGCTAACACATAAATACAAGTAATCTATCAGATTCAGAAATGTCAGTCGGTCAGTAATATCAACGTCATTCGCTAAATGAGACTGCTGTACATGCAATATAATAAATTCTAAAACTACTGGTGTTTAGGGCCACCCTCTGTCTCTGATCTGCCTGTCTGTACTGTGTACTCCGATTTGATTAATTGTATATAAAATACTAATAGAACGATGATGTGAATTAATTGCGCACTTATGCAAGTTGTGTAGCCACTTCCATTTACAATTGCTGCATGTGGAGTATCCAGCAGTGTCACCGAAAATATTAATAAATTGATTATACTACATCAAACAAACATAACTACAGACGCTGTATCAATTAATCAGCGTCGAGGGATTAC
Organism: Tomocerus qinae; assembly: GCA_020055645.1. Classification (NCBI taxonomy): domain Eukaryota; kingdom Metazoa; phylum Arthropoda; class Collembola; order Entomobryomorpha; family Tomoceridae; genus Tomocerus; species Tomocerus qinae. The sequence continues at coordinate 15,519,318 of CM034548.1, read as the reverse complement.
TGCTTAATTGGACCAAGATTAATATGAGGTCTGTTTCACTTGTAATGTGTGCTAATTACACTGCATGATCGGTGTAGCACGTGCATAATTGAATTATTCTTAATATTGTACAGCAATCATATGATTTGTTTAAATCAAGTCTACTGTTGCGTAATAATAATCTATAAACTACAAATATCACTTAACCCCAAACCATTGGGATGATGTAAAGTAATATCAGAATTAACGAGACTGAGACAAATACATCATTTCAATTCGTAGTTCAAAAGTACTATGTACCTAATGAGTTGTATCATTATATGAAATACACATTCGCACTGTTAGTCTATATCTATATCAAAATAGCTTATAGCAAAGATAGAAGACTATTTAAACAGCTATACCTTGTACTGATCAGAGCCCTGAGTGACTGAATGTCCATCGACGGGATCCCAGACCATGGGGCATGAAAGAGATTCTCCAGGCGGACAAGCACATAGCTTTTGGTGATTTATACCACGAACATTTGCTTGTAGGTATCCACAGATTGCATCTCTCGAACAAAGGGGTAAAGCCTCAGACTGTTTCAAAAAATATCTCTTCATTATTCTACCCTCGGCTTTTTCTTTTTAGTAAACCATTTGTTTTTTATTGTCCATAGTTTTTAATAATTTATTTCCAAAACGGGAACCTACATACCTACCAATGTTTGAGGAAAAAATGGAAAATACATACCTATATAGGGATGACATAGTATTAACATGACCATAGGTATCATAAGGATATGGAAATGCTAATCTGTAGTATGCATAGTGAAGTGGCGTGACATTTCAGTTTACAACTAATTTTCGGATGAGATTATTCCCTGAACGATTGTACTAAGTCATCGTAGAGTATCAAAATGAAACCACAAACTCAAGTTTAATAATTTTTTTCATCTATCCTCCTCCGCAAAAATAGTTAAGTGTAAATTCGAGTCGGAATTAGCAACCAAATGTGGATATTATAATAGTTGGAAATCCTTGTGGGTGGCGATTGTGAAATGTCGTGCGTGACTTCCAGTTAAGTATGTAGGTCGATAATTAGTAGTGTTGAGATTAACTTTGTTAACGTCTATTTAATTTACTTTGCTGCCGTACCTACAAAGGGTGAAAATGTCTATTTGTGGATTGAGATTTAAGCATTCAAGGGAATAATGACATTGAAGGAATTCCTTTGATCCCTTTTCGGATGGACAGTGGAATGGAATCTGGAAATGTTTGGAGACTTTACATCATATGCCTAAATAGTTAGTACAGAATAATGCCAAACATCCCATAGCTCGTAATACTAGAAACCGAAGCATTAAAACCACAGCTGATCATATAGAAATATTGCTAACCAAAAGATGTTGAAGATAGATGATGTTACATTTTCACTACTGATATGTGAGATTGAATTTAAAAATAAATTTGGGATCGCCTAGACTAGACTACCCAATAAATCCTATATTGTCATTAAATTAATGCTGAAACGATTGTTAGCAATGTCATGTGCTTATCAGTGATTTCCCTATAGGTTTTGGAAGTATTTCCGTAAGTGATTTGTTTTCTCAACGTCCCCACCTTAGGGTGGAAAGGAACTGCCAAATTGTTGTACAAATAAAAGCTTGTATTTGACTTTGGTATTTTAAAATTATGAAAAACTAAGAAATGTTTTCAATTTCAAGACAAAACAAAGTTAAAGTGCTTCTAATGATTGCAGAGAATTGCATTCTCCAATAATCAATTAGCTTTATAAATAAATTTACTTTCCCTACATTTAAGTCTCATTTCACAATTACAAAGTTCAATTACAATATATGGACAAATCTTTGTTTATTTTGAATAGGAACTCGTGTGAATGGAAATGAACTGAAAATGATTTACCCTTCCGTTGAGATTGAATGCTACTTCGTTGGTATCCAAATAAGAATGCTGTTGTACGACTTTAGCTTGAATTGGAAGTATCTTGAGCGATGCCAGGATAAACAAGCAGAACAGCCAGATCGATGTTCTCACAGTCCAACCAGTTGAATACATCTTCGGAGTCTAACGAAGGACTTAACTGAATAGTACCCCCGAAATACATTACAATTACACGAAATCGGAGAGTAAGAAATGTCAAACACATTACCACTAAATTATACAAATACATGCAAGCATGTCTGGTTAATAATACCTATCTGCATGCATGTGGTCACGTAATAAGGCATAATACAGGGTTAGAGGAAAGTAACATATTTTAAATTTTCATGTAAGGTATTTCGGATTGAAATTTCTTGTTGTCTTTCTTAGGAGAGCAAGATTAACTGAAAGAACTTGCTTGAATATTTACACAGTCCTAGAATCTTGGATTCGTCTGTTAATTGAGAGGTGTTGGCAAAGCTCCAAAGAAAAGGTAGCCCATACTATAATTTACTACCTAAAAGTCTCCAATTATGAAAATCAAAATAAAACTTGACCTATCTTGAGTAAAGTTCAAGTGATTGTTTCATTTTTATTTCAGGTAAACTTTTCATATGCTTTGAATACTTTCATGAAACTGAAACTAGTTTGAGGCACCATTTTATGTTCCCTGTATTTCAGAAAGTTTAATAATGTTAATATGAGTCAGTAGCGAAGATTGCTTACTTTAAAATATTTCTCATGCTATCCCGTGGGTGACAAAATATGATTTGTTTCCGTAATAATTGCACAGCGTGTTAATAACTAATATACACCATTGTTAACTTTATAAAATCATGTTGTATGTTGCAATATGCAAAGACAAACAGTCTTTAACTTAAATCGATAACCCTGCATGCACAACACGTCATCAAGATAATAAATACCCAGAGTAACCCTAAATGAGTAACTTGAGAATCGGGGCAAACTGATCAGATTTATTATTTCTTTCTTCTTCTCCAAATAAGACAAGTTAGGGTGAGTTGAGACTTAAAGTAAATTACATGCAAAAATTGGAGTAGAAATGGAATAATGACAATAGATAATAATAGACATGGACAGTACTTAATAAGAATTCTAAAAAAACATTATTTTTTAGTATCAGAATTTTGATAAACATAACAGATCTAAATAAATAAATAATTCATGGAAAGCTAGTAGGGACGTACAACTTTTACAGATCAATTAATTAGGGTTAAAACGAGTTCAAAATTTTGTTTGTCGTGTAATTTTTTATATTTTGTAATCCCAATTGAGCTACTTGTGTGAAATAAGAAATTTTACTTATATTTAATTGATAGTTAGAAAAATTTGATTACCTGTGGATTAATAACGTTAACTGAGATCGTAGAATTGTTAAAACTGGAGGTTGTGTTTAGATTAGGCACAGTTGAGATTAGATTAAGATTGAGACTGTTGAATTAGATTAGTGAAGCACTGTGTACAAGTGGCTGTCTCAGTCTCAGTTGGAAGCTCCTACTGCTTTCGCAAGAGAAATGAAACGGGTAAAAGTAAATCATGGCTTTTAGTATGAGAGCATCCGACAAAAGTGTCCGACCAAAGTTCTGTTTGTGTTTCTAGCAAACGTGCTCCTAGCTCCAAAATCTTAATACTCAGAGTTGCAGGTTGAATGAGTATGGGTTGTTGTGGGTGGGTAGCTGTACAATAACACTTTATGTATGCATAAAACTATGCTTTCCCATTACACTCATATAGCCGCCTGGAGAAGAGATTGGGATAAATACGGATATAATACCCGTATTTATAAAGCTCCGAGGAAGTATTATCTGTCTGTTTTAGTTTCTGTTTTTGCGTCACTACGTTTGGTTATGTAGCAGGTGGCCAAATTCATTAAACAACCTTCCTAGATGTCTACTTACACGCTTTATCACCAAAGAATGACATTTTCCACATTACCACCGTTTGTTTCCCACCGTAGAGAAGTGCCCGCTACGATGAATCAACTACATTACATTTATACCTTAATAAATTAAAGGAATGTATCTGTATGTTATCAAAAAGTACAACTAACTCCTTGTGATAATAAAAATTCTAAAAAGTACTATACTATTTGCACTTCCTTTGCTTATTGTTTTAATTCTTGGGCCAAAGCTGTTGACTTCGTTGTTGGCAAATTCCTTTTCCAGAAATGTGATTACATCCACAGATTTTCTGTTGCCCTAAAACCTGTATTAACAACTTCTCTCTGGTTTTCATTATTTATAAGCGTAAGTAAAGGAGTTTCTGGTTAGTTTAAAAATTGTTTGTGAGAACTAACAGCCAGTCTAAAAATAAATTGCTTCGACAAATGTAATTTCAATTGCAATGGGTGGTACACCTAAATACGATCAACCTACGCAGAAACTGGAGAGTATAATATAAATTAATGGACTTCTGTTTCTGCTTTACTTCTGTTTTGGAATGATACATAGACATAAAAGCGGTGAAATGGATACATACAATACAGTAAGCCAAAATTATACCTCAACATAGCTTTTCTCCTATATCATTCTAACTCTTTATAAAAGTATCACCAATAAAATATTAAATTGTCCCTCACCGGTTTGTAAGATTTAGAAATATAAAATACGACAAAAACAGTCTACGTATCTGCAAATTATTACACTGGATGACCTGGGATAATGGTAAGAAAACTGAAAGTAGCTAGCAGTGCTATTGTCTGACATGTTTGCTACTCTTGACATTCTAGCCCCTCTGTATTAAAATAAAAGGAAAGAAATACAACACAATATGATATTACGCATGAAATAGTAGGGTGGATTCCTCTCACAGGAAATGAAGTTTAGGAATCCATAATACAATAATTTCACATCACTAAGCAAGCCTTTATTGTTTAATACAGTAAACATTACTACATAACGTTATGCATTTCTCTATATAACAAAATAAAACACTACGGTTATTTAAATTAAAAAATATAATATTTAGTCTTGTAATTTTTAAACTATTTAGTACCTAAGCGAGTTTCAACACTGACACTATTTAAGTTTACAGCAACAATGCATGACAAGTGCAAAGACAGACACATTAAAACCTATCTAATTTTATCACTAAGTTAACGACAAATGCAATTGACTGTACTCATTAAATATTTATACCACTAAGTTTGTAAATCAATTTGAAGATCATCATCTTGATTGTTCACTAGATTTTCTGGCACCCCTTCTTTTGTATTTATGTCAATCTTTCTGAAAATAAACCAATCGTCAAAATAGTAAACAATTTATATAAGGAAAGATATTTCGCAAATATACAATTTGCGATATATTTATCAATTCTAATCATATTTGCCATAAAAGTACTTGCCTTGGCCACCGTTGCGTTCTATTTGCCAATTTAGACGCTTGACATTTGTACGACAATGATGGTTCCACAAACTGTTCGTTGGCAAATCTCAAGTATCCTTCCCGAACATCAATTGGTAAAACCTGCTTATATCGTTCTTCGGTAAAACTCCGACTTTTATTTTTTATCTGAAATGAGTGTCAAAAAATTATTACTTTGTAGTATTAATAATAGCAATACAGATAGAAAGAAATTCAATAATTAAAATAGTTTTCACTTATAATAATAAATTTCAAAGTGAAAACATTTATATGAAAACAATAATGATAATATTATAATATTTCCATTTCATACAAGAACGCCTAAGATTAATTAATAATGGCGTAAAATTGTACCCTGTTTAAACGCATTGCATGTAACTCCCCAGCTTGAACTAATATTTCTGAAACACTTTGCAGACCAAAACATCTTTTTTTCTATATTCAAAAAACAAGAAAAAATAATTAAATAATTTTGACAATTATAAAATAGAAAATCAAATCCAGGGATATGTATTTACATAAAATGCAGGATCGGACATGCAAGTATCTGGGTTTAGTCCTCGATTGTCAACGACGCGTTCGTAAGAATTAATTGATATCCTTTCAGACCGTACAAGAAGAGCCATATTCATTAATTCTGCAACGATTTCATATGTAAGGAATCCTAAAATGTCGACGAAAGCAAGACTGAGAGGTACTCTTGAATGGATATTATCTACGACCCACTCAGCAAGTCGGGGCATTCTTTTCGCAAAGGATACTGATCTTGCCTTTGAGAACATAAGAAATTTCGGCATACAAAGTCTTTGAATAATTCTGTCTGCTCGTAATTCGCAATCAGTCAATGTTGATTCTGGACCATGTTCGAATAATCTGATATACTCGCCAGTTTCATCTATTTCCTCAGCAATTTCCCTAAGTTCAGCCCCATAAGTTTCAGCACGTTTTTTGGCTTTTGGAGTAGTTGAGGGTTTATTTGGAATTTTGTGCTTTTCTCTCGATCCTATAGTATAATCATCAGTTAAACCAGAAATATTAATTTAGATACATAATATAAAAGTAATTAAAAGTGTGCACTCATTACTAAAGTATCGGAACAGTCTTCCAACACGTTGCTTTTCTCTCCGAAGTGTAAAAATTGCTTCTCTAAAATGTAAAGTTGTTGCTTTTGTTGATAATGCAGCTAATTCGCAAAGGTATACAAAACCATTAAGTTCTTCTCTGACGATTACTTCCATCATTTTCACTGAATCAGGATTAGGATATTCGCTATCTCCAAATGCGTGCATAATGTTTCTAATATCTATTAAAATGTAATAAAAATATTATGTAAAATCCCAACAATTAAATGTTATAAATATTAGCAATAAGTAGTTTACCGAATCCAAAATCATAAAATTCATCATCATAGTTTGGCGCAGATGGAGTAGTTGCGGTGGCAGTAGCTGAAGTGCCTGTGGATGCTTCAGGCTTATTCGAAGTTGAAGTGACAATGGGTTGAAAAATGGGAGTAGTATTACTGATCTGCATAGAACGTGGCAGTGGACTAATTTCGTAAGGATCAACACCAATCTGTGATAAACTTATAATCCTTGTTCCGACTTCTGGTGGTAATGGGGGATCCCCCTCTGGATCTGTAGACAACGGTGTAGTTTCTTCAGATGTATCAGATGCCGACGATTCATTTGATTTGCTTGTGGGGGATTCCTTTGCTTTGTCTTTAGATTTACTTTTAGATTTGCTTTTGGATTTTCTTGAAGAACGGAGTTGTCTTAACATTTCCTGAGATGTACATGGCTCTGGCTCTTTAAATTGGAAAGGTATAGGAGACGGCGGAACGAAACTATGTAATTCCGCAGAGGTTGAAGCCAACGTCTCTTTTACAAACGAAGAAACAATGGGAGTTGTAGTTATCTGCGTGACATTTGTAGTTGCAGTTGACGAAGAATTACACGCGTTCATAGTGGAATGAAAAGTTAGGAAAGCATTGGTTGCGGAAACTTCGTTCAGGTTATTATGACACAATAGCGTAATACTATCATTTGGTACCATGTGCATGTTGACTAAACTTTCAGGTATTATTTGAACACCGAACAGCCCAACTTGTGTAGTTGATACATCCGGTTGGATATTATGTACATCCGGTTGGATAGTATATACATCCGGTTGGATATTATATACATCCGGTTGGATATTATATACATCCGGTTGGATATTATATACATCCGGTTGGATATTATGTACATCGGGTTGGGTATTATTTAAATCCTGTTGGGTATTATTTAAATCCTGTTGGGTATTATTTAAATCCTGTTGGGTATTATATAAATCCTGTTGGGTATTATTTAAATCCTGTTGGGTATTATATAAATCCTGTTGGGTATTATTTAAATCCTGTTGGGTATTATTTAAATCCGGTTGGGTATTATTTGAATCAGGTTGGGTATTATTTGAATCAGGTTGGGTATTATTTAAATCCTGTTGGGTATTATTTAAATCCGGTTGGGTATTATTTAAATCCGATTGTGTATTATTTACATCCGGTTGGATATTAGTTGTGTTTTGAACGCCAGGATCGGAAAACCATGCAGCGCGTTTCAATTTTCTCTCTTCTGCTCTAGCAAACTTATCAAATTCGCCCGTATACTCAATTATGTCTTCACAGATATGTTCCGTCTCCAGCTCAGGTGTATCATCTTCATGAATTCCTTTGTTTTTCCTAATGATATTATATTTAAAATCATATCGGGGAGGAGAATATCTTGGAAGAATAAACGGAGTTTCTTCTTCTTTTTCTTCTGGTTCTACAGGGCGACAATGTACTTTTTTAAGTACTACTTTAGGAAGTAAAGTTTTTCTGATAATTAGCTTCGACGGTTTGGAAATTTGTATTTTTTTATTAATAGCCGCTGCTCCATCTTTGTAAATAAACAAAGGTTCCTTCCCGTCAACTTTGATGGATGGTACCAAGCTACATCCCGGATAAATTACTTTTCTTCTTTTAGTTCCATTGGCCTTCCTTGTTATACGATTAACAGACACATTCTTTAACTTGGACTTATCAAAAGGTAAAGAGGATTTAGTCTTAGCTTTATCCAAAGCTACGAGTCTTTTGAGATATCTTAACTTTTTTGCTTGGGATAGAGTTATAGGAATTTTTTCCTGACCAAATTTAAGAATGACCTTTGCTGGAGGTCCAGCTGATTTCGGCTTTGAGGGAGCGGCCTTGGTTTTTGCTGGTAATGGAGTTTCAGGAATTTTTTCCTGACCAGAATTAAGAGTGATCTTTGGTGGAGGTTCAGCTGATTTCGGCTTTGAGGGAGCTGCCTTGGTTTTAGCTTTTAATGGAGTTATAGGAATTTTTTCCTGACCAGAATTAAGAAAGTCCTTTGCTGGAGTCACAGCTGATTTTCTTTTTGAGGCAACGGCCTTCATTATTGCTTGTATGGGAGTTATTGGAATTTTTTCCTGACCAGAAGTAAGAGTGTTCTTCGCTGAAGTCAAAGTTGATTTTCTCTTTGAGACAGCGACCTTGGGTATTGTTTGTAATGGAGTTATAGGAATTTTTTCCTGACCAGAATTAAGAGTGTTTTTTACTGGAGCCACAGCTGATTTTCTCTTTGAGGGAGCTGCCTTCATTATAGCTTGTAATGGAGTTATTGGAATTTTTTCCTGACCAGAATTAAGAGTGTTCTTCGCTGGAGTAACAGCTGATTTTCTCTTTGAGGGAGCGGCCTTCATTATTGCTTGTAATGGAGTTATAGGAATTGTTTTCTTACCAGAATTGAGAGTGTTCTTTGCTGGAGTCGCCGCTGATTTTCTCTTTAAGGGAGCGGCCTTGGTTGTTGCTTGTAATGGAGTTATAGGAATTTTTTTCTGACCAGAATTGAGAGTGTTCTTTGCTGGGGTCGCCGCTGATTTTTTCTTTGAGGGAGCGGCCTTGGTTTGTGCTTGTTTTTCCCCAACTTTTGGTAAATATGTGGTTGAATTCGGCTTATCTACATCGTTTGGGCCGTCCGGTTTCGTTAAATCAATAGTAATAGGTTTAATAAAAGTGAAATTCGTTTTTTGACATCTTATTTGACTATCATTTGCTTTTGTAACACAGCTTGTGTTTTTAGATGGCGATGCCGTCATTAATGTTTGAGTGGCAGGTTTAGGAACAATAGTGAGAGGTATGGTAGACAATGTGTTAGATCTTAGTAAATGGTTATCTGGTAAATTGTACTTAATAGACTTCATTTCTGGTCGCGTTTGAGAAATAATTGGCTCATCTCGTTTGTTCAAAGTAGTTGATGAGGATACTGATTTAGCCGTTGAAATTGCAAATGTTGTATTCGAACGCCCAACAGCTGGTGAATAAAATACGTTATTTACTCTGCATTCTGGATTTGGAGCCATTTGAAAGGTCTTTAGTGATGAATTAGAAGTCACCATAGTTGACACTTCTTTAGATGTAATTCTCTGGGTCGTAAGAGTTGTAGGTAACCTTTCAGGACCAGTTTGTGATGCATTTATTTGCGTGCTCCAAGTCTCCTTTGAATACTCTGTAACGCATCTTGTTTGTACGGAGTACTGATTTGATACTGAGTACAATGGCACCCCTTTTAAGCCTACTTCATTTGTGGTATTATAGCGGGTATTAGTAGAAGTTATGTTGCTGCTAGTGGCAGTGGCAGTGACGCTTCTAGATGTTGCATTAGATTTTTTGGAGGAAGAAGATCTACTCCGAGATCCCTTAGAACTCCTACTTCCTGACGATGAACTCATTTTTATCTGTCAGAATGAAAGGAATCAATATTTTAATCGTTTGATAGTTTGATTAATAGTTAAATAATAATAATTAAAATATATTATTATACTACTCACTGGTTCAATAGTCAGTTTTCAGTCATTGTAATCCATAATGTTTAAAAGGGGGAATTTTTAATTTTTAGTTATCATTTCAGAAAACCAACAGCAGAAAATCCGTCAAATTAGATTGTTAGATCATTTATTTCAGTCGTTTTGCTTTATTAACCTTTTTCCAGGCGCTTTTGACTTTCAGTACGTAGTACGTAATGCCAACACCTTAAATTGTAGGTACCTAAAACACAACATGTGTCATTAAGAGTAATAACACAATATAACAATAAAGGAAAGCCTAAAGACTTTTGCACCTGATGACCAAATTAAAAAAACTGTTTGAAGTTGTGATGTTGAAAATTTTAAACGGTGACAACTCTACAAACGTGTAGTCATGTAAATAAAGAAAGTTACAATAAAAGCACATTCATTGACACTGTGGTGTGTACAAGTAAACGGTCTGTTATATAAGTATACAACCGTGACCGTGACTGTTATTTACCTCTTTTTAGTTGCAGCTCTGTCGTAAAAGTATATTTGTAATAAAACAAAGGTAAATAGGACGCAGATGTATCGAAAATTCTGTTTCCAGCCTAATTTAGATAACTGAAAACGCCGTTTTGCTCCTGATCCGAATTTTCCAAACTTTATTCCAGTTACAGACTAGCATAGCACCTAGCACTTGGCATTAGCACTCTAGACTTGCAATGGGTTAAGAAATAAAATCCCGCACATTCGTAGGAAGGAAAACTATTTGTTGGCGATTAAATCCGCGAAATTCAAACTTCATGGAGAACACCGACAATCATTTTTCTGTAAATCCACGAGATTTGTTATTGGGTTTTCAGCTTTTGGCTTTGTGCTGATCAAAAATCTTAATTTTTAAATCTTTTTATTGTAAACATGCAAAGTTCGGCGATTTGGAAGATTTATAATTTAAGGGAACTTGCGTAAGTGGTTTGAACTTTGTTCAAAAATGTTGGTGAACATTTAATTATTTCATATTCAAAATCTAATATCTTTTGTTGTAGGAAAACATCTTCGGCGAGAATCAGCATTGCTAGTCATTACAAGTACAACACAGATGCAGCAAAATTTGAAAAACGTCATCAAAACAACAACCCACAAAATAGCCATGCACAAAGTCAAAAGAAAAAAGTTTCTATCAATATACCCAGAAAAATTGAACGAAGCGATACTGACATTCTAAAAGTAGTTTAAATTTGTAAAATCTCGTATTTTTCTCGCTGTGCATGGCAATCAATCTAGTCCAATAAGGATTTAGAATTGATCCCAATTGATTTTCTTAGATTACTACACTGCAAATTTCATATTTTACTGCTTTGGTTTGAATTTCTATTTGGTGTTTGTGTTTCTTCATGCTTATTCATTGTTCACTTGTTAAAATTTGATTTTATTTCTTTTCCTACAGGCATTAGCCAGTACAATTGGAAGGGATTACACTGCACCTCATTACCGTTACCACGACGATCCTTACTTAATACCTATGTCCAACATGGCAAAACGAAGTTTTGCTCTTTCTAAAGAATCTGGCAAGAAAGCTGCTAAATGGATTCTACAGGAGCACGCAGATCTATTCAATCATCGTGTTGCAGATCCACCAATTGAGGTCGACACTTTTAAAAGTCAAATAGTAATTAATATTTTTCATTTCTTATTTGTATGTGTAACAATGGAATCTTAAATATTCGTAGGCATTTTTCCCAAAGCCCACATACTCAGCTGAACATGATGTTAACCAATCCGATTTAAAGTCTTGTATTGATAATGTACAACTTTCAGAGGCCATCAAAGTATATCAAATATTAATTCAAAATAAAACAGGTTTGATCTCACTCATTTCTCAGATTTTTATTACATGTGATTAACATATTAATGGACTATTAACTATAGATTGTGGTAATTAATTGTCTGTACGTTTTAGATATTGACAGAGATCTAAAACAATCTCTGCTGGAATTAATTTGCTACTACAATGAAACTGAACCCCTTGACGAGGAATGGATTGAGGAGCGGTGGTACAGAACCGGAATGCTGGCCAGAGAAAAGCAAAAGAACTCATGGAGGTGAGACCATAATAATATTGATTTTAGCATTTGAAGATTCTACTATATTGAAGGATATCTCAATATTAATAATATACTTCATGTACGCATCCAGAGAAAATGGAATTGCTGAACAGATATTTCAAGAACTAGAACCTCAGAGTGCTGCTGCATATTGTGCTTTAATCAGAGGAAGGGCAAAGTATTACCAGGTAGTGATTGGCTTTAAATAAAGGATTGTCAATGCTGAATACGTTCATTAAAAATTGCATTTTTACATCTTTATTGCAGGCTGAAAAGGCTTGGCAGCTTTATAAAGAAGCAGAGTCAAAGGAACTGCCTATCGATGTTGAAACCTTCAATTCTTTAATTAGAATTGTAAATTTCCTTCGTGAAAACAGTGACATGAGATGGCAATTGACTGAGGTGATTTGCACTAGTGATATTTGTATGACTACGTCGTTGGTTGGCTATGGGCCATGGGCTTACTAATTGTGTACGCCGTGTTAATTATATCATTTGAGTGTATAGTCATATCTAAAAATCATATGTTGTATTGTTTATACTTAGGAAATTTTATCGGACATGGAGAAAGCCGCAGTAAAACCAAACGTGGCGACTCTCAATTCCGTATTAGAAATGCTAAGTACCTTTGGAAATATTCGCCAAGGAAAAGGGTTGGCTATGAAAGTCATTGCAGAATTCAAGAAGTTGGACATCGAACCATCTTTGGCATCCTACTATAATTTATTAATCACACATTGCAAAGAAAGTAATTGTAGATATATTTGCCATATTATACCTTTTTAGCGACTTTGAAATAGCTACCTAAAAGACATATTTACATAATTTGATTTAGGGGGCCCTACCAGTTCAATATTAGTTGATATCCTAGAGCACATAGAGGGAAAGACTTTTCAGATTCAGGATCCGAAGGATACGTTTTTCTTCGTTACAGCTATGGATGTATGTCGAAATCATTTGCAGGATCTTGATTTGGCCATAAAAGTTGATACGCTTCTTCACGTTGGGAATAATTATGATCTTATTGGAGATTCATTTAAGGAATCCATTTATTAGTGAGTTATTCCCTCTGATTTTCATACAAACATATTAGTTATTTGATCCATATGATTCAAGGCAGTTAATACCCTTCGTTTCCATGATGTTATAGTCGGCATTTCGTGTCCCTTAAATGCAATTATGAAACATTTGACACGTTTATGGAGTTTTACAACAAAATTGTTCCAAACATTTATACACCAGAACCTGGAATAATGGAGGTAATGTTATTTAATGTCCGTTGATCACCTTTAGCACAAGTATGTAAGAAATTGTAACTAATTTTTTGAATATGCAGGAAATTTTAAGCTCTTTGCATTTAAATGGAGCGATTCAGTACTTGGAACAACTATGGTCCGATATGGTTATTTTTGACCAAACTAATAGAGAAAATCTACTCGCTCTTATGCTTCAAGCAATAGCTACCAATTATCCAGATGCTACAGACTCGGATTTTTTGCGGTTATCTCGGAGCTTCACTAATATCAGCTGGAGAATATGGGAAATTATAGAATTCTGGGACGAGGATAAACCTAGAACTATAAACTGGAACGGTAAAATGCTTGGAGATTTGCTTGTGATCCAAGTGAAGGCTGGCGAGTTTGAGCGGGCGGAAGAAATAATGAAGAAACTGCTGCGATCTTCACATGACGTTGTTGGCATTCCCAGTTTGGAGTCTTTACAAATGTTTCTGAAAGAAGCAATGATACGGCAGAGTTCTCCTACGGCATTGGTAAGATGTTTTACAATTATGTTATGAGAAACTTAACAAATGACAACGTAATGCAAAGGTTTTGATTAGGCTTTGGCGGTAAATAACGTTTTTATTTTTCAGCTGTGTATTCAATACCTCAGTGATGCTGGATTCCCTGAAGTAGTAGATCTCGCTCAAGAAGTTTACTCTAAAGTTGAAATGGACTCTAGCCAAATTAGTAAGCTGAGTAATATTGTAGGATTTGATGTCACAAAGAACAAAAGTCATTTAAAGTTAGCTTCAAATGTTCAAGAAATTACTTCATGAACCTTACTTTCTAATCTAGTAATGTTTTAAATATTACCTTCCTCATACCATTCAATTGTTTAATGTTATTCATGCGGCTATTTCGTACATTAAATGCTATTTAGTTACATGCAATACGCAACTATATACAGTTTTACAATGTTATCTCAATAAATATACAGAAACTAGCAACGAGTTTGTTATGAATTGGTCTGTCTTGAATCATGTCTCATGATTATTATTTTCTGTCATTACCACTATGTGCTCCATTTATGCATACAGCTAGATTCCTGGAGTTAAATAATCGGTCTCTATAAAAATGAAGTTGTTATAATATAATCAAGGAATGTATGCCCCAATATTTTCACAATAGGTATTCCAATAAGTAATTAAAAAACAATGACAAAAATTAAATTATCGTAACTACCTCGCAATTACCCTTAAAATTAATTACACATGGTTTTATTAAACTTCTTGAAGGATTTTACACATTTTGTACTGAACTACACTACGATCATTTTTAACTAGCCTAAATTCCGAAAAATTGTAATCGATGGAACACAAGCGTCCACTACCTACACTACATCATTATAAGACGATGTAAAAATACATTATATATGTTTAACCAACAAAAAATTATTTATGCTAATAAATAATGTAAGTAGTAAGTAACATTGGCAAGTACGTATAGCAAAAGGGTTGAATAGCAAAAATATTTAACTAGCAACATTTCATTTGCAACATTTTTCTTAATTATTAATTTTAATGCTTATACGAATAATTCGTATTAATTGAATTTGGAAGGTGTAACAATCTCAAATTAACTAAAACAATTTCTACTCGGCTGTTGAAGCCATGATAATTTTTTCTAGTATTGAAAGAGATTCAGGTTCCGAGTTGGACGTCGAGGTTCGTGAACTTTTAGGCATCCCAGAAGGCATTTCTTTCCACAAATGATTTCGCGGAAATCTACAGCAAACAATTTTGAAGATTAATAGGGACATATATATAATCAAACAAAGCATTAACTTCTACTACTACAGACGCATCTTCCTACTATCAACTACTATTTCAAGCATATTTTATACATTAAACGCTAGAGCACAAAATGCCAAGATAAATAAGGAGAATGATTAAAAGCATGAAATTAAAGATTAAAAACTATACACTCACTCGCAACAAAAACCACGGTAGATCTCACAGCAGTATTTACTCTTCATGGGACGGGTACACTTGCACTCACAGTTGACGCCATTCATGTCAATCATCAGTAAAAAAAGCACGAAAATAATTGTTTCACTTGATTTAGATTTCATTTTTAGCAATGCCGGAAGCTCTTGATCAGGTAGGTAATGGTAATTATATTATACAATTAAAGCCCAAACAGTTTAAGTGGTGCGAAGAATATTCTTTAGAGTAAAGTGATTTTACAAAATTGGCCTATCAATATTTTACAAAGTGTTTCAGGTTTACTGGTCCAATAGCATATCATTACTTCGGCTATCAGAACGTACATGGTTTGAAGTTGGATGTAGGTCGTAAATATCACTTAAATAATACTTGGAATTTTTCTGTTGTCCTGAAGTAACCTTTACTTAAGTACATAGGTACTAATATCATTGTAATTGAGCTTGATAATTCATCAGTTCATATTAAATTTATACTACTGTACTGTAATTAGCAATGCATCACACTTATATTAACATATAATAGCACAAGGAGTCTTTAGTCTTTTATGTAGTCTAACTTACTTAGAGTCTAAATTACAGGACATAATACTTTATTATCTTTGGGGCATAATCATCATTGAAATGTATAGATACATATATATATATATATATATATATAGCTTATTTATAATGTATAACAATGTAATTAATTAACAGACTGGCATTTCTGACTATTAAGTTTATACAATACTATAGATAATTTTATTCAAAATCAGTACTGGTAACCTATCATTAAGATACCGAACTACACAACGACAGAATTATGGTTGGCTCTGCATAAATGTGCGTAAGCCGATATACAACCTTTATGAATTTAGATATGCGACGGAGTCGACTGTGAAGTATACTTTAATTAAAAGGTGATCGCAAGGTTTTCTTGAACTTGAGCTTTTAACCTCTATTGTTTTCATTTCTGAAGATCCTTCCTTATCTGCCGAGCTACTATACTGGAGTTGTCTTTTTTTAGACACTTATATCTATAATTTGCCACTTTAACAAACCTAACCTAATGAAGGTAAAAAAGTTTTAAATGAAATGTATTGTATAGTATAGCATATTATAGTATGTGAAGTAGTACAGAAATGATTATTTTGCTATCTGAACAAAACTAAACCTAATTGAAATAAGTAACTGATAGGATATATATCTCACACAAGTGAATCGACACAATGAGACCAAAGTTAAAGGAGAGAATTTTGACTTTTGAGAATGATTCCTATAATTCCTAACTATCCGGAACTCTTGAATACTCTCCGGCTGAATTCTTCGACTCTAAAAAATAAAAGCAAAAGTAATCTCAATTAAAAATTTTTTGCACAAAAGTTCAGATGGGAGATGGGATAGTTTCATTTCCATCAATCTCCCATTATGCATGTTGATTTTCATTACCATTAAACTGAACAGTGAACATATGTTATAATAATGTGACAATTTATCAAAATGACAAAATTTTAGGGAGATGAAAATTATAAAATGAATTGGGGTAGCTAATAACAGAAAATATTGACACTTACTTAGTAGGTTTGCATTTAATCACAGAAATAACGTTACGACTTGCTACCGAACTACGAGTTCGGTAAGCAATGCTATCTGCTAATAAAGAAAATATTTCAGAGATCATGTCGCTCACTTTTACAAAGTTATTTATTTGAATTGGTAACAAAATTACCAGCTTTTTCTTGTTTTTTTACTAGAACTCGTTTTCTCCCTTTTCTATGTGACCATGGTGTGCCAGAATTATTGTATCCTAATTCCCATTTTAATCCCGCTTTGTGCCTTCGTTCAAATTCTGAATCATCCAAGTTCTCTTCCAACTCGTCCTGTCCACAGAATCATGAATCGATTAGTACAGAAATAATAATGTAGTATTTACATCGTCAACAGTCTATCTTTTTACGGCTTAATTGTAAGGAGTGTAAAAATATTTATTTTGGCAGTAGAAATAAATCTCTTCTGCAGTTTTTTAAAGGCAAGAAATGTTAATTTTAAAGGCCGTCAAAACAAATACGATTTGGATATAGAACCATTAGTCAATGAAGTCATACAAAAATGATTTCTATTTAGCCAAAATTGAATCACAAATGCAATTCAATAGTCAAGTAACAATAGAAAATGCATACCATACCAAACAAACTGAAGGCTCAAATTCTAATATACGGAAACTGTAAAATAAAGATATAGTAAATAGTATTGTACTAAAGGATTAGTAATTAATATTTTTCTTGGTTTTCAAATTTTATAACCATAACTATCAAATATATTTCATAAAATACCTTGGAGTTTTAACTTCAACAGCACCTTCAATTATTTCACATCCACTTATTTCCGCCATTTCCCTAGTTTTCCTTCTGGTCATCATTTTTCTTAATTATAATTATTATTAAGCTTTGTAATTATCAGGCAAATCTGAAATTCGTGTTCGATTGCTGGTCAGCAGTATCAGCAGCGGCGATCTTGGTCACACAGGGTAGGACACAGACGCAGACAGCTATTCTATTTATCTATTCTATCATACACAGATGAGATTTTCAGTCGAGACTTCTCCAGGTCACGGTATACTGCTGTATCCTGCAATTTTGTCTTACTTCTAGAATGCCTTGACTTAGGTCACTTGACAACATGGCAACTAATTACCAAGTTATGATTTGATTGTTGTTGCTTTGATTCAGTCTAGTCTATATCAGTCTAGTCTATCTGCTAGAATATAGTTAGCATAATATAGTAAAGGCATTGTTATTTTTACCCGGGCTGGACGCTACAAATACATGAGTTATCATTCTACTTAGTATACTGCATGCTGCAGGATTTTAATACATGCATATTCATATAAATTAAGACATTGATTTGCAAAATGGAATTTCAGTTTTAGACTGCATATCATTAGATGTAAGTAGTATCTACAAATAAAGAACAATGTTAGGGCACATTACATCATTACATGTCGGTATCATAATATGTAATGTAAATAAACTAGAAATAAAGAATAATTGCGCAAAATGTATTTGCAGATATAGTTAGTTAGTGCTTAAGGCTGCCTCTGCTATCACGTGGTGTTAGTTGTAAATCATGAAACTTGGTCGACTAGCAAGTAGTTGTAGTAGAATATCAATATGTGAATACTATTTTCTAGCGTTGTCTATTTTATTACGACATCATAGATTTTAGCTAATTGACTCTTCTCATTTCATGCATTTGAATAGCTGAATTTCCAAAATCCAAGTTTGTCATCGTATCGTAGGAAGTTAAAATTGGTCTCAAAAACGAGCAAGAATTTAACGGGGTGTGTAAGGCTTCTTTTTAGAAACTCTTATCGTTAACTATTTTAAAAACTGAGCTGCACAATGTGAGACGTCTAAACTTTCATTCTAGACCCCAAAGGGGCTGAAAACCCAATTCGGCTATCTTTTGAAATGAGCCCAGAAACTGGAAACGCGTGCTAGCTGAGGCAGCCTTAAACACATCAAAGTAGCAGAGGAGCAAGACTTGTAGCATGAGGACGATAGTGGGAGAAAGTTAGAGTTAGTCGCGTGGCTCCTTAACGTGGAATTTGTATATAAATATGGATGGGCTTTAGCATAAAGTGTATTTAGTGAAAGGAGGTCGGAGAATCTTTTTAGGCTAAGCTTGTTACGCTGTTATTTTGTAAGTGTAAATCGAGTAAATGTGAGTATCGAATTTTACGGGGACTACGATACGGATGGTTTGATTTGGCACTACTGTGCTGTAGACTGTTATGTAGTAGCGTAGTAGTGTAAAAGAAACTTAGATAAACTATAATAGAGACGTTTATAATAGTAAAAGCGTAAACGTTTTCGTACGTGCAATAGAATACAGCACGTTCTGTTTACTGACAAAAACGATTGGAGCGGACTACCTCAATATTTAGACAGATTATTTCCTGTTAAGTCTGTTCTAAGTAAGTCTATTATTTAAGCCACAGAATTTTAAAATATACTATAATTTAGAAGCTTAAAACAACTATATTTTTCTGAAGGTAATCTTAATACAATAAAAGCCATCACCAGCTTTAAAAGATTTACTGCTAAACTAAATTGGTAATGATGCCCCGATTGGTGGCTAGAATCGTTACTAATAGACAAACGCAAAGTGGGACATGTGTATGGTATTCTGACAGTATGTGGATCGGTATGTTTGTCCGTATCTTTTTGTAATGATTAGGCTACCAGAACTGCTTTTGAACTTCAAAAACTGTAAGCATCAAAAATTGGTCTACCAACATTACCGGTCTATAGATGAATTTCGGGGTACTCCGCAGTCGCTAGAAGTTAATTCCAATATATTTCTGGCACATTGTGTTAGGTTTGCCACTAGTAACTTTTTTTACTACCATTTAAATATCTAGATAGTAAATTAGTATTAATTTATTTGATAAATTATGTTGACATATAATTTTCAACCGTTAAATCCTGTAACACAATAGTTAACATGTAAATAATTATTCTTAATATTGTATCATATTACCCCTTGAAAATATTTTCAATAAAAATGAAAACATAAATCTAAATTTGCATATACGTGACATTATTCGGCGATAAATACATTTTCAATGTTTCTTTAAGTTGTACACGTTGATCGGGATACATTTTTCGTGAGTCTCAAATGAGAAAAATGTGGTCTATATAGCACGGAGTATGGTATACATACGCTACTCTACTAAAGCTTCGTAATGTCTGCGTGTGACTTGCTGGCTCTACTCGTCCGGCTACTACTACTACAGTCTGACAATGCTGACATGTTTCATTGGGTTACCCAATGTCATAATAGGAGTAGGAAACATGAAAGGCAAAGGAGAAAGCACTTGCTCAGCTAACTAACTAACAATGAGCTACTTTCTATACATTTTCTCCCAATCCGTCATTTTGTGCTAGCATTATCAATGCATGAGTGAAAAACGTAGCTGTATGTGTATTTCAATGCATATTGTTAGTTTATCTACGGGGTACATAATAAGCAAATTTAAATAGCTATACAGTTGTATGTATTTAGTATTGCATGCATATACAAGTCGATATCCAACTTTGTTAGGATAGAGCCTTCTCTGTCATATTTCCTTATAATGATACAGAACCGATACGTTCCAGTAATATGATTTGGCTTTGGTATGGCCAATTGGAGTTGATGGTATAGATTTGAGTTGAGGTTGACGGAATTGATGGCCAAAGTGAAATCCAGTAAACAGTTCCACACTGATTCTCGTCACACGTTCAAGTCCAGTCAGTCAGTCTTCTCTCCCACGTATTATATTAACGACTGGACAGTTTCTCTCCGTCCGGACTTTTCTGGGAGTGAAAGTATTAAGTAGCCTAGTAGACAGTGACAAATATACATGGAAATTGAATTTAAGTGTCATTCATACATAGTCCTATCGTTCTCTTTGCATTTGCTCTAAATGTACCAGAGGTCGATAAATAGCGATGACGATTAGGTAATCATCCTTTAAACTTTTAAACACAATAAGAAACAATACGTGGCGTTTGCTTTCACAGTCTTCGGTTTTCTCTCGACTCATGAAATCCCATGCCACTTACTTTTAATACACGACATCAACCGCAGCACAAGGACACGACAAATACTTGCGGCCTTTATACATGCTATAAATCACTAGTATATGTACTACATAATTATAAACATTTGTGACTCTAGTGTGTACACTACAGTTTTATTCTACTTTCTATTGTGAACGCATCAGTGAGTCTAAACCGATAATTATCTCTCAGATAGATGGCTAACTGTTAATTGCTTCTATCATGCTAAACTTAAACTTTACTGCGACTAGAAACTCCAAACTATTGTATTGTTGGGCTTCTGTCTAATAACTCACGTTTCGTGTCCACTACAAGTGAGTCCAACAATTCTCCTACGTTTCTAATTAATATACATTTCTAAGTAAACTACTCTTAGCGAGCTACAAAATAAAAAAAGCAAATAATCAAATTTAGAACATATAAAAAAATCGACATTTAGAAATCCTTAGCCAAGACACAGCAAAAACACACTTTGATTTATTGCCAAATTATTTTCTGTTTAACTCCTTTCAACTAGCACAAACCAAACCGACCATTTACTGCTAAGCATGAACTGAATTACGTATTCAGCACGAAATGTAGTAATTTATTCACGATATTTTAACAACAAAGCAGACATACCGTGAATATAGTAAACTTTTCCAATAAAATTGATATGTCCTTTTTTTACTGATAGCCTGATAACAACGTAGTGACGCAGAAATATGACACAAACTAATGCTGATATTATTTCAGAGTGAAATTCGGTGCTTTTGGAATAACTAAGACAATTAGTGCAGCTACTGACATATTGAAAATACTATAAATCTAGTAAGTTCTTTTCATTTTTTATTTAGTCATTCAGTGTTATATCACTAAAACTAGAGTAGGTATCTCCTCCAACTTAGACAACAATAAACTCAATATTAAGCAGTGGGTTACATACTGAAAAAACTAAATCTGCTTATAGTAGGTTCGAAACGGAATAAAAAATATGGACAGTATAACTTCTTTGTATGAATAGACTATTCCAGAATTCATGTAAATACCTAACTTTAAACTGTTTCTGATGAGACGATGGGATGGGGTAGATAAGTAGGTAGTTTATCTATATATGCAGTCCAACCAATTTAATTTGCATGCTCCCATTAAATGATGGGAACATTCAGCTGGAAATGGGCCAAATTGTGCTAACTATAGGTTCCATTTGCAGAAGTTATACAACACACGGTGAAATACATATACATACATGAAAAAAGTAACGACAGAAAAACTAAACCACAATATGTAATTTTCTTCCAACGATGTTCAAGTGAAAGGTAAATTTTTTTCATGAACACTTTATTTGATCCAAATTACTAAATAACCGTTTTTGTATTTTTCACATAAAAAGTACAGCCCAAATAATTTTCTTTTAAAGCAATATTTGCATTTTCAATATTAAAATCTAGAATGAGGTAAAATTTACCGAAGTCTTTTATTGTCTTTGTTAAACAAATGTTAAATTCCATAGAATTCCATAGTATAATTACCGCAGCTCTAAAATCAAAAGACAAACCTCATTAACATCTATATTAATGAAAAAATCTGAAAATTTAAGGACATGGGCTAAATTGTTTTTCTAAGTATTCATATCAATATCACGAACAGAAATACCTATGTACAATTTCACGAATGACTATTTACAGTAATAGCACAGGACAATGTTTGGAAAAGATTGGTGGTGAAAGGACTGCAAAAACTCAATGTGTATGCAAAAAAAGTTGTTACCTACCTCCTAAGTACATCGAGCCTAACTGCAGTTAAATATATACCGAATTTAAGTGTCTATACCCTTTATTAGTGATCTGTTTTAACATCCTTAAACGATAACAATATTTTAGTATACCGTTGAGAGTAAAGGGAGACTTAGTAAAATTAATAAATGTGAGACTGGACCATATCGGTGTAATTTATATTGAGAAGGTATGTATGAAAGACTGATCTGTTGCTGGTAAGGTCTATCTAGTAGGATGGGTAAAAGTTAAAAATCCATGAAGTGAATATTAAATGGAGTAGGCGGTCAAGTCTAATCTTAGGGACATATCTGACACTGACATATCTCCAAGTCGGCACCGTTTTTGCTCAGAGGAGGATATATAGACGCGTTGTGTCTCAGGAGTGTATGTAGTCGAGTAGTCCTGTTTACATTTAAGGAAAAGGAACAAACAACAACAGTGAGTAGGACACTGGATTCATTGTCAGAGCAGAACAAGACAGCACCCCTGAATTATTTGTATCTAACCTACTAATACAATGCTTTGGCATATTATCGTTTGCTGATATTTGCATAGACCTCTGACTAGCCTCACATAGGAATAAGCTAATAAATTTTGCTAGCCAATCTATAGACGAAATAAGTACCTATACAATATTATATATTGGGAATGTGCAGCAGAATAGCCTTACTAGTCAATATATATTAAGCTAGAATTTGCATCTATATAGGCTATTGTAATGTTAAACTGTATAAATTCTTTTTAGCATAGAATTTGGAAATCGGTCAGAGGAAGTTCTAGTTGAAGTATCGGAGTACATTACGGTAAAGTACCTAAATCCAGTTAGAATCAGGCAATGAAATTGGTTCGACCTACCAAAAAGGTTTGCAATGCAATGCATATATAAAATTAATACACAAGCCTATACTACGTGTCTATATATACGGGCATTTATCCGTATGTATATGCTTAGGTCATGTGTATTTTATACCTGAGTTGTGCTATTTCAGAGTTTAGGACAATTCGTATAATTTCAGTTATTGTCGGTTGACTTGGTTTGGTTTGTCGTTAGTTGACTTGGATTGGCTAATAGTGTATAGGAAAGAGGAGCTAGCTATCTGCCTCGGCTCACTTTCTTTCTATCAAACATGGGATGAGTAATATTCGTAATTCGTCTGAGGGGAAAGACACTTTTGGTGGTTCGCCTTCCTCTTTCGTGTCGTGTTCCGTTGGTGTGCAGTGAAGTGAAGTGAGTAGTGTCGAGTGTGTCACGGAAAATTGGGCAAAACCAATAGAATTTTTACTGTAGGTATTTCACATGAAAACGTCAAAGTGGGCGCATGTTCTTGTGGCTGAG
The DNA here is from genome assembly GCA_020055645.1 of Tomocerus qinae. Taxonomy (NCBI): domain Eukaryota; kingdom Metazoa; phylum Arthropoda; class Collembola; order Entomobryomorpha; family Tomoceridae; genus Tomocerus; species Tomocerus qinae. The sequence continues at coordinate 15,495,187 of CM034548.1, read as the reverse complement.
AAAGCATTTCTCACAAAGCAATGGCTAGATGGTAAACATCCATGCACGATGGTGTCAGTTGCTGGACAAGTCTCCAAAGACCTTCCAGTTGACAGTCAATGTCGTCCCGTGGTGGTTCCAAGTAATGTCTTCGGATAACCGGGCCAAATACAACACTAATAATGTCAGTAGCCACAATGAGAACCCTGAGGTAGTCCCCAGTGAAAGTGACACACAAATCGAGCAGGCTGAGAATTTGTCTGTGGACATTGAAGAAGAGTTAGCCCGTTTGGAGTTAGAAACTTTTGACGATTTGGCCTACAACCTCGGACCTTTCGACAGATCCGACGCGGAGACCACCCAAGTGACCGCCGTTGCAGATTCACCCGAAGCGGAATTTGTTGTGTCGGAGGGAGGACTCACGCTACGTCCAGGCCGATCGCAAGACAACGAGGATCTCACGGAGGAGGAGGGCAACGAGGCCTTAGATCAGAATCCCAATCTCGAGCCGCATAAACGAGCCACTCATCCGTACAAACGGAGTTTTTCGGAGGACTATGCAGAAAGGCGCTCTGTTCATCAGTCTCTCGCAGATAGTGGTATTTCCTCAGCAACTACAGAACCTTCGCTAAAACTATTCCTTTTGGAGCAACATTTTTGTACATTCAGACAATTGAATCATGAAAAAATAATAGGAATGGACAAGGGTAAGATTCAAGCCAATGGGTCTGCTGTTCAGCCAGGACCCTCTGGAGCCAATCGGATGAGCCATCCTGAGATCGCTATCCCAGGTTAAACCATTTTCATTCTCTTCTCTTACTCAAATGACGCTTTCCATTAGTTCCATTTCTAATTAGTCGTCAGAAATATTCTTAATTTATGCAGACTAAGTTATTTTTCGCTTTCCCCTACTCTTTCCAGTAGTTATTCCTCCATAATTAGTATTCTTAATATATGCATGGTCGCCAATCATTATAAAAGGGACATAATAATGTGCTAACTACATGATTAAAGATCTCAGTCTGTTCTATCTATGCCAATACTTCACTGGTTTGGTCCAAGTGGATTCATTCAGTTGTCAGTACCCATTATCCGTACTGGGATGCATTATGACGCTCTTGCAGTAAGCTCACGCTGTTTCCAATTTGACTCACAACACTCAACTAACACTGTTACTAATAGCAGTTTGCCAATTCCCTACTCAAACCGCCATTTTTGCAGATGGATGGACTAAATTAATAATCCGCTCATCTTAATCTGATCTTTCTTATATAATCCTTTAGTATATTAGAATTCATGCATAGATATAGTACTTATATGCATTTAGTACTTAATAAATTGTATTTTTTGTATTAAGCGGTTGTCGGTAAGAGCTACCGTGTCTCCATTACTATAGTATCCTACTTATTTAATACATTCTTGAACTATTAGTATTCTTATGAATAGCATATACTTATTTGTCATTGTTTGATAAAGTAGAATTAGTTAAAACAATAAGACACTCATCTAGTTTGGAAAATAACTTCAAATCGCTTAGAAATTGGTCTTTCTGGGAAATTTATTGAAGTTTGACCTATATGCCTTTTTACAGGATAAAGTTTAGTGATTTTACTAGATGTTAATTGTAAGCAATTTCCCAAAACTTGCCATTGTCATTGTCACAAGAAAGATGTACAAAAAGCAATTTACAAACCATAATTTCCCTATGTAATTTAAAGCCATAAATACAGGAGATGTATGGAGCAAATCCGATGGCTTTTCAATAATTTCTAATGGTTCCTAAAAGAAAATAACTTCCCATTGTTATACTGTAGATTATTGTCACCAGTTTCTTTCAAACCTGATGAGTGTCCTAATGTTAACCTTGATTTGTGCTTTTAAGCTTAAGCAACAAAGAAGAGAGTAAGCTATTTGCTCTCTGATAAGTATTTTGTGAATATTGCTTTTGCTGTCATTAAGTTAGTGAATTCTGGGTATGCGTAAATTAAAGAGGAAAGTTTTCTGGTGAAAGTCCTAAATGTTAACTTAAAATATTTAGGTACAATTATCGACAACAGTATACTCCGTTCCGACCTGCTTGCTGCAGTAGAGCAAAACAAACCGGACAAAGTACGCAGAATCTTAAGCTCGGGTGTTGATGCCAACGCCGTTTGCGACGAAAAGGGTCGCTGGCCCCTTCATATTGCTGCATTTTTCGGCTACACAAATATTGTAATTCCTTATTTTCAAAATCATAGCATATACAAACCAAATAGTACTTTATATCTTTCCTAGCATTTAGTTGTACTTATACTTGTAACGAAAACCGACAATGACACTCAGTGTCTTTAAAGAGCATCGAGACGGTTGCTAAAAGTTGTGTCACCGACAAATTCTCGCATGTAGATTGCTCCACTTTTGATAACTATTATGCAGGCAGGACGGAGCTGATAGTATTGCATTGCCTATGGCGGATGTAAAAAAAACTTTTGTGTCATTTGCAAGAGACCCTTCAACTTATTTAGTACTATAATCAAATAAAATTAGAATCAGAAACCTAAATAAAAAAACCTCTTCACAGGACCATGAAGTCATTGGAAGGAAATATTATTTTTAAGCTTTCCTTAGTTTTTAAGAAAAGATGAGCAATATGCATTAACTATTAGATAATTTAGGCTATGATTCATACATGGTATTGCATTATTTTAACTACCTACTAGAACTGGATTTAATCATTGGGATATTGCATTGCGAGTATTGCCAAAGTCAGATTGCCGATTGTGGTGTTTCAACATAGTTTATTTATTACACATTAGGTGACAGTTTTGAATGATTCTTTGAAAAAGTGAACTTATCGGTATATCCTTTTATTTTGTAGAGTGTAATCAGGAAGCAAGACATTTACAATTTACATTGTTACTGGTTATGAAATCCAGTTTTGTATTAAATGGCAATTACTCTATCTACAAATACGCATTTCCTATGATTGTGAGTTGATGAGATGAGATGGCCTTCCAGTGTGTAAAACAGTTAGAATAAACTGCTTACCACTCAGTCATAGTGGATGCTTAAAGTTACTTCGTTTACATGAAATATCTTTCTTATCTAAAACTAAAAAAATTAAATGTCAAGGTTTTGCAAAGTATGAATTACGGTAATGATAATATACTTATCGTTAATACCTACCTACTACCTATATAATAATATTCGATTCGTACCAAAAATACCTGGTTTATTTCAATAGATCAATTTTAGACGACATTGCAAAATAAATTGTTTTAAAAGAGACTATTCAATTACTATTCAGAGTCATAGTAATATCGCAAGAGATAAACATGAGAAATTGCATACGTTTCCCAGAAATTTATAGTTTATTGTACTCAGCTTACTTGTATACCAATATTAGTACCACAACCACCCAGACACACAATTTCCTAATAAATACCCGACTTTTCATTCTCTAGTGAAAAACCATGAGATAAAATTGTTATGACAACTTTTAAAAGCCTGTAGCTATATAATATAGTAGTAGACATTCAATCATAAGTACAATAGTAGTAATAAATGTCAGCGTACAAAAGTGATATATTTTCATAAAATTACATTATGAATATTAAGTATTGAAGGATTTTTGGTTTTAAAAATTTTCAATATTGTAACAAACTATGCAAAATGAAATACTGCCTAAGCTATTACTTATAAATGTTCGCTAAATTGAAATGGATTGCCAGAAGATATACATGTAATTGTTATGGAGCAAAAATCATTTACTAGGAAATTTTCTGAATGGGCGTTAACCGGTTTAAATTATAGTGTAGGAATACTTGGTCATACATGTAAAATATTAAGTAGTACACGTATATGTAGTGTTACTTTAATGCAGTCATTTCTGCTGAATTATTTTGGTTTTATGCAATGAAGGTATAAAGTTTAATGTTAGCATTTTGATTTGCAGACAAAAATTTTACTTGATCATGGAGCTCAAAAGGACCAGCCCGATACAGCTTTGGAGAGAACTCCTTTGCTGTATGCAGCGGCGACTTCCCCACACACTGTCCAACTCCTCCTTAACTATCGTGTTGATATTACGGCCCGAAATAAGTTTGGAGCGAATGCATTGCACTACGCGGCTGGAGCAGGTGTTGGAATCAATCAATCAATTATTCACTCAATTCCATCAAGTTAGATAGAATTATGGGCTTATGAGAGCTTTATGTGGACGGGAATACGATAATTTATTCTTTACTGTCTCATTGTCTTAGGTCAAGGCGAATGTTGTAAACTCTTGGCAGCCGTTGGTTGTGATGTCAATTCCCGTGATCGCCAGAAAATGACCCCTCTTCATATGGCCAGCCGAGTCGATGACATTTGGAGTATAGAAGTAAGTAAAACTTACTTTTTTGAATTAAAAATTCATTCATTCAAATCAAATCTGTAAAAAGCAATAATACAAAAGTAGATACTCTTCATATTCATTAGAAATGATCTAGTAAAATACGGTTATCAAAATTTGTCAAAGTCTGGGCAGTCGGATACATTAAGCATCTGCCAATAGTATAATTATATTAAGCGAATAATTTATGCGTTTGCAATGCAGAGTAAAAAAAACTATATCCGTGTATTATAAGGTTGGGTGGTCTACTAGGATAAGTATACCAAATACCAAACTTCCAATCCATTCAATTGGGGGCATTAATATTCATAAGCTTTTACTTTTCCATTCAGCTAATTGTTCTTACTAGCTACGATTCTAATTTGATATGCGTATGTGTGAATTCACATACCTAGGTCAGAGTCTTCCTAGCTACTTAATTATTTCTATTCTAGAATATAGTAAAATCACCATTTGATGGAAGACAATAGCAAATACCAACCTATCTTTACATCATAAATAGCTTATTCAATATCAATCCAAGGCAAAAGCAAAATGCATAGGACTTTCGATAAGTGATTGATGATATTTTTTCTAAATCTTGTTGCAGTATTGTTACATACATTTCTTTGGGGTGTCCACAACGGTATTATATTGATTTATTTCATGAATTGGATCAATTTTAATTTGATTCGCAACATAGTAGCGAAAATAATAGATTGATTATCTTATTTTTGATCAATTATAGTAAAGAAATCAATGCTAACAAAATCATATAATAAATGATATTTTTTGACTAAAATTCGTGATAATCTGGCCCACTACTAAATAACCTGTAGGCAGGACAGTTTGGATTTGACTGCTCTATTAGCACGATCGAAATGTATTGACCCTGACCTGTTTTGTAGTGGCTGCTTTGAAGCTGTACTAAAAAATGTTACTTTAACTTCATGTTTGCAGTTAATGTACGTTCCAAAAAAATCTATACAATACATATATAGTTGCGTGTATGTGTACTAAAAGTTATAGTACGATGTAAATTGTAGACACACACGAAGCGACTACTTTACTAACTCAGAACCGTGACGATTTATTGTTATGCCTATTTGTGTACTTAATTGCTATGAAATACTTAATGCGTTAGCTAACGAACCTTCATATAAAATTTTACGATTTACTTGGATCGTGCCAAGATATTTAATATAGTGGGTAACAAGTCTCTTGTCTTTATAATTCATGTCGTTTTAATGGGGCATTATGGTAAGAAATGAAATTACACGGAACCAAAATTGGGTTTTGAGTCCTACTAAAATAAAGTGCAGATGAGACCATCAGACTATGAGACATTGATGAATGTTGATGGATTATTTCATACCCTTCTCTCGTCTTATTATGGACATTAATGAAAACTTTGATGCCTATTGTCTAGTTCATAGGTCTTCATATAACAAAATGTCAAAGCATTATATATCTAAATCTAAAATATAATGCATTACATTGTCTTTCCCTTATACTATATGGAACAGAGGAAATAAGAAGCATAACACCTGTCAAAAGTGATTTGCATTTAGAACTACCTTACATAACAATCCATCCATAATTAAATAAGTAATGCTAATGTGTGGGAAAGTACATTTAATATGCTACGTGCATGTCTGGACTGAACTTTTGTTGATAGTTAACTAACATTATATAACTAGTCAATAGTCAATGCAATGCACACAAAGAATTTCATGATGTGAAATTATTCTATCGAAAAGGCTTGACCTTTAAAGTAAATTCTGTTTGCTTAAAGTATTCTTATACTAAATCGTACTGCATTTCTAATCTATTACAGAGTACAGGTAATTTTTATACATTATTGCATATTATTCAAACGTGCAAAACTGAATTCTGTTAACAGCAACATTTTTAGAGATTATTTTATTCCTTTCGTGGGGCTGTAATGAAGAAATTTTGAAAAATGTTCCATATGAAGGATTGAGAAAGACAACTTTCTTTCCGACTCCAACTAGTTGTACAGAAGGTCTTAAACGAGAGCAAACATTTTACTTTCACCATATAAATGCGGTTTTACTCTTTAGTTCTGTATTTTAGACATTCAGACCTACACACTGTACACACTATGTGAAACTTTTTACACGTCACGTCTACCATAATATGGGACTCTCACTTCACTTTCATTATAGCCCATACCTACCTTAGCGAAATTGTAGTAATGACATTAATACATTTCTCATGTATAATGTTGAATCAAAATATCAATTCAGTGCAATCAAAAATGCTGTCAAAAGTTATACACGAAGAATGCTAAAACTTAATACGCCTGGGATTTTTTCTGATAAATTGATAGTATTGTTGGACTCAATGGTAAAATTTTTAGGACATTGAAAACTATTTGTATGTACCAAGCACGTATTTAGTAGGGGGCGGGGGGGGGGGCGCAGCGTCCCTCCTAAATCTGAGAAAAAGAGAGTTTTTTTCTTAAAACTGGCCTAAAATTGCAAAATTTTTTCGCGCGTTGAGCGAATATGTCTTATTTTTGGCATAATTTTTGCTTCCGCCCCCCCTTGAACAAATTTCTAGATACGTGCCTGGTATGTACCTATGTAGTTATAAATTAGCGTAACTAACAAAAGTAATAACAACACATTTTTATTGTCTTTTACCCTTAATTCAAACATAACACAGTTATAATTATCATTATTAGTTATAATTATTATAATTATAAATAATTGTCTGCGCTTAATGTAAAAAAATCCGAATTATATCTTAACATAAGCATACCTAAAAGAGATGAAAGCATATTACATATTAGACAGTAAAAAGAGTCTACGAATATTCTCCGTTGTTAAGTTTGCTGTAGAAACATATTTACCATTTGCTTAAACTACAGGTATATAAAACATAATTAGCTTTTTCGTTTGGTTACATTTGGCTTCCTAGTTTCTGTGCACGAAGCCGTAGCTACAGATACCAAAAGTTAATACTACACAGTACATTGCATTATACAGGGAGGGTGATCAAAAACCTCATATAAATAATAATAGACGTTCATGATATTATATCATGTATGAATAGCATGCAATTTCAATTATAGCATAAAAGTATAATTAGCAGTTGGTAGACATTCAATGGATTCAAGGACTATTGACATTAAAAACCTTAAGAATTTTTTTGATTTCCTTGGGATAATATTGCTTAAATTTTCCAACAAATATTAAATTGTTATTTAATCTGTATCCAATTTTTAGAAGATTTTTCAAATCAGAAAGGCCTAAAAATGACGCATATTTAGTAATGTGATAATGCATATTTAGTTTTTAAAAATGTCTTAACAAACTCTTAAGTATGTTTTTAATTGAGCCATAAGAATGGTCCCTATGCTACAAGTTCTTTAAGTGAAGGCATGTAGGTTAGGAGGGGAAGTATTTGTTTTCGAATACCCTGTGTATATACCACTATATTATTAGCTATCGTTATTTTCCTCGTCTACCTACTGCTTGACGTTTGACGATAGAAGTGCGACTGCTGCTGAGTGCCCTATCAAGCTATCAAGCAACGTTAGGTATGCTATGCTGTAATAGAAGCTTTTGAATAGGAGCAAGAAAGCATTGGACAGGGAGGAATAATGTATGAACCGGTTACCTGTTCGTATTGATTTTTGAGGAAAGTGGTCCACCTGCATTAATTTTACAAGATGATGAGCTCTGTTTGTTTTTCTTGCTCACTGAGACATTTTATTGAATCATGCGTTTCATTATATAGCATGTCTTCTCGTGTCCATCATTCATGTGTCTCATGTGTCTGCCTGCCGATGGCACAGTCAACGTCAACCTTTGGAAAATAAATTACTACGGAATACATAAAATCTATCTTTCGATTATTACTCCACTTATCTGCATCATGCAGAGTCACAATTGAACTAATGATTTGGCATAACTTCGTATCGGAATTACATACTGTGCAACCTCCCCGAATAATTATTCTAGACGGAAATAACAACTACACAGAGTTGTTATCTGAGTGAATTGACGACATTGTGTTGAAATATTTAAACACTCAGGCCCCCTACTGTTCTGATGCCCTTTAATGATACAAGAAACTCTATTGACCTATTTTACATTAAATGTGTCTTAGCTCTACTTTAAACAATAATATAGTTTCAAAATATAATTTTATGGCCATATTAAGTAGAGTTAATTATAGCTATTGCTAATTTGCAAATTCTAGGGACCTTTTACTTTACTTTGTGTTATTATTGTTATATATTATTGTGGACACAATAATATTAGTAGATATTATAGTCACCCATGCCAACAAGCATTATTTATCGACCAAAAGTGAAGCTTTTGGTTTTCTAAGATTTATCAGCTGTATATCGTTTTGTTATTCACTTATATCGCCATGCAGCATAAAATTTTGAGTAAAAGCATTTAATTGAAACTGCAGGGTAGGACAAATTCATGTCACATATTGAATTTTAAATGGAGCCAAATTACTATATACCTAGCTAGGAAAATGCCATACTATACGATGTATGGAGTGTTGTATAATAATATTGCTGCGATAATCGTCAAGACATAAGTTGTTTACAATGGTTTAATTTATCTATGAACAACGTAGGTTCTGCTGGAATATGGTGCGGACATTCATGCAAAAGACAGCGTAGGAAAGACAGCCCTCCACCATGCAGCCGAAACTTGTGAAGGAATGGTATCAGACTACAAAAAGATGGGCGCCACATTCCGCCGATTGATATCCGGAGGAATAACTCTAAATGCAATAGATAACGACGGAAAGACTGCCCTTTACTACGCAATTCAGGTCGCTACACAAATTCCTCTTCTGCTGTGATAATGAATAACATTCTCAAGGCATTGTTAAAGCTTTATCCTAATACATTCTTCTGCCGATTTGATTTTGTTTTTTGATGTTTAGACGGGTTCCCCAGAAGCAGTGTCAATTCTTTACGATTTAGGAGCGGAGTTACAAGATGGTGTCAGTTTATTGGCCATGGGTAGAAAATTTCCAGCGTTAATTAGACCATTTTTAGATAAATGTGTCTCTTCTAATATAGACACTTGCGATGCGGAATCCAAACACTTCTATATTCAGTTTGACTACACATGCTTAACATTCTACCCGAAAGACATTCCAGATGACAAACTGCTGAGTATGCAGAACAGAGATGAAACAGAGTCGGCCCTTCAGGAAATGGGGGTTCTCCATGGACTCACGCGCTGCAAAGACACAAGCATATTGAGTCATCCCGTCTGTGAAAGTCTCCTGAGACTCAAATGGAAAAAAGTGAAGTGGTATTTGTACCTGGACATGCTTTTATTCGCCGTATTCCTAGCTTTTCTTACTGCTGTCATTTTCATGGAGTATGAATCCGACAGTTCCGCCGCTCTGGAGGCGGGCATGAATATGACAGAAAACGGACTACCACCGTCAGGCCCCAATATGCATCACGAGTCACACAGAAATAGCTACTGTATGGACAGCACCCGCAATATAATTGTCTGGACCATCCTTTGGGTTCTTACTGCTTGTCTGGGTATCCGAGAAATGATCCAACTCATTCAAGCCCCTCTTCATTATGTCGTTCAAGTATGTAAAACCACGTCTTTGACATTCATATCATTCTAAATGCTCAGACACTATTGTTTCATATTATTTCCGTCATTTCAGGTAGAAAATATGCTGGAGCTCGTTTTGGTATTTTCTGTCGCCATGCTCTCCCTTGCAGAGTGTGGAGTTCAGAGTTTTGTAAATGCTCGGGATCACTTTGCAGCTGTTTGTCTAATCGTTGGATGGACAATTCAGGTACAATCTAAAATACCTACTTAATTACACTAGCTCATATAAATTGATACTAGTGATGGCTGTAAGAAATTGGGGCATCACACCTGAGTTAATATTTACAGGTGCAATTATTGTTAACCAGTGAAACTAAAGATACAAATGCTATATTTAAGTGCATCGTAATTGTGGTGGAGGTGTAGGGGAGCAGCCTTCGTTTGCATATGATAAATCGCAAATCACATGCCATCAAACTTGGAAATAATAATCATAATATCAGCAGTCTACTTAGCTAACGTTATAGAGGAAGTGCTTTATTAATTGCGTTTTCTCACGAACCTCCACTAAGGCCAGGCAGACCCACCTCTCTATATTTATGTGTTTGGATGGTGTAAAACACTCAATTGAAAGTTCTTTCGGTGTGGATGATGGAGGTGCCTGGCTTTTGTATTTGAGTGCATTGATAATTCTCCTTTGCTACCATTTTTCGATCCTTTAGGTGACATTTTTGCCTTTTATAGCGGCCGTAAATGGATATGGAATTTTACTAATACGCAAACTAAAATCAATTTCTTTCTTATTCGACTAACGATCGAATTTAAATGTATTGGTATAGTCTACTAGCACTTATTAGCATATAAACAAATTTATAAGTTATAGGCACTCTTGTTAAGCATCTATCAGGGGTCTCAGAGTTAAGAAACAGGAATAGAATGGTTGGTATAAATTGATTGTGATTTCGCGATAGAGCTCAGGGAAAACGTAAAAGGTTTGGGATTTGTAGGGTTATTGCATACTGCACACTAGCAATCTTAACTAAGAGTAGTAATAAATAATAGACCACTTTCTCCTTTGAGAGGAAACAGCAAACAATGAGCTATAGCAGAGCAATATTTAATAATTTTTTATTTGTCTGATGATGGTGATGGGGATGGTAGTAACACTTGGCATGGCCACACGTTTGATAAGTAGGTAAATGTACCTCTTTGGATGATAGAAAAAGAAACAAGGTTCTCCTCGCTCCTAATTATCAGATATCCTCCTACTTTTACATGACACGTAGCGATAAGTCAACTTGAGATTAGAGCTTGCTACATGAACTCAGTGAACCTATAGGCCTTATAACAATGAAATGTCAATATAAGATGTAATTGGGGACCATGAGGAATGGATAACAATTCTAAATTGACCCTGTATGATTTCTCAGGTCACACTGTACGGGAAAATACCGGTTTTTGGTGTTTATATTCGAATGTTTGCTGCAGTGGCAGTCAATATCTTGAAATGTATGTTCACCTATTTGGGCCTCCTTTTCGCCTTCAGTCTCACTCTACATTTTTTATTTCGTTCTCAAAAAGAATTCGATAGTGTGGGATTCACCTTTCTAAAGGTAAGTTCAGCACATTATGATGATATACACTAGTACAACAAAAAGTACAATAACGCCAGAATTATGTGTAAAATAATAAATGCTTTGAATGTTACACGTAAACACATGTAAAATATATTTAACTTGTCTATGTATTTATAGTAATTACTACTCATTGTTATGAACTACCAAAGAATTGCTTATAGTAGAAGCCGTGTTACATATGAATGTTGAAAGCTGTTTTTTGATAAATCTCTTACAGACATGGCACTTGAAATATTTCGCTTGAAATAAATAGGTGAAATTTTTGAAATATTTCGCGAAATATTTCACTTGTGCTTTCCTTGAAAAATGAAATATTTGAAATAAATGAAATAAATAGGGTACATGGCATTTATTTCAATTTATTTCAATTTATTTCAAGTGAAATAAATTAACTGCGCATGTCTATACACATGCGCGTTTAATTTATTTCATTTATTTCAAAAATTTCATTTATTTCATTTTTCGCGAAATATTTCAAATATTTCACTTTTCAAGAAATATTTCCTGAAAAATGAAATAAATGCCATGTCTGAATTCTCTTACTATTTGATTTTTTACAAATCATTCATTTTCGGGTTTCAGACTTTTGCGATGATGATTGGCGAGATCGAGCTGGCTCGGACATTTATAGACAAACCACCAGACACTTACATAGTACCTTTCACCAGTCATCTCATGTTTGCTCTCTTTATCATTTTTATTTCTGTCATCCTGATGAGTCTTCTGGTTGCTCTTGCGGTGTGCGACATTAGCAGTATGCAGCGTGAAGGGGAATATATGCAACTTGTCCAACAAGTCAAGGTACACTATTTTCATTTTATGATTATGACACATTGTATGCATTATTAATCTACATCGTCAATATAATTTAAAGTATTAGGTGATTGAGAGGTCCTTTATTAAATCCTATTAGTGGCTGTTATGTTGATATCCGAGAATGAATGAAGCCAACGTTAGACAAATACGATTTATACTGGGCCCCAGGGGCCCCTAATAAGTACGTGTGTATGCATGTACTATCTCCAGACTCCAGACAGACTATTGACGAATTATATCTGAAAACGCAGGGAAATGAGAAATGCACCGTTACTCACCCATTCACGTATATATCCTGTATTATTTACACACAATATACAGAAGTAATCACAGCTCATAATGTTGATAACACATCGTCGTAGCATGTGGAGTTGCAAGCTAACGTTTTTATTAAATGAGACAATTCCAAGGCCCAGATTCTGTAACAGAAACCGGGCATTAAGACTGGGATGCGATACTTGTCTAAAAGCTTCCGTATTTTTCACAAGCTCACTGTCGTTTCATTTCTCGCACTCTTTCTCCCACCCTTTGAGGACGAGACATAGATTTATAACTAAATCGTATATCATGGTTATTGTCGTTGAGACTGAAAATGTTGAATAAATTTTGCTTTCCATAAAAAGCTTTTTTTTGAAATATGAATAAGCTTATTATTTGATTTTCAAACCCGATTTTTGGTTGCAAACACTCAGAAATTATTTTATTTTAGGACACAGAGAGTTACATACATTAAAATATCTATCCTATCGATAGATAGATCTTATAAGTCAAAAGTAAATACCTATCATATGAACATTTTTGTACGTCGTTATTAATGGGATGCAACGAGAAATGGAGGAGATAAATGAGACAATCGGAGTAAAGTAAATGCAGATATACGATAGATTATAGGGTTACAAATAATTTTGGTTTTCTTATTTGATTAACAGGTTGCCAGCCAATTGGAAGACGCTCTACAGCATCGCAGTTTACTTTATCCACAATTCGGGATTCGAGACATAAGATCTCTTCATCAGAGAAAAGGAGTCATATTTCCGAATCTAAAAGACCATGGAAAGTTAGGGAAAGATGCATTAGAAATCGTCATCACTCAGCACCTGAAGAAAATTGATGCCTCTGCAGCAAACGCAATATCACACCAATCGCATACAGATAGCAATAATCCTGCCAACTCTGTTGGGCCCATGAAGTCCACTACTGAGCTTGCTGAAGATCTTATAGTAAAACTGAAATCCAAAATGGACATGTGAGTTACATAATTATAATGAAATATTGCAAAAGTTGATCCAATTCTTTTACAAATATTTATTTCAAATTTTATTTATTAACTTTAGGTATGCAATGGATTTTGAGAAGAGGAACGATCAATTGTTTCAAGACTTCCGTGGGAGCCAAGAACGAGGGACCGTTCATTTAAATCGCGAAGTCCTTTTGATAAAAAGTCAGTTAGAAGACATGAATACATGTTTGCGTGAATTAAGTATAACTGTGAAGGCGATAGCAGAAAGATCTTTAGACGAATCAACTTCCTCCCCGACGATGGACAGACCGGCTAGACTTCATCGTTCCATTGATGCGACCACCGGAACAGATTTTAATCCAACAAGTCCTGACTTAGAAGCCACGGAGACCTCCACGCAGTCGTCTCCCGAACCTAGCAATAGAAATTCCAGAAATTCTCGGAGTTCCAGGCCTGCTACTCATAGTCCAAGCACAAATCAAAGTCCCACTTCACAACGAAACCACTAATAGCGGCGAATTGCTGTTGACCTATACCAGGTTCTACCAATTCAATAATGCCGTGTGAATTCCAATTTCTCATTCATATACTAAACTTACATTATGTAAATACATATTATTATAGTAGCAGATTTGTAAGCTGTCACCATACAAATACTTATTATTAAAATAATGTTCTTGTTATAGACACCTTTTTAAATTTAGAAGGAAATTGTTTTGTCAGCTATTTTTCACTTAACATTAAATAAAGCCTTAAAACATTGCACGGAGAGCTGACTTCCGTAGCATTGTGGCAAAATTTCTTCCCATGGTTTGGCATGAAATATGTCCGGCACAGCATAATACCTTTATTAGTATTTTTTGAGAATATTATCGCAGAATAATAATATACAATTGCCAGGTGTGTCCAAGCTCCTTATATTGGTAAGCATTCGTGGGAGAAAATACTGAAGCTTACACCAGTCAAACTAAACACCTTTCTCCAATGTATCGTTTTTATTCTGATAAGAATTGGAACCGATGAGAAAATATTCTCCATCGTAATTTCGATAAATACTATTTCAAGAAATGCTAATAATAATTAAACTGAATAAGTTTATGTTTTCAATTAATCCATAGGGACAGTTTCTGTCATAATGTTATGGGAACTGGCTCTCCTTGCAATTGCTTCATTAGGCATATCTGTTTACAAAATTCTGTAGCTATAATTACATTGAGTTAATAATACATAATATATAATGATAATATTACGGTTAGGACGTCATGGAAAGCTAATGTGTGTTGAATTCAGTAATCTGAATAATGAATTGTTTGCACTCATTCCATTGATACAAATCCAATAATTTATTTTAACATTATGAAAGTGAACATTTTTACGCACAGAAGTGATAGGAACGAAATAAAACATTTGTAAACTATTTTTTGTCGAATTAATTAAATGTATAATGTATATTTAATCAATAGTTACTTGTTGACCTGCGGAGTCGTATATCGTCCTTTGTAGTAGTTTCCTTTCAAGTCTATGGCATAATTGTAGTCTGTTACATTACTCAATGCTTTATCAATAACTTCATCCAAATCTTCTAATCTTACAGCTGTCTCCAGGCGCTCCTACAATTTGAGTTTAATCAAAAATATTTTTATTCAATGAATAAAACTTCGCTCAACATTTAATAATTAAATATCAAATATTTATTAATTTTTATTTAAAACTTCTTGTAGTTGGAATTTGGAATTTGGAACTCAAAAATTTTAAAACAATCATATAGTAAATATCGTATACACGGGCCAATAAATAGTATATTTTATACTCAATCCTTCCTGACTGTATCAGACAAGTACATATTAAAAGATACACCAGAATGGTACTGTCCAAATATGTCTACACTTTTTTGTCGACACAAAATGCTGTCTACAACCTTTAGGTAACACGAAGTTGTGTCAACGTCATTCTTCCATCCAAAATCTTTTTCAACATATAAAAACCTTTTTGTGAACACATTAAGACAATTTTGTAGTCTTATTTAGCAAACATTTTTCAATGCATAACATTCTATTCATTCATTTACAAGATATCATGTAACTAATGTATACAACAATTTAAGAGTTATCAAGGACTGATAAAGGGATTGTCGGCTTTTTATTTTGGATGTTAGGCCCCTAAAAATCCTGGCTATATTTATATTCATGAATGCAAAGGAGAGAGAAATGTAAGTCGACGAACAGAGATTTTAGTTGTCTTTCTGGTTGTATACCTTCTAGTTGACTGCGTTACATTAGCCTAAAGTGACATTATATTGCAAATTATTCGATTTACAAACAAAACCGAAAATTACTAAGCAATTAGCGATTGGCATGGATCGGATACATTAAATGTCTACGGGCTCAACGACCTGGTAAAAATATTAGAATTGCACTGAAAGAAATCTGTAGTACTATAACAGTCTAAGAAAATGGGGAATTTGGTTGAGGGCAATAAATATCGAAAATTGTTGCCCAATTATCTCATAGTTCGTGATTTTTAACTATAGCTCAATACTAAGCCATGAATAAATCCTTTGCGGTAAAAAAAGAAAGTATTCCCACACAACAAAAAGGGTTTTTCATATTTTCTGATTGTGTGGATATTTCGATGTATACAATTTGCTATCATTGTCAACATAGAGACCCGCCGTTAACTCTGTAATTATAAATTACTGTAATCTTAACATTTACCATTTGTGACTTTATGTACTGTTCTTGTGCCAAAGTCTTTTCCCTCTTTAGACTTTCTTTTAGCGCTTTCTTCTCTAGAATTTCTTTTTCCTTTACAGGCCATTCTAACTTGTAAGCTTCTTCCCTTTGGTCAGCGACTAATTTGTTAGCGGCCTCATTCTTGGCGAACATTTCTACGATTTCCTCGTCGGTAGTTTTCATTTTAATATTGTATTTAGTCGTAGCCTCCTTGTCTTTTGATTTCTGCAGCTCTCTGAATACAAAAATAGTTAATTATTAACACTTCATAGTTCAATAAATAATTATTCTTAACTATAATAACATTTAAGGAATTCCTGATATCTGGCTACGGAACTAATTAAAATGGTGGAAAAAATGATAAGCTTAAAGATGTATAACCAAAAACTCATTTTTCAACAGCAGAATTAACATTTTGTGTTAGTGTTGATAGATGTGAGAACAGTAAAACTTACACAAGAGAGTTCATCAAAGTTTCATAGTTCTTCGTATGATATTCAATTTCTTCAAACTCATCCACGGGTAAGACTGGTTTTTCAGGTACCTTATACAGTTTACTTTTTGCAATAGGCAACCACATTGGCTTCCTGGCGTAGAGAGTGACATATTTATGAAACTGGCGACAAGAAACACTTATATAATTTGGATCTTTCAGTGCCGATTTTGATGCTTGGCTGCTAACGTAAACTGTTGCCCGCACAAATCCAGACATCATTACGAAAACTTCTATCAATAATAATTTCTTCAAAATTAGTCTCGAAATTAGTTACAGTGGAAATAATCACATGAAATTCAAGCAATTACTTGAAACTTAAAAATCATCTCTTCACAGCTTCACAGACTTCACACAAGAAAACCAGAAATTGGAAAACCATAGATGGAATTGAATATCCCACCTAAAACAAAAATCACCGGCACAGGGCTTAGCTCAAGGGAACAAGGAAAACAAACAGACGTCCCACAAACGAAAATTAACCTCAAAACGGCCCTTTGCCAATTATTGCATAATGGTGGTTCAAACTAAAACCAAACACCAGACGTCCCACAACGAAAATTAACCTCAAAACGGCCCTTTGCCAATTAATGCATAATGGTGGTTCAAACTGACGTAAACATATCTCCCAAGTTTAGAAAATGTCACCCTGGTGTGTGACTGTGTGACTAGAATAACATGCCAATTTCGACAACGCTGGTGACTTTAAAACATTCCCTGCTGGCTATAAAAAATTCCCTGACAATGTGTTTGATAAACTCCTACTCTTTTACACGTTAAACATTCTCCTCCTAACTCAGAAACCGTGCTCTGTCTATGCATCATTGTACCATATACAAGGTTTCGTGGCGAGCTGATAGTAGGATGTTAGGCATGGATAAGTATGGTATTTCCATGGTTTCCTGAAAATAGTCACAATACCTACACACGCTGAGATTCCGAACAACATCTCACATTACTACTCGCACAGCTGATGCCCCGCATCGGACACTTTAGGTGAGAGATTACGCGTCGTACGAAGTAGGCAGATACTGCTTGTACCGCTGATACCGTGCATCAGAACCTATCAGATATGGCCATATCTTACTCAAATAGTATGGACGAACCTACTTACTGATAATATCTGTACTAAATGTACTAAAGTTGCGTGAAATTTACGAACTGGTGTGCATTCCCTGCACCACAACGTCAGCGAAACGTCTTCTGCTGCCCCAGCCGGGGTAGCAGCGAGGGAGCGCTGAATGCTGAATTCGTGTACACTCGCGTACGTTCGTATGCATTCGTGTTGCCTGCACTACAACATCAGCTAAACGGTTCACGCTGCCCCAGCTTGGGGCAGAGCAGCGAGGAAGCGCTGGATGTTGCATTGGTGTACATTGGTGTTGTCTGCACTACATCATCAGTTAAACGTTTTTCGTTGCCCCAGGGGGCAGCAGCGACGGAGCATTTTATATAATGTACATTAAAGATTATAGCATCCATAAATTACTGTCCTAGAATCCGAAATAAAAATAAAATAGAGTTTTCAAAGGAAATGGCAGTCATAAAACTGTATATTAATTTATTGTTAATTATATCGAAATTATCATTTACTTTAATTATAATATTAATAGTACCTTAATCGCTACATTGCATAGATATAGCGTTAAATAAAGCATAAAATTGCAATTACATTATCAATTGAATATTTTAAGCAACATACAATTACATTTACAATTACTGGATGAAGTATACTAAATAAAACAGCATTTTTAAATAGAAATCCTTAGCTTTCATTCCATATTCCATTCTTATTTCATGACACCTTTAATTATCCATACTTCTGAAAATTTTTATTGTTGGGAGTTTTATGTACGGTAAAAATATGTCAAGGAATAACCAACCTAATATTATACAAAAAATAGCTCAAAATTAATGTCTCTTTAAAAACATTTAATCGTAAGGGAATTTGTTGATTCTGTGTCTGAAGTTAATAGTTTTCATCAGTTAAAGCACATTCAGTACTGTAGTTAATTCCACGTTCTTTGAAAGCTTGAGTTCGCCGTGCTTCTTTTAGTAGCCTCTCTTCCTGTTCCTCTCGCTGAGCAGCCAAAATCGTTTCAACGGGAACGCACTTCAAGGGAGTCTTTTCCTCCTTTTCCTTATCCTAAAATAATACCATGGCTATTAAAATTAGAAGTCGATTTCATTTACGCAATATCTACTGGCAGATATCGATTCAGTGTAATACCCAGGACTTACAATTTCGCCAACCAACACGACATTGTCGCCTCTGACTAGAAATATTCCACGAGGAATATCTCCAAAGTTGTTTCCGACATGGATTCGTTCTACAGCATGATGCAAAATTAAATTGGCAAATTGATCTATCGATCTTAGTATTCCGATAAATGTTCGCCCATCTCTTAAAACCACCAGCAAACGTTCTGTAAAAAAGAAAAAAAAACAAGTTAATTAATAAAAAACTTAATTTTGTTGAAATATCCAAACGAATAAACACTCAACATTTTCTAATATCAATCAATGACAAATACAGTGTACAAAATTTACCACTTTTTAGCCTTTTTTACCATCACAGTGGTAATAATGCACTTAATGGTAAAAATGCATTTAATGGTAAAAATGGTAAATTTTAGCGATTGATTAGACAGCTGAGTACAGATACACTAGACTTCCTAAAATATAAGTTTTAAAACTTTATTTTCTATGAAATATTTCCAATTAGCCCCTTAATCAATTAAATCATATTTATTTGATTTTACACCAAAATTTATAAAAAAAATGAAGGAAAAAAGATTGTATTTGGTATCGCCCATTTAAAATTGATGCTAATTTAATTGCAATTAATTTCTCAATCGGCAAGGGTTATTAGCGCCCCCATTGGTTGAATCCTACTCTGATTGATGAACACTTATCAATTTGTGACAACAATGATCATCTGCTAAGCTATTTCATACTTTGGCACCGAATTTAATTCAAAATTCAAACACGAAATTTAAATGAAACTATTTTTTACCATTTATACCACTTACCACTACTTTTTAAGTAGTGGTATTTAACGTTAAATACCATTAAAAACCACTTACCACTGGTAAGTGATAAATGGTATTTTGTACACTGGACAAATATAATTTTTCCCTTGAAAGGTCAGTCAGCCAGCATAAGATTACTACACAATGTTGAATGTACTACATTCTGATGTCCAATGCTACTCTTAATATTATCTGCCTTAATACATAATATTTCCATGGCGTTTTTGTAGATTTATAATTTTTTTGTTCTCTATATACATATTTTATAGTAATCTCATTATTATGCATCAACTTCATTTACCTATAAAATTTTTTAGATGGTAACTAACATTATCTACATTTAAAAGGGTAATAGATAAATATCATTTATACGGCTTAATGTTGAATATGTGTCTAAAATAGAAAACGTGCAAAATTACTATCTATTTCCTCAAGAAGATGTGCACAGCCTTCAATGATAGTAGGATCCAAATCGTGATTTGCAAACATGATGAAATGGTAATCGGTGAACAGAAGTTTTATCTCAGAGTTAAGTATGTGAAATGTTGACACTAATTTTCAGCAAGACAATAATGGAGAAATGAAGTTTGGAGATTAATAATCGACTGTGAATTGCTATTATAGAGCCTGGTTTTACGATTTTAGTATTTTAAACACGAGATAAAAAACATCTACAGTACGATATAATTGCAGGATAATCGCAAAATTGACTACAACTTCTTCCTGACAATCTTCCTCAGCAGAAATGCTCACCTCAGCTGAAAGATTGCATTACGAAATATCCCGCTGTCTACACTCGCTCGGGAAAAACGGAATGCCTTGTCGACCAATTTGAAGTGCACTTGGTTGAATAACCAGTATCAGCTTACCCTACTTTCTCTATTAGTCCTCCTGTCATCAAAGTATCTCGTTATATGAATAATTGTAATTAAGAATTGCAAAATACATTAAAGGTTTTGTTGTGAATATAAGTCAGATCCCTCCTGCTGCTGAATAAATCGAAATAGACATAAAAATTCCATCTCCACAATTGGAACTTTTTCATGGTTTTTTGATAAAACTCTTTATGATTTATGAGTTCTGACTGACGCGTACGCCTTCATTCAGCATTTTCTGTTTCTTATATTTTGATTCGTTTATTATGGACCATCTTGTAATTTTAAGCTTTTTGCAGTAAAACTTGGTAGAACTAGTATTTAGTACTTGCAAAGGCTGAAACAAAAGGAGTAAAAGATAGGAAAATATGGAACATGCAAAAAGTAAATCAAAAATGAATGATTTAAATTAAATTTTGAACTTTCGTTTCCCACGCTAGTTACCAAGAAAATCGTTAGCTATTTATTAGCATATACTTACAAATCATAGCATTGCTTGTTCATTGAGGTTATGAACCAGGATTTGAATCAGATGTAGATCATTTTTATCGGTATTAAATGCGACCCTGTTTTTCTCTACATTAATGCACGTTGGTTTATGTTGTTACTATTGCTACAGTGGCCAAGCTGGCATTATAGAGATTTCCAATCCACCTTTAGTATTATTGTGGTCTTAATGCGGTCAAGGTTTTTAAATGGGGTTAATCAGTTACGCTCTCGTACGATATAAAACGCCTCCAGTTCAACCATCCACTTAAATTTCTCAAAGAAAGTTGACATCCACATGAAATATTTGGAATAAAAATGGAAAGATGATACGGATGAGTCCATCTCGAATATATAGCAATCAAAATACCTATAACTCTATGCTAATAAATCACTCCAAAGAATTTCATGTCATTGTAAAGTTAATTTTTTATTTATTGACTGACTTTTAAGCATGATGTTATGTGCTTAAAATTATAGCGGTCTAAAAATTAAAATTAGATAATTCATTACTTTATGCATAGTAGTACATTATCACCTCAATTCAACGGGTGATTTAGGAGACTTCTTAATTTTATTTACTTTTATGTAAGTATTTAGCGTATGATTGTAGTGATTATTGTAGTAAAGTTATTGTAATATATTTGTCTTGCTGCTAGTAATTATTTGGTATCGAAAACAGTAAAATATTATGCTACCTTATAAAATTCATCGTTGAACCAACCGCTTCTCATTACTAATTGTAAGTTAAAAAAACTGTACATTAGCCTAAACTGGAGAAACGAGTAGTAACATTTAACCCATAAGCACTAACAAAGTCTATTATCATAACTCTTAATTTCTTAGATACGAGCATACATATGGCAGTTGTACTCGATAGTCTACTTTATAAAAAATTAACACCTCCACTTTTACATCACAACACTTTTCAATAAAAAACTATCCTAATTGGTAAGATGTTTTCAACGCTATTGGTAGGTAGGTAATGTATTCGTGTAATTAATTGGTAGCATAAGTAGACTACTTTAGTTTTTTTCACCTAAACATTGGGGATTGACTATAACAGTAAAAACGCTAATAGGAAATGTATTACAAATATACAAATGTGTATCACATCACATAATGTATAGTATATACCACATAATATCTACTATATTTATATACATAATGTATAGGTACGACATTTTGAGATTTACGTAGACTACTATATAAGAAAGCTTCTCTCCAGATTATTGTAGCATTAAGACACTTTTTCACATTTAATTCATCATCTCACACTCATTTTTCGTTCATACATATATACGTGGTAATTCCACTACTAATTTTTACGCACTTTCGTTGTACAAATGTAAATTGGTTCATTTCGCGATAACAATTAATTCTATTGAGTTCATATTATAAATATTCATTATCATAGTAACACGATTACAGGACAATGAAGATACGCTTAGTATACCATTAGGATCGCGAAGCCGAAGAACTATAGTTATTTGACTGCGTAGAACCCGTGTCATTTTCGCCCAGTTTAGTTACAACATTGAATAGCTTCCTTTCCTTCTTTTTCACAGCATCACAGCCTGATTGACTCATTACAGAATTTTCTTTGTTTCCTAAGGTTTCGAAAATCTCAGGAAGGTAAAAATAGGTGGATCCTTGCTCAATTATTTGGCCTTTTTCGTCGAAACGAATAACGTAGGGATTATGATTGGGATATTGGTTGAACGGAATGACGCTATTCAAATTATAAGATCTGTTGTGCTGATTGCTACTTTGTAGAGATTTGTCCAAGACGATTTGTTCGTTCTGGAAGGCAAGACATCCGTCGTGCAAAAGGCGCATAAAGATTGTAGCAATATTTCGGGCGTCGTCAGCTCCGTTGTGGTGACATCCCTCAAATGGCATCCCAATGATATTCATCATTATCTTAAGGTTAAACTGTAACCACAAAACAACTGCGTTAAAAAATTGTTAATAATTCTATGCTTTTAAAATTGATTCGGAGGAAAAAAATTTACCCATCGTATTCCATAAAAGGAGCTGAATACTTTTCTAATATTTATCCACCGCCTAGCGAATGCTGGATACTCGATGCCAGATAGCTAACATAATAAATAAGTTATTATTAATTTAGAAGGGGAAAAGTAATTCTACAGATATAAGATATATTTATTTGTGAAGCACTCACTTGGCACTGCTCCAGTAAAAACTTTCCCATATCCGTGGGGCCATCTGTTACAATGGTAAAATCGTTATCGCCAAGTCCATGAGACGTGAGCCAGTCAGAAAACATTTTCAAAGCATCTTTAAAAACAGGAGCGGCGTTTACAGTTTCCTGCAAATTCACCAAAGTCAGTACTTGAATGAATTGTGATAAAGTATTGATAAAAGTAAAATGCAAAACAATTACATGAAACTAGGCAGAGAGCATTAATCATCAAATTACCTGAGTGATTCCAGTTAAATTCGTGCAGAATGCGGTGAGGTTTGGATTCTGAGTAGGCTTTACGTACACATTAAATTCATCAATGATCGTCCTTTTCCTAGTGTCAATCAAAACAGCTGGGAATTGAATGATTTCATTTTGGAAATCCGGCGGAGTTCCATCTTCGCATGTGCATTCAAAATCCACTATGACGACGTAATCAAACCATCCCTTTCCGGGAACAGGGTACATTTGCTGATATCGGCGGTAATTGGGAACCCATCCGTTCATAAACGCTTTTCGAGTCTCCATCGCATCAATTTGCAATTGATAAGTCTTCCTGATTCGATATCGTAATAAGTCAGCAGAAGTGAATCCTGGAATTTGCAGAGAACGAGCTACTTTTAGTAGTTCTTCAAAACTCATGTACTGGATCTCTCGTGTTAGATTATTGTGAAGCTCGTTAGGGCCGTCAGGGAAATTATGTTGCAAATTGAAATTGTCCAAATCCTGAGGGAGGTCCTGTGAGACAAATTAAAGACAAAAATTAATATGGATATTGCAAATGCATAGCCCTGTCTCCTTTTACCTTACAATGCAACACTTGATAAAAAAATCACAAACACTTTCCACCGTAGCCTGCCTGTGATATTATCTATACTATAAAGAATGACAAATCTCAATAAAGACTCGTTAAGAATTGATACATGCATCCCTAGAGAATATGTTTTTCTGCAACAGAAAGTCACATCGCATTCTCAAAAGTTAATAGGAGCAGATGTAAGACTATCAGTTGACCGGTGCGATTTCTCCAGTTATTTATGGTCTCTAAGCAGAGTATCTATAGATATACTCTTTCTTTGCTCTGCATTTCCTCTCGGTCCCCATAATAATTCGAACAGATTGTACTAGTAGAGAGTGTTGGTGGAGTTGAGTGTCCAAACTCAACTCTGCCATTCACATTTCAGAAGAAGAGTGACTAGTAGTAGTGACTTCCTGCAAAATCTTTATACATAATATAGTTTTCTACCACACCTATGGATTATTATTTAGTATAATATGAATATGTATCTCTCTCTCTATGCATGCACCGTAAGTGAATCGAAGCATTTTTGCACTGTAGCTGCACAAACTGTCTTTCACGCAACGAAGCAGCAGGCCAATTACTTTTAGGTAAGTCACTATCTCGTAAAGTCGAAGGGACGTTCTACTTTGCATTTACAACAACCAACGGTCAGCTCCCACTGTCAATGTTACACTTCAACTTTCTTAACTGGCAACCAGAAATAAAATTAATCAGGAGGTAGGACGGACGGGAGTCAGGCCAGAAGAGCAAGGGAGATATCTTATTGTTTTCTTTGAAACTAACACATAGAAAAAAAAGATGCCTATACATGCAACTGATGCAATTAGGTATGAGTTCTGTTAGTGCATTTTGCGCTGCAATTCAGTCTCATCTCAGTCACTCGGCTCAGCCCATAACGGCAATAATGGCATTCTCTCTATCTATCTCTTCTACTACTTACTCTTCTGATGTGAACGCTCACACAAGACTCACAACACAACTAGATGATGTACAGCTAACAATAAATGCGACGGTACTATTGAGTACTCCACGACTATCACGAAGAAACGACGATTCCAATACAAATCCCTATATCTATAGCACAGTTTTCTGCACATCACTAATGTAGAATAATAATTTTACGACTCTCCCACTAGGTATCTGTTTATTTAAGAGTTTTTGATTTGAGAACTTGACGAGACACTCAACTCGACTACAAATAGCTACCTACACGGGAGAGTGCTAGTGCAATTCCACTACTTGAGAATAAAAGAGACAAGTGCTATAGGGATGATGAGACTGGTAAAGAAAGAAACAACTATATATTGTGTATAGGAGAGCAACAGCAAATAAGTATCCAACAATGACAACAGTACATATAATAACACAATGATTGTCCCCTTGCATAAAAAAGAGAAATGCTAAATATCGTAGTCGTAGTGGATATGGCAGGGAATAAGAAATCGTACCGTATGAAATGAGTGTAGTAGTAAGTGGTAGTAGAATAACTATACTATACTTTTACATATTGCTTTTTCGCAGTACTGTACACGACGTTAACGTTTCACTCAACAACCTATAAGCACCAACAAACTGGCTTGTTTGTTCTATCAGTAATAATAATGCATAGACACAAATGCTACTTATCCGCAAGGAAAAACACTTTAACTGCACTAACAATATTTAATTTAAAAAATCCTCTGTTACGAGCCGTAATGGTAAAGCACTACTCTCTGTGCTATGAAAGAGCAACCAACAAAGCTTACTTTACTTACTTTCTATACTGGTTTAAACACACATATGTAGTAACCAAGGAACAACCAAGAACAAAAGTTACAACACGTTAAAGTCACCAGAAAACGGACACACACTAAAAAATTATGCAAGGATTTCACCAAAAATCTCAAAAATGTTTGGCTGGAGTCACTGGATCGACAGGCACTACTGATATACTGAGAAAAACAAGAGCAGTAGGGTTACATAATAGTATGCGAAAGTCGGTGACTGGTTGGAATGGGTTTTTGCAACAAAAGAACCGGAATGAGTAACTTGTATTTCCTCGTAGTGGGACTATTCTCACAATTCCCAGATCTTTTCATTTCTCGTTAAATGGGAGCTGATGCAAGATGCACGTCTGGATGAAAACAGAGACGAGCACGCCGGCGAAGAAGGATAATATATAGAATGGTGGTAGTAGATAGGTACACACGACATGCAGACTTGTATATATATACATACATACAGCTGGGCTCTATTATATTATTCTCAATCTCTGTGTGTCCTTAACTCTGGCTTATACTAATATCGCATCAAAGGCACGGAGTAGTGTTTGGTTAGAGATGAAGCAACAGGAACCTCACATGTACCACCATAATGCAATATTAATATTATACAAAGACAAATGATAGAGTGATGGGAGCCAAAGACAAGGATTTAATAACACAAGTCAGGAGAGACGGAAAATTGGTGAACTTGAGCACTGACTGACTACTGAGTTAGAAGTACTTATGCTGACTGATTATAATATTATTATGATTGCATGTACAATGTAGCAAATGCAAAGATTTCATTCCAATCTTATAATACGTATGTCTATAATAATCCTATATGAGACTGTTCACTCAAAGATTGGTATACGAACAGTACTACTCACTCCTATCCCAATCTCAACAATAATGAAAGAGTCTTCTACTAGAGTAGTAGTAGAAAGATTCATGTACTAAAAGGATATAAGGTAAGTAATTGTAGTTAACTAACGTAACTTTATCTAGTCTTATTTATATAGTATTTCTCTGCTATGTACTGCTATATGACTAACAATATGTATACACTATTATTTATTCCATAATAATCAAGTCAACACAACAGTACTTACTTTATGTAATTTAACTTCACACTTATTCAATTCCAAATAAAATAAATCACTCGTGTTATGTGAATTGTAGTAAAGCAAATACAATAGATACATATACGTAGTATCTCTTTCTCGTCTTCTTCATCAAGTAGTATAATAACGGAGCACTAGAGACTGAGCTCTGATTGTGGGATTTTCTATATATCTATTTAATTAATTGAGCAGTAATAATAATGCACTGTTTCTACGTTCACTTCACAATTGCACTGATCAGATATGTTTGCAAATGGTAGTAGTTAATAGTGCTATGGCGGTTAGTCTTTTCGTTGTGTGATGTTATAAACTCTTCTCTCTACTTCACTCTCATCATCAATAGTAAACTTAACTGACTTGACGAACTAAAAAGTTCTTGATCGTCATCGCATGCATCGTCAGCATAAGCCAGCAGTCACAACTCAAACCAATGCATCTACTTTTACGTTACTTTTACGTTCTATCTATCTTATATACAGTACACTCCTCCATCTGTAAAAATAATACACACCACTTTGTACTTAACCAAAACATGATGAGAGTCAATGCTTTTTACATGCTTCTACTTCTTCGTCTCACCAAAAATACGTACTTACTCGTGTAAATATAACAACCCGTCCACATACATACATAGTCTCAAATAAAAGCATATACACTTTAGCATCACAATCTTCCTGGAATATTACATAGAAAGAATAAATAGAAAACAAACGATTGGATAACACGAGAAGAGATATCGTACTTTGCTCTACTCCGTCATTCCCCATTCTCACACATGTATGTACTCTTCTACTACTATTAGGGAATTTGCGAATTGCGCCTCTCGTACTACGTACAACGACCACAAAACCTTACACAGCACAGCTACGCATAGAATTTTGCACAATATAACATGAATAGCTATATATGACTGGTCGACGATGATAAAAGTATGACTATATGCTATGACTAGTAGTATGACTATGACTAGTTAGTAACTAGTAATGCTCTGATGTGATGTTGAGGCAAGCAAGGTGATGATTCATACCATCATACTACTGACTGAGCTAAGTTTTTTACTCTATTGCGTTGGTTATGTGCTTCTGCTATGAATTCTGCTGACGAAGTACGGATACCTAGTAATCAACCAGCAGCAATGCATGAGAAACCACGGACGGCGTGTATTTTTGCGATTCTTACTAACTTAACCTAAACAATACCTACTTACTTACTTACTTACATCCACGTTGTTCCAATGGACAACGCATCCAGATTATATATAACTATATTAAAAGCCCCTCGACGACTTACGCAGAAATTAATATCTTAATTCCCATAATATTGACGTAAGAAGTCAATCGAGTCTGTAAATCTTGGTGATGTTACATAAGATAATAACACGCGACCTAGCACTTCTAAACTTATGTGAATACCACTTGTATGTAATATTATACTACGTCTAATATTAGACGTAGTATAATATTACTACTATTGTTGGGACTTTAAACTTTAAACCTACGTGTACAAGTGTGCAAATCCACTTTTACGCATAGCAGTGCATTCATTACTAATGCCAATTACATGCAGATACACAAACATGTTACTCATGCACATAAACCCTCAAAGCACGATACATCACCACAGAAAATAGCTCAATATCATATTAGGCTATTAGCCTACCTATTAGTCATTAATGTCCGTGATATATTTATAGCATTACAATAAACAGGATAGCTATTAGCAGATGATGTACAGTATAATTAAAGATAAGAGCATCGTAATATTTAATTACTACCTACCTAAGTTGTTATCATATGTTATGATTATGATAACTAACAATACTATGTTATAAAACTGTAATTAGGTAGTTAAGGTGGAGTGAGGTGAGCTAAAGAGCAAGATTGGTCTGATATCTATTGTAATAATACTACATATGTATAATTTACTCCTTAATACTACATTTATTAGTATCGTACTTAAATATCATTATATAAAGTACCATTGTAATGTGAACTGATGAATAGTCTAAGAAATGATAATAATGACATTGTGTGTAAATAATGTGTGCACAGAAAACATGGGAAATGGAAACCCCCGTCTGGATCGTACGACACTTACACTCGTCATGAATTACGCGTAATTTTACGTCTCATCTCATCCATATCTGCAAAAATTATATAAGTCTAGCCAGTTCTATTGTACATGCTTACTGTTACTTGTTCTTCAGTGGTACGGCACCCAAGCCACATCAGTGGCAAGTGCATTGTTATGTGAAACAAAGCAAACCGTCCATGCTTTCATAGTAAAATACTATCCTGTGTAATAATTCTATAATACCGTATGCTGTATCGAGTGCCCTAGTAGCACAGGAAAAACTTATACTTGGCAGAACTTACTTATTAGCCGAGTCAAAGCAAGCAAACACGCTTAATAATATGCAAATCTCCTACTGGCTATTCAAAAACCCTTTGTCTCCTTTGTTGTGCTGCATTGAACAGCAATATGCACAACTTGTCACACACTCCCACCTTCATCATAATAATAACACCATAAGAAATATCCCTTCATAATATATTAAGGACAGCATAGTTATGAAATTATTTTGTGTTTTAATTATACTAATAATGTTAGGTTATTATTTAAATACAATCAACAACTGCATTTAATTAGAAGTCATATTTAGATGATAAAATTCATTTTAAGCTTTTAATTTGTCAATACTATTTATTGATGTCAATAATCTCATAACCATCTTTTGTGTGTCTTCTATAATTGTATCGACTGGCAGGACAATAGATAAATACGTCAACACAAGTCGTTATTTATTACTGCAACAAGTCTCACTATGCTATGCAATAATCTTAATGCAGACAGACGTAGTTAGAATGAAGACATTTAATAAATCAAAGTGCTCTTGTCGGGTAGATTAGATACAGCATCTGGAGCAGCAGTAAATAACAATTATAAACCTCGCTCACTTTTAAAACTAGATTGAAGAAAAATGTTCTCATATAGTTCCATTTACAGCTTTTAGATTTACAAGAACCTACCTAGTGTATATTATCACTAGATTCTCCCACATTTATGTACAGGAAAGCAAAAAACAGTTTTCTTCTTGTGCTGCTATTCAGCATTAAACTTCCTCAAAGTAACTTATACCTGAGATAATTTATTGCTATTTACGGCGCAATTAAAATGCAAATCACTGTGCAGACGCCCCCAAGACTACGTGTGCAAATTCATACGCATAATATATTTAGCCAGAGATGGCAAATATCAATTTAAAACATTCTCAAGAGTCTCTTTCTAAAAGACAAACGCGCATCATGTAAACCCGTCAGCAGACATAATAGGGAAACAATAATAAAAATGACGTATGATATACCACATCACACAAAATACAATAAAATGCCTAACTTACTGCAAGAACTGCTTTGGTCTGTACATTGTATTGTAAATAATATCCTTAATCACTTCTATAATTACAACTATGTACACTGTACACATACATAATATTATTATGTGTATTATAGGAAGAAGTCCTTCACCTGCATGATGTAGACATCTGTGTATATATAAATAAGATATACTATATATATACCTATGCTAATATTATTATTATATTATGATGTATGCTAACTGCTAACTAGTGTAAGTGTAGTGTGTTGGTGTTGATATTATATTTTATAGTAGTTAGCAGTCGAACGGCGCTCCAAAAATTATTATTCCACCTATCCCATTAAACGTAATTCTAATTACGTATTTATAGGGATATATAATGAATACCTACACTTATGGCGATGATGGAAAAATTGTCTTGTGCGTAACATTTTATAGCCTGTTATTGCAATATAACTACTTTCCTTTGTCTCATCTTCCCATCTGTTTTTATTCTTTAACTACGTAGTTAGATAACTTAAATAATACAATCATAATACTTACTAAAATTATCTTCACTCTGATTCATACCTAAATATTACATTACTTAGGTATGCATTTATTTACGTATATGTTCATTGTATACCAGTTAATAGTTCTACGTTAGCACCTGCGTCAAACTATGGAATCTATATGCAACAGCATTAATTCACGCCTTTCAGCTAAATCTTGGTTTATTCACTTTTGAATAAGAACATCGTACTTTGTACATCCCAATTATCATAGCCATAGGTAAATAGTGCGAAAGACCTTATCCTACCTACCGTTTTCTATTAAAGTTTTGTCATTTTTAATAAACTAAAATATGCAACCACTTATTTTTTTACTGAATATTTCCACAGCCATGGCGTATGAGAACAACTCTAAAAGAATAAAATATCCACTACTTTACTGTACAGATATTTTAATATTTTAAGTCGATCAATGATGGTTTCTAGATAGTAAAATTGTGGAATAGTAATGATGCATTGCTCTCCTTATAATATTTTTCAAAAATATGTTTGTAGTGACAGGCTTAGGCTTCTCCCATTTTGATTGCTTCATATCTAATCGTTTCCTTCCTAAATGCTGATTAGAATGAAAGCTATTGTCTTTAAAATGCACCCAAACCCATAGACAAAAAATAAGAATCTTAATATTCAACAACAAAGTGTAGTTTTGTTTTGGACTCGACCTTTGCAAAATCTGTAGCGAGCCTTAAACAATTTTAAATCTTATTTTCTAAAATGCATAGCTAAGTAATGCGTCGTTAATTCTGAACATTGGTACGGGCAGGTACTGCAATATTTTAAGGTGTGTATTAAAATGTTTAAATAAGCCTGTATTAAAATTGTCATTTACTAAATTTGGGAGGCGTAACTACCAATTATGAGATTTATGCCGACTAATTCGTTGCGAATGCCGCAGTACATGCACTGGGAGTGCATTAAATGATTACTTTAAGGACATCAAATCAAACTAGCATATAGCATTGTTTTTCGAGAGTTTAAGTGAGATGAGGATGAGCCTCGTTTACAATTCTTGCGTAATGTGTACATTGAAGAAGGCCATAGTAATTCCTCGTTACGTTGTCTTAGGAAAATATACAAAATAAAACACAACAACAGCTACTTAGTTTGTGGTACGTGACGTATGACAGGGATTCTTGTCGTAAAATATGATAACTATCAAACATTTCTTAGGAATAATATAATATGCAATTAGTACTAATAAATAGGATGACGCCACGAATATTGTTTATACACATAGGTATCTATATTAACATCCACAGAGATTTTACTGTTTGTATAAGGACACTCTTTCATTTTACTTGGTATAGTAAAGTTATAGCAGAAAGATGATAAAAGGCAAATACAGAAGTAAGATGCCTATATCGTTATCTAACTTTGAGAATTAAAATGTTCAACTGTTTTCTGGGTAATACAAAAAATGTTCAATATTATTGCTAATAAATGCTAACTACATAATAAGTATAGCATGGTACATATAATAGATTCACTGAAATCTCAAATCCTTACTAAAAGGTGAATTGAGCCATCTCGATCCCAACTCTGTTAAAAAAATATCTATTTGAATGGTTAATGTGTATAGATTACAGCACAGCTTTGCGGCCAAGCGCAAGTTATAACGATAATAGACACACACATACTACAATCTGTATACGTAAGTAAGTGTAGTGCAAATGTAGTATGGAATAGAGTGCACTATTTGTACGTAGGATATTATGGTAAGTGTAAGATGTGGAAGTATATATTTCTATATCGCTATAGTATAAGATACGGAGTTATATTATATACATAGAGAGAGAACCTATTCACCAAAACCACACAAACAAGCCAACGTGCATTTCTAATTCGACTCTTTTTCAAGCTAGCTTACAATTAGCTAACTCTCATTTTTAGCAAAAGCAACGGAAGAGCGAAATGAAATCTGCGAAGTACAGAAACATAAACTAAACGTGAATGACCTTCTTACTACACCATAACACTAACACTATAATACTAACTGCTTACTGCTAAAATGTGCATCCACATTCAGCATTTGATATCTTATTCAATCAACACAGAAAAAGTTTAAATAGGTATGCATTATTCTGTTCTTGGCATGTTCCTTTTATACTCTCTACTCTATCACAAAATGTTGTACATAGATATACAAATTACAGACAAAACTACTATACTTTAATAGGACAAGTGCGAATGTCAAATGCCAACTCCAATTTTTCTACACATTAACTTAAGCCTTACTAAAGTAGTAAATGTGAACCTATGTATTCCTATCGACATGCTCTAATGTAATAATAATGCTATGCCATTATGCTGAATTATGTTACGACTTATGACTAGCTTAGGTATACTTATTATGACTATGACTAATCAAAAAGGAAAACACAATGACGTGGCTCGCCATGTTTTGCCAGTTTAAATATTAAAAGTGAAACAACTCATAGAAAACCATTTTATACTCAAAATTGCATAAAAAGGGGAAATCGTACTCTGATTTTGTAGCTCGAGTTTAGTGAAAATTAAGTGTCTGTCTAACAACTACAATACAATTCGAAAACAAAACTAAAAAGCAAGAAGATCTTGAATACATTTGGCACTCGTACAGAACCGCACCCAGTTGACCCAGTCCAATGGGTGTCCCACGCCCATGTATAATCCATTCAAAATAAACGTCCACTTAATACTCACCACACTTTAAGCCTTCGAAGAGATTATTGCAATCGATTCCCGTTATCACCGAAAGATTTTAAGCCCTGACTAATCATGTAGCTTAAGTCTGTTGATATAAATATATCTAACTGCGAAAATCTCTCTACCAGACAATTTTTCTCGCATATTTCATCCTTTCAATGCAATTTTCATGATTTTGGCCTTATGAATGGAAACTGGAAACTTTAAAATTGAAAGTCAAGTTTTTCACTAAAAACAAACATCCTGCGAGACATCTCCGACACGCAAGGATCCTCACCTTCTAAGAAAATCTTTACCTTTTTTGATTTCTATTCAAGAACGTTAGCATGACTGAATAGTTCTACTCGTATTGAAGTAATGACGATGAAAAATACCTTTACACCAATTTCCTGGCATTCGAATTAACTATATCCAATCCTTAACTGCGCAATTCCTTTTCATTCTCTACTATACAATTACTTCCTTACAAAAATGCATGACTTACAACGAAACCCCAAACAATCCTATTCTTATTTCAGATCATCTTACACAGTTTCACCTTAGTTTTTACATAAGTCTCCTTTTATCATTATCTACTAAAGGTATTTAAAAACGACAGAATGGACGACACATTTACGTAAATTATTGTATTGCTTATAATACAAAAGAGAAAGGGAACATATCAGGATGAAACGGGGGAATGTATGAGATTTAAATAATAATAAACGTTTTCACCCGGGGGAGTTAAAAATTATTAAGGAGTTGCTCCCAACTATGTTGAGCGACAGTAATCTGTACGCACGTATTAATATTTGTATATGCAAACCTCTATATCTATTTTGCTAATTA
This sequence comes from Tomocerus qinae, assembly GCA_020055645.1. Classification (NCBI taxonomy): domain Eukaryota; kingdom Metazoa; phylum Arthropoda; class Collembola; order Entomobryomorpha; family Tomoceridae; genus Tomocerus; species Tomocerus qinae. The sequence continues at coordinate 15,460,648 of CM034548.1, read as the reverse complement.
CTTTTACGCCATAAGGAACTGAAATTACTGACAATGTATATATTGCAATATTTTAAATTCCCAAATACAGATTAGATTTTTAATTAATATTTTACCTTACTATAATCATGGAAATGATGCTGGATATTCAAACACTTTTGACAGGACACAGGAATAAATAGAAAACAATTTAGGCTTAGCTGCATGCAGTCACAATATAGGAAATCAAAAAATGTTACGTGTGAATCATCGACAAAATGTTATTATTACTTTCCTATTAAACGAAATGTATGTTTACAATATCCTGTATTGTGTCAAAGCACATTAAACGTAAAGCGATTATACTTCAATTATAATTGACGATTAGGGGCACAAACCTTTCCATTATGAACGATCTATTTTATTGCTTTAAATAAAAAAAATAGTGTAAAATACAATGTAAAACTATTTTATTATACACACGACCGCATTTTTTGCATTATTTATATTATGCTGTTAGAATTAGCAGAGTATTAACTTTAACCAAGAAACAGAATACAAAAGGGTGTCACGCTTCGCTAAGACTAAGCTGTGTATGACTAAACATTTTATATTTTACGTTAACAATAATATCAGGTACCATAAACGATAGTAATACGGCATAATAAGCTTTGGCCTAGGCAATGCAATAATATGCAATGTGCATATACGCTCCGTGACCTACCCCTCTAGCTGATAAAAATCTCAAAATGGGATTACTAACAGCTCAATGAATTCATGCATATGTGATACATTTTACATCAAAACGCTGAACCGAGAACAAGAATGTCGAATGCCGTTTAGCATCGCAACAGTCAAACATAAATCATTGTCAATTTAATGATTTTGAAATAGTATTGGTAGCTTATAATAAAACTTTAAGTTTTGAAGCGCATAAGAGTAGTAAATATCATAATTATACAATTTTCTCAATCCATGAAAGCTTGATTGTTCAGTTGTAGTATATAGAACCCTGTACTGCAAGACTGCAACTGCATCAAGTTTATGCCAATGCCAATGGGCACTAATCGCTTTCCCAGCGTATTACCTCATCTTCTGACCTACCGATTTTTCTCAAAGCTATTCAAATTCGACGAGCTTATCTAGCTATATTTTGCCTACCTATAGCGATGTATAAATAGAAACTACCTAAGTTTTGCCAAATTAGTTTATCCTCCAAAAACAAACTCAGAAAAGAAATACAATCAATTAATTTAAAAAACGAATTCTTTATAAAAGAAAACAAGAACAGGCCCATGTTCACTTCTAAAGAGGAGATTTGGGCGGTTTTTGGACAACCTTTTTTGGAATGGATGTAGTACATTCTTTGACCTCCACAGAATCGGAGGTCTAAAATACTTTTACGTGGAATTAAATTGGGACATTGATTACCATCGTTTTCAGTTTCCTATACTTCGGGTCCTTTACTGCAGCTAAACACGGAAATCAATTTACAGTTTTGTCTTTATATCACTGAATTGTACGCTTAATAATCACGAAAACATCCAATTTACGGATAGCAGACTGCTTTTAAGTTGGCACTTGGCAGTATTTATTAGACAAAGGTTGGTTGAATGGCGAACGGCGTTTAATTACAGGCTTAAAGGTTGTCTGACATGTGCTTTGTCATTTCTAAAATCAAGCTACACAGACAGAATTCACAACAATAGCAAATCATTCGGCTGTATTCTGGTACATGGCATTTTTGAGTGTACATTGCGAAACCACAGTAAAGCGGCTGCGCACTGATTCTGGACATTTGGCTATCGTCAGACAGCGTTACTCACTATCTAGCGTAATGTATTCTTTAATTCTTCATCATAGACTAGGCTCCCAGTACGAATGCTTAATTTCAAAGTGATTAGGCATATAAGCAATGTTTAATTTTAGAAATAAGCTAATGTTCATTCAAATTGGACTACCTTGTTTTATGAAATATGCATTGTATATACGCGCATGTGCATTGCAACAAAAAGCGTCATTTCCCATGGCATAGATAGATACTTGCGACATAGGAATAAACATTTTTATTTAGATATATATAATATACGCCCTTAGTAATCCTATTGAATTTCAAAAGATTGTGCGTCAGTAATAATTGGGGTTTACTCTCGAAACATTCAAATCCCAGAGTGTAGTTAATTGTTTTTTGCAATATGCATCATAAGCGCTTGCGCATTCAGACTTTCCCTACCAGACATAGATACATAGATAGGTTGGTAAATTTATTGCTTTATCTCTGACTGTGGTTATATATTAGAATTTAATGGCCTGAAACTACATCATTTAGATTGACAATATCTGACAATATATGCAAAAACTTTGACAATATCTGAGCCTAAGGACAGAAAAATACTATTCGATTGTAATGCAATTTTGGATATCATTTTAAAAATCTATGCATTGAAGTATATTTGAAATCTGTTTAATTTGTTCATAGTTAATATTTTAGCTATGGATAACTCTTGGGAGCTTTTTTGTTGTAATTTATACGTTTCAATGCAACAAACACACACATATATATTATTTCTACACAGGAATTAATATCAAACATCAACAAACATTTCGGTACATATAGATTTTAGTCCCGTAGTTAACTGAAGAAAAAAAAATTGTCAAAGTGCCTATTGCGTGTCAGCAATTTATGTCAGCCTTATAACATTAAGCACGACAACGCTTTATCGCCCCTTCAATAAATCATCCTGTGCTCTGAGCTTAATAGTACAGAAATCAGAAATGAAAACTAGGATGGATGGGGCTCAAAAGCAGACTAGTACTATTATGCCTAATCAATTTCCAATGATTTATTTGAGAGTGCACAATTTCATACGTGGAAAACAACTAGATATCCAAAATGACAAGTATCTAACAAAGAATGAAATGTGTTAATTGTAGAAATCAATAGATTCGCATTTTTAAATGACAAATAATAGCGTCATAAAATGAAAAATGGAACATACAGCTAGGACTTACAATTATCTTTTAAACAGGACCTATAATTTTGTTTTATGGGTTTGGAATTCGCGATTTTATTGCTTATTGGTTGGTACTAGATACCAAAATTCATCATTAGGTTGTCTTTTTCGACTACGCTATACAATGCATTTTCAGGAACATGAGAGTATTTAGCCTGAGTGTTATTTTTGCATCTTATTACGATATTTATGATTATAGTATAGTACAGATACTACAGTTAACGACCTAATAGATTAATGCTAATATTATCGACATCAAAATTGTGCATGAAAACAAAGAGGGATTAAATAATATTTCTAGGATGTATACATATTTACGTAAATACCTATCAAATTAATTAGCATAACAAACCCATTATAAATAAATACTGTATTAAATGTAAAAAGAATTAAACACAAATGCGTTGTTAATTGTGATGATAAAAAACAAAGTGTAATAATGTTCAGTATACTAATATGATTAATGTCTAAAAAGGAAGTTGAAAAGCTCCGTATTATGCATATCCAATGCGATATTGTGTTATCATATGATATAGGGTGACCAGTAGTTGGGGTAGTACGGGGCGTCCTCGACAAATGCAACATAAAAAGAAAATCCAGGAACAAAGAAAAATAATTCGCTACACGGTGCATATTTTTGGTTAAAAATATTAATTTGAGCGTCTGTTAGTTAGCTAACATTTTCTAGTGTGGCCCATCCGAAAAAATAGCGGCCTTGTGTGCGCACTCCATGTAGTTATCACGTAGATATTTATTAACTATCGCGGTGGCATATTCCACAGTATCAGTGATTGAACCTTATCCTCATAATAATTCTGCATGCAATATACATTAGCATGTACAACGCGGTACTTATTCAGTCACATATTTATTTCTGTACTGGTGTGTGCTGTGATATTGCGATAGACTCGGTAGAAAGTAAATAATACAAGTACATGCACAAGTATAAAATAAAAAATTTCAGCCAGGAAATGTCAGAGTCATATCAAATCACAACCAAAACCAAACATAAACAGTATGCATAAACACTGAGATAATAGCGGAATGGATGTTTATGTTTTGCATTAGTTTGCAAAGCATAAAAACGCAGATGTAGGATTTATTTATTTGCAAACATTTACTGACAATGACAATGTGGTTTAACGTTTGTCAATAACAATCAATCGCATACGTTTAACAATCCCTGTACCTACTTTTGTAAATATGAAACCAAATAAAATACTTGTTTAGCTTATTTCACACGATTCACACTCCGTCCAGCCAGTCCTTAGAATTAGAATACAATTGTAGTACATGTGTACCACATTATGCCAATATTTTTCGCTTTGTTAGATATCGGATCGTAGTGGTGATAATATTTAGCTGATGTATGCAATACGATATTCTAATCATTCTAATGTAAATATACTTGTACCTATTAATATTATACAGACAAATAATTTTTTTGCGTCTGATTGAATCTCCTCGATTACCTTACCAATCCTATTTTTAATTTTGCTATCTGTCATAGAAAATTCATTGAACCCCATGCCCCAATGCAAAGTTATGGACAACAAAAACATATTCAATAAGTATATGCATTATGTCCTACTATTTTTATATGACATGCTTACTCCATAACACATTTACCATGATGTTATTCATCCTGTTTATTGATCTTGTAAGGATATTGCCTCTTATAACTTGTGAAAATAAAAACAAGAATATAGTTGCCATTCGGTGTGTCATATGAACATTTCCAGACTGTAATACACAGATGAGCTCACGGATCAAATAAATAGGGAGGAGAAATTATATCCATCCCATAATGTATATGTAAAAAACTTTTAAATAGGTACGGAAAGATAAAAGTTGAAAGTTTCCTGCCTAACTATCATCTTATATACGTAAGATAACAGGCAGATTTTTTTCCGTGCAAAATGGAACAGCGCAGTCTACTTAGTGCAAACTAAATAGGAGAAATAACTGTAATACTAAATTAGTACATAAACGAGAGATAAGTTGAGTCAAATGAATCGATGCAGTTTCAATAGTGTAAAGCATGGCATCTGAAATTTTAATTGAGCAGTAAGAGAGAATAAAGCTAGGTGGATTTCCTTTTGATTTACTAACAACTTGGAAACTATGTAACTAACCTCCAAAACAAACTATAGCATTGCCGACAGACCGTTATGTGCCCTCCTAATAAATTATGTGACATCAGTACCATATTGCCATAAAGATTATTTGGCATGTACATGCATAGTGTACATATTTAATGACCGCAGCCAGTCGCGTTGTTTAGGATGATACTTATGAATCGAATGTACAAATTATTATATTTTTTGCTCATAGACATACTGTAGATGAATTGGAGAGATAAATCCAAAAATAGCATTGAAAATAATGAACAGAAGATTTTTCTGAGAGGTAAACTGGTTTCTAAACGAGACATGCTTCAACTAAAATAAGAAACCAATGAAACCAATGTTAGGGTAGCATCTCATTTATCATCTGATCTAGGTCCCTACTTAACAATTTAGAAAGTCAAACAATTCCAATAATTTGCAATCCGCCGACGCACAAATGGACAGGTAATACAGATATGTACAGTTTAATGTGTTAAAAGAACGAAATAGTAGCCACATTCATCGACCAGTAAACAAGAAACATAACAAGTGATAATGTCGCTTTAATATCAATAGGAATCTCCCTTTTCGTTTGTGACTCATCTGATGTTACCTTTTCTGTTGTCTGGACACAGAAATAACAAATAGGGAAACTTGAATCCTGATTTCCTGATTGTTGAACTCGTGTGAATGCTCTAATATAAAAAGGTGCAGCATAATATAATACAATACAACCTAACTATTTATTGAGGACTTTTATCATAACCGAACAAATGGTAACAATCATAATCATAATGATTACTCTTAAAAGTACCTCTACAATACACAAACACCTTTTGCTTTATTATGGACAACATGATTACAACTCTTTCATATCTGTCCATACTCTGGGTCCATGAACTACCTTAATTCTATCATAAAAAATACTATTGTAACAAACATGTAAATTAGGATGTAATCGGTTGACAGAGACCGAGCCAATAGCAGCACTCCACACTTTGTTTAATAGATCTTTTCAAGTTTAAAAAAATACTTAACTACAATGATTATAGCTGTTTAGTTTCATTGAGTAACATCTGCCATCAATTACTGCATCAAATGGTATGATGCCACTTTAACTGGCCAGTGATATTACTTGATAGTATAAATTATCCTAATAATATATAACACTATACTAAGCAAATCAATGATTAAAATGGTCTTCATTATATAAAGCGATGTTATCAGAAATGAAAGTTAGACCATTTCAATTGGAGACAAAGACGACATTAGTTATCTATTTAGGAACTATATTATAGCTATTAGCTAATAGCTACTGGATTTAAAACTCAAGTACATCCAATAAGTTAAATTGGTTGTATTTTTCCATAAAGGATTTAAAAATCTAGTAAGGTTAAATTTGATTTCGAAAAAATTATAAACTCAGACAGTTACATTGTTCTTCTTAAAATGGTTCTACTGACAATGGTGGCTAAGCAAAGTTGGACCAAGGTGCACATAATTATGAATGGCTTTATCATAAGTAAAGGATTATCTCCCAAAAAGTAAGGGTACATCGACTTAGCAAACCATCATCATCATCATACGATTGTAATCAGCAAAACAACATTGTATCATCAACAGCAAATCTCAAGTACAAGATGGGTGTGTGTGAAACCATTCTAACAATACTACATAATCTCTATCTTATAAATTCATTGATGTCATGATACCATTGCCAAGAATGAAGTAGAGCTCGTAATAACAAAGATTTAGAATTATTTTGAATTTGGCATGATGTATAGCATAAACAGTATATGCATATAATAAAAACGATCCACCACTACTTAGTCACAATTCCAATGCTCACCTTTCCTCTTGTAGTATTTATCTTTATCTACATGTACATTTCCAAAGTCAAAAAATAGCACCTCCACCTTTTAACTGCTTTCAAACCTTTTCTTATTTAAATTACTATTGCACAGAAATTTGTAATACTTTTATTTACGTAGGCACAAATTTAGGAGCCCACATATGTAGTAGATTATCCTACAAGGAAAGTTAATCTTCGGTCAACAGACAGAATGAAATTCGAGTATTTCATTTAAAAAAATAAGTTAGCATTTAAATGAAACTTATATTATTAGTAATATTTTGCTAAAATAAGCGCATATTTGTACCAGCATAAAGTTTAAAAACGTTTAGTATAAGATACAGACACCAAACTATTTAATGAACAATTAGCATTTTTTGCAGTGCAGTCTCAGCTTGGCTTACCTAACAATATTTGCATATGATATTTTATGCTATGCAATTTGTGTAATATGCATAGCATTTAAATAAAATAAAGAACTTTTAGGGTAAAATTCAGTAAGTATTTTGAAAGTAAAGTTTTCCACAATTTCTAGTTAAAGTTACTATAAAGATTCAAAACCCAGCCGATGGCTGGGCCTAATGTATAGTACAATTATAACTATGATAAAATAACTTGACGAATTGTTTAGTACAGTCTTAGTATCGTTTTGCTTAAAGTAGGTAATGTTGTAAGCTAAGTAGAAGATAGAGTGAGTCATCGTTTAGATTAGAATACAACATGACTAATAGAAGTTGTTAATTTAAATTGTATTCCTATAACACAATGCAATGGCACTCATTAATTACTCATTGCAAGCACTGCGTACTTTAATTTTAGTAAGTATTTAAGATCGTTATTTTACAACAATCGAGAGAATTACGTATGTAAGGTATCAGCCCAAAAGTAATGTTAAAATAATGCCTATCTAAAACTACAACTATAGTAAGATCTGTAGTAAATAGTGAGATATAGTAAATCATTAAAGAGAGTATTTAGCAGGTTGCTTTTGCTGAGATTCAGTCATCCCAACTTAACTTCCACTTTGTACAAGACAATGAAAACTAGAAACAATGAAAGTCATAAAAACACATTTGCTAATAATTTTGCTACTACTACGTACAAAGTACATCAACGAAAATCTAGAGAAACGACATAAATAATATATTTCAATAAAAGGTACTTTTATCTTATCTGACAATGAGATGGGATGGGACATCATGAGACTCAGCACAAATTCATGTGCACATGTTTGTGGTATTATTGATATCAGCACCAGTAGTACAAGACTATGACAAAATTATTGGTTGAGCTAGGTTTAGCAACACGAAATGTTAATTTACTAATATGTAAAAATATACTTGGAGTAAATATCGTATCAACATGTACTTTTGGATCATCTTGCATTAACAACAATTCATAGCTTAATGCCTTCCTCATCAAAATAATTACATGAGCTCCATAATTTTATATTCATCTTTTTTGCTCCTCCATCTCTACAAAAGGTAATTTATTTTATATATTTGACGACTACTAGAGATACATTAACCAAAGACTACAAATACAATAATTCACTTTAATATCTTGAGTGACTAACATTTACCACGACCTTATAAGCCACACAGGAGTCTTATTGCTCTTGGTCTACGCCTAAATCGGGAGTTACATGTAGGTACGTATTTAAAGAGACAAAATGGGCACAGATTCCCCCAAAATCCTAAAAATATGACTTTTAACAAATCGTAAAAATTCTTATGAATGATTTCTAATCAAATATTGCTGAAAATGCTTTTTTTTGCGTTTTTGGAACGAAAATAACGTTTTTGAAAATATTATTTGGCTTGCTCCCTTGATCTTTCAGCATACGTTCCTGATTGTACCCAGCACTATATTTCATGAACAACATATGGAAAATAGCTGGAATTTTATATATCAGCAAAAGAGTGTCTGGATTTATTCAACCTATATCTATGCTAATGTTTCACGGATACGAAGATACCTATCATGAATGCATTCATATGTAATCCACCTGTTCTAAATTGTACACATTTTTATTACTTGTAGTTGTAATGTTAAAACCAGGAAGTTTTTCTATCTCACAGACTGTAGATGGTTATTCTCACATTAAACACTACTATATCTGTATACCTACTTATTCCCTTATAACTTCCAAAACCAAACTTTACTGACTACCATTTGGCATTACTTTTTATTCTGTATTATTATATTAGGTTATTTATTTTGTTATGAAGCTTACGAAATTTTAGCTTTACTGCAGCTCCTTTTTATTACTTATTAATTGCAACGTATAAATGGTATTTTTGACAATGTTTTTAGACAATCATTTATAAGCGAAACTACAATCTATCAACCGAGAAACTTTTAACATTCATTTAAATACGTCAATAGTTCACTTCCTGAAAATGGAACGCCCGTTAAATTATTCAATTATATGGTTATTTTGTGTATTTATAACTGATTCAAACAACGGGGAAGTTGTATCGTATCGCTGGTTGATAGCATTAAAGGGTAAATTGATAGGTATAGAGCTAACGAATACATTTATTAATGTTGGTATTTCATTTAAACGATGAATAAATTGATCTGACTGGGAATAAGACCTCAATATTATTGCAATAAAATGTAGGTTAGGTATGGTACAAAGTTTGCTACAGTTTCCAGCTCTTGACAAATTTAGAAGCTGTAAAATGCAGAAAGGAAGTTGAATAGCATCCCCACGAAAACGAACAATTGTAATGTAGATTCAGGGAAAGAATACTAAAATAAGTCAGTGGCCTCTGTTCCTAAATCTCATTCTATACAATTTCCGTCATAAAACGCCATTATTAAAAATATGGTGGATGGATGAGCTTAAGTGGATTAGGGAGGTGAGAAATACAACATAGTTTGCTTATATTTATGTACTTATTATGCAGGACTATATTTATATATTAATAAAATCTAGTATCCTTGAATGTGATCCGAAAGGACCTTCATTTTGTTGGCATTAGATTGTGACGCTCTTGTAACGCACACAAAGAAAAACTTTTTGGCTACAGAATTTAATGGAAAAATTGAGTGATATCTTGAATCTTACTGGATATCATTCCATCTTAAAGTATACTGCGCATATAATTAAAGCAACCAAACGAATGTACTTTATATATGCAGACATGCAGACTTTGTATTGTATTAATATTGTGCTGGCGTGATATTTTTGCTCCATCACATTAAAAGGCTTTTCATGAAATGATTTATTTATGAGTTGGGAGCATGCACGACACTTGCAGACGACTGTCTAACCCATTCAATAAATTCTGCTGACTATGCTCATCGATATTTGAAAAATCGCTGATGATTTAATGAAAAATTAAGACAAGTTCAATCCTACTATTCAAGCTGACTAATATTAATCTCTGTATACATACACAAACAAAAAATTGTTTATTTGTCTGTGGAGAATATTTTTGGCTTACTTCAGTCTAGTTGACTAATCATATCGCATGAAATTATCTCAATCTGTTCTGATGCAATGCAACAGTCTTAGTGGCAAGCGCGATGTACTACAAATACAAGCTAATTAAACCAGCAACTAATAGATAATGATAGAGTAGTAAGCATAAGCAACGAACAATAACCTACCTAAAGAAGCAGAAACTAATCTTATTTTCTCATAAAAGTGAGCATCAACAATCAACATTTTACACAAACATACACATACGATTCCCCTCTCCTGATTTTTATCATCTTTCTTTTAAATATTTACGTACTTCTCTCTCACTGCTGATTTCCTTATCTCGTAACCTCACACAATCTTCATTTTCCAACAATGAACAATAAGTAGTGCTATCAGCAAACGCTGCTGAGAATCTATCTTTTTATCTACTTCATGAAAATCAAACTTGGTATGTTTCAGAAATGTCTGTAGAGTCAACTCTATAAACCTTAGAACAATTGAATGCAACATCTTCCGTTTTACAATGACAACCTCCATTCCAACACTTCCTCTCACCTACTTTACTTAGCAAATTCTGAACGTTGTGGAAGACAATCTTTACCCAACCATTTCCACACAACCGTCCAACTAACTCAATGACTCAACTCACTCAACTGACTAATAACCAATGTATGTCTCACAGCCTGTCTCACCCTCTATGTAATTTCCAAATAACAGTCACACGACATGCAATGCAATGCCAAATCTCTGGACATTGTCGCAAATCTGGAGATCTCTACTCTAACTATCACCATCACTCAAATTATGTGGTTTTATCAAAAATTCAATCCAAGGTCCAAACCCATTCCATTCAATGTAAAATTAATGTTACAAATAAATACAGATCTCAGAACATTGCGCGTGGCAATTCATAACCACAGTAAAAAAGCCTATCCGCAGAATTTCTTTGTAGAGTGGTGTGAATATACGCCAAGTGTAATATCTAAAATATCCATAATGTCCAAAATTATGGATATTAATTTTTGCCCCAACCAATTATAACGGATGATATTCATCAGTGATGAATTTTATACGGAAAAACAATTTATTCCAAGGGTAACAGTATTGTGATCCCTTTAAAAAGACAAAAAAGGTCTAAAATATCCGTTATTATCAACAACATTATTTTTACATTCTATGTTTTAACCTGTATTTCAAACTTGGAAACAGAAAATGGGATTAAGAAAGAAAACTCCATCCCTAGCTTTTAAATGATTGTTCCTTTCCTGACTATAATGATAATTGTAGTCGCAATTATTCCTAGCAATGTTATCTTGGTAAGAAACTTTGTAGCTTGCACATACCTTAGGTTCAGAGTAGATGAAGGCTAAAGGATCAAATGGGTCCTTGAGGAAGAAATTGGCGTTGCCATTGTCCCACTTAATGTAGAATCCTAATTTTCTTACTTCAGATATCTTGACAGGAAGATTGGTTCTGAGATCAAATAGATAATCCTGGAACTTGGGGATTTCTAGTTTAGTTTCATCTCCGTCACTCATGGATTCAGCGTCATGGCCATTGCTGTCCAGGTACATAGTAGAAGGATTGTTGAAGATTTCGTTGTTATATGTCATAGAGTTGGCAGTGCTTGGAAAAAATATAGGAGCAGCAGTGATGTCAGATGAAAGCATGTAGTCAGGTTTTGGAGTTTCATAATTATTGTAATTCGGAACTGCGCAGCTAAAAGAGTAGGCTGACTGGAGTGTGTAGTCGGTAGCATCGGTGTTGAAATTCTTTGTAGCCTTGGTAAAATTCTTAATAGTGCTGACTTGAATGTTGTTGGTAGTGTTAATAGAGTTGTCTGTTTTAAAAGGCCTTCCATTTCCGACAGGGCCATTGACAGCTGTTAAGGGTTTTCCAGAGTTTGAGGTATTGACCATGGCTACAGAATTGACAATTTTATGTGCAGTATTAGCATTGAAAGGGGCGACAGAATTTGTCACGTGGTATAGACCTTCACTTTTGATGGCATTGGAATAAAGAGTATTTGCTCGACGGACAGAATTAGCAGCACTCAGAGGGTAGAATGTTTTGAAACCGTTGACGAGGTTTGTGCTTGATTTTGCCATGTCGGAAGGACTTTCGGTTTGGAGAGCGTTTTCATTATTGAATCGATCGACAGCTGAGACAGGATTAGAAAGGCCTGACGTTTTCACAGGGTGGGCGATCTTGGAACAAGTGGATGTGGAATTTGGGTTGTTGTCCGTTTTGTCAACGTTGTCATTGTTGATAGTAAATTTGGAAGAGATAGGAATGAAGGGGTTGAATGGGTTGACAGTCTTGCAAGCTTTGACGTCCTTTAGAGAGGTCCTATTGGAGTTGATAGCATTGTCGGAATTGACAATGTCGCCTGATGTTGCCAAGCTGGCCGGAGAATTAATAAAATCCTTATCACCTGTATTGACAGTCTTCTCTGTTTCTTCGTCATTGTCTTCTAAATTTCTTGAGCGAGTAAATATTCGCGTGCGATACACGGGCCTTCCCTTTACTTTCGGCATTATGTTACAATCCTAATACAACAATTTCAATAATAAAAATGGAAACTTATAGCAGGAAAAGTTTAAATGAATGTGTTTAATGTAGTCCGAATGTGTGAATGAACGAATGTAATAAACTGCGAATGGTATTATTGACTAATGACAATGTTAGTACTACGAACAAATGTATTGTTTTAATTTTTTAAATAAATTGAGGTTACCGAGTCACATGGCCCATCTTCTACTCTCCACTCAGTTTCCCAGGACACGGACTCCTCGCCCTCTTGGCTATTTATTCTTCCTTTCGTATTTATTTTGCACGTGGACGGACCTTGCCGCATAAAGTTATTATTTATTTCCTTGTCATTTCTAATCTTGCAGTCTTTACAATTACAAGTCTCGTTATTGGTGGTTTTACCATTGGATAGGTAGATAGAGATAGGTTGATATTTTCCCCCTCCAAAATTTTCACTTTTGCAATCCGATAAGGCAGTCTTCTTTATTCGTTTAACAATGCGCTGTCCAGATAAAGGTTCGCTTCCCTCATAGTCTTCGTAACTCCAACCATGGGTTTCATCACCCTCCGTTTTTGCTTCTTGTTCTTCCACCTCTTTCACATTGAAATTCAGTGGCTCAAGCCTGTACACACAAAGTCAAGAACGTTCAATTTTGAATTTATAAAACCATAATCTTTTTCCGCTCATATTCAATTGCAAGTACGTATGCAAAACCCACTTTCGGCAATACAAGGATGGCTGAATTTCATATGCTAAGATATTTATTTAGTCGATGAGATTGGAAAGTGTAGTATTTTTTGTTATAATTTTTTTTAATTGACCTACAATTATCATAATCCTGATTTATTTTCGTGATCTGAGAATAAAATTGCTTTTCTTTAATTTCGGAGGCAAGTTTTCATTACAAAATTTTATGATTTAAATTGCCACTGTTATAAATAGTCCATTCGTTGTTGTTGGGGGTCGTCATGAGATCAAAGATGAAGAAACCCACCAACACACGTAACAAGTGGTTTCTTTTTACAGATTAGCAGAAGCTGATAAAATGCTATTAGAAGAGAACTGGAGTGATAAAATGCATTTTGTTTTTAGCAACATGTTTAGTTGATTTTACAGCCAGTTTATTATGGCAAATTGTGATATTTTGGCCATGACTTGTCAATTAGTGTTGGTTTTAAAATATTTAGAATTGAGCAAAATTAGTTTTAACCACCTTATTTTGGGACTGTATACAGATAAACCCAAGGTTTGCGAAACATTTTATGGACATTTCATTCAACTTATTTTGTCTAAATGATAGATAAAATAGTTATGGAAAATGAACAACCCTTGCGGATTGGTACAGAAATTATTACACAGAAAATTTCGCATTACGTCAATTAAAATAATGCACCATAGTGTGTACAATAACAAATATATGCAGTAAATAAAGAATAAGGCCACTGATAATGTACAAACACTACGATGATGTTTAATGGCTTTAAATATTAAAGCGACTTAAGTTGCTGAAAAATTAAAGAAAGCTAACAGAATCTTCTTATAGTTTTCTGTGTCAGTTTTATGCATCCGAAAATAATTTTTGTCGACTAATATTTAAATGATATAATAAAATCCTTTCTATTAGATAAATAAATGCATGACACATTTATTTAAGAAACATTATTTTTATGACAGTTGCTAATTATGTATAACTCGTAAAGCTGCACTCAAGAAGAAGTTTTACAGCATCAGCACTTTATTGTTATTTTACAAATAGAATTAGCTGAACGAATTTAAAGATAAGGAAAGAGTGAAGGAGAGAAACTACCATGCAGAAAAAGGCAATGCAATTACAAATATGCATTTCCAATTGAGAATTGAATTTTAAGTGTCTCTGCTCGCCTCCTAGAAGGAGAACCATATAATTCAATTCGTGTGAATGATAACTGCATTGAAAAATCTAAATCTCAATTCCAAACTTCTATAATAGACGTAAAAATAAAATAATTTTACTCTCTAAATCTTTATGGTTCATCTAATTGAATGCATTATCTATAACGCATTATAAATTTTTTACGTATTAACGAAGTACTAGTGAATACGCACATAGACAAGAATTTTCTAGATCTGTGTCATGCTTTAAAATGTAATATAAAATGGCAGTTCCTATACTTCCTATTTAACTGCACTTAGAAATCTACTTGCGAGATTTTCTGGGATCCAATGTAATAGGAAAAGCAACAAAATTTAATAGCACATCAAACCAGGATCCATTAAATTTAATATTTAAGGTACCTACAATACTTTCAAAACTTGGTACAACGATGAGACAGAAATGATATAAAAAATATCTTAATCATAAGTAAATAAAATTCACCATTTCTATGGAAAAAACGACAAGCAAATATCTAGGTTCTACATCATCATTTTATGTGTTGAACAAAGTCGTTGTAGTTGTTGCGAATCAATTTAAAAAGTCAAAATAAAACTGGCAGCCTAAATAAAAGTATTTTTAACAAATATTAGCTACTTACGAATATAAAATAAAATATTTGTAATTTGTAGTATGAAAATCGTTAGCACTGTAGAAATGAAAATGAACTGTTGTATATACAAAACAATGTTGTCGCATGTATCAGGCGCGGTACTATGTTTGGTTTTAATTTATATTTGGTATGTAAAATAATGCGCATAACATTCACATTGAAGAAATGACGCTGTAGGCTAAAATGTGATAGAGAGCAAATAGCATTAGGAAATATCTCTTATGACCTGGAAAAATATATAGTATGTATTTGTCATTGACAACCTTTCTATAGATAGAATAGCTTAAACAACCTTATCGGAAATAGACATTCTTCCTGAAATTCACCTTGTGATACATTAATAACATAATTCAATCTGTTGAAAATATTTATAAATTGACATAAAATGTATAAATGATAGTTTTTAGCCATAATTTAAGCTTACTTTCGTTGTTTCCTTCCAAATGTGTAGGGAGTCCAAAACCAGAGTAATGCTACCCCTACAAAGGTAAGTGCACAGAGCCAAACAATTGTAATGGGTGTAGAAGTATCTCCGAATAAAAAAGGTGACAGATTGAAGGACTTTTCAGTCGTCGCTTTCATTTCATCTCTATTTAAAATTCAACCCTTGGCAAACGGGTTCTATTGGCACAATGTAAAAGACGTATTAACATGTAAGAGCATATGAAAATCTGGAAATTATTAGGTTCTTCAAGAAATCGAAATCTTTTTATTTGCCGCATAGAGAGAAAAAGAAGTTTAGTCAAATTAAACTCAAAGCTTTGTTTCATTAGGGTTCGGTAGGCCAAGACGTCACCGCGTATAGCAATATCCTAATACAAACAATTTACATTTGGCATAAAATAAGACATTTTGAAAAAAAAGTTGTTTAAATTGTGTGAAAAAATTACCTTTTAGCGGAATAAATAATTTCCCGGGGGTTGTGTATGTAGTTCAGTCAGACATTGATGAGTTGAGAAACGGATGATGGACACTAATACAAATAAATGTATTTAAAATCTTAACATGTTATAGGTAGTAGTAATAGGTGGAGTATTTATTGCTCAATCAATGATGTTATAGATTGTGATGATGAGCAGAGGTAGCACTGTACAGACAGATAATATACTATGACATTGATATTGACTGGATAAGTATTTGTTTGTTATGTGTTATGAAATCAACTGTATTTTATGTGAGTATTAAAATCAAGTAAACATTACAGTCACATAAATGATATTATAAATTCGGCCTTTGAGCTTCAAACTTTACCTCGAGCGTTATTATCATACTTATTCGCAGTTGGTTGTTGTGGGATTATCCCAATTCAGTAAATGCAAGCAATAAATTTAATGTACATAATTCTCATCGTGCCTCCTCCTCCCCTAGTAAATGTATGAATACCAAACGATAGAACATCACATCAGAATACAACGTGAACAACACTCACTAACTCACAACTACTACTACATTTACTACCCAACCAGTGATATCCTTACGTGGTTCGTCTACTCACTACCACAACTTACTACTCACTGCAAACCACTACTATCTACTACTAACACTAACAACCTCCATCCAATGTGCCCAAGAGAGTTACTTGTCCTCATCATCACACGGCTCTGTGGTGAAATTGTGGGACAACTGCATATTATACTCTGTCTGTGTGGGATAATAAATTGGGACCCCTGCCCTTCCGACCCAGCCACTCTCCCGCCCTGACGCTCTTCGACCCTGACATACACAACCAGTTAATCACCCTAAAAGGCCAATCTATTTATTAGTGTCGGCTCAATTTTTCCTTAAAAACCTTTTAATAGGCACAGAAAGGGTTTTCGTATGCATTTTCAGTGTCTAAAGAAGTCATAAATATATAAGTCATTTATAGATAAGCATTTAGACTTAGAAGGAGCTTAACTGTTTCCATAAAAGAAATTCCTTTAGCTTGTAGAAGAATTTTGAGGTGTTTTCCTGGAAGACCTTTTTTGTATTTAGAGAGGTTTTTAATGAGAGCTATTTGTGCTAACAATATTTTTCCAAGTACACTACCTCGTTGCCAACCATATAGTTATTTATCAGTTTAGGAGGACCATTGACCCGGACAATTTGTATTCTTTTTTGGATAAAATGCGCATGAATGCTCCAGTTCTTTCCTTCGTGTGTGAATCTCTTCCACCTGAAAGTGTGCAGTCATCATTAGCAAAGGTTATTTAGCAATCTAGTGCACACACAGCAAATAAATGTTCTTATGGCTGTGTCTGGGATGTGACGAAGACGGTGAGAACTTTGAGAGAAAGATTGTTGCCGACGAGACTGACTCAACATAGAACTGTTTTATTCTAGGTCATCATCAAATGTACACATTCACACAACGGCTAAGCCATGCATCATCATTTCTTAATAACTTAATGCATATACAATTTAATGCTAGCCTGTCATGTCTGATGTCTCTAACTTACAAGTAGGTAGTCTAATTATACCTTGTTCGCATTAGCATCCACATTGCAGACGTGAACAAACAAAAAATGGTTTACGAAAGGACTTGTCCTATCCTAATCACGTATTTTGGGGGCTATGATCCGCCCCTACAAAGCCTGTCTGTATTCCCCCAACGCCCCTTAAAAGTTCCTTAGTTATGAATGCAGCTTTACACGGTATTAATACTTATATACAATATGCACATTTTATCTGCCATTTGCTATCTCCTTACGATTTACATTTTCCTGATGTCATTTATTTTGTCTTTTTTGTCTATCCTCCATGCTTTTAGCCATTTGCACGCATTGCTATGTATGTACATACCTATTTCGACTATAAATATACTATAGAGACATACACAAATGAGATAACCGATCCTATCTGCGCAAACAGGCATTAATTAGTTGTTGAGCTTTTGTTAAGTATATGATATGACGGAATTTTATGTCTGGATTAAATATTGCGGCCATTGCCTATTTATACTCACCATGTTCCATACTTATACAGCACCTACAATCTACAAACAACATAATTGTGTTGTGTTTTATTGGGCTGTACACTAGATAAGATAACGTGCGAAAGCATAGGTTGTTGATATCATGTAGAAGCATGCGGTGTGTCTCTGTAAAATGAGATGAATATTATACATGTGCAAAGACAAACATTGAACACGTTGATTGTCATTTCAGCCGCTGCTGAAATACTTTTGGAGTACCTGATAGCATTGGCTAGCCATTACTGATACACCTATTAACAATAATATATAGTTACAAAAAGGGAAATGACTTGCGATAAATCTGAAGAGCATAATACGATCAAATTCAGATAATTTCAGATAAATTATTACTTTCGAGGCACGCTATTGGTTGTTGATAAGCTCAACTCAATTCGTGTGTACATACATTTCCTCTGCCACTACTACACTATTCATTTCTACAGTACAAATGCACCAATTAACTCGAGTTCAATTCTTTAGAAAACAGTTTGACCTTTTCCTTTCTTTGTACAACTTCGCCTTTGGTATAAGAATATCCTGCGGTTATTTTGGGCTAAGGTGGAAATATTATAGAGAAATCAATGAACCACTTTCGGGTTTTCCTACCTAATGAATACTTTAGTAATTGAGGTGGTCGGGCTAATGAAACTGATGACGTACACGCATACATCTACCAAAAATTAATTACTATATGAGTAGTAACAGTACCTAATTCTAATACTATGACAGTTTGAGCTGACATTGCATTAAATCTGAAAAGAAATCTAACAATTATTGTTTCTATTTCGATTTTATTGGCGTTTTTAAAGCAACGGCTAACTTTGTTTAAAAAAATACTTGATACAAAATACAACACTCATTTTGTTTAAAAGATGCATGCTCTGGCGGGACATAAAAATGCATGAATGATAAAAGTACACTGAACAGGTTCATATTATTCTGCAGACAATATCTCCTCATCGCTAAAATAACCATCGCTAACTATTTTCTTCTTTTTAGCAGTTTCTGCCTCCTTTGAATAATCTCCACTTGCAACTTTCAGTCTGTAGTCCTCTTCTTCTATTTTGTTTTGCTAAAAAAATAAAAAATGCCCAAACTTTATTCAAAGCCGAGTTAAATGCGGATGCTTTTATTCGCTAAAAATTGACTTACTTCCTGACGGATTGCTGTGCTGAGACTATCTTGCACCATATCATCCCCATTGTCAGACTCACAACTCTCATCGTCTCCACAGGCTTCGTCATTATCTTTAGATTTATCCTTTCGTTTTTTCTTTGGTATCGGTCTATTTCCAAACAAATTTTTAGGACAGTTGTAACTTAAATGACCCTCCTCCCCGCACTCGTAGCAACGTGACTTGTCCGGATACTTTCGTTTTCGGATAAATTCAGCAGATCTTCCATTATCTTTTGCAATATTGCAAGTCAACGTTCGACCAAAAAACTTAAACGAAAAAAGAAATAATATATTAATCAAAGCTGAACTTTTAATTAGTTACATTACATTTATGCTTTTCGCAATTTCGGATAATAAATAATTTGCACATACATATCTACTATTATAATTTAACTAACCGTTGTTTGGTTATACTTTTCCACGCACTTTTCAGCATCGCTTTGTTGTAAATATAGCACAAATGCAATGCCTTTGCTTTTTCTTGAGACCCGGTCCTTAACGACTGTCACTCTATAATGGAAATATTTGTAATAATTGCTGTACAGATTTTAGCAAAATTTACAAAGATGTTTTACTAAATATGGTTATTAGAATTGACTAACTTGACAACTCTCCCACAAGACTCGAATATTTTGTGAAGATCATTGCTTGTTAATGAATATGACAAATTGGACACGTAAACGGTTGTTTTGCTTGGTGCTAAAGAGAATCTGCTGTGTGACTTGTAGTCTTCAGAATCTCGTTCCATAATATTAGATCCTAGAGTAAATGGGCATAATCGCGCTGGCTCTTCGTTTCTCAAAATGGAAAGGTAACCTGTCATTTAAAAAAAATAGTTTCAGCAACAGTCGTTCATCATTATTTTTAGTGTAACTATAAGAATTTGAAAAATGTAAACTACTCCAAAACTTTTTCTTCACCCAAAAAGTCATTTTAAATTTTTAATTGTTAAGCTAAATTATTTTGATTCAAAATTCCATTGCCATGGTATTTTTAACACCCTCACAAAATCATTTCCTATATAATAGGACTAGGAGATGCTTATCAAAAGCGTAGGAAACAAACCAAAAGGTAAAAATATATATATATTGACCTACTACGTATATGACATGTCAAATTCTATTTTACGTAATTCAATACTCCTCCGTTCGTTAAATGTGCTTCAATGGAACAAATTTCTGCTATTCAGCTATAAGATCATTGAATTTAGTTAGTAGTTTTTTACTTTTAGCAACCGTATAGTAGATTTCATTTCTATTGCTTTGCCTATAAATGATAAACGTTAAATCATTTTATAAGATTTTACCTGTCTGGTGATTGAATATCAGAAAAACAATTGTCGGATGCCGGACTTTGAGCTTTGGGACCACAATCTGCAGCATATGGCAATAAGGAAGGTAAAGCGGCGGAGCCTCTCAGTTTTTAACGTATTATTTATTTTAGAACAATGATTTCTATCTCATATTGATCCATTGAACAACATGTCTCCACATATAACAAAGTCTGCCTGCCTGCATGGATTTGAAAATATACGGGTTTAGATAAAAACTGTAATCTGTATTTCAAAACAAACCGAGTTTAATATAAACCGCATCACATAATCATTCTAATTTATAAACTAACCTGTCACCTGTGATACGTGACTTACTCTTTATTGCCCAATCACTATCCTTATTTGGTGTGATTGATTTTTGAGTCGGAACAACTATTCTGAAGCCAAGTGTTCAGTTGTCAATCGTTACAGAGGCAGTCAACATGGAAACTGCTGTCCACAGTGGTCAACGTCAACATAGTAATCCAAATCGGTGATTTTATTTATTTTCTACGTGAACAAGTTTGAATATAGAAATATCGTGTCTGACTGTATTGCTTATTTATAAACTACTATTTGCTGGTATTTTCTAAGTCACATCCCGTAATTCCCGCTATTCAATCATTGTAACGAAAGAGAGAACAACATTTGGGGAATATTGATAAATTGTTTGGCATCTAAATCTAGATTAGTATACAATAATCATATACTTTTTCAATTTTTATCATTTTTTTGGCTTAAATGAAACAAAGGTTTCAAAAATTAATATTATATCAAGATATCGCAAATAAACTGCTTAACTCTGAAACCACCAGATTTTCGTATAAAATAGAAATGCATTTTCAGCGAATGTCAGTGTACTCTCTGTCTCTGTCGTCTCTGTATGTAATTGACTATTAGACCATCTTCTGAAGTGTCCAAACAATCAATTTTAATCTGCTTACCTTTTGTGACAAAATACTCTACTATCTCCATCATGTTTTGATGCCCATATAAAACATTTGGCTCTTAGCAGCCACCCCATAACACTGGTCCACCATGCATGATAATTTGATAATAACATGATGGTAATAATGATGCAGAGTGGCAACTACTACATCTTAGGGATTATACTTTAAGTTGATTAAAATGTTCTTCTATAGATATGCACATGCCACAAAAGAATTATTTTACTATTTATTGCTTATATTTACAGATAGATATACACGACATAGGATCATGAGACACGAACTTTACTTGCACATTAAAATGTAAATAATATTATCCCAACTACCTAACACTACCACATGCTATGAATTCTATCATCTATGAATGTATAACTTGAACATCTTATATCTGTACAAAAATAATAAAACTCAAGGTCAAGGGACAGAAGTGCGGGTGTGATCAATTTTACTGTAAAGTTTAATTACAAATAATTACAACTTATTCTTTACACTCGACATTATGATAGCCCTGTAGTACTTTTTGGAAATATCTTCTATACTTGTAGGTAACTTAACACATTATATCCATATTCTGGTGTTTATTTTAATAGTAATTATATAGTATTTCCTTACAAAGTAAGTATTATTAAGATATTTCCTTTTCTTACCTTCCCGTTTGCTTGCGTAAGTGTCATGCATTAGAAGTATATATAATGCAAATAAAACAGTTAACTGCATTTTAAGAAATTGGTCATAAATTAATAAATTTTGTACAAATTTATCAACTCAAGTACCTGTATGCTTTTAGAAATGTTTTCAATAAAAAAGGAAATAATTGATCTCAGAAAATGAGACAGGATGGTTTGAGATTTAATATGTAATGTAGTTTGGTTTAACAAATCATATTAACCACAAAGTATTTTAGTTTTGAAAAAGATTATCATATGGCGACTAATATTGTCATTTATTTTCAGAAATTGTTAAAAAGATGGCAGCGACTCTAACAAAAGCAGCTCTTAGGAAAGACATGAAAAATCGACTAGCCAATATATCTGTTGAAGAAAAATTAAAGCAGTCTGCTCATGTAACTGCCAAAGTAAGTTGGTATCATTACATAATTGTAAGGATCTTTTTAAGCAACCAAGTATATTAACTATTATAACTGTACGGTATACAAATTTCCACATGTAAGAAATCCGGGGTAAGCTTGTCAGAATATCTCTAGTCTAATTTCCGCTGTCAACTATATAAAATCGTTCAGCGCTGATAAATGAAACTGTCGTTAATGTATCAAAAAATCAATTTATATGTTGTATGTATTTGTAACCTTAAAAAAATAGAAAATGAAATCTAGAAATTATATCTGCATAAATGAGATTTTGGATGAATTGAGTTTTTTATAGCAAAGCAATGAAGTTGAGGTACACGTACAGCGTAAATAAGACAAAAATATTCCCTACCTATACATATATAATCGTAATTCAAATACAAACAATTTGTAGAACTATTAGGTAATAATTAATAATTATTTTTTTCAGGTTCTCGAGAGTTTCCTGTACAAAAAGAGCAGTCGAGTATGTGTTTATCTGAGCATGGATCACGAAGAAATCTCCACGAAGGATATAATAAAAGACATATTTACCACTAGCAAAAAGCAATGTTTTGTTCCAAGGTACATTAGCTTTTTGTTTTTTAAAATAAATCCACTTAATTGGCACACTTATAGTTTGATATGAAAATGATGGAATGACTTCCGGTATTGACTTTTCGGTAAGTCAAAGTACATGAGTGACTATCTGTAAAATGCTTAAACTAAATAGAAGTAAACTAAATACGGCATATATGAAAAAAATTGTTACTTTGTACCTTATTGTTCGGATTGTTTGATCACGCAATAGATATACAAAAGAGAAAATGGAAATGTTGGAGTTAAGATCTTTAGAAGATTACAATAACTTGCCTTTGACAAAATGGAACATTAAGCAGCCAAATGGAGATGAAAATCGGGATGAAGCTCTTTCTTCTGGTGTGAAGGACACATTTTGATAGCATTTTATTTATTATGCATGTATAATGATTTTACCTATTTGTTGTATATATGATTTGATGCAGGTGGACTAGATTTAATTCTTGTCCCAGGTCTGGCTTTCACAACACAAGGGCACCGCCTAGGCCGAGGAAAGGGTTACTACGACACGTACTTAAATAAATGTATAAATACAACGGGACTGAAGCCTGCAACAACAATTGCTCTTGCCTTCAAAGAACAAATTGTCGACGTCATCCCGACTGCTGACCATGATATGATAATCAACCATGTCTTTCATGCCTGAAAATATGCCTAAAATCGAAATATCAATATGCTAGTGGATTTATTTTCTTTACAAAGTTAGTACAAATTATTGTTTGACATATAATTAGTCCCAACCAATAAATCGTGTTTAGTAAATATAATTTTACATGAAATTAAAGAAGCTTAGAAAAACTCAGGGATGGATAAATCAACTCTATAATTAACTGAATTTATCCGAAGCGATTAAAATTGTAAAAACCATGATAATTACATGTACTGTGTTGATTATTATATTACCATGTATGATTACATTACCACTCAACCCAAACCAAAATACCTCAAAACGATATGAAATGCTATTTGTTTACTTTAGTCAGAGGCGGCTTTCCCAATGGGCGGACTGGGCAGTTGCCCAGGGCCTCGCGCTTTGAGGGCCTCGCGCAGAGCTTTGACAAAGAAAAAAAATTGAAGTTTTTTCTGTTGATTGCATTTCCGAAACACAGATTTTAGTTTAAGTTATACGTTTTGATAAATATATTTACAGACTAAAAATTTTACAGCTTTATCGCTGCACAATTTGTAATAATTCAAGGAAGAAAAGTATACTATTTCTCCAAAGTTATATAAATTGAAACTTTAAAAGTATATCTCTGAAATTTTTAATCTGATTTCATTGAAGAAAGTTGCATTTTGCAATTTACTAAAACCACAGGATTGCAGTAGTTGCAGACAATTAAGGTTTCAGTAATCGCTGTTATTTCTAAACGGGAAAGGAATATAGTTTAAACGAAAAAAATTCAAATCTTAAAATGTCTCAATAGCGCTTGCATGCTCTTTGACAGAGGTTCAAGCTGTTATTTTGGAAGAGTTTTACTTGTCTTTAGAAGGAATTATTTCATTAACATCCAAAAAATAATAAAAATTCTTAACGATGATATTACTTTTATGAACAAATTCAGTTAAAAACGAAAAAAATTTTCTCGCTTCGCTCGAGAAAGTTCCTTAGTTTTAAATATTATAATAATAGTAAAAAAACGCTTGACTATTGAACTGCAGCAAAACAATTATAATATAATATATTTAAGGACTCCACAGCAAAAATGGGTTTATGTAGGTATGTCATTTTTAAAAATCTTTGAATCTTAATGCATTAGACCGAGATAAAGTTTCACTTCCTTTTCACTTCCTTCGCAATTGCAATATTAGTTACGGAATAGTCTTCTTTTCAGAAGGAAGTGAAACTTAACTACGGTTTAATATTTATAAATCATACTCTTCCGGGTACCATTTTTAGCTGGCTAAAATGATTTATAATAGCCAAAAGTGAAATACATGAAAAAACAATTGCTTGAACATTCAACCAAATCACGAATGATTTCTGTAATTTTAGCGTAACACATTAAACGCTTAGCATTCTGATTCCCGAACATATTTAAAAATTGAATTTTTGTGAATTATTAGTATAGGGCCTCGCGAGACCATTTTGCCCAGGGCCTCGCAAATCCTAGAGCCGCCACTGACTTTAGTTAATGGATCTAAAGAATTTCTGCTGCAATGTTTCTATGATCAAAATTGGTTAGTTTAATTTTGCAAAAATTAGTTATAATAGTGGATTTTTTCAAATTCTAACGACAGAGTTTATTTTTAAATGAGCTTTTATTTTGTGTAAATTAAATCCTTCAACCATTAATTTTCTTTGCATCTGAATAAGCGCTGTCACAAATATAAGATGACAACTTTAAGCACTTCTGCATGCATTCGACGAATTAACTCTCTGAATAATTAATTGCATATGAAATCCATGAAATTTTGATTCGTGTCAACTTACCTTTGAATAGAATCCTCTCCGGCAAATGCCCACCAAACTCTTGAAGGTCTAGTCGAGGGATTTCGCATTAACCTTAGTGTCTATTCTAGTGTGACAAATGGTTATGCAGATCACCAACTACTTATTTGTAGGTCAAGCAACATAATTGACATGTGTTGGCACGCAGCCCTTGAGCTGCCACTATTATGCACTGTCGGTGCCAAACAAATCGTGTCCTAATGCATTTTATGCATAATATTTATGTGTCAGTTAGTTGAACTTTAAAAGTTTGCAAATAAAATATTGGAAGTTAAATTGGCTCTGATTAAAAATTAAAGTTAGAATATTATTTCCACATGTTATATATTTTTATCCTTGTGTTTTTCCTGCCAACTGCCGCAATTAAAGTAACAAAATTGATGATATCCTTTTAATGCCCTTCAAAAAATTGCGTTTTGCCAAGACGATGTTGATATTGTTTCCTACTAAAATATTTATAGATTTTGCACTTGCATAACGAGTTGCAGCACATCGTATCAAAAGCAAATACAAATCGTTAGTCGTTAGTGATTGCATTTAAAAAGTTCGAATATGATTATAGGACTGAATCAGCTTTCGTCTCACCCTCAAATTAATGTAGGTTTAAAATGGTGAATAGTTGAAGATGTCAGAAAAAAATGTAAAATAAGCGCTGGAAAAATTGAAACACCAGAAAAGATTTATTCATTCCATTTGTAACGGGGAGGGTTAGATTTTTGTTTCCATGCAAACTCGAACTGTAATTCTCAGAATACTCACATGTGTTTAGTCTTTAGCTTAATATGCACACTGCTATAACCTTAAAATTCCAACCTACACTCAACTCACAACTGAAAAGTCTCAAAAGTCTCAATTTTGTATGTTTGAATTATGTATTATTGTTAAAACAATTTTTCCTGGTTTATAGTACAGTTATTGCAAACTATTCAAACTCTAAACGTGATTTGGTGGAGCATTTTCAGCTTTGAACTGGCACATTCCATTTGTGGGGGTGACGTGTGCATGAATTTGAACACTATCTTCGGAACACCTTCCAATGCCCATTCGTCTAATGGCTATGATGGCATTCACCGCTTTCACCCAACGTCTTTTAACAACATACCGTTTCAATTTCCTCGTGTCCAATCTCACGTCTCGATTGTTTCGCAGCCACGGATGATTCAGACACTCCGATCCACAGTGACGTATCCTGTATGATTAATCGTCATTAAATTTTTGAGCCTCCAGATGTACAATTAGAAAAGTCCCATGAAAACTTAAAACTGTTTCAAATAACTTGCAACGATGCAAATCAAAATTCAAAATAATTAATTAAAATTATGTTCACTATGATAATAGTGTGGTGGAAACATTCCAATGGTCTTTCTCCATTCCACGATCAATAACATTTGAACTGAAATGATAAGAAAACAAAAACAACCAAAGTAAAATAAATTATAAAATCTTATTACTTTGCAAAACTACAATTACTGGCCAAATCAGTAACCGAATTTGTAAAATGAGTACCTAAAAACCAAATAATAAAAAACCCAGAGAGTGATGCATTAAATATTTCACTCCAATAACATCCAATATCCGAAAATTTATCATGAAAATGTAATTTGGAGTTAAATGTCATTTTCAAATGAATTTTAAAATACGCAATACCATTATAGGTAATGCGTAAGCACAATTAATAGCTTTTATCATCCAAAATCGAAGAAAATTCAATTACTTCTTTGCAGTAATTAAACAACCATTATTTAAATCCTTGTTCCTAAATGGTTGTAGAAATCATGCGTTTAAATTCCATTTCTAACTTCGGCTAACTTTGAGTACGTACTTAGAAAAACATTTTGAAAACGCAGAAGCCTCACTGACTGTTTTTTAATTACAAATGACAAAATTACAAGCTGAAAATTGAATAGTAGCTTATATTTATACTTTCTACTTGTAAACAATGGTATTTGCCAACAAATTTGGCAAAGGTTCTAATTTGTTTTAATTATAACTAAATTATTAGCTACAAGTATTTATATACCTTCAGAAAAGAGCACAACATTTTTAATATTAGTAGTAGTCAGTTTTGCAATAGCTAAATTCTTTTAAATCAAAACTGTTATCTACCATCGATAAGTATAAAGCTAATAAAACACTTTAAGACAGATACATTTTCATGCGTTCATTAAAAAACGAAAATGAAAAAATTATTTGTGGTAAGTATATTGTGTGATGAGCATTGCATAAATAATTGTTGAAGCCAAAATGAAATGAAAATATTGCATTTGAAGTAGGCAATTAAAACCGGCACGTAAAGTAAAGATTGTCTTTATTCGAGAATTGGTACATCATCTGTATAAGGTCTAAGGCATATGTTTCAGTATATTCTAGAACCTATTACTTGGTTTATTATGCCACCGTGATAGTGAGCTCCAAAGGAGGTAACTAACCCACCTGGTCATCATTGCCATACTCAGGAAAATGATTCTCAAATATCGTAATACATTGACAGGTTTCTTGTATATAATAAATATATAGCTGGCATTGGTATCTGAGCAGAAATCGCTCTAATTAACAATTGGCCACTTATGCAAGAAGCCAGATGTTATATAACTGTCTCATTTTGTCTTCAGTCCAGACTTTTTATAAATATATAACAATTTATACTCAAAATCCGTTTACTAGAATAATTGCAGAGTGAAGAATCAATTCGTGGGTATCTCATTATTACGATGGCAATTGTCGTGCATATATTCACAATAGTAATCAAACACAGTTACGCAATTCACTAAATACTTTTAGGTAAACTTATGAACAGACTTAAAGCAATCATTTTCATGTACAACCTTTATGTAAACACATTGTATCAATTCATTCGTATTTATAAGTATGTACAGATATATGCATACATATATGTACAGCATAGATAATAAGGATATAATTTTATACATTTCATTGGATTTCATAGCAAGATATTGGAATTTTCAATTTTTTCAAAACGTCCAAATATTTCTCACTTTCCTAGGCATAGACAGTGTTCTAAAAATATTATTGCCTCACAACATCCATTTTATTATATCTGAAGTATAAAATATTATTCAACTCTTAACCAGTTCTAAAAATGTAATTTCAATCGTGAATTATTGCCAATACACAAAATAATAGAGTAAATATTTAGGTATACAAAAGATTTAGCCTAATTTAAAATTTTTGCAGAAAATAAATAAACTACAACTGCGTTTTGGAATTCAATGTAAAGTAAATAAATGATTGAGTAGTTAAGATGCAGTTGTACATCAGAATTCCAGTTAATTATTGTGGAGTTAGTGCCCATTTGAAAAATGCATGAGAAAGACAATATTTCAGAACACTACAAATCCGTTCTAGTATACCTTGGGGGAAATGAGAAACTTTGGATCGTTATTTTTGTCTTTATACCAAATAGCGTTGTCTTAAACGGATTCGTAAAGTAGAGTTAACTAGGTAAGCCTATAAAATAATGATATTATCCTACATAATAACGTACATAATGTATATTTAAATATATAATTGGTAAAATCACTACGGAATCGAACAGTCTGACGAGGTTGATAATAATTATGTGTAATTAAAATGAAAAACGAAATAATAAGCAGATGTCGACATTACTAATACATGACATAGATAGTATGACTACAATTGGAACCTGCTTACATTTCATTATAATATTGTATCATTCGTTTCTCATGATCATTTGATATGGTTCATGATATAAGTAGTGACATAATTCATAAATTCTGGTAGGATTAAAAGATTAGTGCTACCATTACGCATTTTTGTTTACAGAACTTCCTGTTGATCTTATGTATTACTATCTAATGAAAGTGTGGGTATTAAATATTAGATATTATGGCAAAGAGTAAGTAACGAAACAGCCAGCGCAGAGCTCATGAACATTTTGTTGAAATTCCTATTTGATTAAAAACAAGTCGATATGATGATGAGTAGATGAATATGATATTTTACTGGGCGTTCACTTCACTCCAAGAACACTTTCGGAGAGTATTGCACTTCTTCATCATTTCAAGTTCCTCGTGCAGTTGGTAGGAAAAGCGACGGATCTGACTGACAATGTTAATGCCGCAGTCGATATTATTCCCGGTATTTGAGAGAGGAGACAAACTGCTATTGCTGTCACTACTATCACTATTGCTGCAGATGCTACTGCTACCTGTAATACTGTTGTGAGTGTCTTTGTGATGAGTGACATTGCTACAATGATCCGAACTCTCCTTATCAGGAACTGGGGTACATAGGTGTGTGATAATCCCTCGGGGACTGTCAAACAAGTAGGGATTATCTGTCCACCGACACACGAATTCTTTCAGATGGTCCTTCGTCAAGTCTAAACTAGGTCGTTTTTCTGACAATTTGATCGAGTGGGGGAGGAGGAGGGCTGGAGAGGGAGAGCGCATTTTATTATTGTTTTTACTATCTGGGTCATCCTTTTCATCTCTCTCTGCAGTGCTAATCTCTATCTCGACTGGGCTGTCACTCTCTGTGTCAATGTCTACCGAGTTTAGTTCTGTCTCACTATCTCTATTGGGAGAAAGGGACTTGGGACGAGACTTAGGTAAAAGCCATGGATGCTTAAGACAATCGCTTGCCGTCATTCTTGCCCTGCACAACATAAATCAAAACACAAGCAATTAGTGTTATCTCACTCTCATTATTATTATAGCATTTTTACATCATTAACATTAATTGTTAACATGGCGGACTAAATACTTTTATGACCACTAAAGCTTCGATTTAGTCATTTTAGCCTATTTTAATGAGCCCGTCTGAATCCGCCAACACAAATGGAATCCCACAACAACTAGTGAGTGATAATGATCCGTTCATTTTCAATTACTCTGTGAATTCTTTTTTTTTGCTGTGTGTTCGCAATAAAAAATCTTCCGCATTCTATTTGCAAGGATTCAACCCGGGCGCTTTAACTAAGCAGAAAGATTTTCTTCTAGCAGAACTTGAAACGTTTTGTCATCATAAATTAACTCTGCTAGAAGAAAACTGGAAAAATTCCATGTTATTTTATTTTACAAATTAAACTAACTAATTACATCGCATAAAATATTCCCTGTTATTTAGCATTGTAATTATAACATAAAAAAGCATTATGCAAAATACTAATAGCAGTAAGTTTATAAACGAGACAGAAAAGTAAGAAAAACAAATATACTTCGTAAACGGAAACAACTTTGGATATTATGAATAGAACTGGCTTAAAAGATTAACGAGAGACATTTATAGGCACCTTGTACGTTGTATGTCACAAAAAGAAGTTAAAGGTAGTGATGGTAAACATTTTCAAGGATTTACATAGATAATTAATCATAGTGGGCAATCAAAGGTTGTATATTTTAATATATTTAATCTAGGTAATTAAAACTATAAAACTTTAAAGATACCGAGATTTACTCGTTTTAATTCCACTTGAAGTTTTTATTTCATTTAGGAAGTTTTTAAAGTAGTCATTTAAAATTTTTTAAACTTACTTCGTGGTCAAATAACTCTGTCTGCCAATTTGATACCTAGTAGTAGTAGTAGATGATAAAATAAATCATAAATTTAATTACTATATTTTAGCCACACAAATGTAGCTTAGGAATTTGATGGTAAAACTTCAAAACTTGATAAATAATTCCGATCTCAAGCTCAAATAGTCGAGGATTAGATATTTAGATTCTGATCCTTTTAAATTAGTATAATGGCTTATACTAATGGTAAGTCTGTAAATATTTTATATCTATGACTAGTAGTTTGCTTGTTTGCCAATTAATTACTTGTCTCCATTTAAGCCAATCAGTAGCACGTGGTACTTTTTACAAGATCCTTTACTATTCTGAGCGAAATTCTACACCTCAAGAGTTTCAAGGACTTGATTCAAATGAGTGATTTATTTGTACTAGTTGAAAAATATATTTTTAAATAAAACGTAGTCGTCTCACTATGCTACAAGTTGTATAGAATCAATAGATCCTTTTCTTGTCATTAACTATTATACTATTTAAATACAGTAGACATACACGAAATGCTGCGCTGTACATGAAAAGCATAGAAAATTTCTTTAGCAAGAGTGAAAAGATATTTACAGAAAACGTTAAGACGTACAAAGCTAGAAGAGGATGGAATATTTTTCAATTAAGACTGCTAAGCAAGCATTTGCATGATCAGACGAGCCCCGGTGACTACCACAGCTAACAACGAAACCACTAGACTACTAATAGAATAGTGAGAACATGATCATTTGCTTACCTCTTATTTTTTGTTAATAATTTAGAGATGAAATCCTCAGCTTCTTCAGAGATATCATCAAATGCTTCATCGTCGAAGTCATATTTAGCAATGGTTACATTCCCCATGGTTTCTACATCAGATTCGCCCATAAAAGGCGATAGCCCGGATAAGAGGACGTAGGTGATGACACCAATGGACCACATGTCCGTTGCGTAATCGATCGCTTCAAAGTTAACAACTTCCGGGGCTACAAACTCTGGTGTTCCAAATAGAACCTGAAACATAAAGTTCATGATATTCATGCTTGTTGCTTTAATTCAAGATAGAGAGTTGCACGGGCTCGCTCAGCCCGCACGGGCTGCGGCCCGGCCCGGCCCGTACGGGTTTGGGCGGGGTCGGGGGAGATTTTAAAATTTTTCACTGGCACGGGCGGGTACGGGCTGATAAATTATTTTTACGGGTTGGCACGGGCGGGTCAATTTTAATTTAGAAGCCCGCGGGGGCCCGTAAAAGCCCGTAGCATATTATGATTATAATAATTGATACACAATACACTCCGCTCTGCTGTACAGAGTACAGGATACAATCTATGCTCTCTGTTCTGTATGTATTCTATTATTATTATGTCCTTTTCCTTTATTTATCTAAGCAATACTTAGCATTTAACGTCACATTACATGTTATTGTACTATCTAACTACATCGCGTTAAATGTATTTTTTAAACATGTGGCGCCCGTGTGGGCCCGCGGGCACCCGCGGGCCCCCACGGGCGGATTTGTCAAACTCATTACTGATACGGGCGGGCACGGGTTGGATCTTTGAATTTTTTACTGGGACGGGCGGTCACGGGCTCAGATACTACAGGCACGGGCGGACACGGGCCGTGAAAAGTCAGCCCGTGCAACTCTCTAATTCAAGAGCAGATGATCATACACATGCCCTTGTTGTAAATTACTTTTGGACTAATTTATTATTACAAACTGGGATAATGACAACAAAAAACTTTACGTTTAAAATGGAAACGTTTAACGATGATAAATCTACAGCACAAGCAATATTCTTTATGTTTAACTTCAGAAATAAAGTAATCGGTTAATTTTAATTCAGAAAATTTTCAAAGCTTATAATACTTCTTATGTGAAATTATACCCTTTTTAATAAAAAAATTATTTTGAAAATTATGACTCGGGACTAGCTTTTAATACGTTTACAGTAAAAATGTTGTACGTTTTTTATCGAAAGTTGACATTTAATTGCAATAATATACACGTAGCAAAAAAAATGTATTAGCCCAAGTTAAAGTTAACCTTCGAATATTTATACAAATTTCTGTGTGTAGTAAAATGTGTATACACGTGATAGTAAGAATGTGTATCGGTAAAAGGTGTAAACAATGTCACTAATATTATTACACATTTTTACTACTACTCTACTAATTTTATAGAAGAGCAAGTAATAATAGCGTGCTGTAGATAAATCCTCTAAAGAACGAGACTGTAGGTTGATATGAGTATACTATGTCTAAAGGTCTAAATAATTGTACATGGCCATCAAAAATGGATTTTACTTTGACAGTTGAAGTCGTAAGAAAAATTAAGTAGGCTTTGGTATTCCATTAAATGTGAATGGGAAGGAGGAACTCAGGAATCATAAAGGCAACAAGCTATAAACAACTCATATCATCCTTAGCATATTATACATAAGTAACTGATAGTTTTGCATGTAAAGACAAGAATGTTGTAAGAAGTAACCTGAAGTTTTTTCGATGGGTCGTAAAATCGTGCTAAGCCAAAATCAATAATTTTAATGCGATTTCCACTTTTCGAGAGACACATGACATTTTCAGGCTTCATATCAAGATGTAAAATACTTTTGGAATGTATATACTCGATAGCTTCACAAATCTGACGGACAAAAACAGCACATGCACGCTCCGTTAGAATGAATTCGTCTTGGATTACCCGGTCGAACAGTTCACCTCCGCCGACCCTGAAATTGTACAAGTTGTCATTAATGCTTAAAATATATAAATACATCTACTATGACAATTGCACACTCCTACTTATCATTAAGAAACCATTCACTGTCATCATAACACCCGAAATCATGGAACGTGATCAAAAACGTACCTAAAACGACTTACTACTATTTACTACACACATGCCAAAGAACCTTGATGGTCTCTCGCAAATTACGTAGGAATTTACTATACAACAAGAAATTGCGTAGTGGTCTTTATATGTACAGATTGATTGATTTTGACAAAAAGAAAAGATTTCTAACACATTTTACCAAATGGCAAGTATTTAAAAATGAACAATCAGCCCAAATTTATTTAGTTTAAAATTGAAAA
Organism: Tomocerus qinae; assembly: GCA_020055645.1. NCBI lineage: Eukaryota > Metazoa > Arthropoda > Collembola > Entomobryomorpha > Tomoceridae > Tomocerus > Tomocerus qinae. The sequence continues at coordinate 15,426,104 of CM034548.1, read as the reverse complement.
GTAGGTCTATAGGTATTGTGGCGGCAGTCCTGTTTTAATCTGATACAAATCTTGAGTTTTGGCTGCATTCCTGAAATCAGGTCATGTCAAAAAAAGAAAGCAGGTAGGTACTGCATAGTTTTTGATGAGATACATCCGAGAGAATTGCTCATTAACATTACTGTACTGTAAAATTGCTATTACGCTTTCCGTGGGCAAACATGATGTAATCTGAGATTTAAAATGTCTTCTTTTCAATTGCCGATTAATGACAATTTTTTCTCCATCTGATTTCATTTTGCTTTACGAACATTAATAGAACCAGCGTTGTTTCTTTTGTAGCTGAAATTGTGTACGATATTCACGGAGACAGAACATCGTGAAAATGCAAGCTAGACGCAAAATAGAAAGAATGCTTCATGCCAAATGCCATTCATCTGGCTGTTGGCCAACAAAACAGTTAAATCGTATAGATACTATAGAAGTCAGTACGCAATTAGGTAGTTGAGTTCAGTCCAAAAGGAAAGAAGATTTCAATTTCAATTTCAACTTACATTTCAAGGATCAAACACATCTCCCAATTCTCGAGATCCTCAATGGCGTCGAACAATTGTATAACTCGAGGATGCTGCAACTTTTTCATGATTTCTATTTCTCGCTCAACATTTCGTTTCTCCTCCTTTTTTTTCACTGTCACTACTTTAGCAGCCAGCATCAGTCCTGTGTCTCGATCTTTGCATCGATAAACTCGGCCAAATTTTCCACTGTTTCATATATTACAAAAAATTAATAGACATTGACATAGTATGCATTTAAGTTTTACTACGAAAATCATTTAATAGTCAATCGTTATTTTTATTAAATGAGAACATATTATGGTAACTGGCCAAATGAAATCCGTACAACTGAATGATCAAATGTCTAAATTCTTCTAGTTTATTATATTCTAGCAATTTCTATGGAAATAGTTCTAGAAAGTCATAACTGGATACAATAAGTAGAATTAGTGCGCAAAAAGCTTCTTTACAATTGGATTTACATGCTACATAAAATATTGCATAGATTAGGAGCAGAAGATTATGTTTTTCTTTCCCTAGCTATTTTGCCATCGTGTGAGTATAGGCTTGTGAAACAAAAGAGATTTCCAGAACACGATGTTGAATAAATGTCTGTAGTTTGCACTAGTATAATGATATGTACATAGAGCGCTATGTACCGCTATAAAGACACAATAATGCGCTAATGTGTAACTACATGTAAATAAGCTGCAGTAAACTGTACATACGCATTTTGCACTTGCCTGGGAAATTAAATGTTTACAGTATTTTTCTTTTGCTCCTCTTTACGATGCTAAGCTAAATCGCACTTTTCCACCATGATAGTATTACTACCCTACATTTTCCTTTACATGTGATTCAAAATAACATTTTTCCCATAAACGTGTGCATAAAGCTCTGTGCTCTGTCTGTGTAAAAATAGACCACTAAAGACAAGCTAAAATTCAAGCAAGTGTTCGATGTACAGAATACATTTATCTCTGGGTCTGTATATTAGGTCTGTAAGTTGACCTCAGTATGAAAATATTGCAATATTCCCTAAAGTAGAGAAAATACAGAATAATTTTTCCTAAATATTATGCTCAGTCAAGATTGTGAAAAGAAAGCCAAGGTTCAATTAACTGCAAAGTAAACACGTTGCCAAGAGTGCACTCGTTGCCTTCGGTTATTTGCACATTGGTTAAAGCAGAACGTCAAAATCACTTAGATATTATGGGACCGGACTTGCAAATCAATGTTTTAACCTTGTGTTCAATTCATGCATACGTTTCTTAACTGCCCAGCACTTGGTGTTAGCTAATGACTCCGCTTTAACCTATTAATACATATTCATGAAAATTTGAAGGGCTATTCATTCGCTTACCGGCCAATTTCATCCAAAACTTCATACGCCTCTCGAATTGCGACATCTTTCCTTGTAACCACATCGCGATATGGAAAGGTTGGCTGCACTTCTGCATAATCAACAAAAGCATTAATTAAAACTCGCATCTTTAATGCACCGTTTCATCCACTTACATTTATACACTTCATTTCTGCTCTAAAATAAATGGGACATGAGTACAATGCCTTTTCTGGTGCACCAAAGTCACTCCATTTCATTTCACCTCTTCAAACTTTCCAAGTGCTAATCTGATTACATTTGTCCCTACAGAAATCACTGTGAAATATGCATTTCTCTTCTACGTGATTCTTAAATAAAAATCCAATCTTAATTTCCGCAAGTTCCCTTACAGTGAGAATGGTAAATTTTTTATTCCAATACTAGATATTTCTAGTTCGAGCAGCATGGCAAAATTTCTGCACAATTTTATGTACATGCATGTCTACTGTATTATTCTAAGCATAACATCAAGCTTCTGAGTATCTTTTCATGCTATGTTAAAAACTTTGTGTTGCAAAATTGCAAATCAAATCACCATACAGAGGTAATTTGTTTTAAAATATAATTTTGGGAGTCCAAGGTCAAAAGATACCTACAATGAGCTATCCTGACCTTTTCAAGCAATAAATTATTTAAGCACTTTAAATGGAAGGAGTAGCATGATGGGTAGCAATTGAAACAAAGTTGAAACTTCCTGGAGTAATGTACTAGTATTTTGGCTCCAATTTCTAAAATTTACAAATTCGAAACTAAGTAACAGACAGGAAGGATGTAAATGTGCTATAAGGGAAGGATGAAGATGCTCATAAACTCATCGTTAAAATAAAAGGCTATTTATTACCCATGCTTGTACTCTCTCTTTGTTTTTTCCTTGCATTTCTATGATCGTGTTGGATGGTGATTAAAAGCATTACGTCTACAGAAAGTATCTTTTCTATGCTTCTGCAAAACATGTAAAACTAAACATCAACATATAATCAGCAAATAATCGTTATAAATTATAAAGTTGCACACGATAACTGCTCATACGTTTGCATACATTTGTGGAGCTTTGTCAAATTGGAGCACGTTAGCGGTTGAAGAAAGAGCATGTTGCAGATAATATCCTCATGATTTACAACTACCGTTTTCATAATTAACTACGTCGTAAAACGAGCATGAGAAAAGAGTCGCACCACAACAAAGGAAATGATTCAAAGGGAAATTGTACGATAAGTAGCAATTTCGATTTCAAATTCGTCTTCTCTGCAATGTAGAAAAATTTTTATCCTCACAATTCGCTTTATTAGCATGCAAAGAAGAACCTTAACAATGTTTGTACTCTTAGAAAAACAAACATTAAGTTGCATAAGAAAAAAGATGTCTTTTGCATAAGCAAGATTAAGAAAATCATCGTACCTAACAAATCTTGCACTTCACACGGCCATTTCCTCTGCTTGCTCTATTTTATGCTTATTTATTAGAGTAAATTACACTTAAACATTTACACCTTTAATCCGGGTAAACCCAGAGTTTAACATCCGTTATCCACACATCCCTCAACATTTCTTAACCTAAATTTAATTAAAGTATGGATAAATATTATCTCAATTGATACTTACATTTTCTTTAGCCAATGGCGCATTTCCCTATTGTTTAGTCAACTAATTCCCACCTTTTTTGCATTGTTTTCATTATTTGTAAGTTGTTTAGTTCGTAATAACCTACGTCAACTAAATAGCATTCTACATCCTTCTTTTGACTATTATAATGCTAACCCTCAACTTCATAAGTAATTGGAATTTTTTAAACGTAATTTAGAATGAGTCAAAATTCCACCATCATTACGTACTCCATTACGTACGTACTTTTCCATACCACATGCCACTTAAGGTCATGAAACAGCCATTGCCTTCTCATTCCCTGCTAAATACATTTAAATGACGATTTATTATTATTGCATGCCAATATAGACGTAATTATTAACACACTGATTACTTTTACAAGCATATTTCTGAAAACTGTTATTTTCCATGCAGTTTTAAAATATCTAAAGTGGTCTACAACTCAACACCAATATCCATAGTGTAACCATATTAACCATACTTCAGGCAATAAAAATACAAGGTACCTATTGTCGGGAGTTGATAAGGGCATAAGTACTAACCACCAATAGCTATTTATTTTGAAATACTATACAAAACTGTATATTTTACATACGCTCATTAAACTTATTATTATGTAATTTTATTATTCTGTTTGTATGTACCACATGTGTCAATTATATCCAGCGGAAAACAGATTATATCTCTGGCAAAGCAAAAATGCAATATTTTATCAAACTGCGTTTTAGTTGTTCGGAAGGAAATGAAGTATAGGTATATGCTATACAATATTGACTTTTTGACAACCCAAATTCAATGTTCAAAGTCACAGGGTCTCTAAAAATAGAAGATCACTAAATTGTATTGAAAGACGCCGATTCTATTTTGGCAGACATCTGAATGCATTTCTAAGTATTTGCTTGTCTAAAAGAATTCTTTCTCTGGCTCTGTTGTATGATGTACCTATTTATGTTTTCCCGACAAGGACATGACCCCCACCCTACAAAACTTGTTTTCATGAAAGTTATGACATTGTAGGCTCTACTGCCCCTCTTTTCTATTCTACCGTGATAATCAAGTTAAGAAATATAGTAGTGAGACTACTTCATGTTATGCATTTTTCATATAAATCTTCCTTCGCCAAATGGCTTTTGTAATTCTAGGATTTATTGGTTGTCAAATACTACATAAACAATTATATTCTGGTCTTCATTGGAAATTATGCAGTTGCAGTAGAAGATGTTTTTAGGAGGAGGAACAGATAATGTCTTTGTACGGCGAAAGTATGTATATTGTGACTATGACACATTTACATGAAAAACAACAGAAAATGGCTTTGTTCCTTTTAGCATTTAATTTAGTAATTCCTATATTCTTTTGTCATTGCCACTCTTAAGTACATATTATATATACATACATTATGTATCAATTACCTCTAATTAGTGGCGAACACCTATAGGTTTGTTGACTGTTCTTTATTTGCTAAAGAAAACATTGTAAGATTATAATAGCTCTAGAGACGGCTGTTAGTATAACTGTCTTTTGAGTAAGTCAGGCTCAACTAACAGTACATGAGTGGATATAAATACATGTAATATAATTACTTGGCAAATGAAGCAAGACGGTGTAGCTTTAAAATGTAAAACAGGTCGTAGAATAATTGTACCGTATTATTTGTTTTGGACACATTTACAATCTTAAAATTAACAAAAATTCCTGAGCATCTTTTTTACAACATAGTAATTATCTCTGCATTACAAATAGCCTTAAAAGCAATTTACAATGTTACTGCTTTAATTACTATCAATTTTAAATAATCTAGCTTAAAATCAAATGTAGTTAATATATGTATTTAATATTACTACTCTATGGTTTAAAAAAGTTAGATAGCCTCTAATTTTTCTATTATAAATGTCAGTGTAAATAAGATATAATTATTCAATTTCATTGGTTTAATAATGTCTAATAATAAAACTGGAAATAACCAGAGCTGTTTATGTGTAACTAACTTTCCAGTAAGACTGTCCGACAGAAGCGAACCTGACTCTATCAATTTATGTCACATTAAGTGATAAAATAAAAACTTAACTGCGATTATAGACAAACATTAGCATCACGCAACACGACTAGATAGTATATTTCTGTGCGACATAAAACGGTATCAATTCCAATTACTCATCTTTATTTGCAAAAAGAAAACAAATAAATATTAATTTGATGATATCAATATTGTTTAGAAGGTCAGCTGCGGTTATCATATCAAAGTCTAATCATGAACATGTAGATCGGTCTAATCATGGACACAAGAGCCAATCTTTGATAAACATGATGCAAATTTCGAAAGTAGGATTGCAAAGTAGACAGACACTTAGTGAACAAACCATATCAGAGAGTGATAATGTAGCATTTTTATGAGAGTGGTCTGAAAAAAATGACAATGAACACGAAGATGAAAATTTAGCTGACATTAACAAAAACTGCCGAATAAAAATTGTATTGTCTGGTACTATAAAATCTATTGTGGTAGCAGGATTAAGTAAAGAATGTCTAAAATGAAGAACAAAAAATGGTCAAACTCCCACCCATAAACATTGTAAGATGGAACTATTATTTGGAAGAAATGATACCTATCTGTGTACGCCTATCATTTATCTCACCCATAAAATATTATTTGCCACTTGACGAGCTGTGATATTTTAGTTTTTGTCCCATGTTATCGCTTTAGGATGTAAATGTAAAATGGAATTAATAGCTCCCATCAATGAAATACAATTATTACGCAAATCAAAGCTAAGTAATATATTGCCCCAAGCTTGCCATCTCGCTATCTCGTTGTATATCTCTGGGATGTATATATATAGTGACAGGAGTGACAGTACGGATAAGGAATTGTCAATGTGACCTCTACACTTGGATGTCGGTGCATTGCAGACTATTTGCACTCTCTTATCAGTCCTCTCTCCACTCAGATACTAAAATGCAAAACTGCGGAACGTTCCCGCACTACTATTTTATCTCAATTTCTAGGCCTACAAAAATAAATGTATGCTTATGCTCCTCTTCAACCGCTGTCTATACCAAATAAATTTAGCATGCCCAATATCCTCATATCTACACCCAGGCTCCTAATGTCTGGGGCCCCAAATTTCCCAAACACCAACGCATTACACTGTTCATTGCCCGTTCTAAAACTCCTTGCTTTATTTTACTCATCTTCATATTAACCAACTATTCCTTTTACATGCAGCACATGTATATTATTTTCTTAGACTACGTTTTTATATTTTCCTCAAATTACCTCAATGCATTTAGACACACAACAATTTTCATGGAGGTTGTAAGTGTCAACTATGCACATTTGCTATGGATTTAATAAAGAATTTTATTTTTGCAGTTGGTAAAGTCGCTTCTAATAAAAATTATGTCATTGTTTACAGTAACAGTCCTCAAAGGAATTTCAATCCTTCAGATACACTCATTCAAAGAGTTACTTAATACAACTGTACACTTTTTAACATCAAAATGTCATATCCAGTTGCTCAATTCATTTATTCAGATTTAATCATCAACTATTTAACTATAAAAACGTGCTAGTATATAGTGTCATATTGCTTCACGTGCTGTACTGAAGCTCTTCAGCTAGTTATGATCTTTATTATGCTTTTAATTATTATTATCATTATAATTTATGTTATTAACATCTTGAAAAGGATTCTTACCCTCAACGGGATCCGACTCGTCCACTAGAATCATATTGGAAGCTTCCGATTCTATAAAACAAAACAAAAAACATTAATTTACTTTGAAGCCAACAGGATTGATGTACATTAGAGTTGCAAAAATGATTGCAGGGGATTATACTTTTGTCTCAAAATGTCCTCCAAGTCTAAAACTATTGCGGCATCTTTTAAGTATAGATGAGTTGAATTTATAAGGCTTAGCGCTTTTGTCGATTAGCCAGATTATCTATTCTTTAGAACTTGAGATTAAGAATAATGGCTACCGAATTACGTACATAAATACTACAATTTGTCTTTTCAACGGAAGAAAGATTCCGCTTGGGAAATGCCACAAACTAAAAATCGTTATTCTATGTTTTTACATGACCTTTTGGAATAGATATTGCGTTATTTCGCGATCTAGTTGGTTTCCATTTACAATTATCCTTCAGATGTACACTAGAAGGATATTTTATTTGGCCCGTGTAAACAAAATTTAATAATAGTACCTAAAGAGACATACAACAGACGAAAATAGTTAGATATAAACTAATTTATTATCTTTTAAATGTATTTGGTAGTACCCTGTGGAATAACTTTAATGCGCTTCATTAAAACGTATGCACTAAAGTTGCACCATTAACTTCTGAATTCAAAATCTTCTGTAAAAGCAATCGTGCTAATTCGAACGTACTTAAGGAGCAATGTAAATCCAAATGGATTTATTGGTTGTCTAGTAAATTTTTTTTGTATCGTTCCTTTGTTTTGTTTTGGTTATTTCTAAGTGTTACTTTTCCACGTTCAGAAAATGTCGAGTGTAGGACGATACTATTATGGCAACGGTAATTATTCCAACTACACGTAGATTATCGTTGTTTGTGTGTTTTATCAAATTACATAGTAGGTATACTTTATCAATAGAAAAATTATAAAATGCTGGTTCTACAGTAATTTGTCTAATCAAAATGAGATGTCAAGGGGGAGGGATGAACAAATTATTTTCGATAAATATATTATTATACAGAGTTGAGTCAAAAGCATGAGTTTTGAACGTTAAGTAAATGAATAATAAAGGAGTATACGTGTGTAATTCATGATAAAAAGTTATACAAAGCATTAATTGTAGATAGAATAGGATTCTATGCGTCATTGCACATTGCCTCATAGGTGATACGATTAGAGACAGCAAAACTTATGAGAAAATGCTTGATGGAATATATTAAAATGCAATATTAAAGTGTACACACACAGAAAACAACGGTTTCACAAAGATAAGAGCTAGAGTCGCACAATGCCAGTGCCAGCAATGAGTCCAAGTGAAGAGCGCTCTTTTATTATTGTACAGAGCTGTAATAACGTTGTAGGCATCCATCTGTAGTATTTTAATTTAGATTAGAAGGTGCCAGTGAGTACACTATCTAATAGTATTGCAATTATTCTACAATTCTACAACTGTATGATATTTGAGTTGCGTACCTTGTCACCTAACAGAAGAACAAAGTGCAGACAGGTATTATTATTATTGGAGTGTATAGGAGGAGGAAGCAAAGGTAGTATTGAAGTTTTAGATTGCACCTGGCAAATAGGATTTGAGTCATTTGAGATATCCAAGGCAGATAGCTTTATCATTAGAGATGAGATTATGCACTCTCACACTACACGCTAGAGTATTATGATTATGCAGTCTAATATTTGACACAACTAGCTCGGATACATGATCTTGATGAGTGTACATAGGCACCACTGACTACACACCTAGATCTAATACACTTGTTGATATTTATTTATAGTTCACTGCGCACTTCATCAAGTAGAGTAGTGCCTATTGAAGAAATAAGGCTATGTTGTACATTATCACATAGACAACAAGATATCATCGAGAGCACTACTACTATATTTATCCATACACCCACATTCATTTTTATTACAAAATACTCTACTACCTATACAATAATGAGATACACCTCTTCGCTACCTAAACGTGTCAGCTTGTTCTTTACGTGTACAAGAAAGATGTATGTGTGTAACTGCCGCACTAACTGATTGTCAGATTAGTTTACATGTATTTTAATACGCGCAATAGAAGAATACCACAACATAAAGGAGCAATATATTTCTCAGCCATGTCGTACACAAGTTTTTCCTCCCTCCGTCGTCCTATTCAAATTGTAATGCACTATTTTTTCCTTTTACAAACACAACATGAGTAGGTTTAATTAGGTATATTAACTATTAATGCCTATACATAGGCGTCTTTTTTTTAAAACAACTTTTTTGCATTTTAAAACAAAATTGAATTTTTAACACAACTACCTGTGCCCAGTTTACTTAGATTCAATTACAAAGTGTTTGCCGAGGAATTAATTCCAAACACTTTCTTCAATTCAGAAATACTTTCAGTTTTTACCTATCAAATTTATTTACAGAGACATGTGGGCTTTCCAGTCCTGTCTACCCATGTAATGTCCATTCCAATGACCATAATGCACTTGCCTAATATGTGGACCGCATGCAAATGCAAAACACATTCTTATCGTATATTGTCAAAGGCGGAGGCTATATGAGACACATTGAAAAGGAGAATTAGGTACTACAATATCAGCTATTTGCATGGAATTATACTTGCTAAATTTGTCTCATGTAATTAAGAAAATATTTTAAAACTGGCAAAATGCATTTTAAAATATTTATTAAAACATTGATTTAATATGGCGACAAAAATGAAATTTAATTTAATTTATATTTTAGTTGCTTAAATAAATGCCTGATGTCTTAGTCATCAACTCATCTTACTATTATAGGAACTACTTGATGGATTAAAAATGCACCTAGCAAATATACGAGAAGGGAAATTGTCAAGAGTGTAATATATGAAAGACTATCATAATTTATGGATCTTAATAGGTTTAAAGCTTTTTTCTTTATTGGTATTTAACCAGGATGGATTAAGATTTTATTTTACGAATGCTTTTAGCTAATCTTTGACTAATAGACACATATACGGATACATGCAATGATTTTGATGACTGAAGGATGCCACTTTTAAGATGGAGCAAAGAAACATTCATTTTTTTGATAGTATAAGTAATATTTAGCACAGGAGGTAGAACAAGTCATCAGTAATATCATGAAGCCCACACCATTAGATAAAAAGTGCACACACTAATAATACGAAGCTAATACCGTAACTGTTTGGTAGAGATAAAGTAGAATTTCCAGGCGCGTTATATTCTTGTCAGATGTCAATTTGACAAAAATAATAATAATGTTATTAGTTAGCGGTGGTGGAAGATATTACCTGTCTATCAGCAATATGTTTTAGTCTTTTCCGCAAGGATGACATGACACTGACTGTTTCCCACAAATCTACAGCATGTATAAATATCATTATATCACTCGCAGCTTAGGAAGTCATGCTTCATGTAGTGACCATGATCATCCGTTATTTCACTGAAAAACTAGCAAATATATAGAATCATGATGACGAAAGGCATAAAATCGTGTACTTTTGACGCCAAATCTCACATTAAAAGGCCAAAATGTTTTTGCAAATGCAATATCACAGAAGTGATCTGCTTTGTAACACAGAGCAGATGTAGGAGTTTAGACACTTCTAATCCACTTCCACTCTACTTCCCTATCATTAATACTACTACTACAGTTTGTCTTCGTACGAGGAAAGTACAATAAACGAACCTGTACCTACTGACAGATTGTCAATCTGTCAGATACTTCTTTCTGTCTGGTCTGTTCCGGTGCAAAGTAGCTTTATGGGTACAGAACTGTCTTATACAGATACAAAACTATTTGTGTGCTCCACCATAAACGTTATTTATTTCTTTTACAGAGGTGAATGTGACAAACTAATTTATAACAGACACAATTCCCTGCATATGGAGCCATCCTCCTGATGCTAACCATTTGTTAAGCCAACTATACAAAATATTATGGCGTACAATGCTGTATTTATTTTATCATTTTGAACCTCTCTACTAATCTAAACATTATGTCTCACATACACATCGCTAATTGTAGGTTAATGCAACGAAAGTGTGCATCAAATGAGCAAAATTAAATATTGGTTACACAAAAATTATGATACAATTATTTTTCCAGGTTATTTTACAGTGGTTCAAAAATAATTATAAAATGGAGTGGCCTTAATTCTTATTCTAAACTAATTCTAATACAACTTGAGATAATATTTTTAAATGCTGAAATTCGGATAAAGAATGGTTGAAATAGGCGAAAGGAACTGATGCGATGAATAATTTTGTAAATGGAACATTAAAATATCGTCAATTTTAAGAGCTCATCCGTACCTTGGACTATGTAACCTCTTTTTTGAAACATCAAGTCAATGTTCTCATTAGAGTGACACAAAAGAGAATCTAAAGCAGGAAAGGCATGTACAAATTGTTCACAGGTGCCAAAGAGAATAACTTAAAAAGTCCACTAACCAACTCGATTAAAAGTGTGTTTGCATATTGTTTAGCTGAGTGTTGACTTTAGCTACAAACTATTCTAGTGCCTCTACTATATCCTCCTGCACATCCCATACATACGCCATGTCAACGTTGTATTTAGTATCTATTCCGTGCATACTTTAATTTTAATACTATTAGTCCCTCTCCAATTGTCAGATATATATGAATCTGTTACTCCTGACTGAAGAATCCTAAATATACTCAGCTAAGCTGCTACCATGATCATGACTAAGACGCATAATAATGTAATATTTATGCAGCTGCAATTGGATTCACTTTCCGTCCGTGCAGAAGCAGTCTTTATTTTCTCAGACTACTCTCCAACAAGTAAATAAGTCTTATTTGCTGTAATTAAAGACCATAAGAACTTAGGAAGGAGCCTACGCTAAGACAGACAACGCAACAAGGCGTAACAAAGTTAACTTGCATAAATAAAAATCATAATATGAAATCACATTTTAATATAGGTTGTAAAGCATAGTAATTGTAGTATCCAAGGATGACTTTTCTGAAATGACTTGATAATGTAAATATTCCTTTTTTACATACAAATATTTCATTTAGAATGCAACAACGCCTTTTTATCTACGCAAATGTAGTTCTGTAGTCGACTGTTATGCAGTACACATTATTAGTTAGTTGTTGTGTGTGAGTGAAAATGAAAACGGGATAACTACCTATTCACACACTACAATCTTATAAACATGAGCTGTCTCGTCTTACCTTTCGTGTAAAGTGGCTACATGCCTGTAATTACTGCCTTTGGGTCTTTGATGTTACTTTTTGCTTACTCAACTCTCAAGTGTCTTTTTTACTATTTATTCTGTTTTCTTAATAATTTATTCCTAGTCAGGAGCATCTCTGTTTCTGTCCCCATCTTACCTACTCTGATTTCATCCCTGAGTGGTTTCCCAATTAGCTACACGAACAATGCTACATAATGCAGAGACCAATCCAAAAACACTCTTGACTACATTAATGTTCAATCCTATTAATAAACACAATACAGTCCAGCTACATTATAGTACACTCTATTTATACAAACACCACCTTCAAGCAGCAATTCATTCTTAGGTAACTGTAAAGGGTCCTTCCTTCCTACTCCCCCTCCATTCTTCTCAGAATCAGCACACAGTCTTCAAAATATAAACAAACTGCAGAGCATGGGATTTATATATTATTATGTATTTAGTCTAGTAGGTCTCTCCTGGTCATAATATGATAATCTTTTACTCCTGCCAACCAAAATTCATTTTTATGTATTTTCATTCCCATTGCCCTCTCTCCAGTTCTTTGTTATTTCTCTGCCATGGTGGTGGCGTCCTAATCCACAAAATATGAATTCACAATGCAATTGCAAGCATTCACAATGTCTTAACTTGCATAAATAAAACATGAGTGCACATTGTCAAATGCAAATGAACCTCTGATTCAAATGAGAAAAGTGAAGTAACTCTCTCAGAAAAGGAACATGTACTCATGCACGTAGATTCGTAATCTGCTTATGCATTTTGAATATGCAACGTAGACGCTGGGATATTGTGGGAATGTACCCGACAGATCAGAGACGAGGTAAATCTCTGCGCCTGCTTTGTTTTCTACATAATATTATTTGCTTACGCATACCTGTTCTACTTAAAATACGTACACTACTACCGAATAGTTACCAACACATTCACAACCACTGAACTAAACGTTCACTGCATTAAGAATCATTAAACAAATATTTCTTCTGTTATGAAACATTAAAATCCTCAGTTAAAAGTCAGAGCAGAGGCAGATATTGCTCATACCGTGTCGTTTTTAAATATAGAGTTCTCAATAATTTCTGCTCTTGTAACTTGAAACTACTTGTCATAAATTTGGTATATTGCTATAATAGGGCAAAATGTACCATTTATACTAAGAAACTTTTAAATAGTATTTATCCATTGTAAATGTAGGTACCTATCTCTATTGTCCATATGTATGTTTATAAGATTGTATCACAAATATGTTCTAATTACTTCCCTGTCTCTTCAATTCGTTAATTTTCAGAAAACAAAATGCTAACAGACTAACAAGTGGCAATGGCATCATCCTTTGCTAAAAAAATAATAAAACTATTAGCCAAAAATACTAGAATATGATCAATTGAGGGATAGAATGCGAGATTTGTCGACATTGGCCTAGTAAAAATCGTTGCATCAGTCAAGCAAACAATTTATCTGTTCATATATCTTTCAGAAGACCGACGCATATTATGTCAATTACATTACAAGTGAAACGAGATAATATATCAGATATCTAAGAAAATTATTCTGCTATGACTTTGATGAGGGGATTATTAAAAGTTACAGCACTTACCCGAGAGCTAACAACCGAAAGATTTTATTCTCAAATGTAGATATTTTATTGAATCTAATAAAAGGAGTTGTGGAGTAGTTGTGTATTACAGTATCACTATTGCACAATCGAACTTAATGAGCCTCATGCCCCCCAGAATGAACCCTGTTGCCCTGTCCGGATCATTTACAATATATTTCCGAGTATCTTTTACGGAAAAGAGGAAAGTTACATAAGAAAGGACAAAGGAAAAGTGCAATATCTGCAGTAATTACTTTTTGATGGATCAGGGAGTTCATTATGCATGTTTGTTGCTGCACGTATCCTACAACCCTACATTCAAGCAATGCAATTCTTGCCTTTTGGATACCTAGAAATATGCATACTAATAATATCGCCTATAATATCTGAATCTATGGACCTGAGACCATTGACCAATAAATTGTAAATTCAACTGCTAAGTACATTATAACTATAATCAAAATTCTTTATAATCCACCATTGTGCTCATTATGAAAAATCGTCACATAAAATGTTGATCGACATGATCGATTTGCAGTGCATGTTCATAGCAAGCCTAGCCAGCCTTCCTCCTTTTCAAAAATTACCCGATGGCAAGAGGAAAATGTAGCCAACCAAATTTTACCACTGTGCACTATGCACAGGGTTTAAAAAAGTAATTAAAACACTAATGATGCAATCTAACAATAGTTGTTACCACAGTTTACCACATCAAAAAATTGGGTCAGAAACTGTTGACTGTAGTATCACCACAAGACATTAGCCGCCCTTTTTTAACTTTAAATAATTTAATAAAATGGAAATACACATATCTACGTTCAATAATTTTTCTCCAAATTGAATGATTACCAACTTTTTGAATAAATTGCATTTGTTATTTTAAATTGAATAAAACTCTGGTAGACTATTCTTCAGTTCTTGTATAAAGCTAACTGTGGTGGTGTTCTTATTTTAACATATTAACGGAATAAAGTTAACTGGTTTTTTGATACTACGCGTCTGCTAGTATTTTTGATGTTATGATGGACCAATTTGTTGGTGTTAGTTGTGTCATACTAACGTTTTACCACATTTTTGTCTGCTAAATGTTTCGCTTGCTTTCGGGTAACCTTTCACGTAGATATTTTAAGAGGGACGCAGTTTTGGGTCATAAATTGCTTTGTAATATAATATTGCAATATATTCTAGTATGAATTAAATGAAATATTAATCGAATAAGATAAGATTACCTTTTGTTTGTTGACGATTTTTATAAATTCACTTCCTTCTGGATATTCTTTGATTTATTATTGAAGTATTGATGAATTTCTTACAATGTACTTCTTACTAATACTAATCTTAGCACAATTTATATAAACGGGATTTATAACGACTTCTACACTTAATTCAAATTCAGTTAATATTTTGTATTTTAACTGCAACTTGGTGCAAAATATTTCAAAACTGTTTAATATGTCTTTTAGTAATGCACCTCAAACAGATTTTCCCAACAAGAAGATATATATACGTAAGTCACGAAATAGAAGAATTCAGTTAAGATTTTGCGTTTGAGAGCTACTTGAAGAAAACAGATGCTTCTTGAGACATGCTGCTAGTTATAGCTGGTTTAAAGTGTAGAACAAAGTGCAATGGTTGATACTAGATCTGCGAAAGCACTACACCTCACGTACTTGACATCACCAGCACCACAACCTGACTGACTGAAATAAACCAGAGGAAATGAAACTACTATCTGCTCTGCTTCTGCCGTCCTCTCCACTCTGGCTTGAGAATTCAGATAGAACTAAAGAAGTTGCCTGGCTTAGCAGTCCATGTCCACCTCCAAATGAAGATATGTTATGTATGCCTATTGTATAAGCCTGTACTTGTAAGAACTTTGGGATGTTGGGAGTGGGATGTACCATTTGCTTCCACAGTTGCTAGCGTTGCTTGTGACTACAAACCCGGTACCCAAATCCTCCGAAATATAGACCCAAAATTCCCTATTGGTACATCTGTCTGGAATGGGTGCAATTAATGTAACTATGTACCCAGCCATCAGAGTTGATTATATTTTTTATGAATTATCGGCGAACAATGACTAATATAAAAATAGGCAATTAGTCAATCCCCAATTCTAGAGTCAACCAAGCGATTTCAAATTTAAAAAAAATAAAAATGGTGATTATCTTGACAAAATCATAAAAAGTATCAAGGTTAAAATACAACTAGGATGAAAACTTCAGTCATTGAAACGTACTTAACCATAATTATTATCTATTAAACAATAAACATGGTCCGTAATATAATTTAGAGATTGGGCTGTGCATTTTTAAAGCTCAAATTCCGTGTGACTGATCAGTGTCATAACAGGGAACAAAAAAGGCACTCCTTTTTACAAAAAAAGGAAAAAAGTACTACTTTTTTTAAAAAGCATTCCTTTTTACCTTATTTACATATAAACTGGAAGTAAATGGGGCACGCTGACACATCAAAAAAGGCAAAATAGAACTGCTTTTTTAAAAACTTACTCCTAACTTTTTCATAAAAAAGACAAAAAAGGTAAAAGGTAAAAAAGGTCATTTTTGTTCCCTGTGTCTTAATAATAAAATAATTATTTAATTGGCAGAGGGTAGATACGAAAATAGTGGGATTTGGGTGCAGGTTAACATTTCGGGCTTTTGAGTTCCGGCATTTGATTAAAGATTCCGTTTACATGTTCGCACAAGGCTTTTGCTGCCCGTTTAGTAGATCTAAAACAAGAAAGGTAGCATAAATACACATGAGATGAGGACTAGGAAAGTACCGAGTGCGATCTCTGAGTGCATTTGCTTTAGACAGTTTGATATAATTAAATATACATTTTTTATATACACTCCACAGTGTCCACACTGGTCTTCCAGTGACATTATTTCTATCTACACATAACTTAAGACGAGGAATTACATTCATTAGACGAATTGTCTATAGTCGAACTGCTACGTACTTTAATAGTACATATTGTTGTCTCATTTTTTCTTCACTAAATAAAAAACAATAGGATCATAATTCCAATAATATTTACATCTGTGTAAGTAATAAAATATGTACATAATAATGAAATTAAGTATACACTTGAGAAGTCACAACTTTTACAATAAGGGTATTCACTAGAACTGTATCACTTGACTTGTCCCTTATGTTACTGTGTAAAAGCTAATAAATGAGGGAAGCTAATTCAAGTAGTTAATGCAGAGGTACAAGTCGCATTAATATAAACGTGTAAAGAAGCTTGTATAGTGTTAGCTATGGAATTAGAGGGTCTTACGGAACAATGTTAGGCACCCAGTGCATAAATCTGACCATCCCAAGGGAATTTGAGGAATTTTCAGATATTTAATTTGCCAATGAAAATGCATAGTCTCACATGTACTACGACAGCTTAGCACGGTGATATGACATTACAAAGCCAACAGAAGTTTTTATGATTACCTTTAGTTTGCAAAATGCATTAACCACAATAGACATGAGTAGGGACAAATTGTATACCAAGAATTTATCTTTTTAAAAGGCACATTAGGACATATATATTTACATGAACTACAACGACACTACGTCATTTGACATTGATATAAATTAGGTGCCTATGTTTAGATAAACATAACAGAACATTTACTAGTTGACATAACGTAAAACATCTCATTTTAAGTTTTAATGTTAACCATTTAACTATGCTAGTAGCTAGCTACAGATATTTGCCAGACTTTAGCATGACGTGTAATTTTAAGAGATATCTACTCTTATTGTCTTATTGTTCCTATAAACAATAAAAGTTTTCATACATAATAATAAAAGGTCATTGCGTATATCTATACATGAAAACTCGCAAAGACCACGAATAAAATCTAATCTCCTGTTAAATTTGGAATATATTTAGAATGTATCTCAAATACATCGGCGTCGGAAAATTGTATAACATACAGATTGAGATCCGTCATACTCATTTGTCCATCTATTTTAATCATAGGCGTCGGAACGTAATTTATCAAGGGGGGGACGAAATGGCTTCTTCAGAAAGGGGAGCCACCAAAATAATAAAATATTGGCAAAACAAAGACATATTCGCGCGAAGCGCGAAAATTTTTTGGATTTTAACCTTTTTTGACAAAAAAATCGCCTTTTCTGGTGCTTATGTAATATTAGTTTGGATTTTGGGACATTTTTAGGGGGACATGTCCCTCCTGGCCATATTCAAGGGGGGACATTGTCCCCCCTGTCCCCCCGGTTCCGACGCCTATGATTTTAATGCCATTTTAACGTTCAAGCCCCTCGAGCAATGCTTCTATATGCTTAAATTTATTTCTTTTATATCCGATAATGTTATGATTCATTTTTATTGGATTCTTGTCGTACAAAAAATTCCAAGCTTTTTCCATTTTGGGACATTGGAATTGGAACATTTACTTTAAAATATTTTCTACTTCTGATGGTGGAGTAGTATCAAGATCAAGACACAAGCTACATTTATATGATTCCTCTGCTTTAAATAGCCTTTACAATCAATAAGTTCTTTAGGTTTTAATATACGAAAGGTTTTATATAAAGACCGACGTTTTATGGAGTTGTTTGTTAAGTAGGGAAGGGAAGATAGTCTAGCATATTGCACTTTGTACTTATTAGGATCGAAGCTTTGCTTAGTATCCTTATGAATTTGTCGCCGTCACTCTGTCCGATCGTCTGGGTGTCTGGTCGTCTGGTCGTCCACTATTAAAAAGGAGCAACTATATTTTTGCAGTGGCATAACTTATTTCAAATCTGATTTTTGCATATGGTAGCAAATGTATTCAGGAGCAACTAGTTATCATTAGAATTCAAATTTGATGCATCCCCTGGTTTGTGGAAATTATATAAATACAGAAGGTGAGGCAGACAGTAATAGTACGGCAGGTGAGACAGACGGCGTAGTAGCATAGAGGACTGACTACACACCGCGCTGGTATTAACATGCTCTGAAACTGCGGGAGACAAATGCAATATAAAATAGCTTCTCTTTAGTGCAACGATTAGTTGAATACAATTTTCGTTTCATTGCAACAATATTGTCACTGCATTGTAACCCAAAAGTGAAAATTGGCTAAAGAAGAGGATTTTTGTCCATTGTGATTAGTTAAATACAGTTTGAAACATTTTATCGTAAAAATTGTCAAAATATAAGAGTTTGAAACATTTTAACGTGAAAATTGTCAAAATATAATGGAAATGGCTTCACTTCATTATAAATACACGTGTGGGATTCATCAGTGGTGAGTGCAGTTAACTATAATTATCACAAATCACTATTTAGGTATTGTTTAAATCACAATACTACATTCAATTTGTATTGAAATCCAAAAAATTATTAATCGGGTACAATTCTAATCGTAACACTCGATTCTTTCCAGCTTTACAGTCACCTGGTGCGGAATTGATTGGGTTGTGATCAGTTTGAAACAATTTATTTTAAAAATTGTCAAAATATAATGGATACGTCCATCGTCATTTCATTAAAAATACACGTGTGGGATTCATCAGTGGTGAGTGCAGTTAACTGCAATTATCACAAATCACTATTTAGGTATTGTTTAAATCACAATACTACATTCAATTTGTATTGTAATCCAAAAAATTATTAATCGGGTATAATCCTAATCGTAACACTCGATTCTTTCCAGCTTTACAGTCACCTGGTGCGGAATTGATTGGGTTGTGATTAGTTTGAAACATTTTATCGTAAAAATTGTCAAAATATAATGGAAATGGTCGTCCATCGTCACTCCATTATAAATACACGTGTGGGATTCATCAGTGGTGAGTGAAGTTAACTACAGTTGTCACAAATCATTATTTAGGTATTGTTTAAATCATAATACTATATTCAATTTGTATTGAAACCCAAAAAATTATTAATCGGGTATAAACCTAATCGTGATACTCGATTCTTTCCAGCTTTACAGTCACCTGGTGCGGAATTGATTGAGTTCTGCATGTTGACTCCAAACTTGTATGAATACTCTAATACCAATACCATTAACTCCCGCCCAGACTGTTGGACCAAAGACTCTCCTACTGTAACCCTAGATTTTAGATGGCGTAGTAAGTGGAATCTACAAAATCAACAAGATATTACTATTTAGGTATTGTTTATGTCACGTTACTATATTGAATTTGTATTTCCAGCTGACTTGCCGAATGCATCCCTACTCATTATTAAATGACATATTCCATTCTTTCCAGCTTTACAGTCTACTAGGAATTGATTGAGTTCTGCATGTTGACACATGGTGAAGAATTGAAGTTCACTATTTGGAATAAACATTTTATCGTGGAATCCAAAGTGATTTGAATGTTTCCAGGGCTCCGCCCTCAGGGACAAAGTGACGACATGCTCCAGAAAACTGGTTTCCCCCAACCAAAGTAGTTGGAAAGAACTGGTTGGGGAAACCAGTTTTCTGGAGCATGTCGTCACCTTGCCCCTGAGAGGCGTAGCCATGGGACCAATCAAGGCATCTTGGTGGAATCTAAAAATCGACAAGATATCACTATTTAGCTTGGTGTTAATTGACTCCTGAAGGGTGGATATTCATGACTACCAGCAGTTTGATCTGGAACAGAAATGGGATTCCGGAATGGGACTAATTCAAAAGAAAGTCCCATATAAAATTTCAAACTATTTTATAGGACTTTCTCTACAGAACCCAGCTGATACGGGCAGGGGAAGGGGGGAGGAAGGGGCGGGAATCTGTCTATTTGTCTTGATTCTAATGGTGGCTGAATACATGTGCTACCATATGCAAAAAGCAGATTTGAAACAAGTTATGTCGTTCCAAAATATGCGTGCATTTTATTATCGAAGGACAACCAGACCATCAGAATTTTTTTTAAATCTCCCGCTTCGATCCTGCGTATACGCCTGTTGCCAACAGTTTATTTAAAGTATATCGGAGGAGGATTACCATGTTGGCTGAGCCATAAGAACTGAACTGAGGCTGAGTGACTACTCTATGTAAATAGTAATGAAAGTATTATGTGCTAACTTCGCCCAAAATCGTAATGGAACTCAACACAAAAAAAGGAACCGTAGGTTTTGGCTATACCATACAGGGTTTGCAAAAATAACTCAAGCCACGCTGTCCAACTTAATCGACTCAATGCTTAAAATTCAATTTACAAAAAATCGTCCAGTCCTGGACAATTTTTCCCTGCGATGTGCTTCAAATATGTTAACCACAATGACACTTTAATTCTGAACGGAAACAAAATGCACATTTCTTTGCAATCATTTCAAATATTTAATTTCATGTTCTGAATTTTAGTTCATTTTAAACTTTGACTATATAGGACATTGGTACTCGAAGTAGTTCTCCCTTATTCAGAAGATTCAGAAGATTCTATAGCTTAGTTAAGTGTTCATCTTCCTCTATCTTATCAATTGATCTCAAGAAAGAGTTTGAGTTGACATAGCTGTACCAAGCTAGACTTCTCTAGGAATGTCTTGCAATTATTACTCCTAATCCTGTACTCTTTAATAAGCTGTTGGTACCTATTCATCACTTTATTATACTGATATATTTACGCATCCGCATCCCATCCCCAGTCATATGGAATTCAGGCAAACAATAACCCACACACATTTGCTAGCTTATTCTCCTTCCTAAGTCTACTTGCTACATTGTCTATAATATTTTAATCGCGAGTATAGGACCTTCTGGTGCATTTTCACTAATAATTTTTAAGACAGCTTTAAAGAAATAATTCACGCATAAAAACTTTTCGCTGTCTGCAATCTGTTGTGTACAGTGTCTGGGTGCTTAACGCTGAAATAATTATACACTTATTTACTATACTTCATTGTTTCTAATTACAGCTATGTTCAATATATTTCTATAACTTTGAAATATAACTTTGAAATTTTTTCATGGGGAGCTCGAACAATTCCATGTAACCTGATATCAATAGATCGCAATGGCTTTAAGAAGGCTATATCTTTGAAGAAATGATAAATGGTAAATATAAGTATATTTTAACTCAATTGCATGATGCCCATTTCAAAACTCACATGCTAAAATATTTTAAAACGCTAAAGAATTAGGATAGTGGACAATTTTGTTGAGACTTACTACTGCTCGTATTTAACAATTATTTGGCACAAGTGCAAATGTTGTGAAGTTATCCAACAAAGAGTACAAAGAAAAACAAGATAATATAAATTATAAAACAAATATGAACAATAAAAGGTTAATGGAATTACCCAGCGGTTTTACTTGTACGTTATTCATTCGGAGTTTTGGAGTGCTAAAATCCAGATGAACAAACGAATCTTTAGTTTTGGTTCAGATCATTCTTTCACCCATGCCTTGTCGACATCGCACTCATTTCCATGCATTATTATCCTTTTTTGCAAATGCCGGGTAGGCATATAGAATTTGCAAATAATGGTGTGTCTTCTGCATGGGAGTAAGATCGTATAAGTAGTCACTCTCTATATGCATAGGACGAAGTTGTAAAAAATTTGTGTAGGTACTTTGTTAGGTTGTTTCGGTGTATAATGTACGTGTTCACGGCCAGCCTTGCAGAAAAAATCGCATGTATCCAAATATAGATCCCTGAAATTTTTATCTGACTTGACTACTTGACGGAGTGGAACTACACTGTATTTTTCTTTTCTGCAATCTCCATAGTCAGATCAAGATTCATTGCGTAGTTACAACAGAGTTACACAGAAATATCTAGACTTAAGGCAAGAATAAAGGAAATACATTATTATAATGATCAAAATGGAAGCTTTTGGTTTACTACTATGGAGCTAATGATTCCTAAGTATGCCTTATCATTTTAAAGATAGACTTACTTGGCAATTTGAACTGCTACAACATGGAATGAATTAATACACTAAAAATCGCTATAAAAATCACAATAGTTTCTTAAAACCTTAAATATTATAACGTATTTTTAAAATTTTACTTTTCTCCAAATGGACAAAACCATGGACACTACTAAGTGCATGATAAATTCTAGTACGCGTTTATGTACTCTATGACTGTCTTGTTTTCATACGTGAGGCTACTTGTGAATGCATAACAACTAGAAGCTTTTTATTCCCAATGTTGGCAAGTCCTATTCCTAGGTACACGAGTCAGAGTCTATAATTTTTAATCATGTTGAGTTGTTTCTGATAACAATGATAAATGAGAGTTGACTTGAATAATTTACGCCACCATACTATTGTAATTACAGTAGCCAGCACTTATATGTAGCCAGTACTTTTGTCCTTTTATATTTAGCATGTCAATATATATATTGAGCCATCCTTCCTTCTGTTTATCAAACCCATATAAAGCAATAAGCAGTTGCGCTACATAATTAGGTCACAAGGTTTTAAACTTTCTGGCAAGAAGTTTAATGGGATGAATTTATCATGATAAGCCGAACAAAGATGATCTAAAAATAATATGTTGATACCACTGCGACAACTACGAAGACATATACCTAGCTCCACTCATCATAATAATGCATGCTGATGGAGATGCATGATACACCTACCTTAGTGGACTATTTACACTGGTTAGAGTGGGTTAGGCAAAATTACATTAGTGCATGCTGCAACTCATGTTCGATAAATTTAAATTAAGAAATTGAAAGAGCAAATCTAAAAATCAGAGTTCATATTTATGTACCAGAAATTCTACGGTGCTTATAACAGGTGACTTCTATCTTAAATCAATCTAATTGGTAATTTCTATTCGTAAATGTATAATTAAAAAACACTAGAAAGTCTAAGTGTCATTTAACATATCATGTGTGTGGGGTCTAAATTGCTGCTTCGATCCTTTTCTATGCTTCCTGATTACAGATAGAATTCAAATTTACAACAGATTATGACAATGTAATTGATTAAAACAATTTAACAATAGACAATTAGATGGTTAAATCATTCTTTATTTTTAAACAGGGTGATGAGCTCGTAAACAAAGAATCCCCATATAAAATGAAAAGATATTCTCAACGGTAAGATTTCTGGTAGCGGGCACGAGCACCTGGACCTCCGAATTTTTTAGGCTCGCAACGTCTGGGATCAGCAACCAAAAGGCTTCTGTCGTATTGGGTCAGAATGTCTTTGATTTCTTTCTTAGAGGCTTCATCAACATCTGTTAAAGAAAATCATGTTTTAATGTAGGGGACACAATAAAATAATGAGTTACACTGCTTGCAGCAAGAAAGGTGAAGTATCTTGTTGTTTCCAGAAATGCTTAACCAGCCAATACGTGACATTAAATTGTTGAAAGAATTTGTTATTTTGCTTTTTGATTATGGGTTGCTGACTGTTTATTACGTTGTGTTGTGTAGGACTCCGAAACCAGGGAAAGGCTAATGTGAATTTATGTAGATTTATGTCTGCATAAATTGTCTACAGATTTATGTACTTTAAAGACTGTCGAGATGTACGAAAACGTCAAATCTTTTTTATTCTTTGATGAAAATTAACTTACAACCTTTTTTTCTAGTTCACATAGTCACACAATTTGGGTTTGGTTTGCATTTCGTGGAATGACAAAATTCTCCAAATTTCCAACGAACATAATAAATTTTGAAAGAATTGTTACTCACACTTTTGATAGTAAGCGACCAAGGCTTTAGAAATGGCTTGACGAATAGCATAGACCTGAGCTACATGACCACCTCCTTTCACTCGTACTCTGATATCGACATCAGCGAAACGATCCTAAAATACAATTTAAAATAATGAGTATTAAATATCAATAACAAAACAAGCTACATACAGGATTAACTAATACAAAAAATAAAAGAAAAAACTATTCATATAATTATCCAGATGGTAAAATGGTTATGAAATGAAGACATGTTACATGTAAAACTGTACCTTTCCCAAGAGAAGAATGGGCTCCATGAGCTTAAACTGAAGGATTTTAGGCTCAACCAGTTCTAATGGGCGACCATTTACTTTTAAGAGTCCTCTACCATTTTTGCAGTATGCAACGGCAGTTGCAGTTTTCTGAAATAAAATACGACAATTATTATTAAAAAGTTATTACACTGATGTATATCAAATATTAAGTTATTTTATGTTATCTACTAAAGCTTTTGATTGCCTAACAGTTTTCCTTCTTAACAGTTAACAGTGGTGTGGTAAATGGTAAATAATTACATTTTCAATCGTTCAAGGCTCTAGGTTTGACATTAGTATAAAATATATCAATGGTGCATAGTTTTTAGCACTACGTTTTAAGTGTTATAACAAATGAAATTATATTAATAGTTCATAGAAGATTTAAATGATCCAAATGTAGGTTCATTCTTTTATCTAATCATCATCAGTGGTTATTATTTCGTAAATCATCAGTAAATAGCAAACGTAGAAGTATACATTAGAGTACAACTTATAGCATTACTACAAACAGCAAGACAACAACATTCAGTTATAGTAATTGCCAAAAGTTGAAAGTTAAAAAGCAAATTTCACTAACTCGTATTAAAAAGCAGACTCATAATTGTTACTGGAATTCATGCATATTATAAATGATAACTGATAATGACAGCTACATGCTGCGTATCGCAAAAAGCAATTGAAATATTGGCTAAATCTATAGGCGAGCACGCTGCATCTCGAAAAGACCGCTCCAAAATTCCCTATCCTACTCAGCGAAATATTTTATCCAAATCGAAAACAAAAAACACAATAAAATGATGAAAATTAAGTGACAATATAAAATTTTTGAGTCTTACCTTTCGTCCGAAGACTTGTACAGACTGTACGCTTGGTTCCCTATTCTGCATTTTGTCAAATTTTAGGAAAAATTTCGACTAAATCTGAAGAGATTGATCGGCAACAGCAACCGAGAGAAATGCGAACGTGGAATTGGCCGACAGCGAGAGAATACTGCTAATCCTTCCGAACAGAGAAAGAGCAGCAGATGGAAACCAGAACAGCCTGCCGGCTGCTTGGCCTGCCATACTTTATACATGCAGAGTGTGTGCACGGCACTAAATAAATGGATGTTCATTCCTAGTTTCACACGTATTTCCAAGAGGGCACATCACTTCATTTCTTCTTCCCACGACTACAATTATTGTTTTCGATAATGTGCCCCAACGCATACCTTCATGTACTAAATTTAACACATGAAGGTATGCGTTGGGGTACATTATTGAAAACATTAATTTGTGCTCAGACAATCCATGTATATTATTATTTTCATTCTGTAGGCAGATTTCATAATGTACTCCGCGCTCTGTATAGAATTATGTACTCCGTCCGTCCTTTACGCTTTATGTACTCCGTCCGTAGTACTACGCCAATGCAATGGAATAATACCTAATAATATTCACGGAGTTCATTATGAAACTTGTCTACTATTCTGTGTATTTTGCAGCACAAGCTCAACACAGCTAATAAACGGCTATGTGTATGTATACGCGGAAAAGGACATAGGTTTCTTTCCTTTACGTTTGACTGTTTGACTATAGAAACAAAATCATTGTTAAAATGCTATTTTATGGTTTTTCAAAATACCTTAAGTCCCAATTAGGAATTGACAGAAAAATATTTCAATTTGAAAAAATTATGAGCTTTTGCATAAAAACATATTATATTAGGCAGTTAGTTTTTTTCCGTAGTGTAAGAATGAGCCTCCCGTAGTGTAAGTCTTACGTCAAACTCCTCCCCTTACCGAGAGTATCCTACTCTACTCCAAATAACTGAGTTACGAAACGTAAAAATGACTACACGACGGTTCAGACTTACGGGCATTCGTAGTGCCCTCCAGGATGTAGTTACCCAGGCGATTGGTATGATTCATGTTTATTCTCCTAAGTTAATCTTGGAAATTGCGGCAACTAGCAACCAATTACTTACGGAAGATCACTAACTATTCTGCGTAACCGTAGTGTAAGTTAACTTTGCAAAGTAAGTCGCGTGAAGACTTACAGTACCCGAAGCTTAGAGTTACACTAAGGAGAAAAACTAACTGTCTATTGATTAAATCCAAGTAAATAAATTTTAATTATGAGCGTCTGCTATTACAGGCTTTTCATACAATTACAAAGCAGGTTGTGGATTTGTTAGTAATTTTAAATACGCATTTAAGATGTTTTTTCTTAATTGGAGAATTTGCATTTTCAGGATTAATATCCTTTAATAAAAAATGATGCCAAATAAAGATTTTCAAATTGCATAATATGTTTAACAATTTCACAATGTGATTTCTAACTCATCTGTGGCTATTATTTGAAACATATTTCTATTTTATATCTCGTGTGCTACTATCTATACTATCTAGCATGTCTGTCCTAGTTTTGGTTTGTATTAATGATGATGCTAAGTTTTGCTACTTACTGTCATCCCATAGTTGATAGTTAAAACTCTTATAAAGACACATACTTTGCTAATCGAAGCTAATATGTAAACGAAGTTAAAAATATTGAACATTCAAGCTTACATTTATGGATGACGCGAAGATATTTAGAAAATTTTGGCTGAATGCCTATCAAAAAGGTCAATCAAAATTTCATTTTGATAATTTTTATTGTCAAAGAAAGCTGCGAAAATAGAGGAACTTATGCTGATGTTTAAGACAATATTTCGGCTTATAAAAATGTTTGTGTATTATTTTGAATTGAGACTAGAAAACAGTTCTACACTTTGATTTACCTGGACTTTACATTATAAAATGGAGGTGCAGGATATTTTCTAGTCTCAGAAAAATCACATTTACTGGCGCTGGTAATTGAGGCGTCTTTACATAGTTTGATAGTTTTCAGTTTAAAAGTTAAATTTCGAGATACATATGCACTGGGTCTTTTTGGAGTCAAATGTAATCGTTCTTCTCCTCCTTCTGCCCTTTCAGAGTTACTGTGGAGTGGGCTGCAACTATTCTATCTTTCAATGTTTTTTCTTCCTTTCTCTTTTAGTACACATGCACTTACTATAAGTGCACACGTACCAAATGCCCTTAGTTTTGACCGGGGAATTATTTTGATATGGGGAATTATAGTTTTAAAGGCAGCTATTTACGTGGAAAAATCGATATAGTTTCCCTTCCGGGTAGTTATTTCGATACGGGGAATTATATCGATTATTACAGTATATAAAACACACAATTTGGGAATTTAAATGGAATATAATATCCGCGACCTTCCATTAACCAGGAAAGTAGGATCCGGGTTCTGATCTAGAAGGGATATCTTTATACTTAACCACAAGCTGAATACTGACTTTTTCTTTAAAATCAAAGCGCTAAAATTAGTTTTTGTAATGTAAGCACATGTTTCTTCATTCTTTGATTTTCTGATTTTGTTGAATTGTGAAAAATTCAAAAAAGGAGTAGTTAATGTTTTTGAACTGTGCGAAAAAGAATAATTGACCGGTAGTCAACAATGTCTAAAAATAAATCAAGTGGAGGAGTTGACATCGAATCTCAAGTTCAAAATCAAGAAATCGATTTTGAAGAGATGGGTTTGTCTAATGTCCTTTTACATCGGATTAAAACAGAAATTGGTACAGTTTAATTTTTATATATCATGTAGTAGTATCTCATATCAGTAGTATTAATCTAAAATTTTATAAAATTGCAAAACAATACTAGTTAAACAGATTTGATTTTCGATCAATACTGAAGTCAAAGTCGTCAACCGTAAATTAATTCATAATTGAAACTACA
Organism: Tomocerus qinae; assembly: GCA_020055645.1. Classification (NCBI taxonomy): domain Eukaryota; kingdom Metazoa; phylum Arthropoda; class Collembola; order Entomobryomorpha; family Tomoceridae; genus Tomocerus; species Tomocerus qinae. Next base: position 15,397,377 of record CM034548.1, on the reverse strand, counting down.
AAATAGAATGATGTTGATAAGATTAATATTGAAATTGTTCAGGTCTAACTAAACCAACGGCCGTTCAGTCAGCCTGCATCCTACCAATAATTCGGGGCAGAAATTGTTTGGCGACATCTCCCACTGGTTCTGGAAAAACGATGGCTTTTGCCATTCCAATGATTCATCGCTGGTCAAAAGATCCGTATGGAATTTATGGAATCATTCTGTCACCCACCAGAGAATTGGCTCAACAAATTAAAGAGCAATTTGAAATTCTCGGTGGAAGTAATGTTCGAATTACTATTATCATGGGAGGGGTTGATATGCAAGCAGAGGCTTTAGAGCTGCAGACAAGACCACATTTTATTGTTGCTACACCTGGCAGGTACGTTAGTATTAATTTTGCCGAAACACTTGTTTATGTTTGTGAACGTCTGTACATGATATGAGTCTAAAAGTCTAAATGGCGTAATAATTAGTGCTTTAATTAATTACAAAACATTTGAATACAGGCTTGCTGATCACATTGATACTGGAGGAAAACCAGTGCAAAATCTGTTTAAAAATGTCAAGTTTATTGTTTACGACGAAGCTGACCGCTTACTTGATGGCCAGTTTGATGAGCAAATACAAACTATTACTAGCTGCCTGCCTGTTAAAAAGCAAATTTTAATGTTTAGTGCGACAATAACTGCTGAATTAGAGATGCTTGCGAATGCGAAAGAACGTGATATGGTACTTTCCATATTCCTAGAATTGTTATTATTCTAAATGCACCAACGAATATGACACGTGATATTTTAATTGACTTTTCCTTTTCTAGCAATTTATTTATAATTACCTGTCTGGAGATACCTCAATGTCCATTTTGGACAATACAAAGCTAGTTCAAAAGTACATCTTAAGCCCTCCTGATTTTAAAGATGGTTATATGATGGAAGTTTTACGACTTATTCACGAAAATAAATTTCCTGAAAAAATACGCTCTATAATAATATTTGTTGCTACTTGCAGGTATGTTGCTCTGTATATTTATTTGTAGTTCGTGATTTATTGGATGTAAAACATTTATTTCAATAGGGAGTGCCAAGTCCTTTCCATATTATTGACGGAAATGGGATTTCCTAACGTGGTGCTGCACTCGCGAGTCGATCAAAAAACGCGTCTAAATGCTTTGGTCAAATTTAGATCCAGTGTAGTACAGATTCTAATTGCAACAGATGTTGTCAGTCGAGGTGCTATAATATTTTATCTTTTGAAAAATTTTGTTTGGAAATAATGACTTATTATTAACGAATAAAAGGGATAATTTTTCGTTTCTGGTTTTCTAGGACTGGATATTAAACAAGTTGATCTGGTGTTCAATTATTCCGTCCCCATGCCTACAGACTATGTGCACAGAGTGGGCAGGGCAGGAAGAGGAGGACGCCCCGGATTTTCTTTGATTTTAATTACACCAAGAGATATTCCTTATCTGCATAATGTAGAGGTGTATATCAAAGAGAAACTGACAGAGATGAAACTAGACGGTAAGTAGCTAGTAGTAAATTAAAATGTTATTTAATCACCCAGATAAACTTAGACTGGAAAATGTCCTGAAAACTTCAGTAATCTAATCAAATCTAATGACCTAATTTAAAATTCTTTTATGTCCGTTCAAATAAACAATTTTATAGCATATTAGTTTTAAAGCAATATTTATCTTATGAAATAATCTTATATTATTTGAATTTGGTACTTTTACATGCATCGTGAAAAATTTTATTGTCTTTTAGAGAAAAAAGTTTTGGAAATTTTGACTGATGTTTCGGCTACTAAGAAAATAGCTGACCTACATGTAGAGGAGTCGGATCCTTTCGAAGAAAGAAAAAGAATTAATGAGCGTAAAAAATTGATTCTAAAAGGGTTGGATCCTAGCGATGACGATAGTGACGATTTAGGTGAAGATAACAAAGTAGAAAGTAAAACTGCAGCTAGTACCTCCACGTCCAAAATGGGAAATAAACGTGACTGGAAAGACAAAAAATTGAAAAGTAACGCAGGAATCAAAAAAATTAAGAAGAAAAACTAAGTTTTGGTGGCATGACAACATTATTCAATAAACACAATTCATTTAATACTCAAAGCATTAGAGTTCAGTTCAGTTAAAGTTATTCATATTTCAGAAGTTTGTAAAATACATATATAATGCTATACTACATCAAAGACTTACACTATGTTATAGACAACAGTAATACATTTTTTAACCAGAGGCTAACATCTAACATTAAAGCTCATTTGTATTCGTTTTAAAGCAATTAAATATAAACAATATAAATCATATAACAATATATGTGAAATATTTATTTCCATTAAAAATAAATACTTTCCCTATTTGGCCTTAGTTAACTAACAAAGAATTAATGACTATATACTTATAATATATAAAAATATAAGAAATGTGTGATTAACAAAATAATCAGTCTCCTCGTATGATTGAATACTGAACATGTGTAATTTTTAATCTGTTTCATTTCTTCCAGTTTCCAGTCTTATACTTGGGTCTTGTAACCCAAAGGTGACAACGTTGCGTTATTCGTTTTCAGCTAACAGAGAAATCTGAAGGCCCCAATCTTTAATGTGGCATTGTGCAGGCTCAATCGCTAAAGTTGATTAAGAAAATTAGTTAAGTAAATACAAAAAAAGATGTTTTGGAAAAGTAAGTATAATTTCTTACAGTTCCAGCTGGTGATCCATTGTTGAGCGGATTTAACAGCATCTGTTAAATGATTCTTGAGCAACTCTTGCTCGTCCATTACAGCCGCTTGTACTGTAGTTAAACCGATTAGGTTTGTTTGCTCGGGAAGTAAATGTGCTGTAAATGTCGACTTGTCCGGTTTTTGGACCTTCGACACCAGCATTGGTTGATCTATGTGGACCACTCTCAATCCATATTCATTCAAGTAGTAATCCTCAAAGGTAGTCTATTGATTATATATTTTATTGTTAATAATTTTTCCAAATGTCAAATGATAATCATTAAAATTAAAATAGATTTTAAATAATTAGATCTAACTTCTTCTCCACGTCGCATGAATGTACTGAGAGGTGTCATGGAGAAGTCAACATTATCAATGACGTAAGCTAAATTATTGTATTCCGTTATGACCTTTCTTCCTATTACAGCACTCTTAAAACTCAGTTTAGCATCAGTATTAGCGGATGATTGCATTGATTTCCTATCAAATCAAAATATTTTAATAAAACCCCAATATAAATATCCTACATCTATTTTCTTTTAACTATCAACTATGAAACTTACAGCACATCAAACACAGTATCTCTTTGAATTATCATATTGCAAAACTTTATTTCCACAATTTCATCTTTTACAAAATATTGGAAGCCCGTCCATATGTCAATTCTGCAAATATCATTTGGTTAGAAAAATACAAGTAAATATCATTAGAGGGAAAATCGAATTTTGAATTAAATTACGTTATGCACAAATATTAATTTAACTTTACCTTTCCGTCGACACTCTCTTTACTTGTCTTATGTCATAAAAGCTTCCTTCTATTGCCACAGTATTGAGAGTTTTAATTAGTTTATTGAACAAAATTTTCAGAATACGCCGGATGGCTACCTGGGATACCTTTTTTATATAAACGATTTTTATATTTAGCAAATTCCCACTTTCCAAGTGGACGCCTTTAAAGTTGGTCTCCTATATATTGAATTATAATAATAGATTATAGTATTCACAATACTTGAAAGTTTAATCAATGGATTTGAAAGTAAATTACCTCTACAATAAGATCTTGAGGGAGATATAGGGTGTACCCGTCAAACATATAAACATCCCCTATGATATCTGCTGCTTGTTTAATTTGTTCTCGCCGTTCCCGCATATCTTCAATATCCGGATTAAAACTTACTTCGAACTGGTAAACAGATTTATTAGTGGCAATCTTCAACCTGATGCTGTTTTTTGCCTCGTCTCTAATACTAAAAAAAATAAAAATGATTACAATATATTATAAAATAATTAACAATTACAAGAAATGAATGAACTGCCAATTCTTCAAATTCAATGGAGCTTAATTTTAATCAATATAATATACGTACCTTGTTACAGCTTTATCAACGCCGTCTGCATCACAAAATTCTTTATACAATTTTTCATGTAAGACATCTTTCTCTATTTTATTTGTTCCTTCAGAGGAGCATCTCGCCAATTCATTCTTAATCAGGTCTTTATTTCTCGAACATTGAAGTCCTTGTACCGATTGGGTTTCAATCCCTTCCTTTTTGTTGCCCAAAGAAGCCATTGTTCCTCTTCGACGTCCAATTCGGTCCATTGATACTAAAAACTTTCTTTCCTAGGAAGTTCCCCTTCAAACAGGTATCTGAAAATTATACGGTAAAATTAAAATAGAAATATGCTGTATTCCGTAGTCTAATAAACTCCTAATAAAACTCACATGTGATTGATGACAAAAATTTTATATAAAGCTAACATGGAAGAACCCCACATTTTGTATTGCACTTTTCAAAATGAATCAATGATGTAGTCAACAAATAAGCAAGTTAGTTAGTCTACGAATGACAAAAAATGTCAAGTGGCAACCAGTCAGTCATTTCTCACTAAAAATCTCAAGACAATATTATACATTTGATATTTATAAGGAAAAGAGCATGAGCAAGAATTTTTGTTGCTCGTTCTCATTCAGAAGTAATCTAAGGTAGTGAAAGACTAAATGAATGTTTGCATTAAGTTGGAATCTAATTTTAAAAAATGGCGCGAATAGATATAAGACAGACACAATTGAAAATCACAATGATCAATTTTGACGATAGTTACTTCATACTTGGGAATTGGACGCGAAATAATGGAATTTTTCGTATTTTTGAACTAGAGGGTAGTAAGAGTGAAGAAGGAACCAAAAAATGAACAATGAAATAAAACTCACCTGTCAAAAAAGTATTTTCTAGAAGAACTCTCAGCGGCGTGCTTACAACAAAAACACAAGGTAGTGAATGGAATGGACGAGTTGTGTGCGTTGTGCTGAAGTTAAATAGGTACTACGTACGTAGTGCAACTCTTACAAAACAGGACTCCCACGCGGTGGGATATGAATTTCGTGCGTTCAGCAATTCTACCTGCTGGCGCTGCCTGCATTGAGAAGTGAAGATGAGAATGAATAAGAAGGGAAGGGGCAATAAGAAAACCTATGGAACTTGACTGAGACTTTTTTTCATTTGTTGCCAATTATCAATAGACCTTATTCATATTAGCATCAGCGCCACTGCTGTTAGGTATAACGAGAACGGCGAAGGTTACTCAAACGGGTAAATGAATGAATAGTAACCGTTCGCACACCGGTGGTATACCGCCACACCACGTGACACACCCAAACAAATACATACAATACAGATTCATTCTAAGTGATGTTGAAATAGAAGAAACCGTATAGCTAAGCCTCCTTTTTTTGGGTTTTTTATAAAGTATACTTGGAAATTCTAAGACATTAATTAAAATGAGTTGCAGAAATAATAAAATGAATAATAAAATTGTAATACGGCTCTGCTTCGTTTTTAATAAAATTTTCAGGTTTTCAAGGATTTGAAACGAATTGCTAGTTTTTGCAAAATTACATTTCAAAATTTAATACATGAATAAGCCTATTAGGCAATTATTATTATTATTAATTACTATAAATTATTTCCAAGTATACTTTATAAAAAACCCAACAAAAAGAAGGCTTAGCTATACGGTTTCTTCTATTTCAACTTCACTTAGAATGAATCTGTATTGTATGTATTTGTTTGGGTGTGTCACGTGGTGTGGCGGTATACCACCGGTGTGCGAACGGTTACTATTCATTCATTTACCCGTTTGAGTAACCTTCGCCGTTCTCGTTATACCTAACAGCAGTGGCGCTGATGCTAATATGAATAAGGTCTATTATTTTAGTAATTATGCTAATACTACTGGTTACTAATGTTGCTAATATTGTTTTTTTGTGACGTGTTATCCCGCTCCCCGCCATGCCCCTACCCCGATCTTATATCAGCGCTTTAATAAGGTTGGTTGTCCCGGGTTTGGGTTTTATGCATCAGGAAAACAGTATACCTATGGTACCTACGGTATACATAATATTTTCATGAAATGTGAAAAAAATATTGCATAGACCCGTAACTTGAATGGTTCGAAAGTTCGAAATAATTCTGTAAATAACCTTTTAATTATGGCCAGAGTTAATTTATTGGCAGTATGAGTCAGTGCATTGTTAATGTAAGTATGTTACAGGAATTTTGTACCGACCGGACATATGCAAAAGTTTTAGAATATATGTATTTTCAAAAACAACATTTTGATTTTTAACGAACCTCGAGCACCCACGGGCATTAAATTTCCAACCCGTGTAACGACGACTAAACGTCTTGAGGTGGGGCGTCCCATCAGTCCCACCCTACGCACCAACCTAATTTAACATAATCAATCTTACCAAAAATAAGGATGGCGACTTTCTATATATTATTATTGTGTTCTTAGATCAACTTAAAATTCCCTTATCGAAATTCAAAACCGTTTCTGCAAATTAAAATCTTAATAGAGATAAACTGGCAATAGCAAAACGTTTTTGTGAGTTTGCTTTTATTATATGCATTTATTATTTATCTTTTAGACTAAAACAATATGTCACCAGCCAAGAACATATATTATAGGGATATTGGTGATGACTTTTAAATTTAGAAAATACTATTCAAAGTAGGTAAATATAAATTAAATAAAATATTGTAAAACAGAAGTAGAGCATGGCATACTTGGGGGACTGAGCTAATCCGCTTCCTTGCTTAAAAATATGGTTTATCTTAAAGCGAGGCATTGAGAAAGGGATATACCCTTTGAGCATCAGGTAAAATAGGAACAGACAATGAGACAATAGAAATGAGTTCTTTCTCTTACGTATTTGTCTGCAGTATACTAAAAGTTCCAATGCAAATGCCCCACAGGTTGTTCAGTCATTCAATCTGCATAATATCTACTATATTGTACTGTGTAGGTATTAAATATCTATATGCTTCAAAACAAAATAAATACTATACTGTCTGCGTATTTCATTGAATTATTGCCATACTGTAGAAAAGAATTCAGTGATCGCAATGCAAAAAGTATTTTCGGCGTATTATTTTCTGTTCCAGTATAAGCTCCTTTCTCAGCGGATATGATGACAAGTCTTTGCTAAATTAAATTGTATTGACGTTCCTTGGTAAGTAAGCTTTTCGGATTTATCAGGGATTTTAAATATGACGATTATGAAAACCAGACGAATTTTGTTTGGAATGATTCGTATCTTTATACGTCATGTCAAGACTAATTGAAAATAAGCAGGAACTAGAATGATTGTGTATTTACTAGAATCAATGAAAGAGATGAGTTTCCTATCCTTCAATTTAATCAAGGACTTTGGTACAATTTAATACTACGTCCATTTTCCCTGGAAGTTTCCCAAATCGATTTTGTTATCATCAAGAAAATTAAGCACCTGTCGGATTGATGCTCCCTGCCTTTGTAATGTGACATGGACTCATTTAGTACTAATATTATTAGTTTCTACGATTACTTTTACGCACGCACACTTGACTATTAGATACAAATACTGCCTGATTGAACTAAACTCGTCGTACAACAAAGCAAATCGGTTTTGTGTCAACCAGCGGATCAGGGAGATCAGGTTCTGTCACTTTGTGATTTAGCCGTGATACGATACACTATCTTCATTTATAGGCTACGAAACAGAACTTCATATGCTAGATCTACTATACTACATAATCACAACACAAAAATAATCTGGAAGTTATAGATAAGTTCTTATAATTCCATACTGATGTTCTATATGTAGGTACCCGTATCGAGTTTGATTGCAAATTGACAAAACAAACAATATAATAAATGTCATAGTGAACATATACAGATGTTTGGAGAAATGACTTGAACTTTAAGGAAATATATAGATCAGTATGTTGTTTACGTGCAATGTGCCCCAAAAAACTTTCATCAAAAACTTTCATTAAATTAATAATCCATCCGGCTTATCATCTACGTGGAAAACTTAATTTGGCTACAAATCCCACTGCCTGTCCTCTAGTCCTATCTATACAGTCAATGTAGAATAGTAAACTGTAGCAAACTGGATGAGTTGCTCGAAATGAGACTGACTAATCTGCATTGAATGAAGTCAGTTGGCTTCTTTCCAAGGTACAGTAGCACAATTTACCTGTAAGTGCCATATGTAGCCAACTATTTACGTAAATATAAACAGAAAAACCCCATGTTATATTTACCTGCCATATTATTCGCGTTTACAGGAAAATATAGTGGATAAGTAATGAATTCGCATTCATATACAAATATTCTAACTATGTTAAATATGCATAGGTATAGATAAAATTAAAATATTAATTTTTCACCTTATTTGACAATGCGGTCACCACAAATTGCAAATTACTGATTGCATTAATTGTATATGATAATAATATAGAGCTCTTTTAGCTATTTTAGAGTAACACTGCATGATCCTTTTCTTCAGAATGTATCTACACACATACTTTATATACATTCCTATGTCTATGTATTAGGTATACTGTGTGTACGCGTAGGGATGTGTCAATATCACATTACGTAAGGGCTGTCGGAGTTCGAAATTCATTCTATGTGCTTAAATCGGGAATCTCTCAGTGAGACAAACGATAGCAACAAAGATATTACAACATACACCGTTACACATGTTAATAAGAAGTACCTATACGTTCTAGATTGTATTTACTGCCCCAGGACGGAGGATTAGGATTAACTGAAATGGGCTTCCCTCTCACAACATCTCATTTCTATCCGTTTGGTGTGTGCCAGAGATTTTACTATGTTTTGATTCTGCACTAGCCATAATTGCATTTGTGAGACATTGCACACGTATTGATGGGTTATCCAGTTACGTTGCAAATGTAACCACATTTAGGTCAGGAAACATACATTAATGCAAATCCCAAACATTATGACGGTAGCATAAGCTGCAGTAGTTTTCAATTTTGTCGAATCATCACTAATACGCCATTTTCATGGATGAATAATGTTACACTTTTATGCAACTGTTGGATATATCCATGTAATTGTTCAACCAAGTAATTTCTGCCACATGTAGACGTACAAATACATTTTAATCTAGGACTAAGACATTCTGATACCTATCTGGTACAAATTTTAACTGAAATCTAACCCGAGGACAACTATTCAATGTGCTAATTGCCAGAATAACTTGTAAAGAGTAAATGGCTATGATAAAATCGTGACCTTTATGAATATTGTGGTCGTGGGTTAAGACTTAGAGCTTTTTTAAGAAACGAAGTTCAGTTAGGATTAAGGGACTGATCAACAAGAATTAATTCTCCTTTGTTTTGTTCTGTAAAATAACAAATTTATATAGAATTTTGTGATAGTGAAATGTAATTATTTTGTATGGCTGTTGCCTCAAGAACGCTGAAAATAAATTCATTCATTTATTTACAAAAAAATTGCAAACATTTTGAAAATATTGAAAGTAATAACATATTATTAGTACTGGAAACATTACGATCAACAAAATTCTGCTTTTTGCAGTTTCCGTGCATTTCTGTAATAGTCATGTACATTATTAAAATCAAATATGCAATAAAAATATTACTTAATTGAATTTTCCTATTTTACTTTATAAGCGAGGGTGTGCTTACTAAAAAGTAATTAAACATTTGAAATCAAGTATGTATGCTTTTTATTGTCTCCGTGGCCGCTATAGAACCAGCAGAGCATCTCTGATATGGTATTGCTCATATGAAGAAAGTGTTTTTGGAAAGCAAAGTAAGAACTAGAAACCACTTTTCTAGTGCATGTTGTACTTTCATTTCAAGTCCGCTACCTTTTACGTTGCCGTGTACTGGCCTTATTATATTCCGAAGAACTAATGTTTCTGTAGTTGATCTAGGCGTGTTTGCAACTTTACATTGTGATGTTTATTTTATGCATGGACTATTATAGTTAACAATTTACAGCTTCAGCACACAACAAATTTTCTCTTATGCCTTGAAGCAGTACATTGGCATGTTATGCGAAATCCAAATGTCCAATTTAGTGCAAGTTTTGCAAACAGAGATGACTAGATAATGTACGTAAGTTTTCTTCACAAGGACTTTCCCATTTCATCAACTAGCAGACTACTACTTGTTGTTCTTATGTCCACGTGCCCTGGGATGAAACCATTTATTCTAGCCGTGGAAAAACAATATGTATTTATTATCAGCGTATCAGTAATTTTTTACAACATTGAAAAGTCATACAAGTAGAATAAAATAAACGAAGAATTTATAAGTACGGAGAAATTCTCCGTGGTTTCTTAAGAATATGACCTTGAACATACTTATTGAAATATTGCTTGAAAATTAATTTATTTTGCGGTTGATGTTGCAAAATAATTGAGTATGAATATAAAATGAAAATTTTGTCTGAACAATAAATCTTTTTGGTATAGGCGAAGAAAGCAATTGACGACAATGGTAGGAATTTTATTAAGTGAAAAAATATTGGCCGTATTTTACCTTTTTATTTATTTATAACACAACCAGAAGGTTATTTGTATTATAATTTGCGTTTGCACTGGAGTTGGAATGTTTTGCGAAGGAAATGAGAAAGCAGGGAAGTAAAACAAGAGTTAGGTACTTACTAGCTAGAAGCATAGAGCAAAGAGAAAGCAGTAAAGGGGAAAGCAGGGAGAAGTCAGTAAGACAAGGCACATCAGAACTCCTCCAGGTGGTTGCAAATTCATCCACGTGCGTTTATAAATTATGGCAGGTGAATATTCTTGTGCCTCCCCCAACTTAAACCACTTAATTATCAGAGAAGGTATAAGTGTACAAATATGAGTTTTGTTCACGGAGCAGCCCAAAGAGATGACGTAGGAAATGAATAGTCCCTCAAATGCGATTACACGTTGGTGGATGGACCGACGCTGTTCGTCTTCCAAAGAGTAAGAGTACAAGGGCTAGGAACGGCCGAAGCCCACAGACGAAAGCATTTACAGACAAATCCTCATATATAAAGCTGCTCAAGGGGGAATACGAGCAAGTATCTTTTATTCCACATACGAATCAATTCAATCCGTCTCACTCGCTCTTCATCTCTCAACAGCTTCAAAGATTCTTCAAAAATCACTCTGACAAATTCTAACTATTCTCCATTCTTCTGTTCTTGGCTTTTGCTCTTTTTTTATCCTGCTCCATTTTTGTCGTCCTCATCAAAAACCTTCATTTGAAAATTCATCAATCTACTCGGGAAAAACTATCCAGAAATTAAAAAGGTGAGATTTACATTTTCATTATCTGTCTCATTTCCATTTCTAGTAGCATTTATTTTGATACCAAGTGCCGTTAGGAATATTTGTGTACAAAAAGATTTTAGAGTACAACTGAACTTTGTCCAAATATAGAGTTAGTATGTAATATTATTCCTATTATAGTTTACTTGTTTAAATGCTAATGTGGATTTGCATTTCCTTAATTGGCAAACAAATGTAACTATGAATATTTCACTATTTAAAAGCATTAATGTCATTAATCTATGTTTCTAGTGCTTGAAGCATTTGTGACAAGTCGAGTCCAGCCAGATTTGAAGAGACAGCATGAAAGAAAGTATTGGTGTTTGCATTCTTCTCGCAACTTCTCTGTGCATCGCCACTCTTGCTATCGACGTTGCATCTTTCCCTATGCAAGATCCCCCAGGAGGACCTCTTTCAAATAATGACTTTTCTCCGAAAAGTCCATACCAACAACTCTCCATGAATCCTTCTCTAGACAACAGGTAATTCTAAATAACATTCCTCGCTTTTCTACACAAGCAATTCATCACAGTCCGAATGGATTTGCATACATCATCCTTACGGATTATACTTAAAAAGTAGGTATAGGTCATAGATAACCTCCAGCATTCTTCTCTCATTCCAGTCTCATTCCATTCGTATTCATTGTAGGAACTCTAAATAATCAGAAATCTCTCATCAACTTTACATAATTTAAATTTCTATTGTTTCCATTCCATTCTCAAATTCATTTTCAATGGAATGGCATGGATAGACTCATTTAATGTACACTGACTCATTCCTTAGCCGCTTTAGCACGAGCCGAGCCAACTATTTACATCCACAATCCTCACTCTAAAGCTATGTTCTAGGTAATTTGATGTTGTTAAATAAGTCTTTCGTCTGTCTCATCCTTAGTCAATAAGATTACTAATTTTATCACGTTTCACTTTGCCCAACCACTCCAGAAATCATGACAAACACTACAGAAACTATTTCCTCATTTTCACAAATCAGTTTTCATCACGCTTTTATTGTGCCCCAAATCCTTAGAAATAATATCCATACAATTACATCTCTATTTCTCACCAAATAATACCAGCTGTGTACTTCAATTGCTTTTAACGATAAAAATGTATATTTCCCAAGTGGATTTCACTGCACATAGAAAATTAGACAAGGAATGAAACAAGGAAATTAATGCATACCCAAATTGAAAACCATTGGACTTGCAACTTAAATTATCTGCATTCAAATGTGATGGAGTTAGACGATCAGCATTGCAAATACATTGTTATGGCTTCAATACTACCAATTTTAGTGCCTGCATGAATGACAGAATTGTGAAATGGTTGGCTCAGGTCCGGCACTTGCACCAGCGTAAAACTAAAGTAGTAGTAGTTTAGTAGCTCCACAAAAATATCGCTGAGGCAAGTTGAGACTCTATGGATTGTGATCTAGAGCATTTTACATATGGTGACTAAATTGGGGCAAAGTAGTAAAGTTGTGTGATGTATACTAGTAGAGCTACTATTTAATTGATAATTCCTAGTATCTATGTACCATAAGGAAATTCTATTCGAAGGAAGTTATTAGATTCCCTATGGCATTTCAAAAAATTCATGCTTAGCGATTTTGAATAAGCATATTGAAGTGAGTGGTTGTTCCACGAGGTTCATAGATTTGTAGGTTACTAATGACCTTAATGGTGTGATATACGTTACACATCAATTTTAAGAAAAGGAGTTTATCGCTATATTATGTCCTTCGGTGGAAATATAGCTTTATTCTACTTTGATGTCTTTTTGACAAGAAAACATCAAAAGCATACTTTGCTTGATTGATCTTAAACGCAGTTGGAATACCTGACAGGAAATGGCTAGATAATTGCTACATATATGCTCAGCCTGAAGTTGTCACCCGCATATGCTGGCAGGCATTGTACACGTTAAAGTAGTATTTATTTCCTTTTGCGCATTGACTTGTAGAAAGGGAATTGAATGGGGACAACTAGTAGGTACTTATCGCTAGAACCTTTAAGATTGATCACAGATAAATCTCTAAAAGCAACAGATTAAATTTTCTTAAAGTTTTGTAGACTAATTCCCTAGAAATCATATAAGTTTTAAACTGAAACCTGTTGACATCAAAAGTGAACTCTGATCAAAGCAAATGAATATATACGGAAAATGTTTGTGACTTTTAATTTAATATTAAACAGAAGTTCTCCTAAATGAGAACAAAGATTGTGATAAGACAAAAAATTTTGTCATTTTGAGGTGGTCGTATGTTTATGTATTGCAGATATATAGTAGTCAATCTGATTTTACTAATGCATATTACCCCTATAGGTAAAAACGCATAATTTAAGTTTGCCAGTTTTGTTCTTTCATCTTTCTGGTTGATAATGAGAAAACTAGAAAATGCTGTCAGCGAAATTTACGCAGTGAAGGACTACTAATAAGAAGATGCATCATCGGATTAGCTTTGTCTTAATTTTCACAACTTTGGAGCAACTAAATATAATAGCACTTGGGGTTTAATTAGATCATCGAGTAATTTCCAACTGATAATTCCCTTTATCTGAATGGAATTCAATTGTAGATAGGAGACGAGATATAAAGATGGTCTCTAATGAAGGTAATTATAGTATTCTTCCCAATTACTAAAGCTTAGCTGGGATAAATCAATGGAAAAGTGAAGGTGCGCAATGTATAGAACAAAAACGTAGATGTAATGAGATATGGGAAGAGTTGTGCAATGTGAACAGGTATTTAGGATTATTAATGTGATGAGAAGATTCGTAGCTCCAACCAACGGTCACTCGAAATGGGAAATAATAAGCTTCTCTGCTGACTGTTGTCTTTGATCTGAAAAAGTCACGAATCGGAGCTTGTTAACTTTCGGCGGTCTGCAGAGAAGATCTCATTAGTACATGTATATAAAGGAGATTGTTGTAGCGAACCCGGTGACATTTGGTAAGAAAATTAACAGGGATAGTTAATATCTAGAGTTCCTTTTATTCACAGTGATGAAGCAAAGATATAATTTCATATTAGGTTGCATATAAGAAAAATATGCAATAGAGAAAGTTAGTACTTGAATTACTCGTCTAGTTAGTAAAAGCTTTGAAAGCACTTTAGTTTTGGAATAAAACAATTTTCTCAACTTCTGGGAAACGAATAAGTAGGTACTTGACCTAGTTGAATCGCTACTACGATGGTTAAAATATGTATGTCTACACAAACAGGAAATATTTCTATCGTAGGAACTCCAACCCTTTGAAAAACTGGAAAATATTTCCTGATATCGTAATTTGGTAGTGCAGTTGAGTAACTGTACAATTATTAAAGGTAGGTCTGAAAAAAGTTGCAAATGACATTAGCATATATTTTGTGAATGGCGAAAATATCAAGGTAGATGTAAAACAAGTGCCATAGTTCATAAATAATGCCATTTGTAGTAGGAAATGGTGTATCAAAAGAATGACAAGGAGTTCATGTGTAGTCTGCGTATAATTTAAGTCTGGGAGTTGAGCCTTGGTCCTAATGCATTTAGTAACCCCTAGACGCATAATTTCATCTTCATCCTTTGATCCTTCATCAGTTTCAGTTACGATCACCTTCCCTTTTACCTGCAACGTGAAATTAAACTTTGCCCCAAACATTTTGCATTAGTACATTGCACGACTTCAGAGAGTCTGAGCTGTGCTAATGCTAGAGCTCCGTCAAATTGTATTTCCTTTGAACAATCCAGTTTCAACTTTTCCATATGCAGACAAGTAATTCGGTAATGTCGTCTCTCGGAGAGAAATGCCTATTTGTCTGTCCTGGGGATAATGTCTATCATCTTCCCTCTGATGTTTTAACTTGCCAATATTTTAATTTACATACATATCGAGACAATTTATAATATTTTACTTTGAATTCCTCCGAAGGGCTAATTAAGTTAGCTCTGTAC
Source organism: Tomocerus qinae (assembly GCA_020055645.1). Taxonomy (NCBI): domain Eukaryota; kingdom Metazoa; phylum Arthropoda; class Collembola; order Entomobryomorpha; family Tomoceridae; genus Tomocerus; species Tomocerus qinae. Next base: position 15,382,069 of record CM034548.1, on the reverse strand, counting down.
TCTTAGTATGAATGGAAATCACGCATAAATAGCATTAAGCATACAAGAGTCTCTGGTGTGACAACCCAATTGTTCTATTTAACTTATTGGTCTCAATGGAAATCTTATTGAAATCCTTCTGAGCCAACATAATTCTGTCTAATATAAATACTTAAATGTTTTCTTTGGGAAACAGATGTTTCTGATAAATCAACAATGAACTTTTGGTTCATTAATATCCCTCACACAATACTGTGTGGGATATTGTATATGCAAATTGTTTAAGTCTGCTTTCAAGTGTACTCCTACTACTTTCACTTGACGTCGGAGGACACAATTTCCAAAGGAAATCTAAAATGAGTAATGAGCTTAACATCCAAGTAGACTGCCACATTTTCCTTTTACGTAAGACGCGTATTTCCATGATGAATTATTCCCAGAGACGTGATGGCAGTTCAACTTGAAAACTTTTCTTCTTCTATCTCGTCTTTCCCATATTAATGCTATCCTACCATTTTATACTTCTATCCTCCTTAAAACATAGAAGGCATGTTGCAGTAACTAATTTAATTTCAAGGTGAGAGATTTCACATATGTATTTTTACGGAGCTTTTATTTCCACTCTGTCCTGACACTGTCTATTCTATTAACCAAAATGTCACAAAGATCCACAAGCACTAACTTTCAGTTATAATATATTAATAACTACTTATATATGTCTCTTAAGACTCTTATTACATTAAATCCATACAAACTTTCATCTACTAATAAATATGATCCATGAAACTTATCTGTATGGCACAAAAGATTCCAAAAATCTTTTGTAATCAAAGAGACGTAATTCTAATGAAAAATTTCATTGTTTTACATAAGGTAGCTACAAAAACTGAAATTCCGCTTTGAAAATTCGATCCAGAGACAAATACCTTAAAAATAAAGGTAAAAATGATTGACTTGGTTCGTTAAACCTCAAGTTATCTTGGAAACAATAGCAAAGAAAAGTTTGTAATAATTGTGGAATTACTTTTTGGTCAGGTAAATGGGAAACTGGAGTAATCTCTTAAGCCATGCATTCAATTTTGTCAGTATAATACTGTGTCTATGTAAATTTAAGCGAGTATTACTGACATAATCTCAATATACATAACATACGTATTGAATTGTAATGAGCTAAAATGTTGGTTGTAATTAATGGAAAAAGTAGTATGCTTGCACATAGCAATGTGCTAATTAATATCCCTTCATAAATTGTCAAAACTTTCTATGCCAAATAGAAAAACTTTTTGAATGGTAAAATATGTTAACTCAATAGGTAGCTGAGTTTTCTTTGCTTTTCATAGACCCCAGTGAACATGAATTGTCGCTGCATTAAACAGTTGCCTATATGACACATAATATCTTCTATATTCATTACTATTGCATAATTACAGTTCTTGCAACAGAAGCAGCATCAAGCCACAAAAATGAAATATTTCACAGAATCATTGCACGTAGAGGACTGCATAACGCCTCGATGAATTATTTATTTCCGTGTTTTAATCAGTAATATTGTATGTTATAATTGAGTAGTGCAAACCGTTCATGTAAGTAATTTCCAGATTGCCTGAATACTGAAGTGAACCAATTATTATTACTAATTAAATTATGATAATTCTTGTTTTGTCATGAATAATCCAACGCTATATTTGGCTGAATAAAATGCAAGGCTAAAAATAACTACAGGTTGGAAAGATTTGCACTTTCTCTTAACATTTTAAAGAAAAGTATGCTTCAATTCTAAAAATATGTGGAACAAAGATTGGTGGTTATGGAAAAATCCTCTCTAAAGACGTTTATCCTTATTGGCAGTTAATTGTAAGAATATTCTAGTCCTTAAAATATCTTTTAGATTCTAAAATTGATTTTACAAATTTCTTATTTACAGGATGCGATTACTCCTGCTTTCCTGGATCCAAAACGCTGCCAACCAGGCCAATGAAAGAATGAACATGAAAGTGTAAGTATTTGATTTCTTATTACAATGGCGATGGATTATTTTAGACGTAAGCTCAGGACTTTGTGACAATGGACTACTTCTACAATCACATGATATCAATACCACTAGAAAGTTATCATTTACTTTAAAATGTGGTTTAAACCTGATAGAGTAAATGATAAAACGTCATTTGCATAAAGCGATTCGAATTCTTGTTGCAGTAATGGGTTTCCAGCCACACCAATGTACTACTACAGAGGAGTTTAAGATTTTCAGGTAGAACATAAAATCATAGAAAGTTGCTGTGTATGTAAGTAGAAATGAAATAAGTAGCAGTCAAACTAAAAATGCCCTGTGGTTCATAATCGATTCATTTACAAGGAAAGTTGTCTCTACCAATGAGACGCTAGAAGTATTTTGCTTAGGTAAACAGTTTGCCAAGTTTTAATCTACTGTTTTGAGTCTTGTGAATGTCAGTTTTGATAATTACATTATAGGCATTACGTCAGAAGTTTTACATTTAAAGGTATCTCTAACTAATCGAGTCTCGTATCGACCTTCATCTGTTTAGACAAAAAGCATTTGCAATTTCTAAGGAAAGTGTGGGAAAGATGCGAAGGAAGCCACCGAGTGGTTGGTATTCACTTTTGAAGACGCTATTTTTCAATTTAGATTCGAATGCATTGTGGAGACAGGAAGATAAAGGGTTTTCAGTGTCCATCGAAATTGCACCTGAGACTGAGACACTTGAGTTTTCTTTGGAGTGGTTGGACCACATAAACTTGAGAGCACTGTGTTCACACGACTCTGAATATCTATTGGCCTACTGCAGGGCAGACATCAATCAGTTCTTTCCTCACCACATGACCCACAGATTCAATTTCGAATTCCAACACTTGAGCCTTTAAAAGACAGGTAAAGGACCCCACTCTACACACACCTGATGTCATTTAGAATCCGACCAAAGACTTTCCGATATGGAGTAAAGAATACAAACGTGCTGGTTAGAAAAGTAAAACTTGTGTAGGACATTCGCAAGAATCGTCGTGAATAAGAGTCGAGGAGTTATTGACCTTACACCTTTTCTACACCCGAACGCAAAATAAAATATCGTCGAAAGAAACCGATGATATGCTAGGAGAGTAATTGCTACATTCGCATAGCAAATACATGTAGCTATAGTGTAAATGAAAGTTGCGATAACACTTCACCATTTCAGTGAATTCTGCACTTGTCTCAAATTACATAATACAAATTCGCTTAGCCTCCTGTTTATAAAACGTTTGAGCTACAATTGCATGGATCTGTAATTTCACAAAAGGCAAATTGCAACCTTCTTTAGCAACATAGTTATTAGTATATTAGTATCTCCCCATTAGTACATCTCAATGATATCGTAGAGCCGGCCCTAGATTTTACGGGGCCCTATGCAAAATGTTTGCTCGCGGAACCCTATAAGTTTTTCAACTACATAAAACAAAGTTTATATTATTAAAAAGTAATTTTATAGAGTTTTATTTTAATAAATATACAAAGTATTAGCAAAATTATTTGTACCAGCCATTATTCCAATACCAGGATTCGGATGCGGGCCCTTGACAGTTTTCTAGTTTGCTAGTATGGTGGAACCGGCTCTGGTCCGTTAATATATAAATTGTAGTTTGTATTTCTAAAGCCAACGAAATAATTGAATACCAATACTTAATAATACAATAATATTGAACACCAATACAAACACTGGCAGTAGGTTTCAGATTTATAAGAATAATTTTAACTTGACACTAAACGTCAGCGGCTTTATGCATAAAAGTGGTAATCTCTCTGCAAAGAGAACGACAGATCTAAAAATGGAATATTTGGTTCATTATCAACAACAACCTTCTCATAGTATGATAACAGAATAGGCAGAAGTAACCGTTGTAGGCAAAGAGTTTAAAAATTGTATCTGTGCACTCTTTATGCATAAGAAATAATTATGTGGATGCATATGGATGTTTGCAGATAGTAAAAGGAGATGAAATATTCCCATAGTTCTATTTATGATACTATTCTATTTTTGCAGTAGGTTGCAAAAAGTTAAGTAAACTTAGAATTTGTGTGATTTTTGGTGGAAGTAGAGTAAACTCTATCATCATTGACACACCTGCGTCATTACTAGGGTAGTTATCCTGTCTAGGCAGTGTCGACAGGTATCTAGGGCTTTAAAACTCCCAAGTGGGTTCAAACGACAATGTAGCTTTTAGTCATATCCCTGTGAGATGTGAACTATGCAGATATAATCGTTTAGTGGTATGGTCGAGAAAATGAAAAAGAGTGTATCTTATAAATCTCGCTGTATGTGTAGATAGATACTCTTGCTCAGTGTCATTGTCAAAATGTTCTGGTGGAAATCTACAAATACGTGTCAACTTGTCGAATTGGAACGTCTCGTTTTGGTCGGTAATACGCTTAACACTTTCACTATGCAATTGAATTTATTTGAAGAGAGAAAGCTTTTGATCGGAGACAGGCGAGGCATAAGATGTTCTGTACATCAGCAGAATCAACACCTAGCGTCTCCATTATAGTCTCTGCACAGGTGTGCTTTCATTCCACGACCATAATAACAATTCCCACATTTCTCACTCAACTCTCCTGTCAACATTTCTTTTATTACTAGATCATGTACCTCCACATGATTACACAACGTCCTATACTGACATTTCATTTCAACTCCTCTGAAAGCTAACTAAATGTCAATGCACAGAGGAGTGTGTCATACAATAAGTATCTCCCAGCAAATAATAATGTGGAGTTTCAGATATTTTTATGTGCAGCAATTTTACATCTACCAACTGATTTCATATATAGCTACGCTACTAATACATACTTGGAAGGAGATTGCAAATTGCATGAGGAAAGAATACACCTGTCGCTGCTATAGCCTACAAAAATGCACCTACCAAGAGTTGTACCGCTCATTATAATTTCGAAAATCAGTATTAAAAACTTTGTTAAGGATGCCCAAATAACTGAAAGGACATTAGTATGACGGTGAGAGGGATTTTCGTGCATTTAACCCTTCGTGATGGAAAATCAAACTCTTTATCTCAATCTAAACTACAACTTGCACTATTTCCCTTAGGATTTTCCGTCGTATGGCCCTAACCGGTACTGAAAAACATAATATCACAATTGGTATTACAAAAACCGAAGGCCCCAAAGTCAAACTAACAAATCCTCGGTTTAATTTTTGGTAAGAAAACGGAATATCTCCTTTTCTCCAGTAAATACATGCGCTAAAATGTCAGAAATAGCGTTACATTTTCCATAACGGTTGGGATTAGATTTTTTAGACATTTCTTGACAAATTTAATTTTTAGGTTTTGGGTAATGGAAACGCGCCGGGATGCTTAAATATATAAGAGATTTAAAAAATGAGTTGACTTGCATTGATATTGTATTGCTACAAAAACGCAACTAAAATTAGACTCATTTTCGAAATTCAGGAATTAAATTCAGGAAATGTTTCAAAGAACGACTGGTAAAATTGTCACCCCAGTACATTGATGTTACTTGTCTATAAATAGATGCTTAACTTGTGTTTGAGTGAAATATTTAGCTTTCAAACATTAAACATTTTTAATGTTTATGTTCTGCAGATATACATTTAGGTTAGTTTCTTTCTGTCAGGCAATTTAAGTAGAAAACTGTAAATTCATGTTGCTTGAAAGAAGAACATCCAATATTTATGCAATTGACGAATGGATGTAGGGACGTAATTGTCTTCCTACTTGTCCTCGGTGACGTGCGAACAAAATTGAATTAAGCTAATCTTGCAGTTTTAGACATACTTCATAGACAAGAAATAACTTTGAGGAACGAGCTGTCTGTGGCTGACACTTGTCAAACAGAATTTGTCCTCAAGTTTCAAGTTCTTTCGTCAACAAAAGCGTTAAAAAACGCGACCTGTCTTAACGCAAATTCTAAACAACCATTCAATCCAAACATACTAAATTATTTACCGGTCATTTGTGCATGCATAGCTCTTCGCCTTTTCCATCCCACATTTCCTCTCTACAAGGGTTTATTAAATTGTTGCGAGAAACAATTTTTGTCTAACTCAAATTTCACACCATAGAAGAAGAGACTCAATATTAATTACGTCATCTCGCAGGGATAATATCATAAAAGACCTTGCTACCATACTCTTTACTTATAATACGTAGTAAAAAATATTGACTGAAGGTAAGCTGGGACTAAATCAACCAGTTTCTGTCCAATTGCAAATTGAAGTTGGCAGGAAAACTCATTTGAGTTAATATGCATATCAAAATCAATTCATATTTATGTAGGTATATACATACATGGAGGGCCATTGACAAAATTGGCAATTATGAAACTACCGCATACTGAGCCTTAAGCCTCCAATGTTTAGGTTGCGAATATTAGAAAAGTCCAATGATGAACCATTTTCTACGCTTTTTGGACATAGATATGCGTTACATCCTCAAATTCTACTTCTCTCAACTACTGATATAATATATCGACCCCCGGCTGTCGGCTAATAAGTAAATAGTATCTTTTGAAATACAAACCATTCAATATATATTCGTATTGGACATAACTAAACTACTTTTACATGAGATTTAATTAGTCATAATAATTGAATATAAGCAATGAAAAAGCTGGTCTGCTGCACTAAAAGACTATACTGGCTTACTGTAGCTGTAAACGAACGGGGGATAGTGGGGGTAAAATGAGATAGTAATGTTTGAGTATTTAAATAAATGTAATATAGTTAGAATCATATAGAGCAATGAAATTGTTAATTTCAAGTGTAGAAATGTTAATCAATATATTATGACAATTTTAACATGTCGGAAGCTATCAACTGATGGAGAGAACAGATTTTCTGATATCATACATAGAATGACATAGTTCTCACTGTACTTTTGCATGACATGAATGGCCATACTCATTAGTTACGGTCGGTACATTTTAAACTACGCAACAGATTTCTATTATGCGAAGGATCCTGGAGGCAAGAATGAAAGCTTGTGGTTGGAAAGATTAAACGAAGCATTTGAACATTATTTGCGTTAGCTATTAATAATTTATATTTGCTAAGAGACTTTTAGGATGTGGGGTTAGATGAAACTACATGGCATAAAACGAGATATTTACACTCGCAAAAGACGACGCGATTGTGAACTGGAAAATTGACTATGCATTTTGAATTTTTTAGAAATATGACGTAGGTATCTGGGCAATGCCATTGGGAGAGCTATATTCGATTCTCCTTTACAGATCGTATAAAAAACACTCCGTTCTTTTGTAATTTCACTTTTCATGCAGTCAGGTCACTAGGGAATTTTTTTCGCATGAATCGTTCAAGGCATATGAATACAGAAAAGGAATATTCTGTAGTGCTTCTGCAGTTGCATTTTAAGTTAAAGTTAGTTTTCTGGGTTATATTTATAGGACGGACATTTTTATTGCCAAAGGCACATCATCATGAAGTACACAGGTAGTAGCTTAAACAAAAGCAGGATCCATTAGTAACTAATACTGTACATAGTTAATTCTGCACAAATCCGTACGTTGCAAACTCTCCGACGTTGGCATTATTGTTGTTTACATTTGATTTGAGCCTGTAGATATGGAGCTGTCTTTCTCAGACTGTTTGCATCTTGATGAAAGTCTTATTGACTTGCACTCCTTTTTTGTTTTATAGATACAACTCTTTCTACCTCCATCGAAATGTTTTGTCTAAAATAAACGAATTAAATAGAGCTATAAACTTGGGTGAATAATTTATTACATGTATTTATTAAAATTATACTTTTTTGGCTAAAATAGCGTTAAATATTATTAAAGTACATACCATGGAGTAAAGGCTAGGCTGAGTATTAATTTTTCACGATAATATAGTCTTCTCATTTTACGAGCATGGACTGTACGCCAGCAGGCATTTCATGCTAGTGAATTATTTGTTTAGTGTTTCTACTCTAGCCTATACCTAGTAGGAAGTATTACCTGCTCGGAATTTTAATGTAATTGTGTGTATTATACGGTTCGTTTCCTTTGGTGTTGGTAATCTTATGACCATCACTGTTGTAAATGTATTTATGTAATTAAACTTGCTTAGTTAATAATTTTCAAAGTAAATATCGCAACAAGAATGAAACACTTCTTTGCTTAGGCATTACTATGTCGAGGTCAATAGTAAATTAGTTGGAATGCTACATTTTAGTCGAGATCTGTTAGCTCGTGTATATACAATTAGATTGCTGTGAAATGAACTATAAACGGTAATACTACTTTTCGTATTACACTTGTACGCATTCCATGATGATGTTCCATTTACACAATCAAGTATTGTACTATATCTATGTCCTGTGTAAATAACTAGGAAGCCTAGTTAACTCTCCTTTGTCACATAGTCAAAGTCAAATGTTGACTTTAAGCGGTTTTGACAGTGACGGAGTGTGAAAGAGACAGGAGGCAGAGATGTGATACTTTGTAGGGCAATTCAGATTGCCTCCCTCAGATATTTCTATGCCGTCAGTGCCGTAAACTACTTAAATCTTGAGTTTACTGCTCTCAGTAGGCAGTCTTAATTCTTCTCATATGAATAAATGAGATGTAACCGTCTAGGCTAACCAAAAGTGTTTCTGTACTATGTTATATTTTGATACTCTCAGATATCAATTTGATATGTAACCATGCACTAGTAATGCACACAATCTCCTTTTGTAAAATATAATCACTTCTATTGTTAGAAAGATACAAACATGTTTAATGATAGAGAGTAATTTGCCATTTTGTCAAAACACAGCAAAATCAAGTATCTTTCTTCTTAAAAAGGCGAAACTGCATCCAAATGGAATGGAACTGCACCAACACAGTTTTGCAATGCATTTTCCTATCAATATTAATCCATCAACATGCAACCTTAATTTTAGTTTGCATATTGCGTTGCAGAAAAAGCATGCTTGTGTTTTTTTCTATCCCATCTGTTTTCTTGCTGTTGACCTTTCTCAACAACAATTTTCTAATCACAAATTTTATAGTCATTTAATCATTAAGGTTTTGTTAAAAACCTCAGAATGGTACCAGATAGAAAACTTAATTTTCTTCCTCACGATGGTACACCATAATCTTGATGTACTCCAAAAATAATATTCTGTCTACATCAGTTAGAGAAGGCATAGTTTCCATTTTTGGGGGCATTGTAAGAAGATTTTAAATAGTTTCGTTTGTTAAGTTACAATTTAAACCACCTGTAGTCAAAAGATATACCTAGTCACAGTTAGAAAAAGGTGGTTAAAATGTTAACTAACAATTTCCATTCGTACATCGACTCTAAAAATTTAAAGTTTAATGTTTTTCCGTTTATAAATACTTCATTGCTTGCCAAATTCATGGTTTTCAGTCGATGTTATCTTCAATTCTGACGAACAAGTAGCTTCAAAATTTGATGGTTTTGAGCTCAATCAAAGTTGAGTGTAACACTTCAACAAATGCGGCGTTACGGAGTTTTAATCATTTAATCATGAATGCATGTTTTGAATAGAGTTGTCGGAAAAGAGTGACATGTTTAATGCATTTGTATGAAATTTAGATAAGGGGTTGTGATTGGTGGCTGATGAGAAAATTGTTGTAATTCAAATGTTAATATTGTGATTGCAGAGCAAAGAAGACGTGCATGATCAACGCAGGGCTGTCACACTCCTGTGACTACAAAGACGCCCTGGCAGCAATTGACGAAGGGATGTATTTGGGCTCGGACCAAACCCCTGGAAGAAAATGACCGGATTAATCCAATACTTGAACAAACAAGAGAGTCAAATATCCCCGTAGTCTTAATCATATGTAACTTCTATTAATATTACATTATATGTTAATGAGGGATTTAAATAGTTTATGCTGCTCTAGTCGCCATATTTACTTAATTATCACCAATAAATATTTGACATTACAGAGTGAGCCTTTTGATTGTATCTGTATGCATAGAAATGTAAATTGTGTCTAGACAACTATTTGCTATTTACATAACTACTTAATGTACTTAAACCTACCTTGTAATTGTAAGTCTACTATACATATAGATAAGTTACGTGTAAAAAGCCAGCTGTGGAAATAGGAAGCATTCTTAAGTGTGCAATTGAATACACAATTTATCGCTTTTATTATTGTCATTTTTATTTGTTTATTACTTGTCGTTACAATAATCGTAGAAATCATTAGCATACACAGCTATATGCAATGCATATCATCCTAGTCACATAACTTCCAATTAGCGTAGGACTCTTGCTATGCACATAGTAATAAAAATATATTTATCCCTGTCAGTTGACATACTACATCCAAGTAAATATCACATAAATGGCATGCAACCAACACATTAGCATGCTTACATCACCAACGTAGTTCGTAAAATGTACACGCTTGCTAAAGCAAACTTACATCGGATATTTAGGAAAAATTACAGTAGTTAAATCCATCATAGACACCTAGAAGTTTGAACTTCCAATGTCATACAGTATTTGCATGCTTTATTTGCATAATATGTAATTGATGACAAAATTTTGCTGAAACCGCAGATTTTTACATTTCATTACCTTCTGCCAATATTTGACCGAAGTAGTACACATGTTAAAATGTATTTGAACATGGCCATGGAAAATAATACTTTAAAGTTGTATTTTAAAAATCATCTCGCCCTGGAGACGAATTGGCTATCAAATAATTTCATGCGTCGATGCATTTTTGTTTATTTCTTGCCACTACTCTGCCATTCAATTCGGGGATGTGACAAGTGGCAGACAGGAGTCACGAAGAAATAAATTGACTTGTGACATTCGTGACATAATAGACAGTGATTTCAGTACCTAATTACTAGAATAAAATACAATCTAAAAATATCCATTGTTTGCTTGCAGTGAGAAAACTTTATTCTTTTGTAGTTTAAATGCTGGCGACGTATTATATGGCGACATGTAATTGGTAGTTAAACATTTTATTTGCATAGCTAGTAGTATATATCCGACATAGAAGAATGCTAAATGGCTTAATAAGTATAGTATGTAGTTAAAGTAAGCAGAAGTTATTTGGAAAAATGGAATTATACAGTAAATCCTAGAGTAAGGGAGGGAAGGTTGGACTTGGGTTTGCAAACGGAAAAGTACATAAAAAGATAGAAAAACTTAAATAAGTAGCGTGTACGTAAATAGGTTAACTAAAGTAAATAGGATATAAAAATGTAAGATGTAAACTTTTGTTCTCTGAAGATATATCCAGACTTTATATGTTATGTTATGCTCACGTTGTTGTGTTGGCTGTCACGTCATTTTGTATTTATTTTCGAGTGGAGTCAGTAATAAAGAATCCAATATTTAGTATTCTGTTGGTGGTCCCTCAGCGATGCAAACTCAGCGTTTACCGTCTGTTTGATTTGGATGCTAAGCCGTCCGTCTGTAGTTCCTTAAAGCAAACAAATACTTTGAAATGGAAGGTACACATGTCATTAGGGAGGAATGATTTCCCCAAGGAGTTAGGTATCCGTTCCGCTTTTACCTGCCCATCAATACCAAATAGTCTCCATATCCCCGAGCAAAAAACTCTTGTCTATAGATACCAGAATAGAAATACGGACAATGTAAAGTACAACTACACCAAACTGTAGAAACACTATTAAAATAGTCGGCTAGCGAGTGAGTAAATAACCCGATTCTTTCTTTAGCAGTCATCGACGAGACACCTTTGTTCTTTAATGTGCTACTTGGGTACCTTCAACTAAGGACGGGCTCTCCTAACTACTCTTCCTTATATACATATACCATCTTTGCTTTCCACCCACTGCCTACTAATGATAACATTATGATTTCATTTATTCCTTGCTGTTCGTGCATAGCTAAAAGAATTACTTCCTTTATCTACTTATCTACATAATATGCACTTTTTGTTTGATCTTGCTTGCACTGAGCCTGGACAGCGGCTATGGGTTTCTAAAATATCTACCCTGCATACTATACAAAAATCATCCCATGTTTGGATAAATGTATTTAGAGGCATCCTACGCAGTAAAGGAAAAGATTACTGCCCAAGACTAGGCAACTATACTGTCATGTCGAATTATCTTAAGGCTTTGAAACTCAACTTTATTTATCAAGAATACTAATATGGCCTTGCCTGCTGTAATAAAATATAAGCATACTGAAATGGATATACTAAGCCCTGACATTACTACTGGCATAATAAAACGTACGTACATCGTGTAAATATCAAAATCAACAGAACATTGACTAACTGAAGGGTCCGCTTTAAATTGGGAAAAACTAGCATATTGCAAGGTATCTTCTGAGATCAGGAGATTTATTTCTCAGAGACCAAAATATTTTGTCCGATTATAGTATTATTCTTATTTTTGATTATTCAATATTGAACTAATTTTTAAGAAATCTTTCGCACTTTGCTCGAATTACTGTCTTGATGCCATTATTGTTTCATTTTGCCTAGTTCATTTTAAATATTATTTCTAAAACAGCCGTTATTACATAATATGCTACCAAAGTGCATTTAAATGGAAATAATATGTTTCTAGTAATAAACCACACAAACATTTATATAATATGTATCCAGAATTTACAGAGAAGGTAAATTCATGAAATACTAGCATTGGTATATTGACTTGCAGTTTATTGTTGCTGACATGTATACAAGGAGTCAGCTTGTAAAGGCACGAATTAAACATTACAGGCTAATTCGACATCAACACTCGCTTGTATAGGAATGACTTACGAAGTTACAAATATCATTCGTCACAGTCAGAGCTCACAAGGATTTGTCACAGCCATTAATGACTGCCATTTATCCGGTGTCGTTCTTGGTTAGGAGGAAAACAGAGAAGAGGGTGATGAGCAACAAGTTAATTTCAATGCAGACTCTTCTTCCAATGTTCAGCTATTCGAAATCAAACTCAACCAGTCCCTTGACCTTGAACCAGAAGCATCAAAGCGACTCTAATCCAAAATGAGATTTCAAGCATCTCTTGATCTGTACATGTTGAAGACCGTATGATATGATGGAGTTCTTGCAAAGGTTGTCACTCACATCTTAAGTAGGCTGGAATAATAGGACATGCCGTGTCCATGTGCCTTCCATGTGAATGACTATTAGATGTGGCCACACAACCTCGAAATTAATTTTAGATAAGTCGGTTGATCAAATTAATTGCAAGAGGAGTCCATAATTGGGAAAGTCAACGGACATTGTATTTGAGATTCATTTCACTTGTAATCTTTGCTCTTCTGAGAAGCCTTTCTCTAGCCCTTCCGTATATAGAGAATTACTTTCGCTATCGTCACCAAGAACGGCGTAGACATCGTAATGACATGTGGTAATGGACTATGACAAGGAAAAATTATTGAAATTGTACACATTTTATGTATAGGTAGGTTTATATCTATACTGACCAGTTAATTTGTATGCCAAGAAATGGAATTGCCACCATGAACAACATGAACAATATTTAATACCCTTATCAACAGCAACGGTGAATGCTATTAGATCAAGGGAGATGTTAAAATGTCGAAAGTGATTATCACTCACACCATATCAAAACTTTTAACACTACCGGCATTTAGAATGTAGACGTTTCATCACTTGAGATTTCCATTACAGGCGAATATTCCACAACAGACATGCAAAAGACCTTTATGTTGTATCTTACAATATTGTAAGTAATTTGGCTTAAAACATAGCCACACAAAAGCAAAACTACCAGGACTATATAGTACCTATCATACAATGCATATGTCGTAGCCTTTGAGGGACATGACGTTTCACCGTGACAGCCGAGTCTACGGGAGTGTCGTCTCAAAGCCTAGGATTTAAGTATACCAGGCTCTAAGAAGATAGTCAGAACTCTTATAATAGTCAACCCAATTCAGTCCAATTCGGTCAGATTCAGTCCAATTTGGTATTCGGAGATTTCGTCAATAAAATTTCGACAATTGACAATGGTGATTCCGACAATAGGTAAAAGATGATTCCGATAATGTTAAAGGAGATATCGACAATGTTAATGAGGAATTCGACAATGAATAGGAATATACTAATATTTCAGTCTGTATTATAGTTTCACTCACACGTCAATCTCTTTGTATTCGAAAGACAATGGATCATATGTTGCAATACAAAGGCTTAGCTTCAGCACAAACTTCGAGTCGAACAAATCAACGTGTGAGGTCCATATGTGATCCATTGTCTTTCGAAAACAAAGAGATTGACGTGAGAGTGAAACAGTTATAATTCTGTAACGTATTATTTGCTACTTGATAAGAGTTGGATAGGCAGTTGGACAAGTCAACCAACTTTCCCTCCAGATATATAGAATAGCTACAAGCGTAGTTTATCAGGGATTCTGCGTACTACTAAATAGCCAGGAGAGTTTTCATAACTCGATTAATCTAAGGTTTAGAACGTATCATCCTAGATTTTGGTGTTTCATTGAAAAATTACTGTAAGAGGAGAGCAAGTGGCATTTAGCTGCACAACGAATCGCAGAATAAGGAAAGTCATTAGAACTTACAACACCATTGACACTGCACGATAGTGTGCTGCTATAGCCCACTTATTATACAGTAACTATAAAAAGATTATAAGAAGAAACAGAATGATTGACACAGAAAGTGATGAGATAAGAAATTGGTCTATTATTATTTTACATGGCATGATATTTTGTGTAAATAAAAGAAATTTTGTTATTTGTCGATATCTCCGTTGTCATTGTGGAATAATCCTTTACCATTGTCGATATTAAACTTTTTCCTGTTGAAATCACCTTTGTCAATTGTCGAAATTGTATTGACGAATTCTCCTACAACCGTCCAATTTAGCTCAAGTCGGTATAATTCGGTCCACTTTTATACATAACCATTATAATATCAAGTTTCATATTCAATAATTAACACTTCTGACACTCAAATTATCAGCATTTAATTTTAATTCTACATAAACACAAGAAAGGTAACCTTATAGGATGATTACAGAATATACTTTATACACTAAAATATGATCTTAAAATGAAAGCAATTATTTTCTAATTTTAACCTTTTTGGACATGAAAATCCTTAATCCATTCAGTGATGGGAATTGAAAATTGACCTTCTAGCCATAAAATATCTATTAACCAATGTAATGCTTAGTTTATAGTACATGATTAATGACGTTATCATGGAAGGATAATTCCGAAATGTATTTATAGTTAAAAACAAAGCGTAAAAAGAAGGGGAAAATCATCACTCTTGCATTATTGAAAGATTTCAATAACTCGGAAAGTGAAGCATCATCGAAATTTTAACGTCAAAATAACTTCGTAAAATCCAAACTATAAATTTTGAAAGTGAAACTTTTCACTTCAACTCCACGACAATTTTGTGAAATCTTTACTATAAGTTGGGCCTAAGGCTAATGGTTGCATCCTAACAAAATTAAAAATGTTAACCCTCCAACCACAAAGGACCTGGCCAACTTTTTTCCAACCATGGTTTGAAAAATTGCAGAGACTAAAGAATAAATCGAAATTATTTACTTTTTTTATTTATCAGCATAGTATATTTATTAATAATTCCATTACATGTTCATCCACAAAGATTTGGCAATTGACAATGTGACAACTACGTCATGTAAATGCATCGTGTTTTACCATCATGACTATAGTGTTGTTGGGAGATATCCCCTAGATACTGTGTGTGTGTGTGTGTGTGTTAGTGGGAGAGTACAACATATACTATTGATGAGTATAGATATACTACCGCTCAAGCCGCGAGGACTTACTTGCAGTGACTCCCTGAACAGCTTTACTGTTCGGAGAAGCCACTCATTCGTCCTGCAGACATACAAAATGAAAGCAGAGACGACAAGGGCAACCCCGGTAACTCATTCACATGAATAAGAAACTTGCTCAGGTGTTTGAATCTCAACTCGCTCAAAGCTGGGCATTCAGCTGCATGGTGGACCGACGTCTCGACGCTTAATGCGCACAGAGGGCATAGCGGAGACGAATGATTCCCCAATTGATTCTGATGCTTGGCCAAGGAGGAGAAACCAGTAATTAAATGAGTGAAGACCCTGAGCGTTCTTCTACCCAAACTTGTGAAGTATTTGCTTTTGATATGTGATGGTGATCCCCTAGATACTATTCTATATTTCTATTTTATTTGTTTGTTCATGATGTTGCAATATTATACGAAACTTTGATGAAATATGATCAGTCTGTCAGAAATACTTGTACGAGAAGGTGCTCACTCGGAGTACTGCTGAAATCTATGAAATAAAACTGTTAATGTTAATGTTAAACTGATTCTACCAATTCTGTTTCTGCATTAAATGGTCCTTCGAGCCGGATACTAATCTCCGTGGTGCTGATACGGAACTCCGTAAATCATTAACTGAACTGGAACAGGATAAATTTGAATTAGAAATGACAGGCCGAGGTATTAAATGAAAGTTTATACCGCCATCTGCAGGACACTGGGCAGGGGCCTGGGAACGACTCATTAAATCAGTAAAAACCGCTTTGCGTAGTACACTATTGGAACAAGCCCCGAAGGAGGACACTTTGTACACGCTGTTTGTTGAAGCGGAATCCATTGTGAATAGCCGTCCACTTACATTTGTCTCAGTAGACCCGAACGACGAGGAGGCGCTTACGCCAAATCATTTCCTGCTAGGATGCTCTAACGGTAATTCACCGCCAGGGAATTTTACCAATGATGACCTATGCCTTAGAAAAAGATGGAGGATTGCTCAGAAATTAGCTGACAATTTTTGGAGACGTTGGGTTAAGGAGTACCTCCCTACTCTGACCAAGCGAACAAAGTGGATACTGGAAACTAAGCCAATTAAAGTTGGGGACTTAGTGATAATTGCTGACAAGGATCACCCAAGGAATATGTGGCCAAAAGGAAGAGTGATCCGTACGATGCCTGGGAAAGATGGTGTCATTCGTGTGGTCGACATTAAAACTCAAGTTGGAACTTTGCGTCGCCCCGTCGCAAACCTTTGCATACTAGACATTAGTCAAAATTTTAGTGAATAATCCTAGATTATACACGGGGAGGAGTATGTTGTTGGGAGATATCCCCTAGATACTATTCTATATTTCTATTTTATTTGTTTGTTCATGATGTTGCAATATTATACGAAACTTTGATGAAATATGATCAGTCTGTCAGAAATACTTGTACGAGAAGGTGCTCACTCGGAGTACTGCTGAAATCTATGAAATAAAACTGTTAATGTTAAACTGATTCTACCAATTCTGTTTCTGCATTATATAGTATAAACGCAAAGTGACACATACGCATTGAATCCATTAGGTATCTACGTACTACCAAAAATATTTCTTTATTTGGGCATTTACGACAATCAGTAAAGATCATATTCGAATTTTCAACTTTGGAAACATTTGTATAAAATGGTCCACGATCATAATATCATAAATATTAAACATTATATACCTAAAAGTGACCATTTTTCGAGAATGATATTTCTTTTTGTGGTTTACGTAGCCACTAGGGAATTTTATGATATTAGATGTAACAGAAACCAATAAGGAATTAGATATTTCCTTGGCTCTTTTATGTAATTTCTACCAAGTATTGGTTTGGAACAATAATATTATGTAATAGGTATTAAATTTTTTAGCTGCCTATATATATTAAATCTTTTCTCATTGATAATAGTGGACTGTATGAATTACTGTTTCGAATCTGTATGCGAGAGAAAATTTGCCTTTGGGCATACATGAACAACAATGATAGATTGACATGCATGAATTATGAGTCATCATTTGAGAGGATATATAGCTTATGTAATATATGGTATGTTTAAAAGTTATATAAGAAAGATTTAAATGAAGTAAAACTAAAAAGCTGTATGAGATGTGATTATGATGGTAGTATAATATATAGCTACTTATAAAGTTGAAAGGGAGTTGTGCCTATAAACGTAAAAAATTACGAGACAAATATGTATTTTATTATGCAAATGAGCTACCCGCCCATGTAAGATATAGTTAGTGAGTCATCCAAGTTGGGATAGGAGAAGGTGCAGGTCTGGTCTGAGTTGGCCGTTGTTGTAGCTCTCATGACATGACTCTGCAACTGCAACACATGCCAATTAAAAGAGTACCTATGGCGAAATGGCAAAAGTTTGATTTCTTATTAGTTGGTTCATGCAAATGGTGTGCTCTAAAAGCTGTTAGAGGGAATAATAATTCTATTTAGTCCTCGGACCGGGTCTGTTCGTTCGGGAAGTTTTCGATAGGAATAGTTCATCTGCAGAGTTATATTATTTGGAAAGTGTTCTATCTATAGTGGAGTAAGTAAGTATTTCTGCTCACGCAGCCCTATCGACGCATTTCGGTGTTGGATCTACTTGGTCTGCCTGGCGGGTTTGGTTAGGTCTAACTATGTCCTATCCTGTTGTGACTGGATCGATAAGCTCTTGCTTGCTTGACTACGGACGATATTATGACTAACGAAAATTCTGGTGCATGCAACTGCCATGCATTAGATTGCAGCTATCTCTATAGTAGAGGCAGTAGTATTTGAGTTGGTGAGTGACCATATTATTATAACATATCTGCTGGCTAATATCATTATTATAATTCACATTCAACAGACGCTGCAGTCAGTGACTCTGTTCCCATGATCCAGTTTTATTGGTGACTAACTGGTCTGTGTCACTAACTGGGCGGGTTCCTCCATCCTACTCCATAAAGTTAGTCAAACGACATAAATAGCAATCATTTAGCTAGAACCATCCCCAATGTACGTCGACATTGACTCTGCAACTGCAATTGAAGATTGTTAAAGTGAATGTTTGTGCGAGCAACAGGATTTCCTTGTAAAATGAGTGGGATGAGAATTATTGTGCTTTGGACTGTATTTCTCGTGGTGGCTCCTCCGAAAGGGATCCAAGGGAAAGTCCAATGCTATGTGTGTGACTGGCACTTGGACACTTCTTCTCCAGACAACAACAGTTCAGTCAAGGCCGTAGATACCTGCACACCGCACAACTTCCAGGCTGACAAAGCTGGAAAGGTTGAATGTGACGGAGGCTGTGAAGCGAAAAGCTATAAAGACTCAAAGAACAACGGTGAGAGCTTTTATCTTTTGACTCCTGATTATAAATTTATCAGAATACATACGCAAGGCAATTTCTGCATGTGTGTTCTTTTCACTCTCATCTTCCACCTTCCTTGCCCTCAATTTACATACGGAACAGAATTATCTAGGTCTATCTAAATCTAAAAGCTTCGTGTCTATATGCAAAATACTAGAATTCATTAGGCAGAACAGAAAACTTTTGTGATTCTTGTCAAGCAGCCAACTCATACACAAATAAGGCACACATGTTTTTAATTCTTGCCTATTAATCTCTCAAATTAATGAACATGTTTACTATTTTTATCTTCAATATAGCGCTGATACACTTCTTCCGGAATTGTGTGGCATCATCCTCTGGGGGCCAACTGAAAGACGACTGCTTCAACACGGAAGACAAGGCAAATCATTACTATTCAACGTGTGAGTGCACAACCGACCTGTGCAATTCGTCCGGGAAATCATTACCCTTTATATCCCTTTTAGTTTCACTATTGTTTATTTCTTTCTACGTCGTTCTACCGCCAAATACATTGAAGAGGTGAACAACAAGAGTCTATCAGAGAAACTATGAGAATTAGATTATCCTAGATTTTATATTGCTCTCAAATATACTACAAAATCTTAAAGTGTCTTAAATTCTTTAGCGTGCTGCACATTTATTAATGTCCTATACTTACTACTATTCCAAATCCATAGAATAAATAACCAAAGCCTTCCTTTTCAATCCTACTTTACAAGTAACCAATTTCATGCTCATTTTTCAAAAGTTTACTGTATTTTGTGGGGACTTTTGGCTACTTTTGAAATTTATCTTCTCCATTACTTTTGACCTTTTATTATCCCTTTGCTCAGTCTTGTCTAATTATTGCAGCAGTGAAGTGGTCACCCACCACTTCACAAGTACAATAAGAATACGTTGTAAAAGCTCCCGTTCCAGAAAAGCTCCCCTATTAGAAAAGCTCCCCGTTAGACAAGCTCCCTATTAGACAAGCTCCCTATTAGAAAAGCTCCCGGTATGAGAAATAAGGAGAAACGGTAGAACGAAAATCGAAACTATAAAACTTTGTAACTTGCGACGTAGATGTGGATCGGACATGGGAAATGGGAATGATGAGACTATGAGATTCCAATAACATAATGGAAACTTCTGTCATCTGTACACTGTTTACCTGTACTTAAAGTAAATTGTTTGTCCATCTACTGTTTCAAAAACACTTACATCCAATTATTATTTGTATGTACTATTAATAAATACAAAAGTGGTGCACAAAGATCAATAAATATTTGCTGTTATAGGCACCGCTCCAAATTGTTAGTAAAGGAAAGAACTAGGATAAGGAAAAATGGTATAAACGAGATTGGTCACTACTATTAATTACTTGATAATAATATGTATAGTATGTTTTATATATTATAATACTGGGAGCTTTTCTAATAGGGAGCTTGTCTAATAGGGAGCTTGTCTAACGGGGAGCTTTTCTAATAGGGAGCTTGTCTAACGGGGAGCTTTTCTAATAGGGGAGCTTTTATGGAACGGGAGCTTTTTTGTTGATACCGTACAATAATACTAAAAACAATGGAAGCTTCCATTTTAAGCGTTCCAGACTTTGTAAAAGTTTATGGTTGTTATTAGGATACAGATTTTTTACTAGGATCGTTTCACAAAGTTAAATGTAATTTGCAAATGCAAAAGTATTTACAGATATTGTGTGTGAAATTTATTTCTGTGTATAGTTAATTGAATTGTTGTGAATGTAGAATTGAAAAGAGAAAGCACGAGAAACTTTCATTAATTTATGTGTCACGCTCTATCTCTGTACTGTAGACAACTATGTTAGTAGTAGGGAAAAATGGTGCACTGTAGGAAATATTACTAATTACTAAGTGTGTAGGTATTATAGTTAATGTACCTAATACTATTGATATATTAGCAAATATGTTTAGCAAAGATATATTGTAAATTCTAATATCCACCAAAAACCTTATACGGGGGGCTTTCATTTATAGCTTTACAAATATAAGAGTGGCTGTGTATCAATTTTATATTCTACAAAGAAAAAGCTATATATGCTATTACGCTGTTAGATACGAATTAATAACCTTTTAAGGAATATGGCAATATAAACCGTCACAAACACCGTTCGTAAATTAGAAACAAAATTGCATTAATATAGCGGAAACTTATATGTTCCGATAGTCGAGTTATGAAAAATATCACATGCATAATGCATTACTACATATAAGTGGTGAAATGAAACAATTTGCATATTAGTGTCGTGGTGCTCGTAAAGGTAGTAAAAATAATGAAGTGTAAGAAATAGTTATAAATCAAAAAGATTTTTAAAACAGCCATTTTAGAGATAATTAGTGTATACATGAAATGTTATTGTATGTGTGCAAGTTCAAACAGCAAGATGCTTTAAAAGATATAATGTCAATCGACAATAGTATAAGCAATATGGTACTATACTGTATGCTATTTTAGAATCTCGTTTATTTTTGCTCAAATTTTTGCTTAATATAAATTGTAAATAGCATATAATTATTTTTCAATTTTACATGCTGATAGAAGTCAAGTGTGTATAATTGCAGTCTCAGGCTTTAAGCCCAAATCCGTATGGATTATTATGTACTCAAGATATCGGGACTTGTTTTATACCTACAGGTTGTTCAGTTTCTTTAGTAAAAATTCTAGTTTTTCGTTTTGGTCTCAGGTCAATGGCGATTCCTTAAGGTTTCTGATCATGAACAAGTTTTGGGTCCAGTAGTCCATACATTAAGCCAATTTATGCCATTCTTGGGTCCATTCAAATAATGCCTAGACTATACCATTTAAATGTACATCGGCCTTAATTGCCCTTGTTGAAACCTGGACGAAAAATTTGAGGAACTTTAGAAACGATAACCTATAGGCACAAACCCATAGCCCCTTAGGAATGAATATTGATGTCTAAAGGCATTACTGGTAGTATTGTCTTATAAATATTGTACAACTAATACTACTAAAGTTTAAATGTACTGTACTACCTATTGTGCAATAAAAATTTGGTCTTAGTTTTGATTTACCTAATTACCTATAGTTGATTGGGTTTGTATTTTCAATTAATGGCTTTCAATGACCTAAATCTAAGCACGTGTCATAAGAATAAATTATTGAGAGGAATAAACGAAGTGTCTGATTCGATTCGACTCAAAATGAAATAAATTGTCTTATTTATTGCTAATTAGTTCCACCCTTTGATGTTGCTTGAGTTTAATTATTATGACAGGCAATTAGTAGCATTTGATCTTGTCTTTGAGAAATAATTCTGTGAAGTGAGAGAACTCCACGGTAGTAAGAGTAGTGTGGATACTTATTAGAAACAATATAAAGCAACATAATATTATTATATGAATACTAGAAATAGGCCCGTTCTCCGAACGGGAAATGGGTAACCCCTTAATGGGGACGGTAGATCATGTCATGAGTATATATTTGCATTATGATTAAAAAAAGTATGAAAATTAACAGATTAAAATGTTTAAAAAATTGCTTGCTGCATTGCTACAACATCCTACGGACGGGGAACAAATACAATGCTTATCGAATCAGCATAATAATAGTGAACCAAATTCAACATCATTTAACTAAACATCGAAATTAAAGTAAATGTTGGGTTTCATTATATTATCATTAATATTATATGGACATAATATATAATTTTAAATCACCCCGTCATTTTACATCACCCCACGTCATTTTCAATTACCCCATCATTGTAAATAGACGTCATTTTAAATAACCCCATCATTGTAAACAGACGTCATTTTAAATAACCCCATCATTGTAAATAGACGTCATTTTAAATAACCCCATAGTGTTAAACAACCCCGTCATTTTAAATAACCCCACCGTGTTAAATAACCACGTAATTTTAAATAACCCCACCGTGTTAAATAACCCCGTCATTTTAAATATACGTCATTGTGAAGAAAAGAAAGAAATTTTTGCCTTAAAACACAAAATTTTCTTATTTTCACTGGTAATATGTCGCCCCCCCCCCCCGATTTTTTTTCTGGCTACGGTCGTGGTAAATGACAGGGCCATTTTAAATAGACGTCATTGTAAATGACCCCGTCATTGTAAATGACCCCGTCATTGTAAATGACCCCGTCATTGTAAATGACCCCGTCATTGTAAATGACCCCGTCATTGTAAATGACCCCGTCATTTAAAATATACGTCATTGCAAATGACCCCGTCATTTAAAATAGACGTCATTGTAAATTACCCCGTCATTTTAAATAGATGTCATTGTAAATGACCCCGTCATTTTAAATAGATGTCATTGTAAATGACCCCGTCATTTTAAATAGACGTCATTGCAAATAACCCCGTCATTTTAAATAGACGTCATTGTAAATGACCCCGTCATTGTAAATGACCCCGTCATTGTAAATGACCCCGTCATTGTAAATGATCCCATGTTTTAAATAGTCGTCATTTTAAGTAACCCCATCGTTTTAAATAACCCCGTCGTTTTAAATAATTTCGTCGTTTAGAATCACCACTTCATTTTGAATAACCTCGTTGTTTTAAATCTATATATGTCATTTTAAAATATCTCGTCATTTTAAAACATCTCGTCATTTTAAATAACCTCGTCATTTTAAAAATTCCTGTTATTTAAAATAATCTCTTTATATTAAATATTCCCGTCATCTTAAATATTCCGTCATTTTCACCTCTTCATTTTAAGTAGCTCTGTTATTTGAATTAGCTACCACTATTTTAATCGTCCTCGTTATTGCTATCTATTTTCTTACCCCGTTACATTAACTAACCAATTCTATGTCAAGTCAAGTCAACCTATTCAATCCACAACCAAATCATACTAACTAAATAAAAGTTGCCTTGCTATTAATGGTTTGACTCCATACTGAGGTCGCCCCGTTCGAGGTGAAAGGGACACTAATCCCTTTACATGGCGGAGGCCTGCCTGCTTAAAGAGTAGGACTTTGTCAAATTTTTAAAATTCACTGGCAAAATATTTTCTACTAAAAAATAAAAAACTGGAGTGGCTACCGTCTTCATTATTAAGTCGAGTAGGTCAGGAAGAAGTTTGGTAAAGATCGGATGAAAACTGTAGGAGGAGTTTCTGGACAAAGCGTGACAGATCGGAGCGTTTTCTCCCACTCCTTCAATGTTAAAATTCGAAATTCAAAAAATCATAAAACGATTTCTATGAAAGATATCGTTTTGAAACTTGAGGTTTGGGGTTCTGACTATGATATGAACATCCAGTAAAAATTTGAAAGTCGTAGATTGATGTTAAAGAGGAAATGAATTGCTATTATTATATAGATAAAATTATTCCATTGGTTAAACTAGCAATAATTATGCAAATATTATTGAAACCGTTTCTGCATTCTTTGATTTCGATTCAATTGCTTTTATTCAATATACTACTGGAATATATATTTGTGATCATTACCCATCATCATCACGATTATATAGCAATTGAGATTGATTTATATTCAGGTGGAAGAATGAAACGCTCTCGCCAGAGCCTCATTGGCATCAGATCGACGCAGTTCTACAATCTTTTTATTGAAAACACTCAATGCCTTCGCCAATTTAACCAGTTCTTCAGTCAATGCCGTTTTTTCGGAATCGGAAACCCCGTCGTTGAGATAATGACCAATGGTCGTAACTTCATCTACGTACAATTGGTGCATTGCACATGCGACGATGGTTTCATTACTCCCTTCTTCATTTGTCGCAGTAGCCATCTCTTCTAGGTTTTTGAGAAAGAATTTCGCGTCTCGTCTGGCAATGCAACACTTGCCCTGTAAAATAATAGATACACAAATATTAGTTTCAAGTAATAACTTAATTGTCCATTAAAAAAGTAACATCCTACTCTAGTATATTAAATCAAGATTAATTATACATGTTGTTTAATTGTAATATTAGGTCTTAGATATACAATATACAAGTAATTTCTTTCATATTTGCTAGTATTTGGTGGAGAGAATGCAATAAATATTTTCATACCTCTGGTAGTAGGTAATATTGATCTTATCCAAATCGAAATACGTTCCTGTTGATTCAAATTAAAATCTTAGTAGAAGCGTCTGTGATAGGCCTTCACTATATGCATTTATTTATCTTTTGGAGGAAAACAATATGTCACCAGGCAGGCAGCAGCAGCAGGATAGGGATATATTGGTGATGTTTTTACCTGATGAAAAACTCCAAGTGAATGCTATCCAAAACTGAAAACAGATAAATCTTGCTTTGCTTCCCTTCCCTCGCTCCGCTCCGCTGCGCTGACTCCGCTCCCTCAGCCGCTAGCCGGAAGACTCAGCTGAGAATAAGCTGAAACTTAAGGCTACCTCGGTGATACGGTTGCTTAGCGACGAGTAGAAATGGGTAATTTTACTACGGGGGGCTAAATGACAAACGAACCCAGACCGTAGAATGTGACGTAATTTTAAGTGGCTCATCCTATATACCCGACACCCGACAGTCAAATACCGGACAACCGACACCCTCCCACCCGACGCCCGACAACGACCAAATACTATCTACCCGACACCCGACGGCGAACTACCAGACACCCGATGCCTTCCCACCCGATGCCCGACAGCCCCCAAATCCTTCCCACCCAACGCCCGACAACTAACTACCGGACACCCGATGCCTAACCAACCGACACCCGCCGCCTTCCCACCCGACAACTGACGCCCTTCTACCCGACATTTAGATTTTTTGGAAATTTAAATTTTTTTACACGATGCATGTGCAAGTCTTAGCATATCCAAAAGTTTGAAAGGATGGGAAAGGATGGAATGTCATAAGCCAGAGATTTGAGCTTCCTGTTTGCCAATACCAACACTGGTGTGGTCAATTCTGGAAATAAAAAAGTATATGTGACAGCCGCAGCAAGGGGTCTTTCGTAAGGTGAAGTAAATGACCAATCCAACCTCTTTCTGCGACCAAATTGAAGTCTAGGTGCATTCAATTAACTCGCTTGGAAAATACCTTAGGTCATATATGCAGCCACTGATTTTACGGTTCTTGCATTACGATAGGGGCATAAAAATAAATCACGTTATTTGTATTTGCACTTTAGAAATACAGAGAAATAATTCAAAAATTAGTTTTGTAGGTGGTTCCATGCATATTAATTGTCTAGTACTAAACCTACTAATTTGCCTTGCAAATAGGTCTAGACAGTTTAGCTTTAAAAAATGGATCCGTTTTGCTCCTAATATAGTAGCAAATTAGTTGATGGCCGATGCGGGAATGAGGGGAGGCGGCCAGAATAAGCATGGATATTATAATAATTAATAAATCACAACAGATTATTTCATTTAAAATTTTTATGATTTTCATAAACATTCTCAGGGGGAATATTTATTGCAACATGTGACTTCTGCATTACAGTCGTTTGATATCAGTATATATTACATACTTTTTAGCATATCATATTACTACCATCATCCTAAGCTACATTTATCATATCATACTATTCCACTCTATGAATAATACAAGTTATAATCATGTTGTTGGATTAACTTTCAAACTATGAAAGCAACACAATAGAATAGATCATTTTAATTATTTGCTGTAAGGGAGCAACTGTTGATACAACTACTATTATGTTGACACACAAAATAGACAGTAGGCATACTAAAGGGCTTGTGTCCTTACTTCCTAGGGAAACGTACCTGTGTTTTGGGTGCTTGTATGGTGCGGGCACAGGAACCAGATTTTTCACGGTCAGGAGCGGGCACAGGCAGATCAAGGATACTAGGGTGGGTATGGGAACCGGCAGTCGGCAGATCAAGGATACTAGGGCGGGTACGGGCAACCTTTGGATTACTTTGCCACGGTGATATGGGCAAGAAAATTCCAGCTGCCCACCGTCACCCGTAACTGCCTGTAAGTATGTATACTATAAAAAGCACGCCACAGGCTCATATTAAAAATTTTTTACGGGCCCGCATATCATAATTTTCAAGAGCCCACATCTCATAATTTTCACGGGCACGGGCCAAACAAAGATGCTCACGAACACGGGTCAAACAAAGATGCTCACGGGCAGGCAAGGGCAAATCAGAATGTTCTCGAGCGGTTGCGTGCGAGCATACTACGGGCAAATGACAAATCTCTATAACAAATGCATGACGTGCGCTGCAAAGGTATTTTGATGTTTGAGAAATGTAGTTGATGTTTAAATTGAGACCTTTCACATGGCAGAATTATATTAGTTTTGCGAATATATATGATAGTATAAAATATTTAACTCCGCTTCTAACAAATTTAAGATTTTATAGTAAAGCAAATAAAACCGGAAAGTAACTATAAGAGGACGGAAATAAATCTATTTCGCATTTATATTCAATTTTATAGTCAAACTTGCATTATTAGCTCGCCTGAGGAAGCGAGCTTATAGAACCGCACAGTCTGTCCGTACGTCCGTCCGTCCCCACGATAACTTTCGAAAGCAAAGGCGGATATTGACCAAACTTGGCAAAAACAATGCCTATGGGCCACTGACGATCCCTATTGAATTTGGGGTAAATCGGTCCATTGGTTGCTGAGATACCGCGCGCTCACTTTGTCTTCATTTTGATAGTCAAAGTGAAAATTTGGCATTAAATGGACATTAAAAAGTTCAATGGCGTTTCCTATAAATTGTTAGAGGGATAGTATAAAATATTTCACTCCGCTTCTACCAAATTTAAGATATAATAAAGCAAATCAAACCGGAAAATAACTATTAGAGGACAGAAATAAATCTATTTCGCATTTGTATTCAATTATATAGTCAAACTTGCATTTTTCGAATTCCTATTGATTTTGATAATAAATATTGACCGATTTTGATTCCCTTTTGATTTTCATAGTCAATATTAATTAATTTTGATTTTCTGTTAATTTTAATACTCAATACTAACTAATTTTGAGTTTCTGTTGATTTTCATAGTCAACGTTAATCAATTTTGATTTTCTGTTGATTTTCATAGTCAGCATTAATAAATTTTGATTCCCTTCTGATTTTCATAGTCAACATTAATCAATTTTGATTTTTTGTTGATTTTCATAGCCAAAATTGATCAATTTTGATTTTCTGTTGATTTTCATAGTCAACATTATTCAATTTTGATTTTCTGTTGATTTTCATAGTCAACATTAATCAATTTTGATTTTTTGTTGATTTTCATAGCCAACATTAATCCATTTTGATTTTCTGTTGATTTTCAGTCAACAATTATCAATTTTGATTGTATGTTGATTTTTCAAGTGATATAGCTTCGTTTCCCTATAATATCAATGTCGGAATTTTTAATATGTCGTAGCTATATATATAAAGACTCAGTTCTAAAAGTTTGATCAAAATCCGTACGCTCGGTTTTCTGTTACGTGCGAGTACTTTTCGTCTACCAAAATGTGTACACGGCAACCTTTACTCAGGCGAGCTTCTGTTACGGCTTGCTGTAGGTTTCCAATTTCTATTGATTTTCATTATTAATATTGACCGATTTTGATTTTCTTTAGATTTTCATAGTCAACATTATTCAATTTTGATTTAATGTTGATTTTCATAGTCAAAATTATTCAATTTTGAATTTATGTTGATTTTTATAGTCAACAATTATCAATTTTGAATTTGTGTTTATTCTCATAGTTAACATTAATCTATTTTAGCTCGCCTGAATAAGGCAGCTTATAGAATCGTACAGTCCGTCCGTCCGTACCCACGATAACTCCCGAATGAATTGACGGATATTAATTAAACTTGGCAAAAACCATACCTATGGACTGGTAACGATCTCTATTGATTTTCGGGCAAATCGGTCTATTGGTTGCTGAGATGCCGTGCGCTCACTCTGTCTTCATTTTGATAGTCAAAGTGAAAAATGGTCATTAAAAAGTTGAATTGCGTTTCCTATAAATTGTTAGTTTGATAGTATAAAACATTTCACTCCGCTTCTACCAAATTTATTTTGAATTTATGTTGATTTTTATAGTCAACATTCATCGATTTTGATTTTGTATTGATTTTGATAGTAAAGATTAATAAAATTTGATTTTCTGTTGATTTTGATATTCAACATTAATCAATTTTGATTTTCTTTTGATTTTCATAGTCAAAAATTATCTATTTTGATTTTCTGTTGATTTTTCAAATGATATAGTTTTGTTTCCTTATAATATCAATGTCTGAATTTTTAATATGTCGTAGCTACATATATAAAGACTCAATTCTGAAAGCTTGATCAAAATCCGTTACGTGCGAAAAATCGTTCGGTTTTGTGTTACGTGCGACTTTTCGTCTATCAAAATGTGTACACGGTAACCTTTACTCAGGCGAGCTTCTGTTACGGCTTGCTGTAGGTTTTATTGAGTATATTTGCATATCTATTAAACAGAATTCGAAAGAAGCAATATCTGTAAATTCTAGGCAAAATTGATAGATAAACACAAAGGCATGCACATTGTTACATAATTACTCTCATAAACAAGATAATTTACACTGCAGTCATAAACAAAATAATTTACATTATAAAAATTTTATATTTTCAAAAATCTAAATGTCGGGTAGAAGGGCGTCAGTTGTCGGGTAGGAAGGCGGCGGGTGTCGGTTGGTTAGGCATCGGGTGTCCGGTAGTTAGTTGTCGGGCGTTGGGTGGGAAGGATTTGGGGGCTGTCGGGCATCGGGTGGGAAGGCATCGGGTGTCTGGTAGTTCGCCGTCGGGTGTCGGGTAGATAGTATTTGGTCGTTGTCGGGCGTCGGGTGGGAGGGTGTCGGTTGTCCGGTATTTGACTGTCGGGTGTCGGGTATATAGGATGAGCCATTTTAAGTTGACACCCTTCCTCCCCGCAGTAAAAATTGGCACAATCTAGTGGCCAGTGGTACCGTAAGGAAAGGTGTTGGAAAGACGCAAAAAATTGATAAATCAAATTTGAGGCAACCGATTTCAAAATATAGTACCTCTAAAAAAAGCAGAGTTGGGATAATCTAGATTAAGGATTAAAGGATTACTAATCGGATTACGGATTAACTAATCCCCAATCCCTAATCCATAGCTAATAATTTTGCGTGATAAATCCCTAAGCCATAATCCGGCACCTTTTCTGCAAAAAATTAATCCATAATCCTATAATCCCTTAATTATTCGCATAATAATTAATCTGTAATCCATAATCCCGTACTTATTCCGCATAATTAATCCATAATCCATAATCCCGTACTTTTTATATGACAGGTCGTGCGCGATTTTTGAGACTGACAGTTAGGGTGGATTCAGTTATATTTTCACTAAACGCCTTTAAGATGAAATGTTTATTGCATTTTGTTATTTTTAAAGGTTAATTATGGTGTAAATACACGATTTATAAACAATACGGTATAAGTGACTTGATTTGTGTGAAATTTCTCCTCATTCTGTTGTAACAACGCCAATTAGTGTTGATAATTAATTAATCTAACAAAATAATTCCGTTATATTTTCATTAATCCAACAAAATGGTTGAGTTATAATAATCCGTAATCCTTAATCCAACAAATTTTTTGCGTTACAATAATCCCTAATCCTTTAATCCAATAAAATCATTTTGCTATAATAATCCCAATCCAATTTTAATCCCAAATAAATTTTAATCCCAATCCCTTATAATAATCTAAGAGATTTATAATTCTAATCCATAATCCGTAATTTTAATCCAAGAATTTAATCGCGTTAATCCGTAATCAGTAATCCAGCACCAAAATGCCATTAATCGCCCAACTCTGAAAAAAAGCACAAAATTCTGCAGTGGGCATTGTCTCCTGATTTTTTAAATCTTTTCATAGAACAGAGAACGAGAATTTGTCAAACTCCCATGTATTTCTCCCACTCCACAGACTAAAAAATTTTGAAAAATGTAGGGACTTTTTGGGAAAAAGGGCCACAATAGTTGGTATATGTTTTAAAAAATATGGCAGATTCCCCACGGGGGTGTGTTATTAATGTTTTGCGCATCGTCGAGTCAGCCTTAACTGGCTTTTGGACTCGGTGGCGGTAAAAGTTAAGACCCGACATACTACTATTGCACTACCGAAGACCTAATATTATTTGCTGGGAAGTGATTACACCCGACACCCGACTTAATCGCCTAGATTCTAGAATTTTCGAATAGAGTATTTTCGAATCATGACTATAATATAATTAATATAAAC
Source organism: Tomocerus qinae (assembly GCA_020055645.1). Classification (NCBI taxonomy): domain Eukaryota; kingdom Metazoa; phylum Arthropoda; class Collembola; order Entomobryomorpha; family Tomoceridae; genus Tomocerus; species Tomocerus qinae. The sequence continues at coordinate 15,350,738 of CM034548.1, read as the reverse complement.
GTAATCGGTATGTTTGTATATACGGATGTTAGTATGTTTTATGTTTGTATGTACGCCACTGATCTTCTTCAGCACAAGTGGTATATCTAGTAAATAATAAATTCGAATACCATTGAATAAATTCGAGTACCTTTGAATAAATTCGAGTACCTTTGAATAAATTCGAGTACCTTTGAATATATTCGAGTACCTTTGAATAAATTCGAGTACTTTTGAACAAATTCGAGTATCTTTGAATAAATTTGAGTACCTTTGAATAAATTCGAGTACCTTTGAATAAATTCGAGTACCTTTGAATAAATTCGAGTACCTTTGAATATATATTGTTTTTCAATTATCATCGCACCTGCATTCGAATACGCTAGATTCCTTTGTGTGAATTTTATCACATTGTTGTTACATTTCAAGGTTTATGAACGGGTTGGTATCACTCTATAGTATAATCGTTTTGTTCGAGTTGCGCAGTGAAAAATTCCGTAGGTATGTTTGTTTATATCATCGTGTGTTAATTTGCCGCTCTGATAACGCAGCTAAGCAGAACCCAATCTTAAACATTACCTAAATGTGGTTAATCCCAACTTGTCCGTATATTTCATAACAATGCAGTTCATGCGTTGTGTATGCAAATATTGTTAGCTTTCGGTTCACTTAAGGTTTCTATTATTTCATGTGCGGGAAAATTTAAAACTTGGCCATTAACATCATTGCTGAAATTATGATACAAGACAACACACTTGCCAAGTACCTCCTCCCTGTCCGGAGATTAGACAGTTTTCTAAAAAAAAAGTCCCTATACTATCAATGTAAAATCTCTACCTCCGACGCCGACCCACCAAATGAGAAACCATGAAAGGTTCAATTAGAAAAAGCTATGCATCTGAAATACTTTCGTCTCATAGTACAATATTGCCCCCCGGAATACACACTAGCTTTATTTATAACAGGGCCTACGTCCTGTGACCGGCTAGTAAATAAATAATTATCGTTAAACAGAAGTGCAGCATGGCATTGATTCGGAAAGGTTCGATGTTTTATCGATCCAATCCGAACCCGATCCGAACCATAGTTCGGATCAGATCGGTTCGCTCGAATTTTTCTGAAGGACTGGTTCGGATCGGATCGCATAAATTTTTGAATGATAGCGACTTGATTCGAATCGGATCGCTAAAATTGTTTTGCAGGATCGGTTCGGTTCGATCACATTTTGTAGCAACTTTGGCTCGGATCGGATCGCTTAACTTTTTGAATTCCAGCGAGTCGGATCCGATCCGATCGCTTAAAATTTTGAATGACAGCGACTCGGTTCGGATCGGATATGTAAAGTTTTTTAGTTAGGCCGGATCAGTTCGGATCGCTAAAATTGTTTTGGAGGATCCGTTCGGACCGATTACATTTTGAATTAGCTCTGGTCGGATCGCTTAAATTTTTAATCTACAGCAAGTCGGATTGGTTTGCTTAAATTTTTGAATGATAGCTATTCGGTTAGGATCGGATCGCCGATCATAAAGTTGCATGTGTGTGCACAAACGTCACACGTCAACACACATACATGTGTTGACGTCTGATTGATGTGCTCTATACGACTGTACTTCATATACCATTTCATTGCATTTCCAGGGCAAATCAAATATTGTGTGGTGGAGTGGGTAGTTAGTGGGTATGAATATCATCGCGTTAAAATTGTAATTGTAGGTACCTAAAGTAAGCATAATATGAATTCAAGCCTATTGAAAACATGATCGCAAAACCTTGGGTATTGCAGTGATGGGGGGGGGACGAGTTGGTTGAAGAAACTTCAATGTAAATATTTTTAGCCACCTTTTATAATGTCAGTTTATCTTTACATCTTACATTTATATACATTTGTATTGTCGACGCGTTTTTGAAAAAGTGTATTCAGTCTATATATGTAGAACATTAATCTACTAAGTATAGTATCTGTCTGTGGCCTGTGGTCTGGGAAAACGATAAGCTGGAAAAGGTTGGGTCAGTGTCGTTTTTGTATAAAGGGCTCATATAGAGTTTTGGCATCACTATGGCCATAATTGGCTTTAACTATATTTATTTGTCAATATATAATAATTAAACTAGGTACCTATGCTGATTTCTATGTACAGGCAATAATGAGTGTCTTTTGCCGTTAACCTACTGTATAAGAAAAGAAAATAATAAATAATCTTTGTCAACGCATTGTTTATAATTATAATTGTATGGTCAAGTACTAACATCATAATGAGATAATTAGTAATGTCATCTCCAAGACAGTTTCTAAAAGGGATAAAAGGGATATTCAGTTTTAACTGTTTGGTGCGTGTACCTTTTGAAGAAATGTTATAATTTTATGAAAGACCACTGTATGAATCATTGAACTCCGTATTCTTCAACTTTCTGTATCCCTAAGGAACTATAATATTCAACATCAAGGAAAATCTTGTGTAGAACTTGGGTTCTATTTAGGAATTGGTGCAAGTTGTTGCATGTAAGTGCCCTGCTTAAGATAAAACAGTGATAGCAACAACAAACACTTTCCGGAAGTTTACACGCTTGTTTTTTGAGACACTGCTGCATTTCTATAACTGCTGCTTACTCTAACTGCAATCATTGTTTGCGAATTTCTTACAATTAATACATTAAGCATACCATTGCACCAAAATGAAGTAGAATATTAGGATATTAACCCCTGAAATAAACTGTGAATCAAAACTGAAGTATTAAATCACGTTATTGTTTTCCCGTATACAAGTTTATTGTGCACCGACGTTCTGTATCGACATGAAAATGTTTTTTATAATTTGCAATATACTTAGTTTAGTACTAAGTCATTCTCTTTTGTACTGGAAGTGGAATAGAGCAAGAAGTATAAGATATTTTGCCTGTTTTGAGTTCATTGGTCAGAATACTATATAATATAGGATCATGTATCTCTTAAATATAATGTATGGCAGTTTATGGGGTGCAGTGGCCGCCGGCCGTAACTTATTACAAAAGTCAAATCAAAGGAAAAACTAATCTCATAATTGCAGTCAAACGGCAATGTGACAATTATCGTCGCATATAGTTTACGTAATTGTACAATGTGTTACACAAGAAGCACAAATGGTACATGCAAGATTAGTATTATCTACTCTGTCTGCTTCAATTCGGTTTTTAGATTGAACTTTAGCTTGTTCCATTTGCTCATCACTACAAGTTCCGTCAAGAATTGCAGCACATATCTGATTACCATCGGATCTCAAAACGGGAAGGACTGATTCAAAAATGATGTCATCTGGTTTTGTCTGAAGAAGAATGAACAGATCTTTAGTCCTTTTGCGGGCTGTTTTCTCTATCGATGTCTAGAACAAAAAATGATAATTTAAACCATTGACTTATTTATTAATCAACATTTATGCACTAAATTACCAGGTCATTTTTCTCGGCTGCTGTAATCGCCTTTTTTTCAAACAGAGCATATATGACAGTGTCAACGTTCTTTAAATTATCAGTTAGAAGAGTGTCATTGCTGCGAATTGTATCTTTGAAGGAATTTGCCATTTGGGATCAATTTCGTGCCCTATATTAGTATCACAATAGATTAAACTATTTAAATTTAATACTGAAATTACAATTACTGCTACAATTAGCAGTCACACAAAATATTTTTGTAACTTTCCTCCTACATGTGCTCACAACAACAACAGAGCCGCGTTACGATTCAGCCAGTTCTATTTTAGCTATTCAAGGTCAAACAGAAAAAAATGAAATGGGCTAGGCTGGATACGGGAATCTAACATGCTATTATGTGTACTACCTCCAGTCTCAAGCTTAAAAGTCAGTCTCATGTTTATGCGGTTTTTAGTATCATTTACTATTCATAACAAACATGACCGTTCTCGGCTTCCCTTAGTTTTAAGCTTTTCCTTGTTTTCTAAATTATGTTTTGCCTTAATCCGTTAGAAGCTAACATTCACTGGTCATTTAAGGCTGGTTCTACGGATCTTCATTACGTTTCGCAAAATCCTCCTACCTCCATTACCACAAGGCATACGAACCCAAATTTGAAATTGAAGATTCTTTGACTTATTATCTAGTGAACCTAGTCCTTAGAATTTTTTTAAACGGAAGTAAAATAGTATTTTTGATTTTTGAAAATAAAAAGTTGAGTCATTTTCTGCAAAAGTTAATACATGCAAAAGAGCCTGTGAGACAGATACATTACATCGGTAGTCGTTACTAATGGTGTAATTGAGAAAAGTAAGCTCTAGGTTCACTAGATATTTTTCTTCTCTTTCTTTTTGGTATCTTTACAAAATCCCCAAAAGTGACCCCAAAAGGTCAAATCACGATTTTCAGTTATTACATGAGAGGATTGATATCATTGAGTAGGATGTCACTCTATTACCAACAGTAAATAGGAAAACCTGAAATGAAAAGGTTTTGCGGCTGATTTGTGATTGCGCTTGCCAGTTATAATACCCTAAATGTTAATGTTACAATAACATGCTTAGCATAGCATAATGTATACGTAATAAGATAATGAGCATAATGTTTTTGTAACAGGGTGGTTTTAATATTTCAATATTCTGTGGTATAAAAAATTGATTCATTTTGTGACACGGAACAAAACAGAGTAGGAACTATACAATACACTACAGTACCTACAATAACAAGAAATTATGGGGAGTTCATGTTTTATGTTGCTCTACGGCGCGAGAGTGGGCAGTATTTAGTAAAAGGTGAAAACCCATAGAGCCAGCCTTAATGAAGGTAATGTCCCATGTCCTTCAGATGTATATACATATTTCACAAACAGTTAAGAGGAAAAGTAATACTTCTATACAGATAATCTGCTTTTACCACTTATGGATATTTTAGTGGTTTTTTTTGCAATTTCGTGAAACTAGCCGCCTAACTAAACCAATCGATAAATCAATCAACCGCCGAATTCACCAACCAAAATACTACAAAAAATTAAAAAGTACCTATTCAAAAAGGTGACGGTATAGTAATCACGATATACCCACATTATAACTTTTAAACTATTCATAATCTCTAAAAATGCTAAGCCATTTTTACTAGGATTTATAACTTTAATCTCATATAACATTATTCAAAATGCTTGACATTATGGTAAGTTAAAATATGCTAATATCAGTATCCCCTGTGTTAATATAACACTGTAATGTAAGACCATTTCACCATTTAAATAATATTTTACTATTGCTACTTTAATATAGATGAAAATTAAATATTAGAATACTGCAGCGTCAATTCATTGTCTCAACCAAGTTCGGTAGTAGATGTAGGACCGCTCGACCGGCAAAACTAAAAGAAAAAGACTGCATCCTAGGGTGGGTATCCTTAGGTTAAGTTGGATTTGTACAGAGAATACTAATCTTTCCGCCAGAGGGAGAGCCGCTGGCGTAACAGAGAAGGGACAAGTGGTATCTTACGGTGAAGGTGTATTCCTCCGCTCCCGCGCGCAACGTCACAATTTGAGTGGCTAATAAATTCTCTAAGCCAATCAAGTTCTGACGTTGCGGATCTATACGATTTCACCTAATCGTGACAACCTATCTCTTCTATTATACTAAAAAGTAGATCGTTTTTCCATGGGATTTGTAGAGTAAGGAGGGTGGTACACCCCAATAGTGGCGGCACAGAACTTCGGTGTATCGAATCGATGCTTTTAAATGATATTACAAGTACTACAATATGTTGATGCTTTTGGATGATATTACAAACAAGCACTTCAAAATCAAACCTGAAACTAAATCAGATCACGTAATATTTTTATTTACTGTGGTTGAACGTTATACACAGTCAAACCCTTTTGAAGCAAATATTATATTGTGGTTTTGAAAAGAGACTACACCCTATTACTTACTTTGTACTGTTTGTACACGGAAAATAATAGTTTACTTGGTATATGGGGATGTTACAGCAACGGGATTAACACTCCCATAATATTTATTGCTTTACATGCAAATTCATACTGATTTATAGATTGTACGTATCGTGGTGTCATGTCGCACGAAAGCCACGACTAAGATCAATCATTTGGGAAAAGCCTGCTTTTTATTGTTACTTTGGCTTTGTCCAGAATTATACATTTATCATACAATCTGCAATATTCTTTAGCTCACGAAACAAAATATTTCAGTTTGTTGTCCAGGATTACAAAGTGCGTATATTATTTCAATTTAACATACACCTTCACAGTTTGTACATTTAACTCTGACGAGTGTGTAATGTATAAAGTATCATAAATGCATTAAATCCTACCCCTTGACACTTATTGAAATAAGTTGAAAATGTATCAAAAACTGACAAAGCGCTGTCTAATTTACTGTGCTTCGTTTGTGTTAATAGTTTACTGCGTTATATCTTTTTTCCATAGAGAAATCATTGACTTTTCAGAAAGTCAATCAAAGCCCAAGTCTCCTCCGGTTGTAGTCTACCTTAGAGGGGGCTTAGGAAATCAGTTGTTCCAATACGCATTGGCATACTCTTTGGCACGCAATAGGACTTCTGCCTTATATATTTGTGTTTTTCAATCAGACTATTTGTTAAGATATTTAAATTTATCTCCATTTTCATCCAAAATGAGATTGTATGCATTGGATCGACTTAGTATTCCCCAAGACAATTTAATAATAAGATACCGCAACCTAAGACATCCAGAATGCAGGCTTGATTACTATTTGGATAACAACAAAGTTGAGAATTTCGAGATTGACGAATCGGACGTCATGAATGGCAATCTACCTTTACATAAAGTCATTATTGCCAAGGGTTGGTTTGAATCCGAAATATTTTTTATGAACTACAAAGAAGACATCATTAGACTTTACAACATGGATATCGATACACGTTCAATTGACAAGGTGTTGGATGAAATCAAAAATACCGAAAGTGTTTCAGTTCATATTCGGAGAGGAGATTTTATAGAAGATTCCCGAACAATCTCCATATCGTACCAGAAGAAAGCTATGAAAGCCTTTCAAACAATGCTAAATAATACAGAAATCTGTTTCTACATCTTCACCGACGATGTCATTTACGCCAAGTCTCATTTTCTGACTAATGAATTTAAAAACTTAAAATTCATATCCGACCTACATGGCCAAGACAATTCCTTATTGGATTTTCTACTAATGCTCACGTGTAAGCACAACATCATAGTGAACAGCACTTTTAGCTGGTGGGCAGCTTATCTCAATAAAAATAAACATAAAATCGTCATAGCCCCGATGCCAAAGTATTCTTCGGCGTGGATTAGCAGTCGTTACAGCCACGACAAAGTCCAAAAAAAATTAATCTCGGAATTTGCTTATCCAAAAGACTGGATGACAATGACACCAGAATTCGAACTCAGTCGTTCAGTGTGAATTTGTATTGTACTATACTATAATATACTATTCTATTCTTTCTGATTAGGCGGACGAAATTACTTGTTGACTTTTGTATACTATTTACTAATTCATAATACCTAATTGCACATAATTCATATTCATATTACATATTATGTATGTTAGTACAAATAATTCCAATGTAGGAATAATAGAACACCTCAAAATGTCTTTCAAATATCAGTCAGATGAAAATACCAAAAACTTATAGTTATATTATCATTACTTCACTGCACTTAAGTTAAAGAGTGATTGATACCCAGTTGACATTTATAAAAGTATGTACAGGCACAATATTCCGACTCTCACGAGTTCGGTGAGTTAATAATTTATGCATGCTTATCTAGTCGATTTTCATAAATAAATAAGCATAATATTATAATCTATATCGCAAGTTTTAAGTTCATTTTATAGTAAGTTCCTGTTAAATACTAAGTTATATACCAAATGTATGGTTGGTTTCCCTGATAAGATTTAAACTGTCTACAGAGAAAAGACAGAGACAGAAGAACTCTGTTTTCAGTTCATTTCAATATATTATTTGCATGCGGCCTTGGCCTTAAAGATAAAAGAATTTTGTGACAAAGACTGTCGCTTCGTGGAAGACTAACTTTAGCTTTATAGTTTCCTCCACCGTGTAAAACGAAACTTAATATACAATTTCCAGTCTTTAAGGAATAGGAATCCGGTTTACATACGGGTAACCATGACCATAAACGTCACCTGTTTAATAAATAGCGGGTAACAGTTGTTAAAAAAATTTGAAAATTCGATTTTTTTCATGTGTGTTGTCCGCTATTTATTAAACAGGTGATGTATATGGTTATCCGTATGTAAACCGGAGTTCTATTCCTTAAAGACTGGGAACTGTATATTATGTCCCCCAAATTTCGGCTACATTTTACTTTGACTTCGGGTCTAGAAAAAAGGACTTTCACCTGCTGTTTTTCCGTGATCTGGATGAAACATTCGAAACGATAACCTGATGACATAATCCCATTACCCATGGGAACGAATATTGATGTCTAAAGGCAAAGGCACTATTTGTAGTATTGTCATGATTATTGTACAACTTATACTAATTTAGTATGCAATATAATGTAGTACCTACTGTGCAATTTTAGTTTCGTCTTGCTGTGCCTATATTTGATTATATTTTCAATTAATGATTTTCAATGACCTAAATCTAAGCACATGTCATAATAAGAATAAATTAATTGAGAGGAATAAACGAATTATCTGGTCATTAACAAGATTACTCATGCACTTTGTACATTATACTGATAATTCGATTCGACTCAAAATGTAATAGAATATCTTATTAATTGGTAAGTACTAAGTAGTTTCACAATTTGATGTGAGTTTAATTATAACGAAAGGCAATTAGTAATATTTGATCTCGTCATAGAGAAATAATTCTGTGAAGTGAGAGAACTCCAAGGGTAGCAAATGTGGATACTTTTTAGAAGCAATATGAAGCAAGATAATATAATATGAATATGAAATAATTCGATGGGCTAAATTATAGCAATAAATATAAAAATATTAATGAAATAGTTTCTAAATTCTTTGATCTTTATTATATTGTCTTTTCATTCGTTCGTTACACCTTTTGAAACACAATTTGTCACCCCCATCTTACTGTAAGTAAAAAAGATCAATATCACAGTCATAAGTCATAATAAGTATGGATTAGCGATTATTTGTTTATACAATACTGAAACGGATTTAAGTTCAGATGAAAACGCTTTACCTGATTTCAATATATCAGTTCACTTATTCTAGTTCGTCCATTTTTATCTTCAAAAAAGCAACCGCCTTCGCTAACTCTCGCAATGCCTTTGAGTATTCCATTTCTTCAGAAGAGGACACCCCTTGGGTAAGAGTAGTTCCAATTTTAATAAATTCGTTATTGAAGTGAGACATGAGAACAAAAATCTGTTCCTTCTTCTTCTCCGAAGAAATGGCCATAGTTGACAATCTGGTTATTAAGGCTATAGCGTCTGCCAGATAAAAAGTTGTCCTGTGAAATAATAGGAGCAGCTAGATTACACAAAAATAAAGTAATATCCTATTTTATAAAAAAACCACAAAAATATCCTATTTCATAAAAAAAGTTTAATTGCATATTTGCTTTCTTTGTAAAAAAATTCTTTAGATGTTATCTATTCTCTGGTTGGGCTAGAAATGAATTTTTTCATACCTCTGGTCTGGTAGTACGTAAAATTGATGTTATCGAAATTCAAATCCGTTTCTGTAGATTCAAATTAAAAACATTATAGTAGAACTAGAGATAAGCTGTCTACAACAAAACGTTTGTGTTAGGCTTTCACTATACGCATTTATCTTTTAGAGTAAAACGTAAAATATTATGCCAGTAGCATAGAGAAATTGGGAATATCCTTACCCGATGAAAAACTCCAAGAAAGTGCCATTCAAAACTCAACTATGAATAAATTATCGTAAACAGAAGTACAGCATGGCATTATTTCTTGCATTCGTTGATGTATATATACTCTATACGTTCTACTTCATACTCCATTATGCATTACGAGGGCAAGTATAGCATATTATGTCGGTATACCACCATTATAATATCTTGAATTATTGTGAATTGTATTAGTATATTAGAAGGTACCTCAGTTTAGGTACCATAGGTACGGTAAGTATAATCTAAATTCAAACCTATTCAAATAATAATATCTGAGGGATTATTTTGTGCATTGCAGTGTATTCGGTTGAAAAGGCTTCAATATTATATTTATTTTTAGAAACATTTTGTGAAGTCAGTTTATCCTTACATATATATTTCATGCATTGTCGACGAGCTTATAAAACGAGTACTATATATTGAGTCTAGAACATTAACCTATAGTCTATAGGCAGTCTCTGTCTGTGGTGGTCTAGAAAGTAGAAAGTTGAGAAAATGATAAGTTGGGAAAGGTTGGGTCCATGGCTGTATTGAGGGTGGGCGGGAATTGGGGGCAATTGACCCCCCCCCCCCCGAAATCCAAGAAAAGGGAAAATTTTTTCTTAAAACACAAAAAATTTCGCGCTTAGGGCGATTCAATGTGATTTTTAGGCTATTTTTGACTCAATTTAGACGAAATAAGCCAAAATTTTCCGGAAATTATGCCTAGCACATATAAGTGTGTGACGTCATTGCCCCCTCCGAAAACGACTTCTAAATACGGTACTGGTTGGGTTAGTAGTCAGTAATCTTTTTATTTTAAGGGCACATATATTATTTATTTGAGGCTCACAATATTGCTATGAGATGACAATTGCATGCACAGCACATCAAAACTTACAGTATTAATAATTATTATTATTACAATTACAGTTTTTAGTACTGAACTATTTAGCCCATAGATTCACATTCTTAATGCTTTGTACGTTGTAATACATGAATTTAAAAACTTCATATCCGACCTACATGGCCAAGACAATTCCTTATTGGATTTTCTACTAATGCTCACGTGTAAGCACAACATCATAGTGAACAGCACTTTTAGCTGGTGGGCAGATTATCTCAATAAAAATAAACATAAAATCGTCATAGCCCCGATGCCAAAATATTCTTCGGCATGGATTAGCAGTCGTTACAGCCACGACATAGTCCAAAAAAAATTAATCTCGGAATTTACTTATCCAAAAGGCTGGATGACAATGACACCAGAATTCGAACTCAGTATAGTTCAGTGTGAATTTGTATTGTACTACACTGAGTGGAGTTTCTTTCTGATTATATAGTCGGATGAATTTACTTGTTGACTTTTGCATGCGATTTACTAATTCATATTACCTAATTGCACATATAATTCAAATGCATATAACAAATAACGTATGTGAGTGCAAATAATTCCAATGTAGTCAGATGAAATTACCAAAAACGTTAGTTATATTATCATTATTTTACTGCACTTTAGTTAATGAGTGAATGATATCCAGCGGATATAAGGATATGTAGTTACATATTGACTCTCAAGAGTTCGGTGAGTTAATAATTTATGCATGCTTATCTACATTATCTAGTCGATTTTCATAAATAAGCATATTATAATCTATATATATCGCAAGTTTTGAGTTCATTTTATAGTAAGTTCCTGTTAAATATACTAAGTTATATACCAAACGCTTGGTTGGGTTCCCCGATAAGATTTAAACTGTCTAAGAGAAAAGACAGAAACCAAAGAATGTTTTCAGTTCATTTCAATATATTATTTGCAGGTAGCCTTAAAGATATGTTGATAAAAGATTTTTTGACAACTACTGTTTCGTTTTATAGCTTTATAGTTTCCTCCACCGTGTAAAACAAAACATAACATACAGTTTCCAGTCTTTAATGAATAAAATTCCGGGTGCATGCGGGTAACTATATACGCACCTGTTTCATAAAAAGCGGGTAACAGTTGTTAAAAAATTTGAAAATTCGGTTTTCTTCATGTGTGTTGCCCGCTATTTATTAAGCAGGTGACGTTTAGGGTTACCCGTATGTAAACCGGAGTTCTATTCCATAAAGACTGGACACTGTATGTTATGTCCCCCAAATTTTGGCTACATTTTACTTTGACTTTCGGGTCTAGAAAAAAGGACTTTCACCTGCTGTCGTTCCGTGATCTGGATGAAACATTCGAAACGATAACCTGATGGCATGATCCCATAACCCCTTAGGAACGAATATTGATGTCTAAAGGCAATATTTGTTGTATTGCCATATAAATATTGTACAACTTATCCTAAATTAGTATGTAATATAATGTAGTACCTACTGTGCAATTTTAGTTTGGTCTTGCTGTGCCTATATTTGATTGGGCATGTATTTTCAATTAATGGTTTTCAATGACCTAAATCTAAGCACATGTCATAATAAGAATAAATTAATTGAGAGGAATAAACGAATTGTCTGGTCATTAACAAGATTACTCATACACTTTGTACATTATACTGATAATTCGATTCGACTCAAAATGTAATAGAATATCTTATTAATTGGTAAGTACTAAGTAGTTTCACAATTTGATGTGAGTTTAATTATAACGAAAGGCAATTAGTAATATTTGATCTCGTCATAGAGAAATAATTCTGTGAAGTGAGAGAACTCTGAGGGTAGCAAATGTGGATACTTTTTAGAAGCAATATAAAGCAAGATAATATAATATGAATATGAAATAATTCGATGGGCTAAATTATAGCAATAAATATAAAAATATTAATGAAACGGTTTCTAAATTCTTTGATCTTTATTATTGTCTTTTCATTCGTTCGTCGTTACACCTTTTGAAACACAATTTGTCACCCCCATCCTACTGTAAGTAAAAAAGATCAATATCACAGTCATAATAAATATGGATTAGCGATTATTTGTGTATACAATATTGAAACAGATTTAAATTCAGATGGAAACGCTTTACCTGCTAAACTGTTCTGCCCCTGCAGTTCTCGGAGTTTTTTGTTAAGGACACTCATCGCCTTAATCAAGTCTACCGCTTCGACTTTCAGTTCCATTTCTTGAGGAGTAGAGACACCTCCATTCAAAATGTCACCAATTTCATTTATTCTTTTGAGACATGATGAAATACGGAGATAAACCTCCTCTTCCTCTATAATGGTAGAAACCGCCATTTCTGCCAAGCTTTTTAAAAAAGATTCGGCGTCCCTCAGTTCGATCCTGTGAAATAACAGAAGCAGATTACACAAAAATAATAATTTGTCCTTAAAAAGTCCTATTTTATTAAAAATCAAGATTAATTACATTTTGTTTTATTTTTGTCAAAAAATTACTATAGATGTGATCAATTCACTAGTTTGGTTAGCAATGAATTTTTTCATACCTTAGGTAGTACGTAAAATTGATCTTATCGAAATTCAAATCCGTTTCTGTAGATTCAAATTAAAAACATTATAGTAGAACTAGAGATAAGCTGTCTACGACAAAACGTTTGTGTTTTAGGCTTTCACTACATGCATTTATCTTTTAGAGTAAAATGTAAAATATTTTGTCATGTCAGTAGCATAGAAAAAATGGGAATATCCTTACCCGATGAAAAACTTCCAAGAAAATGCTATTCAAAACATAACTATGAATAAATTATCGTAAACAGAAGTACAGCATGACATTATTTTTCTTACATTCGTTGATGTATATGTACTCTATACGTTCTACTTCATACTCCATTACCAGGGCAAGTATACCATATTATGTCGGTATTCCAGCATTGTACGTTAAACTATTGTGAATTGTATTAGTATATTAGTAGGTACCTAAGTATAATCTACATTCAAACCTATTCAAATAATGATTCTACTATCGATGTGAGGGATTATTTAGTGTATTGCAGTGTATTCGGTTGAAAAGGCATCAATATTATATTTATTTTTAGAAACATTTTGTGAAGTCAGTTTATCCTTACATATATATTTCATGCATTGTCGACGAGCTTATAAAACGAGTATTATTCAGTTTAGAACATTAACCTATAGTCTGTAGGTAGTCTTTGTCTGTGTTTGTCTAGAAAGTAGAAAGTTGAGAAAATGATAAGTTGGAAAAGGTTAGGTCCAAGGCTGTATTGAAGGTGGGGAGCATTGGGGGAAAATACCCTCCCCCGAAATCCAATAAAAGGGTAAATTTCTTCTTAAAACACCAAAAATTTCGCGCTTAGCGCGATTTTATGTGATTTTTGACTCAATTTAGACGAAATAAGCCAAAATTTTCCACAAATTATGCCTAATACCAAAGAGGTTGTAAAGTAGAGCCAAAACCGTAATGCCTTTCAATGGTACAAAAATCAATCCCTATTGTCTTTGATTATGCATTAGTAGGTATCGTAAAAATTTCGCGCCGATTAACGGCGGAGCTATTCATCAATGTTATAAAAAAAATATTCTTCACTTTAACTCTATTCCCTTATATTATTAGAAACTCTTTGCCTAATACATATAAGTGTATGAAGTCATTGCCCCCTCCGAAAACGACTTCTAAATACGGCATTGGTTGGGTTAGTAGTCAGTAATCTTTTTATTTTAAGGGCACATATTATTTAGAGGCTCACAATATTGATGAGATGACAATTGCATGAACAGCACATCATAACTTACAGTATTAATAATTATACTATTACAATTACAGTATTTTAGTACTAAACTATTTAGCCCATAGATACACTTTCTTAATGCTATGTACATTGTAAACTGCATTGGCAAATAATTTATGGATTATGGACGCGGGATTTACACCAGCCCAGCCATATTTATCTCAAGAAGTATTATCTACTATTAGTATAGTATTTTTTTTATTAATGACTAGTAAGGTTACCCGTTCTCCCGTCGGGGAATATAAAAGGGTGCTTGAAATTACAAAAAAATTCAATTTTTTTAAAATTCGAAGGTTTTTAAATTTTTAGTTTGATAAATAACAAACCCTTAAGAAGGTTCGAATTTAACTACACCCGTTAATTAAAATTAACTCCATTTTAACATTTTTACTCCTTTTAATATTTTAATTTATACTCCCTTTTAACATTTTAATTTTTTCTCCCTTTTAGCCTTTTAATTTTTAACCCCTTTTTAACATTTTAATTTTTAACCCCTTTTTAACATTTTAATCTTTAACCCAGTTTTAACATTTTAATTTTTAACCCAGTTTTAACATTTTAATTTTTAACCCACTTCCCTGACAGATGGATTCCGGTTTCATGGCCACCAAGATCACCGGACCTAACACCATGTGATTTCAGTCTTTGAGGAATCGTCGAGGATAATGTTCATGCCGAAATGCCAGCAACATTATTGCAGCTACGCGAAAGCATCGTTACGGAAATGGGAAATAAATCAGAAAAATTTAAAAAAACAGGTCGGTCAGTGCTGGAACGATTACGATGGTGCCTGGAGACGGAGGGCCTTCAAACGCTGAAATCTGATTAAGAAACGTATGCTCTTTCACATGGTGTGCATATCATTGCAATACACTTAACCGATCGTCAGTTATTAAAGGTCAAAGTTAATGTATACATCATTCTGCGCCACCCTGTATAGTTTACTAATACCTAGTTGCGAAATTTTTTCCTGATTCAGAAAATATCTTATGTGCAGCATTTTCAAACCTATTCTCCAAAAATATTTTTTCAGAAAACGTTTGGTACCGAAATATTTTCAATCTTTGAAAATGTATCTACTGAAAAAAATAGTTGCCACGTAAACGAAGTCCAACCTGGGACAAGGACTTTATTTGGGTATTTTAAGAATCAATATTCTAATTTTCGTTGCTAATCAAAAAAAATTGAAATCGGCACTTTTACTTAGCTCCTCTTTAATTCCTTATTGGATTTTCTACTAATGCTCACGTGTAAGCAGTAAGCGCAACATCATAGTGAACAGCACTTTTAGCTGATGGACAGATTATCTCAATAAAAATAAACATAAAATCGTCATAGCCCCGATGCCAAAATATTCTTCGGCATGGATTAGCAGTCGTTACAGCCACGACATAGTCCAAAAAAAATTAATCTCGGAATTTGCTTATCCAAAAGGCTGGATGACAATGACACCAGAATTCGAACTCGGTAGTTCAGTGTGAATTTGCATTGTACTATACTGAGTGAAGTTTCTTTCGGATTATATAGTCGGATGAATTTACTTTTGCATACGATTTACTAATTGCACATATGCATATTACAAATCCAAAGCCGTGATATCTATTTATTTATTTCCCGAAAATATGTAGGTAAAAAGGTTCAAAAAAATGGCAAAATATGTACAGAAATATCCACAAAAAACAGCAAAATATGTAAAAAAGGTACCCAAATAAAGGAAAATATGTATGAAAAAACGGAAAATATGTACGAAAATATGTACAAAAAATCCAAAAACTCCCAGGGCTAAAAACACAAATTTTTTTGTAGAAATTACTAAAAATTGTTTATAAAGACAAAAATTTAGATTTAAAATACTAAATTTTTTTCAAAATTGTGTCGAATTTCATTTTAAGTTTCTACTTTGTGTTAAAATATTCACCTAATTTGTCAAAAAAACGCCAAAACGTTCTGTGACTGACAAAAAATATGGACAAAATGTCCTAATTCTCAAAATATGTATGAAAATATTTTTAGGTTCCAAACCCTAAAATATGTAAAATAAAGTGGGTGTCAAAATGCTTGAAAAGTTGCGAAACGTTGACATCCGAAGTCTCAGGATTGAATTACCAAAGATAAAAAACATGTTTTTACCTAAATATCACGGCTCTGCAAATAACGTATGTGAGTGCAAATAATTCCAATTTAGAAATAATGGAACACCTCAAAATGTCTTTCAAATATTAGTCAGATAAAATTACCAAAAACTTATAGTTATATCATCATTACTAATTACTACTTTCACTGCACTTTAGTTAATTCCTGTTGACATTTATAAGAGTATTAGCCGGGCGCAGGACCTAGGCCCTGTTAAAAACAAAGCTAGTGGGTATTCCGGGAGCAATATATTGTACGATGAGAAGAAAGTAGTTCAGATGCATAGCTTTTTCTAAATTGAACTTTTCATGGTTTCTCATTTAGTGGGTCGGCGTCGGAGGTAGAGATTTTACATTGATAGGTGTGGGGACTTTTGTTTTAGAAAACTGTCCGTATTTCCTGACAGGGAGGATATACTTGGCAAGTGTATTGTCTTCATAATTTCAACAATGTTAATGGCCAAATTTTAAAGTTTCCCGCACATGAAATAATAGGAACCTTAAGCGAACCGAAAGCTGGAAATATTAGCATACAGAACGCATGAACTGCTTTGTTATGAAATATACATGGACTTCTTGGGATTTACCACATTAACACATGATGATATAAACAAGCATCCCTACGGAATTTTTCACTGCGCAACCCGAACAATACGATTATATTATAGGGTTATGCATAGGTACTAGGTACACTATTCCGACTCTCTCGAGTTCGGTGAGTTAATAATTTATGCATGAGTATCTAGTCGATTTTCATAAATAAGCATATTATAATCTATGTCGCGAAGTTTGAGTTCATTTTATGGTAAATTCCTATTAAATACTAAGTTATATACTAAACGTATGGTTGGGTTCCCCATAAGATTTCTACGGAGAAAAGACAGCCAACAGAGACCAAAGAATGTTTTCAGTTCATTTCAATATATTATTTGCATGTAGCCTTAAAGATATGTTGATAAAAGAATTTTTTGACAACGACTGTCGTTTCGTTGAAGAATTAGCTTTATAGTCTTCTCTACAATTTCTCCAACGTGTAAAATGAATGCATGCTTAATAGTTTATAAGCATGTATATTTATTCCACATTCACGATACAAGATTAAACTTACGCATAATATGATAAACGTTGAAGGGACTAATTTCAGTGTTCGCATAAAAAGGAAGAAATCAATAGGGCAAGTTGTCAGTCTCTCTTTGTCTTTGAAGCCCTCAACTTATTTCAACGTAGTTACAACTACTTTACCACAAATCTCATTCGGATTCCAGTTCCGTCCCAACTACTCATCATCATGAATTCCAGAATCGTCTTCCTTCTCTTCGCCGTCCTTTTGGTCATCCTCAACTGCTGTTCTGCTGTTCCAATTCCAGACGCAGACCTTGGTAAGTTTGTCCAATCATTTTATGCGCAATTACAATAGCATTTCCCAATTCATGATTTAATTTTTTTATATAGCAATAAATTTTAAAGTTTTAAGTTTTTAAGTAATTAATCTAGTCTTTCACAACATATCGAGTTTAAAGTGCTAACATCAAGTGCTAAATTTAATTAATTGTGTATTTTTTAGATATTGCTCGTGAGAAGAGACAATACGGTTTTGGCTATCCTGGCGGTTATGGAGGTTTTGGCGGTGGTTTTGGCCCACAAAGTTCGGGCAGTTTTAACGGTGCTGGAATTGGCGTTGGAGGAAACAACTCTGGTGTAATTTCTGGAGGTCAAGGTGGATTTGGAATGGGGTAAGTTGAGCTAATTTTTGAGATTCCTAAAAACGTTTTGTGATATTATGAAGTTTTTTTATTTTAACTGTCCAAATTGTAATAATTTTGCTATTAATAATTGTATTTTCAAATCCATTTCATTTGAAAACATAAACTTCGTATGAAAAGTTATTATAATGTATTTAAATTGAATAATTGTACTCGTCTAACTTAAAAATCCATTATTCTGAAAAAAATGTTATTTCTTTATTTTCAGAAAGTAACTGAGGAAAGACGACTGAACTGACTACCAAATGACATTGCATTGCAGTTTGACGTTCACTTAAAGTATGGCAATTCACAGAAGCTGAAATCTACCTTAATGTTTCTACCAGAAACTATTTCGGCTACATTTTTTAATGTCGACAGACTTTTAAATTATTTCCATTTTTTTGCATTTGATATTTGAATTTTTATTTTTGTTGTTCTTGACTTACCAGGTCTGAAATAATAAATGCTTACCAATGTTTTTACTGCCATAATTCTTTGATTACGCTCAACTTTCTTGTCATTTAATCATAATACTTCGTTCATATCTGTACTTTCCATAGCAACACACATACTAAAAATCTGGAGGCATTTTAGCATAACTGTTAAAAATTTTGAAGCATAGCATAAATAGCTTTATCTTAACATAGGCCAAGTTGACTATATTTTTTTCTAGCTTGCTACTTGTCGGGCATAAAAAGTTAGGCACAATTATTTTCCTTTGTGATTTTAATCAATTCTTTTTTGATTGGTTACTACCTTAACTTTATCAATATACGGGATATTATAAGTTATAATAGAAGTACTGTCACAAAAGAACATAAATAAATTTGCATTTAGGTGTTTTCCTGCATTTACAAATGGTATCTCTTCACTGTCATATTGCCAGACTGGGTAGGCTTGGTTATATTATTTGGTAGTTGTTGTTCATGGGCAGTAATTTAATAATTGCAAAGTCTAATAATAGTTGTATCAAAATATGCAGTAGATTTGTCGATAATACATTTTCTGTTAGTTATGCCGCATTTTGTCACGAAGTTGTATTTTTCGTTTAGAATCTCCATGCCGTCAAAATCCGTTTGCATAAACCGTTTTATAATCAGACTGCTTTTCACGATTTAGTACAATAGTCCTACAGTAGTTGGTAGAATTATTCTTACTGCTATAATGTTACTTCTAGTGTTTGAGGTGAGTAGACTTTTTCATTGTACTGAAAAAGCCTGTACAGAGAAAATGCAAAGACGAAGGCCAAGAAACTCTGTTCGGTCAAGCACTGCCATGTCTGTCTTCATTTCAATGTCCTATTTGCATGGAGTCTTAAAGATACATGATAATTAAGGAATTTTTGGATGACGAAAGTCGTTTCGTGGAAGACTAACCTTAGCTCAATAATTTACCCTACAATATATATAGCGTACAGCTAGTGACAATATAAGAATCTATAGTTATACTTACGCATGAATGTTAAACAGTTATTAGGGTTTCCATGTCTTAAAAACGCTGGAGAAAATTTGATGGCTAAATAAGAATAGAAGACAGAATTAGTTATACATATAATAATATCATTCCTTTACAGTAGGTTGGTTGGTGTATGTATAGATTTTGTATCCAGGACAGTGACATTTATAGGAATGTAATATCTCGACTGTCCCGAGTTCAGTGAGTTAATAATTTATGCATGCTCATCTAGACAATCTTCCATTAATAAGCATAATTGAGTTTATACTGTATTCATGGTTAAAAACCTCATTGGTTGGATTAGCCGTAAGAATTTTATAAAATGTCAAACCTTACCGTATAGAAAAAATGCAAGGACAGAGACCAATAAACTCTACTAGGTCAAGCACTGCCATTTCTGTCTTCATTTCAATATCTTATTTTCTATTTGCATGGAGCCTTAAAGATTCATGATAATGAAGGAATTTTTGACTGACGAAATTCGTTTCGTGGAAGACTAACCTTAGCTTAATAGTTTCCCCTCCTGTTATATCTCCTATGTAAAAGTATTACGTACACTATAAAAAATTGTAATTCCATTTACGCATGAAAAAAGTTGCAGGGACTAATTTCAGTGGCCGTATAAAAAGGGAGAAATCAGTAAAGCAAGTTGTCAGTCTCTCTTTGTCTTTGAAGCCCTCAACTTATCACTAAACATCTACTTACCCGTCACCAGATTCATTCGGATTCCAGTTCCGTCCCAACTACTCATCATCATGAATTCCAGAATCGTCTTCCTTTTCGTCGCCGTCCTCTTCGTCGTCCTTACTATCTGTTCAGCAGTTCCTGCTGACGGTAAGTTTTCTTATTAACATTTAAAATATTTTCACATTCCTAAATAACCCGAATTATTTTTCTGATTCATAATTCAATTTTTAGCTTCTCAATTAATTTAATTTGTGCTTAGTAGTCGATAAAATTCTGTACTAAATGTTATTTGCTTGAAATTAAAATTTTGGATTTAATTGTATCTTTTTTAGAAGTTGCTCGTGAAAAACGACAATACGGGTTTGGATATCCTGGCGGTTATGGTGGCAACCCACAAAGTTTCGGCAGCTTTAATGGTGCTGGAATTGGCGTTGGAGGAAACAACGCTGGTGTAATTACTGGAGGACAAGGTGGAATGGGAATGGGGTGAGTTGAGCTAATTTTAAATTTTTTAGATTTCTAAAATGTTTAATCATAGTCATATTATGCAGTTTATTATTTTAACTGTCCAAATTATAGCTATTTTGATATTTTTTACTACATATTACATTTTGAAATTCAATTCATTTGAAAGTATATGCTTTGTAATTTTGAAAAGTTATTATTATGCATTCAACATTTGTACTTGTCTAACTTAAAAATGTATTATTCTGAGACAATATATTTTCTTTATTTTCAGGAAGTAACCGAGGAAAGATGATGACCTGACTACCAAATGACATTACATTGCAGTTTAACGTTCACTTAAAGTATGGCAATTCAGAAGCCGAAACCTACATTAATGTTTTCTATCAGAAACTATTTCGGCTATATTTTTTAATGTCGACAGACTTTTAATTATTTTCAATGTTTGAATTTGATACTTGATTTTTTATTTTTGTTGTTCTTGACTTACCAGGTCTGAAATAATAAATGCTTACCCATGTTTTTACTGCCATAATTCATTGAATACACAACTTTCTTGTTATTTAAGCATAATACTTCGTTCATATCTGTACTTTCGTACAAATCTAGAGTCATTTCAAGTTTATCATGCTTTCATAAAATGTCATTTTAGAAGCTTAGGTTGCTTTAATTTAAAACATAGGCTAAGTTGACTATATTTTATTCTAATTTCTTAATTGTCGGACATAAAAAGTTAAGCACAATTATTTTCCATTGTGATTTTAATCAATTCTTTTTTGTTTGGTTACTACCTTAAATTAGGGAAGAATTTGCAGGATACTGTAATGAAAGTAGTCTCATAAACTGCCATTAATTAGCATTTACGTGTTTTCTTTAAATATCTTAGTTTTCAGATTACCAGCTATTTGTTCAAGGGCAATAATATACTAATTGCAGTCTATAGTTATATAGTTCTACATGCAATATATTTGAGCGTAATATACACTTTCTTTTATAGTAGTTAAGCCGCCTTTTGTCTGAAATCCGAATTTAAAGTTTTCAAATTAGTTATATTTGTATAACACTCAGCACAGAGATACACGTAAGCCAAAACACTGGTAAATTATAGTTCGTCTAAAAAAATCTGATAAGAGTTTTTAATTAACATAAAATGGCCTTTATTGTTCATCAATGTCTATTATTTCATTGTTAAAGTAGGAAAAGAAGATAAATGCTACATAAACACACTTAATTCACTAGTTTCGGTTTTAAGACTTCAGTAGGACACTTGTATGCGCTGCTCCCGTCGTTCTTTAATCCATCGTTGAAGAAGCGTTGGTCCATCAGGTTGTTGGATACGAAAATTAGCAGGTGGAGACCCTTCCTCCAATCGGACGTAGTAGTGACAGTGGAAGTACTCAATGATTCCTATCTTCTTCCTAGCGTGACGACGTATTCCCTTAATCACAAGTCCTTTTCCAACAAATGATTCAGCTAAAAATAGAAAAACATTATTTTATGGTATTGGACATGTGACAGAATTTAATATAAAATTTTTCAGTGAGTCGGATATTTAAGATCCTGCTATTTGTTTAATTTAAAAATAAAATGTAAATTAAAAAGTTAATATTAGTGCAACGGGAATGGCTTTTATAGATAATTACGATTTTTTTTATTCTAGGATAATATGAAAGTTGGAAATGAAATTTGGGCAATCGACTGGGACTGGGATAAAGATTTGTCATACTTACCAACCCAAAGGTTACTACGGAATTCAACATTTTCCTTCTGCACAGCTATCTCTTGAGCTTCGAGAATAGTATTTTTGACATACGCAGCTCCCTTTCTCTTGATAAAATCCAATTGACGTAGGGCTTCATCAACAGACATCCCTCTGACAAACCCAGCGATGTACCACATTTTCCAGGGACTGTACTTAATATTTGGCTTAACATGGCAATAGTACTGCAAAATATTTATAGTAATTAGATCAAACATAGTAAATTAAGCTCAATAGGCATCTTTCTTTATTCCCGCACTCTACCCTAACTCCTCTGAAGTTGAAGAATAATTTAAACTTTTGTGGTGGGAACAGTCAGTCTCTGGGAAGTCAATCAATTTGAATCTATCAATCACATACATCCGAGACTCTGCTCCCACCAAAAATTTAAATTATTCATCTAGTTCAGAGGAATTGGGCCAGGATCGGGAATAAAAAAGGGGCTTATTACAATTACGTTTAACAGAAAATGATACTTCGTTCCATAATCTTGTTACAAACTTCGTCGTACTCATTGGTCTTTGTGTATTCGGAACGGTGTGATAAGAAATCACCAAATGGAAAGCACGTAAAATTTTGGAAGGAAATTTTTGACCATTATCGGCAAAAGTTTTAGTTTCTTATTTCTTAGTTTTAGTTATGAATTTTGTTATAACTTTTGGGTGTGGGCAACATGTGTATTTATTTACAAAATCATTAAATTATATTGTAATTTTGAAAATCTGATAACAAAGTGATAAAGGAATACTACCAGCATCTCATAACAAAATAATCTATTAGTTTTATTTTGACGTTCAATTAAGTTGGGAATTGCGAGGAAATATTGCATATTTGGTTTCTCCATGCCCTCAAAATTTATTTGCAAAAATCGTTTTTAAACCAGACTGCTGTTCACGATTTGTGCTGGGTACAAAATAGTCCAACAGTAGTTGGCAGTTGGTAGAAAATTTCTTACCGCTGGTCGGGGTCTTTCTTCTTGTGTTCGAGGTGGGTAGACTTTTTCATTGTACACAGGCCATACTTTGGGTTCGGGAGGATCTATTTTATTCTTCTTGCACTGAACACAAGAAAGTGAAATGCAACGCGAAGTACTGGAAAAGACGTCTTTAGATCTGAATGAATACAAATTTACAAAAACTCTTGGGTTTAACATGTTTGTAATATAATTGACACTAATTTCAGTCTAAAGATGAAAAAAATTAGGTTTCTAATCTACGACAGTCAATGCACAGTAGAATCAACAAACTGTAATTTTGAATTTAATTATCGCGTAAAAATATAATTCATGGCCCTTGTTGACTAACTGAATGGAACATAGCTATCCAGAAAGTACCGACAAATAAATAGATAAAATTTGTCTGTTTTGAACTGGCCCCCCGAAAATAAGAACGGTTCAGAATTTAGTAGTACACAATAATCAATTGCTGTAGGAACTAGGAAGGAGTTTAGTGTTTAATTTTGTGCAGGCAGACAGGTAACAGTTGTTCTATTTTGTGCTATCTACATAGATTGAACACGTTTATGACGTGAGCGTTATAATAATAATATCATGTAATAGGAATCTGATTTCAAATTAACCTAAAAGCCTAAATTAACTTTAAGACCTTTAAACTTACTAGACAATGTAATTAAAATAAGTAAACTTTGTTGCTTAAAGTCTTAGAGACGCATATCCTCCATACGGAAGCCTTTATTGAAATTCCGGGTCAGACTCATGCATTTACTTCTTTTATTTTGTAGTCGTGTTAGTACGCAGACGCAAGGAATTCATGAATATTTATGCTGTTGAAAATCACCTGTCTGTCAATGAGTTTTGGGACAATGTGCAATCGCTAGAAAGCATTTTTCAAAATTTTTCTAGAACATTTTGCAAGGTTTGCTGCTAGTATTTAATAATAATGCTTTAATAGGTTTTCCTACCGTAAACATGGCAAAGGGATTTTTGAGCTTTTAAGAAGCTTATTTTTAGGAATGAATATGTGTTAGGTTCAAATGTCCAAAATGAAGAATAGAATACATAATTTTTAAAGCATTATGATTTGTTAGCGTGATTATGACCAACTAAATAACATTGATAGCCAAAGTTTCGAATCTGAATCCATACAATAGATATCTTCGTCATTCGTCAAGAATCCAAAGCGTAAGGTATTTTCCAAGCTTCAAAGCCCTCAAAGTTTCTAAATACCACACAGTATCATTTATGTAATAAAGCTGAATGTACCTATGTCGCATAATATGTCTCTATCTATCTATGCCATGGTAAATGCGCCTTTTTGGTGCAATGCACATGCGCGCACACAATGCACAAATATTTCATAAATAAGGAAATCCATATGAGTTAACATTAGCTTATTTTGAAAATTAAACATTGTTAATATGTCTAATCATTTTGAAAAATTATATTGAAACATCATACCCATAGGATAATCGTAAAGCGGACTTGCGCAATGAAAAATTTCCGTGATAATGTTTAAATGTAAAAGATGAACTTCGTGTAACTACGCAGGCGCCAGAGTAATTACTATATTTCGAAATTAAACCAAATGCTGCGAGGGTGATAGAAGGACCTTAAACAACAACTTTAGATAAGATTTCACTTTTTGGTAAAATGATTGAATTTGGTGTTATTATGAGTGGGCGGTGTTGATAATTAGGACGGGTTTATTTCTAGTAATTGGTATAAAATCGATAAAACTTAATGACGTCCTCAACTTTCCATGAGTTGACTTTAAAACGTCCATTTATAACCGTTATTTTTCAAGACGTCTCCAACTTTCTCCTAGTTTAAAATTCTTTTAGTACCTTTCTTTCATTTAAAAAGCAAGAAGTTAATAAAAGTTATTCAAAAAATAATAGTAATGCATAATAAATTCTCTTAGGAAAAGTACTTGGTGGGTCTACTTCATGAGAGCAATGCGAATTGTGGAGTATTGCTAACGGCCATCAGTCTGTCTTTTCGTTGGTCGTTGTTATAATATATATCATAATCACGGCCTCAGTTGAAGACGGAGCCCACCTCTGGTATATCGTTGTTGGTTTTGTTATTGCATTATTGTGATTGTGTAGTCGTAGTCCATCCATACATACAATACACAATATTAGTACTCTTCATCTTCCTTCCTGCTGACTGTGGTGATGGTGACTAGTTTTCTCTGGCTGGTTGGTTGACAGGGCATAAAAAAAATTGCGGAGAGCACTAAGCACACCGATAGTGAAGGTGAGGTGGCAACTGACAATTCAACCTTTGACTCTCCAGAATTTTCTGTTGGTAATTGCTAATTTAAATAGAACCAACACTATTCCAGAGTTCATTTTATGGTGAGTTGAATTTTTTGGTTGTTGTAAGTGAACATTTATTATTTTTTAATATTTAAGATTAGGACAAAGAAAAATTTATCTTTTATAAAATATCATCACATATTTTAGAAATTAGGAATTAGTCAACCATCATTAGTAGAAGGTAGAACTGTTTTAGACAATTTTCTAAATGGTTTTTGGAAATCGGTGAAGATTTCAATAGTACACAAGCCATTGACAATTTTCCAAGGAACGTTATGTAACACGTAAAACATTTTAGCACTCTCAATCAACTCTGACCCCCTTATCACTTTTCCAGGACACAGGAGTTAGGTGAAAGGTGATGGAATGTTAAGACTTGGCAGCGATGAATTTATTTTTAAGACAGGTAGTTGTAGTCATCAAGTGGCAAGAAATCATGGCTAACTGAGGAGCTTTGAGTATTTTTTGCAAGCTGCGTACGTTTGCAAAACCTTATTTTATATAGCGATCTTTAATCATTAATATAATGATGTTTCCCTACAATGTCAAATGTCAATCGTATTTATGGACAATCGCTAAAAAATTTTATTAATTTAATATGATTAGACATTGGAAGAACGTACTTAATGGTTTGTAGTGCATTTGTGAAGCGTACGAGCATTTACAAGCCATCTGCTTAAACTTTTTCTCAAAAGCTGATTTGTAAAAGCAATTTTCATTTTTACTAGTGAACTGTAATAAACCACAGTCAGTTAGTCACCTGATTTGTAAAATTGCATCGACCATATTTTTTGAAGACAATTTGTACACGCATGCTTATTTTTGCCATATAGTTTGTTAGTTTTGCCCAGCACAGCTAAGCGTGAAAGAATATTGAAACTGACTAACTGACACACATGCATAGCAAAATTTGCGTGTTAAACCAAATAGCAGACTCTAACTATTTAATAGCAGACGCTAACTCTTTAATAAAGGTATCGAACCTGATGGACATCTATTTAGTTGTATTGTCTTCTATTGGTAGCAATTTACTTATAAGCAGCAGGTTGCATATTTATGTTGTACTTCTTATTATGCTTGTTTTAACAATTTTCTGTTTTCCTATTGCAGATATTCTATTGAACTATCCGTAACTTTGCTGAATATTCGTTTTAATATAATATAGATAGAAATATTTCAATATTTCCAAACTTTGAACTTCATGATTGTTTATTAATTGCTTAACTACTGAGTATTAATAAAATATAATCATAAAGATTAATAACCAACATACTTTACTGGCGACCAAAAGTAAAGATATGAATTTTGAATTTACAAAATTATTATTAATTTTTTTCAGATATCTTCCTGAGGCAAAGATAACGATGATCTGCTCTGCGTAACGTACCAAGTCTTATTAGCATATTAATTTGGGACCCATTATTACATTGTTCATACCTTGTACAACGACAAGTGTTGTACGCATTAATTGAAGTTCTAATCGCATCTAAGTTAATCGTTAAATTTTCAATCTGAATATAACGGAGCAAGCAATACAAAATGATAAAGTTATTCTCGTTGAAGCAACAAAAAAAGGACGGGGAGTCCGTACCAACATCATCAACGTCATCGCAAAAGAAATCTTCTCCAGCTCAGTTGCGTGTTATGAAAGGTTAATTAGCAAAAAAAATATTTCTTAGATAAACATAATTTTTTGAGTTTTTGTTTTTTTTCTAACTTGAAATGTTTTTGTATTGCTTAGATTTAAACGAGTTGAATCTCCCCAAGACGTGCATCACTGATTTTCCAGATCCTGATGATTTACTTAATTTTAAGTTGGTCATCAGTCCGGATGAAGGATTTTATAAAGGAGGGCGGTTTGTATTTAATTTTAAAGTTGGTGCAAATTATCCTCATGAACCACCAAAAGTGAAATGTGAAACTCAAGTTTATCATCCAAATATCGACTTAGAGGGAAATGTATGTCTAAATATTTTGCGTGAAGACTGGAAACCCGTCCTTACCATCAACTCAATTGTGTACGGATTACAATATCTATTTCTGGTAAAGTTATACTTTTGATAAAGTTACACTACACTTTAATTCCGACTCCGTCCGACTGTTCTAATTCTTTCGGTTTTTCTAGAATTTTACCCTCTATATACAGAGTAGCAATTTATTATATCAGGAAAAGAATATTTTCACAAAAATTAGTTAGGGACACAAAAAATATGAGAAAGTAAAAATTATTAATAGAACAAAATGTCCTCAATGCTTGTTCTAGAATAATAATTTATTAGGTGAAAGACAAATGGTTTAATAATAAGCGATTGACTACTTCCATTGATGTTTCCATTGAAATAGAAATTACATGCTTTAAGAACATTTTGCATTAAACAATCTAGAAAAGCTGTCAGCATCAATCAACATATAATAATGTCTGTTTAAAACAGAATTTTTTTAAATTGCTAAATTATAGAAGTACTTAGACTTATTATTAAGACCCAGGAAAAAATTCTTTGACAATTACTATTGCCACGCAATTCACATTTACTAGTAGTGGAATAATGCACTAATATAACTTATCATATTTTAGTTTAGTACTAGGTAGTCGAAATCATTATACATAGAAACACGGCAATGCAAAATGAAATTCAAAATTTCAAAAGGATCCCATTACCAGGAACAAGAGTTCTGCCTTATCTCTCTTATTATCCCCATCGCGATGCATCGCTTACTACTTAGCTTTTCTAATCTAAGGAATTAGAAAAGTAAACCACAAATATACTAATTCATGCTTTAACTTTGATTTTTGAAAGTTCTATTATTCCAACATTTTCTAAAATACTAGAAAATATTTTTCAAAATGTTTGTTTATGTATACTCGTATTTATCTACTACTACTTTCGTACACCTGTGATACTCAAGGAAACAAGCACATTATTCCTTTTATTTGGATGTATTATACAGGCTTTCATTAAAATTATATCTTTTACAACACTACGCTACGAAAAGTACGAATTGAAATAAATTGTACTAACAGCTGACCCTTTTTTGGGGCAAAAATTGTTTACCTAACATTACAAATTGGTAGAAATCCAATGAAAAATTGGTGCAATCTGCTCAAAGTGCTCTTGAGGATTAATGTTCTTATAAAGTTAGCTAAAATAATTAAATCCCTCTTACAATAGTACATTGTGCTTTTAATTGCGATGAACAAATAATTCTGTTTAAGTTTACAATGGAATTAAAATAAATAACATAATATTCGTAAACAATAATGGCAATAGTCTGCATTCTTCGGACTAGTCATAATAAAGATTACTACATTTAATTTATTGTCAGCACTGCAATTTCAATTAGGTGGGATACGGTACTAGAATAATATTAACTAGAAAACCTTATAGAACCAGTTGCCCTCAATAGTAAAGTCAATAAATTTAACGCACTTGCACATTTTGCCGTGATTTCCATAAATAATAGTTGTATAGGAGAAATAATTCTATTGCCTAATATATGCCTATATAGTTCCAAAATTGGAAATTATATCAGAATTTAAAACGGATGATTGCAGTGGTTGCATTTGGTAAAGTTATAGTCTAGTTAGTGTATATTATAAGTAAATGATATGTAATGTGTATCTTTTCCATAATATTTTTAAGTACCTATGTGTCCTTAAATTAGTTTTGAAATGCTGAGTTGGTAAATTATATTTTCCGTGTTCATAATATTATCTAACTTTATTTAAGTGTGGAGAAATTATTAATCATCAAATAAATTTTTAAAGGAACCCAACCCTGAAGATCCATTGAACAAGGAGGCAGCGGACGTACTCCAATCAAACAGACGCTTGTTCGAAACGAACGTAACCAAAGCGATGCGAGGCGGCTATGTTGGTTCAGTTTATTTTGAGCGTTGCTTAAAATAATGATGATTCGTATTCATAAGTTTAGTGCACCTTCTGTTAATTGGAATAGTACGTGTTAACAGTTCTATTTTCCAAAGTTATACACAAAAATTGTTTATTAAAATACACCTATCTAATTATAGGTAAGCCTAGATAATTTATTACATATTCTACTTGCAAAGCATAAGACCACCTGTTATGAATCTATAATTGATATTGATATAATATACAATCGTTTTGGCTTTCTAATAATTAGAACAGTAATGATTCGCTTCTATACATAAATATCTAAATCTTATTGTAAAAAACCTACAAAATTCTGTAAATAACTAAAAATTGCAACATTTTTATTCAACTTACAGATAGATATCTTTATGATCCGTTTATTCGATCTATAGAACATCAGAAGTTGCAAAATATAAGCATGTTTATCATCGATGCAGTTTTTATGTATAGTCACGATCAAGATAGATTATAAGCATAACAAGTAGAACTAGTGGTAATTACAATCGATAAAATCCATTTACTACTCTACGGTAAATATAATAAATTCGAACAAACCAAAAAGCCTGTAAACCTCTCCTCCTCTAAATGATGGAGTGCAGTATTTTCCAATTTGGCCGATAGCCCGGGTTTTGTAACTTCAATTTCTGGAATGTCTTTTGAAAGTTAAAATATCATTTCAAATGATTTCCTGGCCACCAATACTAACTTGTATCGTAGACCTTCAGTAATTAAATTTTTCCATTCAATGATTTCGATTCAATTGTTTACTCATTAAATACTCACGCTTCCTATCTTCAAAAAAATTGAAAAATCTAAAATTATTTGCTTCTTTACTAAATAAATTAATATTTTATTACCCAAGTGAATTTGCATCATGCATCAAATATTGAACAAGAGCAATGTAAATTCTGTGTATAATTATTTGACGATCATTTATAATTTGATGTAACGCTTTATAAGGTGCAATAGCGTAGAAAATGTTTTGAAAAAATGGACATTTAAATAATTGTTGAAGGTAATAGCGACAGATATTAAGGGAAAAGAACTGCACATCCTATTGTTTATTTACGAAAATGATTATATTGGTATTAAGTGACCGAAATTACATCATGTTTAATGTAATTTGTAACAATTATATCGAAAATAGTGTGAACGTGGTAAGGGTGTGTAAATTAGTGCATTCTTGTCTAAATACACTAGAACTAGAGCTATCGAATACGCGCAATAGATCTAGAATGATTGCATTGTAATTGCAAAAAAGTAATTGATGCCTATAAATGTGAGTTAAGACTTGTTAATATGATTTGGTATATAAGTTAAATGAAATTAACCCAAACCTTGTTTCTTATATTTAACGTAATAAATTTAATTTTGTGATTTTAAGATTATAAATGAGATACTGTGGAATATTTCTTAATTATCTAATTGAAATGGTAGGGAATTTATGAAATCTTTAAACTGCAAACATTAAGAGTGAAAATTAAAGAATAGGTAAGGGTTATTTCGCCTATAATCTAAATAGTGTAGTTGTATAAGTGCCTACTTACAGTTAGGTTGGCTGCAGTCCATTGTCCATTTCTTTGTTGTGATTATTTGTGCTTAATAAATAGTGGCCTATTAAAACAAGTAAAATAGCGAAATTTTTAGCAATTGCTATTTCTACCTTTTCTAACAGTATTTGGGGTAGTATTAACTTTCACTACAGTACGTATTTAGGGCAGTAATCTTTTTGGTTTACGCTGAACAGTATTTATCTTTTAAAACAATTTTCGTTCAGATAATCTCATTTACTTTGGACTATATTGTGCTCCTTTCAATCAATTAAAAAATGAAATCTAAGATACTTTTTGCCATTGCATGGCATTAAAATGAATTACTTATTAGCACTGAAATGTCCATCTTATGAAAAAATGTGCTTTAGTTTAACTTTATTTAATTTGACAATTTTTTTACTGTAATTAATAAAAATCTCGGTGATTCTAATTTTGTAATTTGATCTTAACCTTTGGACATAAATTACAAAGCTACTACCTACCTAAATAGCATCCGTCTCGGGGAATAATTTATAAAATTACTACTTGCACAATGACAAATCCACAAATTTAATGATCCTTTGGGCAATGATTATCTCCTATCGAAATAAAAAATGAAACTGCTTAAGGTGAATTCTGAATTAAGTACTCATTTAGTACAAGGTGTTTTAAAGCTACTATCTACACTATAGTGTCAACTTTCAAAAACAAAATATAGGAATATTTTTGGAATTTTCATATTGCATTAAACGAGCATAGTTTATATCTCAGCTTATTTATTAAGGGAGAGCATAGACCCCGTTCGTCTATATAAAGTTTAAATGCATCGCCTTAATACTGAATTATCGTTTCAATAGCTGTAGATTATTGCTAATTGTTCTGCAAAGGTCGAGCATTAACTCTTGGTTGATAATATAATTGTGGAAAGGATATTTTTGGTTAGTGACCTGTGGAATATGTCTGCATTAAAGCCAATTGAAACATTGATATTACTGTAATTACGTCTTGAATCACTTGTGTCTTCAGTCACTGCTCCCAGGCAAATGAGATCTTTTTATTAGCTCCAATCCAGTCAGCAGGATACTCGAATTAAAACCTACACATTCTCAACATGCTATGTATTTAATCTAATTGACTCCCATTATGACTACCTTACTCCGGGTTACACAACCTCAAAAATGTGGGTGGAATTGCCGATTTACCACATCGGGTTTAAATGATCTTATATTATTACATACTTCACAGTAAGTATTACTTTTGTTGCCATGCCTATTTTATTATTATTGTAAGCTAAAAATTAATTTGATTTTAGCTTACAATAAGGATGCCGGTGTATATGTACATATTGAAATTATTTGCATTAATAGGATACACAGGGCTATAATTCGATTTAATCGGTGGGTGTTGGTGACTGGTGACGTGGCATCATTTACTCAATTGCTACTTTAAAAAAATTATCTGCATCAGTGGTTAGATGTAATGAACCTAACTAAAAGGATTCCTAAATAAATTTTAAATTCTTGATTTGCAAATGTTTCCAGTATAAAATATTTTGTCGAGAATGTTTTGATCTCTAGTCGTTGCTTTAGAATACTTATTGGGAGTTTCATTCCACCTAAAATCACGGACAAACATAAAATAGATGTTTAACGATCATAATATTATGTCGACTTAGTTCAGAGTTTTTTCCAGTTAATCCTACAGCAACGATCTGTAATCCTGTACAATACTGTACTTAAATAGCAAACTTAGGTTGAATGAATCATCATATTTTATTTACATTTTTATACCATTGGTCTGGTTTATTGTGGAATAAATCAATTGTCAACTTGCTTGCATATTATAATAATATATAGCTAAGTAACTAGTATTGTAAGGGCACAGAACAGTATTTGATGATGTGGTAAATTAATAGGCAATTGTGCATAAAGTATCAGTTTACTGTCGCCAAACTAAATGAAGTCATTCATGAATGTATTATATTCATCTATTATTCAGGAAATGTCCCCCTCAATAATTTTTAAAAGCCTAAAACGATGCCTAAAAGAATTATTTTTTGGACGATGTTATTATTCAGAAAATTAACAAATCAGTTTTTCACTTGGAATTGTGCACGAAGAACTTCATATGACCTTAATAACTATTATTTTGTGATATGACGATGGATGGGCATAAAATAATCGATGCATGATTGTATGAGAACCAAAACGTCTGCGTGTGAGATAAATTAATCAATGCATGATGAAAGCCAAAACTATGCCTGTATGTTCAGCTTATATTACATAGTATTAAGTATGTATGTATAACATCTAAGTAAATTAACCAAGTATGAGTAGATATTGACTTAGTTGCATAGCTTAGTATAATTCTTCGTGACTATAGAAGTCTTACTTTAGAAGTAGCATGAATAAATGAACGGCCAGAACCATAATTTATGCGTGTTCCATGACTAGTGAAATGATTAGTGTTTTTGTTAAATTATAATTTGATGCATTTTTGTAAGATTAGTGACGACATAATGCTGTTCGTAACGATGGGACGTGGAGACGCAATAAAGACCAATTAGCTGAAGAGAGTATATTAATTTGAATCATACGACCGCTTATATTTGCTCATATTACTCACAAAATGCATTTATAACAGGCATACTAGTATGTTTAATGTATATATATGTACGCTAATTAAATGTCCAGTACAGCGAACGCGTCTACCAAGGTCTAACAATAAGAAAAATGTATTTAGACATCCACAGCTAAATCAATCAACTCTCACAAAGAAATGCACATTATTACAGTTTAACTGAAAAGTTCACATTTAGGGATTTCAGGGATGTTTGTCTCAGCCTTATTTCATTGCACTTGCACTTTTGCTTCACCTCATGCACTTGAAACAGCAGAGATATACATACACATACAATACGATAGAATCAATATATATTATTTTAATTAATGTGAGTATGAGTGGTGGCTCAGGTTGAAGACTGGCGAATTGCTGTCTCGTCACCTGTTTACTTGTAGTAGTAAAGGAGTTGACAAGAACGACGTCGACGCGATGAAGACAATTTTTAAAATCCAATATGCATAGCTCACTAACGCAACAACGATGCGATCAGTCATCCCAAAACTCCATCAATGTAAATTCCACGTGTGTGTAGGTATGTAAAGTAAACATAGTGAGTACGGCTCGTAGTATGTATCTGTATCTGTATGTGCACGGTCTGTGCAATGTAGAGTAGATGTATAAAGTAGATCACGGCGTTCTTGATCTTCCGTGTTCATTCGGCAGAAGCCTAGATAGTAGGAAACATCTGGTTCTATTATGTTCTTTGTGGGTAATTGAGTTGTTCGGGCCAGAGAAGTATCTTGCTCACCCGGCACACGTTGTAGGTCGGTACTCCGCTAATTACGTAATGCGCAGATAATAAGTAGGTGCTTCATTGTGTGTGTGGGTGATGATCAAAGTATAGATAAATACTGTGGCAAGATCCGTATTTGATGACATCAGTACGATGTGGATTTAGTTTCGGCTCGTGTGCCCCTCCGGCGATTCCCCAGACAGAGTCAGACTGATTAAACAGGTCCTACTTCACTACATTTTTACTGATTCAATAGGTTACTAGACTTTTAGCAACCATTCTTTCTCATCTCTCCTCAGTCTTCATTATATTCAAGTATAGGTTATGTTATATAGATGTACATATGATTATAATAATGTATCCAAGAAAAATTAGCGTTTCTCCTTGTATGTAATAATTAGATCAGTCTTGTGGGTACTTACTCACTTAGAAGTAGACGACCAAGAAAAGAAATCACTGTTAAAATTTCTGATAAACTCTTTGAGCTCCAATAACACTATTTCCCCTTCTCAAAAACTACCTGTGAGTGATTACTGCGCGAACGTTTTGTACACAAATGCAGAATCATCGAAGTAATGGTTTATCCTCACCTTGGCTTGCGCCTCAACATTAGTAATACCAATAATTCTGCATTGCGTCCTCGGAAAACCAACTTATAGACATCAGCTATAGTAGAAGTATATTATTAGTAGTGTAAATCAACCTACATGAAGCTACTTGCTAAATTCACCTAAATTCTGATGGGCCCTTTTAGATTCCATAATATAATATTTTAACTTTTGAGAGCGTTCTGTTCTGGTATCTGTTCTTTCGTCCGTATCTTTCGTCCATCGATGACATTCAGACAATTAGCCCAGAAGAGACGAGCCCCATCACTCCTTTTTTAAAACAAGCCTCTGATGCAGTAACTTCAGTTCAACGTTCCAAAACTCCACCCATAGGAACTTGAGGACCTTCTTCACCTTCTCTAGTAATTTGTGCTCCAAAAATCATAGTGATTGTCTCGACTGTCAGAAGCTGAACTCCATTGGCATTGGCACAGATTTGTGTGCAGCAACATGCAGCAATGGCATTGATGAAGAACTTGGACGAACTTCGGCAATTGCATCATCTTGGATCTACTAATAATTTCGGTAGTATCTGTAATTGGTTCTTAGATGAAGGAAATGGCGAGGCCTGGGGCAAGGCGAGAGAGCCAATGAACTGACAAAGAGTCGTCACGCAGGGTTAAGGTATACGATACTAACATATATTATATATTAGAGGGCCTATATGGATTGGGTACAATTGAGGATAATACAAGCGCAGCAAGACTGAGGAACCCAAAGAAGTCTCTTCCCCTTGGATTCTTAACCGTTGTTGTTATGTTGATCAAAAAGTATCGTCGCGGAGGTCTCGGCTCCCCATTTCGTGCCCAGATGCGGTGAATGATGCAGAGGACTGTAAGATGCAAGAAAGGCGGTAGGGCCATTGATGGGCCTTTTGGCACTGCTTGACAAACAGAGGTCATCATCTACTTCCGTCAGTGAGCGTTTCAGTCTAGGGAGTAGTTTCCCAGCTGTTCCTCTGATATGGGAATCCGTAATTCTACTTGTACTCGTCAGAAGGGGTGGGCTGTGGTGAAGGACAGTTTGCCCCCCGTGGTCCAAAGTCGGCTCCGTGACAATCGCCAAATCATTGGTTGACGTTGCAGGAGGGGGAGAGATCGAAGCTACCTTTTCCGAGTGGCTACTTGAAGTTGAGTTCCCATTGATCTGCAACTCTGCTGGAGCATTTGACTTCATCTCGGGCGACAGCACAGTCCCCGAATCCTCTCCACCCAACTCAACGATATCTACAACTGTTGTTGCCGCGAGTGAGGGAGGGGCTCCGGCCGCCGCCACTGGCTTCTCTTTGCGATTCAGCAATGTTGTCGTCGTCAATGAGGTAATTATTTTTGAGGTAGCTGGAACGGTTGACTGGTGCGATGCAGTAACAGCTTTTGTAGAGCTTTGAGTCAGAGATTGAGCTGAACCACCTGTGACGGAGCTCGAATTTGTACTTGTAGTTGTTGTTACTTGTTGAAAAGTAATGAATGGCGTGATGCGTTCTCGTTCCTTCTCCAATTCTTTGTCACCTTCCTCAGGACTAAATCATCACAAATCCAGAACAATTAGTACAAATAATAATAATGGTTATAGAAAAGATTAACGCATTTGCATTTATTTTTGATGACAACATATCAAAGAATGAGATAAAATATGGAGTTGGTCACTTCTTTTAAAATATGACACTCTAAAAACTAACAATAATAAAATTTATCTAAATATTCAGCATAACATCACATAAACTTTTAGTTCTTTACTTGTTGAAGCTTATCGGATTGTTCAGCTCTTTTTACTGTAAATGGTGATTCCTCATCCATAATTCTCCATACATTAAACCATAAAAATTGCAATTGCGCAACATAAAATACTAATCTGACAAAGTAAAAACTGGCTTGTGTCAGGAAAAAATTATTTCGAGAATAAAATCGCAATACACAAGAATAATTTGTCAACGTCCCTATTTGAATACAAATATATTTGTCACTTTCGAGAAAAAAAGACCTATCTCTACCGATTTTAATTAAAGCAGCAAATTCGATGAACTTAGAAACCGCTCATACGTATTCATGGAAAACGACTTCTGTCAAAACAACAAAGTCGTATATTAATCTGTTAGAGATAAGCTAAATCTAAGAAACGCAAACTGGATTAAGTGGAATACTCACGTTAACAATGTGTTGATGCAGACAAACGTCTCAACCTTCTGAGTAGTTTTGTTGAATTCCAAATATCCTCTCGTTCGAAGATGAATCAGTGTGCCCGTTTTAGATCGAAGTCTATACACAGTATACCCCTGCCCATCCACACTGCTGAACACTATGTATGCATATAACCAAATTAGCATTAGATAAAAGCCAAGATACGCCATTGACTATAATTAAATTCAAAGTTAACTAATATAATTCAAAAAATACGACACAAAAATATTTGACAGTGCCCAGTAGAGATAGCATCAGAATATTAAAACCCAAATTCACAATAATCAACACAAAATGGCTAGAATGCATAATGCATCATTGCAATCAAATCATCAAGTTCCAAGTATTTGTTTGAAAATATTTATATTTTGAATACTTAAAGTTAAATATGTACATTGAAATGAATGATCAAACCAAACTCACTCTGTCTGTTTGCAACAGTTGCCCAAGGTAGATCATCCTGATGAATAAAGTTAAAAGCAGACATGCCCATGACCTCTTCAGTCAAATATCCAGCCACAAACGCAATTCTGTGATCCGAATAAATAATTCGCCCATCGGGAAGATGTCTGGTCACATACTCGTCCTGTACTGCTTCCATGAGTGATAACTCTGTAATTCCTTTGTTACGAAATGGTCTTGCCACGCAAACAAGCAAATGCTCATCATTTGAAGTTGTCGACGAAGGATCTACAAATCCAGAATAAATCTTTAGTAATAATTCCCCAAATCCATAATCTGCACTAAATACCAAACTCACCCTTTTTTCCTTTGCTAGGTTTCGGAGTATCCTTTTTATTCACTGGGGGTCTCAGTATTCCAATCAGATGAACGGTCACATGACGAGCTGGATCGCCTCTAGCCATTGAACGTTCTGACAATCGGCAATAAAATGATCGCCGTTCTCCAGAAGCCAAACCAGAAAGTGCATCTTCCGGCTTTCCCCCGAAGAAAGATGGGGAGCGGGGAACGTAATCCACCGATGCTGCTTCATTTGCTTCTTCTGCTCCTGCAAAACCAAATGATATCAGCTATTATATATGAAAGCAATGCAATGTCAACTGCTGACTGAATCAATTCCAATCACAACGTCTATTTCTGCCCCTATCAACAGTCGCGTACCTTTTGTATCAAAATTGGACGGCTGAAGATGATGCCTAAGAAGCTCATGATCTCCATTGTGACAGATTGTATATAACGATTGCCCCATAAGATCTAGTTGAGAATGGCCTAGGAGTTTTTCCACACTGTCGGATACAAATACAATTTTCCCCGACGATGTGACAATTAACATAAATCCTTCAAGAGCTTCTAGAAGTGTTGCTGACAAGGTCGACTCCAGTCCCTCGGGAGCTACTTTCACCAAACTTGTGCTTTCTTTCTTTTTAGTTGCTTGTTTCAAACCTACAAACACAAACTCAATTTATTTAACACTGTTTGAAATAGGACAACTCAAAATACCAATTTAAACACATTCACACGTACTCAAGTGAATCCGCAAAAAGTTTGCCGACAGACGTAATACGGATGTTTTGTCCATTCTCTTAGTGGCCATTGCTACAATTGGAACCAAAGATGACAGTTCTGAAATGTACATATTGAGCTTGTCTCGCCTCATCTTTTCCGCCAGATTTCTCATTAGTCGACTCGAACTGCAAAAAAATAATTATTTTCCATCAGCATTTCCCATTATTACATTTTTACAGCTACTTCCAATACAATGACCATACATATTAATGTTATACCAAAAACTAAGTAAGTCAACGTATTTATTTCTACTGTTTAGTAGACGTTATACAAAGTGAGAAAACATTTTCCCATTCTCAGTTCTGACGAGTCTAAGGAAAGAAATAGATAAATTCTATTTCTTAGTAGTAGTCTTCCTTTTTGCAAAATAACATAGAAACGTATAGCAGGATTTTAAGAAACTCATCCATTGATTTCCATAATAACATACTATATGACATGGGTTGGGTACTAAGAGTCCATCCTATTACATCCTATGTAAAGCTGAAATACCCCCTAGATCCCAGAACCTGCAAATTTTGCATGTCCACGTAAACATCTCCAACATAGAAAATTAAATGCTAACAAAACAACATTGTTCTTATATCGTAAGTAGCAACAATAATAACAACTATAAAATAATTACTAATCCGCATACATTTCATGGCTAAGAATTTCCCTGAGAACCTATCCGTGCGCCTAACCCATAAACAATTCTTTTACGATAATAATATTACAGAGTATCGTAGTTCTCAGCAGAGAGCTGCGCTGAGAAATTACATAAAATGGTGGTATATTTATATTTGCGATGGTAAAAACACACAACATATCTATCTATGTTAATCAAATAATATGTAGATCCGCCAAAATTACATGGAATAAAATGTACGTTATAATATAGCTATCTAGCAAAATGTCCAAATACATTCGTTGTATGTTTAATGGGATATCTAACTAAGAAATATTAATTCCTAGTATCTCTAGAGGTGCTTCATTTAGATTAGAGTCCATTGCTGCTGTGGAATTAAATGAATGATTGCGCAAAATGTAATAGATATGCGATAACTTCTTCATCGGTTATCTGAATAATTTTACTGAATAAACCATTTTTACAGACTACTCTACTTAAACGTCCCATTAATATTATTATTAGTCAACTTCATTTTAAGCTGTGATAGTTATCTAATCATCTTCACACGCTCAGCGTATGCAGGACTGTAAATTATTACATCATATACTCATGAATTCTGTTTTTGATTGTGAAGAACGTCAAATACAAGTTTTAAAATTAGTGCATTATTGCCAATATTTAATATTTTAATTATTCTTGGCAGTATATTCTGAGAAAACGTTCTTCAATTTTTAATAACTATTTCCGAGTACATCATCCGCTCGAAATAAAGCTCCATGTGTTTATGTTTCCATACTAAAGACCTTTAAGGTAGTATTGGAAATGAAAGATCAAAGTTAGTAAAACATGAAGCCAAAAGAGTCATAAAGAATACTGACTTAGGATTCAAAGGAACCGATACGAGCCGAGGGACAAATAGTCGGCTCACTTCCAATTTTAGTAGGTATAACTAATAACCATAATAATATTTAGTGGAGTATGTTTGCATTGCAATTCCATCCGCGCACTGACTTTAATGCACTTGTTAACTTTTACCTTGGTTAGTGCTAATAGGGTTGACTGGAATGGAAACTTGGCAAACTAACATAACAGAGCCATAATGCCACAAAAGTCAATTCTAGATAACATAAGTGGTTAGGTAGGAACGAGGTAGTATAGCATGGTAGAGCTATATAGTTAGTTAAGGATCCTACTACATAGATTGTTATTGTTTATTTTTGGAAGCTGCAATTGTGGAGTTAGCCAAATAAATGCGAATCAAAGGAGTTGGTGCTCATATATGTGACAGAAAAAAAACAAACAAACATTTTCTCGTACTACCATCTCACCGGGCAATTTCCGAGTAATATTCATAGACTCTGCTAGTTGTTAAAAAAGTACCACGATCACCATGCGAATATTCACATCTCAGCCGTTGATTGTATGTACCATAAAAGCAGCTGATTTTATGGCAATGGAATGGAAACATATCCAACTGCCATAAAAATAGAAAACAGCTGACATTTGCTACGTTGCCTTGCCCTGTCTCTTTCTCTACGCGTGCAGACAGTAATTACATTTATTGAAAGATATTTTGAAATAGCTTCCACGTTTATACTACCTTAAATTATATTCGAAAACAGTATTATTGTCTGCACCGTATATTATGAAACATTAGCCCAACATAATGATACGAAATATTCATGAGGTTGTTCTAATGTTATGGGAATGACATTGCATTGTCAAATGTTTCCAGAGTTAGTGACAAATGTTTTCATGAAATGCTTAAAACATTTTACAAACATTTAAGTTTCCTCGAGGTGTTTAGGTGCTGAGATATTGGCTTCTACTTTCCACTACTATTTTCATTTTATTATTTCATATTTCAAAAAACAACTTGAAAATATTTGAAAATTCAATGGGAAATGTACGACCATATGGAAAAATTGCATTTCGAGATCATTTTTTATACGAAATGTTTCTAAGCTCAAAACAAATGTTGTTCAGATGTTTTTGTGATTTACATAATAATATGCAGTATGCTTACTGCAAACTATTTTAGCTAATTGGGCACAAAATCTGGTCTAAGTGTCATTGAAATTTTGGAGTCTTTATTTGCATATTGTCTTGATAGATAAATAACAAGGGGAAATGGAATGACGACAAACTAAAAGTATGTCAAATCCTACCTCTTTCTGGATAAATTGCTATTAGAACATTGCATGAATAGGGTTAATAATGAAAACTAAATTACTCATCAATTCGTGCACATTATGTACATAGTCCTACCCACTGTGCATACTGACCGACTTAACTACATTTTGTTTGCATAATAGACATGCTACTTACTACCCACACTATAATACTCTGGAGACATATTTTTACAGTGACAATGACAGAAGTAAGGAAGGGTAACTATTGAGATTTATAGGCACTTAATGTGCTTTTATGGTAGTTGGACTAATAATTGTATGAGACTGTATAGACAGTCTAATAATGAGTCATTTGATTTTAGCAAACTGCTTCAAGGGAATATT
Source organism: Tomocerus qinae (assembly GCA_020055645.1). Taxonomy (NCBI): domain Eukaryota; kingdom Metazoa; phylum Arthropoda; class Collembola; order Entomobryomorpha; family Tomoceridae; genus Tomocerus; species Tomocerus qinae. Next base: position 15,308,514 of record CM034548.1, on the reverse strand, counting down.
TTAATGAGAATAGGAAATAAACTGTCTAATTATAGTTTGACTACGCAAATATTACAACGTCGACGTCGAGTAACTATAAATACCTAAGCAATTATTATACATTTTGTAGTTCATTATTATGCGGCATTAGGAATTCAATTTCCCTTACCAAAAGAATTGGCACATTTTTCAGTACTCATTCCCAACACATGAGTAACTAAAAATGTAGAATCTAATCTAACAAAAGAGTTCAAATGAAACTATCAAGGAAACTGCGACTTGTGGTTTAAATCATAAGGCCAAGATGCCACCAAAGCAAAAGGTTAAGGCTGTTCCAAGTCTTAAACTGTTTAATCAAATTATTACTCGATGAAAGTGAATCAGAAATCAGTACAGCTATACATTTTAATCGTACATAAGCCCTGTAAAAGTCAAAGTCTAGGTAAACTCAATAATTCAATACTAGTTTAAGAAACAGGAAACTCCAATCTATAATAGCCACTTTCGCTCCAAAGGTCGAATGGGTACCTTTTATTGTATTTCTGGGTATTATTTGTTATTGATTATTGAGGCACATGCAAACACATTTTTATTCAATTAATCTAGTTGGTTTTGCTGATGAACATTTTCTCTACGCGAGTGGCTTTCTCCTGTGTGGGTCTATTTTTTGATTCTAGTACTAAATGCGACGGCGGGTGCGTCAATCAGAGCACTTGAGTTAAAATATTGCTTGGATTGGACGACATGACATTTCCAATTTACAATAACAAGAAGGAAAATAATGAACTGCACGGTGTTTATATTTGCAATAATTCCACTGACGACGGTATGTGAGTCTAACCATATAGAAATGCAATATGTCTGTGTCTAATGATAGGAATAGCAATATTTTGATATATCTACATAGCAATAAAAATAATGGTTGTGTAATAAATCCACTGAAATTTAACTCATTCCTAAACAATATACAATACCATTTGTTTGTGGAAGATCCCAAGTAGTAAATAATAATAACACAAATCACAAAACATTTGCAAGGACTTTGCATCCCCATAAAGAAGCAGTGAAGGTCATGTGGATTATTTATTATCAAAAGGCTTCGATGAAGATAAGTTTAATGCATAGTTGTATGCGGCTTGGCACTTGTTTTCATATACGCAAGCAGTAGTGCAACGTTTTCATGGCTTTAATTTCTGCAATTGGATAGATGAAACTACTATAGCTGCTTAGATTATTACCATTAGAGTTGTCTGCTACCACACATGGATGTATACTCTTCTACCGCACACTATAGACATAAAAATACAGCATAACTTGATTATGGTGATGCCCCCAAACCACCTTTAACAAAGAAAGTACCTTTCGTGGATAAATTGCAAAACCCAGAAAGTAGACTAAATGCTTCCCCGTTATGAACTTTTACTTACCATGAACAAAGATATTTATGCTTTACCACGAAAGGGTGTACCTCTCCGATAAAATAGCAATTATACGGTATTGCTGGACAGGAAGAAAAACCTTCAAATTTGACTGAAACCAACTCATTATCTACTGTCATATTGTCTAAAACGCTCAAAACAATGACCACCATTTTCTTATCACAACCATTCGAGTGAATAAATATTGATTTTGCACCATTTACCTGTTTTGGTTTTAGCCACATAATTAATTACTATGCAAACACTTCACAATGAAAATCACAGATTAGATTTCGTGGGCACTAACCAGGACATAACTATTCAGGTCCTCGACTCATCGTTTTCATTTACATACGAAAAACAAGATTATGACCTCTTCCATTTTGTAATTCAGTGTGAGATAATAATCAAGGCTAACTTGGGGAACGAACGACTATCACAAATATGATTGACAATTAACACAATATATAGTGGTCTCGCGGTTGGCAATGGTCAGAGTCAGAAATAACTAAAAAAAAATATTTAGTTTAAAAAAACTAAATGCTTAGTCTATAGCTACACAAATATTAACAAACAAGGGGTAAAGTGAAACGTTTATCTAATGCGGGAGTGCATAAGCATTTGCATTGCGTCCTATGCACACGCACTAACATCATTCAACCAATGTATGAAGGTTGTGCAAATAAATAGTACTAAATGCCCCAATAAAGTGTGTACATAAGGTAATTTCATACTGACACAACTAAAAGGATGAATCTTTCAGATCCTTTCATCTTTTAATATTTACTCTATCCACCTACTATCTGATTTCATGCACGTGTCGCATCAAAAACAAAAAATGTCATAAGTGCTTAGCACACACTCACCAAAATAGACATAAGGGAAGAGAACGTAGGTACTTGTATCATATGTAACCATTACATTAAGTCCTACACTACACTTAAATATAATTTATCACTCTATCTATTAGATAAGCTTGTTTTCGAAGAGAACAACTAATTGACCATGTTTACTTCCGAAAAATAAGCTAGAGGAGCAATTATTCGTAAATCACTACTGCGCCACTCAACAGAAACGTGTTATTTGGAAACTTTTAAATACCTAGTATTTATCTTCTACGTAAATGTATATGTGGCAGTCCACAGTATGATTGGGCTACCACCGACACTAACAGAGGATGTAAGCAAGAGTGTATCATCTACCATCTAAGCTTTGGTGTTAGGTCTTTCATCAAATTTATACTTTGCTATTGTGAGCAACAAATTCTAGCTGTGACAGAAAAAGGCCATTTCATGCTAAATAGACCAATTTTCAATATTTCCGGTACACTGGTAAGGTTATAAAGACAAAATTACAGTCAGAGATCACTGTGAAGGTCTAATTTGTGTAATATTAAGCAATTTAAAAAAATTAATTTTATAAACTGTTATTTATGCAGCAGTATAAAATTGGGAAAAGGTTAAAGACTTTTGAGACAAACCTACGTAGGCGTACCGCTTATGTCTGAAACTACCTCTGGCCTGCCACATATACATCTATTTCAATGATATTAAATGAGAATATACTCAAGAAATTCTACGACAATTTTAATTGGAAGTAAGCATCAAAAATGATATATATTTTGCTCTTCATTCTGGAAAACTTGTGTTCACTCCAACAAAAGTATCACATTAAGGCAAGAAAAACAAATTTTCCAAATGTTTCATTAGTTGTACAATATCAAATTACGTCAAAGTAACAGAATGGCAATCAGTTAATTTTTGGTGTACATAGCTATATCGTTTACACGAGCCAAACAGAGACATTCAAATGTTGAGATAAATTACTTATAATCACAGCTCATTCACCTTTACCACCGTGGCGACATTAAGTTTTATTCTCCAGCTAATAATATCTTCTTTTGTCATGACTTAACCACACTCGATTACAGAGCGATTATCATTTGCCGGCAAATAAAACCAATTGTGCAAGAGGCAACAAAACAGACATTAATTTGTTGGACAATAATTCAACGTTATTTTGGTGTAATATAACTTTCTTCAAGTATCTGCATGTAAAAAGTAATAGCCATTTTTTAGCAAAGCAGTAATGTACAATAGGACGCTAAATGTTTCAATAAGCATGACATCAGACATAGTCAGAGTAAGAAAGATAAAATAATGCCCACTGTTTTCATTCAAATTACTTGATAGGTCAAATCCTATAGAATGACCTTTAAGGAAATAAATTGCTACTTGTATTTGTACTTGTGTCTTTTATGTAGCCGTTACATAAAATGTTTTTCAGAGATATTTTCTGTTTTCTAATGACCTCATTGTTCTGAACTACAAAAATACCTACTCGAAATGGCAGTTCATAGCCACTTGTAAACTGCTACTTACAGAGAAAGTAGGAAAACTCCTATCTCTTTTGTCGGGGATCTTTTTAGCTAAGCCCTGAATAGGATGAAAATCGGTGAACATAAAGTGGATCGATAAAAGCTGAGCATTATCCACGACTACGACTTATCTATAGAAGTATCTACCCACTGCTACGCTACCCACTCGATCATGATAAATATTTCCCAGGATTTCTCATCCCAAAATGTATTCAAAACTCAAAACTCGTGTTTACTCATACTTGCACTTTCAATAAACTGGGTGACATGGCATCAACTCTTTGAATATGTCATAGATATTAATACTTTATTTACATACGTCTTCGTCACAGAAAACCCTACTTTGCTCTTTTATAATTTTATTCTACTGTTATACCTATACGCAATCACAAATGTCAAACAATATGGAACTTTCCCTTATAAATGTACCTGGACTAGAAATGTCTATTTAGTGACGATTGAGCTCGTCAACAGAGAATTGGATCGATTTTGCTGTAAGCTTTCTTAGGTACTTGGACATAGAAAATTCGTATATAAAGTTGTAGCATTCAAGCCAACCTCAGGTATCAACTATAACTCTCTACCTGCGGAAATGAGCCAAGGCAACCTGAGCGAGCGCAACTACGTTATAGAGACAACGCAGAACTTCGCGTGCATATTCTGGATATAGGCAAAACGCACCCGGGTATTAGGTCACCAATTAATAGGCTTGTTAACACGTATGGAAATGGCACCCAACGCTGTGCAAAGCATCGTAGTACAACCGCACAAGGCATTGAATACTTAACACTCCAATCAAACCTTCAAGGATGAAGTTTCACTACCAGTGTACAGTTTAGTGACATGGATATAATGAATGCAAATCTGCCATCTAAATCAAACAAGCAGTCATCAAATAGAAGGAAATGCACGAATTCCCTTTTGTCAATTCCTAAACAAATCTGCAAAGGCTACCTCCTTTTACCAATTAACTCTCACTCAGCTTTACTTTAACTTGTAGATACTATTGCATTTAATTTCTCAATTGCATTTTCAAACACAATATTAATTGCTTTGCATCATTAAATTCTAAACGTTACACTGACAAATATTTACTTTCTGCACCTAACCAATACATTAAAAGTAATGAAATTAAAACACGAAATTGACAATCAACAATAAATGTTTGCTCATGGTTTAACTGAGCAATAGTTTTATCTTGTACTGAAATGCATATTCATATTATGCATTGTCATTATTCAAACAAACCCTATCACATTATTTTAATGCTTATTTATCTGATAATGATAGCATCAAGTAATCGTCCCAAGGTAAATTCATTTGGACAAACTAAACTACATTCACCTAGTACCAAGTACAAAGGGTGACTTTCCTCCAAAGAAAAAAAATTAATATTGAGGATGGTTTTTCAGTTCAGCATTTATACTCATATACCAAAATTATGGAGATTTAAAATAATGGTGAACAGAGGTCATTGATGCTTGATAATTGTTCCCAATACAATGGTTTCTCCAATTCTGGAACAATTCATGGCTTTTATATTACATTTAAAATGTAAACATTTATTCAATTGCAGCATTTACAGTTCACTTGTTAACTCTAATCCATTTTTGCTAGACTAGTTTTATAATATTAGCAATCTTGCTCAAAATAATGACAGTTGCACCAAATTTATTTTCAAATTCTGAAGTATTCAAAGACGATATATGAATATAAAAAAAGAAAAGGTCAGAACACTTCAGAATGATAACAAACCCCAGAAGAATGTTAAGCAGGTTATCAAATGCACCCCTTGCACTCTAACCAAAATGTTAATGAATGAAAACGACTTTAAATCATAAATCGTGACAAGATAAAAAGGACTACTAAAATAAGTAATATAGGCAATTTTTTATGCGATGCAAAAGTCAACGCTATAGACAAAATCAAAACGATATAAAACCGTATCATCTTAAAGTATATTTAATGGGTAATGTTCAAGTGTGAGTGCCCGTGCAAAATACGAACTCTGCCGTCTGTCGACGACGCCATTTCAAGGATGCCGAACAATATAAAAAAGGGTGTTGTAAAAGGAGTTATTAGTAAAATGCTAACTGAATTAATTAAGGTGACTAGTTTAGAATAGCTAAATCAGAATTTCAAATTCTTTTGAGAGTTGTTCTTAGTCCCCGTTTAATTCCGATAAAGATCTTTCATCGATTTTCATGTACAAACCTGAAAAGACTTTCAAGAATACAATAAGCCATTCATTCTTTGTTTTATATTTATGAAACTACTAACTCATCTGAATTCTCAAAGTACATGCACAGGTAATACATTATTTGGGGAAGCTATACAAAGTATAGTATATTGTACTTATTATACTTCACAGTTTGGTAACTTTTAGCCACATTCAAGGTACCTACCTCACGTAACGTTCTCACTCATTTATCCATGAACTTGTGTATGTGAAGGGTAAGGTTAATATTATGTTATGCTCGAAAGAACAAGCATTTACACATAAAATATAGTACATTACACAACACATTTATTTTATTTATCATAGTAGACAGAGGGGTAGAAAAGAAAAGGTAGGTACACCGAGAAGGTCAAACTAGAAGATTTGAGCAGTAATTATAGTGCTATCTATGCATTCAACAAACCTCAACTACAATTAAAATAAAAGATGTCCACCAACTTTGTATCTGTTGTAGGTAACTACTTGCGCATATCATGAATGTATATTATATAGCGTGAATTGGTATCTCATCTTTATACTCCTACTACTCTTAATCTAAATGTTATAATAAATGTCTCATCATATACTACCTAACAGGTACTACTTCTTGTTCGCTGTTACTTTATTGTCTGTTACCTCTCTACATTTCCACGTCTAATTTTAACAAAACCAGATGCAAATGCATGCGTGACTCTTGTGACGCTTGTAAATCATACACACATAACATTTTGCCACAAGAAGAGGAGGATCTTCCTGTCTATATACAATATACGATTTTATGTCTTATTTAGTGCGTATATAAATACATTGTATTACTATATACCACAAAGATAATACATTCTATTGTTTGAGGATATGTGTGGTGAACTACTACCGTCATTATACTTCTCTCGGGTTGTTCTGCTACTTTAGGTATGCCACATTCAATATTCCTTCGTGTAACTAACCTAGGACAAGCTAGAGAAGTTAGCAACAAGGGCTAGGCTAAGCCAGGAGTAGATTTTCGCTCGATGTTGCGTTGCGAGTTGTAGTTAGAGACGTAGTGCGAGGATGCCGGATGTCAATGTGACCAATAGAAGTATTTCTACACCACTCTCATGTGAACTCTATACTACATTTCCACTTTATATTTTGCAAGAATTGCAAGGCTGTAACTTTTTTCAGGATTAAGAAGACCAAAGACCATAACAATGTTGTAGCGCAATATGCATCACAATACAAACCCCTATACTGACTATACCTACCTGCTACTACTACTTCTAATACATTTCTAGCCTCTCCGTCTGTACTTTTATCAAGACTAGACGCTTCTTCAGTAAATCCTAATTTTTCGATTTTTGTTCCTACTCAACCGCAAAAATACGTCTGTAGGGTGTCATACCATTATTACAACATTTTTGACTGTTATGCCATTTTCTTGTCTTGTGCTAGGCGGACCTTCATTTTCAAATGTACCTATTTATATTATAATCCGAGTTTATTACACACATGCGGAATCATCCACCGGTAGTACTACACTAATAATATATATTTTATATACAATATGACGCTTCTCCTTGTAAAGGAAACCATGTAAATGAGGTCTTTGAAATTTGCCATCTTGAATAATATTCTGACGTATCTAATCTCTATGAAAAATAGTTTTGACGCTTGTGCAGACAGATATAACTTGGAATAAAATTTATACTCTGGTATTACAATGAATATGGACATAAAACATTCGATTTCCTACAGCTACATTAAATATTGAAGCTGTACGTTGAATAGGATTTTCACAGAAGCCATACAAACAAGCATTGCTTGCCAACTACTTATCCTACGACAAACAATATAGCAGTGGAGTAGTACATCAACAAAAATTCAAAATATACATCCACAATGCTTCTTCTATTACGTTAGGTTAGTATTTTGTGAAGGGGTCGTCCCACTCTCATTGTTCATTGCTCACTTATGCCGAAAGCCATTGTTACATTATGGTAAGTATACAACCAGTAGTAGATAGGCTAGGCTTCTGGTTTGCCTATCTACTACTGTGGCTGGCATTTGCAAGTTTTTCCTAATGAGTTTATTTTGTAGAGAATCGACCGACGGACCTAACAACATAACGCGCTACTGATTTAATAATGAAAATATGGAATCCTAGCTAAAACTGTTTAAGAAGTTGGACTACTATATGATACAGCAAAACAGTATTACTATTAGCATTGGATTTTCATAACTGTAACGGCTGTAAGTATAACCATGTAGAATTATGGTAACTATAGGCTTAAAATTACGAATCTGGTTTCGCTCAATATTTTCATGCTACATAAATTGTACTACGTGAGATAGCTATACTTAAGGCTCGGTTTAACTCACGAAGCCTTCTACTCTCTAAGCTGCTGATGGCGACTTTGGGAGAGTATATGGTAGGAATTTTTTCAAGGTTCCAAAAATCCATATAAATATTGCGTATTATGCAGTTTATGTATTAACAATGAGAAAATAATAATTATACGGCTATTAGTGAGTTAAGTGAAGCTCTCAGGCTTCTTCTACCGTCACCGCACACCGTCTACATTTATCCATTTTTCATAGGGTCGTAATCGGAATGTAATAATTACAAGCCATTACATAGCAAAATGCATTTTTATAGACTATACATGGACTTAGTACTTAGAGGAGCGACCTACTCTGGAAGATTCCACAAATATGTAACAATACAGCCAAATGTAGTAGGTACCTACTTCTTACAAATGCCTATAAACGTTTCAAACAAATAAGAATACACATGCAATGCAATTAAACCTACAAAATGTTATTACATTACTGAGTACACTTGCCAAAATGCAAGGTACTACTACTGCTACATGCACATACGACATAATCTATATATGTGCATTGTATAATGTGTAATCTAGAATGGCTTTAGGTAAGGTGGCCGGTATTATAGCAGTGATCATCTACGATTTGGCATATATTCAATAATTCAATAGTAAGTATAGCGTAGGCACTTATTTCCTACTCCACTCAAAAAAAAAAGACGACACATGCAATGCAAGTCGTAGTCACACATAGAGATTGATGCAGATAGATAGATGTTACTATGTAACATTAATAATAGCATGGCCATGGGTAGTCTTACACAATGTGCAAGCGCAATTTGTATATAATAGGCACTGAGCAATATAGAACATGAATACAATAGTTGACTCTGGATAAGTACAACATAAACAGGTACTTGACTGCATTTAACGGTCTCTATCTATAATATAACCCTTTTTTGCTGCAGGTTATAAAATGCAACTTGTGATGCAAAGCAAATCAGAAATTTATATTCGTTTTTAACAAGGAGTGAATAAAGGCGCTAATTTTCATTAGAACTACATGTAGAGAGCATCTACTTCCACTTGTAATAAGTGAGGAGGATGGGAAATGATTGGATTTGTAAAGTCAAGGTTTTAGCACATTTTATATAGCATGTATACTAATACATATAATAATGAAAGGAAACTTTGTAAAATTTAGTACCTTATAGGGAGATGGTCGAATTCCCCATTGTAAGGAAAATCTAAGTAAAACTGCCGATCTAGTTCCATTTTAAAAATATTTGTCGCACGTCCCCACTCAGATAAGTATTTTTCAGTTCAGAATTCCACAATTGTTGGATTGTTTATGAAAATGTTTTGCTCGAAATAGAAATTCAAAGCCCGAAAGGGCTTTTTATGAAAAGTAAACTAGAGATAGTACAAGACGACTAGTACTGATGTAAGTCGCATTTTCTGCGAGAAAAACACACAACCTCATTGAGTAGTGAACAATTGACAATGAAATGAGAATTTTCCTGTTGAGTGAGGCAAAACTCCTTTAGCACAGTACGAAGGTCAACTCGTAACTGCAAAACCAAGTCGAGGCGAGTTAGCAAAAACCCGATAGTTATCTGCCGCGTTGACAGATTTCTGCAAACAACAATTTTGCACAACTCGAACTGGCAGCAGTGCTCTGTATTTTCATGTAAGGTTTACGCTACGTACCTATACCCAACTTCACGCAATGCATGTGCAATTGGAAGTGACTGATGATATGATGATGATGGCTCTGCTAGGAGTAGATGTGAAATGCGAGATTTTATGCAGCGCCAGAGTAGCTATACCAAGATACTTAGATGCACGCAGTAGTAGTGCACACTGCATTTTATACTCTACAACGTAGTTATGCATTTGTCAGATCCCTTGCATCATCATCAAGGCATCCTCCTACGTAAAACTGTCCATCTAACAATAACATCCCTATCATCTTTCCATACATACGTAAAAGAGATACTAAACCTTTTTCACCGACTAATGCCACTCCGTTTACTACCTTCTTCGTGTATTTCTATTAAGGCACGCAGATCTTCCAGTCATGCGAAATGCAATGCAAATCCTTTTAATCCCACTACTACTGTGACATTGCGATTGTGATTTTCTGATCATGGCTATTCGATATGCAAACAAACTCCCAACACTTAAACCTCCTTCTATTTACTTATTAATTCTACACTAATGATCTTCATTGGAACCCTTATATACACCACAAGATAGATACCATGCTAAATCATCCATGAAATTAATCTAACATGTAAATAGGTGAAACCAGATATCCATACTTCATCTAATCCCCACAGTCTTTCCAATAGTTACTTTGCATAATAACCAAAATATCAATACAATCTATTGCATTTTTTTGAATCTAGACCAAACTAAAACTTTGAAACGTGTACTGAATTTGTAAACTTTTAAGTTAGGGCTTTGTATTAATATGTATGCTAAGTCCATAATGCCAAAAATAAATTCTCGTGCATTTGTTTCATTCCAATTTACACATGAACCAAACTACTTGATATAACACACTTTTACTACGTTTACAAAAGTTTCTCGAATTTTCCATAGACATGCATTGGTATTTTGGTATCGATTCAAGTGATTCTCCCCCATTCTGTTGATGCATGCATGCAAACACTAAAGTATACCTACCGATATGAGTGCTATCCACATGCATTTAACATCTATTAAATATTATACGATAAACATAAGCACCTACTACTCTTTTATTCACTGGACCCAATACCTATATGCCCTTATCATTATTTATGCAAAACTCTGTCTACTAAAGTAATACTCTTATAATATTGTACGCATGAATCACCGACAACCAAGTTGTAAAACAACAAAAATTATGGAATTTCGAGCCTATAGAAAAACGCACATACTACAATATGCTTAAACAGGGAAAACAAAAGCATAAATAATACTATTACCCTACTTGCAGACATAATATTGTACTAAATAACATCCGTTTGGAAATATTTTAGTAAAATTCCCTATTTCCATTTCCCAAATAAGATTTCTATACTTTGAATTGCAAATATTTATGATTTTTAGAGTCTGTTTATACTATTTTCAACCCATTTATATTTAAATTACTGGAGGGCATAGATAATGTATATTATTAAAAAAATTGCTTGGTGCTATGAATGTATACTTTTTAACAGGTTTACGTAGATTCTGTTTTAAGTTTTTATTTATTCTAATACTGCTCTTATAGTCGAATTACGTGTCCTTGACCATCAATACTTATATTGTTCTCAGCGTTTGAATCATATTTAAGAAAAATCCCAGACAGCCTGTCACGTTATTTTTAGAGAATCTCGGTATTTGCTTTGAGCTATAAATTAGTGTAAATTAGGAAATGTAGGTTAGACTTCCAGACACTCTTAGTTATCAACTACTATTAATACAATGACCTTGTCTTGCGATGTTAATTTTTATACTTAATTAATTCATGCCTGCACAGTTTAACAATTACAAATTTAACACTCTGGCTGAACTCTGCAAACTATTGCTAAAATATATCATAAATATCAGCAACAAAGTTATTAAGTTAAATGGGCATTATTTTCCTCAACGGTGATGCATTGGTCACCAACTCAGAATAACCACTTTTTATCTACCGCTTTGGAAAATATCAACCTCAGCATGTTTTTAATTCCCTTTATTTTACACTATGATTATGAATATCTACAATTACATGCAGTCGGCTAATGGACCACATGAAGCACATAATTTCTACAAATGTTAAAAACCAAGCTCAAAGCTCCCTGTCACAACTCTGAGGTCAACATTTTTTCTATATTACAAAATGAAATACTGCCAGGATCGCCATAAGAAACTAGTATATAAGGAACAAAAGAAAATTCGATAAAAAGCAATAGTTAAACTATCAACTCACAAAGCAGACTAAAATAAAACCCTTTGACATTTAAGTTTCTACACTTTTTAACTGATTCCGTATAAAATGGGAAGTTTATGGTATTTCTAAAAAATGTAATCATAAGCGTGCTCCCCTTTTTTAGAATGGTGTTATGACAAGATCAAGTGGCAGTTTTCAAGGACCCAGAACTATTTTCCGTTTCAAGAGTGAGAAATAATAAAAATAACGATGTATTTTTAATTCACACAACGGTGGTAAGCAGTTTAGTCACGTACTTACACTTCAAGCACTGCACAGCTGGCTTACACTATAATAGATACAAGGTGTCCACTATGCATAAAATATACCTTATTTGTTATTTTATCTTACTACTCCCATTTTACTGAAGTGATAGAAACCATTCAAACTAACATTGTTGAAACAATTTTGGTGAAAGCCAACAGTTAATGTCACTAAGACTAAGATAAAATCTAACAATATTTTGAAAAATCTGCAAAGGTGACCCTTAATATGGTTTGCATTTTGCATGGCCAATTGAAAAACCATCTACTGCCAAAATCTAAATCACAGATTTTTTTTAAAAAAATGTGGTTATTATGGTTTATTTTTTCAACTCGACAAAATATTCAGAAAAGATTGGAATTAACTTCCCAGTTTTTATAAAAATTTACCCAAAGCTCGCCAAATCTATCCCAAAAGATTAATTTAAAATTTCTATCTTTTTAATTTCAATAATAGTTACTTCCTATACAATCATTGATGCAACTAAGACGGTTTTAAATCGTGTCTCCCCTTTTTACCATTTTTCCTAGCATTGCACGAGTAGAGTCCTTAACGTGATAACATGACTGAACTAATGTAGAATTATAAAACACAGTAAAAAATAGACACCCATCAGCAATACTGTGGTTAAATTCAAATATAAAATTCCTGCTGAGAAAATCGAAGGCTCAATTTACTGTTCGACTACAATATGGGAGCAAAGTTTAGAAGAATTGTTACAAAATAATTATTTCATACTTGTACAAGGTTGCCAGTTAATGCTCCGATTTCTCATAGTGTTTTTCTCACACTCTATTAACATTCAGCCAAATAGCATAATTTTCCAGTTCAGAAAGATTATTCTGCACAATACTATGGGCAATAAAATTACAGCATTTTGTTCTTTCTTGAGCAACAGAAATTTTTACTGCTTTTCTGAATCAAAAGTCTCAGCAGTACTTCCACGGTAGGATTATTACGTATTCGTACATGCACTATGATGCACTTGCATTTTTAATCATTAACTAATTTTCTAGTGTTTTTCCTGAATTGAACATGTAATTAATGATACGAGTTAAAATATTTTACAGCAGTGACGTATTGATATTAGATACACGTGGTCATATAGTACTAGTAGCCAAAACTAAAAAGGTTAGGTACTAATATGTACTTAACAAGGAACTTTGGTATGTTTACATACCTTGGAGGAAGTGTTGAGTGTGCTGCAGCTGCTTCCGAATTTGAACTCTGGGTCTCTGAGCCAGTACTAGAAGACGCATTCCCAAATACTTTATCTTCATCCACTTCACTTTTAATGCTGGCAGTAGCTGTGATGTCATCAGCCTCGCTAGTACTAGCACTGAAGCTTCCGTTTGCAATTTCGTCATCTTTAGAAGATCCGACACTTTCTTCCTCTTCTCTGCTTTCCATTCTGAATACAAGATTTCAAAGTTATAACAGAAATTGCAATTAATATTTTAATGTCCTCAATCTAACTTCTATTTTCAAATCAATATATCAACTATCCAGTCTAGAATTAAAATAATGCATCGCATCAAAATGATATTGGTCATATACATTTGATAATACCAACACATTAATCTGCAAAATAAACATCACCACAAGATGACATTTAGAGACACTATAAAAAACAAATTGCTAAAAATCCGGTAATCTAATTCAGTTAAATATTATATCTGCATATACGTCCTTGAATACATAAAATACATACTAACTTTATTTGTAGCTTGTCAATCAACTACCAACTAGCTTGAAAATCAGAAAATAAAAACCAACATACAATGAAACATTAAAAAATAGTATTTCCATAATACTTTTTTTTAAAGATTACAATGTTGCACTGGAATATTAAATAGACAGAAAATGCTTATCCAAATAATTTTCATCTCGTTGCTGAAGCTAATTCTTAGCAACAAAGTGCAAACAAGATCAGAAATTGTTGGTGAAAACCCCAACAATTTTTCTAACCTTATGACTATGACATAAAACTATTCTCTCAGCGCCCACACACAAATTAATGTTTATCAGATATGATTTATATTTTACGAATTACATTATGTGTTAATATAAATTGTTTTTAAAGGCACAAAAACATACCTTTCTTGATTTGTTTCACGACTACTGTCGTTAGCTTCTCGCAACATTCGACCGCCACTTTATTTGTACACGTTTTCCTTACTAATGATAAGGTAATTAGTAAATAGGACAATTATTCGTTTGTCGTTGACTGTATAAAACGAACACGTTTGAGGAAATATGTTATTGTAATATATATCTGTATAATGTACATAAACACGACACAGCACTGGAAATTACGATAACTTGAAAACTGGTCAATGGATTAAAACAGTTTATTGGTCAAAGACGACCTATTACGATTTTCAACTATTTAAGAGTCACGTACGTTAAGATATTAAATATTTTTTGGTTTTTCATTGGTTTGATGAAGTTAGAAGAAGAGTGTATTAAAGCGACAATATTACGATATAACATAAATATTCTGCATAGGTTGAGTGTATGGACTTGAATATAATTATTTGTTTATCTCGAGTTACTACGTTTCAATATCATTAAATCTATTCAACGGGTATATAACAATAATGCGATTGTAAAAGTCCTTAAAACGTATATTGTTGTAATAAATTATTAAGAATCCGTCACACGAAAATGTTAATCGGATTTTTGCACTTTTGAATGAACACAATGGTTGAGTTACTTATTATTATAATATTAGATTACTAGAACACACAAATGACTTAAATATTCATTTGTGTCTACGCCTAACTTCCTAATTTGTTGCTATTTCTTATTTTTGACAAAGGTTATGGTCAACTTCAACATTTGTTGACAAAGAATACAAATAGCCAATGAATAGTCATTGGTTTACTTAACTAGTTAATATTTTCTATTTTCTACTAAGCATAAAATTCACCAGTTAAGATCAACTAATAATATTGCGTTAAAGCCACTCTCCTACGACGGTGACCAATATAATTATTTTAGATGTTACAGTTAATCTTGGAAATAAACTCTAACATTAAGATTAGAACTGGTCCATAAGGTCAATATCAATTTACCGACTATCTACAATTAATCAGTCAGTAAAGTTGCCCAGTATCGTCAAACTTGTAACATTTGATTTAGTTCAGCACTACATTATGTCGGCTGATTACAACAATTTAAATTGACAATAAGTACGACAGTTTATTACTTTGATAATGGCCAATTGCCTAACAATGATGTTGGTACAAGTTTAAAATGAACTAATTGTATTTTATTGCATATCAGCTATATAAGTTTTGCACGTCACGAAATATTTTACGTATATTAGCCTCTTCATTTTATTACAATTACAAATTACTTTAAATTAACTGCGCTATATAATATGTCTTAATTTATTTGTCATATTTTTAACCTAATTTTTTAATCGAGAAAGCCTAATAGGTACTAACTATTTTAAAATAAACGTGATGTCGACTTTTTAGCGCTATTAATCGCCTTTGGTTATTTTGGTGATGGCACTGATTTCTCAGCAGTTTTCACAAGTCCAGATGAATTGGCTCACAGAAGGTTAATACATGTGATGTCACTTGGCCAATGTATTTGTCTTGTATTCACATACGTGACAATGGACAGTTACTTTGGTTTTGTTTCCACAACGTTATGTTACACTACACTTGTTTCACAGTGATTTATAGTCAATAAGTTACCTACTTTTAAGTATACGTATAATATAGATTTAATTAAACTAATGAACACATGGGCTTATTATTGTTTTTGGCGTACTACGTCATCATTGGTTTTGCTATTCAATATTGTCTGTTTACTAATGCCACTGGGAGGATTGTTTTCTAATCATTCCTAGTACATTTCACTCACTTCCATTTTTTCTTGGCTATGTGATCTGTGATGTGTTTTTTGTAGCGTGTTCAAATTCACCGAAAATTTGTCTTTACATACATTGTCTGACAATACTCAGAATTCCGTTTTTTGAGAATTCTAATATTTTGTCCACTTCACCTTGGAGGAACAACTTGGAGGAGACCGCTTCTTTGCCCGTCCATTTCTTTCATTGCGTTTCTGACGAAAACTTCGACGAAAACAATATTTCTGAATTACGGAATGGCATGAGATGTAGGATGACCGAGCAGAATTGTATTGTTTCGATAAGCCACTAGAAAGTCGCAAAATTTTCCGAGCATTAAGTTTCACCAAGGAAGCATCGGTAGTTTTGCTAATCTTGGGCCTGGTGATCATTTGTCCAGTAGAATTTCTACATTTAAAAAAATTAAAAATTGGTACTGTAACCTTTACAAAAATACAGCAATAAAGCTTAGATTTGGCTGAATTCATCATTTTTATTATCAAGTTATTAATTCCGTCAAATTTAAATAATATCTATTATATTGTGTTATTGCATTTCCCTCATGAAGTTTATAATATTGCAAAAAAGTTCTTAAATAATGTTTTACCAACCTATGCATTTATCAAACACAAAGTTCACAAACTTTTAATTTGAACTTAAAAATTAAACTATTTTTTAGTCTTTTAAAATTCGCATTTATTTTTGTTGAACAAATACCATTATCTTTTATTTTTCCAAATACTAACTCAAAGTTTATGAGAATATCCCTATTAAATCAATGTTTAAAAAGTATTTCATATTAAATGTAAAATAATACAATTCACAACTTGATCATTAAACCGAGCTTACACGCGTTACAATGGTGAAAGAATATCTTTAAAAAATCTAATTGGCCATAAAGGGGTAATAAAGATGGTACTTCATTTTAGTAAAAATTGATACACCAAGGTTGAACAAAAATTTCTATCATTTTTATAGTGAAGCACCAAGTTAAACAATGTGCTTTCATGCTAATGCATTAATATATTTTGCTATTGGATATTAAAAATCTTGGAATAAAATTTGATTATCAGATGCAAACACTGAAAATTAAATCAGGACATTGTTAAAAGTTTATATTTTTGGAATAAAATTTAAGTCTTAAGGAATAAAATACAGTATTTTAGTTTAATCCACATATGTGTGCACTTTATAATTATACTGCAAATAATAAATGTAAATTTTACTGATTAAATTGTATTTTAATTTTAACGTAGTTCACTATAGTAGAACAGTTTCAAACTCAACATGAAAGGCTGTATTGCTGTAAGTAATATTAACATACATATAGTCAATAGTACACTATTATCTCTTCTGGAAATTATTTTTTTAAAGAAACCCATAATAGAACACAATAATTAGTGAAAATAATGGCTTTCATTAGTTAGCATTCAAAATTTAAACTCTAACCCACTACTATTGGTTGTCAGATATAAAATGTTTGAAAATCCAATTCAGTTGGTTTTCGAATTAAAAATATTATAGTAAATACTTGATACCTCCTCCCAATCTTCTACCTACTGTCTGTCTGTATTATATTGGACATTTTCAAACATCAAACCAAACTCAGACATCAGAAAACAATGTTTGGTATTTGTAATAACAAATGAATTAACTGTATTGTTCAATTAATTTCCATCAGTATTTTAATCACTATTAACTTGTGGTAGATTAGTATTGCTAGAAAATGGATTATACCAAAATAGTAAAAACAGGGTTACATATATTCACTTTGTTTACCTTATTGAACATTGAGCAGCAATTATCAAGAAATGTCAGTTGTTCCTCGGTGTGTTCCAATGAGGTAGTAGTTGTTGTAACACTCACACAACTCAAAATAAAACATACAACTGTTCTGTTGTCACTTAAATATTTTTTAAAGAATATTGATATATTCTAAAAGTATGAGCTACAATAATATACCTACATATACAAATGAATAATGGGCGAAAGGATTATGGTTGATGACACTGATTCAGTCGTCTTGTATTTACTAATAATAAAGCTCTTAATGAGGACTATAATTGTTGAAATTCAGTCAGATTCCATAGGTCAGGTCCGGTCAAAAAAGAAGGGCTAAACGGTTAATAGCAAGAATCAACAAGGAGACGATTGATGATTGACGATTATCCAAAATCCAAAGCAACTTCTCACAACCATCTTGCTTTCCTTGGCCTACAACATGCGCGGCAGTGTAACATTTTCACCCAAACCCTCCTTTTCTAAAATATTTAATTATCCACTAAATATAGAATTTGATGCTAACAAAAAACTAATTGAAGCTTCTACTTCCTGAATTTTAGATTTAAAATTTCAAAAAACGGTCCTTGGACGTGTAAATTGGTGTTATTCCGTCAAATGCGTCTATGTGCGTAGTTTAACACTGCAAAAAGTGCGTCAGCAAGCGTAAATCTCGGTCTCCTTGCGGGGGAGCATGGGAGAAGTCAGACAACGCAGCAATGTGTGTGTAGTAGAAACTTTTGGCCCCTCTCGAATATGTTTATGTATTTTGTTGTGTCTTCTCTCTGCCACACTGCACTACTATTCTCTTCTATGTAATCCCATCCTACTTACTACGCGTAGCTACATACGACTAGTTCATAATGTTCTATACACAAATACGCAATAACGCAATCCGTTTATTACCACTACATACCTACCCTACCACTCAGAGAGAGGGACTATTATTAGAACAATAATGATCTATATAGGACATTGCTATATACAGCCAAGCGGTAATTATAATAAGGTACGTTCGTTGGATGTTAGGGACGTATACTATAGATAGAGGTACCCGATACTGTTACATATTCTCCTATTATTATCACCCTAGGACCAAAGACCGACCGTCACAAATTTTTAGAGAGGCCAGATTCCACTTTGTTCCAAAAATAGTAAAAAAAAGTTATTGTTAAAATAGTACTATTCATTTTACTGACCATTTTATGCTTTAACAACCAAAATCGTACAACCTTTCTCTCTAAAGGAATCTGTCAAGGAAAACTGCTTTTCTCTAACGCTTGATGTATCTTGCAACAAAATTGCTTCTAAAAATCATCCATTTTATACATTTCGTTTGTTCTTAGATAGTAGAACAGACAATCTCTTAGCGTTTTATGCTACCATAATATTCTCAGTACTCGTTATAACAATAGTGACATTGTAAGATGTTACATAATGCAGTTCCAAGACATGTAATCAGGTAGTGTTATATTCATTCGCTTGTACTTGTATATCTACACAAAGGGGCAAGGCTCTATTTTAAAATTGCCCATATTATTAATATTAATATACTAGGTACATTAAAATTTTTAAAGAATCTCTCACTATCATTCTATGACCCTTCGACTTTAAATTTTCATATAAAACAATTTCCTGTTTTGGATCGAATTGGATTGAATTATACCGAATTGGATTGAATTATATACGGAATATGATTCAATTCAATTGATTTGGACTGATTTGGGCCGAATTGAAATGAATTAGACAGAATTGAACCGGGAAATACAGGAAATTATGGGAAATGGGAAATATTGGAATTTATATGCTCTATTTCCCATCCCATATATCATATATCTCCCTTTTGATGTCTTTTATACTCACACTTTCCATTGGGAAATGGGAAACTTCACAGTCTCAACTTCTCGATAACCCATCCTTAACATAAAACTCATGAAAATGTTATGAAATTTTTCATTCCAGTTGATATTTGCGCATTACCTTGGGTGCAGGCACGTATCCATGATTTTTTGCGTGCATCAAAATATATTGATGAAAAATGATACCATTTTTCATGTTCAAGATATTCGAAAATGTTTGCAATTTTTGGTCTCTTGTGAAACTGTTTTATCGTTTTCTCTGACTAAGGCGGGCGCTGTGTGCTGCGTCCCCTCCGCCTCCTTTGAATACGTGCCTGATTAAGCGAAAGATTCAAGCAGCTAAGCTAGCTTGAACATACGTAGATACATTGTAAATACATGCTATCATACACATAACAACAGAAGTTCTTAGAGAGTTGCACGGGTTGACTTTTTACGGTCCGTGTCTGCCCTTGCCCGTAGCAACTGAGCCCGTCACCGCCCGTGCCCGTAAAGATTTTTCATACCCAACCCGAGCCCGCCCGTGATGAGTTTGAGAAATCGGCCCGTGGGTACCCGCGGGTTGAAAATGTACATTCATTCATACATATATATACATATTTATATGTATGAGATATAAATAGATAGTAAATAATATACATCTCATCAAAAATATGTAGTTGTATCGCAAAAATATATAAATTTATAATGATAATATATAGATATATATTTATTTAATTAACTTATGGGCTTTTACGGGCACCCGCGGTCATCATCAATTTAATGTAGCCCGCCCTAGCCCATCGTATGTATCTTTTATCAGCCCGACCCCGCCCGTAAAAAATGTAAATGTGGCCCGAACCTGCCCAAACCCGTATGAGCCGGGCCGGGTCGAAACCCGTAAATGAAACTCCAGCCCGTGGAACTCTCTAAGTTCTGTAACAGAACGGCTTTTATTTATTGTAATGGACTGGACCTTTAGTCGAGTCGGCTGGGACTCTGGAATCTGAGAGACTGAGACGTATTTCGAATTTTTTAATTAATGAGGAAATTTCCTTGATTTGTACATTTGGAGTTGGAGTTTCTTCCTGGATCTTACAATGGCTAACTTAAAAAATATCATACCCTTAATAGATAGATACCTAGTCTCTTTTATAATATTCTATGAGGATCAAGCAGTCTAGTTAAGCCCCTTCCTTCTTCAGACATACGTTCTAATTTTGTTTCATTGGCAGGAAAAATACCATTAATTTCGCCTCTTTAATGCCGTTATTTATTATAGATGTTTCGAAATAGCATTGTTGCCCTTGTTTAATATTCATTTTTCGAAACAATTTTTTTAATTTTTTTAAAAGTATTCAGGTCTAAAATTTGTTTTTATAATAGTGACTAGATGATCAATGAACGTGATGAATGGGCAATATAATTATTAATATGTATTAGACCGCTTATATTTTAACTTATCCTACTTTTATTATTATAACCTTCTTAAATGTTCTCGAAAAGTATAAGACCATCTCATTCATCTCCAGACCAGCGCATCTGGGTTATACTTACGAATTACGATAATGGCAAAAATGGGATGGACAAAAATTAATTCGATTATTAATAAGACCCTACCTTTACCTCATCATATTTCTGCCCTACCTGATATAAAATCCAGTGCCCCGTTAAAACAAACGCGTTAATCTATAAAAACGGCGAAACCGAATTTTCAATAGATATAACTTTTATTAGTGTAGTGGTTAGTAGAAGTAAAACTCACGAACTCACTAATTGAATAACATAGGTATAGGTACAAGGTTTCTCATTTTTCTTTGTGCTTCTGCGACGATTGCGACACTTTTTAATGTTGCCTGTTGTGTAAAGCTATTTTAAGCGCTTTTCAACATTGTCAAAATTTATATCTTAGGGCGGGCCAAATTGTTCGCGAAACTTTAAAAAAATTACAAAACTAAATTTCTAGATTAGCTAGATCCTAACAGAACATTTTTTTTATTTATTATATTTTTAATGGTTGTTTGTGATGTGATAATAGTAAGCGACGACAGTGTTTTTAGATAATATTTTTTGTCCCTTAAAAGCAAAACTTTTGAAGCCAAAACTGCTCTCTTACCTATATGGTTTTGTAGATGTGTATCTTTTCGTCGAAAAAAAGTCAAAATGAATTCGGTATTTGAATTTTTACTCAATGGTTGCTTATTACTTACTACGATATAGTATTAATTAGCCGCCAGCTGTAATAATTTAATTTGTTATTTAAAGTTCGACAAATTCAATAAAATAATATGCCGTTCCTTAATATTCTAGAGTTATTTGGCTTTCAAAAATGGATTGTCTTCGATTCGATTGTATTCCACGGATGTTTTATTGAATCATAAAATAAAAACATTGCTACAGGGACTGAAGGAAGGGAAGAGAAGTCATTTGGCCTCTGCAATAACTTTAGTTGAAACAGACCATAAATACAAAAAGAAAATGGCAGACTACATGATGGAACACATAATTTCAACCAATAAAAATGCCAATACCAGTTTCAGAATCGGTATGGATGTACTAAATTATCTTGTAGATTAAATACCTAACTACCATACCAACTAACTTATTACGTCAAAACTACATTAATCAACCTTACCGATTTTAATAAAAGGGATATTGGAAGAATATCAAAATTAACGAATTGATTAAATAAATGTACCAATAATATTTTGTTACATATGACAGTTATCAAATGTTTTCAATTTTCAACTACTTATATATCTCTATTCAATTACTGCCTATACAGTTTTAATATGGGAAAAAGGGACGCTGTAGCTATTTTCAGGGCCAAAGCAATTTAAGATTTTGGAGGTGGGCGACCAATTATTAAAATCTATTTGGATTTTGAAACACAAATTTCTTTTCTTCGATCGTTGAGATTTTCTTCGCTGGTTATTCTCCCTGCGGCAATTTAATAATATATTTCTTTTTTATTCTAGTCCAGCAGCATGTGGGCTCTCTTTATGGCTCTTAATGTTGTTAGAGAAGTGATACAAACAATGCGAAGTACATATCAGTTCTTATTATGAACAAAAGCTTTAAAATGTTCCATAGTAGGTTTATTAGAATGGAAATGGAATTTTGGCCATTTTCATCACGAATGTTATCGGAATTAAATAGAAACATAATTTTTTGGTATGACAGAAAAGAGAATATTATGTTCTAGAGATCTAAATATTGTAGTTAGTTAGATTAGAATTAAATATAATATAATATTTCGTCATTTTGATAAGGATCTCCATACTATTTATTTGTATATACTGACAGTTTATCAATGAAAATAAATTAACTTTTGTCTTAGGACTTTCTGGGCCGCCAGGAGCTGGTAAATCAACGTTTATTGAAGTATTAGGTAAGACGCTGACGGGAAAAGGCCACAAAGTGGCAGTGCTCGCTGTGGACCCTTCTTCTTCCCATTCAGGAGGATCTCTTTTAGGAGATAAAACTAGAATGCCGGAATTGACAAGAGATCCTAATGCTTACATTCGACCTTCCCCTGCCAAAGGTCATCTTGGTGGAGTAACTAGATCAACTAATGAGGCCATACTACTTTGTGAATATTGTGACTACGATTTTATCATCGTTGAAACGGTGGGTAAGTACGACTGCATATTATACACTAAAATACTAAATTAGTAATATAAAGGTTTTGTACGTAAAACAAGATTTTGTATCGATAGGGGTTGGACAATCAGAGTATGCTGTAGCCAATATGGTAGATATTTTTGTGCTACTTTTACCCCCTGGAGGAGGGGATGAGCTTCAAGGAATAAAACGAGGCATAATTGAGAAAGCTGACCTTATCGTCGTGACAAAAGCTGACGGCGATCTAGAAGCCGCATCTTATCGAACCCAATATGAATATACGGCTGCCTTAAAATTTGTTCGTTCTTCACTTCCTAATTGGAAGACAAAAGTAAAACTTCTTAATTAAATGCTTATTCAAGGCTTGCTTATTTTGTATAAATAAGTGTCAAAAGTTAGTACTCTACTCTAAGTAATGTAATACTTTGAGGAATAACAGAAATTCTTGTTTGACTTCTTTCTACCGTACTATGCACTGTAGATCTAGGGATAAAATGTGAATGGAATAGATAGAACGATAACGTAATGAGAAATCAAAATTTATTCTTAGATTGGCTACGCCAAAATATTCTACTTGAAAATAATTTAAACCCTCCAATTTATTAGATGCATATGTTGTATAACTATTTGATTAGGTCTTGAGAGTTTCTTCAAAAACGAAAGAAGGAATGGATTCTTTTTGGGAACACATATGTAAGTTCCGGAAGATTACTAGCGACAATTTCATGCGCAAAAGGGGAGAACAAAGGGTGATTTGGA
Source organism: Tomocerus qinae (assembly GCA_020055645.1). Lineage (NCBI taxonomy): Eukaryota > Metazoa > Arthropoda > Collembola > Entomobryomorpha > Tomoceridae > Tomocerus > Tomocerus qinae. Next base: position 15,284,144 of record CM034548.1, on the reverse strand, counting down.
TGTTAACACATATACAAGATGGTTTAAACGACATGCTCTTTATGGATTCAAGACTTAAAAGGACAACCGACGAATTGTCACTGGAAGTTCGAGAAGGTAAAATTACTCCAGGCTGTGCAGCAGATAGGATATTGACATCATTCAAAGAAACACTAAAGAAGGGTGTCGAATAGTACAAGAAAAAAAAAGTTGCACGTAAAAGAAGACTACATATTTTTGTATTGTTATGACAGAAAATTAACTCTAGTTATTATGTATGATGCATAATGCAATAAAAAATTAAAGAAAAACACGCTGAATTCAAGATACAAACAGCATTCATTTTCTACAAAAACAGAAGAACCAAAGCTTGATTAGAGCTTATATAGTGAATCAAAGGAGCCTTTTCGTGAATCAAAGGAGAACTTTCAAACCGGCAGGTATTAACATTTGGAAATCAAAAATAAGTTGTGACTCAAAATTAAGCTGACCGTTGAAAATTAATTTAAAACACGTAAGAGATTTCTCTGAAACTGTGAAGTCTCTTTACAGCTGTCAATCAATTCAGGAATTACTGCATTGTGGGACTGGCCAAATTTACAAAAAACGTCTCAATTCTGTAAAAATGGATGATGAATAGTTTCGAGCATTGGGTTAGTTACGACCAGAAGGTAATAAAGCAGAAAAACTTTCATTTTAGCAAATAATAGGAAAAAATTTTGTCGTAGAACAATAAAACCGATGATGTCATTGTTTGTCAAGGAAAAGTCAAACAATTTCATGTCAACTTATTTTTAAAAACTCCCTTCGCTAGAAAATCAAAAAAACAAATTTCCTGTAACATATACATACTGAAATCTATTGACCGTTGGCCCCAGGTCCAACTAACTACGACTACGTAGTGCAAAAGTCCCTTGGCCATAGAAAAGGAGTTGAACCCTAATTGGATTGTGTTTCAATGAATTATTGCTCACCAGCGCGCCTATGGTCAAGTTACTTATGAACATATCTGTAGTTGTTGAACTTGGGGTACCTATTCTTATTCATATGGAATCATGTCATTATTATCGGTTTTCTCCATAGTGACAGTGTATGGAGAACGTATCTTTGGAAAGTTAATGCATGGAGAAACAACCACGAAATTTGTGTTTTTATTTTACCCAGACGTTCGGGTCAACCTACGGCTGCTCTGCTCACCAACCTGCTCATCTTGTAACGGTATATTGGAAAATGGGAAGCAGTCTGTGCAGGAGGGCTTGATGACGGATGTCCATGCCCACAAAGATACTAAATAGCGCACAAGATCTCTCGTATTTTGCTTTTGGAGTCCACCAGATGTCAAGTACGTCGCCACATTCTGCTCGGCTCCGTGATCTAATCGGCTATTCTGTCTGTGCTGAATATGCCGGACTAAGGCGCGTAATGTAGAATTTCCTTTTACCTTTACCTCTCTAAAATATGTCTAGATTATTGCACATAAATATTTTTGCTTTTTAAACCTTACGTGAGTCTAAATTCAAAAGTTGCAGGGATAAATTTTAGTTTTTCGTTTTAATATATTTAAGTTAGGTAATTGTCTGGTTTTATCCTAATTCTTTTAGTACTACGAAGATCATGGAGGATAAAAAGACTAATCCGCCGAGTAGTAAGTAACCACCTCGTTTTTCCCATATGTGATGCATTGTGAAAGACCCTTCTATGTTTAGTTTATATAGATGAAAGTTAATGGAACATATTGATTTCCAAGCAATTTTAAGTTAAATTGAAATTAATTACAGTATGAATTGATATATTAGTGAAAACATTTAAAAATTTTGATATCAAATCTTGTTTTTCAGTATTTTATTTACAAAGCTTACGTTTCAAAATAACTAACAATATCTGTTAATACAAGCTTGCCGCTGTTATAAGGACAGCTTATAAGTATTCTTAACTGAATGATAATCGGATTTTATCACTTAGATTATTTGTAACCCATATTCATGTTTTTGATTAAAATAATTTATAATAGCGGGAGCTGCAACCGGAAAGAAGACCGGAGCTCAGAAAAAGAGAGAACAAAAACAGAAAAAGCTTCAACAAGAAGATGCAGCTGATGCCCCTGTAGAATCAATTGAAAATGAGACCCCAGCAACAACCTTACCACCGTCTGATAACAGTAACCAAGATGATGCTGCAAAAAGTGAAGCAGATAAAAAGAAAAAGAAAAAGAAGGGTGCCAAAGTGGAAGAGAAGCCTAAAGAAGCTCCAAGAAAAGGGCCAAGTACTAAGCAAATTGAAGCAATCAAAGAGGCCCTGAGAAAACAAAGAGAAGAGGAAGAAGCCTTGTTAAAGGCAGAAGAGGAAAAGGAAAGACTGTTAGAAGAAGCAGAAAATGCCCGTCTTGAAAAGGTTTTTCTTTTAAATGATACCAAAATTATGACACAAGTGATGTTTTGGGTGGCGATTACTTCCATCCCAAACGTCATATCTTGCGATTTTGATTTGAAGTGTAGGTTAGTTATTTATTTCTTATTTTATATTTTAACAGTTGCGGTTAGAGCAAGAAAAAAAGGAGAGAAAGAAACAAAAGGAAAAGGAAAGAAAGGAACGGTTAAAGGCAGAGGGAAAACTTCTGACTAAAGAAGAAAAGCAAAAACGCCAGCGAGCGCAAGCAATGTTAGAGGCATTAAAAGCTCAAGGCGTCCCCGTTCCTGACGCTAGTGAAAAAAACAAGTCTCGCCCTGGTACCAGAATTCGCAAGAAAAATGCACTTCAATCCCAGAAAAGCTCTGACGACGTTCCTTCTCAAGAATTGGGAAGTGACGGGTTAAACAAGTCAGACTCTGCAGAGGCAATGCAAGAAGTCGAAAAGGAAGCTGAGCCGGAGAAGGTTAAAGATGCATGGGATGAGGAGTCCAGTGAAGAGGATCTGAGCAAACATGAGTCTGAATCTGTGAAGGAAAATGCTCCTCCTGTTTCCGAAAAGGCTGATAATGGGATTCAAAATGAATCTTCACAGGACGACGACAGCGAAGGTGACGACGACGATGAGGATTCTGATGACAGTGGGAGCAACGATGGGGACCAAAAGACTGAAGGAGCTAAAAAGAAAGAAAAAGCCCTGGTCCGAATCACGGTAATTACTTATGATTTATTATCTATTTCAAACATTATGAAAGTAGAAAGTTATTGTTTAAGATGTTAACTAAAAAATGGCAAAAGCTACTCACTCATTTTCAAACATTATATACTTTTATCTGATTTTCTGTGACTTCTATTGAAACCATAATATCTTTATCTGTGTATGTAAACTCACAATACAAGTTGAAAGTTTAATGTAAGTAAAAATTAAAAGAATTATTTGTATTATAGAGCGAATTCTTTTATTTTTTTATTTTCCTGAGAATAATTATTTACCATTGTTATTAGTTGTTACAGAAAGAATTGTAAATATGTCCAGTGGAAAACAAATAGTTCAAATACTCACTAAATATGGTTGCTTATTTTTAGAAAAGAAGAGAAGAAAATGAAAAACAGCGAAGTCTGAAGAATTTAAGGTCTCCAGTAGTTTGCGTTTTAGGTCATGTTGACACAGGTAATTACGAAGATATACTGATTTTTTTCTGATACAGTTATGACTTATAAGTTTTTATTAAAGGGATAATTATTCATTTGCAGGCAAAACAAAAATTCTGGATAAACTTCGAAGAACTAATGTTCAAGATGGCGAAGCCGGTGGTATTACTCAACAAATTGGAGCAACTAATGTTCCTATGGATGCATTAAAGGAGTCTACAAAAATGGTCAAAAATGTAATGGATTTTTAATTATATAATATTATAATCTTAGCAGGGATTTAAAATGCCTTAGATATCAATTGCTTTTTCAGTTCATCAGATTCAGACAGATATACCATCCATACTACATATAGCGTGCTATTTTGAACTGTTTAATAATGCCCGCATTTTTATAGAGGCTGGTATTTGTATAAAAATACTCAAATTTTGTTTAACGAAAATGTTTATTTATTTAATTAAACAGATTTCAGATCTTGAATTGAAATTACCAGGACTATTAATTATTGATACTCCTGGCCACGAGTCATTCAGTAATTTACGTTCTCGAGGATCTTCGTTGTGTGATATAGCAATTTTGGTAGTCGATATTATGCATGGATTAGAACCGCAGACAATTGAATCGTTGAACCTTTTGAAGAATAAAAAAACTCCTTTTGTTGTGGCGCTAAACAAGATTGACAGGTACAAATATTCTAAATTAATCGAATTACTTTTTATACCGGCATACTCTTATAGATCAAGTTACCAAAAACTTTTTTGTTTAGATTGTACGACTGGGTGTCAAATAGTAAGAGAGATATTCGGGACGTCATCAAATCTCAGCCCAAAAACACTTTTACTGAGTTTGAGAAAAGGACCAATGAAGTTATTGTACAATTTGCCGAACAGGTAATTTATATAGTACATCTCAATCTTATTGCTGCTCTTGTCCAGTTACAATTTCACTGAAAATTCTTGACAATGGTTTTAATTTGACAGGGAATGAATGCTTGCTTGTTCGATCAAAATCCCGATCCTAAATCTTATGTATCCATGGTCCCTACAAGTGCTCTCACAGGAGAAGGCATGGGAAACATGATGGCATTGATCGTTGAATTGTCCCAAACAATGCTAGCAAAGCGACTGATGTACTCTAATGAGCTCCAAGTAAGTACCGAGTACACAATATGTTGCCATTTTGAAGATTTGTAATTTTTTAGTAAATCTAGGTTGTAAGCATATTATTTATTTTGAATAGGCAACCGTTTTAGAAGTCAAAGCAATTCCTGGTTTGGGAACAACCATCGATGTGATATTGATAAACGGAGGTTTAAAAGAAGGGGAGACACTAATCCTCGCAGGAACCGATGGTCCCATAGTTACGCAAATTCGGTCTCTTCTTACTCCTCAACCCATGAAAGAACTCCGTGTTAAGGTAATGTTAATTGATAGACTCTAATTAATTACTAAGCCATGCAATTTACGCAATTCATTTTTTAAATTGAGTTTAATGTATCCCTACAGAATACTTACATTGAGTACAAAGAGATTAAAGGCGCTATTGGAGTCAAGATAGCTGGTAAAGATTTGGAGAAAGCTATTGCAGGATTAAATGTCTCTGTCGCATACCACCCGGACGAAGTTGAGATTTGTCGAGAAGAAGTCGCTCGTGAACTTAAATCTGCTCTAAGTTCAATTCGCCTCCAAGAAAGAGGAGTGTACGTCCAGGCTTCAACTTTAGGGTCTCTTGAAGCTCTGCTGGAGTTTCTAAGGACTTCATCAATTCCAGTAATAACCCTTTTAAACCTATTTTTAGTGTTAAAAATGCAAAAATTCTTTTCGCTGTAAGAAATCAGGGCATCGAATGGCATTTTCAAAATGTCTTTCTCAATTGTATCTCTAAGCTTAAATGAAGTGGTGTAATAAGCTGTTTCTTAACATAATTCCGAAATTCGAATCCTCTGAGCGTCTAATGTTCAACTGAGAGGAGCTACCAGTATTTTTGCAAATAGCATTGGTAAACTCTGTGGCAATGATATTCTGATTTGCATAAGTATACGGATTTACTGTAGTTAAAGTGCGAGCAACCAACAAAATACAAGTTTTATTTAAAGTAGATTGTCATAAGGATTAGCTCTGTGAGTCTCTGCTGTGTTGGCTCTAATGACTAATGTTTTGAGTCCTGGTCCGACTGCTCGACAAGTGGAGTTGACAACCTCAACACTGACCCACCGAGACAGCGGTGATTCGCAGTTTCCTGGTTCAATACTCTTCATCACTTGTGTACTTGTTTCAAGAGTCCCTACTTAACTGTAGTCGGGTAGTATGTGGCTCCACTGCTAAATTGTCTCTGATTTTATATGAAAATTGGACTCAAATTACGAAGCTGTGAATATCAAAACTTGCACCGCCTCTTTATCTGAGTTTTAACATTGTAGCTAAAATTTCTTTAAAAAAATTCGTGTACAATTGCATCCCGTCCGAAGTTGAGAGCAACTATTCGTAAATATTTTTTGTAAAGAATTGAGGAAAACTAGGTCTGTCTTAAGACAACGTTTGTTATGAACTTTAGACGGTCTTCTTAATGCCACCACGGTTAGTATATAAATGATCCCTGACTTTAGTTATAAAATGTCTTTAGTGCACGGAATACATAATTATACTTACTATTATTATATACAAGAAAATTTTAAATTAGCATTGCGTAGAGATGGTATAATTTCATTTTCTTGATAAAACAGTGTGAGAGGTGACTTAATTGGGTAACTTAGAGGAGGGATCTGGGCTAACCTGAATGTATATTAAATGGTGTACATAATAATAAAGTAAAGGGGAGACTATGTAAGTTAGGCATTGTTGTAAGCAGAGTTAGTAATAACAAAGTAATGGAATGGGGCAGGCAGATGAGGCAAGTTATAAAGCGTATAGCGAGCATTCTAAATAAACGGGGTTATTGCATGAAAAATGAAAAGTTGCTTGGTCTGTGTGGATGAGTAAAGCAATTTTCCCGTTCACATAGAATTAGAGGTTTATGAAACTGGGAAAAGTCAGCCACTTGTAAATCCTGTAAGTTGATATTGTCAGGTCTGTTCACTGTATTCCCATTGTGCTATTTCCGTTCAACTTTCTTTTCATTGTCAGAATTGGTGTGAGAGTATCACTTATCATTCTAAAACTATCTCGGGACAATTTCCACATTTCCTGATTCCATTTCTCACAGTCTTTGAGGATTTTGCAGAGGTGAGGCAGACCTTGACTTTGCCATCAAATGGAATTCTTACAACTGAGAGCAAAAAGCTTTAAACCACCTTATTTAACTGTGAGCAAGAAACAGTCATGTTCCGGCAATCAGTTCTGCTACGTTAGGCCCTTCGTTCTGACTTACCTACGCGTATTTTTATATATGCATCTACTGCTCTACACTCCTCTAAACTGTGCTAATATTAAACTTCATGCTACTTAAAATAAGGTTACGTCATTCTTACCCTTCGTACCCTCTCCTTTCATAATAATATTATAACATCTTCATTCCTCGGCCAATTACTAATAAATGCTACATTCAGCCTAAACCATGTCCACATCATACCAATCAAGACTCATAGATTGTTATATATCGCAATACAATTAAACTACGATTGGAATTATTGTCTTGTAATTCTGTGTTGGTGACTGCAAGTTTTAACATTCGGAACTGCCATTTTTCTATTGTCAGTGTCAGCAATTCTTCATTAATTAGCTCTTAGCAATACATATAATGGCTGAATCAGACATGTTATTTATATGCTTACAATTCTCGTGTGTAATTACTTTATATAAATAATGTGATTTTTCAAAATAATGGTGGTATATCCTATATTGTAATATTATCTATAGTTATTAGACGTATGCTGTAGTATTTAGTGATTGGCAACGGATCAGTATGGGTTCAGTCGGATAATTAAGAAATAAAACTATGGAAAGGGAGTTTAAAATGCACGGGGAGGTAGAGCTTGGAAGAATTCTGCTGGCAGGAAGTTACGCAGCAGAAGTGAGATATTTTTCCACTCTAGTAATCAAGGGCGACATTTGTTATATCAGTCATTTTATATAATAGCCAGAATGTATTAGTCTTTAGTTATTTCTGTAATGTTGCAAGTCAGACTTGTAATCTCATTTCCCTTGTGATACATTTCTTTCAATCTTTCAGTTAATGGTGTAGTTTGTGCTGTATTCACAGAAGAATCTATGAATATTAAATATTTATTTTCTAGCTTACTTTAATCTATGTCGTATCAGACATTTCATCATTTCGTTTTAAAAATATCTTCAATGTGGTGCAGTATAGTCGTCATAGTGATGTCAATTCAAATAATGCTAAAATGTAATAATAGCTAAATAGTAGCAATGAGACACAATTGAGATGTTTCCATTTGATTAGGAATGTTTGTGTTAAGCCATACATACGTAAATGGCGTGATCGTCATGCAACAATATCTGTATTTAGAATAAACATTGTAACTCTTTGACAAGGGGAGATAGTCCGTGACATCAGATTATTATACAATAGTTTAAGTGATTGGCTTTGATTCATTTACAATGTATACAGGATTCCTTGCCTATTTGACTGCTTTGCTCTTGGATTCTAAAAATATTTTACTATCAATTTTCCTCCGAAATCTGTCTTCGTGAGATAACTAGAACGTTTGTGAAGTATAAATATGACGTACCGGATGAGTGATTTAGTGAATTTTAAGAAAGAGAAGCAGGATTTCTGAGAATTGTATTAACGGGAAATGAATAAATAGAACATCATGGAATTGATGCTTGAACAGATACAAGCATAAGTTCAGAGGTTGAAGCCGATGTTAATAGAATTTAAGTCCGAGGGAAAAAAAGGTGCTACGTGTTTCCTTCTGGTCGTAGCAGACAAAATAAGGAAAGCAGGTGTTGTCTTGTGTTTTACTCAATGCTCGATGATGAAAGATGCCATGTGGAAGGTAATCTTCGCAGCAGATGACTGAGCTAGTCATCTGCTACTTTTCTTTGATGCTTTTAAGGCTGCCTCGTCGCTACAGTACATTACCTCTGCGCAAAGTCATGTTATTGTGGCTAGGTGTTAGATAGTAAAGGCGACCCCATATCGATTTTTGATGTTTGTGGTATTATTTATTTTCCATGTTTTGTAATAAAGTTTTCCAAATCTAATATTCAATACAAATGTAGGAAAAGCACAGAAAATTGATACTCAACTTTAGTGTAACTAAAAAATGTAACTAAAAAAAGAGGCAGAAATTACTGAGTGGATAATAGTTTGGATCTTATGGAATTTATTTTTCTAAACAGAAAGAGATGCGTTTGCCAATTTCTCTAAAACATAATTTTTGAAAATACAATTTAAAGGCAATTAAATTTTTGTAAAAGAGATAACAATTGATTCTCAGAAAATGTATTTTATGGACGGTTAAGATATAAAATATAAAAACATTTATAACAAGGCGTGAGATGTCAGTGTGTTTTACGGATGGACAAGGCAGCCTTAAATAAACTGTAGGTAAGTAGACACACGGTAATAGCCGATCAAGCAAGTGAAACGTGTTCTTGTATCTTTCTGTTACGCCATTAGGATGTGACTCTGTCTGACGGAAGAAAGGGTTTCTTTTCTACGTTGATTCAGTGTTGTATCCCTTCTCTGTCCTTGAAAGGGAGCGGAAGTCGGACCCTTATTATGTAATGTTATTATTTGATTCACCGAAAATGATTTGTATGTACCTAAAGATAGGAAGTTGTAATTCATTTGCTGCGAGGAGCAAAAAAGGTTCTTCTACTCTGTCTATTTATAATATACGATATTATTACTACATGCGATGAAGGAAACCAGGCTTGGAAGCTGTTCTCTCTTAAATGTCATTATTTAAAAATTATTTTTCTTGAGGCTGGTGTTTTCTTAGATTTATCACGTTTAGTAATAGGTAGGTGGTACTTACGTAAGGGAAATCTTTATGTATGTTGGTCATTATATATTAGATGTGTAGTTTATTGTGTATACTTTTGTCTAACTATCTGTAGATTCTATTAAAAGCATTTGATTTTATGTCCTTTTTTAGTATTCCAATATCCGTATTGGCCCTGTTGTGAAAAAAGATGTCATGAAAGCGTCTATTATGCTTGAACACGACAGTCAGTAAGTGTTCCATCTCAAATAAACTTTTTAAATTGCTTATACGTACTTGTAATATTTATCAATATTAATAACTTTCCAGGTATGCAGTTATATTAGCTTTTGATGTCAAAATCGAACGAGATGCTCAGGAGCTTGCAGATAATCTGGGTGTTAAAATATTCCAGGTCAGTAACATTTTCATTACAACTGTGTACAAAAATATATTTCGGTAATCGGCAAATGTAACTCATGTAATTCCTGTTAATAGGCGGATATCATTTATCATCTTTTTGATAAATTCACGGCATACAGAGAAGAATTGAGGGCAAAGAAACGAGATGAATTTAAGCACATAGCTGTATTCCCGTGCAAAATTAAAATTCTTCCGCAGGTAGTCATTGATGTCATTCCTATAAATATATTGTGTCAAATTGGATGTCCCTATTACTTAGATACAAGCATGTTCAGAAGCCTTTCGAAATCAGAAATACCTGTCAGTTAACTTGTTTTTTTTAATTCAAGAAGATTTTTCAAATGTCCAAATTATAAGTATGTTCCCAATTGCCCAATTTGATATCAATAGACACTTTAAATTCCATCAGAGTATGATACTTATTGTCTAATATTAAAATGTACTTATCTAATACATATTTATGGTAGTTCATTTTCAACACTCGGGACCCCATTGTTGTTGGCGTGATGATTGAAGCCGGCACAGTCAAGGAAGGCACACCGTTGTGTGTGCCTAATCGCGAGGTAGAATTTTACTACATTCCTTGGAATTTTCTTTTTACTTGTGTAAATAAATGTTTCCATTTTATTTGCTATCACTATTTCCTATCTCTATACCCTTGCAAACCTTGTACATATATTCTGTTCCAATACACAGTGAGATTTTCAAAGGAAATAAAATCTAACAATAATGATACTTCTATAATGTCTCAGTCTAACGATCGTCAAAATGTAATTTATACACGTCTTCTAGAAGCCAGTCAAATAAAAATTCGAAACGTTAATTTAGCAATATATGTTAAGAAAATCCGTTAATATTTGACAGGTAGTAAATCAATAATAGTGAAAATTGTTTGTAAATATTACATTCGCAATCAAACAAAAACGTGGTTGTTTACTATACAGATCTGAATTATGCAAGTCTTTTCGTTACTTTTTTTAGCTTCTCAAAGTAGAACTATTAAGCGTTTTTAGTGAGTATGAGTTCATATCACCCCATGCAGTTCGATGCAGTGTGCCGAGTGTGCGTGCCGGATTTTGATGCTATGTACGTTGCGTAACTGCGTAAAAGTCTAGAATCTTATAGCCCCAAGTATTTAGATTTTATCTTCACGTTTTTCCAGGACCAGGTACAGACGTTGAACTACAGCGTGTGAAATGCAGGATCAATTAACTAAGATGTAACTAGTGGAATGACAGTAAAAATGTCTACTACGCGACCAAGAAGGATCCTTTCTTACCCACTGTGATTCATTTCCTTACTTACTGTCACATACCTAATACTGATTAAGCTAATTAACTGTTTAACCCGCACCTATGCACGTTCCCTGCGTCTTCTACCCTCCAAAAGATATAATTATAAATAGATGCATCACAGAGACATTCGTATTTAGTTAATTACTGAAAACTACATTTAAAGTACATCGATTAAAGGTACAATAATTTTGAGAAAATTGCGGAATTGCTGATATAGTTTCTCAAATGATAAGGATTACTGAAAACAAAATAAAAAATAGTTTTTTTGTAAGCAGTATATATATACAATAAGCTAGTAGGTTAAAAGTAGTAGTGAGCCGACCTTGTCTCCTTATCGTAAGTATAGCCACTTGGCGTATTTTTATGTCTTTTTTGTTATTAAGATTTAGATTCTAGCTAAAACGTTTATTGGCACTGTAGCCGTAAAAGTGTTGTAAAAATATTTGTTAGTTAATGTGACTAAATGATGTGAAGGGTAGCAGACTGAGAGCGTAGGAATTTAGGTTTTTGAAAAGGTGAGGCCGATGATAGTGGGATATCTCTGACCATAAATAAAAGTGACAAAACGTATGTCTGAGAGCGAAGAGGAGAGAAGAGGTGTATGAACTGAAAAGAGCGGAAGCTGATTATAAAGCTGCATAATGGTAAATGGCACAGAGTGTGGCCGTCTATTTTGTGAATGGAGGCATCTTCTTTTGGTGTGACTGCGACTTTTATTTTCATTCATAAAATGAACCCTCGTCCGTCCGTCCGTCTATATAGATAGTTGTTGGGTGTAGAGAGAGAGTTATAGTAGATAGTACTACTAGTACAGTCAGTCAGTCATTGCAGACAACTATAATAGAGAAGGGTCAAGACTTTTGACTAGGGTAGCCATAAAACGGACAAGTAGTGCTTTACTCTATTTAGTTGGCTTAGTCTACGTGGATATGCAATAATTGGTCTGAGGTTGCGTTTCCTCTTGAATCGTTCAATCGAGAAGTTGAGTTGACAAGATGCATGGGGCACAATGTGCTTCCGGCCGTTGTTACATTCAATTCTATTTTATAGTTTCTAGAACTGGGCCGAGTGACGAGCATCGAGGTAAATCACAAACAGATGGATAAGGCAAGCAAGGGACAAGAAGTGTGTATCAAAATTGAACCTAATCCTGGTGAAACTCCTAAAATGCTGGGTCGGCATTTTGAAGAGACGGATATTTTATACTCCAAGGTATGTTTCTTGCAGTGTACTAACAACTAAAAATAAGTATAACCTACCTCTGAAAATATCCGGGAAAAGGATTTCCGGCGGATGATTTCGTTTCCGCTTGTCGCCTCATCCTTTTGCTAGCAATGCATTCAAGCCACGTTTATTATGTTTTACCAAGTTTCCGTTTCAACAATATTCCTTTCACTATATAGTTATAATATTTATACAAGTACTAGAGCTGGTTGTCAGATCGGGAAGCGCAACCATACATTCCTATCTAATTCTTTAGTTAGCATAGAACTTACTGACTGCTACGCTTTACACTACTCTCTATATAATATTTTGTAATGGTATTATTAATACTCACCCATGTGCTTATGGATGTGAGGAACTGATGCTTTGATGTGATACTGACTCTCTGAGCTGTGAGGATGATTTCGTTCAACATGCCATGCTGTGCGACCCAGCATTTCTAACTTCACGACCTAAGTCCGCTAGAGTTAGGAATGACTCTTTAGTCCATCGAATTTTATTCATTTCCTTTGAGATCTCTTCTCAGCACTCTTTTTTATTTACATCAGAGTTATGAAATTTTTAGCTTTTTTACTGCTAAATATCGTTACCAAAAAAATTAAAGGGCGCGGACTATAAAAATTAATAGGCGTCTTTCCATATTACCGCATTCTAACGCAAGCAATATGTACTTGATGAATATTCAAAATTATTTTGGTGGGAACAGTGTCTCGGATGTAGTTTATCTGAGACAGCAGTAGTACTTTCTCTGATAAACTACATCCGAGACACTGTTCCCACCAAAATAATTTTGAATATTCATCAAGTACATATTGCTTGCGTTAGAATGCGGTAATATGGAAAGACGCCTATAAGTTTAAAATCAAATTCAAATCCGGTAAAATAGTAAATAAATGCTTGGGGCTATTTCTTTTGTATTTATTATTATTTTCTAAAAGGATTTATTTACATTGATGTAGTTATATTTTATATACATCAGTAGTAAGAATTCAAAATTTAATTTAGGATTTTATTAGTGATTGTCTTCTACGCCTTTTTTTACAGATAAGCAGAGAGTCGATCGACGCGTGCAAAGACTACTTCCGAAATGACTTGCAAAAAAGCGACTGGCAATTAATTATGGAGATGAAGAAAACTTTTCAAATTATGTAACAATTTAAAAATTTTGAGTGTTAGAAGATAATTATTGTGATTACGTCTTTGAATTTTATAATTCAGAATAGTCTCAAGAAATTGTTAGTGAGCAAAATTGCACAAAATTGTAACCAATTTCAAAAGTAATTGATGTAAGAACATTCGTAATTAAAATTTTAAGTTATTATTCAAAAATTTAGTAATACATTTATGAGATCATTTTGCATGATCTAAAACAACTTTTGCTGTGCAACTACAAATTACAAATGAAGGAAGATATAGCGTCGAATTACCATTTTGCATGATTCAAAATCTATTGTGCTATATGAGATTTCCATTTTGTGAGATATATGAATAAATTTTGATTTAGCAAAATCTGAAGTGTAAAAAACCATAAAAAGTGTCGGTGTACATGTGGGAAAAGTTAATGAATGTATTTGTGGACTCCATATCTATGCAATGCTCTACATAAGTAAAAATTAAATGTGTTACTACCTTTGTATGAATGAGTTTTGTATTATTTAATTGGTGCCAGCGTTTCTATATGTAAGTCATGCCGCAAACATACCTATTTAGAAACTTGATAATAAAGGTTTTGGTGAATATAAATTTTATATATGTTACATCAAGTCTACACTTGGCGTGTTTTGTGATTTAAAGATTGTGCTCACTAGGCATAGAAAGTTTAACCTTTTTACAAAGGTGAACTTCAGACTTTAGATAGGTGGATATTCTGTTATGCACCTAGAGTAATAAGAATTGGATTATCATGCCAAATGTATTATGCAGTTCGTCTCATCGTCAGTCAAGTCATTCATGAAGAAAAGGCGGAGTGACGAAACAACATCTCGGCTGAGGCTGGCTAGAAGGACAACTCGTTTTGTGAATGAATTGCTGCTGCACCCTCCAGCTTCCAATTCAGCCCACACCCCTATATCTCTTGTGTTACGCGAGGGTAATGGAATATTGCATTCTAATTCTACCTTTATTAATAGGTAAATAAGTGTAAGTAAGCACAACGCAGAGGTCGGACCAACTCTTATTTCCCCACACAGGACCTTGTTTACATGTCTAGGAGGATACATCTCACAAGATTGAACTTCAGACTTGACTCTGTTTAAACTTTAAACGCACTTTGTTCTGCACCAAATAAAGATTCACACCACAGGAGTTTTATTTTCTTGCTACAGCTTTTGTAGTAGTAGTCAGCAAATAACTACTAGGGTTATCAATTTATACCCATTTTTATTTGATAGTTGATGTGTATTATGTTAAAAGAATATGCTGTGCAATTCGCGACTTTAAGATACCCAATCAACCTGCTCCAGCACTCCTGTATTTCAAGTGAATTGCCTACTTACCTATTTCTAATTGCTTTTCCGACACCAATGCAAAGCATCAATTAATTTAATTAATATCTTTCGCCAAGTTTTATTTAGAAACTTCCATTTTTATCAAAGCTAAGCTGAAATCTATTACATGCAATTGAATCGATACCGACGAAGGGTACTATTGCTAATCTGTCGTGAATGGACTAACAAACTGGAACGGAGTTGCAGTGGATTTCCATCAGCATCATCACCACAATAATTAAAAGTTGTTCTGTTACGTGTATGCATCTATTTATGTTTGCTTTGGACATATTATCACTTAAAATCAGGCACGTATTTTTAGGAGACGCGGAGGGGACCTATAGCGCCCCATTTGTCAGAGAAACCCATTAAACAATTCACAGAAGAACAAGAGCAAATATTGCAAACGTTTTCATTCTAATTTTTGTCAATATTTGACCTAGGCACCCAGTATATACTCTTACTGAATTTCAAAAGATTTGCGTGGCAACTTTCGGCTTAATTTCGAAATATTAATGTGATACCAATATGTAATTCATATTGCAAGCAAGCATTTATTTTTGTAGCTTTTCAGTAGTTTCGAAATATTAGACTTGGTCATTTTGTATTTAGGCTCACCCTATTTAGTCTTACTATTGCATCCAAGTCCTTGAACTTACCATACAACTAACACTACCACCCATAGATAGATAGTTACATATATAGGTACGGTAGGTAAATTTATCGCTCTATCACGATTATTATAGTAGTAATGATTCCCCAAAATCGTGCCTGCACCCAAGGTAATGCGCAAAGCCTCTTCTATCGTCAAGCCGAAACAAAAAAAGTTTTGCGTTAAGTATGGGCTATCGATTTTGTCAATGATATAATGATTGCATCTTTTAAAATGCAACAATGTTATTCTGTTCTAGTGACAAGTTCTAAAATTGCCCAAAATCAGAGGCACGTTTATGTATGACTAGCTGCATAGTGTCCACCTAGCTCAATGTGCTACAGAATGTGGAAATAAGTAAATTTCTAGCGACTGCGCATTGGCCCAAATTTCATCAATAGACCGTTAGTCATTAGTAAGACCAATCAAGCGTGTTGAAATGTAAAGCAAAATCAGTACTGGTCTGACAGAAAATCTAGTCATTAGTCATTACAAAACTATACGGACATACAAACGAACATTTATACAAGGATAATACACTCATTTGGTCGAATTCAGTCCAATTCAGTGCAATTAGGTTAAATTTCGTCCAATTCAGGGTTGAAGTAAAACAGTGAAGCGGTTGCACATTATAACTGTTTCGCTCTCACATTAATCTCTTTGTATTCGAAAGACAATGGATCATATGTTGCATTACAATGAACCTCCCCCGTTGATTTACTCGACTCGAAGTTTGCGCTGAGGTTAAGCCTTTGTATTGCAACATATGATCCATTGTCTTTCGAATACAAAGAGATTAATGTGAGAGTGAAACAGTTATACAAACATCGCGCCATGGAATACACCGGGAATACCACGACCCTCTTTCGAGGCCGAAATCATTCAGACTTAAAAACCTATGCATGCTTGTTTCAATGAGCCTAGTAATTAATAAACCATTGCAAAACAAAAATAACTTCAGTAGAGAAGTTCATCTCCTGTCATGAGATGCTGTAACTGTAACTTAATGTTTAGTGGTGTCCGCGGACATGTCAGCTTCCAATTGAACTATTACACGACCTTGTAGGACAATTAGAACTGATTTGCATCGATTTCCGTTATTTTAATGTTTTCCACCCATTTCCCCTATCAGGGGAAGGTTGTAACCTATTTAGTAGTGTCCCCGGACCTGTCGGCTTTCAATCGAACTATTACACGACCTTGTAGGACGAATAGAACTGGACTCGATTTTTAGTTATTTTTAAATTTTAAACCCCTCCCCCGGTCAGGCAGTGCCACCGATTTTGCCCATTTACGAACCCCGCCTTCCTATTTACCTGTAGATTGTACCCTGAAAATTTGAACTCTCTAGCTTCACAGAATAGTGGCCATCTGCCGTGTTGTGTGAAGACCTCGCTAACCCTCGTTTGTTAACTTATGATCTAGCTCAAACTGTTCGAAAGTCATCGTGCACAAGTATTTCCAGACGGATGGGCATACAGACACACAGAAAAAGTATTCGCATACAGAAAAGACGAACTTCTCTGAATAATTGGATTCTTGTGGCAGCTAAAAGAGCCAATATGCTTACAATAAAAAAAATTAACTACTGTCTGGGTTGGAATTAATTAGCATAATTTGAAATTCAACCAAAATGTTGATGCGTATATTAATCTTTCTAAATTCAATATGCAATAAATATGCATGATCATTGCCTATCTTCGAAATTGAGTCATGCATGCTGGTGGCTGGGGTTTACTGTTTACTAGTCACAACATAAGTGTGAATTTGCAATTTTGTGATACTTACCGAGGGATATGAATGGAATATGGGAACAAATAAAAGACATGTGACATAATTCATGAATGAATCGACCAATCACAACAATACATTCGTAAATCTTTCATACTCCACAAGGTAGATTTTTGTAGTTGCCGCACTCTTATCTCAACTCTATACTTTTCAGAATTACGAAGCATTATTGAGTTAATTGCCCGAAGACATACTACGAATGATGATTCCGTGATGCTTTTATGCTCTCCCATTTCCTCTGATAATGTGGTATTATTCACCAAATGGAATGTTTTGAGCAACATTTGAAAAAGTTGGTAACAAGCTAATGTTCTGCTGCATGTTTTTCATTTTTGTGTAGTATTGTAGCTATTCAATATTGAAGTCATGTTCATTCATTACATCAATTTACAATTAGCATTTACTAGTTTTGTGAAGTTGTAGTTTTATATAGAGCATGGTACATCGCATTCCATAAAAATAAGAGTTCATATAGATCAAAGTTTTAATTCATATGTTTTACATTTAGATAGAATGTGGTTAGAAGCAGAGAAGCCGGAGTAGTTTTGCGTAAAGAAGGTGAGGTAAATAAAAGCAGTTGTATTTACTGTAGTATGTGATTTAAAATGGGAAAAATGCAATTAAATAGAATTACACAGTTTACATATGAAGCACAATATAAAAAGGCTTTTAAGAACAACTTTACCAACCTATGTAGTAAAAATGCAAATTAAGAAAATTAAATAATCTTAGGTGAGCATATCATATCAGATCCTAACCTATCACCATCACAATAGCTCTGCCTTAATCTGCACAGAGTAATAGTACCTAAAATAAATTACAAACAAACAACAGTACAACCTACCTACTTATAATAATATCTTAGGCAATAACATAATTAAAGAAGGCCTATATATACGTAGTAGACGCCATTCAACAAGTGAGAGGGTCTTCTGTCTTCGGAAACACTACACACACATACATACATACTTACTGTCTTATAATACGAATATTATACAACATTTAAATTCGTTTCGCTGCGCTAGTTACTTTAATGAGTGGGAGCCTCCGTATTTCATTAAATGGTCATAGATACTATTTTAATATACTTATCTCCATAAAAATAAAATTATAATAAGATGAAACGTTGCGTCTGGCATTCTTGGTTCAGAAAAGTTATAACCGTGGTCATCACAGTAGTAGTAGTAAGAACAAGACCCTATTTCCATTACTGTCATTTATATCACTGCATGCAATAAAAGTAAACTCCCAATTTTTGCAATCTACTCGCAAGTCACATCATAATCAACTGCTACCAGAACGTTATAGAGCTGGAAACTATTCAGCATAAAACCCGCAATCCAAAAAATCCCTTTACCTCAATATGTCAAAACATTTAACACATCTTGCGATAGTATTGTTTAAATAATATTACTCGGTTCTGGGATTTATAATTTTTATAATCTGTATAGGTCGTTCTAAGTTCGTTGCTGTTTACGACAGGAAAAAATGCACTAAATGCATTTGGACAAAAGCCATACTAGTGCAAATCCCCTAATCGGTTACTTGACAAAAGAAAAATGGAATTTTTCATATTTAAAGACAAAACCATCTGATTCCTTCCGCCATTTTTCAATCTATCCCAACACTATTTGCTTCAAAAAACTTTCAAATAATATATTTTTTAAATATATTATAAAAAAATATTTATTTTAAAAAATAAATATTTTTTTGAGTGTAAAATGCAACTCGAAGAAAATTATACGCATCAATTTTGGATACCATCATTTAGCATTTGAAATCTTGTCATTTATCTAATACGCATTGTATAAACGTTACGCGTACAGATTCTGTCACTATAATGCATTTGGCGGGCCGTTTTAATTTTCTCTAACCTCAAATATTGGATGGCTACCTGGGTGGTTACAATAAATCATACCACAAAATTATTCAATTATCATTTCTTTTGTGAAATAATTGCTTGAGGCCCTTTAAAGTCACCTATCAAGGAGACCCGTAAGTCCTTAAGATATTCACCCGACAACTGCATGTAAACCTATATTTGAAGTTGTCATGTGAATGTTTGTTGACTTTCGGGTTTCCTAGACAGGTAGCTTTGGCTTTCAAAGAGTAGAGAGAAATAGTAGATGTAATTTGAAATTAGAGTAAACGAAATAAGACCTAAAGAGCTAGTACAAATGCAGTCACTGACTATGATATCTACTGTATAGACTGGCAGTGAGTACATAAAGTATTATTATTAATATTATTATTATAATAGCAGAAAGATTAGACATACACACACAGCTAAATGATAAGATTTAGAATGAAGACGGCGGGTGGATGTGGACTGGAGTTTGTTGAAGAAGTGCTGCGCAGTGCACCGTTGCGGTTTGCGTTGGATGAGAGGCTGCTGGGGATGCGATGATGTTGGGTTGGTTGGGAAGACACGTTGTTTGTTGTTGGCATGGCAGAGTAGTGTGTGGTGCAGGCAGTACGGATAATAATAGAGGGAGAGGGGGCAGGGGAGCAGGCAGGCAGGCAGAGCAGTAGCCATTCATTCATTGAATCTTCAGTTCAGCCATTCATTCATTCATTCATTCGTTGGTTGGTTCGGCGTTCGTTCTATCTATCCATTCATTCATACTTCATACATAATACATACATACATACATTCATTCATTCATAGCTTGTTGGATGCGATGGAGTTCTTATTGTTACTTTTCGTTGTTCATGATTCATAAGTTTCCTGTTGTGTGTTCGCATTTGTTGCAACTATTAGGTACGCTAGAGTACAGAGCTTTTCGATAATTCTATCTCTTCAGTCGACTATCTATACGATAGTGGTCCACATCTATCCCAGATACTATTGATACTACTACAGATTCCACAGACAGACAAACATTCAAATAAACATCCAAAGTTCTGTGTTGTTACACTTTAGCTACAAACAATACACAAACCTTGTTTTTAAATACTTCATTCATCAAACTCTCTAATAGCAATCAATCACCTATATTTCTAATCTGAGTGAGTAGTGAACCTCTTAAATTGTAGTTCATACAGTTCTGCTACTAGTAGTATAGTATATAGCTAGCATTAATAGTATTTTATGTCCGACATAAGTTAAAGTTTATCATAATAATAGTTATACATTTTTTGCCAATTTTTAATAGTGGAATTATTGTACTCTTGTTATATTAAAAACCATTTACGAGTAGCGTCGAATAAGTTAAGGACTTCAGAAAGGACATATACCCCTTTCTCCTTTTTACACATTCTTCACTACTTTATTGTCGACAGCTATACACTCAATATCATCAATTGTATATCAATAAGTTTGTGGTTAGAAAGCTCAACTCTCAAGCACCCAATCAAAATATATGCGATAAACTAGACCAGACTAAATAATATTGTCAATTCTACGGTCAATGTTACTATCACACTACCAGACTACTACTACTATATAATTACTACGTATATAGATTGTCAAATACATTTCGTATTAACATACTTCACAATTGTTTTGTGTTTTACGTACTTTTCCATTTTAATCCTTTCATTCTTACATGGCTTGTCGCCAAAAGTGATGTCATAATACTCTGTAAGTGCATAACAGAAAATACAGACATACACACCAAATAAAATTCACTATCAGTGATGTGAACACATGCAACACCGTTTTTAGCTATTCAGTTTAAACGCCTGTTGAATATTGGATCCTCTTCCTAACCCCTCACTTAGTCTTAGCTATAGTGCCAGTGATTTTCTTCACAGAATCCATAAAAATTATTTGTGCCCATTATCTCCTGCTGAATTAAGTAGCACCACAACCTTTTCGATTACTTCCAAAACGGTCACGGAATCACGGAAACCATAACACAGGTACTGTCACAACATCTACTACACTACTGCTTGTTTTATATTTTAATTAACCATATGCGCTTTTCGGACACAATTATACTGTTCTTGTGGTTGTAATTGTTACATAATTTATATAAATAGATTTATACATGATGTTTTTTTGGATTTTTATGTGTGTAAATCATGTATTTGTGTTTGTGTATAACCTACATATACGATATATAGTGTATTGTGTATCATCTAATACAGTATGAATTGAAATTGAAGTACCATATATGATATATCCCACAATTGGGTAAATGGTAAATTAGTAGTGTAATTTTAAATATTAAACTTGCAAAATAATTTTTTATACTAAAAAAGTTTAATTTGTCTATAAGTTTTCCTATTTGTAAAATAGTTAGATAGTATATCATCCGTTATATAGACAATAATCATGAATGAATCCATATGAAAAGAATAGGGCTCTTAAGAACTGAAATGGAACAAAATGTAAATGACTTAATAAAGAATAGGGTGGGTTTTGAATGAAGTACAACGGCAGGAAATGGAATTGTCCATAGCTATTTATGTAATTTTTTGTAACTCATTGAAAGAGCAGTAAGTAGATCCTTTTATGTAACTACGCAGTTAATGTGATGATGAATGTGAATTGGCATAGAGAGTAGTAGTGTCCAGTAGACGTTTTTATTGTAAACGCCACATTCGTTTTTAATTGTTTTATTTACTTGCATGCAAACTATCCAGCCAATTGGATGGCTAGATCCAAATTCAACTTTGAATAACTTTGAAAGAAATGAAAGTTTAATTACAACTGTCAGTCAGGTCTTGCTGTGTCCCTTTTATGACAGTAATTTAGCTTGATGATGGTCACTTCTTTTGATACTAAATGCCAATTACAAAATGACAAGTAGGAATTTTGAACAGCGTACAAGTAGCATTATAAAAGATTTGTATTTTGTCATCTTTCTGTTTTAATGATGTACAATACACTATCAAGGCCGTATGAAATTGTTTATTTGTTTGTGGCAGACAATTCGTCAGTTATGACGGCGAAGCTTTAAACGGTTCTTTTGTATACCGAGCTATAAAGCTAAAAGTTGTATTGTAATTTATAACTTGGCATTATTATAGGTCACATTTGGAGGATGGAGTGAATGAATAACTTGGTGATAGCGTTGATTCTGCAGAGCTTTGCATTGGAAAAAATTAAAAACAGCGGACGAGAAACGACGCAACCATAAATCATTGTTTCGCCAAGTGGGAGAAGAGAGTCCAGGATTTGGATATTGTGCAGAAGAATTTTTTGATCGTATTGTGAACCCAGTCCCTTGACATAACCGAAGTATTTCTTTGAATTTTTACCTACATCATCCACACAAATAGGTAAGCAGTCAAAATACAATATACTTGTAATCTTATCTGACAACTTTCAATTTGGGAGTTATTGCTAACATAGATTGATACATATACGCGTTACAAAATATATCTATATGAATCATAATAATGTAGAAATCTATTTACTTTTGAATGGGTTGTCAGTTGGTTTTGGTGGAATGGACAACGGCGGTGTTGATGATTAGCTTTAATAGATACGAGCTGAAATTATCAGAATGAGTACAATAGAATAAGCGTCGCAAGTGGTCATCATTGCATATACATAGAATCATAATATAGGATATGATGTGAGGCTAAGTAGAATAAAATGACTCATGTCAATTCGTGAATGTAGTAAATCATACTAGCATCCATGGTATTTATTGGTAAATATTCTATTAATATTTTTTTTAAACGCTGTTTAGTCAACCGTGTTCTTTTTTATTATATTTTTGGTTCTGGGGAATGAATGGTAAAAGAACAAATCCTCAAACATTAAAAGTGTGCAGTAAACGATAGTGGCGTGGTATTTTAATCGCAGATAATAATTACCCTTGTTGACATATGATACACTATTTTTTCCAATTTCTATTGATTGTACATGTCATGTTTGTTAACTATGCTTGTTTGTTTAACTAGCGACAAAAAGTGTAAGCACTTATGAGACTAGGTACGGATTACTGTGTCATTGTGGATCTACTTATAGTTGCTGGACCAACGGTGCAATGTGTACTAACCGCAATTCCAATCCTTATTTCTTCCCCAGCTACATTTATTTCTTTAAACGTCCGATTCGGACAATAATTTATGCTACTCCGTTGGAAACTATTATAAACTATTTTTCATACATTATTATCTTTCCCTTACAAACTACGGTTGAATGAACTCGATATATATGTCATATATATACAGGGTCACATTACAAGATATGCCAGACACATTTTCCGAATCGTTTTCCTTTTTCATATCTTCCAAATAGTTCCAATTCTGTACTTGCTCAGATAACGCACATGAACCGTTTCAAACCATAGTGCAAAACATTTTAAAGAGCAAATAAACAAGTGTGTATAAATACACCAACCATGATTGCTGTTACTCTACGGTTATCTTTTGCCTGGCAGAAATGAACTACTGAACTATTATCCTTTTTCTTATTCGATTAGTGCTCTCATTTCTCTGACCAACTAAATGAACAATGCATTCCTGGACTTAGTTACTATTTACTATCTGTTGGACATAATTATAGTCATATAAAGCGTATTAACACTTTCATAGCCTAATTTTTGATGTATAAATGTCTAGAGGTTAAAATCTTGCTTGGAAAGGTCCAAAATGGATATATTAAAGGTTTCAAAATATTCTCATATACTTGTTGCTACTCAATGCGCAACTTTGGTCTTGGTCTTATCAAAACTTTAATTCCTTACGTCAAAAAAGTGATGCTATTTTACATGAGACATAAAAATTAATTTTGTACATCGAAATAACCTGTTGAATGAATGATATCGTAACGACGTTACGTCCGCTAAATCTTTATTGGGATGCTATCGTCATCATTTTCTATCAGAATTATCTCATTTTTTTATGAACTGCATTTTTGTTGACTTTAAAAGGTAATTTTACATCAAAGCTTTTTCAAAAGTTGTTATAAAGTGGTATAAGTGACAAAGGACAGAAAAAAACTGGTATTTAATTGCGAAGTAGCAGTGGTGAATTGAATGGGAATTGAATGACATGGAGTTGACATGTAGAAACGGCTTATTCGAGTCAGTTAGCATAGGAGCTCTAATATTAAACTGTTGCAAAGTCACATAGTCAAATTGTGAATGACTTTTCTGTGCATAAGCATTCTGGTTGGCAATATTTTATTGCTGTCATTGACGTCGCGCGCTTTCGTCATATTTCCGTTCCACTTTATCTCGTTGAAGCCAAGCAGATATTAAGCTAAATGAACCATCAGCGATGAAGTGCTATTAAATTCTTATCTTGCAGAATTATTTATGTTCAACCAACAATAAGGGGACTAAGTAGTGCCTGTTAGAATTAAAAGTAGCATCATCACCAAATCTGAAGAGTTGTGTAACTAATTGCCATTATATAACTCTGCAAGTTATATGATACAGATATACAGAAATGAATCTAAGGAACATTAGGCAGGCGTCCTTAATCCTTCTGTTTTACTGATGTTCAAGCAAAAATATCCTTTACAGGGCGAAGCATAATAGACAGATGTACACTATTCATACAAAAAATTGTCAGTAAGTTCTTAAATCTATTTTTCTTTTGCTGTCTAAGCT
This sequence comes from Tomocerus qinae, assembly GCA_020055645.1. Classification (NCBI taxonomy): domain Eukaryota; kingdom Metazoa; phylum Arthropoda; class Collembola; order Entomobryomorpha; family Tomoceridae; genus Tomocerus; species Tomocerus qinae. The sequence continues at coordinate 15,259,329 of CM034548.1, read as the reverse complement.
TTTTAATATTATGCTCCGATTCAGGGATTTTTTATTTCTTCAAATCTTCTACTTCAAGTAACCCAATAATTTTTAGTGTACATTTACACATCCTCACACTTAACTTATCCTTTGATGCGATGGTATAAAAAAGTCTTTTATTATCATTAATCATAATTTCACTGAAAAGCATTACATTTTAGATTGCAGACGTATAATTAGTTTTCATTTTGAGAACCTACAAGAAAGACCATAGATATATAAACTGTAAACTGTTGTTACTCTTTAAGATCTGTCGTCTGTCACAATTTTTAATATGTGTTGCTTAAATTCGTTAACCGTTTTTTTCGAAATTGTCGCATAACTTATAACAATTATATTAATTGTGAGCCTACCCTATACAGACTAAACATATAGAAAGACATTTAGTATGTCGTTTCATCCCTAATTATTGAAATTATCTTTTTAGAACTCTATGTAGCTGAGGTCAGATATATATAACAAAGTATAAAGCCATAAAGCGAATGTCTTTCAGTCTCAATTTCTGCACTCAGCGATCGAGTGAGATGAAGAGCAAAAAGTTTTAGATAGATGAGAAAGACAGATTAATATGAAGTTGATAATAAGTTCAAGTACCATTTCATGTAACTGGCAAGTTAAAATTACGAGATGAATGCTGTGTCACTGTGTATTGCCATTCCTGGCCATTATGCCTCTGTTGAATTCAATCAACCATCCAAGGCCGTAGATTTAGTAGCCTATAATCATCATGCTGTTTTACCCACAAGAAAGTATTGTCAATTGGTCAATATAAATGCTCCACAAAAGTGAGTTAGGTTCATTCTAATTTGGCAGTCGTAATTGTTTGTCCAGTCTGTCAGAAATCTCTATGAAGTGTCTGTTTTGAGTCTGAATGTTTTATACCTCAACATCTATCCTAATTTTACAAGTACCCCGATGCCATTTGAGTAAATCTAAATGAACAGCAATAGCCCATTACAAATAGAACTTGAGTAAGTAATAATATTATTATTGCTGATATAATTTACTAGTAGCATCAATTATCATGGCCATACTCTACTTATCTGTCATCAATAAAAAGCAGCTCTCGTAATGAAAAGTCAAGAGTCTTGCTTAACTCGAGATTATAAACCAACGACGCTTCGTTTTTATTCCACGCCACTTTGTATTTATTTCGAAGTACCAAAACTTTTAGCTCTGAAAATTTTCTAAGAACGATTTAGAGCATCTTACAAATAAATAACTTTGACAGATTTTATTTTGTGAAAAACAAGCAGTCAAGAAAATATTACCGTCGTTTTTTGAACCACTAGTTATAATAATACTCAGCATTATAAAGCGTTACTCAGTATTATAAAGCTTTGAATTTGCGATATCTATCGTCCTTTTCTATCATGAATAATGAGGGATCATTCATAGTTACCGGTAAGGAAGTAGTTTATTCTCTTGGAATTTTAATGTTCGTTAATGAAATGTCAGCCGATTTTTGGATACGTATCAAAAGTTTAATTTGGCCGGCTTTTTTACATTTTAACCAACAGGTAGTCCATTAGCCGGTTAAAATGAGAATTAGCTAAAGTTGTAAATCTTTAGTCAAATTTCCCTTGGTATTTACTTTAGCCTCAGATTGATTTTATCCAGCAATTGCCATTTCAGCCTCTGGCTGGGTGACTAGTCAATACTTGTACATATTACTTCAAAAGCCTTTCACCCATCTGTATGGAAAAGTCAAATGATCTGACTATATTATAAGAAACTCTCTCGTTTTCTCATACTCTAAAAATAGTTTGACATTTTGGAGCACTTAACCCTTAAGTTAGTATTAAGATATATTGAAAGTCAATTATTTACTAATTACCAGCATGTACCATACATCCGCGGGAAGTCTTCCTTCCTGTAGTAATGGGCCTGATTTAGAGTTATTCGAGAAATGGAAGAAAGGATAAAGACAGGATTTTACTGAGAAAATCGTTAGTCACTGTTGCTAGTGAAATACTTCCGCCCCTTGTAATACTTGTCATTTACAAGAGGAGGGGAGAGGACAGATTGAGAACTTCCAGGAAGGAATTTATCTAAATATACTTAGTGTAAGTCAAGTCATCTTATGCAGACGCAACTGGATATTGCATAGTAGGTGTATAGGTATACTGCTACTGACATATTCCTCTTTGTACTAATTTGCAAGTTATATCTTGCTTTAGGATTAAAATCTGTTCTAATTAGTCACACGTTTGAAATGCATAGATTTCAGCATGAGTGTCTCAGAGAAGTGTTAAGGTACCAAGTAGAATCGAACAATTTTTGTTATTCTACTTTTGACTACTATTATGGCGTACGCTCTATATGCGTTTAGTGTGTGTAGGAAATATTTAACGCATCTGCTCTATACTCTGTGAATATTTTTGCATTGCGTGGTGTATGTACTAGAATTTCTTGGGAATTTATTGCCTTTCTTTCTGTTTGTACAGATGTGATTATATGACTTTTTTTAAAGTCGTAGTTTTGAAGAGAATGAAAAAAAGGTTTTATTGCTTGATATAAAGATACTAACGATGAGTAGGTAATTAAAAATTGGCATTTGATTGTGTTCGGAAGGTATTTTGATGAAGGATAATATGTAAGAATTGGAGTTAATCTGATTTGCTAGTAAGTAATTAATATGGTCGGAGTAATAAGTATGATGAGGTTTAAATGTGTAAGGAAGGGAAGGCTTGATAATTGGTAAAAAATAAAGATGAGAGAGAGAGAATGTGTTTTATAACTAACCAGTACAACAACGTGAAGTGGGGAGTAGGAGACTTGTCAGAGGTTAAGTTAACGCATGTAATAAATATATATATGATAAAAGTTACCTGTAGTGTAGAATAAAAGATAATAGAGGTTAATATGTGTACATGACTAACACATCCTCTAAGCATTGACACATGGATGGAGGATGTGTGGATGTAGTGTACCTACCTATGTGTGGATGCATGTAAGTTAAATCATTCAACAGATACTAGAAAAGAGAATGAAATGAGGATTGGCTATATACTAACTAACTACCTCGTTCTATCTCAAGCACTGAGAAGTTGCAAGGAGTAGACTGGGACAGGATAAATGCCTTCATAGAAAGCGGCCATAGATAAATGGGATGGGTGGGATGGATATGGAGATAGAGAGAGATATAGAAGAAAGATATAAGACCAAGTGCAGACAAAGGCAAGGCAAAAGTTAAGGACGACCGACGATGAGTACTCTAACTAAACATTTTCAATAATATCAAGTCGGTACAAAATATCGGATGTGAGCACACAGACCTTCGGGTCACTTGTTCTCTCGCTCATTAATGAATTATACACGGGGGGAGGATATATCATAGCTGAGATTTCGTGCCTTGTAGACTTACATAACAATTCGTATAGAGAGAGAACTGTATTACATTTACAGATGCAGGCAGACGATATCATTATATACTACATTTTATGAGGTAGAGCAGGCAGGCAAGGCTCGGCAAGGCTGAAGCCAGTCGCAGTCATAAAGTGGTGCTCTGGATGATGGTTGCTTTGGTATACATACGCAGAGCCCGACACCCCTCCTAGACCCACTAGACTCTCCCGATCTTGAGGTCATTTTGCAAGTGTCAATTTTTTTCCACAGAGCTACTTTCATGGCTCGACTCGTCGACTCTGATCATCAGTCTCTGCAACAGCAACCAACTCGAGTACTCACAATCAACTACAACTAGCTTATCTTCAGCTCGAGGAGAATTCTTGTTATTATTGTTGCTCTAGTCTAGCTAGTCTACTTAAATACTTCTTCTCCAAACGATGACGACGACTCGCGCGAGTCTTTCTTCCTTTCCTTCGCAGCCTCGGAGCTGAGCAGACTACCAGAGCGTATTAACTATTCCCTACCTACCTCTTAACTTAATCCAACCAACTCCGACTACCTCCGCACATCTCTCACCACACTCATTCAACACTCTCAATACACTTATCCATACCTAATTATACACACTTTTTAAATATTTTTACCACACTCTCAAACTATTCTATTCACTCATATCTTCCATCTACCAGTACTACCAACCCTATATTCGTTTCTAAAATACACCTACAATTAACGATCTGTATTTTGTAGTAAACCTTTCATTTTATATGCCTTTTTCCAAACAATGGAACAGGGTTTTTTCTTGTAAACTTTTTAAATATACTCCGCCGTGTCATTTTCCAAAGCTTATTTCATTTCATTCATTCGAGAGAATCTTTCAATAATTATTTAGCATTTTAATTATCATTTTCAAAATTATAAAAATTAATTTTTCCCCTTTCAAACAACCATGAGAGTTCTACTCAGATAAGCGATTGTTTTTGATTAAAACTAGAATTGAGGCGTGTTTTGTGTAGTAGATAAGCAGTTTTTCCAATCAGACAAACATTAAATCCATTCAGATAATCCCTTATTGCAATCGGATAAGCTTTTTGTCTACCCAATATGCTTTAACGGTTTCCACAGAAGCACTTTCCATTAAGTTTGCTTTTACTCCATTCACTGAGATAAACTTTTTTCCGTTCAAATAATTTCTTAATCCAATGACATAAACGGTTATTCAATCAGGGTGTCTCTAATTCCAGTCAGATAGCTGACTGATTGTTGTGCTCATGCGCGACTCAATACTAGTAAAGCAAGTTAGTAACGTTAATGCCATCCGCCATTGTTGGATAACAATGGAACGATTCCATCTTGCGGAAATGGGTAAATCAGGAATGACAATTTTTGTAAATTCATAAGAATTTATTCGAAATTTTATGAATGTAATTGTCATTAACATCTTGAAAGCGGGAAACACTAAACGTTTCAGAAGGATAAGTAGGGATAATTGTCTTTTTAAACGTAATAATTCTTTGAATATTAAATACAGTTCAAGTGTAATCTGAAACGATCCACTCATAGGAAATTATTTTGACTTTTACGGCACCTTTAATGGCTAAAGTATAAATAGGTAGTTATTTTGTATTACTATATTGCATAATGCCTATCTATGTGTTAGTGTGATATTCCACCGAGGCATGATAATTAGAATATTATCATATCTTTGAAAAGGTGAGTATCGCAATCACAAAAGTTATATCCTTGTATTCTTCATGATCTTTTGGATACTATGGTACTAAACCATGTAGCAACATACATAAAAATTGTTATTTATAGCTTGGCATTTATTAAGTGTAATAATAAGTAATAGTATTATCTGACAAATTCACTTTTTGGCGTTTTCTTATATGGTACTACATGTTACTTTACCAACTTGTATCGGTCTACTAGTCTTCGTATTCTGTTAAGTATATATGTTATACGATCCCATACAAATATAGTGTTAGAACAGTACTACCAAAGATAATTCATACAAAATATTATCTCCAGACATTTTTTACAGCTGTAATAAAAAGTACATAATAACAATGAAGCCATCATAACTATTTTTTATAAAAATTGCTTCGACCACTACATTGTATGCTAGTCTTGGAGCTTCTCAACTATCCACACGTAAAACACATGTAATGAATCTCTAAGAAATGAATGCTGAATATTTATAACACTTAGAATCATTTAACATTTATGTCTTTTACACCATTGGTGAAATAAATAGCTTTTAAATCTGTTAACTCTTTGTTTGGTTAGATAAGAAGCTAAAAACTAGAGTTTAAAAAATAACTATACTTAAAAAAGTTAAGAGCTTTAAAAACGAAAATGAAGCTACTAGCTCGCTGAAAAACATGGTAGGATATTAAAATAAAACACAGAAGCTCGTGTCTCGAGACAGAAACGTCTAGCGTTCCAAAATTGCATGTCTATTAGCTGAAAACCTGACTTTAATTTTGAAACTGTTTAGACACTATTCGAAAAAGGTAGTCAATAGCAATTTCTTTAGTGTTGTTAAAATGGTGTAATGTTTTATGAGAATGAGTGAGTAGCAATAGGAAAAGTAATTATAAACTAAAAAGTATTGTACCAAAGTATTCATTGCGACTAGGCGACAAATGGATTTGTTTTGTGTTTATCCAATCTTTTGTCATCATCCTATTGTACATGACCGTTTAGATGCGGTATGGGTCCATTCTACCAAATGCAGAGGCAGTGTTTTAATAACATGAGATGAGTGCAATACACACCTGTTGTCCTGAGATTGAGAATTGGTATCTTTTATGTAGCGTGGTGGTAGCTAGAGGTGTAAGGACGGAGTTAAAATTTTGATCCCTGTAAAAGTTAGCAAGAATTAATTGCCAACTAAGACGTCCTACCTGTCACTTGTTATGAATGAATATAAATGATGCACGACCTTCCAGCTCAATCATACTTGATCGACCTTGTAGTATCAATTATGTAGTAATAATAATGGACATTAGCATTAGTGTATAAATTATAGTGCTAAAAAATACATTTATAGATGCATTCCAGGCGATGTAATGGTGATAACTGTTGTATAGTGACAAAGGCGAAAGCAGCAGGATGCATTAGGATATAATGTATGTATGTAGAAGAAAAGTTTTCTTTTCATGAGATCTTCTCCTTTAATCAAGTTTAGTGCGATGATTGTAGCTTTGACTGGATTGGTCACTGCATGACTTATGACTATGTGTACGTGAGTAAAGCTCGTTCTACAGTTGAAGAAAACTTTAAGTGTGGCTGCGTTATGAATGTAAAGTAAACTATGCATGGTTTTAGAAAAGATGGTAATGCAATGATGTTGTGTTAGTGTAGTGGATAACAGTGTAGATAGTGTAGTGCGTTGGCCACTCTAAATTCATTCATACAGAGTATGAAGGCATGAAGGGCGTGCTTCATTGAGCCAGAAGAGGTTCGAGAGTGAGTTGGCGTGATGTCGCTCTGGAGTCTCAACCGTATTCTCCTAATCCTCCTATTTCTATTAAAAACATCATCATGCAACAATTATGGAGCACAGTTCTCAACTACTTCTGCCGAAACTATCCTCCTAAATCCTATCTAGTCTCTTCCCTGCCAAAAAATTGAATCAACAAGTGTTATGGAAAGACAGTGAGCACATTTTTAGCAAAGGCAAAAATACAAGCTAAACGTTCGTTGTAGAAGGGAGAATATGATTTATAGTGGTCGAAGTTTCACAATTTGTTCACACTTTCCATGAGAAATCAGTTCAATTTACTGGTATCGCTATACACGTCCGTAATGAGTATTTTATTCTGCAGTAGGAATTTTATAAGACTGTCAGTCAAATTTAAACAAAGCTTTTGTAAACTGTGACTTGATTAGACATTTCCTTTTCCATTATGTAAATATCATTTAAAATTCCTTCTTTCAGTTGAAATTTATTTTCTGGAAATTTTTAAGAAAATTCATATCCATCGAATTTGTATAATATTACTTTGGCAAGTAAAGATATAGATAATAGGGAAATTAAATTAAATTAAAGATTTGCGATTTAGTTTATCCGACTTAATAAATAAAACCCAACCGCCTCTCTCCTTGCAAATTTCATACAGGTCTACCTTGTAATTCAGCAATGGTTGTCAGACAAATTAACTGGTATAAAAGATCGCAGTCAGTAATAAACTTGCTAGGTTAGTGTTTGTACCCATGCCTAGGTTTAGTAATTACCTGTTTTAGTTAGTAGCATTTAGTTTCATTAATGGAAAAAGTAGATAAGATCCAATATTTGAAACTTCGGACGCAATAATATTGGAGCTGATTTTCATCTTTTCATTTGATTTTGAGTAGATTAGCCCGAGGAGAATACAGGCGTAGGCGTTGCGTATAAGTCGAGTGCAAAAAAAGAAAAGCATAATGCAATAATTTTTAATTTGAGTCTATGAAAGCTTTTTGTATTGTTAAGGAGCGACAAAAACATTACTGTGCTGTTATTACCCAGCTATTTATAATATGGTAGTTTGTATATATGTTATATAATATTTTGGATGATAAGTATAAGTTAAACTTGAATTTAAGAGCAAGGATATAAAAGTAGAAGTAGTGGCACTACCCACCCATACACAGGCGAGTGCAGCATACAATAACCGGCATTTACACTCTTGTGTTAGAAATTCTAAAGTCTTAAAAATAACCATTAAACTGACTGGTTGACTAACTCTTCTGAGAGAGATAGAAGATATGAGTTACATATTTTATCGTATAAAACAAAAAGCGTAGACTTATAATGTTATGCTTGTGTTAGCAGGAAAGAATACATAATTATGTCTAATGCATTTAGGTACATAGGACTTAAACTTAAGTACGGATAAGAAATAGCAGACTCTAAGCAAGACGGTTCATCATTCATCAGTAAAATTGTCTGATTGTGAGAAGTTCTTAGAGTACAGTAAGTGGGTACCTGTTATATTTCCCTAGTCTGTAGAGGGTTGGTCAAAAACAGCATGGCTCTGAGTTCTTCAACGACCCTTCTTCGTAAATAAGGCGTTTTAAATCAAAGAAATAGGACAATTTGGTCACCTACCCTTAACACATTTAAACCGTTTGTGAATGACCCCTAGTAGAATGTCAGGCAGGGGATGTTTTCTCCGGTGAACCTATTTTACAAGCTATCTAATACATTTAGCTGTACTACATTGTCAGTAGTATATAGGTATTCGCATAATATCATACATTATACATACACATGTGCACTAGAGCTGGGCACGACTCAATTATATATTTTTTATTTATATTATGTTCTATATTATATCCTATACAATCAATAAAATTATATGGTTGAAAAAAATGTCTACCATGCAGATTTTAATTGTAACATTTGATGTCACAAAAAGAAATAGAACTAAAATACATGCCGCGTAAGGAGTTCAGCAGGATGTGCATGCTATTAGCTGTGAAAAGTCCTTGTTCAGCATTTTTAGAGCAATATCTTTGGTATTTAGTTTGAGTATAGAGGAATAATATAAAATGCGTATTATAGTTAAGTGGAGTATTTGATCCCAGCTCTAGTGTACTCTAGTGTGTGTGTGTGTGTGATGATCTGTATGTATAAAGTATGGTAGAGCATACATACATAGGAACAAGTTATATTATTCACTTTCTGTGTACCTACACGATATGTATTTACAATTGATATCGGAGGCGCAGCACAAGTGTGCCCTTGCTAACCAGTCCGTCTGTCTATGTCTTGTACGTGGTTACGTTATATGTCTGTTTATAATATGTTTTATTCTATTGCATCGGTTTGGTTGGTCTTGGTCCCTTCTTCCCTCCGGACCATATACCAATCCATAGCATTGAATAGCATAGACTGCAAAGCATTGTTCAGTGAAATCCTCAGATTCCCATTATGAGGCCAGAGAGAGCAAGAGCAAGACATTTATTGTGGAGACTACTAACTACTCACTAAGCCCAAGCCCGGCCGCCAATCCCAATCCCCCTCTTCGCCATTCACTCTTCAGTCTGTGAGAGAGCCACAGTCTTGAAACAGATGCTGAACAGTGCAAGTGCAGTGCAGTCCAAATGAAATCTTGCCTTGCCTTTGACTCTTAATATTTTACTAACTTACTGTAAACGACTTGAGCAACAGCCGCACAATAGTCACTTGACCAAAAGTGCCAGACAACCACATATCATACTCACAGACGCAGTCTTTTAGTAGCTTTGTGTGTGTACGTGAACCACGGGAGTCCCACAAGGCAACCTTCAAAATATGTTTCTTTCAAAGGATCAGTGATTTATCCCAGTGCATCTTAGCCAGACCCCGCAATATTCCAAAAATGAAGCCATACCCCTCTTTTTAATTTCGAAATGTGAATTTTTGTGTTTTGGAATCTCGACCGTAGAAAAGTTTGGATGTGTGAGAAAAGTAGCCATTGAGTTGGTTAATATGTCTATCTATGTTAAAGGAACTGGCTCCCACATCAACGTCTCTTCGCTTTCAAATAGGTACTGCTACCTTGGCTTTGATTTCAAGGATTTTCATCTCACGTAGTAGTGAACTTGGTGCGAATTCTTCACTCTTATAGTATCTGAATAATATTTGAAAAATGTAGCTCCAGACTCAATAAATCATTAGAAAAGGGAGCTATGTATTAGATTATTTGCCGAATCTAAAGCGATGAAAAACGTATAGGTGAAGTATTATGTTGGTTGGGTGAAGAAAGGGCAAGAGCTGGACAAGAAATAAATTGATTTTTTTGCTGCTACTGACTGACTGAGGCAGAGCAAGTGCATGTGTAGAGTTCAGAGGTGGGCAAATATTTTTTCGGCCCGGCCCGGCCCGGCCTGCCGCCATTTTTTTTTGAACACTCATCGGCCCGGCCTGGGCCGAATATGTACATTCAAAAATTTTAAAAATTTCGGCCGGCCTGCGGCCGGCATATAGCAAAAAAATTTCTGAGCGGCCGGCCTTCGGCCGGCCTGATACTATGTATACAACAGCGCGGCCGGCCTCCGGCCGGCCTACAAGTACTTTTTAAAAATTTCGGCCGGCCTTCGGCCGGCCTATACGTTGTTAATGTCAGGCCGCGCGATTTCGGCCCGGCCCGGCCCGGCCTGAGATTCATTTTATACAGTTTATGCTGATTACGATAAGTAATTATAATAACAATTGAACATGCCAGTTAAAAAAGTCACGTGATTAGATATGCATTAGTCACGTGAGTATATATTATGTATACTAACCACGTGAGTATATATTATGTATACTAACCACGTGAGTATACATTATGTATACTAACCACGTGAGTATACATTATGTATACTAATCACGTGAGTATATATTATGTATACTAATCACGTGAGTATATATTATGTATACTAACCACGTGAGTATACATATATATATACTAACCACGTGAGTATATATATATACTAACCACGTGAGTATATATATACTATAACCACGTGAGTATATATATACTAACCACGTGAGTATATATACTAACCACGTGAGTATATATACTAACCACGTGCGTATATACTAACCACGTGAGTATATATACTAACCACGTGCGTATATACTAACCACGTGCGTATATATATACTAACCACGTGCGTATATATATACTAATCACGAGAGTATATATATACTAACCACGTGAGTATATATTATGTATACTAATCACGTTAGTATATACATACTAATCACGTGAGTATATATATACTAATCACATGAGTATATATATACTAATCACGTGAGCATATATATACTAATCACATGAGTATATATATACTAATCACGTGAGTATATATATACTAATCACATGAGCAGCATTGATAAAGCGGCCGGCCTGGTAATATTTCGATAAAATCGGCCGGCCTTCGGCCGGCCTGGTACCATTAACATTAAAATACGGCTGGCCTTCGGCCGGCCTGTTATCAAGTACATCAAATACCGGCCGGCCTTCGGCCGGCCTGTTATCAAGTGCATTAGATACCGGCCGGCCTTCGGCCGGCCTGGATAGGAATATTAAAAATTTCGGCCGGCCTTCGGCCGGCCTTTTGTCGAAAAATGTGCAGGCCGGCTGTTTCGGCCCGGCCCGGCCCGGCCTGCGGGCCGGGCCGCGCCCACCTCTGGTAGAGTTGTCACAAAATTAGTAGGCTTTGTTTAATTTACGCGCATAATTTAAAATATTTAAAAGAATTGATGTTTGACAGGGCAATGTTTTGAAAGGGAAAATGCGTAATTTCTGACCTTGTAGTAGTAAAAGAGTATTGAAAAGGAAAGTTGGTCATGAATGTAAATGTTTATTTAACAAGGTTCGTGGAAGTCGGTGAAAAACATGAATAATTCATTTGGACTGTTGATCATTTTTTCAGATATCGGAGGATGGTGTAGCGTCTTGTGTGTGGACTGGAGACGGATCCTACAAGTAGACGATGATTGAATCACTACTGTTGTGGAGCTGTGCGCAAGAAGCCGCCCTGTGGAATATCGGACCATAGAGGACATAGTTATGTATGAAAAGGTGTACTCAAAATGAAATTATTTGAGGCAACCAAATTGGTGAATGGTGACTCTATAATAAATAGTGCTTCATTCTGAGTGACTTAGTGATGCAGAAGAGACTAACTTTTGTAATAAGTTAAATTGGCAATTGTGACACTCTTCAACGTCGTCATTTTGTTCATCAATGGCTCAAAATGGTTTTACTCGCCGTTCGAGCACCGCGACGAGAACGTACCCAGGAACGGCTACCCGCCTGGTGAGCAATGCTGTGGCGGGAGGGTCACCGTCTCGAACTGCGGGAGGTGCAGGGAGTGTTCCAGCAGTTTTTGTGAGGCCTCTGTCACGTTCTCAACTGGCGCCTGTTCACAGCAATGGTGCTAGTGGGACGACGTTGACATCCGAAGGCCCTCCCCCACCCCCAGTCAGACCCATTTCCCTTGACCAGCCGAGACCGAGTTCGGAACGGCACCGGAACTTGTACTTGGGTGCTCCCATCTCCCACCACTCCCCCGCCAGTACTGGCCACAGCACAAATACTAGTAGTAATAGTAATAGTAAGAGCCGTGTGGACTCAAGTGTAACTGCGGCAGAGCAAGTGAGACTTCCGTCCAACTCCCGCTCTAAGAAAGGCCATAGTGATACAAACACAGGGAGTAGTAATAAGGCCGGAGCTGTAGTCACGACCCAGCCTACGAAGGGGAGTCTGTTCCAAGAACCCACCACTGACCCGGGTGGGAAAATGAAATTGGCCGAGTCGTCAATCATTTGTCCGTACTGTCGGAAGTGCCGTTGTGAGGCTTGTGCCACGCCACGGAGTCTCCCCTCCCGATGGATTTGCTCCAAGAGTATTCACTGTGGACCTGAGCCCCTCATAGACTACATAACTTGTTTGTGTTGTGTCAAAGCGGTTTTCTACCACTGCGGGAAGAATCATGAGCCGGATGGTGGCGTCATGTGTGCAGACAAACCTTGTTCTTGTGCTCCGCACCGAAAGTTCTGGCGTTGGGGCTGCATGACAGCCATGTCTCTTGTGTTACCGTGTCTCTGTCTTTACTGGCCCTGCAAAGGATGTCTGCGGGTCGTCGAGAAAGGATACCAGAAATACCACAGCAATGGATGTACCTGCCGCTCGACGTCGTCCTCCATGTGCGGGAATAGTGCATCCCGCCCACCGCCACCGACAGACACCTCTGAGGACGAAGACAGGGGGATCAGTCATTTTAATCACCCGTCTGTCGTTGCCGCCCGCACGGGGAGCAGCAAGCTTTTGCCATTGGACTGAAGGAGATAGCTACCTACATTATATACATAAAACCAACACTCGCCGATTCTCACAGCGACAAGACATTTGATATTGAATGCAAGACAACTTTAAGTATAACTACTTTATATATAATATTTATATAGTGAGTGGGGAAGTGAGTTCATTGATGAGAGAAAAGAGACGATTTTGAGTCAGATAGAACAGACAGATGATGAGAGACTTGTTCTTCTTCTTCCTCCTCCGCTCCGCTTATGGCTCGAAAGTGTGGCTGTGGCGTGACCGTGACGCACCCGCCGAAATCCCTCTGCTCATCCCAATGCAACGTAAAAACACCCGGACAGCAGCAGCCGTAGCAAAGCAACTAACAAATATCCTAACCAACAAGCAGCCTTTCATGTAACACAGCAATTATTATTATTATTTTAATAATCCTGGTTGGTCCTTCGAAGAAGATGCAAAAATAATAAAAAAGGAAGCTACTATATATGACTAGCTGGCAAACTGATGAATTCAAAACTACAACTCATTATTTACTAATTATTATTAGGAATTATTATTCAATGTGGGAGCAGATGGACTCTGCTCTGAAACGAATACGAGTACCAGTATAATCAATATGTCAAGACTGATTATTGATCATGATTTAAATTTTTTGTTTGCTGATGAGAAAAATAACTAACTGGTGAACGGCAGTTATGTAATTGAGACAAGAGATATGATACTGATTGAATTCCAAAGAAGTACAGTTACTCGCCAAGAAAATTAATTATTACCTTCTGAGTGTTTTATATTATATATAAATATATAAATTAATAATAAGACAAAATATCTATCGCAGTTTAACTGAGGCACCTCTGTGCCCATCCATTCTTCCAAATGCTCAAATCAAAATGTTTTAGCTCTATCTATCATAGATTATTATATTATTATGGTATGCGTTACATGGATCAGGCTAGGTCACATGAGATCGCTAATCATTGTGTGGCTACAGTAGCATGCAACAGGCTGCAGGTCTTTGGCCAGTCCCAGGACTCGAACAAATCCGTTTTCAATCAATAATACTATTTATTTCATTCTCAAGTCGAGTCCGTCATTTATTTTTCTGAGGTAGCATTTGTTGTAGCAAAACAAAGCCCTCTCCTGAGTCCTGTCCTGATCTGATAGACTTTTATTTAATTGTAATAATTAATATTTACTCAATTCAACATACATTCATAATATGTAACGTAAGACTACTTTTTGACTATGTTATACATTATATTATATATATTATATATATAAGATTATTACCACATTATAGATATTAACGATCCTGCAAATCTATGCTGTTGCTTGTTTCTGTAGCTACTCCATGTCGCCTGTGAGAAAGGACCATCAAAAACTAAGTATACACTAGTCACTCAATTTTTCATGCATAATAATTTACCTTGGATGATGTTAAAGCTTGGGCACTGCATTATTTGTGAGAGAATCCTTTGATAAATGGGAAACGAAGAAATAAAGGTGTACAGAACTGATGTGCAACAAAATTTTGTGTTTGTGCTTATATAGTCCTTAATAACTAAACTTAAGTCCTGCAGGTCAGCTGGCCATGTCCTGGCCGTGGTTCAGGAGACGAACAGGTTTGGAAGCCAGTTCCTTCTACTGACAATGGAAGCTTTACACTTACAATTAATAGTTTTACTTACAAATGCATCATAGTATAAATACATTACTTACTTACTGCATATTTTATTACTATATCTACATATACATACAGACGAGTAGACCTAAGGAGTAGTAGTTCATAATATTTAGTTGTAGTAGACAACTTCGCATTACACTTTACTTTAGATTTACTTTATTTAATAATATTGTATTATTCACACAACAACCGTCACACTCATTTAAATTATCAATCCTTGTCTATCATCAACCAAGTTCATCCCAATCTAACAAAATGTTCATATATTGACAAACATTAACGCATTTATAGTAGAGATTTAATGTTTATGATTGTGTCCAAGGAACTATACACATGAAATCAGAGAGGTCTAGAAATTTACTTAATTACTTTAGGTCTCCGACCTTTTACATAGATTAAACTTCAGTCATATTGTTATTGTACTAAAACTACAGGGGAGTGCAATAAGTGTGTCAGACACTATTTAAAGTAATGTAAATCATTTATTTATGTCCTCTAAACCTTAAACTACAGATGTGACTTCGACAAACATTTAAGTTAATTAATATATACCTACCTATATACATTTATAGTTAAGTAATTGCAGTCAGAAATACTATACGTGACGTAAATACCTAGGTAAATGCCTACATTTTCATTTTAGTTCTTAAAATTCTATTCTATTCTTAGGGTAAATTTTGTACCTATAATACAGCCAGCAGATTGTACTCAAAGCTATAATTCCTATCAGCATCATAATGCATTTTGCATATTATATCAAAAAGTATTTATACTACATGTATTTTGTTTGTATGTTTTGAACAAGGATTAAATACATACTTAATCTACAATGCCCAAAAATCCAGTTTATTATTACTATGCAAATTCCTTGGTTGATATACCTCTGTCGCACTCTCATAATAGAATATCGTAAATTCAGCGTGATGATATTGTTTATTTACGTACTCTGACGCATGTCATACACAAATTCACATGTAAATAATAGTTATTACCTACAGGAGTCGTATTTCCTTTATTATTATTTTATTGATCAATTGTATTGTGAAGCCAGGAATTAACACATTGAACTACATTGAACTTCTCTAACTTTGATTTCAACCTTCCCATAAGTTCAGAAAACAGAGCAGATAATATTTCCATAATATAAATACATTGTAAGTACCTACTTAGCTAGTGCATACAATCATCCATTCATGATATACGTGGTAATATAATACTTTTACATACTACTGCACTAGATACATTCACGTAGCTAAATTGGTAACATTATCATGTCATTGCATCGTACAAGTTACATACTTCTATTATAGTATGAACAAACTTTGCACTATTTCTTTCCCTCCCAAATTGGCATAAATAAATACGTTAACCCTAGTACTTGTAATAGTTTAGAATTTCTTTCGCTGTCATCCAAAAAGTAACACATATTACTTGTGTAGATAGTAAATCAACAGTTGAAATTATAAAAGTTTTAATGATAGACTTCCTGTACAATTTAGTGGAATATCTGTAAGACATACTTTAACTTTAAGATGTTTAGGAGCATGATGGAGTGTTAAAATTGTATGGCGTGGAAAATAGGAATTCGGGATTTGGTCCTTTAGCTGTGAATGTTGACAATATTAGAAAATGGGAAAAGTAAAAATGACATTAGAGGATGAAGGGAAAAAATGTAGGTTTGTGTATAGAAATGGAATGAATAGAGAAGTGTCTACTGACTAAAGGATCATTTAAGCAGAAGCGATTCTTCGTTCTTGTTACATTATTGCGGTGTGTTGCGTTGCATTGTTGTATCGTAAAAGTATACATGTGAACATAATAAGACGAGGGGAATGGGGATGATGGCGAAGGAAGGAACGAAAAGGGCTGCACAAAACAAAACGTGTACATAGAGAATTTACAGTACATAGAGACTCTGGTACATGGAACGACGTTTAAGATGAACGCTGGCAGGCAAAGATTAGATGGATACTCATACTCAACTGTTATATTATGAAGAGATTGGGTTATAGTCAGTTAACCTTAGTGCAGATGCACGTTGAGAGTAGAAAGGAGACAGATGGAGATATGTATACGTGTAGTATTTAGTGATAGGACAGATATATAAGGCAAGGCCTTACTTATTGTTAGGGAACGAAAGAAGATTTTGAGAATGAGCTGACTGACAATGAGAAGGAAAGAAGAAGGAAAACAAGGAACCCAAGAAGTAGGTAGTCCCACCCAACAGAACAATCAGTGCTCATAGTTCATAGGAAGAATAGAGAGCGTATATGTACATATAGCTAATGCGGAATAGGAAGCACGGAAACTCAACTTGGCCTGGCCTGCCCCGTTGAGTTGTTGTGTTGTTGTCTAGCGTTGGCCAGCCATATGGTAATCATAATCATTCATGGAATGGATAAGCTTCTATAAGAAAGGGACGTCTTAAGTCGCTTTCTATGTCCGAGAGTTAATGTGCTTATTATTATATATAGTATGAAAGGAAAACTGGAGTTAAGGGTCGGGTGCTCTCCTGCCTGGCACTCCTCATCCTCCTCGTCACAAAACCAAGGGCCTAGTGAGAGAATCTGGTTTTTCCTTTTCCTTTCATCTTACTTGATCTTACTACATAGTATATAATCCGAACCTCGGCTCCTACATCACTAAAAATGTTAAAACGCACCCCTCAAACATAACGTTACTCTATATAGTCCACATTTATATTATTTATATCTAAATCTTGACATACTTGACTGCTCTTTTCTTCCTCTTTTTGCTCTCCAGATTTTTTTCTTTGCTCTGATCTAGGATTCAACGCTCGTTGTCATTCGTCCGTCCGTACAGTACATTTCTTCTTTAGACAAGATTGGCAATATATTACAATTGACTATAATATAAGCAATACCTAAGCTGCCCTTATGTGGATAATCTCCTTCTTGGTAATATAGCATGCAAGTGCATTGATGTAAGGGCTTATGACAAACTGAGTGGAATGAAGATTGTACTTATTCTTCTTCTGTACAATAGAAGGGTACAATATACTCAGCTCGCCCTCATAACTCCGAAGAGTAGTCTCACTGAGAAGTTATATTGTATTAGTACATGTATGTACATGTATTACGTAGGACTAAAGAAGTAGTATCATAATAATATATTTGTGTGCAAGGGACGTCGTTTCCTATTATAAAAGTCTGAAAAGACAAGGATGTCGTCTCAAGAAAGTACTGTAATGTGTGTGTACATAATATAATATAGAGTAGGCAGTATTAGTAGTGGTCTATATTATTATATATGTGTGAGAGTCTATATAAGACTATATAGTTGATATAGATTATATTATGATGTAGGAGTTGGTTGGGTAAAGTAAGCAAAGTTCTTGAACATCCCTCTGACAAAATGCATGTTTGTCCGTCGGCTTTTCTCCGTCTCCATTTTCCCATGCTTTGGTTGCCTTTGACTTTTGACTGTTGAGCTGAGTGAGAGGAGAACAGCCAGCGGATGACTGATTCACTGATTGGGAAACATATGCGCTCACTTCCGGTCTTCAACATTCTACAAGACTTGACTGAACATTTGAACGTCAAACTCATCTATTCGCTTCCACATCCTTTATTATCTCTGCATCACTCGAAAACAGCTTAGTATCTATATCTATCTATCTATCTGGTATAATAAGTATAAAATAATAATATCTCTGACTGATGAGTATATACATTGTATAAGTAGATATAATATACTATGTAGAGATGTGTGTATGTGTAAGTATAGCTCCACATCATCCTCTCCAACACAATTCACGTGTCTTACTTAACTTCACATTAGAGTTTACGTATGGTTATAATATATATAACTCCGCTCCCACATCCATTCTACTTAAATACATAAGTGCGTTCGTTCGTATCGTAGCGTAGTTAGTTGAGTTTTAGTAGAGAACACAGTTCTAGATGCAGTCAAGTAAACTAACCAAACCCAACCAACCAAAATGCTCCTGCGATGATGATGATGGCTGGCTGGCTTGCTGATGTTCAGCTCATTGCATGGTTGAACCGTGTTTCTAGATAGAAACTGAAGATCCTTTTGCAGAATGACTCGATTCTACAGAGACTTGTAGCTAGTAGGGATTTTACTGACTTTTAGTATATACAGACAGACGAGACAAGTTTACTTACATAAGTACACATACCTACTTACTCCTGCATATTATGCGGATACTCCTAGCACATCTCGATAACTACAGCATCTCCCCCATAATATTATACCCTACATTTAAAATTGTGATTTCAAATTAAATATCAATTAGATCAGAATAGATTACATAAAGAATGCATTATGAAATTAATAATGTCGTCGGTTGTAATTGGTTAGTTTCTTCCGTTTAGAGTTTAACTAGTGAAGATAGGTTGAAGATTTTGTGCATATAAAAGGTAAAGATATAATATAGAGGAAAGCGGTTGGCTGTCATAAGGGCAATAATGTTCTATCAGTGGAGCAGAGCAAGGAACTGCTAAATAAAACTGTAATAATGTATGTAGAGTAAAAACAAGGAAGGGAAAGATATTTCAGCTTACGAATCATCTCTTTCAACTCATCTGAAATTTACTACTTGACTTTACTGAGAGGATTCTGAGAAGTTGGAGTCGGAGGTGTGCGTGGCATATGATAACCATATTATAGTATATCCTACTCGACTACTACAGACAGACAGACATGGCTATTAACTGTGCAGAATAAGCAGTTGATCTTATGTCATGTCTGTTATCATCAATCCTTTCCTCTCTCTCTCCTCTTCTCGACATAAATAGGTACATATGCATAAACAGAATAAAATGTATAAAATCCTAGGCGATGTTGTTGATACGATGTGGATGTGACTATAGCAATGTGACTTTTGTGTGCAAGATTTAACTATTTATGTGAGCAAAGGAGAACAGACATCCTCTATCATTCCACTCAGGCAGTTTTTCACTATCTCCATATAATATCGAATAAGTTTTAACGCTGCCTAACAGACAAAGAACTCACATCTCCTCGCATTTCATAACAAAGCAAGGACACAATTGGTATGGGAATGATTACCTAATAGAAAATTAAACAAGCAGTTCAGAGTTCAGACCAGATGATTACATGGAAACACAGGCCGTGTGACTTTACAAGAGAAGGGAATCACCGGAGGAGTGGAATTACCGACACTTCCAAAAGTCGTGCAAGTAAACTTGTACGTGTAGTTAAGAGCCATAACTGGCATTCTTAACACATTTTAATGTTATTAAACATAATTTCATTCTAGATTTACATAACATGTTAAATAATATGTTGATAACAATCAATTTTTAACGTCTAAAGCAATTAAAACTTGGGTTTATGATTATAATATTAACTTAATTAATAAATATTAAAGTACAATTGATATTGTACTAAGTACATTGAAATAATAGATGCATTAGATGCTGGATTCCAGCCTACACAAGCTTAATACCAACCACTGCAAGCGGCGGTAGTTTCACAGCTCCGGTGATTCCCGTCTCCTGTAAAGTCACATCGCCTGTATTTCCCTGCCACCAGACCAGATTAATAAGAACAATGCCACACAATGTAAAGCATGTATAAAGCCATTTGACAAGCCATCAGCACGTACTGAGAGGACGGAATTCAGGACCTATAGGTCAATTTTAAAAATGTCCTATAAATTATCCTCGTTTCATGCTACACCAAACGATTCAATTCACTGTACGTGTGTTATCTGATCTGCATATCTGCTAAAACACAAAGACACACGAAAGAACGGTTAAAAAATAATCTTTATCTATAAACTTCCAGAGGACCGTATCAAATTGTTCGGATTTTGATATCTCAGCATTCTATAGGATTTTTATAGGCTGCTGAAACTCTTGTCCATTGTAACAGTGCAGATAGCATTATCAGCTAGAACGAAAAATTATTTTTCTTGGCGGACATGACTCATATTCTATACTAGCTAGCACATCGTACATCGCAATCATTTCTGTATCAGGACAAAAAAGCAGATCTCCTGATACTTTATTATGTCATACATCGTTTCGGATGTAATACATTTCTGTCTACAAATAAATAGAATACCTACTCACCCAATATTATTAAAGATCTGTCTATCCACGTTTTTGAGTACATGACAAGAACATAATAATATTATACGGAGTTTTACAGAGATATCAGAGGGAGATGTGAAAGAGAGCAAATGCAGTGGATTTCACTTAGCATAGAATGTAATAAAATATAATAGCACGTAGGTAAGGCAGATAGCTATTTAGTTAGGTATGTACATGACATGGACTTAGATTGTGAATTCCATATCATTAACATTAATAGGAGTACATAAGTATATTAGGTATGTGTACATACATCATCGTTTGTGAGTGAGTTTGCATGCATTGCATCAGGTACTGCACATGTAGACCAAAAACTCATTTTATTTCATACATTTCTTGCCCATTACATTAGCTATTTGCTGTTTGAGATTTGGAAAGGTTCTGTGAAAGGAACCACGCTTCGCTGAAAACATGATGCTATTCTATTCTGTACTTCTGGCTGCGGTGATCATACAAGATACCAACTAATGCTACACTGTATACTACTACAGGGCATAGAGATCATCTAGGGAAGTGTAATAATGTTATAGTAGTAGTGGATCTCTGATCTAGCTCCTCTTCTCAACTGCACCAACTATTTAGTGCACCAGCTACCTATCTATGTGATTTCATTAACTACTCCTCTACCAATTCAATATAAAACAGCATAAAAGACCATATTATTGTGTAGGTGGCTCATTTATATACTATACCATATCAACTAAATGTACGTAACATGTACGAGAGAGATCCTTTTTATGCCCTACACTTACTCCGTACATTACATTATTACAGTACATACTCCTTATGACAATGGATAGATAGCTATACTATCTTTGTACTTGTGAGATACATTCTTAACAATATGCCACTTAAATACAGCTTGACTCATTTAGCTACTATTGCATTCTCTCTGTGCAAACTCTTCCTTTAGCTGAACAATTGAAGATTCCAAAGAACGGTTCCTTCTATTTAGCTATTTTGTCTTTGCACAAAGTACAGTGAGAAATGGTTTCTTCCTTTTTGAGTGGAGGTGACAAAAATGGAAATGTCCTTTATGAATACACATTTTATACTTTGATTTGTACATTTTAAAAGGTAAAAACTTGTCATTAAAGTGTTATCGACTAGAAAACTTATATTATTACGGCAGTAACTTATTACTTTAAAAAGGCAGTTTCAGTCAGCGTGTATTTGCATAGTCAATGTAGACGTCAGGAGAAATGGAAAACTAGAAAAGATTAGAATAGTTTGTTGTCTTAATAAATATTATATTAGAATGATGCATGTGTAATCGCATATGAAAAGGATAAACTTTCCATAGAACAAGGATTAGTTCCCGATTAAGAACACATGCAATATTTTTCTAGTACATCTGGTCACCTTTATTGCTAAGTAGCAAATGACACAATGTTTGATGATTGGATAAAAAAATTCAGGCTGGCATTAGCTAGCGAGTTCTTTGATTAATAAGCTTTTTATTCTTGTTATGAAGGAGATTACACATATAACATACTTATCCAATAAACATTATAGCATGTAAGATGAATTGGAGTATGTATAATGCCGATACATCATCATACATTCTCCATAGAGTGTGAGTACATGTAACTTAATACATTATGACTGAGCACAACAACATAACACTCATCGCTTCACAAATCCCAACTGCATAGATACATATAATACAACGTATAAAGTCTTCTGCCATTCGAGTGGAACATCATGCGTTACAATTATCTGTAGACGCATAATGCACTGCTTTAAATCTTAAACTAAATACCATCCTAACTATAACCTCACTTTCTATCATAGCTTTATTTTACAGGAACATAGGATGAAGGCTACTTGAATCTATATCTATAACACTACTGTAATATTTCTGAATATGATGAGCAATGATTTCTTTCATTTTAAATATATCTAAGAACTTGTAGTTTTTGGTATACATTCTATTACGGGCAATATTATAAATTATTATTATGCTATTTTGAGTACATGACACATATGTGTACCATTAGGAAGTATGCTATACCTACCAACAAACAGAAGGACAAAGCTGCCATTGATACGACTACTAAACAGTTCACTATAACGGCCAACTAACGAATACTGATTGTGATTACATTCAATATGAAGACTCCAACTGCCTTAGTCAACGAATGTGCAACGTATATATTATCATCATGGAGAAACGTGAAGCCAGCTAAACAAAAGACTCTCAAAAAAATCTCATCTTCATCATCAAATCTCTGTCATGTAATCCGTTTGGTTTTAGATTTCTGCAACCACTGGGATACTAAGAAATTATTCACATAACTCAATTTCCGTTGTGCTTATCTTGCAAATTAACGAAATAGTCTTTCTGCTCTCACTTTAAGAAACATCACTTAAAATTGCTTAATCTTAACTTATGAAACTGAACATGTAAAGGATTACTGAATAAGAAATGCAGGGAATGTATGTAAATGTAATTATGAAATGTGATAGACAAATGTCGGTTTCACATTTCAGAGATAGAACTCGCTTAAAAACTTATCGTTTTAACACATCCTATTTTCAATTAGCAAAATTAACTATAGGTATATTACACATTATGGAATGACATTAATGCATACTTAAATTAAATGGTCTATAAATGGCAGAAGGAACTATAGTACACTATAAATTAACTCTTTTTCATTTTTTTTATTATATCAACTCACAGTAGTCAATGATTATAACTAGAAACTGATCTCACAATTACTTTGCGTATTTAATATTTTCAGATCCATTTTCACAAATGATTTGCAAGCACATTCTTATGATATTAATAATAGTCATACTTATAAATAGATTTGAATTATAATTAGAGATTATATATCTATCTCTGTACAACGTTCTGCTCGAATTTAATACAATCGGCTTAAGTTTAGCATTTAAATAAGTTTTTTGTTAGTATATCAGGAATATCTTTTACAGTGTACAGTACTATAAAATAAGCTTATAAATAAAACACTTTCATGGAGGTAAGACCATCAAAGTAGAGCGCTATGCAGCCATACATCATTAACTGGGAAAGGAAGCTACTTATGTACTACCTAATCTCTTAAGTTAATAATTGACCATCTATTTATGACTGAATATAAGACTCATTCTTTATGTTTATGATTTTGCAACATTTAGCCATGTCATTACTTGTACCTACACAAACTAAATAGACCTATTGGTAGTAAAACTATTTTTAAAACAAAAAAACATGGCAAATATGAGCACTGAAGTGTTTATTATTCTAGTTTGAAAGGCTCCTTCCCGTTGAACGTGTATTTTAGTAAAGTAAAGTCAACAAGAGCTCACAAACGACGGAAATTATGTATAGCAAACCAATGGACAGAAGAAAATGTGAAACGCCTCTCCACAAAATTACAACATCCGGTATTCCACATCTACATAAGCACTTGGAAATGAGGTGAGTACGAAGAATGCAGTGTGCAAATACCCGTACCTACCCGTTTACGTAATTCCTCTTCAGTAGCGTGTTCAGCCATAAGCTACATACTTATATGCATGATAGTTACTTGTCATGATTCAAAATACTCATCGAAAGAAGTCTTTGATGCTGTATGGGTCAAATTATTGCAAATTGAATGAGATTCGTATACCCTGCAAAACATATCTACGCCCCTGTGATAATAGGAAACTGGGAATTCCCAAAATCTTTATTTACGGCCAGTCCTTTTAAATGTTGTGGTAGTAAGTAGCAAAAGCCAAGCAGAAAATGAATGACTTGGGTTATTTTTATCTTATGTTTGGATGCTTACACAAGAAACTGGGATTTACAGGTAGACGGAAGAGGGAATCTGTCAAAATTAACATTTGCAAAGAGCCGAAACTCACGAAAGCACCATTTACCTACATACCCACCTAAATATCGGTAAATGATAAATGAATTGCGATTTCCTGTGGCATTTTCTTATTTTACATTAAAACGAAGTATAATTTATTTCCACCATACATAAGGATATTGCAATGGCTCTGAAAATTGACTCTAATAATAATCACTGTGAGTTTGAAAAGGAAAAATGGCAAATGCGAATGGCCGTCGTGGGAAACATGCCGGACGATACCTTTACTTTATATACGATAATGACTCCTGCCTTTTGCATGGGTTTGCTTTACAGTCATTTATTTCTCTCTTTTAACTATCCTAATGGATGTTAGTTAGAGTTGGGATTGGGAATGAGTCCAGATTCAACACTACAGGAAAATATCATGAATGGAGATGGGTTGAGCAAGAGTGAAAGCCTCTACATTCCCATCTCTATATATACTAGATAAGTATGAATGTGAACTTGCGGATTGTGCGTTATACATTTTACATTTGATGGTTCGTTTGGAGTTAGGTTAACTATAGTAGACTTTTCCTCGGTTTTCTGTTTCTCTGTATCAGACAGGAGATAAGCACTTATAGGTATTAGGCATCTTTAACCAAAAAAAGCATCAATATTTGCTCCCTAGTATTTTATCTTATATTTTCTGCATTTGCAGATACTCTATACCAAAATGTATTCATATAGCGTACCCTATAAATTCCTAGGTATATGTATCACAAGTACTGATTAAAAGATTTACTTTTTGTTGGCCAATATTACGCATAATAACATATTAAGAAGTGTTCACACAATTATCAAAATTTAGCTTACTTATTCAGCCTACGATTTTGCGATAAATTGTAATAAAATATGTACGTTAAGTTACTGTGAGTATAATACAGTAAGTAGTATAATAGTAGTAGTAGTAGTAAGTAGTAGTATATAGTGTGATAATAAGTACATAATACATCTGAGAATACATATAATATATAGTAGTAGGTTCCAATCAAAGTGGTTGATGGCAAGTGGCAAGCACTCCTATAGTCTGTTGTAAATAGTTAATAATATTATACATAATGAGTACATACTAGATAAGAGATAGTTGTTTGCAGCGAGCATTGAGCTTTGCAAAGCTCTGTTAAACTTTCGTTATTAAACCTGAAGTTACTCCTTCAGGAAAGTCAGAGCTAGTCTCAAGTCAGTCTCAGTCACTCAGTCTCGTTTCTCTCCTCTGACTCCTTTCATTCATAGACAATGAATGAAGAAGGGTTTTCTGTTTCCATCCGACTCAACTGATCTGATGATGAAACCAAGGGAAGAAAAGGGCTACGGCTATCTCCTTCTCTCCTCTAACGCAAAAAACGGCTTCTGGGTTGCCTTCACATATCCCAGCCAGCCATGGATGAGATCCATGGAGAGAATTGCTCTCCCAGTCTCGCTTATCTATCCTTAAATCCTTTATACCATACATATATTATATAATAATCTATCTAATAACTATTTGAAAACAGGCTCCACCTTTCAACCTCCTACAACTACATACTAAATTAAAAATTCCCGTCTATAAGTGTGTACCAAAAGTATTTTGATCCCCAACCAACAACAATAGTATTATTTTTGCAATCTTTTTGATACACTTATTTTATTTCTGTGATGACAGAACAAGGAAAGGAGGAACCCAGGTTGGTTTTCAAATAATTATCTTTATGTTATTACAGGTATGTATGCAGAAATCTTCCTATATACTTATACATACAGATAAACTCATGGATTACTAGTTTTCCATGAAGCAGAGCGAGGAGTCATCCAATGATTGTGTAGCATAATTGCCCATCGTTCTGTATTAAACTGTTTCATCTTTTCCTGTATATACCAGACAATGTTAATTAAAGAATGTTTCAATATTCAAGGCAAGGGATGATTCATAAAGCAAAATTGTTCAAAAAATTAGAAAAAATGTTATTTTGACAATTATTTTAAATGCTGTGCTAGGAAATAAAAAGTTAGATCTGAAATAGAAGAAAAATGGTGGGAGATTTTGATAATCTCCCGGAAAACGATGAAATAGGTTTGAAAAGGAATGCAGAGGAAGTAGTGATATTTGAAAAGGGCGAAATAATTGTGCGTTCCCTGGCGTTATGTATGTTAGGATTTCTTAGACCACAATAACTCTCTTTTCAAGCAAAGCCAAGGGGTTGGTTTTGGTTGGTGATGTGTGAGTGTGAGTGAGTATTCGGTCATTGGGGCTGATGGTTGAGAAATCTCGGATCTCTATAGGGGGCTTCCAGCCTCAAGGAAAATGAAATGACAGCTGCAAAGTTAAACCCGTCCTGTTGGCTTTTTCTACCGCCTTCTTCGCCAGAATTCGAGAAACGAAGTTGGAAGTCAGAGTCAGACTCACATCAGACTCACTCACTCCACTCATCGTCAGTTATTAGGCTCACAGAGAAGATATTATAGGTAGGTAGGCATTAGGTAGGTACATCTTACACACTAAAGATTATAATATCATAGTTGGTGGGGAACATCTCAAAGATCTCAACTGCATAATATAATATATATATATATTATGTACTACTAGGTATATAGGATCACTCAGTATTAAGAAGAGTATAATATTATTTAGTAGTATACACGTATGTGAATGTCTGGTAGACTCATAATAACAATCCTGTGTATAATATATATAATATTATTTACTAGTTTAGTTACTAGTCTTACTACTATTAGTATTATGAATGTATGTGGATGTGGAGGTAGGTAATATTCTATCTAATTGTGTTTCAGTGTTTGGAGTTTTAGTAAATCCTGTCCTGTTCCTTTCTGCTGACTCTTAGCTTTAACTCTGAAATATTATCTGTCTGTTTCCCTGCCCTCCAACACTAGACTGGCCTAGCCTAGGCTAGTCTTCTGATAGGAAGGACAATTAGCCAAGTCAAGTTAGCCACCCTCGCCTGCCTCTTCTTCTTCTCGATACTCATCCATACGCCAACTGACTGACTGAGAGTGTTGCATCATATAATTCTCGTATGTACTACTCTGTGTATGAGATTTATGTAGTTCAATCTATCAAGCTATTTAAGCTGAGACTTAGCTCTGC
Organism: Tomocerus qinae; assembly: GCA_020055645.1. Taxonomy (NCBI): domain Eukaryota; kingdom Metazoa; phylum Arthropoda; class Collembola; order Entomobryomorpha; family Tomoceridae; genus Tomocerus; species Tomocerus qinae. Next base: position 15,231,451 of record CM034548.1, on the reverse strand, counting down.
GGATACTTAAACTGTAATCATCTTATTAGCTATACGCACACAAAACATTTGTGAAGGAGAAGCTCTGTCCTATGGATGTAAGTAGTACTTAAAGTATTACATAAATACATAGATGCCTGTTATACTTAAGTGTGAATGTATATTATATGGGGTAGGTAGGTAGGGTAGGATATGGTATTTCCACGTCTGATGATTCTACTTGTACTACCCATACATACATAGAATGAATGCATCTAATGTAGATAGTATGTATGAAAGGAGTTATCTATACAATAGATGCACATTATAATATTATGAATTGAGTTTTGTACTAGTATGAGCGTTCAGTTATCCCAGTTGAGTATGTATTATTATTACAATAGTTCTCTTGCCACGTCTGCCATGCCGTGATGGCATAGCAGAGGATTTTATGGTCTAGTATGGCATACATAGCATGGCACTTGTTTGTAATTTTTTGTTAGTTGAGCTGAACGGACGGACGGACGTAGGTAGGTACCTATTCTCTTTTTTATCATGTCCACTTTACAATTCCTTACTTCCGCTCCTTAATAACCCTATGCACTCGAGCTACTTGATTGTGGCATCGCATGGCATGGCATGGAAACATGAACACATACTAAACTCGCTCTAATACACTACTATAGAGTGGTTTGTTCGCTTCTAGCTTCACTTCCCTTCCTTCGTAAAATCTCACAGCATTTTTACACTGAATAATATAATGGACCATGTACTACATACATCCATATTATTATAATGTAGAGTATTTATAAGGATTAATGTCGAGTCTAACTATTCATACATAAGTTATAACATTGTTGTATGTATATCTATGAGGAGGCGAGGGGAAAGACCAGATTCAATATAATTACAGATAGGATAACCGGAGTTAGTAGCTCCGCTGAACAAATGTCATATCCGCAGTGGGTGTTGTGTACTCTCTATTAAATCAAGTCAGAAGAACAAGTACCCAATGTACCACTGGAAACAAATCCCCCAGCCATAACTACAAAATCCCTGGTTTCCCTTTCAAAGTCATTTCCACGATTTCCGACACATTTTCAGCTTTCTCCGTACCACTCTTTTTAGACTAATCCTCTTTCTTAATCAGTCTAAGTACCATACTCGCAGACGCACCAAAAACTCGTAAAATACTATCACTAAACTAATTAGTTTCGTCCATAAGGCTGCAGATCCAGCCACTCCCTTCAGATTTGCATACCTACTATTTCCAGGATGCTAATACATAAGTCTACTTAAAACGTCTTTTTGGTATTAACCAACATGATCCAAGTACTACTATATACACAACTTACACAATACATCTACTACTATGTATGTATGTACTGGGGAGAGTAATAATGATACATGTAAGAAAACTTTTAGGCATTCTTTATGTACATAATCATATATTCTTGTCTTATCTCATGTCGTGTTTGCTATGAAACTTGTATTAAAAAGCCAGGGAGAGTTAACATACAATATGGAGAGAGAAGCAGGATGCAGACCAGACCAAACCAGGTGCTTTTAAATACCACTCATGTACGAACATAATAATCCTTTGCAACAAATCTGCTATAAATGATGAGTATTTTAGTGTCCTTGTAAGAGTACAGTTTCTAATTTGTAACGTCATATGATAACACATGTACAATATTTAAATAAGTGTTTCCAATACAAGCTTTGATGCTTATGGAGATTTCAGCGGAAGTTTATCACCGAAGAACTATCCTTGGATCTCCTCATTAAATATTTCATGTCTGTTAAATACGATCTCGCTTGAAAGGATTTCCTCCATTAATTCTGATTTCGCCACCATTGCACAATTTCTATAAAATTCAGTCTCGGCATTTCCTTCGCAGTTTTGTTACAGATTACAGATAACTCCTACACCATAAAAATATGTAGTAAATATTCTAATTCACATTCATGAATTCAAGTTGTTACCAATGTGCAAAAATGATTTCCTTTCATGCTATTACAGAATAGTATTCTACAGAATATCTTATCTGATATGATTGAAATTCTAATGAATGTATAACATATGCGCATAAATTACGAGTACCTATCTACATTTACATACATTTTATAAATAGTAGCAATATTATTATAAACATTTAAATATTGTTTGTCGAAGAGGGTAGAAACTCCAAAGTACCTGTTGAATTTTACTTTTAGGGAGATGACAATAAACTATATTAACAACATTATGTTCATTATTTTTAAATAGCCTAAATAACAATTTATCTGGGGCAATAGTCATAAATTAATACGCAATTCTTGAATTCAGTAGGGATATCGAGTTTAAAATGCAACTGTAATTGAGTACAAATATATTGACTTTTAAGTGGGAGTAGTGAGAGCATTTAATTGTTGTTCAATACGCAGTAGAACATGTAAAGTAGATTAAGAGCTTTCCAGCATTAGTAGGAAAAACAGTTTTATAGTTCCACTCTGATATTAATCAATGGTATAGCTAACCCCAAGAAAAAAAAACCTTCGTGTAAAAACTGCTTTTTGCTGGCGTGTATAAATATCACTATTAGCCGTTGTAATGCAAATGAATTGTGTGATTGTATGAACGGTGCTGGGATGATTTTCTTGTGAGGTAAAAATATCTTCTAATTCATGAATGAGATTTAGTAGTGAACTATCTTTAAACTCAGTAAAAAACGTTGGGATGACATTCACGATCGGGAAAATTCCCTCCACTCATGTTGCATGAACAAGCCCCTGAGAACATGCAAAAGGAAAATGGCAAGCTGCCCTAAGAATGACTTTTATTGAAGTTCTCTTTATCTATATAGTTAAATATCATCCTACTCTTATAATATTTTTATGCTTATTACCTCGTTTTAACCATTGACGAATATTGAGTTATTAGCCTCAATTATTTAATGCTGGAGATATTTTGTGACCTGTTAAGTGGCACTTACTATAATCAATCTACTCTATAGTAGTTGAAAATAATAAATAAAAAACGTCGTATAAAAAGTAAAAATCAGAGAATTAAAATTAATCTAGCCAATAAACAATGAGTGTCATAGATAGCAAATCCCATGATCGTCCTAAATGCGTTCTACCTAATGTGTTTATTACGAGTTATTATATACATCTTCCCTACACTGCTAGCAGTAATTTTCATCACCCAAAATATAATATGCAAAGTACGGTAAACATATTTAACTGTAAACTATATTTATTACAGTTTATACTCTTTATGTAATATATGACCATTAAAAACTACTTACTGAACTGGATAGAAAAATTGCAAGCTTTTTTGAGATACTAATCGAGTGCAAGACCATGTAGCAAGAAAGGTGACCTTGGGCTTCATTTAAAAATTGTAACCAGACAGACCATGCTTATATCATTTTCATTTTAATATATGCAATTGAAGCTACTTAATTTGAAAAAATTAATCTGATACTTTCAAAAGCTATACATTTTTCACTCCTCAAGGTTTAAAAAATAAACTAATCATTTCAACGAAGGCCTTAGAAACATAAAATGAAAAACAATTTGCATTGTTCCTTTTAAACCAGGGTTAAATAATTCCAGTATTTATTTTTTGAATAAATTATATAATTGTGGAAGGTTAGCTTTTTTAAGACCTTCAATTCTAATAGATTTGAAATTTTAGTTTCGTCAATTTCAGCTAGTATAAAAATACAAGTGGTTAAAAATGCTGAAAAGGCTTTTCCATATTAAATATTGGAATCTTATGGTTATTAATATTAAAAACATTTTGGATTTGCAATTCTGTGAAATGTTTCGAAAAAGATATTACTGTTGTGGTATTATAGAATGAGAGATGAGTGGTTGAGTGGTTATGCAACGCCCTCAAAATATAAATGTTTGATCCCCGTAAGTTTTCAAGCTATACCACGCATCCTGTGCAATATGTATGAGTCTAAAAAAGGAGACCTACTATAAAATATAGCAGAGATATGTAATATATAATAATATTCGGTAATTACTACAAATCTCAATCATAGATAGATACGGTGGGGAACATAATTATATATTTGTGAGTATAGATGCACAGTAGGTGAAGTTATAGTCTATTACGCTTGTTTTGTTACAAATTAAATACCTTTTAGTAACGTGCGTCATTTTATTATACATGAATGCCATAGTATAAATGGCAATGGCTAAAGGCTACGCTGTATAGTCATGGAGGAATGAAGATGGAAAGAGTTGATGAATGAAATTCTATGTTGGGAGTGTGGGTGCGAAAATAGAGGTAGGGAGAGATGAATAAAAAACAATTGAGCAGATAATACATATACGCATACTCCTACATAAGTAGTAAGTAAGGGAAGAAGAAGCTTCGATAAAAAAAGTCTCAGTCAGTAGGCAGAAGAAGAAGGTACACAACTTGGTCTAAACGGAATTGCATTGCACTTAATTCGATGCTTGCTGACTTCTTGTGAATGTGGATGAAGGAAAGTTGCCAAGACCTGCTCACCGTCCTCACTTGGCCTATTTATGGACTCGGGAAATTGTCGCCAGCATTTTAAGCCAGTTCACAAACCATACAAACAGATGATGAATCTCTCTACCACTCTTGACAGTTTCCGTTCTCAATTCTGTCAATTCATTTTCCCCACAGGAGCGACTCCCATTTCCTCACTCGCTGCCACATCACAATCGCTCAACCCCACTCCAAATGCACGGCAATCACACTACACGACAAATCATCCTACAGATATCATTTTATACATGCTGCAATATTAAATTATCTCTATAATAACACCACATCAAAACATTCTTCTCTATATTTTATTTCACATTACATACAATATATACAAATTCAATGCAAATCAGTGTAGAATAATATAAATTTTTTTTTGAATTTTATTTCTATGAATTATTTTAAACCTTTTGACTTTTCAGTTGTAAAAACCTACACGCAGAAATTATAAATGTTATAATATTATAGGTTTCTATCATTTTATAAGGAAATGTCGATGTTCCAATTAAAAGTTGGTATCAAAAATGGACAAGTTATTAGAAAAAAGGAAAAACAATTAAAAGTTTTTTTCTCGTATGATGTGTTTGATACAATTTATTATGATTTGCAAGTATTAAGACTTTTATAGTTTCTGCCAAGTTACATTATGACGGTAAGTTTACCTTTATTTCAGCGGCCGATAACTGAGCATGTGTTCTAGTATTTAATAAAAGCTAATGCTTAGCAAGCATACCACTAAGAGTCATTATTATTACATAAACATGCAAGTAGCTTATCCTTTTTTGTCGGTCTACTCATTTAATGTCATTTCTTTCATGCCACGCCATATTATATGTATATTTATTACATACTTACCATGTACTTATTTCTCATAAACAATGTAATACAGAAATAGATACTAATTTCAGCTCTGCTTATTGTAAATATTATACTACTTTACATTAACATTCTGTATGTCGGCAGAAATAATATTATATTGCACCTAGGTATTCAATATTACCCCTAACATAAGTAGCTACTTAATTGATAATAACATGAATTACACTACAAATGCTACTTATTCGCATAAATCCTCACAGCATACATTTCATTTGAGAATCGTGCGATTCTTAGTGATTTCCTCTATTCACCTCCCGCAAATTTAAATATTTTTTCTATTTGTATACAGCTATTGCAATTTACAAGTGCCAACGAGGGTAGAGAATAAAGTGGCAATTTCCAAAGGGAGCTGTCGTTTCGAGTTAAATTTCGAAATTATAGAAGTGTGTAAATGATTGGTTTGGAAGTTGGGAGGCAAAAGGGTGATGGGTAAATAGATAAATGGAGTGGAGGGGGCGGGGGGGTTCGGGAAGTAAACGGGCGTTACCATTGTAGTCGCAGTTCTTGCATTGTACATACCTATGCTCTATACTGTTGTAAAGTTGTAATGGTAGACTAGATATTATTTTATTCCGCAGCGTCTCTTAACTGTTACTGTTAACCAACTGGTTCATTCTCTCACTCACTCACAATCAGATCAAAGAGCAGAACTATCTTTGCTGAACTTTGAACGACGATGCCTTAAGTTAGCTAACAAATGCAGCTAGCTATGCTATGCTGTACTATACCTACGCTAATGGTTTATAGCATTCCACCATATCATCAAAAACGTATCAACTATTCATTCTTCATTTCCACTTATTCTTATTTAGGAAATCTGCAACCTACCTCGACTACCTAAGCAAATTCCACAATTTTCACAGCATATCCAACTTATTATTTAACTCACCACTCACTACAGAAGAGCATCTACATCGTCTTCGTAAAGTCCATAGCCTATAGCAATCCTTGGCTTTGCATATGGAAGGTTAAGTGATAACTGGAGTGGAGCTACCTAAAGAGGACATGCATACACTATCTAAAATATGACTTTACATAATTATAAGAGTAAGACCATCAATCAACTTCGCATTTTCCAGAAGCACAAATTCTACAAATACCATGCAAATGAATACACTGACTCTATATACTATTTGTTATCGCTTAGAATCCATTTACTTAAGAACTAAAGGTGGAATTTAATTTGACCCATCTGGATAAAAATGGGACAAGTTAAGTTTAGTTACGATTTATTTTTCGCTGAATCCTATTCCTAACTTACGAAGAACTACTATGACCAAACCATTGATATAATATTTGTTCCAGAATTGAGACTCATTAGAATACGGCAAAAAGAATATTAAACGTTTTCCATTTTCTAAATTGCCAGTAACACATAATTGCTTCTAAAAATAAACCTATAGCATAGCAGATAATTTTTCAGCGGAATTTGCTATGACAGTGTAAAAAATGAAAAATTATGCTGGTATTTGGTAATTGATGATTATCAAACAAATAATTAATGATAAAATACTCCCACCCGTGCTAAAACATTAGCACTGATTGCATGAATGACCTTTTCTATCTTCCTTAATCAGAATTCTTCGAAGCTCATGTTACCTTTTGTATAGACTCAGGAGCGTCTATTAATATCTGGCTAAATTGCGGCAGTTGAGTTAAGCGTATCATTAATAGCTGATGCATTGAAAACTCTGGTGAACGTCTTTAGAAGATGATATCTCCTGGATCCCTTGAAATTCTATTCGACTGAATATATGCAGTCAAAAGAAGAAAAGTGAATCAGATGTACGTAAACAAATAAATTGTAGAGGAGAGAAGAATCCGGATATACGAGGATGAGGTAATATAGGCAGTGGTTTATGATGCGAATGGGGCATAAGTCAGGAATAAGGTACGAAGGAAAGCAAGGGTGATAAATGGTAAAGTTAAATGTCACAGATTACAAGCAAGTAAGGCACACCTGTAGAGTGGTGTCATAATACCAGGTACATGAATGCTGCATGAAATATAATAACATGTTGCAAAACGTAGGTACTTAATTGTTGTGGGGGAAAAGCACTGCAGAGTGGCTGACGAATGCATCAACGATGATAATTATTAGTGAGTAATCTCCCAGAGCCTCCCTCCTCTTAAGACTAAAATGGAGGTCATAGTGTACAGTGAATTGGTTTTGGAGTCAAGAAAAGAGTTTTGGCAGGACAGTGTGATAAAACGGGAGTAGAAAATGATTGTTGTTGGTTGAATATTCCTTCCTAATAGATAGTGTGTCGTTTAGGATAAGTTATTCACATCACATAAGGCAGACATAACATAATACATAATATTATGCGTTTAAGAGTCAGACTGAGGTGATCGTTCTATTGTTATTCTGTGGTAGTCTTTCGAAGAGGGGTCATTGTTAAATTCAGGAGACCTTATAAGGCAATAAAGGACCATTTCACCTCCGCAGGACATCAACTAACATTCATACCAAATATGTAAGCCCAACAAAATATATTCTTAGGGTGTCTTTCAATTATCGGACACGTTGGGACTTTGAATGTGTGCAACAACATATTACTGTGCCAGAACCCAACCAAAAGACAGCAACATAGTAGAGACTTATTCATTACAACAACATATCGGTACAGTACAAGTACAACTACAATCACCGTTCATATAGATTGGTGTCAATGCTATACATTAGGTTACCAACACACTCGCTCGCTGGTCGAATTCAATTACATTATCTTCTCCAAAATCTCCATCCAATTCCTCTAATCTCATCCACCATTCTGCTAATAGTATAACTGTATCCCATTCTATATACAGGCGACCCTTAGGCTCTTTCGATTCACTATATTTATACGCATAATCTCTAACAACCAACCACACCCCCAATCCCATATTATGCTAATTGCAAAACCCTTCGCACAATTTCATCCCACCTGAGAAAATAGAAAAGTTTTGGATACTGGAATTGTTGCAAGATGATTCAACATTAAAATTCTTGGTATTGCTAATCCACTCGTCCATCATTAAGGGGTAATGACTCATTTCTTATTTGTACTCCGCAGTTGATCTGCTATCTCTGGCTGTGAAAGACCCACTTTCGCCTATGGGACATTTACAGTTTTCTTTACCTACTGTTGAAACTGAAATTATATAAAATCCTTTAAAATCATTTACAGCAATTATTATTATCCAGAGGTACAAAAACAAAGAGACATACCTATAAGAGAGATTTATTTAATTGTAACAGACAATATTTATAGAACCAACTAGTTATTTTTGAGACGAACTATTTATTTTGCAGACGATTGGTAACTATTGAGGAACAATTAGCAAAGAACATGAAACTTCAACATTGTTAATTATGTCATAATTAATTCTTATAAGCAGTATGTACTATTTCTTTAAACTTATATGGAAAATGGAGATTAGATCATTAATTGCTATCGATTACAGATAACTGCATTAAAGGGTCGATGTAATCTATTTCATAATGCTATGTGGGTAGTGAAAACGTTTATGGAAAGGTGTATAACAAAATATGTACAAAACTTAATTAATTCAGCAAGGTCATTGCAGCTGGATATGTAAAGTATGCCAGCTATTCTATTAATCTACATGTTGATGGAAGTGATGGAACATGTAATTATATTTGCATGTGAATGAATAAGATTGTTCCACCTACTACAATAATAATTTATTTTTCCATTGATTTTTACTCGCCCATTATTCAGAGAAAATTGCGAATCGACAAACCAAATATTAGGTCTACCTAGTATTAAGGAATTCCAGTTTCCATTGAGAAGCCACTTACGTAGGCATAGGATTGAGTAAAATAATAATAAAAAAATAGAAATAAAACACATCATTGAACTTTGCACATTGATTGAAATTTTGATGTCCCCTAGTGAATAGGGAAGGGAGAACGAAATGGTGCAACGTGTAAAGTAAAGCAGCCAGGTAGGTGTGAGTGAGTCGTGCGTGTGAGTGTGTGAGCAATACTAATACATATTGAGATAGAAAATATTATATACTGGTTGCTCCTATACCTAATCTCATCTCAACCTCAACCGGTTCAAAGAATCCTACATAATTGAGCACACATCTACAGGCAATTTAGTGTTGTGGATTTGTCATCAAGTACCTGTGACTGACCTTGACCCGTACTTGTTCAGAAACTGTGACTACGGACGGATGCACAGAAGGACAATTACATATGTAAAAACTTTGCTCGGCGCTACATAAATCCCGGATATTATGTAGTTACTATTAAGAAATTATAATTTCCTTATTATTTGCCTATATAAAAGATTAACTAAGTTATTGCATCTTTTGAGACTAAATAAACTGTGTTGACTTTTCAGTTGGCATTTTTTAATTTGCTAGACATAATAATATACACATTAAAAACATTTCTAGTTGTAATTATAACTAAATCGACGTTATTATTAAATCGGATTGCACCATATGAAGGACACTAATTATTTTGCAAAAATTGCTCTGTAGCAGCAAAATTTTTCAGGATTGACCTGACTGTCGAAGTCAAGGCAATTAAAAAACAAGAACATAACAGTGTATCGGGTGTCTGCACTCTTATCTTATCATTCTGTAAGCATACCTCACTATATATATAAGCAATGGTATTTACAGTTATACTCATGATTATGCAGAGGCAATCAAAATCTGGCCCGTCACATATTTATTTAAATCCATATTTCGCAACCATTTACATAAACTGCGTGAGTGTACAGTTTGCATGAATATAAATACATTGGTCATGCAGGCTACTAATTACTGGATGGAAATAGTAAAGACGCCTTGCTGTAACATCAGAAGATATCATTCATTGTAATAATGACATGCTGTCCTAAATTTTTATGCCAACCGTCATAGAAATTTGCATTAACAGTTTTATTAAATCATTCGTACGACATTTGCAGTACAGTGAAGGGTATTCGTACACAAACCATCTTAACAAAATACTCCTACTTGAAATTATAGTAATGGAAAGTTACAAGTGTATCTTATCAGGAACAGGGAAATATATTTACAGTTACATGTGACAGCCACATTCACAGGTATCCTATCCGATATTAAATACAAATCTTTGTTAGCGGGTACACAGAAAAACAAGATTTTTATGCATTCGCATTAAACTTCCAAAATTAGAAAAAATATCGAAATAATTTATCCTTTTCATAGTAATTTCAAAGTGAATGTATTACTAATAGGACCAAGAAACACTTATTGATTGAATTAATCGTTATAAACTACATAGGTACCATTATTTTACGTTATTTTACAAATTAAATTTACTTTCATAATAAAATATTAGTCATTTTAATTACCAAATTAACTATAGTTGTATACAATATAATTCTGTATCACAAAGTTTCTTATATAGCTAGCCTATTGATAGCCTCCTCCTGTGGAACAAAATCTTTACAGGGTACTTCACAAATTATAAGTACGTAATAGATCAAAGTGAACACAATTATATACCATTTTTAATATTAAATCCGATGAAGAAGATTTGAGTCTCAATTAATGGGATCGTAATTGAAGTTTTAATACTTTCATTTAACCGCACATACATGTTTAATTTTTGTAACCTGGTTGTAAATTGATTCATAATTTTTCATGAACAACCAACAGTTTGTTTTTTAATGTAAGCAACGCTTATACCATTTAATGAATTAAATGACGAAAGAAATGGGGATTTGGCAAGGAGAGGGCACTTCCTCCAGTCGCTGAATGAAGTAGGATTGTTGCTAACCTTGTACAATACCTTAAGTTAATGTTATAATGGAAATAAAAATTTCACGAGATCTGTGGTAGGTATTAGAGTTGATGCAGTTTGGCTGGTATGGATGTAAGAGTAGAGACAGAGGATGTTGTAGGAGAGTTTAGAGGGTAGACCGTTGAGAACGTTTGCGGCATTAGAAACTCGGGAAATGTGCAAATGTGAAGACACATGCAATGCAAGTTGAGTTTGCGTTGGTCTATTTTTCTAAGAATGATCAATGCCTATGAAGTTGGTATAAAGTTGAATCTGTAGCCAGCACAAAATCCACGTCTCATAGGGAAATGTATGATAGATGAACGCGAGTGTATCTGTAGTATTTGAGGTCTGGGATTGCATCCTAGTATGTTTTGGTATAGCTCTAAGGTCTAGTGGTATGATATGATAGCCTAGCTCCGATAAGACTTGATTGCTTGGCTTAAGATCCTGTGATCTGTAGTAGAATGTAACAGAGTACGAGAGATATGTAAGTAAATAGGTACCTATAGGTACACCCATCATCTCATCTCTGGCAATGATCAGTAAAGCAGTTGGATACATAACAATACTTGCTATATAGACTTGAGTGTAGGTATAATAATAATGAAGTAAGTAAGTACTACAAATACAAATAGTGTACATAGAGATGAGATCCATATTACTATATAGGTATGGTATATACCTGTGTAGTAAAGTAAGTAGTATTAGGTACATCATCATAATAATAGGCAGATCTCAACTCACTCAGTCACTCACTCAGTCACTCACTCACTCACTCACTCACTGAGAGAACATCTGTATCCAATTCATAGATAGTCGTGCAGATGCCCTGTACAAAGAATATATGTGGTGGGTTATTTATTATAGATTTGAGTATTACATATGAAGTGGTCTTCTCATTCTCACTCATTGTCACTCACTCAGTCAGTCAGGCCAGGCAGTCTTCTTCTGGTCTGGCCTGGCTGACCAAGATTATGCTCTGATGAGATAGATAAATAGATGGATAGACTGTCAGATAAGCACTACACATAACAGCAGAGTCGAGTAAGCGAACCAAGCCACTCTGAAGAAGAAGAAGAGTACAGACGAGTTATAGCTCGTCTAGCCTCCCTGATCTCGTCTCGTTCTCGTCTAACTTAACTGACTTGAGTGAGTCAAGTTGATCATCATCATATCATAGAGATAATAGGCATCCCTATATATTCCCTGTGTACTTATACTTACTTACTCTAGTAGACTATAGCCCTAGCATCAGAGATCTTGTACTTACCTGCGTAGAAAGTTTAATTGGCGAAGGAGTGTTTTTGTGCGAAAAGGTGTTGTGTAGTGGGCCAGAACGGCGCCAAGGAACCCGTATGAGGCGTAGGAAAACTTCTTAAACTGATCTTCAAGCAACGAAGAGAAAAAATACACATGGGTGTGACAACCCGTCTGCGAGTATATACGAGAAAAAGCTCCTTTCGCATCTCATTAGCTTCGTACAGAATTGAGTAGCTACAATACACTCACACAACGGCTTCAGCTAACGTAGCTCACCAATAGTAGTTAACTCTAGCTCTCCATCCACCAACATTTAACTATTACATACATCACATTATAAGGCATATACTTACATTATAATAATTCCATTTTTTATATCTTTCCATTATAATATTAACTTTAAGTAGTGTGGGCATATTTAATAGATCTTCCATTAACTACTACTACTTATACATACTTACAAACACACACACAAACTATATTAACAACACAAGATACCTATCTCATACTAATGCAGGACTCTTTCTATACTATAGTATAGGAAGAAACACAAATGACCAAGTACACTCAAGTCGTTCACAAATGAGAATGGGAGCCTCGCCTTTTCTTACCGTACTCACTTTGTATTATTTATAAGGGATTTTATTTTCTAATTCGCATCCCTTTTACATTCGCACATTTAAAAAGGATTAGTAATTATGGTTTTCTATAACCCCCTTTCAAATTACATTCTCAAACTAATGTATATAAAACATCGATTTAATAATTATGTTTTTTTCAATTTTCTCCCAAGCTTTGAACTCCAATCCTCATCCACAATTCGCTTTCATTAAATTTAACATTTACGGTTTGGTCATCTTGTTTACTAACTCCGAAACTCCAACTGTCATCCGCTTCAGGTTCTTCAAGTCTACTTTTGCTGTTTCCACTAAATGCTTGGTGCTATCATGTTGGACAGCGAGGAAATCCTTAATCTGGGATAAAGCATCGGGATCTATGATGTATTTTTTATTACTTCGAACTTCTACTGATGACTTGTGTTTCTGGAGCCTTATCTGGGACATTAATTCGTTTATTTGTCCTTTATATTTCGTAGGAGAATTAAGTTCCAAGTCCATATTTTCTAAACGCTTCTTTAAGTCTTCCTCTTCTGGCTGTAGTGGCAGTCCTTCTCTCTTGGCAATTTCTTGACGTCCAACCAACTACACAAAATAAATATACCTTACAAAATTATGTTCTCTTAACGCTGTAATTTTTAAAATTGGACATTTACTTTTAAAATTCTATGAGCAGTCTCATAATGGCGGCGCCTTAGCTGTTGTAATTCTAAATTCATAGTGGTATATCGACTTGTTAAACTGGAAATCTCTTCCTCAATCAGTTTGAGTCTGGCATGGTGTTGCTGATTTTCATTCTGCATTTCAATGTTAAGTTACGTCATTTAAATTTACTGCCAATATGCATATTCAAATCGAAAAAATGTATTTTTCACTAATACCATGTTCGAAAAAAAAACGATTATTATTTAGTTTAAAATCAAATAAAATGTAAGTACCTCCTGCCACACAACCTTTTTCTTCAAGGCATCTAACCCTACGATTGAGACTGGAATCATCAAAGACGGATCAGGATTATCTTCTTGAGCTTGACGCCAAACCCTTGGATCAATACCTAAATAAATAAAGTTGTAATAGAATATTTTGAGAGAATTTTCATTTATAAGATCAGCTAAAAGGAATATTACCATCAGGTGAGTTTTCTAAGTAGCGAGTCAATTGCTCTGGGCTGGGTCTAACTTTTGGGGTTATTGACAATATGCCTAGATTATCAAGTTGTGTCTTGACATATGGCTGTGTCAATGCCCCAGACAAGTCATAAGCAGGCACCCTGCGATTTGTACTTTTATCTTCGGCCACAAGTATAACTGAAGAATCATCTCCTGAAGCTTTAATGCCACAAATTTTAAAAACTATGTTCGGACGGTTGAATATTGTTTGAAAAGATGTCATCATTTGTGCCTCATCCGAGCGAACTTTATCCGGCGTCTTCTTAATATTCAACATTACTTGACCATCTTCGTTTGAATCCGTGAAAATGAAAGAATACCCAACAGCCTTGAAGCGACAGAAGGGATTTACAGGTGTGTAAGTAACAGGTGGAAATGCTTGGGAGTAGTACCCTTTCCCCTTTCCCCAACATGCCTGAATGTAATTTAAACTTGCTAAAATGGCATCTCTTTCATCACCAAACTTATTGCATTGAAAAATGGATTGGTAGAAAGCATGACTTTCATCGACTTGAGGCTGTTGCTGTTGCTGTTGAAGCTGCAAAGGTTGCTGCTGTTGTTGTTGCTGTTGTGTTTGTCCTACAAAATTAAGAAAGTAAATTGAAATGCATTGAAAATAAATATCTTACAAAATGAAGCGTGGAATTAAAATTCCAAATTCTTAACTATTATGACGTATATGATATACCAAACGTTGGGGGATTGAAAGAAAATCCGGTCGTTGTACTCTTGGCACCAAATCCTGAAAAAGTAGTCTGAGAAGCCCCGAATATTGAGCCTCCTCCAAATCCCTGACTCTGTGGTGTACCAAATGTATTCTGGCCTAATCCGAAACCTGTGCTAGTTGTAGCACCGAATCCTGATGGTTGAGATGTTCCAAAACCTGTTAATTACGATTATTATAAGATAAGGCTTTTCCTTAGTGAAGACAATCGATGCCAAACCCATTTCCTATGAACAGGTGAATATGGAATATAATAGAAAACGTTATTTACCAAACATCGTACCAAAGTACCAAACAAATGTCTTATTAATGCTTACTGTGGTCACTTTTTGTATATCCGACAAAAATTCCTAATCAGCTCACAAATTTATAAAAACAAAAAATGCTTCTTGATGTATTTTATGGGAAAATCTTACAGTTATTATAACAAATAAGTTTCAATAGTAAAGGTAAAATAGGAGTAGGTTTATAAAGTAAATACATCGGTTTGTACAAGACGTCTAAAATTTTCTTGTTCTAGTTTTACGTTAAAAATTAAAACAGTTTCCTCCGAACTATTTAAACTGAAACAAAAACTGATAAGGTACTTCTAAATGAGTAAAAAATATTTACCAAAGGTAGTAGCAGGTGCGAATGAAAAATCTGAAGCAGTAGTCTTAGCTCCAAATCCAGAAAATGCACTTGGCTGTTGTGACGACCCAAATATAGATCCTCCAGCAAAGCTTTGGGCTGGCTGAGCACCAAATGTACTCTGAGTCTGACCTAGTCCAAAACCGGTACTGGTAGTAGCCCCGAATCCTGGTTGCTGCGAAGTACCAAAGCCTGTGCTGGTGACAGTTCCGAATCCAGCTGGTTGGGATGTAGCGAAACTAGATCCAGGATTGGTTGCTCCGCCAAACCCAGCTGGTTGAGTAGCCCCGAATCCAGTGTTAGTTGCACCGAATCCTGTAGATTGGGTTGCACCGAAGCCTGTGCTAGGAGCATTTCCGAATCCCGGTGTCTGAGGAGCACCGAAGCCTGTACTGGTTGCCCCACCAAATCCTGTCTGTTGAGATGCACCAAAGATTGTGCCGGTTCCAGTGCCAAATCCTGGCTGTTGGGTAGCCCCACCAAAACCTATTGATGATCACAAGTAAAATACTTTGTTAAAATTAAGACTTTCACTGTTTTTAAAATAATTAAATGGCTATTAACTATAAGTACACTGACATTTCAGTAGTGGACCCCGATATTGGGACACTTTACCACTAGTTCCCTTGCTGATACTAGCACCCTTCTGCACTGAAGGGACAGGGGGTATCTTTCCAGGTAACAATGTTATCCTTGATTCGCTTTCAAAATTTTGTGAATACTTAAACCTATAGTCCATATTCATATTGAGACAATATTTGTCGAAATTTTTTTAATAACAATCACAAAACGCCAATGATGAATAATTAAATTCAGAATAATTTTAATTTTTAATTACAAATAGTTGTAAGTTTGTCTTGGAAGTTGTAGATATTTGCAAATTTCTATTGAGATTGGGAATTGTATAGATTAGTGAGTTTGTTTCTGCATCTGTAAAGATCTGGAAAGATAAAGCCATCTTTCTTCCAGGATGAGCTGAAGGTGTCAAATTACATTACTGCTATGACTACGGGGCTTCAAACTTATGATGTCATAAGTCGTCATACAGCGGGCATCTACAATCTTACATTTTTAAACTTTTAGTAAATCTATAAACTATTTTCTTACCGGTATACAACGAAAAATTAGCTGAATTATTTGATTTTATTGGGCATTTGCCTTTTACTTGTAATGTTGTAATTGGTATAGCATATATCTCCAACCAACCACATTACTACAACTAAACTCAACCTTTATCAGAAGTAAATACGTATTCAAGATTTATTATAACAATGCCAACGGGTGGAGGATTACAGACGTCAGACAAAATTGACACAATCATGTTTCTACAATACATATTACTACTGCTGCTGAACCAAACTAAAGAGATTTTGGTGTTTTTCCAGAAAGAATCTACGCTGAAAATTGACAAAAACACAAACTACCTCCTAAGTTGGATAAAGATACGTAGGAAAAATATTTTCGCTGTCAATATTTTGCTATTAATTGAAATTAAAGACAGATTTCTTCAGGTAAGGCTGTTTGTTTAAGCGATGTTTCTAATGTTTGGTTGCGGACATGGCTGTGGCTAACCAAAGTTGACACTTAGAGATTTAGAGAAGTATTTAGTAAAATGGAGTAAAATTATTACTTACTGGTATTAGCTGCAGGATTGCTACTTAAAAACGACATTTCCGCTTTTAAAATTAATGGTGTCCGAAATAATCCGGCACATGAAGGAATCGATTAAATAAATATAACAGGACTAGGCACCACGATACGATAATAAAATATTAGGAGGCGCGCAACTTGTTTGTATTTGCCACATCTGACACCACACAGTTTTTTGTGGGAAAATGGTAGTATTAAATGCACATAAGGAATAGAATTGTAAGGAATTTCGTTTCAGACTGTGAAAAATATTAATTAAAGGAATCTGATCTTGATACTGATCACTGTAAATAATAATTGGTTATCCGACGTTTCTCTAGAAATCAACTAAAGTGAAACTTCATGTGAATTATCCGAAAATTTTTCATATACATCTCACATTCAGCTAATTAAAATTAATAATTTAAGTAGTTAAAGTCTGATTATCAGGAAAATTATAATAATTTTTTTTAAATTTTTTACAAATAAGTGAAGGCATAAAACCCCTTAAAGTCCTGCATGCATGTATCTGCATTCAACATTCGCATCTCTATTCTTTATCTATAAACGAATATCATATTCATGAAGGTCGTCTCACAGGAGGTGCACTTTGGAGAAGTGATAAGAAAGTTACGACGAGTGTAGCCGACAAATAACAGAATTTGCGATAACTTGGAACATTGGGCTGTGATTTGATACTTTTGAAAAACGACAAAAAATTTTGGAATTCTTAGAGGCTACACATTATTTAGTAATCTGGTTTGGCAGAATTGAAGGTCTAAAACTTTAAAGTTATACTAACTAAGTGTAAATGTAGTGATATCCATAACCTGTATTGTATTTCATTTCCTTCAAAAGGTTTTGTTCTGTAGCATATCATTTAAAATATTTTGATATTGTTTTAGACGGAAATTAGTTACATTTGTGAAACTTTAAAAGTTTGAAAGTAAGAAATTCTTGCTTGCATTGTAAGTTAAACTGAGTGGTTCTTCAACATTGATGATGAGCGTAGGATTATAGATTGATCAAGAAGTAGGTTGAAAACAGCAATTTTGAATTGAATACTGAACGGATGTCTGTGATTCGTTTGTATTTAATGTTTAATACTTATCATCTCTGTAAGTATTTTGCATAATGGTGTTACGTAGTATATTAATTTGGAGTGATTTACAATAAATAAATTGTTTATTGTAAATCGTGTAAAATTCACATTTCCTAAAAGATTACTTCATATATTATATTGACGATTTGTTCTGTAAATATCCTGTTAGTTATTAGAAACCAGCTAATTGTTTGTAGAAGCCGGCAAGTCCAAGCGTTTATTTACTTTATAGAACAACTTTTAATAAAGTAATACTATTATCCACACATTAAATAGCTGGGCTGAAATTAGGCAGCGGTACCTTGTTGCCGGTGTTGCGTTGCATGTGTTGCCGGTGATCAGGACCGCAGCTAATGAATGGATTATATGGGCAGTTTTTGGTAAAATTCTCTATTTCCCCCCAAAGTCCCTCAACTGGTATGATAAAAAGGTGTGAATTTTTAAAATCAGTATTAGAAAATACTGCTATCCAAAACATAGAATTCTCTGTTTCATGTCGGCTACCTTCGTATTAGCTTCCTGAACGCCAATTAATGTAGATTCCCAATGGAGGTGCTGGGTTTCGGTTTTGCTTAACCTTGCTTGGTTGACTTCATGAGAAACTAAGCAAAATTAGATCTTCGATCTATTTCGTTTTACAATTGAGATAAAATATTTTACTTTGGTCAAAAAAGTATTATATAGTCCTCGAATTCTTAATCCCTCCTATTTCAGGGTAAGTTTTTATATTTAAACATTTCATTGTCAAAATGTTGTACAAATTTATTCAAAGTGTTATGAATATCATTGATTTTTAAAATAACAACCAGTCAGTCACCATAACTAATATTAAATATTAGTTACATGGAATTGTATAATATATATTTTTATGATTTGTAGTTCATTGCTGAAATAGAATCGACACTTTCATGGAAAGTCATTTACATTGATAGTGTCAAGAATTTTTAAGGACCTGTAATTTCTAACCCAGAAGGCATATTTATAGGTAGCCAAGTGAAATGTGGATTTGGGAAGGGGGGGGGGTCTGTTCAGGCCTGTCAGAAATATGAAGTACAATGTTCTACTATTTTATACTACAACAACCCTAATAATTTAAACCATTTTTCAGTTATAACAATTTCTGTTTGACTTTCCATATATGGTCAAAGTTTATTAATTCGAAATTGTAAAGGATTGATGTATTTTCTAAATTTCACGCGCTATAATTAGGTAAATACCTACTCTGTTTGGCGAGGAAATTAATTTAATAACATTTTTTCATGGCGTCAGTACCATTCGGCCAGAGCTCCGGGATATCCACTTGCAAGATCATGCATAAAGGATAAATTATTATAATGCTTTGTATTTTTGGCCATAAGAAATTGGCTAAAATGAAACGTCACTATTTTATGCAAGCTTTATTCATATGAGATTACTTTAAAGACTGTTGCATAATGCATTCAATATCAATAGTGTAATTTTATTTCATTTAACTAATTTCAGTGGTCAATAAGCAAAAAATTGTGTAGAATCTAACCCTGAATATTCACAATTTGTCGGTACCCATATTAAAAGTTTTAGCAAGCGTCTGCAAAATTACACATTTTGTCAATTTCTCCATCAAAAATATCAATATCTCTTAGGTCAATACGTCTTTTCCATTTGACTTTGAACATAATTTAATATCTAACAACCTATTAAGATTGAATGAAACAACTTGTTTGATGCCAATTTTTTTCATATCTTGTGACTTGTGATACTTTCATAAAAGTAAATATAAATAACGCACAATTTTACAAGCCATCAGTCAGAAAAAAAATATACAACAATGATAAGGAAATATTTCCCTATTTTAAATAGTCTTGCAGTTTTTGGAAAATATTTGCATCCATACCTTGAGAAAAACAAATGAACTCATATATACAAAGCCCGATTAAAACTTACAGCAACGCAATTTATAAACTGGCACTATTAATGCAAGTTGCTGACAATCTGCAGCCGATTTTCCATGGAAATTTAAATTATTAAAGTACTAAAATTTTTATATCAAAGGTGCAAACATGTCTTAATTTATGATATATTTTGCATAGAATCCACCGTTTAGCAAAGTCTCGTCTAAAATGAAGTCAACCTATCAGTTTTTGGGCCAAAGTCGAAAGCTGATCCATTCCTGCTTAGGATCACGACTTTTAACATCTTCATCCTCATTGTCTTCCATTGATGGTCAAGGAACTAGACCGGCCAGATTATGCAACCAGCACAGTGTTCTCTCTCTTGGCCAACCGACGTTTGAGTCTCATCCTGAGTTTTTCAATTCCATAAATGATGTAATCCGTCCATTATTTACTCCACAATTCATTTCATTTACCTATACCTTACCTACTATGAATTATTATTAATTATTAAATGATATAGCAATAGATTTTTTTCGCTTTCACCTCACCTGCTATAGAAAGTTGCATCGAAAAAATCTTAATGATTAATTTTCAGCCTAAACCATCATTACTAAACCTGACACTACTGTCTCTATTATAGAAGTAAAAATGAGCTCAGAATATATTTAAGAAGTTTAATTTCAATATCAAATGTTAGCCTGATACAAGAGATATTGTAATTTAAAACTGGTTCTAAACAGAATTCAAAAACACAGCAATTCTTCAAGTTGGTTCCTTCCTGTATAAAAATTCCCGAATTTTAAATGTAAATTATAACGCCAATTAAAAAAACTAAACATTTCTTCAGTAGTTGTTGCAATGTTCGCTAGTGAAACATTTATTCACTTCTATTATTTCATGATGGCAGGATTACTAATGAATTCAGGGTTGGTGCTATTTTTAATTAAATTATTTGTGGAAAAATTTCTTACATTTTCAGTGAAAAGTTTCCAAATGGCCAGAAATGAGCTATCAAGATAATAAGATCAATAAGAGGAAATTTTGAAACAAAAAAATTGTTTTCCTTGGATTTTTGGGATTTCTTTACCACTTTATTGCACCCTTGGATACGTCTATGTTTGTAAGACTCATATGAGAGTACAAATGTGTGATTGATAATAAGGCTGGCTTAATGGGTTTCTTGAGAGAGATTATCAAAATTCAAGAAGTCATATTGGATTGTCACTATAATTTGAAATATATGATTTTCTGACTTCGTATTGGGAAAAATTGTCTATGAAATTAAGCCAACTTGAAAACAAAAAAAATGCAGTAAGGTTTTTAATATCACTGGAACCTGAGCCTGTGGGATTAACAAATTAAAGGTGGCCAATTTGGAAAAGCAAGCACAATGGACTCTTAATATTTTTCTACGCTTTTGGTATATTTTAATTTTTTTCTGTAGTATGAAAACGGGTTAAAAATAATTGGATAGTGGGATTGATCAGTCAATTCCATTGTGCCAATGAGAAATCAGAAATGAAGAGATTTTTACTAATGCAGAACCAACGTTACTGCTTCATAATACAATGATCTACGGGTTTATATAATATATCTAAAGTTATACAATTACAATATTAGCATTAAAGTAAATTTTTATTTACGACGTAAAACTTAAAAAATTTGAGTAAGTTAATGATACTAGCATTTCGCTTTACTTTACTACTCGTATGTATAAATTGTGTATTTATTGTCATTTATTCATTATTCATTCCAGTAACTGTCTTTCCTCTCCTTTGAAGTTGAAAGTGCATGATTTAATTATAACTTATATAACTTGAATATATAACTTCCGCCAACTAGCAGCATAAATAGATTGTCTTTAAGAACCTACCTTAATTTGAAATTATAAGTATGATCATTATCGAGGATTGAACTTTGAGCCTTAATTAAACTTTTCCGTATATAATATAGATAATGCCTGGTGTGGATAAAGAGGAACTGAAGAACCGTCGTACAGCCCTTTGTAACATGGCCTCGGAATTAATAAGAAAAAAGGGGAAGGCGGAATCAGATTTGTACCATTTGATGATAATTCCAGCATCTTCAAAAAAGTACATGACAGAGAATATTCCGTACCCGTACAGACAAAATTCAAACTTTTTGTACCTCAGTGGAAGTTTTGACACGGAAGCATTTCTAGCTCTGACAATATCACCTACTGAACAAGTGCACAACATCTTCCTAGGAAAGCCGGATCCCGTTACGGATTTGTGGGATGGACCGAAAACGTCTACGAAGGCAGGAATTGAATATTTCGGATTTGATGCTGCATATCGTACTTCGGATTTTGATTTATTTATCAGGGATTTAGTACATCGTTCGAAGAAGAGACTGGTAGTGTGGTCAGAAGACAATAGCTTTGTAGAGAGGTACATGAATCCTCTATTTAGCTATGACTACAGACATTCTGAAAACCCTCGTGGTCTCATTGACGTATTAAGATGGATAAAATCCCCTTCTGAAATTGCACTAATGAAAAAGTCAGCAGAAATCGCATCAAAAGCATTTAAAGAAGCTATTAAGTTTACAGCCAATCGTTGTCGCAGTGGAGAGCCGGTTTCTGAGCATCACATTTGGGCCAAAATTGACTATGAAACTCGGTTGAATGGTGCTGAACGATTAGCGTATCCTCCTGTAGTAGCGTCTGGGGACCGTGCCAATACTATTCATTACGTGTTCAATAGCAATAAATGTAATGCAGACGATATGGTACTCGTGGATGCGGGCTGTGAGTTTTTCGGTTATTGTAGTGATATTACCCGCACTTGGCCTGTATCTGGCAAGTTCACAAATGATCGACATCGGAGTTTGTATGAAATGATGTTGGATCTCCAACTGCAATTAATTCGACTGGTAAAACCTGGAATAACGCTAGACCAACTATTTCGTATTATGGGACCCCTCCTAGTCAAAGGCTTAAAAGAACTTGGAATCCTAAGTAAAGACGCAGAAAATTTAAGCGCAGACGTTATTACTTCGCGATTTTGTCCTCATCATGTCAGTCATTATTTGGGAATGGACGTTCATGATACGCCGTCGGTTTTAAGAAATGAGCTACTGCAGCCAGGAATGGTCGTCACAGTGGAGCCCGGAGTTTATATAGGCAGTTCTCCTGCTTACAAAAGCTTTCTTTCCAAGGTCGGAAGAGAGTTCGATGGAATTGCAATTAGGATTGAAGATGATGTCGTAATTACTAAAGATGGAAATTCTGTATTAACTGAATCTTGTCCTAAATCCATTAAAGAAATCGAACACTATGGTTCTTAATGATAATATATAGAACTAAATACATTCAGAAATTTCATTAACACAAAACTGATAGATATTTACTCCATAGATTGTATAGATATAAATATCCAGTAGATACAATTCTCAAATTGTCACTTAAATTAGTCTTTCTAAAATCAGGCAGTGAAGAATGCGTACAAAAGCATATAAAATCTGGGAGTGGATCGTTCAGTACGTCTAATTGTAAATTCAGTAATAGTTATTTTTGTAGTTATTATGGATGACAAAGAAATGTTTTTGTGCCTTCATATTCATTCATTCATGCTGTTTGTTTTGCCTTCATATTTGAAAATGCGTTTTTGATTTTCACATTAAGGCACGACAATGGTATTGTTTTAGCAGGCTGAAAAATTAAATAGACAAGAATTTAGAAAATATTGAAGTATAAATGTGAAGGCCTTCTGTTAAATGTGAAGGCCTAGGTAGAGTTACCCACCAATTTGCTAAATGTGAAGAGTTGATGAAATATCAAAATAGGTTGTCTGAATTCACCATAATATTAGACAATAGCTCGGTATACGATTTATCTACTTATTATTTTGCCAGGTAAATTTTTTTGCTTGGAGCCATCCTGTGTATTAAGCACGTCCCAAATTGTAACTAGCTATTTGTCTGTAAGTTGTACCTGTATAGTTACTACCAATAATAATTAATATGCACAATTTTTGCATTTCTAGCGAATAATTTTCAAAGGGCGTAGTTAGGAATCCCTTATATTAGTATATGACTCTTTTAAACTACTTATTACTTCTTTTGATCCCTTAAAAATATTCCTACACTACATATTCATGATTTTTATCTATGCTACTGAACTGATATAACAATGTAATTTGTTGTAGTTATTTCAGACTCCAATTATTTCTTTCACTCTTTTGTAATTTACCTACGTAAGCTAAAATAACAAGCCACAGGAACTTTTGTACTAACAAAAATTTTTCAATGGTATCTCTTTCTTAGACCATTAAAATCGTTCGCATCATATCTGTAACTGTCTTCCATTCACTAATAATATGGTCTAAGTACAATTAAAATTTTCCTTTTATCATCACTTTAATGTAATCAAAATCTTATTTAATAATCGGAAACATCGGAATAAGTTTAGATTAGAAAATTGATTTTTTCTACTTTATAAACGATGATAATGTTGTATAAATTAATAAATAGGTGCCTATTTTTGTAGTATATTACATTATGTCATTTGATGAATCAGAACGTGTAAGTGCTATTGTAGAGTGAGTAGTAGAAATCATGTTTCTAAAATCAGTCATAAAATAAATATAAAAAATACGTACAAGTTCTTCAAAATAAATCATTTAATACTTATCCAAAACTGGTAAAGCCTTTTTTAAAGAGTATTAATTATTAATTACTTATTGTGATTTTATTTATTGTCATTAGCATCAAATATTAATCTTAGTAATCTAATTACATATTTTTGCTACTAGAAGTTAAGTAACAATATGCTGTTGTGCTAATATCACTTGAGATGGTGTAGAAACCCAGATTGGCTTGCTCTTCAAAAGTTGAAGTTATTTTAGTAAATATGTTGTGAATAAAAATGTATTAAGCATACCTAATTAGTTTTCTCTATTATATTTCATGGATTTCTGGGAAGTGATTATAATATTAGTACCCTGTAGCAATATTTTTTTAGCTTTACTACATGGTATTTAATGTACAAAATCTACACTGTATAATAGTCCGTGGATTTTTTCTGGGTATGACTGCATGGTCCTGATAAAAATAGTTACAGCAGGCAATACTTAAGTAATTCCATTCAAAGAGTTGTTCCTGTTCCTATTGTGTTCACCGATATGAAATTCTCCCGTGATTAGTCACCACATATCGGAAGTATTTTGGGATATCCTAGGTAGGTAAATTACTACTTCTCTGTGGGAAACCCACCGACGCTGACACTTTACACTTGAAACTATATTTCTCATGCACGTGCATTTGGGCATTAGTATCGACAGCACAAAGGCTTTTTTAACCACATACAAACTCAGATATTAAATGTTATTAATATTTTACCTGAGAATTCTTTGGAAATTCCAATTGGCTTTACTATTTGATAAACAGGTTTAGATGGTTCACGATTTTCCTTTGATTGCGACACAATAGATGACAACGAGGGTGTTTTTGAAATTTTATCATTGTGAAAGCCGTTGACCGAAAGACATTTTGAAAGATCAGTTCCCATCATTATTAGTGTATCTAATACCAAAGTTTACATAATATTATAATTTTATTTATTCAAAGGTAGACTATTGACTATTTATACGATATCTTTTCTGGGGCTGATTTTGGAAAGAATCAGCCATTGAAATGATAACCGTGACTATAAAATATTCCCAAGAATTCAAGAGTTGAGCATAGATTTATTAAATTAAGTGATGGCAGGGAAATAAAGGCGATGCAATTTTACAGGAAGAGAAAGTCACCAGAGAGGTGCAAAACTACCGCCATTTGCAGTGGTATGGCATTAAGCTTGACTAGGTTAAGTAATGACTAATGATGGAATACAAAAAACTAGTACAACTATTGCTTCAATTTAATAATAATAAACCATGTACAAATGGGCCTATGAAAGTGGTATGAAATTGCATACAAAATTTGAACTGATTATCTCAAATTTTTAATTTTTGGACCACGCCCACAGGCAGAGGTGGCCGATTTTGCTCATTTTCGAACTCAGCTTCACTTTTCATTTCTACATCACGTACAGAAAGTTTGAGTTGATTATCTCATACCGTTTTTGAGTTATCGTCCTAACAGACACAGACGGCCGGACAGACAGATCAGGCATTCCTATAAAGCGGCGTTTTTAAAGCGGTGTTTCTGTTTCACACCACTTAATTAGTTCTGTTTAACCACATTAAAATGTGTTAAACTAAAACAGTCAGATTTGGCTCTTAACTGCACGTACAAGTTATTTTGAAGTCACATAGTAATATCGCCTGTCAACTATATAGCTCTATGGATCAACAGGTTGACGAGGCAAGGTGAGAATTGCGGATTTAAGAGTTCTCTCACAGCAGGCCACATTTTACCTCGATGACTACACTTATAAAACTCGGATTTTACAATACCCAACTAACCTTGCCCAAATTAACTGTTTTGAGTTTGAAGGCAGTTGTCGATAATTCAAATAATCAAGAAACAAATCCATTTATATGAATATTCATTAAGCAGAAGCTATACTGTTGCATCTTTAGATCTTAAATTTCTCCATGTAATTGGTACAAGAAAAATTTATGCCTACTTACCTGTAATATAAACCAATTTTCCCAAATCACAATATTGTAGTATTTTAAAACCACTGACAAAAGTTTTGATGGACGTAATACAAGGAATTGTATTGTAAATTCAGGAAAAAAATAAGTGACTTCATTCATTCAATTATGAAAATACAATGAGAATGGTCCCCGACGCGGCGTAATTAATGTTTTCGATAATGTACCCCAACGCATACCTATATATACTAAATTTAGTACATAAAGGTATGCGTTGGGGTACATTATCGAAAACATTAATATAGTACCATAGTTTTATTTTGTTTGCAAGGGGAAGCACATTGAAGATGACTGCATAAGTAAAGCATACGGCTGGGATATCTAGACCTTAGACTCAGTCGTTTCCTATGTATTTAATGCAGTGTCATTTTATTTGGCAAATGGCCAATGTAATATCATATTTTGATTTGTCAGCTATTTTTGCTGTCACTTAAGAATCATATACTACCATGCTAAAAACACATTGAAATATCATGATGATAACATATATACGTTTAGACCAACGAAAAGATAGATATCTTTACTTGCGATAAAACACGAATGGCCGATAAGGCGAATACTTTGGAGATGTCATAAATGGAGCATGCAGCACTTCTTAATTGTTTTAGGTGAGGTTAAAACTATATACCTCCGTAGTAGCTCAATACTGTTTTTATAAGGTATAATATTCAAACCAGCTCAATTCACTGTGAATCATTTTATTGCTATTGATGATAATATAGTTCTAGTAAACAATATTGAATGACTCCTGATTATAAAATAACGATTTTATGTATTTAGAACATATAACATATTATACTAGATATTGTTATGGCTATATAGATACAGGGAATTATTTTTACTACCCAGAACTACGTAGTATTGTTATTTTAATGCACCTGCCGTCTAGGTCTGAAGTTCATCTCCCTTTTCCATGTAATTCTGTTGGGCTAAGGATAAGAGCCTGATGAGTCATTCATCATATTGTTTGTTCTACTGTTAAGTATGGCTATCTATTACTGAGATTATCTACTCTTTACTGGTTACTGCTGGAATTATCCTTCCATGTATGATTGAATGATGAAATAAGTGGTATTTGTAATTTCATTGTTTTTGTAAAATAATCCACTAAAATTATATTTTAATTACACTTTCTTACATTTAGTCAACAGAGAGCTGAATACCTTATCAAAGGCATTTTGATTACTTTAAATAGGTACATTTACAAATAACATATAAGTTAGAAGCAGCTAAAGGGTATTTAATCACCAAGCGAACAGACTGAAATTCTACTGTGGTTTAAAATAACTACATCAATTAGCAAACCTTATTAAAATTCAAACAATTATTGAAGTCAGAAGCATAGACAGATATGCACTGCTAAATAAATCGCATCAATAGCAAACTATATTATATAGGCAATTTTGGATTGGACTTTGCTACCATTCCAACTTCTCGGGATATTGGCCGGAAAGACAAGCGACGCAATGGCCAATTTTTTTAGGGTCTTTTTCTCGGATGGAGTAGGTGACCGCGCTGATGAGACCCTCGATTGACAAATAGACCAAACTGTCGGCTCCTGTTGACAAAATAAAGGATTAATATCATAGTACAGCACTAATCTATTCAAATCTATGAAAATTCCTAACGCCATTAGGAATAAAGACGAAAATTATGCATACCGACTGCGTCCGCAAGTTGTGTAGGATCCAGCTTATTGGCAATAAGCTCTTCTCGCGTAGGGATGTTGATTCCCATGTAACATGGATACTTGATTGGCGGGGATGCAACACGAATGTGAACCTAGTCAAATCAAAATATTTTAGTATTCGTAAAGACAATCTCAAAATGTTGAGTATTTTTCGAAACTTACCTCTTTGGCGCCCGCATCTCTCAAAAGTTTGATGATAGGGCCGATAGTATTTCCTCGTACAATAGAGTCGTCGATTAATATGATTTTCTTTCCGTAGACATTATCCAGAAGAGCACCGAACTTCTTGGCCACGCCCAGTTGTCGGAGTCGATTGGACGGCTGGATGAATGTTCTGCCCACATAGCGATTTTTGCAGAGAACTTCAGCGAAGGGGATTCCAGATTGGCGGGCATATCCATGAGCAGCTGCTGTTCCAGACTCTGGGACAGAACTCACGATGTCAGCATCACAGGGGGCTTCTTTGGCTAGTTCACGCCCGCATTGTGCCCGGACCGAGTAAACTACTTGTCCTGAAGAAAATAACCGTTTAAATTGTAGGATTCCCATTTACATAATAATATACCTAATAGGAAAAACAAACTCACCCTCAAAAATGGAGTCAGGACGTGCGAAATAGACATATTCAAAGATACAAAAGGCAGGGAGCTTGTCTTCGGGTCGTTCCACGATCCCGATGCTCTTCACTCCATTTTTAGTGAGCTCTACAATTTCTCCGGGCTCAACTTCCCGCAGATAGCGGGCGCCGATGGCCAAGAAACCGGATGATTCTGAAGAGATGACCCAACCCTCGATCTCTTCGTCGGTTTTGGTCTCTAGACTATGACTGTAATTTCTCTTGACGACAGGAACGAGTTTCCCTAGGCAGAGTGGGCGGTTTCCGTACGGATCTCTCACTCCGTAAATGTGGTCTCGGTACATGAGGACCAGAGAGTAGGAAAGAGGACTGAGTTTCATCACGTGCTTTATTCTGGCTGGCCAGTTCGGGCCGTCGTGTTCTCCCTCTGGGGGATTCAAGCACAAGGCCTGAGTGATAAGTTCAGAGTCAGACATTGTCGACAGGCCGAGCCCACGATCCAGCACCTTGACACAGAAAATTCATTACATTTTATCACCATTTGCTAACTTTGGTACTTCTGTTTGTTAAGTAGCTAAATACCCTTAAGTACATCGTTAACAATTATTACAAGGTCTTTGCATTTGGGGAAGAAGATGCTGAACATTTAAATGCTGACTGACAGTTGTGTCATCTTAAGCCGAAAGAAATGATTGCTTACAACTGCACATTAAATATGGGCCATCCTTACAACATTGAGAGTAGTATACAATCGATCGAGTATTATAGTTCAACTATGTACATCCATTAAAAAGGCCAAAGTGCACTAGCTGTCAATTAACAAGCGTATATATAATATTACAAGATAAGTTCAGATGACAAATTATTTGCATACATCTACAAACTTGAATGTACTTGAATGTTCATGCTACTCGCAGATAGAATAATGCTACTTGGGCTGGATCAATTTCTAAAACGCATATTATGTGTCCATTAAGACTCTTTCTTTTGAATACGTATAATATGATTTTGGTGTTCAAAATTACAAAAGGACTTAAAATGATTCTCAGAAAAAAGGTTCGCTGGTCACTTTTTTCAATAAACTTCGGAGTTGTTACTCGACCAGTTCTTGTTGTTGTGAAGGCATATTAAATTTCTGATGATTCGGCTGAAGAGATTCGTGTGTGAAATTAATTGAATGAGAATATGGAGCATTTACACTCGAGAGTCGTCTCTGTCTGGTTTACAAGTCTCAAAACTCTTTCTGGAGTCGTCTGTTGGATATCTGATAGACATGTATAAGCTGTATGTATGTAGGCATGCAGTGTATGAGATGTCTTAAACATTGCACCATCAATCCACTGCATGCTCACTAATCATATTTGCTGCTGCTGCTCATTGGATCCTGGATGGTGCAATCAAAGGCATCACATCACGTAACTAAATAAGCTCGTTTGCTGAGGATAAAACTTATCTGTTCAGCCACCAGTCAAACTAAATATTATGTAACTTATTTACTCGCCTTCAGCAGATGACTACTACTAACTAACTCCAGTGGATAAGACGGGGCCCAGTTATTTAATTTAATAGGTAGCGATTATCATAGCATTATTATAGAGTGAGGTAAAGATGGGATGAGACCAATCCTTACTTTTTTCCTCAGAGACTCGGCATTGACGAGTTCTCCATTGTGTGCCACTGCCAGAGCTCCATGCTGCGTGTGCACGACGAAAGGTTGACAATTTAGAGCTTCAGACTCGGCTGTGGTGGAGTAGCGTGTATGGCCGATTCCCAAATTGCCCTTTATTTTCTGCATAGCATGATCATCGAAAATATTCGACACCAGACCCATTCCTTTGTGGATATTGAATTTCTTGGTGTCCTCGCCTTTCGAAGTAACTATGCCTGCGCTCTCTTGACCTCTGCCATTCAAAAATATTTCAATTTACTTGCACAGCCTTTATACTTCTTCCTTACCTAATTATCTTTATCTCATCCATAATCAGCTTTGGAAAACCCAATACTTCAAACATACTCATTTATTCATCTACTCTGGAAATTCTTTATTGGATATCTTTCAAAAGCAGACTAATTAGCAAGATAGGAAAGACTTGAAAAAAAACTTTTCTTACCTGTGTTGAAGGGCTACGAGACCAAGGCAGATAATTTGGGCGACGTCAATTTGAGTTGGCCATTCTCCGGCGGCTATGCACCCGAAAACTCCGCAGGCGTGTTTAATACCCGCTTCTTCATTATCGTGAATGGCGACAGTGCCCGCTTCAGTGTCAGTGGTAGGGGCGGGTACAGAGCCCGAACTCCCAGGCTCCATCTTAGTTTCTGAACAACTCATCTGCAATATTGAAAGAATCAGTTAATATTTCAAAAATACAATGTATTTGATAGGTGAAACTAGTAAAAATGAACCTATAATGTGATTTTAGTTCAGAAGTGAATGAACATGTGAAGATCCAGAGGAAAGTATTTAAAGTAGGTACTAAGTGAATAGTTAAGTACAAGTTCGCATGTAAAGATAAAGATTTGTGACACAGAAAGAGAGCACGAGGGAGGATAAGTTTATAGAAAAGTGAGACTGAGTGTTTCTACTGGATCGATGAACGGACAAGTGACGATTGAGAGTCACGAAGGATTACTTACGATTCTTACTAAAGTCTCTGGATGATGAGTCTTTGAGACACTTCCAGCAAAATGAGTTCTACGCCTGTGTTTACAGAATTGGACAGTCACATCAGCAGACAAGACACTCGCGGAGGACAATGAGGCAGACGAAGACGAACTCTGACTATCCCTCACACACACACACGTACTCTGACTTGACACACGTATCTTTATGTACCACCACTCCTGGCTACACAACCATTGTAATTTATAATACGAGGCAGGGCAGGTCTGCACATACACACAATCCCTCTATACTACTACGAGTCAACATTCTACATGTACGTAAGAGAGCAACAATTCCATCACTTTACCACATTAAGACATATCTCTCTATCATTCCATGTTAATAAATGCCTTGATGACGATACCAAATGAATGCGTCGTGTCTTTGCCTTCTCCCTATACCTCGACTTTTCTTACAAATAAATCACAGTGTGTAGTATATTGTTCTATCTTCTAGGACTAAATGCAATGCACGAGTTTAGTCGAATGATGGAATACCTAGTCACCCTTTAGGTAATAATATTCTGGGGCGAGATAATAAACGTGTAGTGGCCCTGGATAGCTACTTGTACATGCTATTCAATAAAGGAGTGGACTATCCATACACACTTCTTATTAAATTACTCGACCCTTTTATGATCTACTACTACTATTATATTGATTTCTATGTGCTAGAATGCAGTCAGATGAGGCTGAGCAAAAACTAACTACAATTGGGATACATTTTTCATTAGAGACTTTGTACAGATGAACGCATCATCTCGAATGGATGAAAATTGGATGGACCAGCTTTTTGTGTTTCCCATGTCATCTCTGTCTCATTACTATTCCGCCACTTGATTCCTTTCTTCCACCATTGCTAACTACAATACAACCACACAGTCAGCACTCGCACTCAGGCCAGATCTAACTAGTTCCCCTTGATCGTTCTTACGAAATCTTCCTTTATCTCTGTTTTTTCTTTATTTATGTTACACATGTTGGCCGACTCAAAAATTGCAATTAACTATGAGCATTGCAACAACACTGGAGTTCACTGGAGTGGACTGGAACACGGACACTGTCACTGAATCCTTATCAATAAACGCCAACGAAACTCAACAACCCCAGCGTAGCAACCACCACAAATGTCCTGTTATATATTTATTCGATGACAGAGATACAAATAATAGAATCTATATTATTATATATCCACCAAGGACACAAGTGCTAAGGACTATGTAATTAGGACACACGTTAACATCCTTAAGACCTTAAGTTGAGAAAACTAATTTCTGAAAATTTGTGATTTATCAAATTATCTCTTTTGGTGGGTATACTTAGTACCTTTTTACAATAGCATGCAATATTGAGATAGTACCTATCGGTAATTATAGACCTTAGTTTTTGGTTAAGGCATAGTATGATTAGGTCAGTTGGGTCGAAGGAATTATCTTAGGCTACTTATGTATAGTGAAAACGTGTATAGGTATTAATCAGGAATTTTAGAGCAAGTCTTGTATACCTGATTTCCCTATCCCAGCTATACCTAAGTAATTTAATTTGCATCCTATCTCTCGGTACCTTCTTGATTGAATTGCATCATTGCATGCATCTCATCGACAGGCAGCGCAGGGCATGTCTAAAAATTGTGGCCTGACCTGCAATAATAGAAGAGCTGTATAAATGGGAAATGTATTTAGCCTCCTAGGTAATCATTAGAGATTATTGCGTCAGCAACAGGTCTTTAATCCAGGTCCAGCGATTGCGATTATTCTTAGGTCTCTCAACATATCTGTTATCCTGTAACTACATCTTACACCAGCTTTGAAATGAAAATGTAACCATCTGTATGAATCCAATCTCTGACAACCAATTCAGACTCTGTAATGTCATACATTTCTTTTAAGCCGACTTACTGTCAAATTGCTTTACGTAACTGTTTAATTCGGAATTGTAATTCAGATTAGCACACTAAATAATAAATCTACATGATTGGTTTACAAGAGTCAACCCAACCTCGACTGATGAATAGAGAGTTGTTTACAATATATACTCCCACTACTACCACCACCACCATTTCAGCAAAAATAGGATCACGCAGATGAAATATCATCTCTCTCTTCATAAAACCTTATTTACTTACACATCCTTAACTTAACGTCAATAGATATTCAATGCGTTTATTATACGTTATTTATCTATTAGATGTTTACTGCTTTAGATTCAAAAACAATTATTTTTCATGGAAATAATACTTCAAAAATACGACCATTAATTTATATCATGAGATCTAAGAAAAAGAGTTTGTGACAATTGTATGAGGATTCTAGGAAGATTGATTGTATGGTATGACGCAGATTCCCGTCTCTAAAGCCAGACTATTTTTCTGTTGCTTTCTCTTAGATATAATTCATTCTTGTTGTTGTTTTGCTGTGTGGCATGAATGTGGATCTTATGCGTAGCTAAGTGGCTTGATTATGATTATTTAGCCCAATTTACAAAATCAGTGATTGCCAATTGCATACGTAATGTAATTATTGAAGTTTTATTTGAGCATACGTATGATTGGTTTTGAGAGTGTAGTACAATGTGGACTAGAAATCGAGGAAAGAGAATCTCGTGTAGAGAAGAATCCTCTCCATCAATAAACATCTCAAGTATCTCCGCTCCATTTCCCTTTCTTTTGCGTATCAAGTTTATGTATTCCAAGAAAAGATGATGATGCTAAGGTTCTGTATCGCCATAGAAAACAAAAAAGCTTTTCTCATACGTAGATTATTAGTGTACAAATGCAGGCTGAGTGCCAAATAGCTGGGGGTGTCTACTGAAAAATGTAAATGGTGTATAATGTAAAATATTATGAATGACTTAGTCCTTTAAAATAAATGAATATATAAAGCATACGATTCCCCATCAAGTCAGTATATCGAGCACTCTTATAGCCTGTACTATTAGGTTGTTAAGATTGATCTGCATGTTGGCAGGCGATCATTATATATTGCGTCGATTTAACAGAAGCAAGTTATGCCTATCGATAATTATTATTACTTGTATATATGTATGTGTGCAAATAAAGAAAATATGGCGAGAGGATGGATCATTTTACTGTTTTAATTTGTTTTTGTTGACTGTATTTAGTGTGCATTTGAATTGTGAATGATATCGTGTGGAGAGGTTTAGAGAAGTCATGATCTCTATCGTTGCGAAATGTTGACCGGTTAAAATATTGCGTTATTATAATTTGTATTAATGTCGTGATCCGCCCTAGAAACGATCCAATCGCATCAGGGGCCATTGGAGGTGTGCCTTGATTTTTTAGCCAATCTTTCACAAAAATACTTCAGCAACAATGAGAACAATCAAGTCACCGACACGAAAGACTAATTCAAAAGTCAACAGGTGGATAACTGAGATTGCTTTAGCTACTGCGCATTTACACCATAGAAATTATGATGATTATAAAAATATGACCTATACTTATCGCTAGTGTACAACTTGTTCTGCATGCAACTTACGTCTTTGATTGAGGATAACTTTTCAATCACCAAGGATGTGAAAATTGGGGAGTTAATTCTACTTTCATATTTTAATACTTATCAATTTTTATCCCTTCTGAACATAATAATTATGTAATTTCACCGCAGTTATACAAGGACGTAAAGATTAAACGTGGCGAAATTAATCTGTAAGTTTAGGTAACGATATCATGTAAATACACAGACACGTAGTTAAATGTCAACTTGCGACAGAATTGTCCCTATCAATTTTCCTTATGATTCTTTCAATTGGATCACTCGTATACTAAATAATTGATGCTTTGTCAACTGCTTGAATCTTGCCTTAATGTGTTATATAAAATATTAAGCATTCATAATCGGTCCGACTGCTCAATATTCTATTCATATCTAATCTCTCTCAAGGACTTCCATAGGCCGCACACCACTCACTTATTATAGCAATTATGCTAAAGAATCATTTTATAAGAAAAGTGACTTTGGTGTCCTCAAAGTCATACACCCTATTCCTTAACCAACTCCACTCCCAAGACAACTCCTCTAGCAGGATCACTTGTCTGCTATTTCCTGATAAAATTGTATTCCCATTCGGCGACACTTTCAGAGAAAAGATAACCTGAATATCATTTAATTAAATACATTAAAAATATATCTGCTCTGTATTCCTGATAAAATATAAATGCTTAATCACTAAATTGCAAATTCATAAGCACAAAATTTACGGGTCACTAAGCCAAATCAGAATCATGTCACACAGGTCACTTTCGGACGACTAATATACACGTGATTTGTCAAATGACCTTATTAGGTTCTTCATCTTCAATTCAGGTCTACATCATTCTCTCCAATACCTAATAATAAGCCTATCTATTTTACAATATAGAAGATAACTATCTGGGTTTAGTCCTCTCCTTCCCAACAATAATATTCAACAAGGAGAACTGGTTACTATTTACAATCACAGATTATGCAGCTTATATTGACGTATATATATCAATAGAGCTATACAAACATTTAGTTTAATTATGGGGAAAATCATTATACATAGGTACTCACTAGAATTACTTTACAGGATTATGCATAAAAATTACCACGTTTATGATGAGTATACATGAACAGGTTTTATGATGTAGGTGATGTACATTTTTTACGGCAGTTTCGTTTAAAATTTCATTGCATAATCATTGCAACTTAATTTAAGAAGCTTCCTTTGATTACGAGTGACTTTTGTAGTTTTCCATCAGACGTGATTTTTATTAAATTGCACGGAACAGCCCATTCATTCATTTGGAAACAGTCGCTTCCATAATCAACTGGCTACAAGGAAGTATCAAGTAACCTATGTAATTACCCATTTGAAAACTGTAATTAACTGAACTACTGAAGAAGAGACTGTAATTTTCGCATCCTAAATGCATTACATAATAATTGCTATTTTATTGTTCATCCAGTTTGAAATTAATTGCGTCGTTATACTTTTGCTATCTGTAGTCAAGCATTCCGAGGCTCTGTGTATTAGGATTCTTCGGGCGTCTACTTAGTAAGCAACAAGTGAAATTGGAAGCTCTTGCCCGTTCAGACGTGCTCAAAATTGAAACAACAATGCTTTCATCGATTCATTCCATCAGCCTTTCATTGCACTCCCAGTCTACAATTCAGCAGACCCACAGAGTAAGGACCATTAATACTAGTGCTACATAAAAATTTGCATACGCTGCATTTGCATGTGCACTGGTTCTCCCTCGTGTGAGTAAAATACTTACACTTACTTAAGCCAACTCGACATGAATATTAGTCAATGCATCTGCGTACACATGCAATAATGCGTAGTATGAGCATAATGAAACTTTTGGCTACATCGTGCATCGTAGTAAAATGGTATACCTTTTATGCTCCTAAATTATGGCTATATACTAAATATTTACAATACTAACAGTCATATAATTGTCTATAATGATTCTAGTATTATATATCCGTGTAAAATAATTAATGGCAGTAAGGAAAGTGTACTCTGTCTCAAATCGATAGACTGCCGACTGCCTTGGACAGCAAAAGGTAATTTTGAACTTTGAACATTGTTCTTTCATTATCATGAACTATTAAATTAAGTACACTGGTGCTTCGTACCAAAGTACAAAGCCGAATGCCAAGAATCATCAAATTGTGATGTGTAGGTTCTATACTATTGGGACAGACTACAACTTTGCCATGAATCTTTCAATCTATCTAACGTCTAACCTTATAGGAACAAATATCCAAATATATTTATATGAAATTATAGTGGGAAATCCCGAATGTCCCTGTCCTCGTAATATTATTACTACTTATATATTAGTACTCTCCCCATTTGGTCAGTTTTATAGAACCACAATCTTATTACTATTGTACACGGATCATTACAATTGATATTTATAGTAATATGGAGGCACTTGCTAAGAGTGGAAAGCACAGCTGCACGATTATCACTAACTGGTAAATAAAGAGCAATTAGTAACATACTACTAGAAGGCAATGCTCAGTGCAAGATGAATTGTCGTAGACTAACAAAAAACTGTACTATGTCTGTCTGAGTGCTTTCTATTAAGCATTATATGCCAACGCATCCAACCGGTCTTCGTTTTGCATACGACTACTTCTTTCTTTTGCAGACAATAAAGGTATTCTCGTCTCGTCTAGAAAAATCGGGTCATGGATCGTCCACTCAAAATTGACCATTATTATCTTGGCTAAAATTGAAAGACTTTTTGCTGATGAAAAATTGGGAAATGAAAAATTTTTGGAATTTATGTGCACAATAAACATGATTCGAGTAGCTAAATAATCTGGACACCTCTTGTTACCAAAGATATAGGCCATAAACTTATTTTTACACAAAAACTAGGCAATTTATCCTTGCTTGAAAATTCCTTACGTTTTTCTTCATCCTGAAAATTACTAAGTGGTATATTTAGTGACAATTGTAAGCTAATAATCCAAATGATACATAATTTTGCATGCAAATCAAAAATAATTTTTCTATTGAATACATCAGTGTAAATGTAGGGTAAATCAGCCCTCAAACTAAATACTAGACATTCAGATGTATGCATAGACTTTCATTTTTAATATGCAAGGCGGCATCATAAATCCTGACAAAAGCAGATTTACTTATCTTTTAACCTAAGGAATGAGTCACAATAATATCTGCTCTGTGCATGATCACAATGACATTAATTCATGGAATGACTTTTTCTAGTTTATATCAGTAAAGATGCTGTTCAATTCTCTAGCAAGCAGTACCTAATAAACTGTATTAATAATCAGTTTGCCTGCGTGACTTAAAAGAGAATACAGTCGGTCAAAGTCGCATTCAGTCTTTTTTGTTCGTTGTCAAAGATCGGGTATATGTGGTAGTCCCTGAGAGATATCTAGCCCACTGGAGAGCCCTTTTCCCTTTCCCAAAAGACTAACAGTAGATAATGTGGTACAAAACTTTTTAATTACAATACCAAATGTAGCGTGTAACAAATGTATTTGCATGAGCAAACAAAATGAGTATAACCTTCATTTTACTGCAGTGTAAATTCTGCACTTGTTGAAAACAAAAGTATATTGGCCCTTAAATAACATGTTCGACTGTATGGAAGCAAAACTACTTACATGATATTGAGAGTAGATTGTCAACAATGAAACGACATCTTTGTAATAGATAGTAAAATGCGAAAACAATAAAAGACTTCGGGTCGAGTGGTTGATAGGGAGGTCCAACACTGAACCCACAAACTTACCTTGTAATGTCTTTCAACGATTTGATATGTCAATCTTCAACTCTAATGTTCTAAATTTTATGATGATATTTCTTGCTTTTTTAGGACTAAATTACTACCCAAAACGTCACGCTTGTAACCATTTCATTGTGACTTTATGACTAATTTACTAAGGACTCAATATTTTTGCAATGAAATTACGATTAGTCATTTGGACTGACAATACATAGTTCGCTCGGTCCGGTCTAACTGCTATTATTACAAACAACATTAAAGGTTAGCCCACGCCATGGAAGTAGACTATAATAGGTTAAACTGGAAGAATAATAATATAGGAAATAAACCATAGTAACTGGTGTAAAAAAGTAACGTAGCAAGGACAGGAATTATACTGATTAATAGTATACAATATTCCCTGTCTCATATAGCTTACGAATATTCAAAAAAGCTAAAGTACCAAACATACAGAGATGTGCAAAAGTCACTGGGCCATATTGGGTTTATGCATAGCACTGTCCAGAAATAGTAAAAATTCAGTAAAATACAATCCCAAGTCAACGATATGTGATTTTCGAATCAATCTATTGTCAGTTATCTGTGCACCATTAAATGCTACGGGGAAAATAATGTCTTGATCAAAACTCCAACTCATTGACCGTTATACAATTCTTCAAAATTCAGCCACAGTATATGAACGTCGACAGAAACCTTTGTCGTTTACCTGTATACTCCTGTAGGCCACGCGGAATTAATGCTTATTGATATCAGTAGACCAAACAGCAGTATTCGGAAAGAAAGTATAGTCGTTAATATATCAATTGTAATAGTGTAATTAGTATTTACTGTCCACGTGTACTCAAACATTATGTACAATTCCTCCAAAACTCAATCATCGTATATGATCTTCGAATAAATCTATTTTCGATTTTCTTTGTACTATTAAATGCCACGTGGAAGTCAATGTCTTGATCAAAACTCCAATTCATTGACCGTTATCTCCAATTCATTGACCGTTATACAATTCTTCAAAATTCAACCACTGCATATGAACGTCGACAGAATCCTTTATCGTTTATCTGTAAACTGCTGTAGGCCACACGGAAGTAATGCTTATTAATATCAGCAGACCAAACTGCAATATTCAGAATGAAAGTATTTATATTAGTCATCAAAATATCAATTTGTAATACTGCATTCAGTATTTACTGTCCACATGTACTCAAAAATAATGTACAACTCCATCATAATTAACTCACCATATATGATCTTCGAATCAATCCATTGTCGGTTTGCTATTATTAATGTATTATTAAATGCCACGTGGAAGTGAATGTTATGATCAAAACTCCAATTCATTAAACGTTATACAATTACTTCAAAATTCGCCCGCTGCATATCAATATCGTCAGAATCCTTTATTGATTATCTGTATACTGCTATAGGCCACGCGGAAGTAATGTTTATTAATATCAGCATACCAAACTGCAATGTTTAGAATGAAAGTATTTATATTAGTCGTCAAAATATCAATTTGTAATACTGCATTCAGTACTTACTGTCCACATGTACTCAAAAATAATGTACAATTCCATCATAATTAACTCACCGTATATGATCTTCGAATCAATCTATTTTCGATTTTCTTTGTACTATTAAATGCCATGTGGAAGTCAATGTTTTGATCAAAACTCCAATTCATTGACCATTATACAATTCTTCAAAATTCAACCACTGTATATGAACGTCGACAGAATCCTTTATCGTTTATCTGTAAACTGCTGTAAGCCACACGGAAGTAATGCTTATTAATATCAGCAGACCAAACTGCAATATTCAGAATGAAAGTATTTATATTAGTCATCAAAATATCAATTTGTAATACTGCATTCAGTATTTACTGTCCACATGTACTCAAAAATTATGCACAATTCCATCATAATTAACTCACCGTATATGATGTTCGAATCAATCCATTGTCGGTTTTCTATATACTATTAAATGCTACGTGGTACTGAATGTTATGATCTGAACTGCAATTCATTGACCGTTATACAATTCCTTCGAACGTTGACAGAATTCTTTATCGTTTATCTGTATAATGCTGTAGGCCACATGAAAGTAATGCTTAAAGATATCAGCAGACCAAACTGCAATATTCAGAATGAAAGTATTTATATTAGTCGTCAAAATATCAATTTGTAATACTGCATTCAGTATTTACTGTCCACATGTACTCAAAAATTATGCACAATTCCTTCAAAATTCACTCACCGTGTATGATCCTCAACCCAGTCCTTTTTTGGTTATCAGTACACTGCTGTAGGCGATGTAAAAGTAATTCAAAATCAAAAGGTCAAAATAACCTTTGTCTTTTGACCTAATTCTTCAACATTCACTCGAATTTCCAAAAAGTTAATGCTACTCTAGAACCAACGCCTCTCCTGAGGAAAACTCCCGCACTTCAATGCAGTGCAGACTTGTTTGTATATTGGCCCACTCTAGAAATCCACAGTACGGGGCTTGTTTGCGTATATCCTTCACTCCCCATTCCCCATCTAGCCCAGCTGTGCTTGTGTGTATTACCTTGACTCCGCTCACTCATGCATAATGCATTGTACATGAGAAGTGGAAAAGCTGTCCGCGCTAACGGACGGACAGACAGACAGACAGACAGACAGACAGACAGACAGACAGATTGGTCATGGCTATAAAGTAACTACGTTACTTAATAAAGCGACAGAATGGAGCAGATCCCTCTAACTTTAAGCGATTTAACTACCGTGTTAAAGTAATGCGACGGACCTGGAACAGCAGCTTCTTCTGGGGCTAATTTAATTCAACTACGTCAAACTACATGGACAATTGCTGTTCTGTTAGTCCATAAGATTTAACTATACTTTCCAGTGGGTTGGCCCACGCCAACAAGATGGGCTATCCAGATGGCTAGATATATCTCTGAGACTACTACATATATACACATAGAAAGAAATTCTTGATTAAAAAAATTTGGGTTTTCGCCTTGTCTTCATTAAATAGATTCTGTGGGTTAATTTAGTACTTCTAGTTTATCTTAATATGAATAATGAGTGAAATAATTCCCAACACAATTTCTCGTGTTCAATATTGAACTTATCGTCTGGTTTTACTCTACTTACTACTTATTACCATCATAGGAGGGTAAAATTCAATGTGCTCTAAGTGAAATCAATATTTGCTATCTTTGTCTTTTTAAGTACGTGTAGTATTAATGCATACATTTAAAAATGGTACCAAACTTAAATTTCGGTACCTACCATTGGCAATAATTTGTTGAAAGTAACTAAACTTTCAGAAGATGGTTATATCTTTAAAAGGTTGCATCTTGTGACAAAGAACACACCAACTATACTGATTTAACATTCAGGCCTACCAGTAGCAAAAATTCTGCTGAAAGTATGTATCAAGTAAATCAAGTCCTTACGCAACTTCTTAAGAGACATTATATTTCCAGGGTATAAAATATCAAGCAGAATTAATTATTACATTTACATACTTACCTACTATTACTATGAGATGAAATGTAGGTATAATAAAGATACGGATTAAGGATATTATAAGGATTATTACAGACTTAAAAGGATTTACATAAAGAACTAAACCCTTATCCACAATCTCTCTCTGTGATCTATTAATGCAAATTTTTAGACCTTATTTAAATAGTCATTTCATTC
The DNA here is from genome assembly GCA_020055645.1 of Tomocerus qinae. NCBI lineage: Eukaryota > Metazoa > Arthropoda > Collembola > Entomobryomorpha > Tomoceridae > Tomocerus > Tomocerus qinae. The sequence goes on along the minus strand of CM034548.1, from coordinate 15,188,816 downwards.
CTGCAAAAAGTTGATGTTTTGTTGATTAATAAGTAGTTGTAACCAGAACTCCTTGAAAATGGAAGTTGTTAGAAAGCTAGTTCGTTCGTTATATAAGATATTTTGTCGAAGTACCAGAACATTAGTAAAAGTAAAGATGGAAGTCTAACATGTACCTAGAATATTAGTTTTTCTTATGAAATGAAAAGCATCCTTTAAAGTATATTGTCCATCTATCGTTTACTAAACCTTGTCAATAGATATGTTCTAGGGACACCGAGTATAAGAGTGTGCCAAGAAAATTCCCTACTCCAGATGGTGTCTTGTTGGAACTAATATATTCAGCATATAATATGCAGCGTCTCATCCCACACAGCTATTATACGTAATGCGTATGTTCAAATGTCTTACCTCAAATGTTCAAAAGTATAAATTTGCACTAGTCAAAAGCGGATCTACTTCAACGTCTTCTTCTTTTGTGTATCGTTTCAGTAGCACGTTCTATCTTAACACAAATATTCTTATAACCGCGATGCAATACCGAGTTTTTCTAATATCTGACCAGGTTGGTTTGCTTACAAATGCGGAAGTTTTCCAGAAGTCAACATTTTGTAATAATTATATTTATTGGGCTATCAAAAGGTTTCGCTTGCCATATAAATTCAAATATTCATTCAATACATGTACATTCTTAATTACTAGTATAATGTGGGTATACATGAATGTTACATCAGGCATAGTATCGGTATCACTATTCCTAATGGCTAGCCTATATTATTCGTGCTTTTATATCTTTATCCTTTCTTGCTTATAATATGCATATTAGCTACACTTTTCAAGGTTTGGGATTTGGGACTAAAATCAAAGGCAAACTTTGTTAGAACAACCAATATTATTCGTTTAATCACTAAGAACTATGCTTACCTATCTGTAGTTGGACATTTTTTTAGTAAGTGGACATCGCCATGAAAATGATGACTAAATATTTTTTAAATTCTCAGATAATTATGTGAATCATGCAAGTTCCTTCCGATATTTATACTTTAATGCTGTCTCCACTATACATTATTAACAGAAACTAGGATTTGTTTGGGATTTCGGAGATGCTAAGAAAATATATCTAATCCTCTGTCTCGCCAGACCTTTTACTCGCTCGCTCAGTTAAAATTAGTTCACCATTAAGTACTCGGACGTCCCTTCTAGCATTCTTCCTTTTTGTCACTTTGTTCTGCTTATAATGTTACCTCAACGACTACATGTGGATGGTTTAATTACATTGCTAAAATATTTTAAAGTTAATGGATTAAACTTAATCCCGTACAAAAATAACATTTAAGCATTAAAATTAACGAATTTGAGTTGTTAGGTTGAAATAAACAGAATTAACAGAGAGGATAGTATAAGGCAGCAGAGGATTTAAGATGAAGATGACTCATTGACAAGCCTCGGCCGCATTTGTCTTGTCCACAGTATCAATCATAGAGAAAACAGTTTTCGGTATACAGAGTGTACAGCATAATAGAGGGCTGGAGTTATTATTGATAGATGTATTAGACTGGAACAGGCAGGGAGGCGATTTAAATGAAGCAAGCAGCTCATTGGCACTCCTTATCTTTGACGATTTAAGTTGCAAGTGCGATAAGAATACATTTATTTGTTTGTGAAAGGGTCAAGGTTCCTTTCTCAACTGGATCCCAAGGACAGCGAGAGAAGACTCTCTGCTTGGATTACACGTACAGAGTTTTGCAGCCACCAATTCACGAGCCCCTCGCCGCATTCACTTCCGTGACTCCGTGGCTTTAACAATCAACGTGTGGATTTACTCTCTTGTTCGTCCTCTCACCGAACACACGCAGTGACAATGGCTGGTGAGGGTTTATCATTTACACTTCTCTACATTAAATAGATAAACACTATTTTTATACATACGCAGTAAAAAATTATATCAATAATATTAAAATTGTCCATGGGATTTTTATTTTTTCATGTCATTCACTCACTTGACATTTTGACACTAGAAAACGAATGAATCAAATAATTTTATTTTGTTATGCTCTTTTAGATCTCACACCAGGAAAGTTGTTATGTCAAGGGAAGACAAAGGAGATTTATGAATTGCCGAAACTTCCCGGATCTGCCTTGGTCCAGTCCAAAGACAAGATCACCGCTCAAGATGGAGTTAGACAACACGATTTGGCCGGCAAAGCTGCTATTTCCACCGCCACTACTTCCAAAGTCTTTGAACTTCTCAATGCTGTCGGCGTCAAGACCCATTTTCTCAAACGGGCTTCTGAAACCGCCTTCGTTGCTAAGACATGCGATATGGTGCCCATAGAGTGGGTTACCCGAAGAGTGGCCACCGGATCATTTCTCAAGAGAAATGAAGGCGTTAAGGAAGGATTCCGCTTCAATCCTCCTAAGCAAGAAACTTTCTTTAAGGTAAAACACTTTTCAATTTCATTGTACATTTGCATGCAATAGATTCTTTTGCACTTAAGGCTGCCTCGATTATTCGGTTGCTTAGCAAATGAGTAATTTTATCACGGCGGCGTGCTTGATAATCATTCTGGAGAATGTGGCGTAATTAATAAATTGGCGCCCTTCCCCTTCGTAGTTAAAAATACGCACAGTCTAGTGTAATGGCAAGGCAATTAAGATGTTAGGAAAAACGCAGAACATTGATAGCCCCAATTTTGGGCACCCTATTTCAAAATGTAATAGCTGAATAAATAGAGCACAATACTTTGTAGAGATTGTCTTGGACGTGAACAAATTTCTTTAACATTTACATACTACAGAGAAAGAGACGATTTTGTCAAACTCCCATGCATGTCACCAACTCCAAAAACTATTTAAATTTGAAAAGTGGAGGGGCTTTCTGGGGAAAGGGCGCCATATAGTCTTTGACATTATGTATTACATGTTTTAAAAATAGAACTTTTTATTCCCAATGTGGATGTGTTATCAATGTTCTGCGCATTAACTAGGCAGCCTTAAATGGATACATGAATTTTTTCTCATTTGCATATCAGCCAGCCAAATGTACTTCAAAAATTATTAACCTTACTTATAGCATAGCTTCTTATAGTTAATTGCTAATTACAAATGGCGCTAAATGAAATTTTACTAGTAGTATTTGCTCTATGGTTGTCTCGATTTTCTCATATTATGGTGGTATGGTCATTACAGTATGGGATACAATAAAGTGTCTATATCCTTATTATGCTTAAAAGAGATTTCTTATTTTGCAGTCGGTATAATCTCATAATAAAACTTTATCTCTTTTAAAAATAACACAGTCGTCTATCATGATGTTTTTAGACCCATTATTAATTTTCCTGATTTCAGAATTTTGTTGATAATGAGGCGAGTTTCTCGTTAATAGACATTGTAATGAAAATTGAAAAATTGTCATTGCTGGAAACAGTTACTGCTGAATCTATATTATATTGCACGTTTACCGAGCACAAGGTTCTCATTACTGAACCGTTAGTCGGGTGGGGAGACGTTGTACTATCGAATAGTCAGTTGGAAACCCTGGCCCCAATCCGCTTGATTTATTTGTGTGCAGCTATACCCTCAAAACACATGTATATGAGGCAAGACCTCAAAGTATTCAACAGTCAAAAGAAAAGTTTTTTGAATTCTGCAACCACATTCCATGTAGATACTGAGATATGGAATGAGGGAATCCAAGTAATATGAGAATTATATTAGAAACCATTAAAAAAATTGTACCCTCGGAAAACAGGTCGAAAAACACCAATTTTGGTGTAATAGAAAATGGGTAAATATGTATTAATGAAATTTTGGCTCAAAAGAGGAAATCTCATTTGCAAGTTAAATTCTTATGGATCGGATACTTTCTGGTTCCCCATACTGTACATTCAGGCTAAATTCTTATGAATACTTTCTGTCACCCCATACTGCACATTCAAGCTAAATTCCTATGGATACTTTCTGGTACCCCATACTGCACATTTAGACGCTTTTATCAGTATGATGTTTGGTTAGACCAAAGAGCTTCTAATAATACACAGGGAATAGAGCAAAAGTGGAGAATATTTTTTTTATAACATTGATGAATAGCTCCGCCGTCAAACGGCGCGAAAATTTACCGATACCTACTAATACATCCGACAACTTCCGCCGTGAAACGGCGCGAAATTTTTACCATACCTACTGATGCATAATCGAAGACAATAGGGATTGATTTTTGTACCATTGAAAGGCATTACGGTTTTGGCTCTACTTTACAACCTGCAGATTGACAACTCTCTGGGTTAGACAGCTTTGTCAAAATGTCTCAATAGAAAGCAGATATTTTCTTATTAAGTGAAAAGAAATATAGTGCATATTACGAACAGAACATATAATATTATATGATTAGATAGTAACATTTACTACCAAAAAGGTCGATATTGCTACTTATGTATTCATTCAGGTTTCAGATGCAAAGCATTCAGCATTATTTATATTTGCCGTCTACTCATGAATCATTTGCCCTCATCAATTCAAAAAAGCCAGCAATTAACAGTAGGGTATTCTAAAAAGTAAATAACCAGATCAACAAATGAGATACTGTCTATTGTAATAAGTAGTTATGTTATAAGTTGTGTATGAAGCTATACATTTGAAAGTTAATCATATTAAAAACGTAAAGAATGAACGCAGTCACAGGATACGCTCTAAATATTTATGTTTCATGAATGTCTGTCTGTTTACATTTTCTTATAAATTCTGCTGAAGTCGATCATTTGAAAGCAGATAAAGATAATCGCAATGCGTAAACAAGGGTAGTCCTAAATAAACTATATGTATATAGTACATAGTATAGGTACAACAATGATATATCCATAATAGGTAAGTTACCTACGTATTTATATTTATACGCATATTATAATATAGAACATGGCATGAATAATATAGTATGGATGGGTAAAGCAATGATGTTCTTATCTCATTTAATTCTACAAAATAGGTTACAGTTGGATAAATATCATGCATTTAGTTGTATGTATTAAATATTGTAGCAAGCAAGCAAGGATAGATGTAACTTATAAAGTTGTACTTTGCCGTGTATATCTCTACAAATAGAGTAGAACGACACATTTTATATAATTAGTTCATTGTTTGTTGATCAGACAGAATTTGACATTTGACATTGTGATACAGCTATAGCTGCAATTTGATGTAATTGATGTTTTCTTAAACGGATAATTAATAATGTCTCTGATCAATAACGGCTGACAAATAGATAAATATTTCCTGATTAGTAGATTACGGCATAGCTTGGTATAGTAAGGAATGCAAGTAGGGATTTAGTGTCATTCACATATTCCATGAATACCTATCATGTTACATGTCTGTACATGTCATAAAGATGGGAACCCAAGTGATAATATTTAATTTCTACCTCTAATCGTAGAGCAATCATATCCTGTCATAAAATTCTATTTTTAGGCTGTTATCAGCAATAAAGCAGAGCGAGAGCTTAGTGGCGAGTAAAAATATGTTTAAGAATAAAGTCTAGTAGAGATAGAACGATGTAAGCATGAAATAGTTGGCATTGTGTTTTACGTAATCAATAGCCATAGCCACCTATTTATTTAGGATGGTATGAATTGAGTAAAAGTAATGATTCAGCTTATCTCGAAACAAGTCTTGTAATACGAGGATAATTATTGTTGGTAGTACCTATAAATAAAGTGTGTCGCAATCGAGGAACAGAAGGAATAAGCAATCGTCTCGAGATTTTATTTATTTCACTGACTTGCTATCTGCTAGGTCAACTGTCATCCTCTGAGTATATTGCAACATCAAAGCTGCTTCATTTCCAGATACTCGTCATGTAGTAATTTCCCTCTCCTTATCTCCCTAACGACATGTTTCTGCTCTAAACGTGACGAAATTCGCGTTGAAGATGACAGGAGCTATTATGCTTGATCCTTTGGAGAAAAACAAATTATGAGATGCTTTGCTAATTGAAATAACTGCATTTAATACGTGGATTTAATTGTAGGACGACGCCAACCATGACCCACAATGGTCAGAGGAACAATTGGTGTCAGCCGAATTAAAAGTAGGTGGAATCACCATTGGAAAGGATGAAGTAGATTTCATGAACCGAACAACTCTCGTCGTTTTCGAAGTTCTGGAGAGAGCTTGGGCTTCAATCGACTGTGCCTTGATCGATATGAAAATTGAATTCGGAGTTGCTGAGGGAGAACTCATGGTGGCTGATGTCATCGACTCGGACTCTTGGCGATTGTGGCCATCTGGAGACAAGCGTCTCATGAAGGACAAGCAGGTCTACAGAGATTTGAAGACAGTCACCCAAGAAGCTCTCGAAGTGGTCAAATCCAACTTCAAATGGATTGCTGAGAGATTGGATCTGTTGATGCCATCACCAAAAGCCCTCGTAAGTATTTCACGTATTTTTTAACAAAGACACTATTCTATCTACACGTGTTTCTATGCTAGACATGTTTTTCCAGATAATATATCAACGACTGCTAAGAAAATATGATAACAAGTATTTTTCTAAACGACAAGCCCCTAAAAACGATATCATGAGCCAATAAGTCTCAAGATATCGCAACAAGAACACAAGTATTCATTTTGCGTCTTCCGAAAGTTTAACTTAAATTGCATCACAAAATCACAACAAATCGTCTTAAGTCTAGATTGGCTTTTGACACGGCTTGCGAAACTATACTAGGAGGAAAAACAGATTAACGAATGTATTTAAGATAGCGAGATCAGTTTTCTGCTAATATTATTGTTATCAGGTCACGTACAATGCTGAATTATCAAATAACAGTGATAAAGTTTGTTTATGCAAAGATTATATTAAAAATGTGCTGATATTTCGTTAAGGAATTTTTAATGGTGTGATGTTTGAATAAACAGGCCGTTGTTTTGATGGGGTCACCTTCGGATGACGAGCATTGCAAGAAAATCGCCAAAACTTGCCGAGATTTGGGCGTGCCTTGTCAAATGAGAGTCACGTCCGCTCATAAAGGAACTCAGGAGACTCTTTCCATTTTGGCTCAATACGAAGGGTCTGGAGTGCCAACTGTTTTCATCGCTGTGGCAGGACGCTCAAATGGTCTGGGTCCAGTTTTGTCTGCGAATACAGCTTATCCAGTGATAAACTGTCCTCCAGTGAAACCCGAGTTGGCTGTCAGAGATATTTGGTCTTCTCTGGATGTTCCTTCTGGACTTGGCTGCACTACTGTGCTGTACCCCGAAGCTGCTGGGCTTGCTGCTGCTCAGATCTTAGGATTGGCTGACCACGTCATCTGGTCCCGTCTCCGTGTTAAAGCTCTCAATAACTATTTGTCCCTGAAAGTCGCTGACAAAAAGACTCGCGAATTCTAAAAGGATTCTCTGGGTTCAAAACACAAATATATATATCTGATCTGGAAATGATTCAATCTGTCAATTCTTATGTCTCTGTAGTAGTAACAATTTGTGGGGATTTTAATTTGCAATAAAACTGCTTGAAATTCAATGAAAACTCAATTCATTTTTCTACTCGTTTATTTGTTTTCCATTTTTGACAAACAACAGTTGTAAACATTATTGAGTTTAGAGTTGTTGTATAGAGAATTGATAAATATAATAGCATCACATGCAAAAATTGTAGTCTGACTTAACTTATTTCTTACGGATAGTTCTCTGTCTCACATTATTTGTATCTTAAGGTATGCCTCTTCTAAATAATACTTGCCCTTCTCAACTCTCAGAGCTTTCTGCTGTTATAGTGTGTACTATAGGATAATTTTGATTTGACAATCAAGAGTGCGTGGCCATGCAGACACACATCAATCGACTGACACACAGAGCGATAGAAGTAAAGAGACATGTTTGGTTCTTACCTACAAAATTAGAAAGCCTCAGTCTCTAACTTCGTTCGTGTACAATTCTGTGTGTATCAGTTAAGCTGTGCTAATTACAATTCATAATTGACTATTATCAATTTTTCATCTTTTTAACAAGGTACAATTAAAATGATTCATCATCAATCACTGGCGACCAATAACATATCCTAAATTACATAACTACCTAAATCAGATAATCATTCATTTAGGTATGTGATACACTTAATTATTTTTTACGTATAGATCAGTACACACTACTCTATCAACCGTCTGCTCACTACTCTAAGTTACTTGTATATCATTAAAAATAGGAGTTTATCAAGTAATCACAGCTTATAAATAAAAACAGATTTTTTGTCCATTTGCCCTCAGACTGAGTTCCCCATTCCTAAATCGCAATCAACTCAACTGAATCTTAGCCAGGAATTGAGAACATGCAATTTACAGTACATTGACATATCTGAGAATCCAAACACTAAAGAATCTGTTTTTTTCACAAATTAATATTAGCTATAAATTATCTACTGCTAATGTAAACTATCTGTACTGTAATTTTTACCGAAAGCGTACGAAAGAAACAATTACAGAAGTTAAATGGCTACGTTTTTTGCGTTGTTGATTGACAATGTAATTGACTACACACTACAAACTACTAGCATATCATTACGTATGGTGTATAACAAATAACGAAGCGAATCTTTTGTTCATAATTATATACAAGCATCATTATATAACAATCATTATTGATTCTTAGTTCTAACATTCAATCGAAGACATACATACAATACTATTCATTATGTACAACCGTTTCACTTTTCTTTGGTCCGCTAAACTAGGAAAGGAAACAACAGAGCAATACAGAATTCTAAGAACGTCTTCAAAGACTGCCATTAAATTGACAAAAAATGTCCCATAGTTACTTAATAAGGGAATATAGACGTATATAGATCATTAATTAAGTTAGAACCAAGTCACCTGCAAAATACTCAAAATGATTTGCAAGGATTTATACACTTCTACATTACGTACAAGTTTTCTGATTTCAAATTACTGACTCCGATCTGCACTGTACCAAATACATTCCTACACGGTACAAAATTCACGTACTCACTATCTTCCGGAAATAGGAATCCATTCCAGAATTAGAACGGGATCCCTGCAAGTACAAATATATAGTATTCGTGGAATTGTTATTTCTACACAAGGAGACATTCTCTCTTCTCTGTACATCTCTAGTAATTGTCGGTTAGCATTTATCATTTAGATTACCATTTCTATCCTAATAGTTTGGTCAACTTTACAGAAATCATTTCTGGAATATGTTTTACAATTACAAGCGTGTGAGATATACCTCGTAGGTCTTTTTACAAAAAGTACAATCTACCAGTAACGAATGTAATGTGGATTCTATTTAGTCAGTATATTGTAGTGGGATTCACCTGTATGTATATGTAGCAGTTGTATTTATCTCTATATGTGTATTAAATAAGTAGTAAAGCAAACAAAAGTGTAACAGGGATAGACAGATAGAAAAGATTATATCTGTAGAACACAAAGGAATGACTTAATTTAAAATTCACTTTTGATGCGGCTATTTAAGAGCCACTACGAATGACAATTGACTATAACCTTAAATACGTTTTATTCGCTTGTCGTACGTACAAGTACTTTTATACTTACTACTACTGGGTAGGTGTTTGATGCACGATGATATTTGTAAGTTTCTTTTCATATGCATTGTTGAACGAACGGGAATTTGATATTGTATAGTAATAATGCTTTTAACAATAATTTACCTACCATTATATAGTAACAATTTGACCCTATGTCCTACCTTCCCAAATTTATCACACAGTACTATTATATAGTAATGATATATTCACTTAGTTGGGTATTCATGATAATTATTTGTTGACTACGAATTTGATTTGTATTTTAATTAGCTCGGATGTTCGCTGAGACCGGCCCCGTTGAAATTGGCAATGATTTTGCAATGCCAAGTTTCTCATACACGCTGAATTGAAAGTCCCGACGATACAAACGGTTTCTACGCTCATTAGATTCTTCAGCATCCTTCTGCAATGATCAAACAAATATTTACTTTGAAAATTCGTGCTGCATTAAATATTTAGGACATGAACACACTCTTAGAAGGTATATCGTAGTTTCCTTATAAATGCTCTTAAAAAGTACAAAAAATTTATATTTATAGTATAATCAATATTACACTATATTTACTCTGCTTTAAATTATATTTGTTTATTCTCAACACAATTCAGGTTGACTGAACAACAGCTGGTGATGCTTACGTCTTTTGTAACCTTATTAATCTGAGATTTATAGGTACTTAAAGCTTATTACAAGAAAATAGTAAAGTACTACCCACTGAGATTTTTGGCGTCAAAGGGATTATTTTTATCAGAATGGCTAAGTAGAACGGATGAAAAATAATATACAACATCTATATTGGAGACCATATGCTTTTTCCTGGCTTAAATGAAAACGTAAGCCGGAGGAGAAAAAGTTTTAGCAATCATCACCAGACGCAAGCAACTAGTAGTCACCTTACAGCTATATAGAGCATATTCTACACCTTACAGTTGAGTTGCTACCTTCACCTAGATTTATATCATTTATTGATGGAGGGATAATATTTTATTAAATCTTACTGCAAGCCAGGGGTGTTCCAAAACTTCATCGGCACATAATCGCAGATCAGTATCAGAGTCTATCATTCTTCCAATAATATCCTTCGCATCACCAGAGATCATATCCCAGTGCTCGGAGGGGAAATCGTACTCTCCAGCCAGAATCAAATCAAACAGATCTTCTTGCTCTCCAGTTGGACTAATAAAAGGGGGATAGCCACAAAGCAGGACATAAACGATGACTCCCAGAGCCCAGACATCAACTTTTAAGCCGTAGCCTGATTCTGCCAAAATCTCCGGAGCAACGTAAGTAGGAGTTCCACACACAGTGAAAAGAGGACCAGAAACAATCTGAGCCAAGCCAAAGTCGCCCAGCTTGATTCTCCTTTTCCCATCGTTTTCAATGAAAACCTGCAAATAACCCAATTCCAATTGTTATTATTGCCCAACTTAGAGGTTGTGTTTATTTATAGGAAAAGATGACGGGAAAATACCACGGAAAATAAAATTATGTCAGTATAACAAGAATGATTTGGTTCCTATAATGTAATCCGGCCTAAAGGAAATGCATAATGTGAAGGTGGCTTGACAAAAAAATTGGGACCAATAAATAAACGCAGTTTATTCCTTTACGCTCATATGCAAGTGTTTTTTCACTGATACTATCTGGAAATATCAGCAATCGAACATGCATAATGTAAGTCAATGCAAAAAGGAGAAACTTCCGCTACTGAAATGGATTTTGAGAGCAATCCGTAAAGAGGTTAGACTTTGCGTATCCAATTTCCTGGATTTGTTGCTCAATGATTGCAAAATATGGAATAAATGATTTACCAGTAAATTCTCTGGCTTGATATCACGATGAACGATTTTTAGCGAATGTAGAAAGGATAGGGCTGAGGCTATGTCTCTAGTCATCGATGCACTCTCCTCTTCGGGAAACTTTGTCGCCTCTGCAATGGCATCAAACAGATCTCCACCCTAGAGCAAAAGAGAATTGGGAATATATTTTTGCATGTCGTAAATCAAATTTTCTAGCTTTCGTTAGCAAATCCTATTTGAATGCTTACATCGACAAGTTCCATAACCACGTAGAGTTCGTTGCTGAAGTCATACTGCTCGTACATCAATATGATATTTGGATGACGAACCATGTTCAAAATAGTCACTTCGTGTTCTGGCGGAGCATCCCTCCCGTTGCATTTAGATTTATCAATTACTTTCAGAGCAAACTTTTGTCCTCCACTCCGATCTGTGCATTCTCTGACCACAGCGAAATTTCCATCTCCAATAACGTGACCAACAAAGTATTTCTCCAAAATAGGGGCAGGAAAATGGGTTAAAGGAATATACTTGGGATGACTTGGATAAGTAGGATTAGTGACACTTTGAGAATTCGAAGAGGATTTTGGCCTCCTCTGAGGTGATTTTGATGTCTCAAGTCCACGAGTTAGTTTAATTTGCTTCGATGCCAGAGAAACTTTCACATACGGTTGGATAGACTTGCATTCTGAAAATATTTACATTGAGGATTCAGGTTAATCTTTTTCGTGTTGCGTCATTAACCACCGTGCTAGACTAATTAGATGCAGTTCTTACTCCTTAATACAAATGAATTTATCATTGTTACCTTCTGAATCTAGATCAAAATCTTCCGGAGTCACTCGATCATTAGCACAAGCTAAAAATATATCTTCGTCACCGAAGAAGCCTTCTAGGCTTGTAATCTACCCGAATAAATCCCTCTGATTAGCAATTTAACCTTTAAATAATGACTAATGACTTAATGACTCAACGTTGCCATTTATCTTACCTCTTTAGCGTTTAGTGCGTAAACTTTACGGACAGCTCCCCAATCTGGTTTGATTGATTCTGTTATATCATTCAAAACTTGATCAAACGACCGTGCTGTCTTTTTATTGAGCAGAAATCGAGTGGCCTTCCTTGGTTTCATTCCCATCCGAATAATAGTCACCAGTCTGGGTCTGATAAACTCTCGACGTGACGCATCTGTCATGCAAACATCAATTCATTATCAAATCAACATTATCTCCCTCAACTAGGAGAGGGTAAATAACTAACACAAAATGCAAACCAAAAAAGTTGAACTTTTCTTCATATTTACACAAAATAGTTTGTCTTTTAATTGACAAAAATATCATGAAATACTAAAGTTTAATACTGATTCGATAATATAATTTTCAAACATTCAAATACAGCTAAATCACAGTTGACAGTCAATTAATTTATGAAACAATGCTGAGTGAAAATAATGATAATAAATGTCAATGTTCGATGACAACGAGTAAATAATATTTGCCTCTTAAAATAAAGTTCAATAATAATAAACAATAACAATTATCAATTAAAGTAAAGTACATTAATAACAAAACTAATGTTAAATAAATAACTAAAATAAAAACAATAACACTGAAAATATCATAGGATAGCAAACAAAGAAAACCTAATTAATATTTCATAATTGAAGACTCAATAAACATCGAGTGCAAATTAGGTATATAAATTTGAATTACGTACCGTGGCGACTAGTTCTTTCTCCAGAACTGGATTTATCCTTTTCCTTTTCTGTTTTCTTGGGTGTGGGAGTGCTAAGTTTGCCGGTGACGCTAGTGGTCATGATAGGAGTATTATTAATTAGTGGAGAATTAGGACTTGGACAATTGGCTTGGAGATTCCTTTTGGGGACAGGGATCCTAGAGGTCAAGGTGGGTGTCATTGTTTTCTTCTCAATGATAGTAGGAATGGATGAGCCTTGGTAGGAGGACAACGGTCTAGGTCTAGGTGTGTGCTGCGAGTGGCGTATCATAGAGTTGGAGAGTTGCGAGTTGTCTTTGAGTGGCGTGTGAATGCTAGACACATCTTGCTCCGAGAAAGTTTTCATGAGAGAAGTTCCGTGAGATTCCTCCGTCATGGATGTGGGTTCCAGAATAACGGATTTGGCCAGTGCAGCTCGCTCATCCCTCCGAAAAACAATGCGCTTGGTGACCATGCACTGCCTGAGTTTCGTCTGATTTTGACTCTGGCTCATTTGCGCGGGTATCTGGTTTTTGGAGAATCCATAGGCTAGCATCTTGAAAGGCTCTTCTCCGCACACAACCACCTCGTCCAGATTTTGCAATTCTCCAGCAGAATTCAACTGCTTGCCCCGCAATGTGAACACTTTAGAAATAGAACCCGGATATGAGACAAGACGACTGAACTCTTCCAGCACTTCCGACCAATCGTTGATCCGATCCAGAGTCGGGGGTGGAATAATCTGCACACTCTGTTGATTCTCTCCGTTGAAATGCACCGTGATGGTTTTCATGGCGCGAGAGACGCGCGGAGATGAAATCTTGGTAGAAGACGAGTTTCTCTTGACAACCTCCGACACGTTGTTCAGTTTCTTATCTTTGATGTCCGGCGGGGGCGGGGTACTGTTCACATTCGGAGATTTCTGCTTCTCCTCCATCGTAGACTCCACTTGAGTCATTCTTCCTCTACTTCTCCTCGTCGAAAGCCGCAAAACTATTCACAAAATTTACACTCATTACCTCACCTCCGACCTTCAATTATACAATTAGCTCTCCTCTAAAATACTATACTAATGCTTATGGGAATAGTATATACATAATTAACAGAAAAAAGTCGTACCTAGGAACGGAATATTCCGTCTGGGACATACTACGATGAACCGTGACTACAAATCTGTCAAATGGAGGGTTATAATACAAATTGAATGTGATTCATCTGAATGTCACTATGCCAATGGTCACTCTGATAAACCATCTGAATTTCTCTTGGTATAATATTTCCTGCTCTCTCTCCCACTAATTGCATCACAGTCAGAGTCACATAATAATAAGAACTGCCCAAAGAAAAGAAATTGCTACCTATATATATTCGTTAGACTCATAGCGTGCCCATGTGAACGTGTCGCCAGTGACAAAACTAAAACTGACACTTTTTTCCGCACTCAATGTCGTCTCAGCCGTTTGGTTAGTCACTCTCAAATGAAATTGTACTCTGCTCACATTCGTATGTCAATGTCCACTGATTGTACTTAATATAACATCACAGTTTCCGTGATTCATGCATGCCAGATACTTTACATAATACGACTGTATCTAATGTATCTACAGACCATTACAACGACAACGACATATTATTGTATACAGTAAACATTATTGCCATATAATCATGACTTTTCCGCTTGATAGCCACCTTATCACTTAAATGTGTTCCACACATAATGTTTTTTTATTCTCTATATTATTATATTATTTATATTATTATCTACTAGTAGTAATCCTTAACAAACTCAAATCTATCTCTATACTGTACATATATATTCAACTCTGCGGTAGATATGTAATAATAATGTATGTATATGCACATCTAATACGATTTCAGGCGATCTATGTATTTCTCTATGTGGACATAACAAGTTAAAGAGATATGGTGCTATCTATGTAGATTCATGTTTATGGTTTAAATCTAAAAGTTTGGTTAAGGCTTTACACAGAAATACAGAAAGCTTTATTCTTAATGTCACACTATCTGAACCTAACTATCTATTGCATGAACGTGTAAGTACATATATACTGCCTATACAAAACTCGTCTAATAAAATTACTCTATGTTAGGTTTGTACTTACTTTACTTACATAATTAGAATATAGCGTAACATCTGTATAATGATATACCGTGGCTTTGCTGAATTTTAACTTAACTCTATTAAAATTATTGTTATTATTATTACACTAGACTGGTCTTCACGTAAAAGTTAACCTAGTAAAGTAAATGTATCAAGGCAAAAAACTATTGCATTACTATGGTATACTTTTTTTAGCATTTTAATAAGTACAGGGTTAGCTAAATTAGTTGTCTCTGATATGCGCAGCCAAATCAGATTATAAAGGATACAACCAATGGTATAGAAATAAAGAATAATTTGATTGCCATTTCATCATCATTTCATAGATTCCTTCTATAGTCGATGCAAATATTTTTTTCCTTTCCTCTGGTAACCAGAATTATTAAAATAAATAATAGAAATGCATAGTAAAATTAATAACATTAGAGGATTTTTTTTTAATTTTCTTACTTTTTATACAATAATTGTGATGGATTTAGATTTTTAAACTTTAAAAAGTGTATACTAAAGTATGATCGATCTATGAGATAGATGAGTCAGTGGTTTTGTGAGTGAAACAACTTTAGCCAACCCTGTAAATCAATAAAATTAGTGAAGCAGTGGTGTATACTTATGTCATAGTATATATTTAGGAGTGTATGTATATGGGCCAAAGTAAGATAATAATATTATGATGTAGATGTGCATAATGACTATGTATAATGTGGTGTATGTGAAAATGGGATTAAAAGTGAATTGCGTACTTACCCTCTGATCTTTGTACTATACGCATACGATGGCTGTTTTGTGTAATTAGTTGAACAACAAATCCAATTTAATTACTGTAATTGCACTGTCGCACATTTTGATGAAGTAATTCGGTGCAATTCACATGGTATCTGGGCCCAATTGATAAGGGATGGGTTTTATACGGATATATAGTAATTAGCAGTTGCTATCTAGTACTTAATTTGTAAATGTATGTAAATGTGTTTGTGCAGTTGCAATTTTAGTTCGGTTGTTATGTATTTATCTATATCTGAGTTGAAGTGGACTGGGACTGGAGGTTGTCTCACTGCATCAGTGTGGTTGCAAATGAAAAGAATCGTGGTTAGGCTTTAAGGTTATTAACTCGGATAAAATTTGCAGCATTGTTGAAGATGATGGTGTTAATATAAACTGTGTAAAGCTTGTTGATAAGAACAAGGACAGAGAATTCACATTTGCAACTGATTTAGCAGGGCTGTACTTTGTAGAAGAGTGTTTAGGTTACAAATTATTTCCTTTGCCGTGAAGGCTGCAGATTCATTTAATGCTAGTAGTAGTATTATATGTAAATAAACCAACCGACCACTTTTCTGTATGATTATGGCAGAATTAGTAAATACATTTACAGCTACATGGCAGTAATCCTATGGGAGTTTTTGTTGTTATTGTAGTATTTAACCATTTATTGGAGTTGCAGTGTAATCTAGGCAATAATAGGCTGTAAAATGTATCGTGGGAGAATGATTATTATTGAGACAGCTTTTAAATTGCACTCAACATTTTCACAATTCACTAAATTGCATTTTTGTCCCAGTAGATTTGTTTTCAATGGTTATTATAATGTCGTGGACTGCAAATTATCGAAGTGATTCTTTTATCGCAATTTGCACAAGTAGTGAAATTGTGCTTTCGTTGAATAAGTAATTTTTGTGCCTATGCAAAACCTGACTGAACCTTTCCTACTAAATTCCTCTGGTCTACAGAGAGATATCCCAGCATAACATATAAATAAGTCAGTGCATTATAGATATGAGACGTCGTTGTTGTTGCTCACTCAACTCGCAGTCAAGTGACTGCTACGTGGAAGGAATTATTACTCGTAATAATGATGTAGTAAGTACAAGAGACGAGAAGTCAATTTAAATCTATGAGAAATCTAACCGGAATAGAAATGGTGTTAACCTACTCAGAGTGACGGACGAGGTGTCCGTCGACCCAGCCAGTCTTGTATTTTCTCCTAACAATTTCCCTTGCATGAGTATCAACTATGTATTTAGTCCACATACATATACCGACAATTACAATAACCTATGTCTATACGTAAGAAATAGTTTGTAACCGATCAGATTAGAAAATTGTCTGTCCTCAATGTCTCGGTCACTTCCAGCGATTATTACTATTGATTCTTCTACTCTCTTTCGGCTACTGATAATTGTACTTGACTCCTCTACAACAACGTACACACAATTTAATATTTTCGTCACAGATATTTTGGGATCTTATTACTATAGTATAATATGTATATGTAGATAGTAGTTAGTTAGTAGTAGTTAACTGTGTATGTATATTTGTTTGTACAGAATATTATACCATTTTATAATACAATTGTATAATTGCTGAGAATACTGAAAAGGTCTGGTTCACCACTTTGTCTAGTCAATTGACACAAGAAGGGACAATAACGTCCATATATGTCTCCAATTCAATAATCTGAATCTTGTCTTCTGTCCTTCTTTGTCGTATAATTTATATTCTGTGTAATAGTGTAATGCAATTGCATTTGTACTCTTCAGTTATCAATTGGTTGTCTATTTATTTCAAGTGTCAGTTTAATTTGTTGCTTTGTGTTATCTTATTGTGTTCTTCATGGACGTAAATGTAATTTATTATTACTCATGTATATGTGATTCTTCATTATTTCTTTAACTTTTCACTGTACAGATGATGGTAGAGTACTATTGTTGTTTTTCACTCCAAGTTTCCACGCCGAAATTGTAGAGAGTGTACTTATATATCCACTGTACACGTACAGTGTACACAGAGACAGAACTAAGTATACTCTCCAGTAGTAGTACACAACATCCACTGTAGTATTAAACTTACTAACTATTTTAACGATAAGCTCAAGATCCAACCTAGCTAAATACTTAGCTTACTTTATACTACGAGTAAAGGAGGCCAGTGCTCTTACAGGCTGACTGAACTTGTATTGTGCTCTCAGTCTTCTGAGTTCTCATCCATTCTCTTAAGCTCACACTGTTATACTTATACATCTTATATACCCCATATGCAGTAATATAGTAAATAGTGAGAGTGTACCGTGTCCTGCACATACCGTAAATACCTCTCAACTAACCCCCTCCCTAACATCAACCATATCTTCTTACCTAAGAAAAACTTAAACTAAGTAACTGCAGGTAATAGGGCCGTGGGCTTTCTAACTTTGCAGATTTTTCTCTTAATCCTACAACGTTAGTTTACCTGTGGTCCTAATCCCTGTGGTTACTTTATTTACGTCAAAATAAACATTTATGATTAGAATTAAACATTAAACTATCCATTTTATACATAGAAAATATCATTTATTATATATCACCTAATAAGTTTTAAATTTGCAAACCATACAGACAAAGATTATCTAAAATTTATCGTTTTGTCTTTCATGAGATTGAAATAACATTAGACATAGCTTTTAAATTAATTTAGTAATATACCTATACAAAGAATATAAATTGTAGCTCTAAACATAGAAATCATACTTTAGGAGACAAGCTAGAATTTAAACATTAAATTATGTATGAAAATCCCATTGAAATGACATTAAAAACTAAGTTTTGCAAGATTTTTGCACTTAACTTATCAATTTTGCATCGGGTTAAAAAACTTGTGAAAATTGTGCAAATAATATAGATAAGTATACTATGTTCTCATTTGTCGCAAGATAATCTTGAGAAATTGCAAGCCATGTGAATCATCCGGGAAAGAGAGATAGAATGTAATTGAATAGGAGGAATACGGTATATAGTATTGTATAACGTGCCTAGTTCTTAATACCATTAAAACCTTCTTCCACGTAACATGTAAAGTAAAGGGTTATTTGTGTGTGGTGTAGGGTAGACTGTGGCTATAGCGTTTATATCTACCACATACCAGTCGTACCTCTCCGTGTTGCTTCAATGTGGTCATGTTATGTTCATCTATGAGTGTATACTGGAAGTTTACAGTGGTTGGTTTGCCTAATAATGTGAAATGTCATAGCCGTATACTACATCCCAGTACTAGTATGCTAGTTGCGTTAAAAGTAAGTGTAAAATTTATGTAGGTATATTATATTTTAGACAAATTTGCCAAAGGCTATATTACTCTCTTCAAAATGGAAGTAATAAGTCGTAGTGCATAAAACTACACTCATATCTGTGAACGATGCACATAGGTACCTGTTTCATGTACCTGCCGTCCCATTTTTACACTACTATGTGGAAATAAGACTTTAATTAATGCTTACGGTGTAATTATATTTCATTCAATAATTTCCCATTTTCACCAATACATAAAAATTAAGTCTGAGGTATCGTTTCATTTCATGCAGAAAGTAATCATAATATTTGTTAGCGTTATTTATTATTTCCCAACATATTTTAAATAGAGTGTGTATAGATACACAACATTTCGCTATTTACTGTAAAAATAAACTTAATTCCTAAGAAAACATAGATAACTAAGTTTTCCGACGCAGAAACTTGTGAATAAACAAATACTAGTACTATAAAAATTAATTTTGATCATCTTTTGATCAAAATGAGATTTTTCTAAAGTAACTATTTGTATGCAATACTCAACAAAAAATTGCACTTGAGACTTAAGATTTGGACACACAAGTCATCAAAAAATGAATAGGTAAAATGATACAAATATCATTAAAGATACTAAATGTGATTAAAAACGCGTTTAAAATTAAAATGTTCTAATAGCTTGCTAAAATCCTTTTGGCCAAAATAAAAACCAGTCTGGTAAATATAAATTTTGCCATTTTAGCCGGCGTAAATGGTTTATTGAGAGGTTGAAATGTAAAAGAGTTAACAAAAATTAATTACTATGTGTAGGGAATAGATAAAAGAATTTTGTTTAAAATGGGGCAAGGAATGAGAAAATGTGGGTAGCTGTATAGTAGTAGACGGGGTGGTAGTTGGACTACGACAAATAGTGTCACTGCCAACATGCATAGTTGAGGTACATATACGGTAAAATGAAAGACACAGTAGCTGTAGTAGTATAGTGAGTGACGAGTAAGTTGGACACATTTCCTATTCTCATTTGTGAGTGCGGAGTAGTATTATCCATTCTGTGAAGGAAGAGAACGCATGTCAACGACAGGGGAAGGAAGAGGCAGATTTCGGGAGGGTGCTATTGGCTTCCATCCATTGAGCTATTTTCCACTATTAACACAATTGACTCCGTTCTCAGCTTTTCTTACTTTGCAGGTTATCATCCTCCAGTTTTCCTCACCTAGCCTAGGCAGGTATGTATGGTATGCATATTCCCTTCTACTCATGGATGATATTCACTATGCGGAACCAAATGACATTATCAAGAGAGAGTTATTTGCATTGGCATTTATGTCTTTGTATCTATGCAACCGAAATACCAAAGCGACTATGGTGAAATATCAAAAATAAATGACGAAGGATACTCAAACATTGTATGTAAGCGGAGAAGTTTGCATAAGAACAGATATTTTGAATCAGAAGAAAATAGTTTGTAAAATATTCATTTAGAAATTGAGCAAATACTAACTGAAGGATTTGCCAACATTATTAAGTGCTGATAATTACCCTCATTTTATCATAAGAGTTCGTACATAGGGAATGACCTATATTCACCTAAAAGGTTACATCTGCACTCTGCACAACGTACATGCACTCATGTTCTAATTTCTCTAACAAATCATCCATTCAAAGAAATATTTATTGCTTTACTACGTGCAAGGTACTCTGCACCTGCTAAACGCTTATAAATTTCACATAAAATAGTTGAACGACTTAAAATCTAAATTTCCTAATTGGTAGGTACGAGTGATTGTGTCAAAAGAAACACGGAGAGAAAAGCCTGATAATACTAATTAAATTAAACCAATATTTTCTGAAGAGTTGGCTATTTTTGGGTTATTCACTATACCCAGCACTTAGTAAGTTGCTTTGAGCGTGCTACCTCTTAAGTGTGACATTTAGAAAAAGCATTCCCACATCAAAGTAGTATATAGTCAGGCTTAGCTGTTTGCTATTGCATTTATCCTGATCTAGTTTCCTTGACACGTATGAAACTCGGTTTCTGGATTGATTCTATCACATGGCTTATCTCCTCGCCTGCTTTTTATAAGCCATTTCTCCGACGTATCATTTTCCATAAACCGTACCATACTCGACGCTTATGTCTGATTCCGCACTCAGATTACTAACAGGGCAATTATATTCAGGCCAAAGATTGTAAACCTGTGTTTCTGTCATGTATGCTTTGCTGTACATGCCTTTGCATCTATCTCGACAATCTCGATAACATTATTTACCTATTCACCTTAACAGATTCCATGCATATTAATATGAAAACTAATAAAGATGGGTATCTGCTTATTCTACCTATAAATAAACTTACATTCTCTGCCTAGATTGAAATGATACACGACAAATATTTCAGAAAACTCAATTATTTGGGACTAAATGCGCCATATATCATTATTATCGTATGTCGCATTTGTGTCTCGTCATTGTAAAATTTAATTAGTCAAATTAATTGTTCGAACAATGATTATCAACATTCTCAACATATTTAAAGAGATAAACCTAGTCTTGAAAAGAATTTTCAGATAAGAAAACTTATATTCTTCCAAGTTTTTGAGACATTTATTTACTAAAGGCGAGTATTTACCAAGGCGTACTGTTTATAGAGTATGCATTACAATTTTGCAGATAATGAGGTACAATAGTGAATAAATCGTTTTTGAAGACACGGCTTGATCTCTTAGAAACATGCATTGTATCTGCATCGCAGCAAAAACTCAGGGAATCAATAAATAATGATTTTTTAAGTCCGAGACATGGCGATGTTGTAAGAAAGGAAGGAAAAACAAAGAGATGTAGAAGATACAATAGGAGAGATACACATTATTATAGTACAAGAGTCAGGAGACGAAGATTAAGTAGTGAACATCATACCGCCTTAGCGTTTATCTTGTAAGCTTCTGATGCGGCATATTAATTCGCATCTATTTCCTCATTAATGGAAAGACAACACCCTAACTAAGAATCAAAAATAAGTAGATAAAAAGTAAAATATGTACCTACTCATTTTTTGAGTTGCGTAATCTTATAGAGGTAAAAAAATATTTGGCCTACGGATATCCGCCAAAAGATGCAAATCAATATTGGAAGCAAACAGTAAATAAGATTTAATTAGCATAAAATGATATAAATAGAAGATAGTATTGGATGTTATGCCTACATCATGTCCTTTATTCATTTCCATATTGAGCGTGAAACGGGTGCCAAGTGCCAATAAGTAAAAACATTGAATTATACTGCAAATTGTAGGTATAGGGACACAGCGTGAGTACAGAGAAGGGAACAGAGAAGGACCTTGATTACCTCCTCCTCCTCTGTCATATTTTCACAAATGCATAGCTAAGTGCCTGATGTAGGTAGAAGGTATACCCACTCAGCCTAAAATTGAACAATGATACTATGAGCTTTTATTGCTTTAAAAATTATTACTTGCTTTAAGTGAACCATGAGTGGAGGTTCGTATTCCTTTACAGTTACTATATTTCTAGAACTTTGTCAATACACAATAAGATAGTATAATACAAAGATTGTTTAATCTAAAAGCGAACTCAAATACGTCTCACAATCTCAATATCGCGTTACACTCCCTGCCCCTATTCAATTCTTATATGAGTTATTATCTGAAACTCCCTGTCGCCCATTGTTATCACTCATTCATGAACATTGTAGTAGTAAGTGCATAATATAATGCTATTTAAATATCTAGCCCAATCCTAAATAACTATCCCTACTATGTTGTGCACTATGAATTGGTAATTCATTTGGCAGGAGAATGCTATTACTATAATAGCAGTAAGTATAGGCTATATTATCGCATTCTGAACATTTTTGATGATTTCCATTTAATGTCTTCACATTTATTCTATGACAAAACTTGCAAATTAATAGCACTTTACATTTTGTATTTTTTTCGGTATGGGAGGTAATATTCGTCATCTGTGACCGTGATAACCTGTTTTAGGTATAACCGCTTACCAGGATGTTTTAACAATTTTAGTAAATACTAGTGAACCCAGCTAAGGGGCAAATCTAGTACTCAAGAGAAATTCAGAAGGCCACCCTTCACAGTAATAAAAACAATTTCGAAAACATCCCAATAGGTTATTATGTTACCTTTGTAAATTTAAATATTTAAACACTTAAATATTTAAATTAATATACTTTTATTGAAATTGAATTTGTTGAAATTCGTTTGTTGAAATTAGCTGCAGGCCCAACTTCCTGATAAACAGGAATTTCCTGCACCAAAATAATAACTGTAGATCGTAGCATCAAATTCAGGGAACAATTTCAGACTCCATTTTTGAAAAAAATCCCACAAAGTCACCAAACAGAAACAGCTCCCTTTTTAAATCAAAAAATAAGATTCTCCCTGGGATTTTGGAAATACGTACAAATTCAAAGAGTACAACTTACGAATAAATATTGTTAAAGAATAAATAGTTAGTTACCCAGTACTGTTATTTAACTCTATAAAAAGGTGTGCCAACTGCCAAAGGAATCAATATAGAGTAGTAAAAAAGTAAACCCAGTTCTGAAAGTTTGTCCATATAACAGAACCAATTTGGATTAGAAATTTTGAAATGCTATTTAATAAGTCACGTTACGATCATTACGAAATGTCCCCTTTCGCCAATCATTTCCATTCAATCACGAATCACCACCATTCAACCTTCTTGTGTAAATTTCTATTGTTTTGATGTTACAACGTTACAATAATATGAAACGACCCTTTTCGGTTGTTTAAAGGAAATAATGTTTTCAATAATGTACCCCAACGCATACCTCCATGTACTAAATTTAGCACATGAAGGTATGCGTTGGGGTACATTATTAAAAACATTAGTTGGGCTTGCGCATTTTGCGTTTAAGGAACATGCATATATTACGTGTGCAGTTGATGGGAGGAGGATGTACTCAAAAGTGCTGCAGCCAGCCCTGGCGTTACACATGCGGGAGAGGGTTTTGCATTACATAATATATGTAGATTTCCTAAGTTCTCCTACCAAGACAACCATACATTGGTAATTTTTTTCAAGTCTAGGATTATATTATAGATAGATTCAGTGTTTACCAATGCTCAAGTTGAAATTGAAACTTCTAAGAACAGACCATTAAAATTTTATAAATATTTAATATATTTGCAACCAGTAGAACGATATCATCAAAATGGATATTTATTTAAGCTAAAACATTGGAAATGTTCATGTAGAAAAAACTAAAGATGCAAGCAAACAAGACTTTTTAGGAGTAAAAAGTTCTTATCATGCATTTCAATCACATAATATACCATATATTGCGAAATGATATCAGTCTGTATAAACTAAAAGGACGCAATAGGTCATTTGTAATGAATAAATTATACCAACAGAGGACTAAGGTACATGTTTGTAGACATACTAACTGCAAGAAAAGCAAATACAAGTTGTTAGAAATAAGTTATATCTATTTGTATCTAAAAATTATTGGACAAAATTCACAACTAGAATAACATGTCAATTCTTTGATGTTATCGCTTCAAGAGTATTGGCAAATTCTGCTGCCGTTCCAAAAAATAACAATATTGTATACCATACATACGTATGTATGTGCGATAAAACTGACATTTCTATTTACCATGCAGTCAGCAAAATAGTTGATCCAACAACAGTATCGACTCTGATCGACTATTAGATTGCATTTGCATAGTCTTATACCCACACAAATTTATTTGTATTGCGAGTATTGATGTAATTTTTTTATAAACCCTGCCTAACTTCAAATTCATCATATAATATTAAGAGATGGGTAGAAATATCATGGAAAGATATACTTAATACTCATTTAGTCATTTCCCTAATAAATGTATACAAAATTACCTAATTAGCAAAAATTAAAAATTACATTGATATGTGAAAAAAAATCTTTTTCGCTTGTTTCTTAAAGAATGCATTAATCATCAAGTATTTTTTATCAATCTTCAGGATAATTTACTTTGAAAGACAATTTCCATTATGTCATTTTGTATTTAACTTTCTAAAGACCATTTTGAAATATCTACTTAAACTCTAACAAAACTATAAAACGCTCAATACGGTTTAGATATACGGAGGAAAAGGATTAGTGTGTCATGGGCATTGCCTACAGACATGTATTTTAGAATTTCGTACATAATTGATAAAGATCCCCCAACTCAAACTGATATTTTGCATAATAAATAAAGGAAACTGTTTAGCCATCTGTAATATTAACATCTATTAACGTCACATCCACCAATCATCTATACATACAATACAGGGTAGCAATTTAGAGCCTGTCAGATCTTGCTAATATTATAGTTGAACTAACAAGATTACCTAGTGAGATATTCCATGATACTAAACGTACATAAGTAGTAACCTGGTTTTAATTGTAGAGATAGAACAAAGCATAAGAAATCGAATATTGCCAGCCGGCTTCAAATAATATTAGCTGCAATTTTGGTGCTCACTTTGAATGCAATAATAATTATTCCTTCTGCTGCCAGTATTTCATAGTAATACGTAGTTATAATATCTCTGTAGTGTCTTGTTTGCTAATATGCAAATGTAGAACCAATTGCCTTCTTGTTCAGGGTCACATCCCAGCTTTAAAAGTCGTAGTACATTATAAAGACATTATAATGACAAGCAAACGAGTCAGCGGATTGTTTGCTAAATTGGAATGCACAGTACGAACTAAATAATTCCATTATGCCCCTTGATGTGTTTATTTTGTTGTGACTAAAGAGTTTAATTAAATATTGACTGTATTAGTTATTATGGCTATAGAAATTAATTATTATGAATATATAGATTACTACTGCATTAACAAAAAAGGAAGAGAATACAAAATCTTTATCCTTACAATAGTTAATATACAAATACAATATACTTCTTTTGTATTCAAATAAATATATAGCATTCTGTTGTTCGCAAGCCTTTCCCATGATTTTTCTGAAGGAGTCAATAATAAAATCACACATAGAAATCAATTGAGAATTCAATGGCATGCATGGTATTCTGATTGGACTGTGGGATATAGAAAGCTAAATGCTCTTTTTTTAAATCTTTGATTCAGTAAAACATATTTAGTGATATATTTTAACGACATAAACTATACCAATCGTCTTCAAAATTAATGACGCTAAATTTCTTAGCTATGGAAACTTTTAATTAAAAGTTCGTTTTATACCTATAGAGATGAAATAATTAAACAAATTGAAAACTAAATAAATTGTACATAATTTTCAACGGATTTTATTGCAAACTATTATATCATGCAGATTATACGAGAATGTCGTACTAGATGAAAAACCTGCTTTGTTCAATTCTACTTCGATTGCCTCCAACAATTTAGAAATAGAACCCGTGAGCTAAATTAATATAAATGATCCGAATTTTGAATTACTGATCGTTTAATTTCCCTTAGGATCCTTGACCCCTACTGTAGAGTCATTGACATGGAGTGTAAACTTGTCTAGACTAAAAGAAGAATTAAGATAAGAATTGAATAACAGTAGTAAATTGTAAATTTTAACGTTTTACTAACCATTACTATTATAATGTTGACAGTAGTACTTTTTTTATTACTGGTCTCTATTTTATGTCTAAAGGTATTTAAATTGCATAATAAATAAAAATAATTCTTTTTCCATGGCTTTGCAGGGTTTTTCATGCATTTAAATTGCAATTAGGTATCATAAGTGTAATGTTTGGTACAAAGTACAATACTAATTAATTACGAGCTGCTTTTAACTTATGTGAAAATAATAGTGATGTAAAGAAACGAGTAACACGAATCTTTTGTAAGAATCACTATAATGGCATAGTGACATAGATAATTGCTATTATTATGTGGATCACTAGGTATATATTTTAATCAACTTAATCAAATCACACAGATATTTAATAATACCACAGCCACAGGGAGGCGCTAATCAGGGCTTAGACTAGCAATACACCTTAAGTGTATTATATTATGTCTGCATAAAATTAGTTATGCATATGGAGTAATGGATATCTATGTGAGTATTCATATAGTATCTTCACTGTTAATTTGTAAGACAGTTTTAACTCCACGAAGAGGATATGGCGACAGACGTTTTAACAGACTGTTCTTTTGAAGAATGAAAGAGTTTATAATTAAATAACATTCTCCCGCAGTTACCTATACCATTGTCAATGAATTATGTAATACAATTGCCTATAACAGACTCTTATTTATTTCACAGCAAATGCAGTTAGACTGATTAACATACTACATCATAGGCATCTTTTAGTTTTAAGTCAAATCAAGACACTAATCCTTATATAAAGGAATACATTTTAGAAAAGGATACCAGAAGACATTTTAACACACGACAGATCTGTCCTTTGAGTCAGTGTCACTCCATGTAAATTGACCATAATCATTTAGTTTCCTAAACATTCCATACAAACAACAATCGGCACCGAATCTGTAAAACTACTTTCATC
Source organism: Tomocerus qinae (assembly GCA_020055645.1). Taxonomy (NCBI): domain Eukaryota; kingdom Metazoa; phylum Arthropoda; class Collembola; order Entomobryomorpha; family Tomoceridae; genus Tomocerus; species Tomocerus qinae. The sequence goes on along the minus strand of CM034548.1, from coordinate 15,161,090 downwards.
CGACTTTGCAGAATTATCATGGAAATCAAACCAATAGAAAGTTTTGGTATTAGACTATACCTATCTATATAAAATTGATTATTAAAACTTTATATTATGACCAGCTTGAATATTATAATTTATTATATTAATTAGTGCAGTGCAGTTCTTTAACGAGTTTGGCAGTAATTGAAAATAACTTCTTTGTATTTAATTATTCAACAATAATTTCAATTAATAGTTTTCTATGTCATTTAACTTTTGCAGTATTTTAATATAAGAAATGGAAACTATTTTATCGAGATATATTAAATAAATAAATTAGCTTCTTACTTAATTGTGAGTAGAGTTGGAGTCGGAAAATCGATTTCAGTCAACTGTAACAAAAATAGAACAATCTTTATTGTTTAATGTATTGTAGAAATTAAGTTCCTTTGTTGTATTAAATTCTAATTAAATAATATTGATTTCAGATCCTGAAACTAAAAAATTAATTGAATTAAGCCAAACTGCTCGTACTAAAGCTTACTCAGTCTACAGCAAATTTATGGTCGGAGCAGCTTTATTGTGTCCCAATGGTAAAATACATTTGGGATGCAATGTGGAGGTTATTAGCTTGGGACTTACAATTTGTGCAGAAAGGACGGCGTTAGTTAAAGCCGTTTCCGAAGGAGATAAGGAATTCGAAGCTGTGGCTGTTGCTGGAGTTGCTGAAAAATGCTTGGTGTCGCCTTGTGGAGCTTGTCGGCAATTTCTTGCAGAATTTAATCCAAGAATTAAAGTTTACATGTATAATCCTGACAGTGGCATGGTTGGAGAAACTTCTCTTGCATATCTTCTCCCCGAATCCTTCAACCCTGAAAAAGTTACATTAGCAATGTAAAGTCATCTTATGTACTTAAGTGCCAATTGCATAAATAACTATTACTTACGCAAACGTAATATTATATTTAATAACAACTAAATTAAAATCGGGGAAATAAACCCAATGATGGTTTACAAATGGGACTAAATAAATATTTTATTCTCTAATTGTCGAATCACTTAATTTAATTACATCCATAATAATCTGAAGCTAGACTTTATTCAATAAATTAAACTCCCCAAAGCGAGAAATCAAAGAAAAATCATTTTCCTAGATTCTAATATTAAATACAAATAAAATAACAGTTTCAGTATATTTACTACTAAGACTACTATTTAGTATTCATAATCAATAAAACTACGCCATTTCAACGTCGTTGTGAAATATTTATAATATTAAAGCAATTGGTAGCTTGCTGTAAATAGGTTTCCAGAAATATTCAGCGATAGAGACACTTAAGATATTTCAGAAACAAATATAATTTTAATTGAATGTCAAGTTAAACATTTTTCCAGAAAGTATTTTTATTTTTTTTTATTTTTAATCAGGGACATGTTTTTTCTGATCGAAATACTCAACACCTATATTTACGGTACTGGGTGAAAACTGTTCGGTGTCATTATAAAGACATTACTTTGCAATAAATACATTTAGATTTTAGATCCAAGTTTACTACAGGTTAAAAATGATTGGTAGCATTTTATTGCGTGTGTAGTTCTGTTAATCCCATTTTAGATTTTTCTTTGAATGATTTGCAAAATAAAGAATCTATAAGTATGGTATGAGTGAGTATGGATCTGGTGTATGGAATAAAGACATTTCTAATCTAAGACATTTTTAATGTTTTCTACAATATTATAGTCAAAATTTAATTACGATTGCATATTTTGTACTTGTAATGTAATGAAACAATGAACTAAGTATATTAACCAATTCACGCCAATCAATACTGGTTTCATAATTACCAATTATTGCATTATCTTATTGATAATCTGTCACGAAATGCATATGTATTATTATCGTAGAGAGTTTTCAAAAATGACCATTTTCACAAAGTGGTTGTCGCTGAAACATGATATTCCGCAAGACATATAAAATGACTATAAACGGTTAAAATATTAAAGTAAAAATATCAAATGATTTTTTGTGATTAAAATCAACTTAAATGAAAAAATAATTTAATGGGATACTTAATATTTATAAAAATAACTTTCAGTCTGTAAGAATAAATGCCAATGAATATTTTAACTTTTCTTTTTATTAAAGACATTTGTATTGACTTAAGCAGGTTCCAACAAAATTTTGGACAAGATCTTTCTGGATTCATAACATTGAAGCCAAAAAATTTATGGTTAATAAATGTAATATTTTTGTTGACTAATATAATTAATGTGCGTAATCCAAGAAACTAAATTACATAGTTTGAACAAGTAGAAACGTTTTCCCAATTTTATATTTGGTTTGTTAAATAAGGAAATATAATCTTTTATGAGTTTTGGTTAGGTTAAGTTGAGATGTTTATCTGCAACGAAAGTAATGCATAGGCATTTAAAAATTTGCTGGAAAAATTAATGAAAAGTAAAACCATCAAAATAAAAATGTTGCATGAAATAATATTTGAAGGTAGATTTTTGTAGCAATTGCAATTAACGCAGGCATACCACTTGCCATTGCAAGCTTAAGCTCAAAGCGCGTCTCTAATGTATTAATTTAATTCTGCTATTTGCAAGTCAATAAAATGGGTAAAAATAAATGTGAAAACATATGGATCCTAGGTTTCAAAACTAGTTTCGCCACAGTGGCAGGGCATCGTAATCTGCAGCATAAAAAAGAGTAAGCCAATAGGACTTCTTATATTTCATTTTAACTGAATAAAACAAAAGAATAGGACATGGTTGTGAGCTTAATGAATTTGTTTGCTGTGATTCAATCTCACTTATTTTAAAGGAAGACATGTGCATAATTGAAGTTCAGACTAAGCGTAAGCAGGTGCTCATCCTCCGTTTCCATTCAATATTTGCACGCTGACAGAAGGTAAAAAGCTTGTTACGTTGTAATATTAAGCAGACGATATTATATTCCAGAATTGCTGCTGATGGAACTAAAACCAAAATGGGGTTTAACATTCCCATGAAAACAATTTTAATCGGATGAAATTTCATTTAATTTTATATTTTAAAATTAAATATTTTTTGGGGAAATGTTTAAAATTGTTAATAGCAATTTAAATTAGGCATTTTAAATGACAGAAATGAAAAATTCATTAAAATTTAAACAGAAATTAGCCTTGAAAATAATTTAATTTTTCTGTTTGTGCATTGGAAGATGATTTAAGTGCTGGATGGTAACTCGGGTGAGAGAAGAGTGTTGATAATATTATTTAAGAAGTTAATGTGTAGTTGTATGATGTTATTAGAGACGATGTGGAGGTAGGTATGGGGGCCAAGCCAAAGTGTTTTAGGAGGATTGGTATAGTAGGAAAGTACAAAAGGACTGAGTGTAATCATAGAATAACCATATAGAACGAAATAGATAAAATTTTATAGGATAAGGAGATCAGAGCAGAGTTACCGTGGCGTAAAAATTGCAACCACACACCGTCATGGCTAGGGAGTAAGCAATAGATATTACTTATTACTACTTACTGGTTGCAATAATAATATTCTTTTAACGATTGTGCTTCCACGCTAATAATATTATTATTGCCGTCGCAGAAGACCCAAGTAGGTAATAGGTATTACAGTTGGGTTGGCAAAGTGGTGTGAGGAAGAATTATACAGTTCTTTCGCTAACAGATTTTAAATTATAATATACAGACCGAGGAAAAGAGATATGTATGTGTTGTACTACTCGCGTGGGTTACTGTAATGCAGTGTACAGGTAAAACAGACTACTACTACAGTACAGACTTATTTAACTGCAGATCATGTAAGGCCAAGGCGAAACACTTTTAAAGCTCTATCTATATTATTACACATCTCTTAAAGTTTGAAAAGCAAGCATCTTGGTTGGTAGTAAACTGCTAAGGCTAAGTACACATCAGCGAAGAGAATCTTATTAGCGATTTTTAGAATGTAGATTCGAGTCTTGTGATATTATAGTGAAGAGGCTCTCTCTCACCTCTCAACTCAACCTATAAATGTTAGCACGATAAAGCTAAGTACACACAAATAACACAGATAGTTCAACGTCGCTTCCTTGGGAAGTTTTGTTGGGATTGTGATGCATGGACGAACTTATAATATGTTATGTATGTAGTTTAGTTTTATTTAGTCACGTTCGAAAAGAATTATAGAATGTCAGGCTCTGTAGACAAGAAGAGTACACATCCACAGTCTCATTACAAACACACACTCTCGAATTCGCAATAGAGCTCAGGCTCTCTGACTACGCTCATGTGAAAACACAGATGAGAGAACTCTGCTAAATACACTAGTAAAAATATAATTGAGTTTTGGTCTGCCTTGTCAAGAGGAAGAATACATTATGGCACATCACACTCCTACTAACAATCCATACCACGACAAACTACTTACAAAGGTGATCCACAAACGGTAAACCAATTATTCTGTGCAAATGTGCTCTGTGAGTGTTTGACGCAGGACAACATACAACTGGAACGTCGCAAATATGTAGCCAACATCACATCAACAACACAAGACTTACTCCTAAAAACCAAGTCCTTTCTGCAAATTCCAAACCTGTGTTCTCCTGCACATTCTGGGGATATATAACTAATCCTACTCAGATCATTCCTTCATTTTCACGACAAATTCTACAAATATACATTTCAACAATCTCCACAAATCTATCTACCACTCACACTTGCAAATCTATACCATATTTATTTAAATCATACGATTTTTAAATTATTTTTTTGCAATATTTACATATAACCATAATATGATATTTATTAGAATGCGTCAATAGTAACAATTGCTGTTTAATTACGATTTAACGATCTCTACGGATGCTACTATTCTACATACAAGTGTGCTTGTCTCTATTGGTGCGAGTACATTCTAGGATTGAACGTGATAAGTAATAAATACTTTATACAATTATTAGCATGCGAGTGAAGTTAGTAGTGAGATGTAATAGATATACAAGTTGGAACATAATTTGTGCATTAACTCTACAATTTGTAGTATTTATATTATATGAATGTACGTGTTAGTTTTACAACAATTAGAGAAGGAATTCACTCAAAAATCATAAACATTTGTCACACATGCTCTACATGAGTAAGCGTCGAGTGGAGAAAATGAGCTATAAAAATGTTTGTAATACTGTTTATGTATTTCCATTAACATTTTTGCACAATCATGTCGTGCTTTAACTTCCCTTAAAGTTCAGACATTGTAAAATAAAATAATTATGACGAAATTTTTTGGCTGAACATTTATTTCCTATTGTCCCAATAGTTACAATGACTGTTGTCGAAGTCAGTTAAAATACAAGAAAACATAATAACATACTACGTAGATACAAAATAATATGATCGTCGTAGTTTAGAAGTAAAAACAGTTTCAAAAGTGTTTGTTGAAGTGCACGAGTCAATAATAGTTCAATTCTCTTTATTCTCGTATATGAAATGTTTTTGGCACTCATACATTTATGCTCGTCGTGAAACATTTAATAACTTAATTTACTACGGCTGCTGTCTACAGATTAGTACGTGAGTATTATTGTGAAATGTGAGAATTGGAGGGACTGTTGCCTTTGTCTCTTGACTTGACTTAAAGTAGCCTTGACGTCATCATCCTCATGGGAATCGAAAAAGACAAAGGCTACGCATGGGTCGTAGTGGCTGCAAGTTCATTTCTTATGGTAATATCTCTTAATATCTGATACTATTTTAAGACAGATTCTAGTGCATTGTATGCCAAGTTCACTTGTATCTAATTACCTTAAACATGATTAGATTACTAACAAATAGCGGCCGCTTTCTTAGCCTACATATCTAATTATCATCCACTTGTAAACTTCTCTATACAGTTTATTGGGCCTTCTACGTACACCAGCTATGGCTTATTATTCACCGGAGTCGACTTGCGGACATATCATGCCTGGATAATTAATTCCATGTGTTCCCTATGGTTTTTCACAGGTACGAACCGCTTTTAGCCAGAAATAATTACATAAACACTGATAAAGCACGTAGTCTTTTATACGTCCATACCCAAGAACCCTTCAAAAACCTTTTTTTAGCTTCGTAGATTATTAACTTATCTATTGTCTTAAATATTTGGCGAATTGCAACTTTATATAAAACAGAAGTGCCCATTATGCCAATAAAGCACTATCCATAGTGTATTGACGTAATATACAGGGTTATTACCGCATTGAAATAAAGATGCTATGATGATAATAGAGATGACACAATACCAAATATTTAATTTTTAATTACTTTCCATACTCAATTGTATTATAGTTTACAGTACTTAATAATTCACGTACTATATGCACTTATAACCAATGTACCTTACTTCATTGATATGTAATACAGTGTAAAAATGCAAAATGGTTAAAATAGCAAAAATAATTTACAAATAAAAAATTAATACCCCTCAATATGCAATGTCAATGTCTAGTTCTCAATTTATTTTTATAACACTTGTACATGTGAATCGATAGTAATAATTGTATATGTACAAATGCAGGTTTATTGGCTGGGCCAATGGCAGCTGTGGCAACCCATAGAAAAATTGCACTTATTGGATGTTTCATGGCAACTTGTGGGTTTCTCATGTCATCTGCAACACTAGACAATCCAGTTTGGCTGTTCCTAACATTCTCAATTTTAATTGGTAAGAAACTGACTCATTCATTTATTCTAATCGTCAGGAATCATAATTTAATAAATTAATTTTAATATAAATCGGTAACCCAACCCAATTTCCTATTTTATTTTATCACTATTTTTTAAATTTTCTTGCTTATTGAAAACAAGCCCAACGATTGCAATATTATATACATACCCAATAATTCTTCATAAATTGAAATGATACATATCGAAGTTTTGCATGCACTTGCAAGTTTAGTTCGATATCGAAATAATTATACATTCATTATAAACTGTATTATATAAACTAGTTACGGTATAAATCATTACTAGTTTCCTTCTATAATGGTATATAGTATTTCCAAAGACATTACCAATATGTAAAAGTTTATTTTTACAAAGCCCTGCAAGTCTTGCATTCACAAGTTTCTTACATTGCATTGCATTTACAGAATACTCGAATTTACAAAATCGTGGAATTTTTTAGTGCAAGATTGTGCAGCAGTAATCGTATTTGATATGGAGTAAGTTATCCAATTTGTTTTGTTTGTTTAGGGATTGGTTTAGGTTTGGCTATAAACGTGACGTTTCTGGTGGTAGCTGCCCATTTCGAGAAGTATAGAGGATTAGCAAATGGAATTGGCCAAATCAGCGTCAGTATCGGATATATGACAACTCCATTTCTGTACAGTATTATAGATGGGCCGAAAGACAAACTGCATATCCGGGCTCTTTTGACAGCAGTGGCTTTTCTGAGTGCTACGTTTTATTTAGGCCCTTCTCCTAAATCTCGTTCACTGTCTCCGAAATTAACGAATGGATCGAGCAATTCCCAACGATCTGAAAACGCAGAACAGCTTTCCAGCTGTGACTCATTCGAAGATATTCCTCTGGTTGAGCTGAAGGAGGAAAATGCCAATAACGAAAATATAGTTTCGAATGAAAAGCCGAGAAGACGGAGTCAGTATTTGTTGGCTATTTCTGCATCGCTGTTGCCAAAAATTCCCGAAGAGTCGGAGAATAATTCTTTGAGCGAGATCTCGGCTACAATAGAACCTTCTCCGCCTTCTCCAGACCAACATAATAACTCAGACCACCAAATTCACTCTCCATCTGTCAACTCGAATTTGTCAGAGAGTCAGTCCGAAGGGGGTTTAAATGGCACAAATGTGCCAATTAGTGTCAACCCTTCCCCTAAATACCAAACCAATCGAAGAAGCAAAAACACGTCAAATCCAAAAGCTAAAAATTCCAACGGACGGAGAAGCAATAATATTGTCAATCGTGCTTACAAAATTCGAACTGCCAGAGCTGCGAGACATTCACATGACACTGCCATTGAAATGGCAAATGAAAACGACGACGGAAGTCTTGTCAACAGAATTTCACAGTCAAAAATTCTCATTTATGTTCAAGCAATCCTTTCTCAAGTCGAGTTTAAACTTTTTACAAACTTACAGTTCTTAAACATGGCCTTGGGCAGTGCCCTTACACTTATAACTATCCCCAATTTCCCAATTATTCTCTGCTCCTACATATCCCTAGTAATTCTAGAACATAAAGAACAAGGCAAGGAAATGGCTTTGCTCATAATATTTTCTCTCGACTTGCTCTCCCGTCTCATCTTCTCCTATCTCTCAGACTTTTCTTTCTTCAATCGACGAATTGCATTCTTCTCTGCTACTTTGTGCGCAACGGTTGTCATTTTATGTAAGTATTTCCCATCCTTCGTTTAGTAAGGAACACTAAATTATTTTCAGTACCTATACTATATTTGTAGATTCTTCATTCTGCTAGTATGGTTACTTTCAGCAATTAATTACTAATTACATAGTACTAATGCAATTACTATAAGAACTATTGCCAATTTATGTAATTTGAAGCCACTATTTACACATTCCGATGAAAATTAATGATTTGTCTAATAGGAACATATAGCTCTAATATAATTAGTTGGTTAAACGAGTTTCTCTCATTGAATAAAAAGCAATAGCTGCAGAGAAATCATGACAATGTTCAAACTGAGACTGAGAACTCAGTCAAAAACTCTCTTCATTGGTGTTTTTTTGCTATTAAATTATAAAATTACAGAGTTCCATAACAAAATTTTATATGATTTCTAATAAGCACCCAAAAGGGTACAGATTCACGTAACAATACTATGAATATAGTTAATAATATGCACTGGAGTTAAACTGAGACAAGATATTTGAGTTAAACTGAGTCAAGTTGAGACAAGATATTTGAGTTAAACTGAGTCAAATTGAGACAAATTGAGTTAAATTGAGACAATTTGATACACATTGGGACAAAGAGTTAAATTGAGACAGGCTGAGTCAAATTGAGTCAAATTTCAAATCTCTGTGGTATGCCGATGCTAAAATGATATTTTTTTGAAATTTTTGCATTGACATAAAAGTATGGAAGATATTCCTTTTGACCAGAAATTAATACCTATAACTAAAAATACGTAAACTGGTGATTTGTTTTTGTCTGATTCAGGTTTAGGATTTGCAACAGATATCTACAGTATCTACTGTATGTGTGCTATTTATGGAGTTTGCATGGGAATTCTCATTACCACCGAATCTCTTATGTTTGTTGATATTTTTGGGATGGATAAACTACCTTCAACGTATGGGATTGTCAATTTATTCAAATGCATTGGTTTGTTGGTGATGACACCAACTATTAGTAGTCCGGCGTCTGCGTATATGTACACAACTCATCCTTTTGGCTACATGCTTAACAACAACTCAACAACATGTCCGAATTGCGATCCATTAGGTAAAAATAAAATTGCTTTATTTTCTCCCATGGAAAAGTTATGTCCGAAATTGAATAATTCTTTTTAAGGTGTTTAAAGTTCCAACTCTTTAATTATTAATTACTAATGATTTCGCAGGATTATTTCGATACGAAGACAATCAAGCCGAGATATATCGACGACAAAATATGTTATGCATTGTGGCTACACCTGGAATTTTATGTTGTATTTTGTGGACAATAGAAGCAATGTGGATAAGAACAACAAAGAAAGCTCCTCGCTTACAACGATCAGCATTTTCAGAAAACAGCGAAAACCTTCGAGCTCAGGTATAATAAAGAGGGAGAAGAAGCTAGTCAAAACTATTGTACACAGTTAATTATCAATTTAATACCAGATGAACGAACTGCCAGTGTAAATGCGCTTAGGCTTTAATATTTTGTGAATCTGTCAACTGACTGACATTTATTATCCCAAACAATGTTCTTAACAAGAAATGAAACCTGTTTTTATATAAACGTGCAAAGATGTACGAAAGGTAGATGAATGAAATCTATTCCCAATGAGATAAACACCATGCGTTTTACTTAGAATTTAATGAAAGAACCAATATACGAAGATTCTTCTTAATTTTTGCCAAGTTTAAGTTTAATGCAAAATGAGCAGTGAAGAAAACTGAAGTACTCTACAAACACTACCTATTTATATCTGTAAAAGTCATAAATTTATTGTTTTTTAATAATGTCTTCCACAATCATGTTTACGAATAATAAACTCAAATAAAGAAATTATAAATCATGAAGGGCATTTGTTTTGAGCCCAAAAACAATAAATTAATCTATCTATGCTATAATTTAAATGCACCAAGTAGAATACTATGAATACTTGCTGTATTACTAAGTTTCGGGCTGATAATTTCCGTATTCTAGCCAAGTGACTACACAGGACATATAAATACCAAAATCATAAGTCAGTACATAATGCTACACTACAAATTAGCTATTGGCTAATTTGTTTATTACAATAATTTATAACAATCATATTATATTGTTACACAAAAGTACATACTACCACACAACATAATAGTAATTACATTTGCAGCTAAAGCTAAAGCTGCGCCTAAACAAATTCGTTTATGAACAAGTCGCATCGCATTATTTGCTTCGAGACCGTTATGGTCATCGACATGCCTTGGTTTTTTGAGAGCATTGCAAGGTAATGAAAGGCCCATTACCTCCTGCAGTTAGTCTTACCGACAATCGAACTATAAAATAGTATAACTAAGAGGAGTCTAAAATCTAACCCTTCAACATACATAACACGACGACGTTTTTCAGAAGAGGCTTTAATTGTTTCGGCAGAGGGAATTTTTTTAGGGTTCAATTATGCAAGATATGCTAAATTCGAGGTACGAACCGTAACCCTCAATACAATATTACTTAAACACATAGCCACCCATTTTTTCAGTCAACAAATATTAAAATAACGCATGAGTGATAGAAAAATTTGAAAATACAATAATCATATTATATTTCATAGTAAAATTATAATTATCGATAGCACAGTACATCACTACACATATCAGAATCTTACACACACTCAATATTCCATACACATTGTAAAGGCAAGTATTTGGGAGCTTTGGAAGAAATTAAGCACATTTTTGGGTAGAGTAACCTTTATAATTAATTACAATACGATTATGCACTAATTTGTAAAAGTTCACGACTACTAATCAAGTAAAGAAGTACTAAATCAGGAAGGGTCGCTGTTATGAGCAACCTTACAATATCCTTAATAATGATTTACCGATAGTACACTACATTACTACGCTATCAATTTCTTACAAACACTCAGTATTTCATAAACATTAAATGCATAACATAAATTGTCAAGGCAAATAATTGGAAAAGTTGGGAGAAATTAAAAAACATAACATTGTATAACCTCCAAAAATTTTGACATAGTAAAACACCATTCAGGTAACAAATATTTACCAAATAAAAATAATGTATGAATTTAATAGCGTGGAACTGGTATTATAATCATATACCATATTCTATAATAAAATCGTAATCACTAAATAATACAAAACCATTTACATGAGTACGCTCTCCGATAATTTCATTATTGAATGTATGGAAATACAAGCAACAAAGATAGGTATTCCTTTGAGAAATTTGAGTAAAATTAAGCCCAATTTTTGTGTCAACTTCAAAGTTAATGACAAAGTTAAATATAATAAGCCACTAATTCCTTGACAAAGTAAAATACCTTTAACCACAAATCATATTATCTAGAAATCGGGGCTTGCAGATCTTTAGTAAGATCCTCAAGTTTTTAGTTCTTTACAACCCCCAATCATACTGCAGCAAACCCCAGAAAGCTGCCGTAGAATGTAGGCGAAGCCACATGATAAATATACCGAGTGCTGGTTATAGTATCACAGCACTCGGCAGTTTTAGCATGGTGCTCAGTCTAATTTCTACGGAAGCATCCTGGGGTTTGCTGCAGTCTGGCCTTTGGGCCAGTTGAGGGCCCCAATCACAATTGTAGATAATATAAATACAGCCAATCATATATCCAGGTATATGAGATTTATGAGAGCATATACCCAGGTATAATTTACCAAAACTCAAAACAAACATCATAGAATAACGTATGAATTTAATAGCTTGGAACTGGTATTATAATCATACCATATTCTATAATAAAATCATAATCACTAAATACTGCAAAACTATCAACATGACTACGCTCTCCGATAATTTCATCATGGAATGCATGTAAATGCATGCTACAAATTATAAAGGTATTTCTTTGAGAAATTTGCAAAGAATTGCGTACACATATTTGCGTAGAATAACCTTACGATTTTTTGACAAAGTAATATATAATTAAACACCAATTCTTTGACAAACTAAAAATTAAAGTATTAACTTTTAGTTAAGCACAAATCATATGATCTAAAAATCGGGGCTTGCAGATCTTTAGTAAGATCCTCAAGTTTTTAGTTCTTTACAACCCCCAATCATACTGCAGCAAACCCCACGATGCTGCCGTAGAATGTAGGCGAAGCCACATGCTAAATATACCGAGTGCTGGTTATAGTATCACAGCACTCGGCAGTTTTAGCATGGTGCTCAGCCTAATTTCTACGGAAGCATCAAGGGGTTTGCTGCAGTCTGGCCTTTGGGCCAGTTGAGGGCCCAATCACAATTGTACGTAATATAAATACAGCCAATCATATACCCAGGTAACAAATATTTACCAAAACTCAAAACAAACATCATAGAATAACGTATGAATTTAATAGCTTGGAACTGGTATTATAATCATACCATATTCTATAATAAAATCATAATCACTAAATACTGCAAAACTATCAACATGACTACGCTCTCCGATAATTTCATCATGGAATGCATGTAAATGCATGCTACAAATTATAAAGGTATACAAACTAAAAAGCAAGTACCAAAAGTTTGACAAACTAAAAAGTAGGCGTCAAAAGTTTGACAAACTAAAAAGTGGGTACCAAAAGTTTGACAAACTAAAAAGTTGGTGCCAAAAGTTTGACAAACTAAAAAGTTGGTGCCAAAAGTTTGACAAACTAAAAAGTAGGTGTCAAAAGTTTGACAAACTAAAAAGTGGGTACCAAAAGTTTGACAAACTAAAAAGTTGGTGCCAAAAGTTTAACAAACTAAAAAGTAGGTGTCAAAAGTTTGACAAACTAAAAAGTAGGTGTCAAAAGTTTGACAAACTAAATAGTAGGTACCAAAAGTTTGACAAACTAAATAACTAAAAAGTAGGTGCCAAAAGTTTGACAAACTAAAAAGTAGGTACTCAAAATTTGACAAACTAAAAAGTAGGTGCCAAAAGTTTGACAAAATAATATACGTTAAAGTATTAACTTTATGAAAAAGTAAAATACCTTTAAGCACAATTAAGTTTACGACAACTAATCAAGTAAAGAAGTTCTAAATCAGAAAGGGCCGCTATTGTGAGCAACCTTACAATATCCTTATATCTACCATCTACAATTCGGGCTACTCAAGTTTAATTTAATTCTGTCCAGCCCCCAATTACAATACCACATATAAATACAGCCACTCATATTTTCAGCTAACAAATATTTGCAATAACAAATATTAGAAAAGAACGTATGAATTAATAGCGTGGAAATTCTATAATCAATAATCATACCATACTCTAAATTATTCTATAATAAAATCGTAATCACCGATAGTTTAGTACAATACCATCTACATTACTACACTCTCCGATAATTTCAGCAAATGCAACAAATATCTACAGGTATTAATTTGGGAAATGCACGTATAATTAAGCACAATATTTACATAGGGTAACTTTAAAAATTGCTGACAAAGTAAAATACTACTGGGCACCAAATATTAGACATTGTAAAATGCTAATGGGCACCAATCATATAGTCAACAATTCGACCTTGCAGATCTTTTATAAGATCCTCCCGCTTAATTTCTTCCTCTTCACGCGTTACGACATTTCTTAATTTAACAACACCTTTCTCCAACTCACTCCCACCGATCACAATTGCCCAAGGAATAGTCATTTCTTCGCAAAACTGCAACTGCTGGAGAAGTTTTGGATTTGACTTGTAGGAGTGTTCAGCCTTGATTCCATTTTCCCACAACATAGCCAATAACTTCATGCGTTCTTCAACGAGACCTTTCTGAGCTGTAGCCACGTACACTTGAGTGTCTGTGCTTCGAATTTTAATTGCCGTTTGTTGTTCTAATATACTGAAAACTCTCTCCACTCCAATAGAAACGCCAACGCATGGTACTTGACGCTTTTTCTGATCAAACATTCCCACAAGAGTGTCATATCTCCCTCCTCCCGCGATGCTTCCCACCGAAACAGCTTCGTTTTTCTCTCGACCTGAACAAAAAATAAGTTTGATTATTGTAAGTATTATAAGTACTATTTAATCATTACAACTCTGAATAATTTAAATAACGCTACTTACTTATTAAACAAGCTTCGTAAATAACTCCCGTATAATAGTCCAGGCCTCGGGCCAAGCTCAAATCGAAATTAAGGAGAGAGGGGTCGATGCCTAACAAGGTACAGTATTTTACTAATAGTTCCATACTCTCCAGTCCTTCTTTGGTGTTTTTGTTCGTAGAAAAAGATTCGAGTTGCTTGAGTTTCTCTATAACAGTTTGTGGAGTACCACTTAATTGCACTTGTGCACCTATAGCGTCCGCTACAGTTGGATCCAGTCCCTTTTCATTAATCATTTCACAACGCACCTCCTCCCAAGGAGATTTGTCTAATTTATCTACTGAAGAGCAGATTGTACGGAACATATCTTCAGGAACACCGCAGATTTCAAAAATCCCGTCAAGAATTTTTCTGTGATTGATTTTAATCTGAAATTCCCCTATTCCAAGACATGTAAGTATCTCAGCAACAATTTTCACGCACTCTGCGTCAGGAAGCATATGATCGTACGCTCCAGCAATGTCAAAATCCTGTAAGTTTAAAAATAACCAATATTTAAACTGAATAATATTTTTTAAATTCTTATTATTGCAACTACAATAAACTAAAGAAACGAAATGTTTATATTTATAACTTGGCTAAATGTTTTTTGATAAGTAGTTGTTTAATATTAAATACTTACACATTGATAAAACTCTCGGTATCGACCTCGGGTCATAGCAGGGTTATCTCTTCGATACACTTTAGCGATATGGTATCTTTTGATGGAACTAATTTTGCTCATTGCCAAATATCGTGCAAATGGAACAGTTAAGTCATATCGAAGGCTCAACATTTCTCCACCTTGGTCCTTAAGGTCATAAATCAGTTTTGAATCTTCTCCATATTTCCCTGTCAATACCTCCTTCAATTCGAAAACAGGTGTATCAATAGCCTGAGCACCGTGTCTCTTGAAGCATTCTATAATCTTCGACAAGACATGTTGACGAATTGCCATTTGATCAGGACCATAATCTCTTGTGCCCTAGATTCATAATAAATTAGGCTTTATATTATATTTTATATTAATTCATACCTGGATGGCTACTAATAAATTGTGAATGATGCAATACTGAATGCAAGAAAAAATTTCCAGTTATTTAAGTCTATCAAGGGAATAATTTCACTCAGTACGTACGGTAATATTTATCTAATTTTGTACTACGTAAGTATTGCGTCATCATCACAAAATATTAATTACTTCAAAAGTACATATAAAAACTTGAACAAAACGGAGTAGAAACAAACAGCTGTTTTTAGTTTTGCTAAATAAAAAATAAGAGTGCAAAATATTTATTTTTTATAAGGTACTTTTAAATTGGAATATTATGTTATTGATAATACCTTAGGAACTTTCAGTTGAAATTTTGGTGCCTTTGGCGGCGGTTTTCCATCATTTAGTTGAGCTTTTAATTCCAAGAGTCTTGCCATTTCTTTGTCAATTTCCTCTGCAGACATGATGGGACCTGACATTTTGACAAAATGTGACGATGTACAATAGTTTATTCTAGATAAACGAAACAGTTTGCACAGAGTTTTGCTCACGCAAAATGCAACTCGCAAACTTCGTGGATCTAAGGCTAGTGCAATATTGACTGAATAGAAAAGGTGAAAGGGTATAATATTAAGATAGATTGGTAAGCGATAATTGGTGATTAAAGGACGAATTGACGAGATGACGACAGTGGATCAAGGATTGAGTAAGATCTTGGCCTTGTGTTCTGTAAGTTAGTTAGCAGAAGTTGGCAGTGGATTCCGCCGTGTACAGTTAACTAAATTGCAGCAGCAGCATAGCAGCGTGCTCAACCAACTGTGCAGCTCTGCCGACCTTCTGCTCACTCAAAAGCATCTAAATTCCCACCCCTTACTACTTGCTAACACGTGACTTCCTATTCCAAGTTGTCAAATGCTGCCTGCCTTCTTTTAGCTTTTCTTCTGCATTCACTTTGTTCACTCACTGAAGTGAATAAAAGCTGTTGTCTTTCTCTTGCACAAGAAGCCAATTTTTAGCGCAAAGCCAAACAAAGCATTCATCTTGGATTAACATGTACCTAAAAAGTGACTTTAAACTTCCGTGCGTATTTAAACAATTTCAATATTAAAACATGATATTTGGAGAGCTGGAGTAGGAATTGACACATTTCACATTACAGCTATCAACAACTAACCTGATGTGGCATCAATATCGGTCCACTTTCAACCATTTTATCCAAAGAAATCCATGATTATGATTGTGAGCAAAAACCTTGGACCGAATTGGTCTGAATTTGACTGATTTCTACCGAACTGGACTGAATTGAACTGAATTGAGTCATTGAATCACATTACAATTTCAAACTGTAACTATCAAAGTGTTAACTGCTGAGTGCACTTGGGAAGTTAGGTAAGGAAGTAAGGACTTTTGAAAAAATTACCCTTCTGGTCTTCCTGGTTCAGGACATCTGGGGGAAAAACTGCCTTGTTTACTTTTTAATCTGACTTGATGTATAATAAATGAGTAGCAATACTTTTTTTGAGAAAATTGTGGGACTTCAGAAATAAATTGATAGATTTTTATAAACTTGAAATAAAGCCATGCATTTTTTTTAAATTACGGCGTTTTAAAGTTATGGCGGGTTTTTTACAAGTGACCTTTTCTAAGTTGGACAATGTTCAAAAAGTTAATACATTTAATTTATAAATTTTAAGTCTTTTTATAAATACGCATTGTCTACTTTAACTTACTATACTATATTAAACAATAGTTATAGTTTAATTAAATTTAATGCATCAAGTCTGGAGTTATTAACTACCGCTACTATATTACAGCTATTTTGAAATTATTTATTGGATATGGTATTAAATTTGGTCGAATTTTGGAAAATGATAACCTAAAGTCAATAAGTATTGATTATTCTTATTTTTATTAATATATATGTATATACCAGCGCTGTATCTAGAACGCCGTTTCGGGGGTTGTAACGTCATTTCCCTAAATGAATTCGTGGGACGAGCGAAAAATTTTGGCTTTTTGGCAAAAATTAGTCAAAAATAGACTACAAACGCAAAATAATCACGGGTAGAAGCAAAACTTTTCCATTTTTCTGGATTTCAAGTATTATATATTTTTTCTCTCATATTCTAATCCGCGATCCGTTAAATGTTGTTCGACAGTTAATTAAGATGGTTATTCTGAAATTACTATTGTTTACATTTCTGTAGTTTTCACTGTAAAATCCAACCAATGCAATAAAAATCGCTGTATGTATAGATTATTTATTCGGATATTAATTTAATGTTAATTGGTGGTCATGCTTGACACTATCAAATTGGCTTGACACCTTTAATGAAAATAGTCAGTTAAGCCGAGTTGAAAGTTGTATGAAGTTTTACGAGAAATAACACAAAGCATGTATTGGCATTGGCCACTGCAAATAAAAGAAAACAGTCATACCACCTCGCAGTATAATTTTTAATAAGTTTGTATAGATATGAGTACTAGTGAGCAGTAGCGCAAAAATGATGACTATGATGTACCTATAATAATGTTCTCCTCGTGCAAAAAGATGAAAGAAACGCTAACTGCATTAAACAATAGATTAGAGACAACTAAATGGAAGTGTTTGGTACCTACCTAAAATCATATTCACTGTTATAACCATTTATTATCAATTAGAGCAAGAGAAATCACTTCGTAAGTCTCTAAAGCAAAATACTTTCAAAAACTTTTTAAAGTAAATTGCTTAGTTACATAGGTATACTCACTTAATTAATGTATTACATTAATTGCAAGCGTATCTAGCAATTTATGTAATGAGTTCAATATTATTGGTAACACTGACTACTGAGTGCATGCAAATGAAATTTAAAAAAGAGCAACTCTCTACTGTTACTAGTAATTAAGTAAGTTACATTTTATAAGTATTTTAATCTTTACTCATTCAGTCTAAACATATCTGCTTCGTCAAGTTAAAATTCCTTATACCTTATTAAATCCAGCTTTTACTCTACCTTCAAAATACGTACAATAGAAATTTGCAGTATTACTTTGAATTTTTAGCTACAAATACAATTTAAAATCTACTTTCGGTCATTGAGGTTTTTATCAAGTAGGGTTTTGTACAAGATTGTGAACAAGAGAAAAAAGTGTTAATTAATGACCGACTGTACAAGAAATAATAATTGTAAAATCACTCTAAACAAGAAATTCATTCAAAGCTGATTGGAAGGATTTACAATAAAAGAATAAACAGGGACGCGAAATGCCCATAAATAAACCCCAATTATTTTCAGGGCTATAATTGTGCCAAATCTGTATGAAGTAAAATTAATTAAAAGTTAATTTATGCACTAAAGCTTTACAACCTGATTTTCCCAAATGATGAATCATTCTGATAAATTAGATATAAACTGTTCAGGATTTGTGCATTTTCGATACTTTAAGGATAGTAAGGTTGCTACTTAATTCGACTATGGTTTGAATGGGAATTACTTAAGTATGCTGGTAATAGTAATGAATAATGATGAGTACGTAATGACAAATAATAAAAATGTAGCCATAAAAAGTCCTAACCTATGTTGATACATGTTAAGATATTCTATTACATTTTACAATATTATCTGTACATTACAATTGTAATAATATGTGGTCGTTTACTTATAGAAATGTATTAGTAGCAGGTAGGTCACATACACTTTGTGTTATAAATATTAAACAAGGCATAAATTGAAAAACAAGCATGGGGCATTAAAAACGATTGTGTAAACTGATTACGGTGCCTGATTCAAACTTAAGATTATAGATATAAAGATGTAGGTATAGTTATTAACTTTTGTTGATCCAAAATAATGTAAGGTCTATTCCCAGGAGGTCAAAGAGGATCTCTTCTTTTTCCATTGCTGAATTAGAAATTAAATAGCAAGTAGCCGAACTTGGTGCTGAAATGGGTTGTGTGTCTTATTCTGACTTCATTTTCATTGGAAATAGGTTTCTGTTTTATTTGAGGAGTATGTAGGTGTCTTGACTCCATCCTGCCTCGATGTGTGATTAATGTTCTGATTCGGTCACAACTCTTATCTGGAAATACATTATTAAAGATGAATGTCTTCAATGTCTTGCATTGCCTAGATCTGAGTAAGTGCAGTGCAATCCAAATCGATGTGTTATCATAATGATGAGTAGGCAAATGCCCACCCAATTAAATTATGTACGTTCCTATTTAGGTTTGAGTTGGAGTAAGTATATAAGCAGATCAATATTATATCATGAGATGTCAATGAACACATATATGCACTCCCCACTACTGTCTTTTTGCTTAGTTCTAAATAGAATTGTAACATTTATAAACTATAAAGTTTAATATGCTAAGTCGTAAAAAGGAGATAAAATGCAATAAAAGAGGATGTTTGTAGCCTCCGTCTTCATAAGAGATAAATTATTAATAGGTGTACCCAATAATGTATATAGACCTATGGTGACCTATGAATTTATTTAAACAGTATTAATCTAATTCGTAATGTGCACACAGTCAGTAATGACATGTAAGTTTAAATGTTTAGCATTTATTCAGTAGATAGGTTAGAAGGTAGGTAGTAAATGTATTTTTTATCTCCGTGCGTTACTTTGTTCTGCTTTTTCTTCGACTACTTTTGCCAAAACTCCAACATTATATCAAAGATCGAGTTTCGCTTACAACTCGAAATGTAATGCACATTACTCTACTACGGACTGATGTATTTTATAAGGATGTAGAGTGCATACTTGCAATGTTACTTAGTATAGGTACATGTACACGTTATAATACCACCTGCTAATGCACAATAAACGGTCCAAATTCACCGACGCGTGCCAACTTTGGCCAAAAAGCGTATTGCGTCTTCTGCTTCACTATGAGATAGTTATTAAAGATAAATCTGCAGACGGCCTATAATAAATTATTAATGTACTATCTTGTTCAGACAATTTTATATATGAGAAATAATGTGCTACCTTCTATAGACTACAGACAGAGCTGAAGATGAAACAACCAAACAAATTCTTCTCTCCTTCTGTTCCACTGTCTCACATACCATACATAGCCAAACAAAAATAAATACAACACGTATAAAAACTATAAACATGCACAGATACTCTAATACACCTAACATAATAGCCTTAATTGCAATATAAATATATGTTATATACCTACGTAAACAGTATCTATGTCTAAACATTAAACACTCTCAATTTATCTCCAACTGGTTTAAGTATAGCCTGTCATAATATTATTATTTTGTGTCACTCAAGCTATCATCCACAGATTACTGACATGCACATCCAATTACCATATTCTTCATTTTTCCTTTTAGGCGGCGTTCTTTGTAAAATGCGACTATGTGACAATTAACCAGCTTGACATGCATAACGACAATTAAATTGCCATTTTAATATCTAAATTCCTAATCAGAGGAAAAAGACGTAACTTTACTATTGATTATTCTAACTTAAGTGTTAGAAAATTAAAACTCCATTTAATGCATCAGTTTTATTTAAAACATCTTCATGTAAATTAATTTTAATAAATGGACCATGGTGTATTTTATATATGGAACAGTCACGGATCAGGAATTGTGCGTGGCTGGTTCGTTTTTAGATATACTTTGCATTTTGCAAAAATACAGGTCGGATGCTCAACACGAACGCCAGCACATTTATGATTATATGTTTTTCCTTTACATAGGCCATGTTGCAAAATTTTTTCTTAAAAATTGGCTGTATATAGTAACAAGTGGCCAAGATCGCCATCTCTCTAGGAATTGCAAGTGACGTGAATGATTTGATGAGCACTGAAAACGACAAATTGGACCTGACATGACATACTTGGGAACATTTTCAAACTTTCACATTATTTTATTTGAGAAGCTATTTATTACCAATCAATAGACTGTCCGCCAATGAAATGTATAACATTAAATTTGTCTCGTCATAACGATATCCTTAACTCTATTGTAAAATTCAATTAATAAATATGCGGATTTAAAGTGCGGATTTAAAACCACTAATTGGGATCAAGTTATAAAATATTTAGGTACATAATGGTATGACACTCTGAACTGATTTACATTAATAGCATGTAAATTAAAAATGAATAATAAGTAATAGTTAATGTTAATTTAAGAAATAAAGGAAACATTTGGCTAATGAGCGGGACGTGTCACTATCAATGGTAAGTAGTATTTAAAGGATTTAGAAAACTTTATTGAGCTCAATTTGTGATGATAAAAATGAGTAAAAAAATGTAGAGGTATGTTAGCTAAATTTGGTATGAATGAAAAGTAGGTATATGTGAGTTTTTGAAATGAAAAGGTAAATCTGTCTTCTTAATTAATTAACTGAGTAACAAATAACTCAACAAGTGATAGCAATCGAGGATTGTTTAAAAGAAATTCATATTAATTATTGATTACAATAACTATTGCGCTAATTGAGTTCTTAACTAGGATTTTGATAGTAATAATTGTTCGGAATAGCTTTCACTTCAAGACTGCGTCTAATTATTGGGCGTGTAGCAGTTGCAGAAATTAGTAGTACAAAACAAACTACTTAATAATGTATGTTTGATCCAATGTGAGAATGTCTACAGCTACCTAAGTACATCATTTCGTAAGGCTAGTTAGTAGAGGTATACGCTGACAACAGAAGAACAGTTCGTTAATGGTCACAAGAAACTTCCATTATTAATAGATACCTACATACACTCTTAAAAATAATGGCATATGCTAGAACAAAGGTACAAGTTGTTGTAACACTTAGCTCTGCACTTAAATATACTTACGGATGGCAGATAAGTTGTAGAATGGTGTGTATTGGTAATTTGCTGTGTGCACGTCACGTATGTATTGGGTGTGATTTAAAGGATATAATTAGTACATAGGATTTCACTTGAAGAAGGTGCGGATGTGGAGGCATGCAGAGATGAGTATGATCTATATAAACGGACAGAGGAGGAAAGCTCTGTTTTTATCATTTGAAATAATTTTATCCGTGTATATTGATAGTAGTGATAAAATCCTTCATTTATGCTCATGTTGAAAAAGATGTTTTTATTAGATAGAAGAGCAGCATTTCTGAGACAGATAACAATAATGGTAGAAATGATAGGAGGAATAAGAAGAGCAATGATGAAGATGATGTGCACAGTGGCTGAAGGAAAAAGATTTTCTAGTAAATATAGAGGTCTGCTTTGCCGGATCAATTAGTTTCTATTACTAGCACCAGTACGTACTTAAATAAATGTATCTCTCTCTCTGTATCTATACCATACTCTACTATACTATTAACTCTCATAGACATTTTTACAAATGGAATAAGGTACGTCCAAATAATTTGGGTTGGCAAGATTGTAATTAAAATGGTATTATGTACTTAATCGGTTCATGATAAGGTGTAGCACCAATAAAACTAAATTCAAATCTAACCTTTATAAGAGTTAGATATCTTTAACTGGATTGATGGATTGCGTTTATTATAACAAATCATATTATACTTGGATGCAAAGAAAATTATGTACATTCCTTAACGTTTTTCATCGTTCAAACCTTTTTCAACACATGCTTCTGCAATCCCACAAATTGTTTTACTTCTGTGCATTATGCAGGCAAATACCTATTTACTTTATTTTTCTAATTCTATAGTGCCTACAGATAAATCCAATTTAACTAAACAGTTCATTCTATATTATACTATCTACATATACAAATACAACTACTTAGAAGCCTTTTTATTATTCCCCGCTCTATTCTTTTGCAGTTTTTACTAGGTTTATCTTTCAGATTAATAAATGGGACACTTGATCTGCTTGAGAATTATGAACAAAATAGTAATTCTCTACACATGCGCATAATACAGTAGTTCATTATGATACAGGTATTGCTAATTAATACATTTAATTGATTGAAATGGTAAATTACACGTCTTAAGCCGCTATGCATCATAGAATCATCTAACGTTTCCTATATCATTGGGCTTCATTTTGTATATATTGTCCGCGGATATTAACTCAAATTGGAAAAAAACATCTCTAAAACCTAATATTATTTATTGTTATATATATATTTGTTATCAAAGTAGGCAATATGCCTGTTACAATAGTTATAGTATACACATAGGGATTTCCATTTAGTGTAAATTGCTGTGAAGGTTTAGTTAAGATTAGGTTAATAAGAGTATTACTGTTTTTTGTGTATATGTATTGTTTTTTCGAGTGCAAAGGGCAGTGCTTTCAATTGCAACCAAACAAAATAAGATTTTGCTATGTATTATGTGTAGGGAGAATGTATCTCTGTATATTATAGAAATATTCGGTGGAGTGTATTTATCTAGGTATCTGCAAAACAGCAGTTAGGAAGCACTCACTTAATACAATTAATACACATACATGTAGCAAAGTCCTTTAAGCAAGGAAATGTTACAATTAGTGCTTACTTTATTTTATACTTTGCTAATTTACTGCTTGGTTCGTTGGCAAATCGTAGCATGTATATCAAAATGCATAGAGAGGTATAGTCTCTTGGGAACAAGTTTCTGTGTATTATGTACTAAAATATAGTTAGTTATTATAAATGTAGCAGAATTCATGCAGTGCGATTTACAAAGTCAGTAGTGAAGAATATTATGGTCAAGTACAGGTGTGTATAACGAACACTAGCTTAACTAACTTAACCTGAACGTTACATAGCTAAATGTAAAATAATACCATATAGGTATATATTAAATTAATATTTAGTAAAGTATATATATAAATAGTAAATGATACGGTGTGTAATGTAAAGGCATCTCGAGGCATGCATCTCCATGTGTCTATAGTAGGAGTGAGTATTTACATGGTTAGTGGGAGTGTGTGCGAGATTGTAGTAAGCCAAGACATGTATCTTATGCAGAAGACAAAAAAGGAGGTATAATAATATGTGAGTAGTAAGCCATGTACATTAGATAGGAGAAAAAGGAGAAAAGAAGAGAATGAATTAGATAAATAGTAACAATAGTAAAGGAGATCACTTAAAAGTTGAAATAGGGTAACATGTTGTGCCATAAGAATGAACGATGACCAAAAGAGCGTGTCCGATCCGTTCATTGTCCGCCACAACCGCCTTTTTAACTCAGTCTTGGTCTCGGTGCCCAAGGAGCTTCACTCACAATTTCGTTCTTCTTGTTTTAACTAACAAATAATTGAATCTTAATAACCCTGTTGCTGATACTCATATGGGCTGGGCCCTCAGTTCACTTCCTCTACATATTCCGTGCACCTTTTCTGCGTCTCAACAAATAATCCGACTTTTCAACTAGAACCAGTCTGTTCGCGAAATAACGTTTTATTTGGTGTTTGAGTGCTCCTTGGAAAATCTCAATGTGTCAGTTGTAGTGATAATTATGTGCTTGGGTTTTTCTGGATCCCTTCATCTAAAATGTGCCTCTTCAAAACTTTTATTTTTGTCTGTCTCTTTCTAACTTGTGCATTGGCAGAAGAATCTGAAGATAACCCTTTTCTCGCCAATCAAGTGGAACCTTCACATGCCACATCCATAACTTCAGGTATATTAACTCACGTGCTAATATAGGGCTAATAAAATGTACACGAATAAATTAATTGAAGGGACTTGTGGTAAAAATCTCCATCAACATAGAATAAAATGTAGAAGAAAAAGAACAATTATTCCCTCTGACCCGGTTTCCGTTAGTGTATATAGTTCTCTGCCATCTGTATTTTAACGTTTCTTCAAACTGCCGTATTTTACCTAAAGAAAGATTAGATATAATTTTACACTTGCAAACCTAAAACAATTATCCCAAATGTATTTTATCAATAAAATCATTAGCTCTCCTCTTAGTTATATACCAAGTTGAGATATTATATAGTACCTTATGTGGAATTATATTTTGAATCAGTTCTGCTCATGTAACTCCCCATAAACTAAATGTGCAGAAAATTTGCAGTTGCGTCAGTGGTTTGTTTAAGTATGTTTATCTATCTCGCTAATGTCTGTTTCACATGGTGGGTTAATACTATGTACTATGGTCCTCATTTAGATTACCTACGACCGTTTTCTTTTTTTCTGCATTATTCATTAAATAATTCAAACTTAGGCAAATCTATTATTTTGTAGTATGGTGGATCCAATCGCACTCGAGCGATTCAGATTACTATTAACACAAAAGGAAAATTCTGTTTGTAAAGCGTTGTATAATGTTTTAGCGTAGCAAATGAAATGAATTGTCTTGTCACTCAATGCTTTCTTTTTTCAAATGAGAAAGTTTTGACTTGGCTTCGTGATGAATAATGGGCCATGTTATGTGTACAGCTACAATAGACAGATTAATTACCTGTTACAGGACAAGTAGTTTTCCCGTAGCCAAGTTATTAGCCATTAATTGAAATTAGCATCAGAAAAAAATACTGGCAAGGGGTATGACTCTATAATTATGCCTTGTGCAAATAGTAGTGGATACTAGAAATTCTAATGTATAGCAATAACGTAAGTCCATGCATTATAATATGTAAGTATCTACTAGTATCTATTATAAGCTAGTATCCATTCTATGCATGCATGTTTTTACATTCCTACAAGTTAGCGTAGAGCTATTATTAGCATTCTGCATGCTTATGAATCTGAATGCATAGATCAACAATTTTTATGATCCTTGTAACATGCAGTAGCTTTTGTAGTAGATTGTGTAGAATAGTAAATCGAATCAAAGGTACACAAAAACAGAAGCCTCTCTAGTGAAGAAGAGCACCCAAGTAAATTCAATGTAGCTTAAGGTAGGTTTAAATTGAACTGATTGACTAGGATGAGAACTTACGTACAGACTATACCGCATCAGCTCCATTAGTTTGTTCATGCAAGATGATTTGATCCAGATTAAGATTCAGATTCCATCTTAACATCACTCTTTTCTGGTTTTAGTAATTTACAAACAATATAAAGAACTGCTATACTAAAATAGAATTCTACAGCAATATCCTTCAATCATGGTGTATAAAAAACAACCTCATTGGTTCTGCGTACAGTTCCTTTCGGAATAACTAAATATCCCAGATGGTTTGTAAAAACCGCATTATATCCGTCTTAATATCGATTTTTACGTTGATTGAGCCAAATTTTGATTGTAATACACTCAAAACATAATAAGTATGCATTTTAAACCCAATAACAGATATACTTCAGGGAATGCTACTACTAAATAATGCAAAAACATAACAAATTTTCAACTTTATTCCCAACTAGTTAAATGTTTACATCTTGACTGTTTTATCTATAACTCTAGGAAAAGCTAAATTCAATACTTATTAACATTCTGGTGTACATAATATTTTAGCGATAGTACAAGGAGCTCAAATTAACCCAAACAAATTGACTGCCCTATATTCCATAATACAGATGTAATATTTTATCACACGATACTCAAGTTATTTCCAGAAATCCTTAGCAACATAGCATTACTTGTATTTAGTAAATAATAGATGAATTCGGAAATCATAATAATATGAGTCTATTATTCAAATACTATAGTAGAGTGATTTAGGTTCCGAAGTTCCATTGAAAAGGAACTAATTTGAATTACAATGCAAAAGTAGGGTCAATATAATTTTAGTATTTACCTCTTTGGTAATTTTTAAATCAGCTACAGCTTCAGCAGTGTTTCAAGACAAAAAACTTTCCACAGGAAAGATATATCCATTTATATTATAAAACCTCTTGGTTTGGCATCATATTATTACTTTCCCTCTCCAGTAAAAACCACGCATGTTTAACTTTCCTAGATTTATTAGTAAATAGCAGTTTTTCATTCATAGCTGCATTAATTCACCTTAATATTGATGACACAATATTTTTATAAAGTGAGATTGGTGATAATATCAAAGCAATGAGAAGTTATGATGGATATTATAATATGTTATTCTACACATCTACATGGTTCTGCAAACTAGAAAATAGTTTGAAAATGTTTCATGTCCTATTTAGTATATGCACATACATATCCACGACATTTTACTGATCACACAAATAAAATCTTTTCTTTTCATGAAAATCTTAAAAGCACTATGGGCACTTTGGGCACTATGGACTAAGCATTATGCTTCGACCTTCTCAAACTGCGTTGTAGGTCTCCAAACCTAGATATTAAAATTGAACGCTCTTGACAAACATAATATCAACTCTAAGCATTCTGTAATGCAACAATTGTGACCATAATTTTAATAAATGTATGTATTTTCTTCAATTAATGACTGTATTTACGCTCATGCTTGCATAAATGTTATCTACCTTCAAAAAAGAGTGTCTCATAATATTGTAAATTCTGCAACATTCTTATGTTTTTCAATTTGAAATTTATGCGCATAGTATTTCTCTCTACATTCCGTAAAATAGGTGTACTTTTGGGTGGGAAAATGATTGCATGCGTGCTGAATTTATTTATCACCAGCCTCTAGACAATCTGACGTAATAAACGTTTATTTTTAAGTGAAGTTTAGTTATGCGACCGTTAGGATAGACAAATAATTGTCGTCTAGACGTGAAGAGAATAAGTTTTCGACATAGTAAGAAGTAATCCATCAGAGATACTTTTGTACATAGAATGTTATTTAGTCCTTCGTTTAGAGATATGTAAATGTAGTACACGATAATTCACTTGGTATGCTTTTAACATAAAAATGAAACTTTTATGTTAATTGTTTACTAGATAAATGAAGATACGAAGATCTAGATATTACTAGAATACAAATTGCTAAACACCTAATAGCTTTATGCGATAATGTTTTTAAAAACCATTGAAACGTTTTTAAAACTTTGACATCCTCAAGACACTCGTGCGTAAGTAAATAAACAGGTAGAGTTCCGGGGTAATAAATTTGATATTATAGACAACTGATTATTTGATAACTAGGTACATGTGAAAAGAATAAGTGATAACCTGCCAAAGGAATGCATTATTTTATATTTGATTATCTTTAAAGGTTTAAAAGTTGCACACCGCATATAGAGGCTAGAATAAACCGTATAGGTGAGGCCGAGTGGTGGATAAGCCAATATACTTACATTGTAGCGTAACAATGTACAAGTAGATACAGTGGTGTTTGCATACTTTTTACAGCCCTGCCCTGGCGATGCATTACAGTTTACATCCCTTGAAACAATCAAGTTTAATAATAAAATGTAGTGCAAAAAATATGATTTGGAGACTAAATCTACAGGAATAATCGAACGCGTTAACGCTTCACATCCACATTGGGTAGATTTTAGGCACCCTGTAAACGATCTTTAAAATTTTGCATTGTGGTCATTAGAGTTATAAAAATGTGTAAAGCTATTACATTTTTAGTGTTTTAGGGGAGTAGGATTGAAACCTCTACTTGAGAATGACTCTTAGGGCTTAGCATTGAGAGCAATTAGTTTTAGTGTAGACTTCCAGAATATCATAAATTTTAAAAGTGCCAATAAAGCATGATACATAGATGTGCATTGATCTGGGAATTATTATAAGAAAACTACTGTTGTCGACTTAAACTCTTGGCTAATCAGGTAATTTGAAGAATTTAATGGAGAAGGTCAAGTTGAGTCCAACGAAGCTAAGAATGAGCATAAGTACAAGTGCAGCCAAATAATGTTTGAGTGAGTCTGAAAAAGATCGCCTAGTTTTACAGGACTCTGTATGTATTCTTTATTATAAGACAGTCGAAGAGCATCTTGTAATGCGTAGCAGGCTTCTCTGGCCTGAGTCCACATAACTAAACTAATAATAAGTAAAGCACTGAGACGCATAGGAAGGCAAGTGTAGTAGGAGATTATGAACTTGTAGTAGTCCACTATGTAGTGGTATGATTAAATATTGCTCTTGGCGATCAAGATCATCAGAGTGAGCGAAATCATTTCTTACTTTTCTAGGTATTTAGTATTATACAGACACCTATAAGTAGTAGAAGGCCACAGAGGAATACTTTACTCATTACTCTCCTTTGTGACTATTGTTTTATATGTGCTACATGTTTTACTACGAAAAATGCTATATGTGTCTGTCCTTACAGATTGCATGTAGAAGTATTTAAAGTAGCATAGTGCACGCACGTATGTATGTATGTATGTATGTATGTATGTATGTATATGTACGTTCTTACGCGGAGTGGCAGTTAAAATGAGATTTTGATATGATAGCAGAAATTACAAGGCTTAACGGATTGTTCACAATCAGATTGGAATGAAGTGTGAGGGAAGTTGTGTGGATGCATTGATATGAAATGTTAATTGAGCCACTGACATGAAACAACGAGGATTAGTAATCCACAGGCTTCTCCCTACAAATGCAGTTTAGTCTACTTAGGTATAGTGTATATAGATGCGAGGGAGGATGAGTCTGCTGATCCTTGCACTTACTCGCCTTTACCTACTTGTTCGTCTCAAGACGTACTTTTCTATTTCATGCTGCTGTTTGTGAAGGAGTAGGTATATGTATTAGGAGATCAACAAACACTGTATAAACATTGTATTAGCTAATGGATTTACGTTGGAATTAATATCCACTTGTTTCAGTGCGAATGCAGATAAATGTGTAATTGCATTAGTTAGTAGCGTAGGTAAGTGTAGAGATGATTCTGTATATAAAACACAAAATGGCATAATATTACGTGGTGTGAGTTTGAAGAAGGGTGCTCCAATGGGAGCGGAACCTCTGCACCCAGCGACCAAACCAACATTTCTCATAACCACTATTAAAACTAAATAAAAGCCTTGACTCAAATATGATCCACAACAACCCTTTACTAATTTTTATCCTCTGAAAAGTATTTCTCGCTGCGTTCATCTTCTTTATGAATGCTTACATGTATTTGTTATACTTACACATATATAGAACGAAGTTTGAAAAAATGTATCATTTCTTGTAAATAAACAAGTTGGAATTTTATTACAAATCCCTTTAGGTATATATATTTAGAGATACTATACTGACGTATATAAATATTTGGTAGTATGTTCGTATATGTGGTTTAATTTAAGAGAGACACCGATTGGTATATGTACTGGTATCTCCCTATGCATGTATTAATAGTATTGTTTCTTATCAGATGAGATGCTTTGCTCGGTAGAGCTATTTGCTACTTTAAATTATTGTAGTTTGTAGGGGTAGATAGATATTGCTCTCCTTCGTCTCCATCCTTCTTCTTTTCCCATATCTGGCGAATCTGTGTCTTCGCGAAGAATTGTAATGTAAAGTAGACGCATGATCATGGCATGGTGAATACTACGACTCCCCACCAATCTGAAGCCAAAGAATTCCTTCATATCAGTAAACAAATGGGCCTCTTTCTCCATTTGACTACTTTGTTACAAATGATGATGAGAAAAAATTAATGATTAGCTTTCAATCAGTACATTTAAGAAAGGATTCCGTAGTGAATCTGTGTTTCTATGCTGGCTCCCAACTTGCTCTACTATTTACCGTGTTTCTCATGACTTTCATCAGATAACGTCCCCTAACAATCAGCAAATACATGAGCAAAAATAAAAATGAGCTCATTTTTACTTTTCTATAGAGTGACTGATTGTACGAGGATCACTTATATTCTGAAAAGTATTTATTAGACACAAAGATACTAGGAAAATTTGCTAGGAAAAACCTTTGAATTAGTGACTAATGATAGAAATGTATTTGATTGACAGATGCCAATGAAAATGCCACAGCGACGTTCATCCTTGCAACACCTGCGGATACATTATCTTCAATGTCAACTACGTCGTTCAGTTCTACTTCAGAATCGAAACCTGTGGTCATCGTAATGGCTACACGAATCGGTATGGATGAATACACAGCATCTCAGCCAACTGCTTCGAGTCTCATACAAGAGACTCCAAAGGAGCAGGAGGAGGAGGAAAAAGAAGTGGCAGCTGTGGTAGATGACAATATTGCGGCAGAGTCCTATCCGGAGCCTGTCCAGCAATTAGTTCTTGAAGAACCGCAGCAGATTAATGAACCAACGATAAATATCGAGCCAACTGAAGGGATTTTTGAAACGAGTCCTACTGCTCCATCGGAGGTCCAAGAAGAAGTCCCAGAGGTTGTCCCCGACGAAGAAGAAGGTTCTCGTGGAATTGAAGATTCGACAGGAGAAGGAGAGACTGAGGAAGACAACGAAGTCTTCGAACCTCTTCCGAGTCCTGTGGCTCTGATTAGTCCGAATGGTGAAGGAAATAATCCTCCACTAGAGGAGGAATTTGCGGAGGCTTTTAAAAAGGTGAATCAAAATGGGAGGAGGAGGAGACTCCGTCCTGGCGCCAGACGTCGCGTCCGAATGAGGGTGAAGAAAATGAACGGAACAACTCCTTTAACTGTGGATGCTGTTAGTGATTCAGAAGATGATTCTTCGGCGTCTTCTTCTTCAGCAGATGTGAGTGCGCGGATAGGAAGGAGATTTAGAAGTACAACTCCCAGTCCAATCCAATCTTCGACAATTGCGGCATTCCCTCCGTTCCCGACTTCAGTGGTGAAAAGCGGACCGAAACCTTTGATCATGAAAGATTTTGTGACATCTGGAAAGAATAATGTAACACCTGAACCACAAATTGAGAAACCAGGGGCGGGGGGCTATACGGAGAAAATCAGTACTTATTTTGTATCCCCGCCCTCATCTTCCACATCCACACCTAAGCCGACATCCACAGGTGTCAATAATTCTGCAGAGTGGCTCCAGTCAGATCATTCTAAACACCACGATATGCACCATGACAATGGACACTACATGGCAGAGAGAGACAACTGGGAGAAGAATTACATGAACTTACAGCAAAACTCTTTCTATAGCGCATCTTCAGAAGATGTTGAGCCACAGACACTTGCATCTCTCAATAAGGATAAGAAACCTAAGGGGAGTGCCAAAGAGACTGATGGCCACATCCGTGAATCTCTTGAGGACAGACAATATCCAGACTCTGAACCTCCTTTTGAACTGAGACATCCAAGTGGTCCTTCTTTCCATCCAAGTCAGAAATACTCCCCACGTGAATCAGCGTCTCCATTTGAAAGAGGAAAGACCCCTGAAGATTCTAATTTCATTCGAACACCGAGCAGTTTCCAAAATTCGGAGCAGCCAGATGGAAGCAAAGCTCATCCAGTTGCTCAGTTCCAGGTTCAAAATCCATCGGATTCATCCAGTCACCATCACGCGCCTAATGACCACACTGTCACTATTCAACAACCAGGACATCACTTTAATCCGAATGATTTCCACGCTCACGGTGCTTCTCATCATCAGGAACAGCATTTCTCACCAGATTCCTCTAACAGTAATCCATCAGCACCCAATTTCAAAGGGAGTCCAATGGATCCGCAACATTACTCGCCGAATAGGCAACCCCCTTTCCCGGGATTGGGACCACATGGGTTTGATATCAGTGCCAACCCTCAATCAGCCGTGGGATTTAATCAACATTTCTCTCACGAAGGCATAGGAAAATCTCCAGGACCTTCCGGACCTGCTTTTGGACCATCTCGAGTGCATCACTCTTCTGAAGCTGGAACACCCTCCAATGATTATCCCCAAACACAAACTGAATATCATGGATTTCCTGCTAATCGTCAAAATGAACTCCACGAAGGAAAACATCCGACTGGAATTACATTTGTAAGGCACGGGGGACGTGTACCAAAGTTGGTCGACTCAGACCTCGTCCATCTTCCAACATACTCAATTAATCCATCAGCTCCTGACAATCTTGACAAATCTTCGAGAAGGCCAACAGCAGACTTCCAGAATGTTCCATCCTCCCCACATCTGACATTGCCGATGCCAGGATTAGTGAATGTGCCAACTCCACCTCCAGAGTCTTTAGCTATGAACCAAGTGAAACCTCATCGCCACTTTCCTCCACACACACATTCCATGTCGGACAGGCCGGATTATGAACCTGCCAACCCACCTCTACCAGATGGTCACGTCTTGCAACAGCATTTTGATCATTTTGTTCAAAACAGCGGAAATTTCAAAGAAATCCCTCAAAATGCGGACGGAAATCACTTGACTGACTTCCATAATTTCAACGGACAAGCGCAAGGGGCTTTCAGCGGAGACCACCAACAAAGATCCCCACCTGAGGGAAATCCTGAAAATTTGCAAAATCCACCCAATCCTTACTTTGAATTTGGGCCCCCTTACTACGAGAAAAAACAACCTAAGGGTCCAAAGTACGACTACAATAAGCAAAACATTATGACCAATGAGCACAGGGGATACGGAAAGCCTTACCACTACAGTGCGGAGACTCAGCCATCAGAATATGAAGGCTACACTCCAGGATCCCCGCCGGGACCCCATAACAATTTCTACGGCAGTGCAAACGAACATTTGCCTCCCAACCTCGTACAAGAAACAGGGCCCAGTGACACGAGTGTGCAAGAACAAGAGAAAAAGCCTCCAGTGAATCCATTCAGCGATGTCCCATATGTACTTATGTTTCCACAACTAGTCCGTGAAGACGCCCTCCGCCCAGCTCCTCCTAAATTAATGACCAAAGAGATTCCCGTCGTACAGGCGAGCACTATGTCCCAGATGTCTTTCACACCGGAGGGAAATCCGTTGCTAGGCCCGGGAATGACTGCTGTACCTGTTCACCCTCGACATCAAATGTACCAAGTCTTGGCCACAGCTCACTACGAGAAAATGATGGAGAAATACGTGGAGTCAAAGAAGAAACCTCCAGCAGCCATTTACACACCTTACGGAGTTCTAGTTCCCATGGGCCCTGCTGGCTCCTCGTCTAATTCTATTCCGCAGATTCATCAGCCACACCATCACGATCCCTCTTTCGATGGAAACACAGCATACAGTCAAAAGCAACACAAGTACCACCCAAAACCCGCAGATGAGAAACAATTGCTGAATCTTCTATTGGGAGCTAAGCTCCCTCCTATTGGCCACGTTCATTTCCATAAAAAGTCTCACTTGAAAAATAACAGGATAAATAAACATCTCAATTTAAAAGCAACATTAGAACCTGCATTAGATCTTCTTGCAGAAAAGTTGGCCATCAAGCTCTCAGCATTAGAGTACATCATAGCAAACCAACCTAAGCTAGGAATTCATCTGTCTGGAGCTGCTGGATTTGGTAATCCGGAAGGAAGCTACTCTGAATTGAAACCCGTGAAGACTTCTCCACCTGAGATAAATAAAAATGACGGGAATAGAAACAAAGACATGCAGCAAAATACTTTTTACAATCAGCAGATGTCGCCAAATGGGAAACAACAGCAGCAACAACCTCATTCCAGTCCTGAGTTCAAGTCATATCTAAAGAAAATGCTAAAGGAAAGGTTGTCGGAAGTCATAGAGGAGAGTCATAGAGAGTCTCATGAACAGCACCGAGGACCTCCACATCATTCCGGGCATTCTTGGCTTAAGTTCCGACCACATCATCCTCCAGGTCGGAATCCAGGCATGAATCAACACATGGTTCCTATGCAAAGCATGTTGATGCCTAATCAAGTAGTTCCACCAAACCGTTGGGGAATCGGCCCAGGAAATCCCGCTGCTGGAATTCTCGGAACCATTAAAAGACTCTTTAACTTTGGTGGTTCTATCAATGTTAATGTCGGAAGAACAGGCGAAGCAGCTCCCACGCAAGGATTCACAGCAGGAATCTCAAACGGAACTAAGATATGGTCTAATCCTAACCCTTTGGGTGGTTCTGCTTTCCAGTACAGATCGGGTAGTCCTACAGTCATGCAACCAGCAGCTTCAAATATTTACTCGGTCTCCGTGAAACCAAAGAAAGAAGGGAAATCTACCAAAAAAGCGTCGAAGGAGTTGGAGAAGTGGCTGGATCTTGTTCTGAAATCCACAGACACTTCCATTTCCTCGACGGAGAAACGTACCCTTATGGAGCAATATCCATCTCTGACTCCGAAGCTAGAAGACGGGCGAAGAGTCGGAAAGTCTCATGGAAGTAGCACCAGTAATAGTAGAAATACTCAATTTGCCGTCCAGCTTCCTCATAAAACTTACTCTGCAGCTACGAAGACACTCAAAAACTCCAGCGGACAGTCTCCCTCATCTGCACAAACGACAGAAGCCAAAATTAGCAAACGAGTCGATAACGATGACGACATTGAAAGGGTCGACCCTTTGCCTTTGACACGACAGAATCTTTGGAAGCCAAT
Source organism: Tomocerus qinae (assembly GCA_020055645.1). Taxonomy (NCBI): domain Eukaryota; kingdom Metazoa; phylum Arthropoda; class Collembola; order Entomobryomorpha; family Tomoceridae; genus Tomocerus; species Tomocerus qinae. Next base: position 15,125,503 of record CM034548.1, on the reverse strand, counting down.
TCTGTCAAATTTCTTTGCACCCTCCACACGTTCTCTTTTCAATTTTGTTACGTCGTCACAAAAGAAACAAACGCCCACGGTACTGAAGCCTCGAGCCAATTTAGACTCTAGCCCCTCAAGTATCTCTTCTACTTCCTCCGCAGCATAATCTAAATTTATTTAACATATTAAAACAATTATCCTCAAGTCTGTAACAAAAAGCACTGATGCACCAATGCACTTAACCTATTATTATTATTATTATTACAAAGTTATTATGTAATCTATTGTATATTTTTATATTATAACCTACCATGACGAACTATAGGTAGATCGAACAGTAAACAGATTGTTGAACAAATGTTATAAATTTATATGTATAACCTTTATAATTACTTTACAGAATGTGTATGTACCTACAGAAGATATGTACCGACTCAATACAAATTAAGACATAATACCTACCAATAAAATAATATTAACAATAGTCAACCTTCAGATTATTTCCATTTCTTTTACACGCATTAACGAAAATGTCTTGATTTTTTATTTCCAAAAATCGAAAAACTCCTGTATTTTGGGTTTGTATGCTTAAAGTGGTTTTGGATGTATTAGGTTTATGCCGCAAACAATGCAAACAACTCCAATACCGTTTTCAAAAAAAGATAGATAAATGAAGCTTTCCTATAAGCACAATATAAAGATATATCACATAAATATTCTACCGATTATCTCCGGGATTCATCTCCATCGCTGCCCAACTTCCCCTACTAACCTTATTATTCTTCGTGCATGTCCCAAGATAGATTTAGTATTCATAGGAATAAAACTTCGCTCCTATTCTTAGGTAAATCATGCTTGGATGAAAGACTCTGCCTAACTATATTCCTTCAAACTTCAGACGATATGACGTGAGACAGTATGTAAATGCAAATTTATCTTACGGAGTTTTAGGATGGCATTTTGTCAGAGATGAATAATTTAAATGAAAGAATTAGAGAGATTTGGTTATTTGAAGATTTTATTAAAAGTTGTCATGATTATATCTTCTTACATGAATATAAGAGGTACAAAGACATTGAGACTGAAGGGTTTGTCGGACACTCATTTCACTACTAATGCATATTGTCACCTGAGTTTAGGTAAATTGAATGGTTTGCACATTAGCTTCAGCTTTATTACTACTCATTGACAATTTGACATTACCTCACACGTTTTGATTTTGAATTTACAATAAAATCGCATTTTTGAACACCAAACACGACAAATCCCATCCAACTTTTCCAAATTTCCCTATTAATTTTTCCAGACAGATGAATGCATTTTAATGATTGTATTTCAATTCAAAATTCACTCAGAAGCTTTACAAAAGATTCAATTCGGAGATGGAGGAGCCGACTGAAGCGTTTTCTTCTTTTGTATTTCTGTGAACGTACATAATATTAATTATTATTCCATAAGATATAATATGATGACCATGTAGTGCACTGTTCCAATTTTATCCTTCAATAGTTCAACTTGCAGAGACACTCTTTTACAATATGGTTATAACAACAACAATAATATTATGTACATTAGTGGTATGAATATTATGATACCTTGCAGAGTTTTATTGACCGTAAATATCATTTGAAAATGTGACAATTTATTTAGCATTTTGGGATTTGACAAATCTGGATAGAGGATAGAGAAGACAATACACGGTTAAGACATAAAATGAAATGGACAAGTAAACTATCTGTATAAGTTGTTGTTTTGTCTGTTTGTGTGATGTACTCGAATTTTATAGTCGAGCTGTGTAGATTGCCTAGACGGAAAACACAAGAAGATGTCATTTCTAGAATTTATTTTTGGAAATGAGAGGGGGGTGTATATAGTGCTGGGTAACAATACCGTGTTGGTGTTGACTAAATGAGAGAACTGACAATGAGTTTTGCATGGAAAAGGAAATGTTGACGAATTGGTTGAGTGACATTCTTATTTAGCACTAGCATTACGACACAACAACAATATTATTATTATTAGTTCATAGTACTGGCTTTACAAAAATGGATAACAGTTACAAGATGTCTTTGCACTTGCTCGGGCATAGTAGCAGCAGTAGCATGATAAGAGATTAGATGTGTATTGTATATCAGTATATTGCCACTTTGATTTTGTATACCATTTTTTGTCAATTTTCAGTATAAAGAGGGTAAAAATGATTTTTTGGTGCCATTTTGGAATTAAAATGTAATTTTTCTACTTAACAAGGACTACATTATAAACTGTATAATAATTGTACATAATTTTAATCTATAAATTTCTACTTGTTTATCATGTACTTTAGTTTACTTTTAGCTAGCGCTCATCAAGTTCACCAGGTAGTTTGTCTCATTGTCGGTTTGACTACATTAAAACATTATTAACATTAAGAGCTCTACAGATTTGTTCGTTTCTTTGTTGGTTGGTTTGGTTGATTGATTTTTGTCTGGTCTGTTTCTTTCTTGTGAAGTTAGTGTATGTAGTACATAAGTATGCAATGTATATAAGTAGGTATGAAGGTTTGTAACAATGATGGCAAAAAAGTTTCAAAATTTGTTGGGTCCATGATAATGAGAATTATCGTTTCAGTTCGCCTTGGTAATTTGTACTTTTAATTGAAATATTCCTCTTTAGCTACATATTAGCAAACCAAATGGGATATTTGGCAATATCAACATCAACTGTGTAGTAATGTATATTCTCTATTCCATTTTTGGCCATGGGTTACACATTTGCTCTATATGAATGTGGAAATTTATCTTACTCTGGGTCCTGTGCAATTACTGCACAGACAATTTTGTTCCTATTGAAACAAATTCAGAATACCCACACATACATCTACCCAACTGACTGGTATCTCCATTCAATGTTTTATTTACTTTACAATTACTTTACAATTGTGTTTTGCTCATGTGGTCTGAATCTGATTTGATGCAATGAGAGTGACATATTAAAACGATATTTGTACAGGTCTAAATGGCTGTAATTTAATTTCTCGTATGGAAATGTAATGAATGATACTGCTTTGGCTATTTCTAACGACGCGACTGTAATTAGCTCTCCTACTACCTATTTTTATCTTACTTTTCTGAACGAGTAGCAAATCAATCCTACTAAAGTGTCTATATTTTCGTAGTACTTCACAGTACAGATACATACAGAAAGGGACGAGAGAAGAATTACGAATTACATATCCTATAATTATTTCAACACTAATTACTTAACGTACCTTGACACGATAGGCAAATGGGAAAAGGACAGGGAAGAAAAAAATTAATATTTATTTACCAGACTAGACGTATAGTAATGTAAGCTGGGTTCTCTTCCTTAGACAATGGTTTGCAATTAATAAATTAGTAACTATAGTTGGTATATAAGGTACCATTATTACTATTAGTGGTGCATTTTTTTAGAGTATCTACATAGCATTCTTGGTTTGGTTGGTACATTTAGTAGTAATAGTAGTAAGTTGTAAAATGTTACTGATACACAAAGGACGAGATGAAAAACTTCGAAAGACATCTTATCGTAATTGAACGCATTGACTGACACGCATTATGTATGTAGATCAGATCAGACGGACATTCACATTTATCTGTAGCTACAATTTTCTAGTTTTCTTCGATCTGTATGTATTTGTAAGTATGTATAATAACATCTAGTATTATCGCTTGTGAGGACGTGACGAGAGAACTTCAGTCAGCCCAGTTAACATTAACAACATTTTAAATGCTAAATGGCATGACATTTTTTGTGTCTACAATACAATAAGTTACCATCCGTAGTGACCTTCACATCACAACTCTTTTCCCCGACTACCATTACACACATACATACAAGACACACATAACGATACTTACCAGTTAATACCACACCATATTACTAACAATGCCACTTTTACCACGACTACAACATTTTACGGACACACATACACAACTATCTCAATACAATTACAATGCAGATTAGTAGACTAGTCACATCTACTTACAGTACAATACAAATACCATTTTCTATTCACCTACTTACATCATGACTTTATTAATTACATTACTTCAACAGTCACTGTCACAGTGCCAATAACTTAGATTACAATCAAAAAGCGCTCCAGTAGTCTGTTCAATTCATTTCAAGTACATACAATCAGGAAATCATAATTATCTTTCTCATCTCTTAGCATCCTGCAAATAATTACACATAATTACGTCTACTTATTAATCTTAATTAGTGCTATTTCACTTCTATTCACATTTAACATTTATTTTTCTTATCCAAGTAAACCTTAACTTATGTAATTGGCTCTCTGCCGTAAATGATCCTATTTTTACGAGTACTCAACTCACTACCCAAAAACAACATTCATATTTATAAGAATTCTATGTAATCCTTCGAACCCAATTGCTTCACCTATAGCAATCCTCTACACTTTGGATTGTATTTACATTTACATACATTAAGAATTACCAATTTCTATCCTCTAATCACCTTACACTACACACGATTTAAAACAACATCAATTGGCCATCTTCCTAGAATACTTCCAGTTTGTTGGGCCAGAAGAAAAAGTACATCCGTTCAGTTTGCTCTTTCCTAGTAGAATAGCCTAGCCTGGTCTCAAATCCTTTTAACATTGGGTTGGAAATACACACAACCCTAAATATCTCCACAAACTTTTACTTTCATAACAGGATGACTCACAGAGTTTAGAATTTTATGATGAACTATGTTACCTATGTACAAATATTATCTTTATAGCAAAACAGCTCCAGTGCTAATTAATCCCCCACCTAATATTACATTCATTCTATCATATAGCGTTGGTAATGTAAATTATGTCCTCAGTTATCTGATACAATTGTATATCAAATCAAGTATTAATATAGCATCTCTGTATCTCTACAGATAATAACCATGTTGCAGCCCTCCAAATGCAACCATACAGTAGAATCGCCAATTTCAATAGTAAGACATATAAATGATGAAGGGTCCATTCCCCTCCATTTACTTTCCTCATGCTAAATTAACAGCTCAATTCATTAACTGTCGTAGAACTCTACTGGTTTCCACCTGCAGCAAATTCATTAGCTTTTTATATGGGAGAGGTCATTGAATTTGACTTCCTTTCAAGTCGTTGAATCATTAGAAATGTGCATGATAATCAACTGCAGAGCGACTTGTGTAAATTAATCATTCATTCTTTTCCATTCAAGTATTGGCAATTTATCTAATTTTCACCAATACGTACTTAAAGATACAATACACAACAAGTCTCTTGATTTTCTCATGCAATCATAGTTACTAATACTTGTTTAGCAGATTCTGTCCTTGCGTAGTAAATGTATGTACCATTATCATACAACTATACAGCAGGAGAGATGAATGTTTCCATTCATTTCATGTCACGACTAGAACTTTGTCTTGTTCGGGTAGGTAACTGCAAATGTAACTTTTCTATTGTGTTCTGGACACAAGCAAGGAAATATTTAAATAGCACATGTATAGATTAGCAATTAATTCTGAATGCTCTTTCTGTTCTTTCCCTTTCAGAACTACACAAGTGTGAAATATTTTATCCTTACAAGGTATTTTCCTATATAAGATGAATTTCATGACAAACTATTGGAAAACTACATGAGAAAGTTATGTAACGCATAGGTGGGAATTTTTCGCTTTTGAGTTGAATGCTGTGTAATTAGTCTTTGTCGATGATTAGCTCGTTTATGAACAGAGCTAGAATAATGTAGCTACGTGCTAAATCTTTCTTGTTTAAGTATGTAATATCATTATTCCTTTCATTCAATTTCATTGCATTTTTTCATCGTTGAGATTTACAAGATAGTTTTCTGTGGGTAATCCTAAGGTACAGATATTCGTTTATAATTGTAATATACATGGTTGGTAAGTAGTATAGAGTATAGCTAAGGCTACCTAACAATGCACAACAACTGTAGCAATACTTTCAGTCTACTAAAATGTATTAAGATAATAAGTAGCGGCCAATTTTGCCAAATGAACGTTGACTATAATGTCTACCTACGTTTTTCAATGGCCCGTTCAAAGTGACGAGACTACGAATTCTCAAGGTGGACTCTGATAAATATTGTAGTGCATTTTCTTTACTACTATGACTTATGTTTGTATCACAACCAAAGCTTTCGTGTTCGTTTTCTTCTCTTGTTACATAAATAAGATACAAAAGAGCGGTGAGTTTAGGTAAATAGATAACTTTAGGACTAATATTACAAGTAAAAAAGGAAGCTAGTGAAAGTGATATTTCTATTAATCTACAGTCCTAATACAAAAGAAAATTTATATTTTAAGTCTTGTGAGTTGAAATTGAGTTTTCTGCTTTACATGGTATTGTATTGCGTTTGATTATTGATTAAGAGAGCTCAGAGGGAATCTGTCATCTTAATCAAACTGAGTGACTGAGCATAATTAGTATGAGACATTTTTGTTCCTATGTAATGTAATCAAACATATTACATTGTATTTTATACGTATTAGATTGCCCTGCCTATCATATTAAGTGTTTATCCCAAGAATAAACAGTGAGAATGTATTCCCTACGAAAGTAGAAAAAGGGATTCTGTGTGAAATCAGAGGGATTTAGTTGAGATATCTAATTAGATTGTGAATTGTTGACTGTACTGAACGTGAGTGAGCAGAAATGTGAGAATATTAATAATTAACATGAGCGATTCTGTACAAATGGTAGGAATATAGTATCTAGCCAATGCAAAATGAGTATCATTATTCATCCGACGAAAAAACTCAATACTGACAGCCGGAATAACCAACAACGTAAAACTCTATACACAAATATTATAGGTACACAAATAATGTCCAGCAGTAAAATAAATATTTCTCAATGCAGCTTGTCCACAATGATAAAAACGTAACCAAGATAAATGAATATACATCAATATAGACTATTTAGTAAATGCATCAAGAGGAATTCTATGGTGCCAGGCTACAGCTATACGATAATAGTAGTGAACTGACAGTACATCGATTCTTCGGTTGTGCTAAATAATCGAGTCGCCACATACAGAGTACGTAGTCATCATAGAATTATTCCTAAGAATTGATGTTTTTAGCTCAATCGTTATACATACGATAAATATGAGTCAACAGTGATAAAGCTCTACAATAAGCATCTTCTAGCTAATTCTTCGATCTACGTGAGCATATGAACGATGTCTGTCTGTCAATCAGATCTAGCTGTCCCCATTCACCTCTGACAACAATTGAACATTCAGCTGGAGTCAGAATTGATCTTCTCCTTGCACTACCTGCACCACAGCTGTGTTACCTTACTTTAATAACCATGCATTGTCTGGGATACAGGAGAGCATCTTACGGGCCAGTGGCCACCGGGATGTACTTAAGAGTGTACGAGTTCTTCCAGATCTCGGCCAGAGTCACCGCCGAGAAGAATCTGTGAAAGATATACAGCGGCAGAGTGAACCGTTGAACCAGAATCCAGGGAATCGTGCCATAGAAGCTCAGCTGCACAGGGTCCTTCTCAGCTTTACGGATTTCCAGAGTCACAATTGCCCACATTGTCAAGTTGGTGATTAGGAGCAGAGTCACGATCTGACGACCTGGCTTTGTTCGTCCATGCTCGGGAAGGTGGATCCGGCGGCGACCAACATCAGAGATGAACAGCATTTGCACGATTACCTGAACACCATTGTTATCATTACAACTCCACTAATTATCTTTCTATCCACTCCTAACCCTTTATTCATTACGGCTACACTCATCATGCTACGCCTTGGAGAAAGTACACTTTCTCCTTCATCATCACAAATACACTTATACCTCTATGTATATAGTTAATATAGACTCCTGTGAGAAAATCTCTTTTTAACCGAGTTAGTCTACTATATGCCTTGGAATGGACAAGTAGATATAATCAAATTATACGCGAATTAAATTCCACGTACAATTGCGTATATTTTTTCGAGAATATTTTAGAGTGGGGAGTGAAACTAACCTGAAGGAGTACCAAAGCCGCTGTTCCTGCAACAAGAAGTGAAGGGATATCCAAAGAGAGGCCAAGAATTGTACCCGAAATCAAACTGAAGAGAGCATAAGCAAACACTCCCAAGACCGACACACGAAGCAGAATGTCTCTCAGTGGACTCCCGTGATCTCCATGAAATCTCAAACGTCTCACCCTGAAAGCACCAAAATAGTATCTATTGATTTACATTTATAACATAGAAGTGCTAACAGAATCCACTGGGTCCGGTCTCCCTGCAGAAAACACAAATGGAAATGATGCCATTAAAATTGTAGCCACCCTACATTAATGGCATCATTTCCTCCATACTCTCTAATAAATCTCTATAATGCAAATTTCGTTCGACGTGAATCTATTGATGTGCTAATCCTACACATTATACTCTCGCATATCCGTAGTGAATTATAGCATACATTAACACAGATAAATTCATCAGATATTAAGTGCATCTATATACACGTTTATAAAGATATAAAGAAAATAATTATTTCCGAGTTACTGGAAATCTGGTTATCAATGGGACTTTGAAAATTGAATGTAGTGGAGATATATGTAAATGAAGTTACCTAATGAATCCAATCAACGTAGCAAGGAAAGAGAGAAGAAGGAGTCCAGCATGAGAGCAGTCTGCCAAGTAAATAGCCAAAAGTTTGAGTTGCTCCCTTGCAATGAGCACAAAGAACAAGATGAGACAAATGAGAGCGGCGACCAGGAGGAGAAGTCCACAGAAGAGCCCTTTGCTGGCACCAACGCAATCGACGGGTCCCGCCGGGCTACCACTGCCCTCGGGCCCCCCGCCCGTGTAACGACTGTAAGTCTCCGTCCCCATTTCCCATTCCTGTTGACTCTCCTCTCCTTCCTCCGCAGATCTGAAAAATAGAGAGAACCCATATAGATAACAGAACATAACAGTCGACGGAAGAACTGAGCCATTAATTTCTCTTCTACGAATTCCCTTGTGCATATTATTCTTTATACTCAGCTCCAGCCACCGGTTTCGCAATAAATACATTTTGTCTCTTTGAATCTTGTAGAGCTGCACAATCAGGAAAGTAGAATACCAGATAGAGAAGAGCGAGACTAAAGGAAATGGACTCGTGTTTTGTATTTATTGTTCCAACAGTGAAACTGTCATGCCATAATGCCATGCCGATCCAGTTACTTTTACTAGTGCTAAGTAGCGTCATCCAAAAAGATTCCCATTACACTATACTCTTCGTATTATATTATAGAGATCAGTTTACATTACGATATACTATTGGTAAGCAATTTAAAGTATTTTTCAAATATAGTTGAGAGAAATTGTACCCTTTGGTTGGGACACCACGTCCGATATTTCTCCAGATGATGAAAACGACAGCAGCAGCGATTAAGCTGTATTCGATAACTACCGGGAAAAGGTATGGAGCAGCATCCGTGACGATGGTCCCCATGTAAGCCATTTTCTCGCAAGTGACATTGGTCGGGAGAGCAGCTGCAGTGGCGTTGACTGTCGGGGCCGGAGTCGGGAGACGTAAGCCTCCACCGCTTCCTACGTATGAGAATCCCTCGTAGTTGTTACGGCTCCCCGCCTCTGAGTCGAGATCTGGAGAAGTGGTCGTCGTCGTGGCCGAAGAAGTATTCCAGGCTCCAAGTCGCGAGTACAAAAGACGGTTTCCCTCTGCAATTGCATTAACAAGAGAAATACAAATCCCATCTACTGTCGGCTTACTTCTTCGCCGCTTCGCTAGCTACCTACATAAGTAGCTAATCCAATTCGGCCTCATTTTCCTCTCTCTCTCCGTTTTTAAACTCTGTCTCATTTATTTCCCTCTTTTATCTTTTGCGTTACGGAACATTTAGAGTTTCCAGACTGACACTCCTTCCAACTAATTGCAACTTCTCAAAGTATCTCTTTGAAAATTGCCAACATCAGGAAAGTAACTAAGTAGGGATTGCTGGGTATTTGTGTGTACTAACAACATTCTGAGTATATAGTATCTGTGGATTAAGTCGTGATCTGAGGCCTGAATACGTATAGTCTGCTTCAAAGCACGTTCATTCATTTTTACGGTGCGGCGGAAGGTTGAAATGACCAATAAAGCAAAGTGTATTGGCCCTACTACTTTATATGGAAGACAAACCTCGGATCATGTAGTCTTCAGAAACTCCTCCGTAGTGCTTTGTGATTTCCTTGACACATTCACGGACCAAAATCCTCAGCCAGACGCAAAGATTTGTAGCCACGACGTGCATCAATCCAAATCTTGCGATGATCTTAAACTTGTGAATTCTCAGCTGAAAATTTAAACGGAAAGAAAAAGTATGAGTCCTCTGACACATCAAATCTACATTGAGCAATAAATTTCTTATCTGTCTGTCTTCGTAATGCACAAAATAAAACAGATATTGCAAATTGCAAAGGATCAGTTGCAAGGTGACAGAATGAAACTTTCTTTTATGTGAGTTAATATAAGTGGATGGAATCTACTGACATGACATGAGATAACCTTTCGCAATATTTTATTTGATTGATTGACATAGCGATGCAAATATATTTATTTATTTCTCTCAGAATAGCATAAATATAAAATACCCAATTTTTCTCAGAAAACTATTGTGAAATAAAATTGAATATGCACCTAGCTAAAAATTTGCACAATCAAATCAAAATATTCCCAAGAAAAATGTTGAATAATACCGAAACACTGAGTTCGCAGAATGGACAGGATGATAAATAGTATAATGTGCATATGGAGGCATTAAATTGGATTGAAGAGAAACTTGTTGCAACTGATACATTCGTGCAAAGTACAAAGTAGTCTATATACCAATAGCCACTTTATATGAAATCGAAGTGAATGCATTGTGGTATACATGGAATTATATTATTATTATGCATATAGAGAGAGTAGAACTATTCCAAATATTGAAATGGACAGACGAGCGAGATTTTATTACGATTACTCGCAAGAGAAAATGTTCGTTCTCTTTTAGACGGTTATTTAATAGAAACTATAAAAGAACTCTCTGCCTCTCATGATATCACTTGCTCTACTATTTATAGAAGTGTAATAGTAACTAGAGACCTACTAATATTTTTTTGCTCCGAAAGTCCTTTTTTTGTATATACATGACATAGGAGGATGACTATATAAATTTGGTCCTAACTTCATTTCGTTTCATGGAGGAAAAGTGAAAGAGGTGGAGGAATTTATATTGCAGTATTATAAAAGGAGCTGAAATCAAGTTTGGTGGAGTGTACACACTAGCCGAGTCTATGATCGTGTACAGGGATATGGTTATCAAAGGGAGTCTGAGTTTAAAAGTTCAAGTATGCAAGATAAAAGAGAGTCCTGCCTAAGAGCAATACCTACTCCATGATGCACTCTCTTGACTAAGCGCGAGTGTCTGGAGCTCAAGTAGAGCGATGGGTACCTAGCTGTTTGTATTTTTTGGTTGTGTTTAGGATAGGAGATGTGTCAAGATATTAAATTGCACCTCTCGTCTTTTCATTTCACTTAGTAGACTACTCTACACTACAAATTGGTTGAAATAAAAAGCCGTGGAATCAGTTTCAGAGAATTGGTTTTTGCATACCCTGGAATTGATAAAGATGAAGTACATCTGCATAAATGTAAAAATCAATTGGAGAAGAGGATTGACTCCACGCAGGATGTTGTAGCACGGAGATGTCATCGGGATCTCAAAGAATGATCCGAGCTCAAGTCCAATGTAGATCATTGCTCCCAGTCCAAAAGCTGAAAGAGAAAGACACAGATAAATCAAATGAATGATTCACTCGTTCAACGTCAGGGCAATTGTTGCGGCGCATTATTCCTCTTGACAAAACATCAAAGACTCCAGCTCTCTGCCCATTTCTTTTTTCAAACAGGCATTTTGCACAGAGCATCCTTCCATCCAGAAGACTCTAAAGCCTTACTTAACTGGCTCACTTCATTTGCATCCGCACAAACACACTCTGATATGCATCAGAGTAGTAAGTATTACATTTACATCGAGGATAAGATACCGCATGCTACAAAGCCCTCTGCACCAAAAGCGGTTGTTGTAAGAAACCTAATCTGAAGTTCAGAGCAGCGATAAGGAAAGAGGAACTGGGCTTGCGCTAACTTCTTATTATTTGTCAGTCAGTTAACAAGATGCGAGGTATAGCTATGTACATACCCAATGTGCCCATTCGGAGGAAAAAAGATCCATGGGCAGTGTCACTCTGGCTTGTTTTGGGTTTAGGACCATCTTTGGCAGAAGGGACACCAGATTCCGAGTTGGCTTTTTCTTGACTCTGTGAAGGTGGCGGGGGAGCGGCAGCTGATCCCGCATCACCAGATCCGTCATTCAAATTCACGTCCTTTGCATCGCTTCCCTTTCGAACTCCTTTCAACATGCTCTAAATGTCCCAAAACCAGCCACACAACAAATTAGATTATCAACCTCCTGGAAACTCTTTTTACAGTCTTTTTAAATATATACATCGATATATACACAGCACAATGGGTTATAGTGTGGCCATTTACATATAAGGATACTATTATTCATAAGGACAAAAGGAGTCCTTATATAGTAGTATATCCTGAATCGGCTAATTGCACCGCAAGCAACATGCTTAATTAAGCATAGAGTTTCATTAGTATTTAATTACTATAGGTATGAATATGTATAGGATATTATCATATACAAGGTATATACGATTTAGCTACTGAAACATTTACTACAAGCAAGGATGAGATCCCATTATCACTTGTTCTCTCTAATTATTATGCTCTGGGAAAACTCCACAGGAGGATTTGCAAAAATATTATTTCACATAGAAATGCATGGCCATTAAGGACATTATATGAATAATTGACTTTTATGGCCTACAGTGTTTATTTTATTTAGCCGCAACATTGGGATACATGCTTGTTTATAGTAGAACATATTAAGTAGTAGTTAATAAAGGGTAGGAGTAAAGACTGCCGACGCCACCAAAAATGTAAAATCGCACACGAATCAACAAATTGTAAATACACCAATACCATACAACTCACAACCAACCAATCCACAAATCAAACGTATATGGGACATAAAAAGGGTTTTATTAAATGTATTTTTTATTCTGCTCTGCATAAAAATCCAGACGAGACTGAATGGAGCTGACTGCAAGTGAGCCAAATTATAATTTAACAGTACAGACAGTTACGAACTCAACTGACTGCCTGCCTTTACCACCGCCACCCAAACAATATAGAATTCAGATGGAAGAAACGAACGGAAATATCTCGTAAACATGCAAGACGACGAAAACAAGCTAACATGCATTACTTAGTAGTGTGTGAGTGTATACTAATAATAAGTATAGAAGCATATAGCATAAATATACATTGTTTTAGATGTACAACCGGATTAAATTACAAATCTCACAATCAGGGAACAAAACATAACAAACGAGCACATACATAATATGAAAGAGCGGAAAAGAGTCCAAGTGTAGATGTAGAACAGGAAAAAAGAAAAGTATTGCAAATTACAATGCAACGAAAGTCATGCAATTGTAGAGAGAGAAACATTATAATTTAACCGAGCGGACTAATGCGAACCGAGCAGAAATAATCGATGCAATACTAGAGAGATAAAATAAAATAAATGAATAGAAATTACAGAACTGAAAATAGAAAATGTTTACAAACCTCGCTCGGCAAGAGCGGATCAAGTCTTTCTCTCTGGGCTAATTCATACTTTGCTTTGTGACGACCTTCCTAATAAATCATTCATGATAGAGCAAGTCAAAATTAAAAATCAGAGTCAGAGAATCGTAAGAGAGCATTCAACAGCAATCTCAGAATCAAAACGTTTCTCTAGAGAACTATCAAAAAATCATTAAAGAACACAAATACACAGGTACCTAAGTTAAGTACGTACTTGACTAGACTAGGATATTAGGAGACTACTACTCTACTCTAACTACAAGAAAAAGAGTCAAATTCACACATTTTAGAGCATCATACAAATTCTATTAAAACGACTGCCTGGCTAGTGCATGGCGACTACTCAACTCCATACTATCCATTACAAAACTGCACCTGCTTTCACTTACTTACTTCTACTACAGGAGATGCTCATACCTACGACATAAAACTTTTGTTCTACGAACTACATCCTGCAAATGGGGAAAAGAGGTAACTTGGTTATACGGATTTGCTACTCATGTCACATCAGACAGACTAGACAAGACTGTAAATTGGCACGTTGATAATAGTTTGCACACTCCTATGAACATCCATTCTCTACTACTAACTTCTCTCAAACATCACATGTATATAGATAGACTGGGTATTTAGCAAATAATATATTATAGAGCATCTCCTGTAAACAACTCTATATATAGTTAATATAATAAAAAGGATATACATCTCCTTTCATATATTATCCGAGATAAACCGTCCTAGAGAAAATGGTTGTCTGCAAGTGGGTTGTAGAATATGCTAAATATAGAGGTAATACTAGGATCTGGAATCCTAAATTCCTAAATCCAGGGTGATTGTGAGCGAGTCTTTGCAGAGTCACGAACAAAAAAAACCCATAGAAATGGAAATGAAAGACAAATAACGAGGAGGAAAAGGGAGTTGTTCGTACCTGGAGAAAAGACTGTTTTCGCTCTCCAGACTTGGAAGCTGCGGCGTCAGCAGCCACCTCCTCATCTTTCTTGGCCTCTTTGTCCTTCTTATCCCGTTTTCGTTGCCGTTTCTTCTGAGACGAGTCATGGAGAAGGTAGCAGAACACGTACAAGAAGAACAGAATGCTCCCACCATACAGGTAAGTGAAGATGCCCTATTACATTCAACAGTCACAGTTACCACAACGAGTCAATGTAAACCTCGAAATGTACAAAACCTTTTGTGCATGTCTCATATAATATGCATATACATTTCCCCATAAATACAACACTAAATGTACCTTATGACTCCTTTTAACTAAACTGTATCGTGTATAGGTACATGGAGATAAGGACATGAAATGTAATAATAATATGGGTTTTTGCATGGAGAAATATATTTATTACGTGTAGCCCTATGTACTATAAACGAATTTATGTAATGTAGTTACCCGGTTACAGATAAGAATCCATAAAACTGGAAAAGCTACTACTACCTTGTTAAGTGAACTATATTTAGAATACTACTATATATGTACTCGGATTTTAATATCTAAAAATACAGTATCTATAGTTATTGTAAATAATAGTGTCTTTTCGGGTGTATGTAGAATGTAATGTAACATAAAATATGTATAGGTGTCCAATGTTCACTTATCTTGTCCCATAACGTTCATACATTACATTAAAGTTACTTAGGAATGACAGGATGGGCCTTACATTTGTACTGTTGCCAAATACATATCTCTCCTTGCATTGGTATTTCCCTAGGCGCTAATTCAAGACATGTAAGTAATAAAAGGTTAGTTCTCACCTCAAAAAAGTGCAGCGGGACATTGATGGTAACAACTTCGGACAGGAGGAATGCCAAGCAAACCACCACTGCAAGTTTGCAGTACAGAGCACTGGTTATAATGAACAGAGATGTCCTAATAGAAACACAAAAAAGGTATAATTAGGTTTAATACGTGAGTGATTCCCATTTTATGGCTGAGTGACATTGTGTCACACCCTTATGACTCCTTATCGTGTCAACATAACACACTCTACATGATTTTCCACAACACGTACTATCAGATGACATCAGGATTGCACAATGAGCGGAAGAGTCTTTTAATAAAAATTAAATTCTACCAAACGAGCAAGGGTTAATATAGTTTGTTCGCAATTTCCATATTTTTTTCACGTCATTTAATATGCACTTGGCATGAACGACGTGACAGATGGGGGCTAATGAAATGACAGTAAACATAAATGTAATTGCATATTCCATGCAAAACTGGGCGACCACAAGTGAAATGCATTGTATTTATGCAATTTGCATTTATATTTATGAGTGCAGTAAAAAGTGCCGTGTGTGTGGTAGAATAGGGTTTATTTGTTAAGTAAACGAGAGTATAGATATAGCCAAAGAGATACAACAAAGAGACGAGCCAACAAGTAAGTAAACGAAACTAATCTAAACGACCCACCCTTTGAAAGGTATTGACCACATATTCCGACAGTATTATAGAACTCTGCCTGACTCCAGTTGAATCCGAGCCTGTCTTCACTGTCTCCTCACAAACAAGAGCCAAAAAGTGAACTGGCACTCTATTGCAATCCAAAACATTGGATATATTCATAACGCATTCATCTCCAGCAGCAAAGCAACCCCCCAATGGAAAGTCGACCTTTTCCACTATCGAAGCTCGCATCAACAACGCTGAAATTACGACATGCACGCACGAATGTTCAACTCTTCCATGTATTAAATGAAACTAATCCATACGCCATAACGTGAACAAAATAAACCACACTTCATGCATTGTGCTCAATCCTAAGGATTATTAGCTAGTAGACCATTGCATGGTACATCACAGTTTTTACCCGTCTCAACTCTACTACTCTACTCGTGTGTGTATGTCATGTCTATGTTACAATACAATATTCTCTCCAATGGACAGAATAATAAACCACACTGGCCACTAACTACATAAATGTTACTTAATGAGTATAACATTCTCCACTAGACTCTCCGAGTTGTTAAAACATAATACAGTAGCCAACTTTAAACGGCCTAAAGCCAATATATGGAGCGGAGGCGACTGATTACTACTGCCACTGAGGCAACTTGGCCATTCAACCAGTTTATTATTATATAATGCTCTCTGTCTGTGGTGCGTCCCCTAGTATACCCCTACTAGTAGATAGAGGATACCCATACATACATACATACATATCCTACCTATATACCTCCATTCTAGGATCAACATCTACATAATCCCACATACGGACATCATCTCTAAATCTTCTCTGAAACCACCCTTACAATCTATCACACCCAAAATCACAGACTTCATTTTTAATATAACAATTCAAACATGCCAAAATATAAATCTTTATAAATCAGAAAGTTTTCTTAGAATCCCTTGGAATAAATAAAAAATACTTTAGGTACCTCATCATTTTGTTTTACTGCTTTATAAAATCTCAACTCCTGGGAATCTAGACAGTTGAGGCCACAATAATGTTTTGCAAATGCAAATATTTTTTGGCTGACCCTGTATGCAAATATAGTTTGCCTACTAATTTGTGCTAGAAGACTAAAAGTACTTGATGGCAATTTTATTTTTAGTTGCGTTAAGTATAAAAATACTGATAGAAGTGGACAGGGTTTTATAAAGCAGTACAGACACAACTTATTATGTTAGAACCTGTAACATGGTTTCTGTCCCCAAACGTACACCCTGTATATACATCACTGCAAATACAAAAACAATAATTTTCTAGTTACGCACGTAACTGTAATGTTTATAGATCTACGAATTGTGTTTATACATGGTCACGGTAATTATATTATTGTTTTTTATTCTTTTGATAAAGTGCAGTGGCTCTATGCTTTATGCAAAGGTTATTTTGTGAAGGTATACCTAAGATCGAAAATATTATTATTGAATGCGTGTTTCCTTCACGCCTCATGCATATGTAGTAAATAGTAGGAACAGGAACATAACATTTTAAAATGTATGCAATGCACGAAGGACGATCTATACTAGAACTTGACAGAATTCTGGACGAAATACAATGCAATTGTAAAATGTAATAACAATAGGCAAAGTTTAGATATATTTACATGTAAAGCTGTATAGGGCAGGTTTATGTTGGGATTATATAATAATGTCCATAGCACCGTGGGCTAGAGAAATGGTTTTCGACTTGCATAATACAGTTGGTTTTAATAAGAGTGTGGTAGGGTTGTCAAACTCCGACGCAGCAGCTACTTGTATCTACATGTATATACATATGTGTGTGTGTGATAAGTTGGAGGCGATGCATTCGCCGTCCCACCCTACAATTGACATGCACAATGCTTTGGCTCTAGTCATTATACTCATTATTATGCTAACCTAAACAAAAGCTAACTCCCTTTGCTATTCCATCACAGAAACATTTCATTTCAGTCTAATTGCACGAAGGCGAATGAAACGAAAGGAAGGAAAATAAACGGAGTGGCCAATAGTCCTAAGTACTAATTAAGAGAAAACAATTCGGGAGTACGAACGATGAACAGACAGAGAGAGACAAACGAATACAATGCACCGTCAATCCCACATTAATAAACCGAAAGCATAATCTCGCCACAAACTATAAAATGCCCAAGTTTAATGTGTGTGAGACTCCAATCCTTATTTAATAAGTGTATAAGTATATACTATGGCATCCCTCCGAATAAATTCACGTTGTACACATAAATAGTGTATGATTTACTAGTTTTAAGACCATACTTTCTATTCTTACCTAAGAATTATGTAGCATTAGCTGAATACATTAAATAGTAAGAGCCATAATGGTACCTGCCTTTTAGAACGAACGTGTGTAAATACATAACCCAAGTGGTACAACAACAAAACACAAACGACATTTCAACTCTTTCGTCTCGCCAGTAGTTTCCACGTATGCCATTTGTATAATGTACTTAAAGCTATGTAGCAGGACATGCGGATAATTAAAAATAGTAATTAGTACGTATGGGGTTATAAGAAAGCGAGGTTTATGATTAGTTGTGTGAAGCACGGCATTAATGACAAGTGGTGTTTATTTAGTTTGGGATAAATTGATGAGGGTGGGAAATAGGAAATGGGTGAGGAGGGTGTGTGAGGGGCGACTCGGGCTGTAAGTGAGACTTGTGGGGGCGGGGTGTCCGTAGTAACGAGAGGCAGGAAGGGAGGAGGTTGGAGAAAGCGAAAGTTGAGCAGGAGAGAGAAAGAGAGATCACCTATTGAGAACGATGAGGTTGAGTAGCGTATCTTCGGGCGGAGGAAGAGGGAACTCTTCTGGAGCGGTTCCAGGACCAGAGCTCTCTACAACGGTCACACTTTTGGTTTTCTTCTCTTTGGGCTTCTTCTCCTTGGACTTGCCTTTCTTTTCGGCGAGGGGCAGAGTGGCGGCCTCGGATATTTGTTTGTAGCCTTCGACCTCGGATTCGACGGTAGCCACGTGGACTTGTTGTCCACCGCCCATTGTTGCTTCACTCAACAATGTGGCCAGCGAAGGGCCTTATGGAGCACAGGAGCACGGTAAGGTCTGACGGAGACTGTGGCACAAACACACGCTGACGGGTCGGGGCTGAGTGGCCGCTTAGAGAGACAGACAGAGAGAGACGGGCGATACCCGGAGAAAATGGCTTCAGACTGTGGCCACAGACTTTTCACTGCGTCGGTCGGTCGTTGCACTACAGACTCCCAGCCAGGTCTCTCTGTCCTGGCCCTGGCCCCAAGTTCGATCTCTCCCAGATCCGAATCCCGCAGACTCCAGTTCCTATGGTTACTTGACAAGAACATATTTCATCCACTTCCACCGTCTACAGGGGTGAGCTCCCGGTTTCTCCAGACACAGGCTGCCTACCTCCACCCAGCCGTACTACTACTCTATACGTATGTACGTACGGACATACACAAACATACACACACTCTCTTTCTCTCTCTTTCTCTGCTAGCACTTAAGGGTATAGGACGAAAGGAGAAAGCAAAGCTGCACATTATCATCTTTCAACTCTCCAGGAGCAATGCTCGGGAAAAGCATGCACATACTAGTAGACACACATACACACAGAAAGTCGGGTTTGTGAGAAAGCAGACGAAACAACTTTGTTCTTATAACAATATACATACATTCATCAGTATATGTCTATACATACACTACTAAATTATATTATTATATTATTATATAGGTATATATGTAGTCGAGTCTGGACGGAATGTCCTTTGTGTGCTTCCCACTTTCACTGTCTAAATCTAACGAGCTAGAGAGGAGATAAGTAAACTGTGCTCCGACTCAACTTGCTACACACACGCACTTGATACGGACGACGTCTCCACTCCTTCTCACGCATTATGACATGTGTAGCACTATCATCTCCATGTACTTATACACCATGTATAGATGTATAAATGCACCTACTACTATATGCTGTGTGAGCAAGTGTCGGTATACATCATACGAACTAGTAAGTAGTGTAAGATCTGTTTCTGCATTCTTTCTCCAAGGGGTAGTTTTAGTTATATTATTATATCTACTATAGTTATTTAGTGAGCAACGTCTGTATAAGTGGAATATTATTATAGAGACTCTTGTAAATGGTGGAGGGAGCAGTAGTATAATAGATATTATTATTCGAGTCTTCTGGACGGAGGAGAGTAGTGACTGACTGAGTGTGTACATATTAGAGTAAGTACACCTACTTTCCCAGTTCCGTCTCGTCCCGTCCTGCCTCACTGCTTCCCCCACTTCCATCCGCAAGCCTAACAACGAACCAGACTCCGAATTTATCAATTCACACCAAACGATCCGAATTGAACGAGGAATAGTCTATCTCTCTCTGCTCTATGTATCTCTGTGACTACAAATCCACATTTCGCTCCTTTATGTTATCCTTATAGCTACTCTTTACTTAACTTTGCACACAAGTCCACATTCTCTTCCTTAACAACTTTTACTTTCATTCCTTCCTATTGCATTACATTATATATGCTACTATTACTACACAACTTTCTTCACTACCCAATATACCTAAATATACACTTATTTTAAACGTTACGTATATCAACATAGACTAAATATATGCCATACACTATTACATGTATGTATATGTTATTTCTCTATGTACATACATTCAAGACTCTCGTAGTCGCTACTCTATAGCCTTGCTGTATGTCTGTGCTTTACGTTATGTACTACATTAGCCACTGACTAGGCACACTCGTGTAAACTAAACTCTTGCTTTCATTGCATTGCTATGCCGAGCCAAAAATACAAAGTCGAGGAGACTGAGCGTCTCGTTTACGTCTTTACTTTACCGACAATTCCTCCCATATTCTGTATTCCTCCCTCTTTCCGGTCACTTCCTTCACAGTCTACACTTTTTCTTGCCTTTCACTTTTATCCCAAATATCTACACATTCCTCTACTACGATTCTGCTACACAAACCACGGATATGTATGCATCTACTAGTATCTCAACCCATTTATTCTTTACGACCATGAATTTTCTTTTTTTTGGAAGGTAATTTAATATAAATATGACTGTCGTTAACACGTTTAGAACTTAAAAGGGTCTATGAATTACGGTGAAATATTTTTAGGTTAAAAATTTAAAATACAAGCTCAATATAGCACTTTAGCTCCGTAAAGAATAATCAAGTGTATTACATTTTTACGGATCGATAGTATTAGATTTACATCTGGTATTAATAATATGTTCGTATTGTGTATAATATTATACAAGATCATAGTTACCTCGTGGCCATTTTATACTTTTAATACTCTTGAGATGAAAGGTTCACTGCAAGTATGCTATGTTTAATGCATAGGAAAGCAAGTCAAGAAAGCTTTGGCAATTTTTGCATTTTTAAAGCATGCACATCCGTCCCAGGGTCCCAGGGTCATAGTTATGTATGGTTAGTGTTATAACTATAACGAGCCATAATTTTTTATAGCCACGGACTATATAATTGTATGTATGTAGAGTCAATCTGATAAATGTAGGTAGGGATTATGTAAGTGCAGACATGTAATATGTCAGCATGTGTGTATTTGCTATAAATATGAACGTTTATTCATACTATGCTAACCAGATCTGATTTACATTCGCGCACAATTACGGATAACATCCAGAATTGAAGTGTGCAATATAATATGGGTATACCCATTTGCATTCTTTATGAAACAGACATGTAAAAATCTGTATTTATAGTAAGTAGTATAAGCCTGCTTGAGACATTTCATAAGAAGCGAAAGGGTTTTTTAACTTTGAAAACTGATTACACAAAAGTTTTCCTGCCAATGCCATCCCCAAATACTATATAATAGTGGTTCGAGTGGATAAGTATAAAAAGCATAGGTTTAACGTGAATACCCAATTATTCAAACTCTTTGAAAGCTTTTCATCTTTATCTTGCATAATATTTCCCCACTTTTCGCTAGAGACGTAAAACCAGGATCTGGTAAGCAAATATTACATCAGTTCCATACGCTTGATATTTATTCAGTAGTAATGTCATTCCAGGAATGAATGAACTATTCTTTTTTCTGTCCATGGTTATTTGCAATGAATATATTATGCATTTCATTTCTGCCATTTTATTAAACTTTCAGCTGAATATTTACAAGGCTCCTCTGTGCGCTATAACAATTGTTTCAACGGAAAAAATACTAAAAAATAAAGCATTATTTAGCCATAAGAAACTAATTATAGAATTTCACAAGTAAAGATAAATAGTTGAAGTTCTCACGAGTACCTTCATAAGTTTGTGCCAAAGGGCAGCTGGAAAAACTTCTCAATAAATGAGTTTCTAGCAACCACATGTCTTGGACATGTATATAAATTTTTTATTAGGAGACGATTGTATTTTTGTAACTAACCTCGAACGCGAGACAAAGGAGATATATCAAGTTATCGAAACGAAAGACCTACGTGTGTCTCATAGATTTCAATTTAGTTCTCTATAAAACTTTTTACTTCATAAATGGATGACTTGCTAGGGTGACCAATCGTTCTCCTTATTCAAGAAGACTTTTCCACTTTTTGAGATACGTCTAAAAATGTCCTATCGTTCAAGACCAATGTTACCTTATAAGTTTAACTTCAGAAAATTGCAAATTCTCTTCGACTGTATTGCAATTTTTATTATTTTAAGTTAAGCAAATTGTTTTTTTCAACTACAAAACTGTTTGCTAAGCTAGACCAACTCAATCCCTACGTTTGCAAAGACGCAATAAAGCGTATTGCAATGGCATGAAAAAACGCCTCCGGCTTCTTGCTTCTATATGAAAAATGGTCACCTCACGACTAGTACATAAGTATAACATGTTAGAGAACAATGTATGAGTATTTATTTAGGAGGAAGGAGTCCCACGTAGGTAGTAGCTACAGAAAAGTGTATGACAGTATGTACATAAATAGTGGTAAAAAATGTCTGCCTTTTGTGTATAGTTGTGTATAGATATACATTGTATTGTTTCGGTTTCTCTGTCTGACGAGGAGGAAAGTTGGGCAGCACTTGACTGACTCTCTCCGGGCATTTTTGGTTATTGTGTTTGGTATTGGATAGAAGCTTTAGAGAGGAAAGTTGGAGACTAGTAATTGAAGTGGATCTGATGCTTTTCTGCTGATACAAGGTAGTTCAACTGTATTTGTTATGCCCTTCAGGCAGTTAGTCCCACGTTTAGCTTACTTAGCCCAGTATGGATGTTGCAGCTCACGCAAAATGAGTTAGAACAGACACTGGAGAAAAGGAAGCTTTACAAAATAAGCCACTAGTAATTCCTCATCATAAATAATTCAGATGGTCGAGTTCAACCTGTTAGCGCTGTCAAGACAGAAAAGAATCTCGCTCATAATGTATGTAGTATGTGTGAGAGATACCTTTCCTTCCATCCAACTACTACTGACAACTACTACTACTGACTACTACTACTACTGACTACTATTGACTACTAGTAGTACTGTTATTATGATCCCATCCACTTTAGGACGACGAAGAAAAGTTCATGGTAATGAAAACTTGGACAGGGAGAATAAAAGTCAGTACAAAGCACGGCAGAATGGGTTACAATAGCATTTGATAAGACAAAGTTTCATAATAATTCTCTTTGTCTTGGACAAAGTAACTCTCCAACTTAACATACACACACATAAACTCTGCACAATGTGTTCAGTCTCACTTAACATTTCATACATTACTCGACGCACTGAAATACCTATAGTCTCAGTTGTATACTCACATCAAGTACATAAAAAATGGACTCTTGGTCCCGTCCGGTGGAAAAATCCTGTGTCTAAGTATTTTGTTTATTATGGTAGTAAGTGTAGGATGGGTCTGAGTTTGCTTCACAGTTCACACTTAGCACAACCTTTCCTAATACATAGAAAGTGGTTGAGAAAGTGCAGCAGGGAGCGATCGATTACATTTCCCTTCGTCTGTGATGCATGACCAAAAAGAGGGAAGCGGATGAAACGACATGGAGTCGACGGAAACTTGGCTCTACCAGCGTCTATTTCAACAAAGTATGGCTACGGCACAACGCAATGTCTCTGCCTACCAGCACCAACCCACGCCAGACATACACACTCAACGCAAATCAACCAGCTAACCGCGGAAGCACACAAAATATTATCCAGCACACACAAAACGCTGGAGAAGTCGGAGAGAGTGCGGGGACAACAACCAACTTCCCCGCCGTTATTCCGCTTTCTCCCGCTAAGGGGCTCTGGTGCAGGAAATCCAGAGAAAAGACTTTCACCCAATCTGTCTCGCTTTCCTGTCCCTCGCATAAAGTGATACAAATGAACTTAAGACAGACGAACATCATTTCGATTCTTTGCTACAAAACTTTCCCCCTCCCTAGCTTTACAACATTCCCCGAACATAACAACTGCATTGGATTTCCTTGAATATTTTAGCAGTGGAAAAGGACTTTTACTTCCTGATAACATTACTATATTCTTGCTTTATTCCTAGTATATCTTCTTTTGGAAATAGGGTTCTTTTTTGCAGTAGCTATTCTTAAGGCATGAGTATGTAGGTCGTACATTTCAATAGCACCTGTATTATTTGTACATTCTAGCTGACACTTAACTATGTGTTTAAAAATAGTGCTACCTTTAAATCACTATAGATTTAAGTATAGCATATAAGTATGTACATTGCAATTCTCTTGTTTATTTTCCACTGTAGTAATCTTTTGACAAAGAGACAATACACGGGTATAATAAACTTTAGCTAAACTACTACAACGGCTGTTTACTTCATACTTGTGTAATTTTACAAGCGACCAAGCAAATAATGTAATGTGTAAAAATATCAACTGTGAAGAGACTTTGGTGGAGCAAATCTATTTTTCTTTTCTATGCATCGTCGCTTATTGTACAAGAATGCGTTTACATACTCCTGTGCAGTATCTCGTTTTAAGTATAATTTTCAGGCTGCATACCTATCTATAATAGATCAGTATTTTTAATATGTAGTAGTTGTAAGTGTAGTGCATACAATAGTACATATGCAGTATTTGCCCAATTTTTACTACCTCTGCTAATATAATATGTATCTGACAATAACTACCATGTGCGTTCCACATTACAAATTGCATGGCAGTAATTTTCCAGAACGTATACTAAGACATGTACTCAAATGCTAGTAAATAACATTACTTTTAAAAGCCGGAGCAATAAACAAATGTCATAAATGAGTTTTTAGCGAACATTTGGATGTGACTGTGTTAAGTTGAAATTCGTGTAGCTAAATATTTCAGAAACGCCAACTGACATAAAGTAGTTCATGACATAAACACACACATAGTAGGTAGTAGTAGGTCGGTAGGTAGACATTCCACTGCACTAGGAAATTACTTTTCACTATTTGTATGCTGTCTGTTATATAACAAACTACGAGAAAAGAACCTTAATTGTACTTTGTCAAAATCACCGGTTATAAAAACGTCAACTCCATCTAACATCCTCCACGCTTGGACAAACTTTATAAATGCAAAAGTTGGCATGTAATTCCTTTGTGCTACATTTCTCGAGTAGTACATTCTCAATACTAACTTTAGAATCTTATTCCTAATTTCGCCATTTGGAACTAGGTAATTTCATTGAATCAGTGAGTTTAAGCTTTAATAATGCGTTGATGAATGCAAATAAGTAGGTTTGTCATCGTATTGTGTGTTCAAGTTCAGTAAACACGGAAGTGACTAGGCGAAGAAGAAATTAGTAGTCCAATTGTGTAGATATTAATAAAGATGACTACGGAGGTTGCATGCGACGTCGTTAAGTAGCTGATGGAAATGGGTAAGAATTGGATTTGGCAATTCTAGCTTCAGCACTTGAGACCTGAATGTCGATCTGATAAAACGGAAGAAAAAGACATGCAATAAGGCACTTACTTTGCATTCTTGGGAAACTTGTAAGCATAGTTGCAACACCATTTCTGGACCGTAGGTTGTTGTATCCAGATAAACGAAGGAGGTCGTTCGGCCGCTACAGTTCGTGATCCCGAGCCGTCAGGTTTCACCTGCATTCCATTGCATTCAGTATTATATAAAGTTTTCATCATTCCATAGAAATAATTAATCTTGAGGATTTAGCTCAATCAGTCATGTGAGGTCATTACCTTTTTGTCGCTGCACTGCTCTTGCATTTTAAATGAGCAAAAAGCTTGTATTATATTATAGGGAAACTAGGTAATCAATCCGTTGAGTAGGGCTAATATACACTAATCCCCACAATGTGCAAAATTGTACATAATAATCCTTTCCACTCAGGAAACATTTACATAATCGGACAAACTTGTCTCCTCTTAGATTACAATTTCATTCCTATATTCCCAAAGCTCGCTTGCCAAATTGCATTTATTTCTCTCCATTCCCCAAACACAGATAGAAAACTCGTCATGAAGAGATATTTTTTATTACTTCCCGTCGTACCATTTAAATCCATGAGGAAGAACATGCGTACCTTTGCATTACAAAAACTACACACTACTGCTTTAAAAAATATTCCATTTACATGTCTGCCTCCGTCTCTGCTTAAAAAAACTCTGCTTACTTATTTTTTATGCTAAGTTATCTACTCGCATACATTGTCTATTAACATAAGCAACGTTCTTTGGAAGGAACTGCACGAACAGTGTAAGTTATGGTTTATAGTTAACTACCTTTAATTCTGTTGGATTTAAGAAGTCTTCACTTCCAAGTTGCGAGCACTGCCTCCAGCCTTTATTTATACAGAGTAATAATACTAATCGTAAATGATTATTATGGAGAAAGTCGAGACAGGGGAAAGCATCAGATTCAAAGAACTCTCTTCATATACTCATACATATACTAGCAGCGGCCAAGGCGATGGCTTTCCATTCTATTTTAGAGCTAACTATTATCCCGCTACACCGGAGAAAGCTGAAAATCTAACTTTTCTCTTTCTAGATAGTGCGAAAGTACATTGAAGCTTTCTTAGACCCTCAGAAGATATAGATATTAACTTCGGCAAGCATAAAATCTAACTAACATAAAATCGCGCATGCAATATGCATTAGACACTCTTTCAGATAGAACTTTTTATAAATATACGAACGTGTTCTAATAGCAAGCGTATATAGAAAAGTAATCCGATTTTGATATTGCGTAGCCGAGAGAGGTACTTATATTATTTATATCCCCTGTACACTCTTTACACACTAATCCAAACACGCACATGCAGTTGCTGTGTAAATAATATACATACCTAATACAGACAGCTATGAGGGTAAACTCTCGTGAATGTTTACGCATGTACCTCTATATGCGTTGTGTTTCGCAAGGTATGTACATACTTAATTGTTTTACGAGTTTATCATCCAGTTATGATTTTTATGAAAAAAGTTTTTTCCTTATACTAAGACACAACTCAAAAAAAAACCCATCACATCACATAAATTCAATATCAAGCTAATCTTTTAAAGCCAGAGAAGAAAATGTGTTTAGGAGCTGTCAGCGCTCATATGTTGAAACATATTTACTGGAAGTGAGGTCATATTTCTTTCCGGTCTCTAACTGTCGACATATTTGCCTAGCAGAATGTAAACAAGTGCAAGATGCAGAAAGACATGGCGTGGAGTCTTTTGAAAGACGAGAAGAAAGTTTGACTATATCGAATGCAATTCATTCAAGCACGTTTACTCCTCTGGTCTTGTAACTTGGCTAGAATTGACTTTTTATAATCTACTCAAGTTTTCTATGTAGCTATAAATCATAAAATCATAAGAAAGCAGAGAGAAAGCTAGCATCACCTGTTTCTTACATAGAAATTTCACTCACTCACTCAAAAGAACGATTGAGCCCTGGACTGGATGAGACTATGTGAATAGACATCAATGCAGTATTGTAAGCTTCAAGAACAGTAGCAAGGGCAGTAGTAATTCTTTTACACTATTCTTAAACTTTGTATACAATAAGTAGTAGTATACATGCTAGTATAATGTGGGAGTAGAAAGTGGAGGCAAGCCCCGTATGAATTTATGGGCTTCCTCCTCCGTACAAATGGAATAAATTCCCATGCTCACATCCCATCCACATCCTATCGTATACACAAGACATATCCAGCCAAGTTAAGTACACCAAAGCAACGGAGTCTTCCATTGCCGAACCTCTGTCTGACTGATGTGACTGTGCAAACTTGAATTTCTCCGTTCTCCCCCAACTTCTATTGATTTTGTCTCGTTTAAGTCGTCCATACACATTCGAAATGAAAGAGAGATTGGAAAAAGACTGCCACTCTAACCAAACCACCAAAACTTTGAATTGAATGCCTTATCATATTATGTAATAGTATTAGGTTGTTAAATGCCCCTATATATGTTCCAATTCCTAGTATATATCCTATTTAGATAAATATTTCCAATTACTACCCCATATATAGGGGCACTCGCAACAAATATCAAACAGAGTAGACAATAATCTTTCTAGTCCTTCTATTTCCTCCGATTGTTTACTCTAAACTATATAGATACAATAGAAGGGTGTAATTTAAACTCTATCTTTCGTTCTGCTAACAATTCCCTACCACTACTGTCTACTATATTATTCGTAATGTAAAATTCATTTTACTCTACTCTGGTCTTTGTACAAACATAATGACTAGATTAGTAAACTATTACTGTAGGCCATGAAAACTTTCAAACTTTGTATTAACCCCAACAGTCATTTTGATTTCTGTCATATTTAATTTTGACTACACGCAGTGAAAAATGAGAAATGTCTATCACAATATAGTTCCAAGCGTTATGACAATTTCGACATCAAATGGAAACTGCTAGCAAACTGTGATTTCCATAGAGCCTAATGTATAAAACTGCCTAAGGTGGTTGTTAATGTTATATAGGTATTTCAGTAAGTAGCTGTCAATGTGAAATATCTATACACTACTAATGATTAAAGTAGACTACAAGAGTTGCCTGAGCAGCTGCTGATACTCCGCCTCAGATGACACTGACATAAAATAACTCAAATTGTATATTAACTATGTAGTTAGCTATAAAATACTAGCGTGTTGAAAAGGAAAATCTTTAGAACTAAATTTTGCCTATAGTATATGTTAATTAGGAACTACACCTTACAGAAATTGAGCAAGTCAGTCATTTTCACTTACTAATAATATTTAGTTTAGCGGAAATGAAACACCTGGAGCCATGATGTACAAAACGCTTCTCTAGATATCATTCCAACGACAACGCCATGAATTAAGTATATCAGATGCTTATATCCCTATATAATACTTACTATATATGCAAATAGGCTAGCATTTTCCTCGATAAGAAGAGGAAAGACATTGCGCTCATTCAGTATGTCTTTTAATATTTATGGGGAAATGAGGATCATTAGGAAAGCAGAGAAAGTCCAACCAACGCCAACTTATTATATAGAGCAGGATCAAACAGAGTGTGAGGAGTATACTTTGAGGGATATCTATGGGAAGGTTTTCTTCCTCGCTGCGAATTGTGCGTGAAGGCCCTATTTCTGAATCTCAAGAGACCTATCGATCAGCAAAAGTAGAAAACCAGAAAAGGACTTCAAAAAGTGACTCACACCACGCCATGAACATTGGCTGGACTAGGGATCGTGTAATAAGGAATGTAGACGCTACTTCATCGAATCCCAGCCAAATATATCATTTTGAAGATATAAAGCAGATATAGTGGAGAATAGTGCATAATAATTTATAGTACTTGTAGCAGTAGCAGAATTTTGGTATATTCTTCCGGTTAGCTATGCATAGACTGTGTATTTATTTAAAGGAGCACAACGCATAACTAGTAAATTAAATACATTATTATGTATACCAAGTTACAGGCACACTATTTACTTGCATGTTCT